>CM077029.1:38414016-39664016 GCA_039090855.1 Macrothele yani
CCCAAATTTCATCCAAACTCCAGCAGTGTGAAGGCTATGGTTATTCTCGTGTACGGCTGCGATGGTGTTATCCTGAAGCATAACGTATCCCAACGTCAGACAGTCACTGCGCAGTATTACTCTAAATATTTGGAACAAAATCTACGACCACCTTTGAGGAAGAAGCGGATAAACTTTATGCAGAACCCACCCATCATTTTGCATGAAAATGCTCGAGCGCATGTTACATATGCTTTAGATCAGTTGTTCACTCGGTGGGGGTGGGAAGTACGCTACCACCCGCCGTACTTTCCTGACTTAAGCCTCTGTGATTTCGACTTAATCCCTAAAATGAAAGAACCACTTCGCTGCATTCGATTCAGAACTATCCCAGATTTTTTTCACGAAGTAGGCCGCTCTATACGAACGAACAACCAAACAAGCACTTCCAACTACATCCTACGAATTCCACATCACTGGCAGTGGTTGTTACATAATGCTGGTAACTACATTGAAAGACTGTAAAATTTTGAAACAAGAATGCATTTTGTATCTGTAGTAATTCCGAAGTTGCCAGTATTAAAATTCCAGTTCTTGTATAAATCTAAAACTTAGCACAAAGATGCCTTTACGTCATGTACCTATGTTTGGTATAAGAAAGGCTTAATGTCGTACGACCACCGTTAGGTATAAAGAAAACTCAATGGTATTTAACTGAAGTTTTTTTTTTTTTTGATTGGAGGTTTAACGACCACCGTGAGCAACTCAATGGGCTATAAGCAGTCGCCCGTCCCTAATTTAGGGTCACTGGTTCCAGGGAAGGGAGAGAGCCAGTGCCGTAAGACAAACACAACATCCATGCCTGACCGGGATTCGAACCCGGACCCCTTACGGACGAATGATCAGAGGCCATAACTGAAGTTTAGTAAGTGAAGCCTTCACTGCATATGTCTGAAATTTGGCGTACGGAAAACATAAAGATGTATGGCTGAAATTTAATCAAAGGAAGCCGAATAATTTATACCGAAATTTAGAGTATAGAAATCTTTGCCGTATGTGAGTGAAATCTAGCAAATGGAAATCTTAAAGTTAAATATAATGAGTACTGACTTTCGACTAAAATTTCCCTGAATGTTGTGACTTTCGACTAAAATATGTTAATTTAAGGTAAAGGTGCTTTCTCAAACCTTATATGACTGAAGTAAGATATAATGAGTAATAACATTCGACTGAAGTTTGAAATACCAGGGTGAGTCAACAATTCTTCCCGTTATGAACTGCCCAAAATGTTGGACCGTCATTCCTGAATGAAACTATCTCCAGCGACGAATGAATAACGTGATGACGTGGAACACACAAGGCTGATGAGGTGTATTTGGCACGAGGGCACAATGTGAGCATAGGATGGGGGTCTGGAATCATACTATTTGGGTGCTCATACGATGTTAACGGGAAAAGGTCGAACGCGGCAGCAGAAGCGTGAGAAATTAGTGCAGTAGAAAGCGACGCACCAGTGCACAGCAGCACTCTACAAAAGTTTTTTTGGCGTTTCAAGGTTTGGGACATCAGTCTAGAAGAAAAGCCGGGGTCAGGACGTCCAAATACGTCACCGTTGTCGAGGATCACCAATAGAACATTTTGAGACATAATGGGAAGTCACCTACCCTCATCCCAGAATGTCGGCAAACTAGTCCCCAATTTTGTACACCGCCTAGCATGCTCAACCTCAGGACCGTGTAGGCGAACTGTACGCGTCTGTACCACGCCGGGTAACCGCTTGTATCCAATCCACAGGTAGCTCTACAAAGCACTGAACTGTTCCACTCGCGTAGCTGTTTTATCCGAATAAATGGGCCAACTGCTCTGGAATTATAATCATTTCCTTTCTTGTGCATTTACGTTGACCATACTAATTTTTATCTTGATTGGATGATTGTTTCTGGTTACTGCGTTTTATTTTTTTGGTAAAGAGTGTATGTAGAAAAGCCTGAACAGGCAGAAGAATTAGCCGTGCTTGTTGGTGCAGAAATTTCACACCAGTGGTCCGAAAAGAGCCTATTCCTGTTTGCTATTGTCTTAGGCGAACGTGTGAGACCTCATAAGCAGATAACGCAAAGTCTCTGGATTAGCCCTTGGGAATTACAAAAAATTGTCGAAACATGTCAGCGAAACATAGTTGCAGATTCCTCAGGTCTCTAGCGAGCCACTTTTCCACTCGACGTCACGTCGTGTTCCCGAATATATAAGCCAGGACAGAAGTCGTTAGATGTATTGACTCAGATCACATCATATTTTATCCTCACCCATGGATTCATGTAATTCCTCAGAAAATATATCACTTTTTTCCCATCTGATTGTCCACATGTATAAGTCCCATCTCATTTCGTGCATTCCTCCATATTGTGGTATTTCCTTTATGTTGAACAGTGTAATTTGGTCGGATGAATCATCACTCATGTACTTTTTTCAACATCCGGGGGAGTTTTTGTTCGGAGAATGTTTAATGAAGCCAACTGTTCCAAGAAACATTGGGGGCATCAGTTTCGAGCAGCAATCTTTTGCTATTTTCGAGGTTCGATCCTCTTCCTGAAAGGCAAGCTGCAGACACTGCATACCTTGATAGTTTCGGTAACTAAGTTCATTCCATGGTTCAGCTATTGTTTCTTGCATATGATACAAGCTTTCAAGATATTTACGCTCCAATTCACTCAGCCAAATGTGTCCACTCTTGGTTGGAAGTGCATGAAACTGAAGTTGAACTCCTACCAAGGCCTTTGCAATCACTAGATTTAAAGATTATTGAGCAGAATTAGAGAGAAGAGTAAGGAGCAAATTTCATCCGCCATTTTTAATCAAGGAGCTTTACACTTTCATGCATGAGGAGTAGTCCAATATTCTTCTAAAGATTGTTCACGATGGGTGTGAATCCATTCTACGTCGAAAAAAGCTGTTGTGAAAGCAAAGCCTTGCACAACACCATATTAAGCTTACAAATCAAAGCTTTTCTCACAAGTATTAGCATTATTTTGTTGACACCATGTAAGTGAGAAGATTTCACATGACTTTAAATACACTGATCAGAGAAAGCTAGGGATATTGCGGTTTCGAAAGGAAAACGTGTTGATATGCAAATTTAGCTACTACTTGAAATTGGTTATCAGCGTGAGTTCAGAACATTTTACATAACAAATAAGCATTTGATGATTTCAGCATCTTATGTAATTACATATTTTTGTTTGTATCAAGTTCTATGCTCGTTTCACCAAAAAAATGGTTATATCTCACTTTTTTCGAATTATATTTACCTAATATTTTCACTATACCAGTTGCAAATAGCATCCTAAGAAAAGAAAAGTGTAACAGAAATAAACAGAAGTAGAGTTGCGGCTGGGACTGATGGAATTAAAATTACGTTAAAATTTCCGGCGTACCAGGTTAAATATTTTAAGAACAAAAGTAATCTTAAAATAATAGAAAATCAACTGATGGCTAAGCAGGTAGAGTTATAATGCAGCAGTGTAAACTCTCATTACCACAGTCTAATTATTTCTTCTTGTGTTAATGCAAATTAAGAGTGCGATAGAGAACTAGCGCTTTATTTAATGGAAATTAAATACTGCCATCTACCTAATCCACGTTACCACTCATGCGACCTGTGAATGTTTCGGCGACTCTAATTTATAGGTATCTAATTGCCTTGCACACCTAATTATTTCTCGCTCAGCTGTTGTCCTCGAAACTTTTGCGTGAGGATTGTTTCTCAAGTGCGCCAACTTCTGAGATCAGTATTCATGAAAGTTTACCGGTGTATTCGAGGAAACGAATTATAATAAATGTATATGTATTCCAAAAGGGCGTCCTCTGCCACAAAGAGAGCTGATAATCTGAATTACATTACCCTTGGAAGTCATCATCCTCCCATAAACGCCGACAGTGTCGAATTCTACTTTTAAAAATGGCTATAAAATTGCTATTTCAGATGGAAATATGTTTTTTGAATTGCTGCGTCATTGATAGCTTTTATATTATGTGTACAGAGAGGCTGTTTAAACATTCTAAAAACTGATGGGTTTTAATTTCCACAAAGATAAAAACGTTTTGAGGAGAAATTTGCGAATGAAATAGAAAGGAAATATGACGAAAAGCGTTACTGGTCTTTCGATGACTTACCTTTTTGAACGTAAAATATACAAATTCGCAGAATTTTGCATGTTAAAAAGTGTAAAAATCTTACTATCACATTATAGGCAATATATATACTGATCTCTTTCTGAATTACGACCACATACCTAAAATTTCGTGGGCCGTCTTCTCTGCTTTAGAACCGTAGCTAACTAAAGTAGCATTGACTCCTCGAGGTGTATTTACAGTTGTGTGAGGATCTACAACCAAACGGCTTCTATTGCATTTCACAGTTTAAAATTTTCCAGGCTGTCTTTTCTGCCGGAGAAGGGCAGCTTCCCAGTGTAGCAGCCTGCACGAGGTGTACGCACATCTCAGTGAGGGACTTCAACTAAACGGCTTCTATTGCATTTCACAGTTTAAAATTTTCCAGGCTGTCTTTTCTGCCGGAGAAGGGCAGATTCCCAGTGTAGCAGCCTGCACGAGGTGTATGCACATCTCAATGAGGGTCTTTAACTAAACTGCTATGCATTTCACAGTTTGAAATTTCCTAGGCTCTCTTTTCGCCCGGATAACGGCAGCTGTCCAGTTATAACGAAGTAAATTTCTCCGTCATTTCTGTCCACGCCAGGATTCGAACCCGGATCCCCTCATTCCGGAATAAGTCACTCTACCAATTGAGCTACGCGGACGTTTTATTCTGATTCCTATCTGCCTTTATGTCGTGTGCGTCCTTCTGGCAGGTACGTCACATCTCCTGGTACGTTACATCATCTCCCCCTTATTATTATTTTTTTTTCGAAGTGCTGGAGAAAGGATTCTCTTATTTTTCCTATCTCGAGGTGTGGAAATAACATCACACCAATGCGAGCTTTTGAACGGTCGGGTCATCCGGATAGTTCGGGCGCCATTATAACGAAGTAAATTTCTCCGTCATTTTTATCCGCGCCGGGGCTCGAACCCGGATCCATTAATTCCGGAATAAGTCACTCTACAAATTGAGCTACGCGGACGTTTTATTCTCCCTATTTCATCAGTAACGGATGTAATTTTCTTTGCACAGGGGTACTTGTAATTCAGTGATATTTATTTTGAAGACTAGAATCAACAGAAGTTATGCATCATGAAATAGTTGTATATAACGCAATGCGGCTTTTATTTTGAAGCTGGCATTCCTTTCACGGTGAATAATAGCTTATTTTACATTCTTATAAAGAAAAACGAAAATATGAGATATATGATTTGGCAGACAGACTTTGAGCAAATCTTAGGACTGGCTTCTGCTCAATCGGAAAATCACTCACAAATTTTAAGATAGCAACCAGATAACTGCTTATTGAGCATCTGTTATCAGTTGAATCACTGTACACCACCTGTTAATAATAATATGTTCAGCTTCTAACAAAAGGATATTATGAATTACATCTTGATTTAGATATACAGGGAATCCTTAAGTGATTGCCCTGATTTAAGCATTTTTAAGTTTTAAATGAACACCGGTAATCAAATACAGTTTTAAGCAGAAGTAGATGATCATACAGAGTAAGTGAATTTAATAAACTTGGTACATAATAAGTGAATTTAATAAACTTAAACATGGGCACTCCTACCGGAACCTAACATTATCTAAGCGATATTCACACTCGCACCAAACGGTTCTCAAAATTTGAGGGGAGGCTGTGGCTACTGCACTTGTAATTAAACCACATATTTAATATCACTTCACGCAAGGAAATAGTGCCGGGTAAGGTTCTGGTGATATTTAGGGACTACGGTAATAGTGTGTCAATGATAATTCATCGAAGTGAAAAATGATGCAACAAGAGGTTCAAAAAAATATGTTCCAAATGAAGGGCTGTCCGATCTTGTTGCAAGATAACAGTCGGCCGATGGTGGCTGAGTAATGTATGATTATATCCCTGCACACACTTCAGAGAAACCATTTTCTTCATAAAAAAAAAAAGAAAAAAGCCATTTTCCCAGTCATGCATTAGCCCATACCAGACTTCAGTCCACCAAAATTAGCTCACACCAGATTTTTGCCCAGTAACATCAGCCCACCCATCACCAGATCTTTGGAATTTCACGAGTGTGTGTGTTTCCTATAAGCGGGTTTTCCGATTTCCAAATGCACGCCATTCTGTCTTTGGACTGTCCCGAGTGTGTGTGCTTTCTATATGCAAATTTTCCTATTTCCAAATGCACACATTCTGTCTTTGAACTGTCCCGAGTGTGTGTGCTTTCTATATGCGGGTTTTCCGATTTCCAAATGCACACATTCTGTCTTAGGACTGTCCCGAGTGTGTGTGCGTTCTATATGCAGGTTATCCGATTTCCAAACGCACACATTCTGTTTTTGGAATGTCCCGAGTGTGTGTGCTTCCTATATGCGGGTTTTCCGATTTTTAAATGCACACATTATGTCTTTGGACTGTTCCGAGTGTGTGTGCTTTCTATATGCGGGTTTTCCGATTTCCAAATGAACACATTCTGTCTTTGAACTGTCCCGAGTGTGTGTGTTTTCCATATGCGGGTTTTCCGATTTCCAAATGCACACATTCTGTCTTTGGACTGTCCCGAGTGTGTGTGCGTTCTATATGCTGGTTATCTGATTACCAAATGCACACATTCTGTTTTTGGAATGTCCCGAGTGTGTGTGCTTCCTATATGCGAGTTTTCCGATTTCCAAATGCACGCATTCTGTCTTTGGACTGTACCGAGTGTGTGTGCTTTCTATATACGGGTTTTCCGATCTCCAAATGCACACATTCTGTCTTTTGACTGTACCATTCAGGTGGAGCGTAGCCTCGTCTGAAAGGCAGACATGTAGCAAGAAATTGTTATCCTCGTTCAGGAAGTCCAAAAGGCTATTATCAACTGTTTCACAATATGGACAGTCATCGAGCTTTAGTTCATGAATAATTTGCAAATTGTAGGAGTTAAACTGCAAACGTTTGTGTACTAAATACCTGGTGCGGCGTATACTTAGATATCTGTAGTTGGCGTTAAGTCTGTGTCACCAAATTTCGTGGTGACTGTGCAAAGGCAGTCTGAATATTTACCATATTCTAATCGTAAACTGATGGTTTACCAGTGCTCTTTCGCCTTTTCTCCGTTGTTGTTTCCAAGAATTTCGCCATGCACGACATAATTAACTGCACATCAAGCACCTTCGTTCCGAGTTCCGAATTTTTGCTGAAGACTGAAAAGAGATTGATAAGAGAATTTGTTTCTCCCAGGCTCACAACACATTATTCTTTTTCTCTCACATACGCCATCTTAACTACACAGCTATTACAGCGCTCCTAGTGGCAGATTCTGTACACGAAAGACACCAGCACGTAATCCGAATGTAAAACAGAGAACGAATGTAAGCTCTTCATTAAATATTATAGAAGACCGTAATCGGGAATAATTGTTCATTGGCAGCCTGCTTCATTGTTTATTTTCTGGCAAACATCAATATGAGAATCTTTAAATGTACAGCTAATACGAATTGCGTAATCTTCATCAAAGACTACATCTTTCTTCTTGTGCGCCATCACTCTACAGTTCGTCACTCCCCTGTCTGCTTTTTTTGTTTGTGTTGGCGAGATATGTTATTTATCACTTCAATTTCCATTATGTTGATGACATGCTTCCTAATGATGCTTATCGTGCCAAGCGCCAGCTTTGTGCTATTTTCAAGACACACATTCAGTCCGGTCTTCAGCTGGATTATACCGCCTCTACACGTTCAGCTTCCTCCAAACTGTTCAATGCTTGCTTGGCTGAGAACCACGTATGGTTTACAATTTCTTATGATAAAATTCAATTGCTTGTATAATGTTCTATGTTTCTAATCTGCACCACTTTTCGTGGATGCCATGACTGCATCAGGTGGATTTTTCGTTTTAATTTCACGATTGCAATTTGTTTTCCTGTCAATTCACTGCTGAATGTTTTTGTCTCAATTTCTGAGAAATTTATAGCTGTTGTACATTTTATCATCAACTTTGTAATTTCTTGCCTTTTGTAACATTTGCACTATTTTTGTTTCCTTGCTAATCATATATCTATAATCTAAAGTATACTAGGGGTATATTTTGCCGTCCCTTTTGCTTCTGATGAAGTTCGGAAGGATGCATGTATATAAACATTTTATATAATTTCATCATCGTGTTTTTTTATCCCTCATTTTGTATGTTTTTCTCTGTATTTAATTTTTTCTGGACAAATAAACCTATATGTTGAACAACAATGTGTGTAATCATTTTTTAAAGGGCTTCATTTCACTAGGATTGTGCTTTTTTCAACAGTTATCTCTTATTTAAGCGAAGAATTGCCATTTGAGACCATTGTGAAATAGTTTGTTATACAGTTAATTTCCATACGGGACTTTACCGTTGAAAATAGCTCATTGTTATTAAAAATAAAAAGTGCAATGAAAACAAGCACGAGGAAATATTCACAGAAATAGCCATTTCGCTCTCACGAGTATTTACAAAAAAATTTGAATTAGTTTTTTGTCATTTGAAAATAACTACATCATATCTCACGTTACAGAAAATGTTTTTTTCTGGGTCACTAGAATTTATTCTTTTAACCGCAACTGAGATGGATTTTTTTATTAGTGTTTCTTTCCAAATTTATTTCGGGGCTCCAGAAGTTAACATTACATACAAGACGAGAATTCTCCCTGAAGAAAAATCATTAAGAAAGAAGATTCCATTAATAATCCTGATGTCAAAGTCAACTGAAGGTTTGCAGTTGCAAATCGATAAATTCTAGTTTCAGAATTTATTGTGCATGGCTGCTTCAAAGTAAAAGGATTATTTTGGGTATTTGAAGCATTTATATCAAGCAACCATATTAGTACAAAGTTAAGTTTAAGCTCAAAAATATTTGCAGAAACGTGTGATGGGAAATTAAAAGCGTTTGGTTTCGCATTTATTTCAGAGGCACGTCGCTTCCCTTGACATAGAAATATCTTCCTTGGAAACATTTCCGCTTTTGGTGATTTATTGTTTCCAGCCCATTAGGAAAGCGGTTGACTTATAGTTATCTTTTGACTTACAATACCCATTAAAGAAATAAACTTCAGGGAAGAAATAAAGGTTGAATTAAAAAAAAAACAGAGATTTGCTATTTTACCGCACATTCCTGTCGACTGTGTTCTTTAGTTAATTACAATATCCACAAATGAGTACAAAAGGCTGCAGATACCACATTGTTGAAGATTTATTAAGCAACGCGTTTCAAAAGAAGGCAGGAAAGCTTCAAATACTGTTGCTAGTATAGAATAAAAATAGCAACGTTTCTCACAATAAGATGTTTATTGTACATCGGCTATAGTTTCTCAGAGCGTTTGCCTCGGCATCATCAGGACGAATGGAGCGTAAACATTTCAATCATTGTGACATCGTCAGAGTTGAGACAGTCACGGATTTTGGTGAGTTGTTTCCACGCGCTTGAAAGGAGTGGAGTCGACGTCATGTCGTTGACAAGACGTGACGAGTTCTGGTATATGTGGAAAGCTTCTAATATATAAAGCTTGATAGTTGAGTCCGGTTTATCAATAAGCGTAGCGATTCCAAACAAAAATGCATGGTTATTTTCGTGACAATGTTGAGCTGTAGACGACTTCGTCAGTTCACAGTTCCGTACGTAGGTCTTTTGTTCCTTCACACGGAAACTTAAAGCCCTGCGGGTCTGTCCTATATAGGAAAGTCCACATTTACAAGGTATCTGATAAATTCTCCAGGAATTTATGATATCACAATTTATGATGTCAGGAATTCATGATGTCACAATTTATGATGTCAAAATTTATGATGTCAGAAATTTATGAGATGTCAGGAATTTATGATGTCACAATTTATGTCAGGAACTTATGATGTCACAGTTTATGTTGTCAAGAATTTACGATGTCACAATTTATGATGTCAGGAATTTATGATGTCACAATTTATGATGTCAGGAATTTATGATGTCAGGAATTTATAATGTCACAATTTATGATGTCAGAAATTTATGATGTCACAATTTATGATGTCAGGAACTTATGATGTCACAGTTTATGATGTCAAGAACTAACGATGTCACAATTTATGATGTCAGGAATTTATGATGTCACAATTTATGATGTCAGGAATTTATGATGTCACAATTTATGATGCAAAATTTATGATGTCAGGAATTTATGATGTCAGGAACCTGTGATGTCACAGTTTATGATGTCAAGAATTTACGATGTCACAATTTATGATGTCAGGAGTTTTTGATGAACTCTGATGATGTCACAATGATTTAAATGTTTATGCTCCATTTATCCCCATGATGCCGAGCCAAACGCTCTGCGGAAGTATAGTCCATGTATAATACACATTTTATTGTGAGAAAGTTACTACTTTCGTTCTATATTAACACCACAAGCTTAGTAGTCATAAATTATATATACTGTTGCTAGTTTTGCCATGCCATACCCATCGACAAACAGCTTTACCTTCTATGATTGCACATAATGCTCTCAGTCTTACTTCTGTTAACATGAAACACATATTTTTCTTCGCCATTTATACACCTATCCTCTATTTATTCCTTCGATTATTATATTTTCTCTATTTATTCCATCGATTATTATAGCCTCTATTTATTCCATCGATTATTACTTTTCCATCTTTTGGCTAAGTATCGAAGACTTGCCTTTAAATTCTCATAATACTGCTTCGCATTTTATAGACATCGGAGACTATTGTTTGCTTCTACTAGCACAAAGGATTACTTGCAACATGAACTTAGAATACCATATTTCCTCCATTAATAAGTATCGAAGTCATTTCTCATGCATTCCATTGACACAAAAGCTTGTTTTTCCACACACACCATTAACTTCCAATTTTTTCTCTCATCACAGCATTACATCTTTTTCATCCTAGAGTATAGCACTGAAATACACCCAGTTTCAAAAAATTGCGACACCTCGAAAGAATGCACGAAAATGTATGTAAAATTGGCAGACAGTTAGGTACTTCAGATATACGCAAATCTTCAAAATGTGTGACCAATTGTGCGTCCCTATCGACCGATAAAATGGGTGAGCATCTGTCACAGGAATCAAAATTGAAGCGATTACCTCGGTGTTAAAATCTACTTTGTTCTGTGCAAGTGAATTAAAAGACAATACAGTGTAGACAATTCTCAGGAGATGAAGGCCACGCCCCTAGAGTCAAGTGAATTACTTTGAGAGAGGGCAGGTTGTAGCTTATATACGAAATTAGTGGTCTTTGCGGCGTATTGCTAAAGAATTGGGATGCAACTATACTCAACGGTGCATCAATTTTGGTAGCGGTACGTCAGACGAGATTCTCGTGACCGGGAGCGTAGATATAGAAGACCGAGAATTACGTCAATACAGAACGATCGTGGGTTTTGATGATATGAAATCTCTAGTCCTATAGCTAGCTTGTCGACAGTATGCACGCTGTGCTTTAAATTGCTCTATTAATCGGCCAACCATTTGCTGACGATTAGCAAAATACGCATTTGATGTACGACATACTGCTCGTCATCTACCGCTTACAAATGAGAATCGTCTATAGTGGTGGCGGAAACGTGAGTCCTGCACAACAGAATGGCGACATGTGATCTTTACGGATGAGTCTCGCTTCTGTTTCGGATCAGATGATCGTCGTATGCATGTGTGGTGACACAGCGGAGACCGCAGAAAATCACGTGTTATTGTTCGCCTCATCACAGCTTGAATGTCTGGTGTCATGATCTGGAGAGCGATCAGCTGTGACAGCCATTCCATTCTAGCTTTTCCAGATGGCACCTTGACAGTTCAGCGATACGTGGATGTCTTTCTGGATGCCATTGCACTCCCTTTCATCAAACAGGTGCTTGAGGATATACATCAACACGATTATGCATGCGCACGTACCTAACGCATCGCCAAACAGCGCTTGCAGACTCTCAATATTTTAGATTGCTCAGCACGATAGCCGGTCATGTCCCCTATCGAACATGTAGTGGATGTGGTTGGAAGTCAGCTTCACGATCATTCCCATTCAGCTCAGAAAGTGGTTGCACTGCAATAACAAGTGCAAGCTGCTTGGTTATCAGTACCACAAGAGAATATTCGACAACTGCATAAATAAATGCCCCTACCACATTATCGATTGTATTGCAAATGCCTGTGATAGTACGTCATACTAATGTAAGTTAAGTTTAGGAAATAAAAGTGTTAAATCCATGTCGATGGGTCCAATTTTTGTTATCATTTGCTTATCTTTTACGTATTTAACTGTACGCTGATTTTCACATAGTATCATGCATTCCCTTCTAGTGTTGTATGATTTATAAAACTGAGTGTATATCTCCTCTCCTCCACCATCGAAGGACACTTTCCTTTTGGTTAATATAGGATATTCCTTCTTCCTCACTATGAACGTCAAAGACTAATTGTCATTCTCATCCGCCATCATTGGACATTACTTTCAAGACCACTGTGAGCACCGACGACTATTTTCAACAATCCGTTAGCATTAGAAATTGTTTTCGCACAAATGAGTATCCAGGCATCAAAGACTATTGTTTCAACAGCCGTTAGCATCGGAGATTACTTTCAAGATCATGAAGATCGTGTTTTTAGTCATCCGCTACCATTGGAGATTACTTTGAAGCTCACCATGACATGGAAGACTATTTTAGCTTCACCTATTAGCATCTGATATTACTATCAAGCTTTTAACGAACTAAATAGACAAAGTCATCGCTATTTCCACGTTTATCTTTAATTAACACATAGCAACAGAAAAATTTTTAATCGGAAACCGGTGGGATCGAATCTCAGATCTCTCGATAACTAGCCGAGTGCGTTCGTCTTACGCCACAGTGGCCAACAATCCACGGCGCTATGTGTGCTTATATGTCAGCATCTGACTTCATAAATCCGTAGGGAATGGCTCAGCAACAGAGACGCCTCCATTTGGTGAGGCTTAACTACAAGAACGATTACTTTTCCTATTTACATTGCCTCCACGTATTTGGAAGATTTTCACTTATCATAAACTTTGAAAACCTTTAAGGTGACTTTCAATTGGATATTACTTTCGAGCTTATCATGAACTTTGATGAAATTTAAGGTTGCTTTCAATCTGCCCATGAACACGGAAGGCAATTGTATTCGATTCATTAGCATCAAAAATTACCGAACTTTTCTGCGTATAAGTAGAAATTTTTTTCTGCAGTAGTCCGGGCCTCGACTTACTGTATGCACAACATCGACTTATCTATTAAAATTTCTGATTGAAAAAAAGAAAAGCTGTGCTTTAATTTGGTCGTGACAGAAGCACCTGAAAGGCAATATTGCATTTTTGAAGCACCATTCCGAAAGCCTACGAAATATAATACAGAGTGCTCTGTTTGGGTAGGGGTATATTAAAAATGTTGTGGCATGGCCTGTAACAAAAGTAATAAGTCAATATTTGACAGAAAAGAACCAACTAACGTTTTTCCTGTGATCTTGATAATCATCCAAGATAATTTCACAGCATCCGTGAGAATGGTAGGTAATTTTTGTGGCATTGAACTTCCCTGTTGCATTGTTAACCAAAATTTATCATTGATCAGGGCAAAAGGTAGCAGTTTATTTTTAATTTAACCCTAGAAGGGGAACGGGGGGGGGCACTGTGTACCTCACGTAAACTAGCTTCAGCCGGAGCATGCACCTCAATGGGCTATAAGCAGTCGCCCATCCCTAATTTAAAGCCACTGTTCCCAGGGAAGGGAGAGAGCCAGTGCCGTAAAACAAACACAACATCCGTGCCTCACGGGGTTCTTTCTTGTTTTTCTTGCTTGTTTGGAGGTTTAACGACCACCGTGAGCAACTGAATGGGCTATAAGCAGTCGCCCATACCTAATTAAGGGCCACTGGTTCCAGGGAAAGGGAGAGATCTAGTGCCATAAAACAAACACAAAATACATTTCTCACGGGGATTCTTTCTTGTTTTCTTGCTTGTTTGGAGGTTTAACGACCACCGTGAGCAACTGAATGGGCTATAAGCAGTCGCCCATTCCTACCTTAGGGCCACTGGTTCCAGGAAAGGGAGAGAGCCAGTACCGTAAGACAAACACAACATCCATGCCTCACGGGGATTCTTTCTTGTTTTTCTTGCTTGTTTGGAGGTTTAACGACCACCTTGAGCAAGTCAATGGGCTATAAGCAGTTGCCCATCCCTAATTTAGGGCCACTGATTCAAGGGAAGGGAGAGAGCCAGCGCCGTAAGACAAACACAACATCCAAGCCTCACGAGGATTCATTCTTGTTTTCTTGCTTGTTTGGAGGTTTAACAACCACCGTGAGTAACTCAATGGGCTATAAGCAGTCGCCCATCCCTAATTTAGGGCCACTGTTTCCAGGGAAGGGAGAGATCCAGTGCCGTAAAACAAACACAACATCCATGCCTCACCGGGATTCTTCCTTGTTTTTCTTGCTTGTTTGGAATTTTAACGACCGTCATGAGCAACTCAATGGGCTATACGCAGTCGTCCGTCCCTAAATTGGGGCCACTGGTTCCAGGGAAAGGAATTAGACAGTGCCGTAATACGAACACAATATCCATACCTCACCGGGATTCGAACCCGGATCCTTTTCGTATGAATGAACAGAAGCAATCACTTAGACCGTTGCGCCGCAGGGTCGGCCCTGCCAGATTCCATGGGAACCACGCATCGAGGAAGGTATATCAACAGCAAACCTCGGACGCCAGGGCAAATGTGGCAATTGCAGTTGCATTATCCTCCACGGACTATGGAGATGACTCGATGTTGGATCCGTACACAATACTAGCAGTTGAGAGAATTTGAGAGAGGAAGTACTATTGTGCTGAAAGGGACCAGTTTGCCAAGTCGCTGTATCGCCAGGCATTTGGATCGGAGCGACAAGGCAATCGGACGATGTTGGAACCAATGATCGAGGAGGGCACAATCCAGCGGCACGCGGGTAGTAGACGTCCGATGGCAACGACAGGATCGAGCGACAAGGCAATCGGACGATGTTGGAACCAATGATCGAGGAGGGCACAATCCAGCGGCACGCGGGTAGTAGACCTCCGATGGAAACGACAGGATCGAGCGATTTTGACAGCCGCAAGGACAGAACAAAATTCGTCGCTCTGAACTATCCGTGGCGGGCTGTCTACAGCTACGAAAACGGCCATTAGACTTTTGCCAGACGACTTGTCGCACGGGGACAATATACGAAGACGCAACTCTGCCGCTTGTCGCTGACCAGCGAGAGTCGCCGGCACCGGTTGAAGTGGTGTTGAGTCCGATCAACGTGGGACACTGTTCAGTGGCGTCGTGTTGTCTTCGCACTTGACGCCGATTACCAGTGCATACGTGTCTGAAGACTAAGCCGAGAGTGCACGGATCCTGCCTTAACCGTGGAACGGCATACGGCTAGCAAGTGTATCTCTGCGGAGCCATCCTCCTACAATAACCGGGCACCCTTTGTAGTCCTCCGTACCACCCTTAGGGCTCAAAGGTACGTGGATGACATTGTGCGATCGGTTGTGTTGCTTTTCTTGTCGTAGCATCACCGAGTAATTTTTCAACAGGATAATGCCCGGCAACACACGGCACTGCTCTCCCAGGCCTGCGTCAGTAATGTCGGTATACTTCCATGGCCGGCCCGATTACCAGATCAAACATTTTCGGGACATGATTGGACGCCACCTACGCCCATCCCGGAATGTCGGCGAACTAGCCAGAATTTCGGCACCATCTGGCGTGCGTTACCTCAGTAAAGCCCCCGGGAAATGTATGCGTCGGGTAACCGACGCATGCAGAGGTGACGCTACAACGTACTGACTTGTTCGACTCGTGTAGCTATTTTGTCCGAATAAATTGCCCAACTGCTCTGGAATTGCAATAATTTCCTTTCCTATATATGTACATCGCACATACCTATTTCATGTCGATTGATGATTTTTTCTGATTTTTTTTTCTTTTTTTCTTTTTTGGCAAAGAGTGTACTTAAAAGAACAAGTCGTCTTTGCGATTCATTCCAGAATCATAAAGACGACTTGTTCGTTTCAAATATTTTACCTGTTTCATTTGTCGAGTCTCTAGTTTTTAATTTAGTGTAGAGCTGCCAGGTTTTTTATTTTGTGTTATGTAACATGTGTTTTCATTTCATTTGCGGTCCATGTTTTCTCGCTATGAACATGGATGAAACACCCAGACTTTGAAGCTTTCTAAGTAATGTGAAAGCGAAATGAAAATTGTTGTGCCATCGTGGGCAGCGTCCAGTTCTTCTTCTGCGTTTCTGGAGAATTTTCAGATTCCCTTACGGGATTTGACGTGAAATGATTTCAGCTGACATAGTAGAGTACAAATACACACCTACGTAAAGCGAGATGAGAAGAAAGCTTCTACAGAACTTCCAAATTTACATATTTCTCATTTCCGCAACGTATGAGCAATGGGATTTGAGTGTTTCAATCCATTTCTGCTTCTTGTTTTTCTTTCTTTTTTTCCGTTCTGTTTTTTTTTCTCTATATATTATGATAAATACTTTTGGTTTAGTAGCTTCGAAGCGCTGTGGTGAATACTTTACCCAGAAGTTGCCAAATTTCCGCACCCCTTACGAGAGCGAAAAAATAGGGAACTTCCAGGGATTTAGAAGCATGCACGGACAGGCACTTTTGACACGCAGATAGTTACGAAGAAATGTTTGCATATTATGAGTTCCGTTATGTCAAATAAAAGTTTCTAAAACAATGTGATACACGAAATTTCAAGAGTATATATTTTTCCCTAGGATATTTTTCTCTCGTTTAAGGTGGTTCCACCTAAAATCTCTGTCTTATGTTTCCAAAGGTAAAACTCCTTTACATATTTTCTTCGCCATTAATGTATTCCCAAGGATAAAAATTTGCACATCGATAAAACTAACTTTAACCTATAACATGGGATACTTAATACTTTCTGAAACATAGTCGTAATTATATTAACAAGTTTGTAAAATCATGCAATGCATAGATTATAATACTCTTTCTAACATACCAGAGCCGCCCCGGTGACGCAGTGGTCTAAGGCGTTGGCCTCTGATCATTCGTCCGTAAGGGGTCCGGGTTCGAATCCCGGTGAGGCATGGATGTTGTGTTTGTCTTACGGCACTGGCTCTCTCCCTTCCCTGGAACCAGTGACCCTAAATTCGGGACGGGCGACTGCTTATAGCCCATTTGAGTTGCTCACGGTGGTCGTTAAACCTCCAATCAAAAAAAAAAAAAAAAAAAAAAGAAAAAAACATACCAGAAATCATTACTCAAGTTATGAGAATAATGGCTATGGAAAAAATCTCGGTCCTGTGCCCTGACCCTTGATCCCATATCGATGATATTCAACAGAACCGGTTCGGTATACCTCCGAAATCACATGATAAAGTGTTGTCACAATCGAAGCATTTTTACGTAAGTTATGATGCATAAGGGTTATGGAATAGATCCCGCTCCTGTGTCCTATCCTTTGACCCCATTTCGTCTATTTTCAGTAGAATTCGTCACCAGGCAGGCCCCTGGAGACGAATTCTATTGAAGCATTTTACGTAAGTTATGACGCATAATGGCGATTGAGGTGATTCCGCTTATATGTCCTGACCTTAGACCCCATTTCGCCCATTTTTAATAGGGTTTGTGGCCAGGTGGTCCCCTACCACATGCTAAAATTTCATCGAAATCGAGCCTTTTTTACGTTAGTTATGACGCATAAGAGCAGTATAATATATCCCGCTCCTATGTACTGACCTTTCACTCCATTTCGTCCACTTTAAATAAGGTTCCTTCCCAGGTGATACCCTACCAGATACTAAAATTTCATCGAAATCGAACGATTGTTACGCGAGTTATCGTGCAGACGGACATACGCACACAGCGTGTGACGTAATGAAGCAGATGGGAATAGCGACCATCTGCTCGCAAGAGTATGACGTCATAAAACTTTAATAGGATCCACACACAACGCGTGACGTAATGAGACAGATGGCGTGACCACGCGCCAACATTCTCAAACGCGAGATTGTGACGTCATAAGATTTCTAAGAATTGGAAACATTAATGGAACGACGCCATGACAGTAAAAACGTTATAATTCGGGGTGGTTATTTAACCTACTAAACGGATTTTCCTAAAGTCGAGATCAAGCTAAATCGATTTCTAGTACCAGGAAACGGTATGTTAACGACTTTCATCAGAATTCTTAGAGCCGTTTTCAACATAAAATGTACATGCATACATACAACAAGAATTGCTACTTTCAGGTGGACGTCAAGTAATTTTGCTTCCTATACTTCCAATGGAAAAACTTTGTACACATTTTCTGCACAAGTAATGCGTTCCTAAGAATGAAAATTTGAACATCGATTAAAATAGCTTCATTTCATAACTTGGAATGCTTAATATTTTCTAAATCATAACCGTAATTATATTTTCTAAACCATAACCGTAATTATGCAATCCAACATTTATTTGTCCACTGATGTCATAAAAGTACAGGTCGCGCCAACTTTTTCCACCACCAGAGAAACGTTATTGTTTTTTAATATAATTATGCTTATGTTTTAGAAAATGTTAAGTATTCCATATTATAGTATGAAGTTATTTTAATCGATGTTCAAATTTCCATCCTTGGGAACACACTATTTGTGAAGGAAATGTGTACAAAAGGTTTTCCATTGGAAATATAGGAAGCAAAATTACTTGACGTCCACCTTAATAGTGTGGGATAAGGGCGATGGAATGGATCCCGATCCTATGTCCTGACCTTTGACTCCATTTGTCCCCTTTTCAATAGGATTACTCTCCAGGTGGTTCCCTACCACATACTAAAATCTCATCGAAATCGAACCATTTTTACGCACCTTATGACGCATAAGGGCAATGGAATGCATCCCTCTCGTATATCCTGACCTTTGATTCCACTGTACCCATTTTCAATAGGTTTCGTCCACAAGTGGTCCCCTACCACATACTAAAATTTAATTGAAATCGAATCATATTTACGCAAGTTATGACGCATAAGGGCAATTGAATGGATCCTGCTCTTATGGCGTGACCTTTGACCGCACTTCACCCATTTTCAATAGGGTTCGTCCCCTGGTGGTCCCCTACCACATACTAAAATTTCCTTGAAATCGATCCATTTTTACGTGAGTTATCTTGCCGACAGACGGACGGAAAAAGCTGGAGAATATACGCTTCTTCAACCTACGGTTGGAAAGCGTAAAAAATCAATCATGTTTCTTTGAGTAATGTTCAGACCTGTTAATAGATGGCGCGACCTGTACAATGATGACGTCAGTAGACAAACAAATGTTGGATTGCTTAAATATGGTTGTTTTAGCAAGTATTAAGTATCCCATGTTATTACTTAAAGTTCGTTTTATCGATGTGCAAATTTTCATCCTTTGGAATACATTAAATGCAAAGAAAATATGTAAATAAATTTTACCATTAGCAATATAAGGCAGGGATTTTTGATGGAAACACCTTAAAATGTAGATAATTAGTAGCTTCGAATTTTTAGTAAAATAAAAACTTATAGGGAAGAAAGGAAAACTTTTTTTCTACCACTGCGTGAATATGCTTTCTGGACGTAGAGGTGTAACAAAAAGCTAAAATAGTTATGGGGGAATCTTCAGTATATAAAGATCTAACTTTAAACGATGCCTCAGTTATAACGCATAAATAATCAGAAATTATTTCTGTCACCAAAATTTTTCCGTTAGGGACAATTTTTTAAAGCTCTGCCTATAACAATTACGCTGAAGAAATGTACCTTGATTCTAACATTACTCATAGGTTACAGTTTTCCTTTGAAAATAAATATCAGGGCGTTCGGAAAATAATGGCGGATTGAAGGGTAAAAATGAAAGAGACATGCCTCAAAGCACACAACCTTGTTTAATTCGAAATAGGGGCCTTCAGCAGCTACACACCTCTACCAGCGCAAGAAATATGGCTTCCTGGATGCAAAAAAGTCCCGGAATGCAATTTTGGCCTGCTCTCGGTTTCTGAAGGTTGAGGAAATTGCTAATAAGGCATTAACAGGTGCTAATCGGTAGGCGCCTAGTCAGGAAGTAGGCTGGATGTGGGAAGACATTAGCATCTGATGGAAAGATTGCTGGGTAATCACTCAACAAACATCTCCAGACACACTCAAGGGACCAAATGTGCCCCATGCGAAGGCTCCCCACACCATCGTATATCCAATATACAGCCCTGAATAGAGCCGACTTACCTCCGACATTTAACATGGATGAGATTTGCGTCGTCGTTGCCAAGCGCTCGGTCAGTACAAGCCTGGGAAGTCTACGTCCGTTCCGATCATCAATGGCGTTTGGTCAACCACCGTTTTCTCTTTGTGCGCTGGTACCTTCGTCGATAGTATACTTGCGGTACAACCTTGATACGATTGCTCTTGAGAAACCTAGGCTTCTTACCACTTGGGCGATAGAATGACCAACCAGTCTTGCGCAGACAACGCGTCCGCAATCAAAGTCACTCAGATCAGCACGTTTACTCATGTTCTTTGATTGCGATACACTGTTAAGCGGTCTCGTTCATTTCGTCGACAATCACTTTGTCGACAACTCATTTCGTCGACACTCAATTCGTCGACACTATACATATGCAAATAGTCGATTCCTAAAAAACCGAAAACAAGTTCAGAACCACCAAATTTGGTGTACTAACTCATGGTACTCTCTTACACCGTACACGGTTCTTGGAAGGGATCGGGGCCCGGGGTCAAGGGGGCCCCGTACAACGTTTTCGTAAAATCTACAGTTTTCAATTTAGAACCACCAAATTTGGTATACTATCTCATGGTACTCTAACTTAGACTGTACTCGGTTTTTGGAAGGAGTCGGGGCCCCGGGTAAAGGGAGCCCCCTACAAAATTTTCTCAAAAATTTCCATTTTTTACTTAAGAACTGCAACACAATTCTACACTCCAATACCCTATCTGCGGTCTAAGTTAGAGTACCATGGGATAGTATACCAAATTTGATGGTTCTAAATTAAAAACTGTAGATTTTACGAAATGTTTGAATGGGACCCCTTGATCCAGGGTCCCGACCCCTTCCAAAAACCGCGCACGGTGTAAGTTAGAGTACCATAAGATAGTATACCAAATTTGGTGGTTCTAAATTGAAAACTGTAGATTTTACAAAAAATTTGTATGGGACCCCCTTGACCCCGGGCCCCGACACTTTCCAAAACCGTGTACGATCTAAGAGAATATCATGAGATAGTATACCAAATTTGTAATTCTGAACTTTTTTCGGTTTTTTAAGAATCGACTGTTTGCATATACACCGAAGAGCAATTGAATTAGAGACAGCTGGCGTTACGCTAATGTGGCACTGTGGGCGGCCCTGTAAACGGAAACGACATGACGTATGCAGCGATCCGACAATATAAGGAGTGATGCGATGGGAATCAGTTAGAGTCGCACGCAGTATCGGCAAGACGAAGGATCTAAGCGCATTTGATCGTGGGCAAATTGTCGGTGCCCGACGAATGGGTCACTCCATCTCGGAAGTCGTGCAGGCACTGATTTTAACGAGCCACTGTGTCACGGGTGCACCGTGAGTACATCGAATCTGGTAAAACCATCCCTGCAAGGGCCAACTGCCGTGGACAACAGCGTATGGATGAGCGGCATCATCGTCGGCTAGCTCGCATTGTAACAGCTGATAAACGGGCCACAGTTCAAGAAATGACTTGGCAATTTAACGCTGGTGCACAAAAACGTGTAAGCAGCCACACTATCCAGAACCATCTCCTCGCTATGGCGTACAGAAGCCATCGTTCCACGAGGGTACCGCTGCTGACCGCTTATCACAGGGTTCAAAGATTAGCATGGGCGCAGGAACATCGCCACTGGACCCTAGGCATGTGGAAAACCGTTGCCTGGACTGATGAGTCGAGATTCACGTTGGTACATACGGATGGCAGGATACGAGTACGGCCCAAACCACATGAAGCGATGTATCCTTCTTGCCAGCAGAGTACTCTTCAAGCTGGTGGGGGCTGGTATTCTCGTCTGGGGACTGTTTACGTGGACTGAAATGGGACCCCTGGTACGTGTGACATCGTCCCTCCCAGGTCAACGTTACCGGGATATCCTGGACGACCATTTGCCCCCGTTGTACTTCTCCAACATCCCACTGGGAACCTCATCCTGCAACAAGACAATGCACCGTGCCATCGCTCCGGAATTGTATCCGAATGGTTGGATGAACACTCCACCGACGTGACCTCGCTTTCCTATCCAGCCAGGTCACCTGACCTCAATCCCATCGAGCATATCTGGGATGCCATCGAGAGAGATGTTCGAGGCTCTTACCCTTCCCCCTTCCATCAAATCTCCGTGAACTGTGGGAGCTTGTTCAGGGGTCGTGGATCCGTATATCTTCCCAACGCTTCCGGTGCCTTGTCGAGTCCATGCCGAGACGAATCGCCGCCGTCATCAGGGCCGAAAGGTGGTGCGACACGTTACTAGACAGGTATCTCTAATTCAATTGCTCTTCAGTGTATAATGTCGACGAAATGTACCTGTCAACGAAATAAGTTGTAGACGAAGTGAAGCAGACCCACTGTTAGGAAGCCCCGCTGTCCGCCTATTTATTGCTATCGTTCGGTTTGGGTTGGTTCCTTTCTGAGGGGGAGGGATGCCCGTGCCATCTGCTTATCACAACCATCTCTAATATTTTGTCTACTGAGTGCATATGCCAATATTGACTTATTGGCATATATTGATATTATATTTTGATACGCCACTATCTAACAGTGCTATTGCGTAATATTAAATAATAACGTCAAATTAATCCATTAAGCTTCCATTGTACTCGAACCAAATGGTGCCCAAAATTTGCTGACCTCCCAAACACAAATGTTCATATAGCTTCAGAGTTATACAGAAGCTAAGGCAAAACAATTTCTCCCCTTTCCTTTCATTTCATCAGGCTTTAAACCTGTCACGAGTGATACGCACTCCCTTATTGACCTTTATTCTCTGCTCCATGAACCAAGGCAAGACGGGAACGGGATTCTTCCCCTAATATCGACACCTTTGCTCTGGACAGAAACATAACGCAAACATATCTCTCTCTCTCCTCAGGTTATTGACCATGCTTACAGATCTTCTAGTAGGTAATCAGTATCAGTCATGCCCCCTAAATGACCGCTTTGAATAACGAATCTAAGGTGAATACAACTATTTCTGATGCGCACCTTTACTCGTACCTGCCACGTTCGGCCTCCTTCTTAAGAAGCGATTGCATTAGCTCGAGCTGATTTCAGCTCATTTAGCCAACCCCGAGTTAATTCTTTCCAGCCGGTTAAAGGATTAATTAAACGTGTATCCAGCCTCGTAGGCAGAGTGTTCTGAGGCACTGGTTTCACCATTCAACCCCAGGCTCGATTTGGCGTGCTTGTCTCGAGCCGTAGGCTCTCCAACTTTTTGGGAACCAGTAACTCCAAATCAAAAACTGCTTATTAAACCTATATAATCAGCTACGTTCGCCCTTAACGCTCTGACGTACTTCAGTACTTGCAGCGCCATCTGCTTTTATCCGGTGGCCGAAATCGGAACTAAGCTCACCGCAATCGCACGACGCGTAAACTAGAGGATAAATAGCGAAAAATAAAATAAATTTAGTAAAACAAACGATATCGTCTATGGCAACACGCACGTGCTCGAACAACTGTCTGCGACGTTTGTTCTGTTACGTGGGTGACATAACAAACGTCGCAAACAGTTGGCAGGTGTTTTATTTTTATTTTCTTCCCATTGCAGAGTAATTTCATTAAAAGGAATCAGCATTATTGTAAATATAAATACACATATCTATTTAAAACGCTCTAATCTACACTAAAAACTGAAATTTTGAGATGTGAAAGTGAGCAAAATCGCATTTAAAAACATTTTCAGCTCTTACATCAATGGGTTTTTACTATGTTTCCTTACAGAAATTTGGCGTCTGTTTCAGATGTTTATAGTCTGTTTCAATTAAAAATTTTAACCCGTCCTACGTCAGGCAGCATCTCATATAAATTAATATTTATTTAAAGCTTAAAAGCAGCCGTTCTAGGATAAATTGCAGGCTAATAACAACAATATTTGTTCATGGTGGTCGTTAATCCCAGCAAATAATATAAATTGTGGAATTACAATTCAGCAGGACTGACGAGAAGAGGTCAAGCAATTTAACGCTCCCATACTCTTTATTACATTAAAAAACTTAGCAACATAGAAAAACAGGTAAGTAAAATCATGCAATGAATTGATTATAATACGCTTTCCAACACAGCAGAAATCATAAGAAAATGCCTTGGTTTTCAGGGGACTAAACTATGGTATAACTTTAGAGGTTCACATATATCAAAATTAAAGAAAATGTCTTTGTGCCCGTGTTACCATTTTTATTATCAAGAGCTACACACATAAGCCGTTTTCTAATTTAAAAATCCCATCTAAATCGGTCAATTTTCACGGAAGTTATCGTGCGAAAACAAAGGCTAACGAATCTCACGCATGCGCACTACCCGCCATTGCTGACAAAGAAAATGTTTGGCAGAACTGCTTTCAAAGTCGTTACGGAACAACGGATTGTATTTCGACGCAATCGAATCTATTTTTACGCTTTCCAACCGTAGGTTGTAGGTTGTACATGCTCCGGCTTTGTCCGTCTGTCTTTCTGTCTGACCTCACGATAACTCGCGTTAAAATGGTTCGATTTCGATGAAATTTTAGTATGTGTTAAGGGACAACCTGGGGACGAACCCAATTGAAAATAGACGAAATGGGGTTAAAGTTCAGGACATGGGGGAGCGGGATCCATTCCATCGCACTTGTGCGTCATAACTTACGTAAAAATACTTCGATTGCAACAAAACTTTATCATGCTGTTTCGAAGATACACTGAACCGGTTCTGTTGACTATGATCGAAATGGGGTCAAAGCTCAGGGCACAGGAGCGATTTTATTCCACAGCCTCATAACTTGACTAAAAATGCTTCTATTTTGACAAAACTTTAGGATGTTGTTCCGGGGGTATACTAAACCAATTCTGTTTAATATCATCGAAATTGGGTCAAATGTCAGGGCTAAGAAGAGAGATTTGTTCCACAGCCATTATCCTCATAATTTGACTAAAAATGCTTGTATTGTGAAACAACTTTAGTATGCTGTTGCGGAGGTATACTGAACCAATTCTGTTTAATATAATTGAAATGGGGTAAAAGGACAAGGCACAGGAGCGAGATTTAATCCACATCCATTATCGTCATAACTAGAGTAATGATTTCTGGTATGTTGGAAATCGTATCATGTAGTATGGAAAGCGTATCATGGAAGGCGTATCATTGCATTGCATGATTTTACTAACTTGTTAGTCAAGTTATGAGGTTAATGGCTGTGGGATAAGACTCGCTCCTGTGCCCTGACCTTTGACCCCATTCAATGATATTAAACATAATTGTTTCAGTATTTCTCCGGTGCAACATGATAATGTTTTGCAGGAATCGAAGCATTTTTACGTAAGCTATGACGCATAAGGGCGATGGAATGAATCCCACTGCTATATCCTTACCTTTAACCCCATTTCGTCCATTTTCAATAGGGTTAGTCTCAAGGTTGTTCCCTACCACATACTAAATCTTCATCGAAATCGAACCATTTTTACTCAAGTTATTGTGCTAACAAACAGACAAACAAAGCTGGAGTGTATGCGCTTCTTCAACCTACGGTTGGAACGCGTAAAAAATAATGAGTGTCGGTGAATAGTTTGGAAATTACCATTTAGCGTTGGTGCGAATGAAACGGAAATGTAGGACGACGTGGAAACTTAAAATCAATGAAAACGGCCGATCATGACATAGCCATCAAACACGAACGAGATGGAAACGTGTCGCGGCACGAAAATTTTACACGTTAACAAATAACTATCATGCATGAGATTATGAGGCTTAACAAACGCATGTATAGTTCCGATGGGCTACGAGAGCGTTAAACTTCCGGTTAGAAAATACTACAGTCTCGGACAATCAGCATACACTTCGATAAAGAATTCCTCTAAATAAATCTTTGCTCTTCCTTCACGGTATTGAGTTATGCCAGGCCGTTTCTCTCACACTCACAAGCTCCTTCTCTCTCTTTTCGGATTATGTCTTGTGACATGCTCAGCCAGCCCCATCGGTTACAAAGCAATGAGCGTAATTAATTGGTGTCTTGGTAACGTCTTGAGTTTAATTAAATTCCTGAGTTTCTGATACACAGACTAATTAGTCAAAGAGGACCCGGGGAGTATCATCGAACCTCTCTTAAGACCCTAGGCGACGTACCACGTAATCGGATTCGTTTATGCAACGAAAGGGTATTTCAGATCATCTAATAATTTGTGAAGCTGAGATGATTATTGCACGTTTGCCGTTACCTCCTCCAAAGAATTTCGAATGAAGAGGTTATTTCGAATTGATGTGAAAATTCTATTAGAGGCAGAATGCGTACTCTAAAGAAACCCGAAATGTTATGAGTCAATTACAAATTATATTCCAGAGCAGTGACGGCGTCTTTTTAAAACTACACAACACACCTTTAGGGCATGTTAGCACGAAGCGAGTTCATAAGCAAACGTTTTCAAATATTTCATCTACTTTTTTTAAACTGAAGATAACTCTACATACCGTAGGGAAAGTTGGAATTTTCTAAACATGTGCAAGTGTTTCCTCTCCTTTCTGGATCGCTAAATCTATGAGCAAAGCTACTGTAGGAATCGTGGTGATCCGAAATATTTGAACTGGCGTTAAATACGAGCAATAACAATAAAATGGTGGTACAAGTCGGAAACCCATATAGCTCACAAGGTTAATTACATAGTGTATTTTGCAACGGTGTACAATTCAACAAAATTTAACAAAATTGCAGGTCTTGATACAGTCGCTTTTATCACTTCCGTATCGTGCCTACTTATCTGCATAACTGTCAGCGTTACTGGTGTTACAGGGCGTAACGTTCAGCAATAAAATGTGTAATCAGAAGTAGCGCAACTTATGCAGGAAAGAAAACTCAAAAGAAAACTTAGGTCTAGAAGTATCGTCACAGAGGCTTCGGTCTTTCTTCTTTAAAAAGTGTAATCCAGAAATAGCACAACTTATGCAGGAAAGAAAACTCAAAAGAAAAGTTAGGTATAGAAGTATTGTCACAGAGGATTCAGTCGTTCTTCTTCGCCCAAGCCTCTTTAACGCCACTATTCCTATTTCATGCCCATTGCAGCAGATAAATCTGTCGCGTGAAACTGTTGGTAATGTAAGTGTTCACCGCGTTGTATATTATCAGAACTTAAATTTTTTTTTCTGTCGTGCTTACTAAGGCTGGCGTTTCCTTTCCCTTTCACTAACATGGTGCTTCCACTGTTTTTTTACAAATATGTGGTTCATGTCACACACGTTTCCAAATATCGATTACACCGTATGGTTTTCGGAAAAAAATCTCCCTTGCTTCCAAGTATGGATGAAATTGTATGATTTTTACAAGAATGTCCCCTTTGCTTTCAGGCATCAATTGAATCCTACGGTTTTCACAAGAAATTGTTGCTTGACGTTTCTGTATTAGTCCAACGGGCGGCAAATTAATTCTCACAAAAAAAATAAGTTATTCACCTTCATTTCTTTATCTCGAAAACAGTTCACGATGGTTCCCTTCCTTCTCCACTAAGAGTATTCAGTTTGTGTTCTGTTAAAACAGATTTCCACATTCGTTTCTACTAATGTAGCTCTGCATTTTAATCTTTTCTGATGAATGACGACGCTAAGAAATTTAATAAAAAAATTCCACAGTGAGAATGGTTAAACCTAACATAATAGAGGTATTTTTGACTGGCGATATCAAACATGATAAGCGAATAAACATGTATTGCATCTAAATATGCAAATCAGGTCTAGAATGAAAGGAGGCAGTTCAGAACATTTTGTTATTTCGGATCTGGATTGCAAGCAGGACACATTGCTTTTGAAGGTTTGCATTTTGTGGTTATTCTGACATTTTCTGGACACTATATGGAAAATTTAGATAGAGAACCATTGCAAAGCAATGGTTATTCTGATATTTTCTGGACACTATATGGAAAATTAAGATGGAGAACCATTGCAAAGCTAGAAACAGGCCAGTCTCACGCCAAAATAGCCAGGTAGTTCAGTGTGAGTTATTCCGTAATTAATCGACTTTGGACGGCATTTCAATGGACAAGTACGAAATCGAGAAGGTTTAGCAATAGAAGACCTCGAGCAACAACTTCAAAAAATGACTTCTCTGTAGTTAAGTGCTGGACGAAGAAACAGTGCCACACGTATCCACGTGGGTTCAGATATTGTGGCAAACACAGGAAAGATGGAATTTTGTTTCACAATACGCAGGATGATTTATGAATAGCGCCAATATGCTAGAAGACTAAGGATTGCATTACCCTCGCCTCTCTCTATAAAAGAGAACGTCTCAACTGGTGTCTCAGTCATTCCACTAGACTGATGATGGATGGAGTTCTGTTCTATCTACCGTCGAGTCCAGATTGGATTTTTTCAGAGTGACTCCAATCAAGCCTTATCTGGCGATAACCATGAAAGGGCTCGCCATTATCTTTTAAACATTTTAGGAGGTGACATTTACGGTGGTGATAATGAAATGGTGTGTATAGACTATATTGTCAAAGGTATTCGGATTCTAGCAAATATTTGCATAAGGGTAAAGAACGCTTGCGTAAGAAGGTGCACTGTGCGTGGGGTGGAAGTTACAGACAGCTGAGAAGTTCTGTTGTGTTATCAGATACTTTGTAGTGGATATGCCGCGTGAGCGCAAATTTTTCGAATTCCAGATTGTCATAGGATGTCATTTGAGGAACGTTCCCATACGGAGCATTGTAACTAAACTAAACATACCACAATCTACTGTAAATGATGTCGCAAAGAGATGAAAGAAGGACAGTGAAATTGCAGCAAAAAAAACAAAACGTTCAGGAAGGCCGTACAAACTGACGGGACATGACAGAACAGCCATGGTAAGAAATGTTAAGATATCCCGTTCTTCCTCTGCTGTTTCCATCGCTGATGAAGTAGGAAATGCCCGTAATGACTCGGGTAGTACCATAACTATTTGCAGAGAATTGCACAGTGTGGATTATTATGGCACGCAAGCCACAGATCACTACCGTGAATGCGAAGCCCCATTTTGAGTGGTGTCTTCCGTCGTTCTTGAACTTAGGCGACTGGAAAGCCGTTCTTTTGAGTGGTGTCTTCCTCGTTCTTGAACTTAGGCGACTGGAAAGCAGTTCTTTTGAATGGTGTCTACCGTCGTTCTTGAACTTAGCCGACTGGAAAGCAGTTCTTTTGAGTGGTGTCTTCCGTCGTTCTTAAACTTAGGCGACTGGAAAGCAGTTCTTTTGAGTGGTGTCTTCCGTCGTTCTTAAACTTAGGCGACTGGAAAGCAGTTCTTTTGAGTGGTGTCTTCCGTCGTTCTTGAACTTAGGCGACTGGAAAGAAGTTATTTGGAGTGGTGAGTCACGTTTTCCACTCTTCCAATCAGATGGTCGGTCGTCTTTGGATTTTGCGACAGCCCGATGAACGATTTTCATCGGACTGTGTTCTTCCAACTGTTAAGTTCGGCGGGGGCTCCATCATGGTATGGTGTTATTTTTCGTGAATGGGACCCGGCTCGCTGATTATTATACCCCAAACCATGAACTATGAAGCGTACCTTGACGTTTTGCATAATTATGCTCTACCAACAATGTGACAGTATAATGAAAATTACCATTGTCTCTTCCAACAGGATCGAGCTCCCTGCCACACTGCACGGCGTGTCCAGGATTGGTTTCTTGAAACTGAAGTGGAACTGTTAGACCGGCCTGCTCTGAGTCTTAATCTTAATCCCATAGAGCACCTCTGGGAGGAAATAAAGCGACAGATATGAAATCGACCACAACGACCGTCTTCACTGTCCTCTGGCAGCAGATGTGCAAGACGGATGGTGAGCCATTCCCGTCGAAACCTACCGGAAATTGGTTGATAGCATGCCTCGACGTGTTGTCGCTGTCACCCAAGCCATAGCTGAACTGAACAACTACTCATTGTAATAATAAAGCCATTTGTCCCGAAACACTATAATATCAAACGTGAATACTTTTGTTAATATAGTGCATCTTTGGAATTTTGATAATATAGTGCAGGAGTGTCAAATAGGCTCTATGAATGCCCCGATGTTTTTTTGTTTTTGTCTTTTTTGAATGGAGGTTTAACGACCACCGTGAGGAACTCAGTGGGCTATAAGCGCCCGTCCCTATTTAGGGCCACTGGTTCCAGGGAAGGAGGGAGCCGGTGCCGTGAGGCAAACACAACATCCATGCCTCACCGGGATTCGAACCCGGACCCTTTTCAGACGAATGATCAGAGGCCATCGCTTAGACCACTGCACCACCGGGGCGGCCTCTGATGTTTATGGATGAGATCCTAGAACATTTTGTTACGCCTTATGCAAGAGCAAGTGGCGAAACTGTTATCCTACAAAGCGATGATGCCCATCCTCACCGAGCCAGATATCTTGATGATCACAGCATCAATTGGGTGCGGTTTTCACCTCAATGCCTTGGTCTGAACCCCACTGAAAATGCCTGGAATGCTTTAGACGAAATATTATTTTCGCACTACCATCCCGTCCCTGCAGTACCTTCAAAGTGCTTTACTAAGGTGATGGTCGTTTTTTCCAGGAAACTTTCTGATCGCTTTCATTATGAGTATGGAACTTGGAAGTATATATTGAAGTGAGAGCTGACCACGCGCCATGTTAAATTACTTTCGCTATCTCACATTAAATATGATTTTTCACCATGTATGGCAACTTGAAATTTGCTTTAAACTTAGGAGTTTGTGTTTTCTATTTTTGTACTTGCAGTATAATATGAAAGAGCACGTTTTCCTCAAATTGAGCATGAAAACTCCTATTCGTTTGCGGGACACTTCATAATATAATTTATTTCATTTATTTATGTAAACCAGAGCTTTTATCACTCAGTTCGGTGATCTCTAATTCCTTGAATTATATAGATTGCAAACATGTTGAGTGCCTATGAAACGGATCATTCTTATGAGCACGATAAAACAGCCTCCGCCTTTTCGTTGACAAAGTTTAGCAAGGCAATTGTTACTCCAAATGAGTTAAGCTGCAGAAAATTTTACGGGAAAATAAAAATTGCTCCGGCTAGGATCTGTCATCCTTTGCCTCATTATCACCACTGAATAAGCTTCAAAGAGGATGAAGATCTCCAGAATGCTATAAAATTTTATCTTCAGAATGCGACTATAGCGTGTGATTCAATTGAATAACACAGCATTAAAGCCACCGGGAAACACGGAAAAATAAAAAGTCACATCCGTTGTATTAAATTTCGATATTAGGCTGAGTGCAGAATGATTTAGGTAATGTGAGCCTCTCAACATTATGAAACACATGAAATACTTCACTTCGTGTAATCATGCATTAATATCCATTTTACACATCACTGACTGCTCAAATGAGAACGAAATCCATGGTGAAAATATACATATGACACTGAACTTGATTGTGCGTTTTGGGTGATCACAGTTAACGTGATGCATTGGAAAACAGAAACATAGCACACGAACTGTGCAAATTCTCGGGAAGATATTATCATTTCGGTAACGTACCAACTCGATCAACTGCAGGATGAAAGTATCCCCAAGTATCCCCCATAAAATTTTATTTCCAATTTGAACATTTACTCTTTAATTTTATTTTAAACACTTTTCAAGTCACTTGACTCATTTCAAATTTAATTCAAGCATCTTCCACACCGTCTTCTTTCTAAGTTTTTCTTCTTCCTTAGTATGCAGCAGAATATTTTAGTTTTCCTACTGTGTTCAGTTCTTTTAACAGTATATCCAGCCTACTACCACTTCACGGTCTGCACTTCATTAATGATACCATCCACCCTCATCATTTTGCTGATCAACGAGTTCCTCTTCCTGTCTTTCTTAATTACAAAAAGAGTGCATCTCTCCATGCTTCCTTGAATTTTCCGCAGCCTCCGTGTCTTTTTTTACGCTTTCCAACAGTATGTTTAACAAACGTATATGATCCGGCTTTGTCCCTCTGTCTGTCTGTCCGCTCGTCCGCACGATAACTCGCGTAAAAATGGTTCAATTTCGATGAAATTTTAGTATGTGGTAGGGGACCACTGGGGACGAACTCTAGTGAAAAAGGACGAAATGGGGTCAAATATCACGACATAGGAGAGGGATCCATTCCATTGCCCTTATGCGTCATAACTTGCTTAAAAATATTTCGATTTCAATGAAATTATGTGGCAAGGGACCACGTGCGAACGAAAGCTATTGAAATGGAGTCAAACCATAGGAGCGGGATCCATTCCATTGCACTTATGTGTCATAACTTATATAAAAATGTTTCTATTGCGACATAACGTTAGCATGTTGTTCCGCATGTGTACTGAACTGGCCCTGTTGAATACCATCAAAATGGGATCTCCTCATAACTTGAGTAATAACTTGAGTAATGATTTCTGGTATGTTAGAAAGCGTATCATAATCAATGCATTGCATGGCTTTACTAACTTGTTTCAGTTAAGCTCATGTCTCTGAACCATGAGTATGAACTGGATGAATGGCTTGTTTAAACACTTTTCTTTTAAGGCATAATGTTAACTTAACTTTTGAAAATCGAGCTGTTTCTTCCAAATGAACTTCATCCAAGTCTTATATTCCTGTTTATTGCTTGATAACTAATAATATTTTTGCCCAAAATAGATCTAAGCTGAAGTTACTTCTAAATTTGATCCAGTAATCTCTAACTTTTCAGTTCTTGTGAAAGCTTTGCACATCAATTTGATTTTCTGAAAGTTTATCTTTAATCCCATTTATTTACTTGAAAACGCCTGGATAAGGCAGCCCCTGGTACAATAAGGCACTGGGTGCTAAGAATCACGATAAGTGGGCAATATTTAATTTTGTATACTACCTTCAAGATATAAACAGAAAGATACGACTTGCTATTTATCTGAATGGGGCAAAACAGCACCAAAGGAAATGCAACACTCTTAGACGGATGATAAGCTTCACCTCACCAAAAAAGATATCGAAGCTATTTTACATACTCTCTCTCTCTCTCTCTCTCTCTCTCTCTTTCTCTTTCTGCCTCTCTGTTTCCCCCTTTCTCTCTCTCTGTATCTCTCGCTCTCCCTTCTCTGTCAGTGCGTCTTAGTGGTGGCTGATTTCTTCAGCACAACGCAGAACACCAAGTGACTTTTGATTACTTGTATCCGGAGAAATTAAAACGCATTTGAAGCTTATCTTCTCTCCTTACATTATGACAAAAACAGTAAGATTTAACTAAATGATTTCAGCCTTTATAGCGACTAAAGTTCTTCAAAAGTAAATTAGTGTCTAGTTCGGAGAAGAAGTGTTTTCTTCTGAAACTCGTATCTAATACACAAAGTTGAATGTTTGTTTGTCCGCTATCCAAATCTATTGTTTTTCAATTTAGTACCACCAAGTTTGGTATACTATCTCATGGTACTCTGAGACGTAGATGGTTTTCGGAAGGGGTCCGGAATCAAGGGGCCCTCATGAAAATTTTTCGTTAAAAGTTCCATTTTTTACTTTGTATTTTGAATTGGTATACTATCTCATGGTGCTCTAACTTAGACCGCAGAAAGTTTTTGGAAGGAGTCGGAGCCAGGGGTCAAGAGGCCCCCATACAAAATTTTCGTAAAAAGTTCCATATTTTACTTTTTCTGTTTTAAATTAGAATTTAATATTTTTTGTTGTGATAAGTGCAAGGATTGATTATTTTTTCTTGTGACAAATATTTTCCAGTGAAATATTGCTACACGATTCAGCATCGGAAGTGAAGGTAAGTATTTCCATTCTACTTCCTTTTTTTTTTTTTGTTTCTTAAAAGTAAATGAACTAATTCGTTTTCTTTTATTTTTCACGTTTGCAGCCATCCCGGCTCAATAACCTGAATGAATAAAAAATAATTTACTGGAAAATTACAGGGATATCTTTTTCATTAATTAGCTTTTACCCGCTGAACTTGGTGATTCCACGAAAATAAATATTTACTCTGAAAATACCGGGTTCCCCTGTTATCTAATATATGAAGTTGAATGTTTGTTTGTTTGTCCTCTATACAAATCTTCAGTTTATAATATAGAACCACTAAATTTAGTATACTATCTCATAGTACTCTAACTTAGACCGTAGTCAGTTTTTGAAAGGTGTCGGGGGTCAAGGGCCCCCATACAAAATTTTCGTAAAAAGTTTAATTTTTTACTTTTTTATTTTGAATTGGTATGCAATCTCATGGTACTCAGACCTCTATTTTTTTTTTTTTTTTGAATTTGTATACTATCTCATGGTACTCTTACTTAGACCGTAGACGGTTTTTGGAAGGAGTTGGAGCCCGGGGTGAAGGGACTGTCATACCAAATTTTCGTAAAAAGTTCCATTTTTTACTTTTTTATTTTAAATTGGTATACTATCTCATGGTAATCAGACCTCTTATTTTTTATTTTGAATTTGTATATTATCTCATGGTACTCTTATTTATGCCGTAGACGGTTTTTGGAAGGAGTCAGAGCTTGGGGTCAAGGGGCTCCCATACAAATACAAAATTTTCGTAAAACGATCCATTTTTTTACTTTTTTATTTTGAGTTCGAATTTAATACGTTTTGTTGCGATAAAGTGCAAGGATTGATTTTTTTGTGACAAATGTTTTCCAGTGAAAAACTGTAGCACGATTCAGCATTCGAAGTGAAGGCACGTACTTCCATTCCTCTTCCTTTTTTTATTTTTTTTCCTAAAAGTAAATTAACTAAATAATTTTTTTAATGTTTCACACTTGCAGCCAGCCCTTCTTAATAATCTAAATGAATGTAATAAAGTTACAGTAAAATTACAGGGATATCATTTTCACTCATAAGCTTTCACTCGCTGAACTTGGTGATTCCACGACAAGTAATATTTACCAGAAAAATGCCAGGTACACCTTCTATACGTATATAAAAAACAACAAAACTCAAACGGAAAAGCTAAAAGATTACCGTGTGCCTAAACACTCTACTGAGAATAAAATTCAAATTCAATGAAAAAATGAAATACAGTATTAGATACGATTCATGCCGTAAGAAATTAATCCTTTTCATTTGATTTGTACAAAATTTAGATAGTGAATTATTACCAAATTCCCCAGAGCAAAGCCGGACAATTCAGCAAGTTTGCAATAAAAGCAAAGTCGATGTTCATCATACAATGAAATAAAGGAAAATTAGCATAAATATACGAAAAATAATTCCTTAGGAAAAGATTACTTAATATACACCGTGGTAATACCTGAAATGTTGTGACTCCCTCCTTGTCGTTAGACTTGTTACAACAATTAATATTCCGTACAGTAGTATTCTTATTTCAAGGATATGTTAGACGGTTTTTATGTAACAATTTAGAAAACCTTTATTAAAATAATTTATTTACAATTTAAAGCTTAATTTTTATATTTCCTGGTGTCTGCTGATCTTCGACCTAGTGAAGCAAACTATACCCATCCATGCACGTACTAAACTTTGGGAAAGCTGTTCTGGTTGAAGGAAATTCTTTTTCATTTTACTTTTGCTCCGCCAGCATGGTACGCCTATTCCTCATTTATATTCCACTGTTCGTTCTTTGATCTTCCGAGTCAGACAAGAGAAAAATTCCTTGTTTTACGCCGCTATGAGAATCAGGGTAGCCCAACCGCAAAACCTATTTATGCGTCTGCTTTTCTCTTCTTTTGAAATGTTTTGATATGCGGCGCCATTTTTTCCCACTTCTTTTTTTTTCTCCCTTCCTTTTTGATGCCTAAGCTTCTCGGTTGATCTCCGGAATGGATCATACAATCAAGCTGTACAGCATTTTCTGACACATATTTATTGCCTTATACACATCTAACATTTTTTGTTCATAACATATAGTTATAGTCCCACTGAAATGTTCATACACATATAGATGGTAATGCCGGGATGCAGTGTTTATGATGTTTGGAAAGATTATTTAGCATCGTGATGTGTGTAAATAAAATGCATCGACGGCTATCTACACGAAAGAAAATTTGGTAGCACGTAGCTTTACTGTGGTATCTTATTTCTTTAGGAGTTTCTTTAGGAGTCATCAACAACCATGGGAAAAAGTACCGTAAGTGACTCATGTCACGCGGCATCATATTTCAATCGTCTTTTAGTGTTTTACTATCAGCGCATCGACACTCATTTGGTAAACCAGTCATCCTGGGAAATTGTGACCAAGGACAAAGTGCGTCCGGGTTCAACTTCAGAGGGAACGATCAACGCCTTCGCGTCCCCAAACACGGGGAGTCTGCGGAAAACACCGGAAAAACGCAAACTAGATGGCCGGCATGACTGGGATTCGACCACTTGTTATAAACGTTAGCTTTCCACACAATGAACAGCCACTTAACCAACTGCGCTAGGCCAGTTGTAACTTTGTCTATGGGTGAGTCAATATTCTTTGATCCCACCTGAACTTTCCCTCAGCTTAATTCCACTTTGCCACCCCGGTGGCGCAGTGGTCAAAGTGCTGGCTTCTGACCATTCGTCGAACATTGGTGCTGGTTCGAATTCCGGTGAGGCATAGATGTTGTGTTTGTCTAACGGCACTGGCTCTCTCTGTTCCATGGACCAGTGGCACAAAATTAGCGACGGGCGACAACTTATACACCATGGAGTTGCTCACGGTAGTCGTTAAATCCCAATCAAAGAAAATCTACAATTACAAATAGGGTCGCTCTCACAGATCTGCCTACCCCTAGAGCTACGTTTGCTATACACATGATTTGGCAACAGTATTAAGGCGCATTCCCTTACTAACGCCAACATTTCTCAGCCCAGCCTTGAGTCTATCAATGACAGAGTGCACTACAAAAGATCATAGGGCCAGCCCTCAGGAATAAATCGATATTTACTGGTCAGATTTTCGTGTTCCAGTTGTGTGTTTGTTTTGCATTCGCGGAATCTGTCAACTGCAGAGTCGATAACAGGATTTCAAATACTAAAACGCCACCTATAGCCAAATACAGCCGCACTCTTGCCTAACATCAACCAGATAGGACGTACCACAGAGGTGAAGCACGTGTCAAGACGGCAAATCGGCTGCGATACATCCCGTCGGTGTAGTTCAGTCTGTTGGAACAACTCCTCCGGAGCGAGGAGGCGCAGTTTCGATCTCCGGCACTAGCAAAGTCGCATTTTCACAAATATCAATGCCAAATATCGGTTGAGCATGTATACAGCTGGGTGTCGGTGGACTCTAGTAGTGATTAATCACGAAATCACTGGGTGTGGGTGCCGTTTTCTATAGTGATCAATCACACTTTACCACCTGGCAATCCAGAAGAAGAGTGTGGGTGTGGTGGATACAAGGTGAATGCTACTTGCTCCACTATGTGGTGCTAAATGAAAATTTTGATGGACGACACATCATGCTCTGGGCTGTTTTTCATGATTTGGGTTGGGCCTCCTTGTTACAGAGGGTTTAGAGTTGGAAACGGGTCGAACATTTTGGACCCTGACACGAATCTAACTGACACATATGTGCATGGTCGAGTCACATTATTGTGACTTCCTCCTACTTTTGACGTCAACAGCGTGTAGCCAATGAAAGAAGGCACGTGTCGTGAGCTGGTTTGAGGGTACATAAGGTGTGCTGTAGGCAATCTAAAAACATATCCCTCGTTGCTGTCATGGATAAAAGGAGCGATTTACTAGATTTGCAAAAAGGGATGATTCTCGGCTTTCAGGACAAGGGTGGCAGTATTTCGGAAACAGCGCACTTTGTGAACTGTTCGCGTGCTGCTGTAGTTAAAGTGTATCCTGATTGAAAAAATGGCACCAATGAAAATAAGCGACGGGAGCGATTCGTCTCGGCATGGACTCGACAAGACACCGAAAGCGTTGGGAAGCCATACGGATTCACGACCCCTGAACAAGCTCCCACAGTTCACGAAGATTTAATAGAATGGGGTCATCTCTCTCGATGGCATCCCAGATATGTTCGATAGGATTGAGGTCAGGTGACCTAGCTGGCCAAGGAAGCGAGGTCACGTCGGTGGAGTGTTCATCCAACCATTCGGATACAATTCGGGAGCTGCATTGTATTGTTGCAGGATGATGTCCCCAGTGGAATGTTGAAGACGCACTAACGGGAGCAAATGGTCGTCCACGATATCCCGGTAACGTTGACTTGCGAGGAACGATTTCACAAGTACCAGGGGTCCCATTTCAGTCCACGTAAGCAGTCCCCAGACGATAATGCCAAACCCACCAGCTTGTACAGTACCCTGCTGGCAAGAAGGATTCGTCGCTTCTCGTGGTTTGCGTCGTACTCGTATCCAGCCATCCGCATGTACCAACGTGAATCTCGATTCATCAGTCCAGGCAACATTTTCCCATATGTCTAGGGTCCAGTGGCGATGTTCCCGTGCCCATGCTAATCTTTGCACCCTGTGATGTACGGTCAGCAGCGGTACCCTCGTGGGATGATGACTTCTGTACCCCATAGCGAGGAGATGGTTCTGGATGGTGTGGCTGCTTACACGTTTTTGTGCACCAGCGTTAAATTGCCGAGTGATTTTTTGCACTGCGGCCCGTTTAGCCGCTGTTACAATGCGAGGTAGCCGACGATGACCCCGCTTATCCACACGCTGTTGTCCACGACAGTTGGCCCTTGCGGGGATGGTTTTACCGGATTCGATGTTCTCACGGTGCACCCGTGACACAGTGGCTCGTAAAAATTCCAGTGCGTGCACGACTTCTGAAATGGAGTGACTCATTCGTCGGGCCTCGACAATTTGCCGACTATCAAATGCGCTTAGATCCTTCGTCTTACCCATACTGCGTTCGACTCTTACTGATTACCGTCGCATCACACCTTATATTGTCGGATCGCTGCATACGTCATGTCGTTTCCGTTTACAGGGCCGCCCACAGCGCCATATTTGCATAACGTCAGCTGTCTTTAATTCAATTGCTCTTCGATGTCAAACGCCGAAAGCTATTCTGAAAAAGTTCCTGAAAAGAACCCAACTCATAGCTACTCTTGTAAAAAAAATAATGATTGGGACTAGAGAGTTGAGCGCATTCTTCACACATGTGAAGAAAATAAACTGTTAACAAAAAGTACCAATCTCTCTCAAGCCAATGGGAAAAAATCTTTTTCCTGATTGGCTCCTGAGAACGAGACGGATAGCCGACTCCTACCAGAACACTGAGCAAACGGCAATTTTGTTTTATCAGGTGCCTAACATTTTAAAATTAATTTATTTTAATAGTTTTGTTTTGTGAGAGAACTATTTGTTTCTCTGGGAGATTTGTTCGTGTGCGTTGTCTGTTTCTTTTCCGGTTCCCCCGTCTTCCCATGTTCTTTCTGCGTTTGCTGCGGCTGGATGTTGGTTGCTGCTGTTATTGCTGGGACTGTGTCGCTGTTGCAAGTAAAAATGTAGGTTAGTTTATAACTTCATTACTTAACGGGAAACCGTATACTACTTGCACTATAATTCTTCTGTACATTTCTTTCTTACTATCCTATCAGAGCACTCTTTTTCCACTTCTTTAATTTTCCCATTTTTCACCTGCCAAAAGGTGCAGCGCGCTGTATGTTAAGGTCTCTAAACCTAAGGTAGGAAACGTTGATTGATTGATTGATCTCTTTTCATTTTTTATCCATTTTCGTAATCTCTGAGAGCCATTGTGGAACGAAACGTTTGAGAAAAACGGTGGAAAAGCAACACTTTATGGAGTTACGTAAAAGTAAAAAATAAACTATAGAAATTATAGTATTACCACTGTCACAATAACACTTTATGTGAAGATGAAACAAAACAAAACATCCGCTGAAGAAAAAAGAGTTTTATAACGCTTAGCAACATTTTTTCAAAAAATATAGCGATTAAAGAATCGGAGCAGTCGAAAAATATTCTGTCTGCCAGAAATACTTCTTCATGAAACTTAGTGAAGAAGACAAAGGGATCGAACTTGCAAACATTTTATCATAACCACAACAGTTATTGATTGAACTGTGAAATTGGCAGCATTTAGCTTTGATATTCTGTGAGAAACACGATATCACGATAGTATCAAGAGATTTATGGTACCTTTAACACCTTATTTTTGAATTACAATAAAAAAAGGAAAAATAAATCGTCACATTTCATATGTTTTCACAAAATCTTGATAGACCCGCATACAGCTGTAAGAGGAAGAAGCAGCAGCAGAAAAAGAAGCGCTATCGTAGGGATCATTTTAAAGCATCGAGTCTATATTAGGTGGAGTCCCCACTCCTATCTACTCGGCCGCCATAAGACACTGCCAGTGTCTTATGCAAAAATCAGCTTCGAAACTACTGAAACCAATAGAACCAATGATTCGCGGCGTATAGACAAATAAAATGATGGATTCAATAATATTTATCAATTATACAAACTTGCTGTTTTACCAACTGTATAATTCAGTTTGTTTTTGCCTGTATGTGACGTCACTCCAAAGATTAGCTGTGAAATATGGCCGCAGAGCCAGCGGTGTCTCCACCTAATCTAAGCTCAATGTGTTAAAGTTATTTTGAGATCAAGAAGAACATTAAGAGAAGATAGATATCATCATCATAGTCAACAATCAACAATCCACTACTGGATGAAGGTTTCCCAGAGATATTTCCACAACTGTCTGTCTTGAGCCAGTCTTCTCAATTCTCAATGCCACTTCAGCATGCTTTCGAATTTCATCATAACACTTCATTCGTGGTCTTTTTCTGGGATTTTTTCTATCACTTCGTATTTCGTATCTTCTATAAATATATCCTGTCCATTTTCATTTTGAAGGTTTAACTTTGATCATCATGTTTTTCACACCTTGCCCTTTTCTTGATACTTGAGTTCCTCTTCGTATCTTTTCTGGTTACACCAAGTATGTACCTCACCATGCTGCTTTCAGTTGTCTGCAGCCTCTGTATGTCATTTTATTTAAGACGCATGTCTCTATTTCATAAGTAATAACTGTAGTGATAAACTGATTAAACGGTTTTTGAGACATAATGGCAAATTCCTGTTGAATACTGCCTTATTTCTTCCAAGTACTCTCCAACCAAGTTTCAACTCCGATTAATATCATCTTCATTGTATCCCTTCCTTGATATCCATTGGCCAAGGTAAATGTAGATATCGATTACCTCCCGATTTTCCCCATTAATTGCTAAATTTTCAGTTCTTGTAAAAGCAGTGTACATCAATTTTAATTTCTGATAGTTCATTTCTAATCCCACTTCCTTCCTCTTGCCATCAAGTTCCTGAATCGTCCTCTGCAACTCTAAAAAGATGCTGCCAAAAATGATTAAGTCGTAGCAAAAACAATGAGTTAAGTAATCTCCGTTAATCTTTATCCCTTTGTTATCCCGATTGAATGATTGAAAAACATTATGCAATGTGTCATTTAAGAGCTTGGGAGATATGGCCTCACCTTGTTTCACTCCTTTTCCAATTTTTTACGTTTTCCAACCGTAGGTTGAAGAAGTGTATATGCTCCAACTTTGTCCGTCCGTCCGTCCGCCGTCCTCACGATAACTCTAGTGAAAATTGTTCGATTTCGACGAAATTTTAGTATGCGGTAGGGGACCACCTGTGGACGAAACCTATTGAAAATGGGCTAAACAGGGTCAAAGGTCAGGACATAGGAGTATGATCCATTCCATTGCTCTTATGCGTCCTAACTTGCGTGAAAATTGTTCGATTTCGACGAAGTTTTAGTATGTGGTAGGGAACCACCTGGGCACGAACCCTATTGAAAATGGGTGAAATGGGTCAAAGGTCAGGCAGGGCATAAGAGCGGGATTTATTCCATTGCCCGTATGCGTCATAACTTGCGTAAAAATGGTTCGATATCGATGAAATTTTAGTATGTGGTATGGAATCAACTGGGGACGAACCATATTGAAAATGGGCGGAATGGGGTCAAAGGTCAGGACACTGGAGTGGGATCCATTCCATTGCCCTTGTGTAACATAACTTACCTAAAAATGCTTCGATTGCGACAGAACGTTATCATGTTGTTCCGGAGGTATAGTTAACCGGTTCTGTTCAATATCAACGAAATGAGGTCAAAGGTCATTGCACAAAGGCAAGATTTATTCCACAGCCATTGTTCTCATAACTTGCGTAAAACTTCTTCTATTGCGACAAAACTTTAGAATATCCTCGAAATGGGGTCAAAGGTCAGGACACAGGAGCGAAATTTATTATCCACATAACTTGAGTAATAATTTCTGGTATGTTGGAAAGCGTATCATAATCAATGCATTGCATGATTTTACTAACTTGTTATAATAAGAGAAAATAGATTCAAAAGAGGAGAATGAGGGAAGAAAAATAAAAATAGAAAAAAATTATAACAGAAGGTAAAAAAAAGAAGTAGAAAACAGTAAGGAAAGGAAAGGTTCCTGATCCGGTGGCGCAGTGGTCTAAGCGCTGGCTTCTGGCCATTCGTCCGAGATTTTCTAACGGCATTGGGTATCTCCCTTCCCTGGAGTTAGTGGCCCAAAATTAGTGCCGGGCAACTGTATATAGCTCATCCAGTTGCTCACTGTGGTCGTTAGACGCCCAATCAAAAACAAATTTTCTTAAGGCACTGGTTTTCTCCCTTTCCTCGAGTCAGTGGCCCAAAATTAGAGACGGGTGACTGCTTACAACACATTGAACTGCTCACGGTGGTAGCGAAACCTTTATCTCCCAAATAAAAAGAAGGGAAGGGAAGGAAAAAGGAAAAGTGGACGAGGTGAACAAAAGAAAGAAAACTAACTAGAAGCTGAGGCAAGCATAGGAAGTGGAAAAGTGGTATGGGAACATAAAAAAGAAACGTAATGCAGAAGGAGGAGTAACGAAAATAACAGGACAAGCGGGAAAAAGATGGCGAAACGGAAGTAGGAAATGAAAATAAATGTGGAGAAAGCGGAAAATGTGATGAAATTACAGTAATTTCTGGATTTTTACCTTTTCTAACACTATTTCGCGTGTGAGAAACAAATAAAATGAAGCATTGCGTAACTTTATGAAAAAGCAATAGCAGAATTTGATTGCATGCTTTTCATTACCGAAGCAACTATTCTTAATCCTATTAAACGGAAAAAAGGTAACTGCAACATCCAGAACAAATCAAAACGTGAAACAAATATATACAGAAAGGAAAAAGACGACAAAGAAAAAAATCATTAATTAAATAGACTGTAAAATGACTGCAATAATTCATTATGGAGTTTCAGGGAGTAAAGAAAAAAATAAATTGTCTTGCAATATTTACCAAAATAAGCAAAGAAGAAATGGTAAAATGGAAGAAACATCTAGTTTAATAGTGAATGAAACGCTTTAAGTTTTATGCAAAGTCAGAGGATAAACTTCCTGTGAAGGAAAGAATTTCATGTATTTTAGTCCCCACATCTCTAAAAATTCAGTAAACAGCGAATATTAAATTTATAAACTTCCTTCACATTTCGTAATGCTTAACATTTCCTTTTAATAGCTATTGTCCGAAAGGATTTTCAGATGTCGAAACAAATACTCTGAAGTCTTTTCCTTGTTTACCATAAATATTTGATTGGGTTATACCGATATTTTTATTACATTCCTGCTAACTTAAGAATGTGCACCTGCGTAAATTTGTTTCATAAATACTTGCGATTCTTTAGAAGATACGTTCTCAAGAAACCCCCGATATGAGACTACAGCACCGAAAATGCGACAAATAACATAAAAAAATTCGAAAGAATTTCTTTCCGAAGTTGGAGTAGTACTTGCAGGAGCAGTCTTTCAGGAGCAACTCGCTTTTTTCTTTTCTTTCTTAGTCACTTTTTTCTAAAGTACTTTTTTTTTCGAGAGGAATACATCACCTCCATCAGAATGTGTTTGCTGGCTCCATTATATTGGAATTTCAGCATAATACCGCCCGCCAAAAGAGAAAAAATGTCCTTCGGTCCGTATCTTACCTGTGGTTTGGATACTTGACATCCTAACCCATTTTATTTACCCTGGAATGTAAATTCGGATGCAGATTTTAAAAGTTTTCTTACTTTTCTTTTCTTTCCGCATTTTTTCTGCGTTCTACTCTTTCCTTTGAATTATTCATAGATAAACTTTTGATTCTATCTTCCCGTTCCCTAAAAGGCATGAATGGACCGAAATACATGAAAAGGAAGTACTTCTATGTCAAACATTTTAAAGACATATTGCCTGGATACTATGCTAATTCGCTCTTACTGAGGATATTATAAAATAAAATAAACGGAAATGTCGGTTGCAAATTCCCATTTGTAAACCCCTGCGTATTTTAGTAGCATTTAAATTTAGATAGAAAAGTGGAAATTCGAGCAAAGGAAGTGAAGAATCTTATCATTTACCCGTTAACCAGCTGGAAAAAATTAACTCGCCTAATAAAATATGCTGACATCCGCTCGAATTAATGTATTTGCTATCTAAGAAGTGGACCCAACGTGACTGGAGCGAGTGAAACGGCGCAAAAGAAAGCGTTTCTCTCCCCTTACCTTTTTTTTTTAAAGTGGTTCTTTCTAGAAGAGGGGTGACTGATACTAATTTTTTCTGGATAATTACTTGCTAAAATTATTGTAACAGTTGTGACGAATATAAGAAAGGAGATAGAATATGGTTTAGTCACTTGTTTTTTCTCACTGGTATGGTATCCCTGGAAGGTGGAGGGGGTCTAGCTCTACCCCAGCTGGCTTTGAGTTATGGAGCAGAGAATAAAAAACTAGAAGGGCACGCTTATCACACGTGACAGGGTTGTTTTTGGTACTGCTGAGATGGTTGGCTGGTTGGTTGGTTGATTTTTATGGCGAAAATGCCATGTTTGGCCAAAGAGCGCCAATCACAAGACAATTAAACAAACAGTATTAAAAATATAGTATAATGATTAAAATCTGGCTGATTCAGTAAAAGTGAAAAATGATAATGATGAAAGGGCTAAAATCTTGATACGTTTAGAAAAAGTCAATTTGTTTTCAAAAAGAAAAGACAGCGACAGTATCGCAGTGGTCATCTAGGATCCGCTGCAGCGTAGCGGCGTCCTCGGTCAACAAATGAGAATGAAAGAAGTGAAAACGCACATCACGAAAACGAACAGAACTACACAAAAGATGAGCGACAGTGAGTCGGGAATTGCACGCCTCACACATCGGCTGCAGTGTCGCCAAACAGCATAATGCGGCGAGTGATACGACAATGCCCAAATGCGGAGACGCGCAAACACAATTTCCTCCCAACGGTTCTGACGAAATGAGGATTTCCAGATTCCAAGAATAGGTTTAATACGATGCGGTTTATTTTCCACCTCTTGGTCCCACAGACCCTGACACGTTCGCTTGATATGATCCTGAACAGGAAATCGGAAATCCCGATGAAAGAGTGGCAAGGGTGTGATGACCAAAGAGGAAGCAGATCTAGCAGCCGCAATCAGCACACTGGTCACACGAGATTCCAACATGCCCAGGAATCCAGCATAAGTGAACCTGAAAACCGGCCACGAACCAAACAACGTAGCAACCGTCTCACATCCAAGAGAAAAGGATGTTCACGGCAATCCGCAGATGACAAAGACTACAAGACACTTAAGGAATCCGTATAGACCATAGCACGATGATGAGAACTTGATTGAACATGGATAAGTCCGAGATACACAGCATGCATCTCCGACGAAAACACCGTGGATTCAGCTGGGATCCGCGCTACAGAAACGTCATCTACACAGACAGCCGCTGGTCCAAAGACTCCATGCATCTTGGAGCCATCAGTGAAAATAGGAGTGTAGTCAGAATTGAGGGCACGGTGCTCAGCGGAGAGCTGGTAGTACATGGAAGCATGGGTTGAGGATTTATCAAAAGAAGTAAAGTTGAGATCAGTGACAACTTCAAAAGGCTGCCACGGCGGATACCCAACGACTCTGGTCGCTCCAACCAGAGACAAGTCGAGCCCTGCATCACGAGCTACGACCGCCATACGAAGACCGAAGGTTGCAATACACGAGGGCCGGTTCTCATATAAACGAGCATGCTGGGTATGAAAAACTGCATCGTATAACGGATGGTCTGAAGAGAGAAGTTTGAAGTAAAATTAAACAGACAGCGTAATTCAAGAGATGGTTCGTTCGCGTCAGCGTAAAGGCTGGGAATCGGAAATGTTCGAAATGCTCCCGTAAAATGACGCAGCGCTGGATGGTAAACAGTATCCAAAGGCCGGAGAACGGAAAAACGCGCAAAGCCATACACAATACAATCATAATCCAGTGTCGACCGTATTAAAGACAGAGAATGCAGACAAGAAATCTTGAGCCGCCGAACGTGCGTACGGAACGGAAGCGCACGGTCGACGGTCAGTCCAAGGAACTTGGTCTCCGGCAAAACTGGTATGGCTGCACGGTCTAAATTGAGCTCTGGGTCAGGATGGAGGCCACGCCTCCGGCAGAAATAGACACACGCTATCTTGCCGGGAGAAAGAACGAAACCATTGCTATTCGCCGCTTTAAAGATCGGGTTAATTGCAGACTGCAACTGCCTTTCAATAAAATGCATGCTTGTTGACGAGCAGAATATGCGCAAGTCATCGACATAAACAGTAGCCCAAACCGCAGGAGGAAGATTTGTGAAAAGACGAAAATGCAACCTTGAGGAACATCTTGTTCTTCATGAAGTGGGGCCGGGAGCGTCGCACCCAGGCGCACCTGGAACACCCGATTACGAAGAAAATTTACAATTAAAGTCGGAAAATTTCCTCGCAACCCGCATGCGTGGAGGTCACGGATAATGCCGTGCCGCCACGCTCGATCATAGGCTTTCTCAGTATCAAAGAATACAGAAACCAGGTACTGCCTACGCACGAACGCCTCGCGCAGAGATGTCTCAGGGTGCAGGAGATTGTCGTAAGGTGAACGATAACTGCGAAGGCCGCTTTCTGATGGTGAAAGTATTTGATGTTGTTCTAAAAAATGATCTAACCGGGAATTAACTATGCGTTCAGGAACATTACACAGACAGCTAGTGAGAGCAATTGGACGATAACTAGAGGGAGACTTAGGATCCTTGCCAGGCTTGGGAAAAAGCAGAACAAAAGCTTTCCGCCAAGATTCCGGGAAACTGTGCTCCAACCAAGTGCAATTGTACAGGATTAAAAGATTCTCGAGAGACGACTGCGAGCGATGACAGAGCTTGTCATAGTGGATGCCATCGGAACCGACAGACGTAGCGCCGGACCGATGCAGAGCCACCCTGAGTTCAACCATGCTGAGGGGGGAGTTATAACCAGTGACGTGAAAAGGCGCAAAAGAGATTCTCTGGCGTTAATCAGTGGATTTGATTCTTTGAAGGGAAGAATATGCCAGATCACTCGACACGGAGGCAAACGCTTCCCTCAAACAATCCTCAATTTCCGCGACTTCAGCATATGTGTAGCCGTTACTCTCGAGAATGGATATCTAGTGAGAGCTGTAGTTACCCCGGATCTTACGAATCTTGCCTCACACACTTTTTGAACTGGCACGTGAAGTGAGAGATGCAACATGCTGGATCCAAGACTCCCTCTTGCTACTTCGTCGCACCAACCGAGCTTTGGCATAGGTTGGATAACGCCGAAACGTAGAATAGGTCTTATGTTGAGCTTTCCTAGCCGCTGCGCATTCAGGGATCCACCAAGGCTTCGGACTGCTGGGGAGCTTCGTTGTGTTTTTGGTTATGAAAGATCAGCAGCCTTAATAATGCTATTTGTGACATCAAGAACAGCTGCGTTGATTGACTCTTGGGTCACAATGGCAGAAGATATCACTGCATACGATGTGAAGACCTCCCATCTGGTATGCTAAATCCGCTTTCGAGGACGGCGGGAGGCAGAAGATGGCATGTTCGCATGATGCGAGAGCACAATTGGAAAATGGTCGCTCCCGTGGAGGTCGTTACACACCATTCACAACCAATCAACAATAATCGATGGTGATCCCAAGGTCAAATCGATCGCACTGAAGGATCTTGTTGGCACATGGAAGTACGTGTCAGCATCGGTGTTAAAAAGGCACAGAGAGGCCGAGGACAGGAGAGACACTATCCGACGACCTTTCGTGCTGATGCTGACACTACCCCACAAATGATGGACACTGAAGTCACCCAGTAGAAGAAAGGGTGAAGGCAGCTGATCAACCAAGCTCTCCAGAACAGAGACGCTCACATCCTCATCAAGCGACAGATAGACACTGCAGACAGTAAGAGGCACAGGCACAGAATTACAAACCGCCACGGCATGTACAGTTGAGGATACCGCAACGGAAGAAACCGAAACCCTGTGAGCGACAAGAATAGCGACTCTCCCACAGGTTATATATCTCGATACGTTATCTGTCCGAAATGCACTGTAGCGTCGAACTGAAAGTAGGTCTGATGGTTTAAGTTTCACTGACAAACTTTCGTCTTAAGATTTTTAAGACGAAAGTTTGTCAGTGATGCAAAGGAAAATGGGTGAAATGGTAAGAATTTTTTTAAGACGAAAGTTTGTCGGTGATGCAAAGGAAAATGAGTGAAATATTAAGAAAGATTTTTAAGACAGGAGTTTGTCAGTGATGCAAAGGAAAATGGGTAAAATGGTAAGAAAGATTTTTAAGACGAAAGTTTGTCAGTGATGCAAAGGAAAATGCGTAAAATGGTAAGAAAGTTTTTTAAGACGAAAGTTTGTCAGTGATGCAAAGGAAAATGGGTGAAATGGTAAGAAAGTATTTTAAGACGAAAGTTTGTCAGTGATGCAAAGGAAAATGGGTGAAATGGTAAGAAAGATTTTTAAGACGAAAGTTTATCAGTGATGCAAAGGAAACTAGGTGAAATGGTAAGAAAGATTTTTAAGACGAAAGTTTGTCAGTGATGCAAAGGAAACTAGGTGAAATGGTAAGAAATATTTTCAAGACGAAAGTTTGCCAGTGATGCAAAGGAAACTAGGTGAAATGGTAAGAAATATTTTCAAGACGAAAGTTTGCCAGTGATGCAAAGGAAACTAGGTGAAATGGTAAGAAATATTTTCAAGACGAAAGTTTGCCAGTGATGCAAAGGAAACTAGGTGAAATGGTAAGAAATATTTTCAAGACGAAAGTTTGCCAGTGATGCAAGGGAAACTAGGTGAAATGGTAAGAAATATTTTCAAGACGAAAGTTTGCCAGTGATGTAAAGGAAACTAGGTGAAATGGTAAGAAATATTTTGAAGACGAAAGTTTGCCAGTGATGCAAAGGATACTAGGTCAAATGGTAAGAAATATTTTCAAGACGAAAGTTTGCCAGTGATGCAAAGGATACTAGGTGAAATGGTAAGAAATATTTTCAAGACGAAAGTTTGCCAGTGGTGCAAAGGAAAATATGTGAAATGGTAAGAAATATTTTTGAGACGAAAGTTTGCCAGTGATGTAAAGGAAACTAGGTGAAATGGTAAGAAATATTTTCAAGACGAAAGTTTGCCAGTGATGCAAAGGAAACTAGGTGAAATGGTAAGAAATATTTTCAAGACGAAAGTTTGCCAGTGATGTAAAGGAAACTAGGTGAAATGGTAAGAAATATTTTCAAGACGAAAGTTTGCCAGTGATGCAAAGGATACTAGGTGAAATGGTAAGAAATATTTTCAAAACGAAAGTTTGCCAGTGGTGCAAAGGAAATTATGTGAAATGGTAAGAAATATTTTTGAGACGAAAGTTTGCCAGTGATGCAAAGGAAACTAGGTGAAATGGAAAGAAAAAAGGGTGTACAAATGAACAGGCAGAAACGGGTTTTTGTTTCAGGAAATATCGATTCAATTTCAGCAAATTGTATAACGTTTCTGCGAATTAGCTATTAAAATTTTTAAACAAACAAACAACGACCGTAATATCTTGTACAAGTTCTAACGAAGAAAAGAAAATGGTCTTAGTTTTCTGAAATTGATTTTCACCAAACCAGTTCAGACTTGGATGACGTCGTATAGATGATGTGGCTGATGCCAGCACAGAACTTCAACATTGGTTATCTATATACTTACTACTCTAATAGATTCCAGATACAAGTAATGAACTCAGTACGTAGTTCGCTAATTATAATTATTATTAGTAACATGCATTTTTTGTGAGGCAAGGATCGAATATACAATCAGTTAAAGTCCGGGGTTTTCTCTCAGGTTTTCCATTAGAAGAAGTAGTTTTGAAATCAGAATAATAAGTGCAGGGAAATGTTGTCAAATAAGAGATGAACGGACATAGTGATATTTTAAACACTTACTGTTTCAGCAAAAGACTGGCTGTAAAGAAGAATTCTGGGAAGATTTTTAACACGAAAGTTTGTCAGTGTTGCAAAGAAAAATAGGTGAAATGGTAAGAAAGACGTTTAAGACGACAGCTTGTCAGTGATGCAAAGGAAAATGTGTGAAATGGTAAGAAAGTTTTTTAAGACGAAAGTTTGTCAGTGATGCAAAGGAAAATGGGTGAAATGGTAAGAAAGTCTTTTAAGACGAAAGTTTGTCAGTGATGCAAAGGAAAAGGGGTGAAATGGTAAGAAAGGTTTTAAAGACGAAAGTTTGTCAGTGATGCAAAGGAAAATGGGTGAAATGGTAAGAAAGTCTTTTAAGACGAAAGTTTGTCAGTGATGCAAAGGAAAATGGGTGAAATGGTAAGAAAGGTTTTTAAGACGAAAGTTTGTCAGTGATGCAAAGGAAAATGGGTGAAATGGTAAGAAAGTCTTTTAAGACGAAAGTTTGTCGGTGATGCAAAGGAAAATGTGTGAAATGGTAAGAAAGGTTTTTAAGACGAAAGTTTGTCAGTGATGCAAAGGAAAATGGGTGAAATGGTAAGAAAGTCTTTTAAGACGAAAGTCTGTCAGTGATGCAAAGGAAAATGGGTGAAATGGTAAGAAAGGTTTTTAAGACGAAAGTTTGTCAGTGATGCAAAGGAAAATGGGTGAAATGGTAAGAAAGTCTTTTAAGACGAAAGTTTGTCAGTGATGCAAAGGAAAATGGGTGAAATGGTAAGAAAGTTTTTTAAGACGAAAGTTTGTCAGTGATGCAAAGAAAAATGGGTGAAATGGTAAGAAAGATTTTCAAGACAATAGTTTGTCAGTGATGCATAAGAAAATAGGTGAAATGGTAAGAAATATTTTTAAGACGAAAGTTTGCCAGTGATGCAAAGGAAACTAGGTGAAATGGAAAGAAAAAAGGGTGTTTCGTAAGATTTATCAAATATCGGATTTTTACAGTATTGGCAATGAACAAGTGATTATTATTCTACGGGAGAGTGTAGGGCACAAGAACATTGATTATTGAAGTTCAAATGAGAAGATCTGAGTAATTGCATGTATAGGAAATGATAAGTGATAGGAATTCCAAAAATTCGGGATGACAGCTTCGTGGTGCACCAAGTATTCAAAGGAGTTCGTGACAAGTGAAGTATAATGCGATGAATATTTTATTCTCATGCTTGCTCTATACAGAAACGATGCACGAAAATTGAAATTATTTCTATGATTTATTGGATGAATTAATTATTCCGACTCATTTGTTTACGCAGCAAGCTCTTACTGACGATTCTGTATGCGCCTGCGCACAAACTCCATGGCAGCAGCTGTGACACGTGACAACAGCGAAGATGAAGCACAACCATGATCAGGCTTTTGCACTTTTCGAAGAGAGATAATGATTGCAGATTTTCGGTTCTGTGTCAGAATGATAAAAGGATGGTGAGAAACGTATGGTAGTGATAGTGTGTAACTTTCTCTTCCGCGACAGAAATTGAAAAAGAAAGAAGAATATTAGTACTTAGCTTAGCTTATGTGCTTAGCGTAAATGGAGTTCCCGTGTATTCAGTTAGTTTCAATGTAGTCATATGGCTAAGTTGAATGATGCTCTTCACATGTATCATTTAAGACTCTTAACAAGAAACTCGACATTAGTAGTCTTTATATTTTTCGCATCTGCTCTCTCCATATGCTGTAGTTCTTTAAATTCATGTACCTCCTTCCGAATATATATATATATATATATATACAGTATATATGTATGTATGTAGATTGTATATACAGGGTGACCAAAATATAAGTTTGCACTGATGGTAACACCATGTTGAAATGGTTCCTACAAGAGATGTTGGAAATGGGCCCCACCGACGTCCGGACAAGTCTGCACACCAATCTGCATGTTGGTGAAGACCTTTCTCAGGGTATGTGGTGTGATTTGTTGGATGTGTGCCGTTATTGCAGCTTGTAGCTCTTGAAATGTATGCGGATTACCAGCGTACACCTTCCCCTTCAGTGCCCTTCACAGAAAACAGTCAAGCGGTGTCAGATTCGGTAACCGGGCAGGCCACAGCCCACTGGTGATAATGCGATTTCCGAATAATTCCTCTAGAAGCTGTATTGATGTGACAGCGGTTTGAGCAGTTGCACTGTCTTTTTGGAACTATTCTTCGTTGATTTCTATTCCCGTGAGTTCGCATATGAATGGTTGGATAATCTGGCTCTGTACCAATCTGAGTTAATTGTTTTACTGAAGAAAATGAGCGCAATAATGCGCGTACGATTCATGGCAGACAAAAACCGACCTTCTGGTTGTGGATAGGCACTTCCTTAAATTCGTGGGGATTTTCAATACCACACAGACAAGTGTTTTGGCTGTTGATGTACCCGGATAGGTGGAACCATGCCTCATTTCTAAAGAAAGTCACGTCCAGAATGACCTCACCTTCTTCAGACAGGAACTCTTGGAACCACCTGCAGTACCGATCACGGGTCACGTGGTCTGTTTCTTTCAGCTGATGCACGACAGAAACTGTGTACGGGTGAAAACGCAACTTCCTTTTCTGAATATCGTTGGCTGTACTCTTTAGCACATTGCTTTTTGTGACAGCTACCTCACGGAGTTGTGTGGACCCCTCTGTATCCTGTCCTGGATATACTGAACGGTCCAAAGGGCCGGAGGGCCGAGGGTAGTCCAAAGGGCCGAGGGTATCCAAAGGTGGTCCAAAGGGCCGAGGGTATCCAGAAAACCTTTGTAGTCCAAAGGTGGTCCAAAGGGCCGAGGGTATCCAGAAAACTGCTACTTTCCAGCAGCTCTGCTATGAGCGGACGTAGCGCATTACGGTGTGGGACGTCTGCATCACGAAATTTCCTAGCGAACTGTTTTTGCACTTCGTCCGTATACTTATCGTCATGACAAAAGAAATGCTCCACCAAAAGCACTCTTTGTTCAGCGGTCAACATCCTTTTCCTTGTGCTGAGAAGAGTGATTAATCGACACGACCGCGACCAAGCGATTGGGAACGACCTTCGCTCGGAAATGACAACAGCTCGCGCCTCGGGGAGGTGAGACATGACGGTTACCAGGCACCGAGCACTTCCACGTGGCGGGTCACACTACTGGAATTCCATTTAAAATTTCTTTTATTATTACACATTCAGTGCACAGTCTTTATTCGGACACCCTATATATATATATGTGTGTGTGTGTGTGTGCGGATAGTGGGGATAGATAGATAGATATACTGTATATGTGTGCATAGATAGATATATTTTTTTGAATTGCGAGTTCGCATAAAACAACGCTGGGCTGCGCACAAGTAAAAAACCTACTCTTCGAAGTACGTAAGACACATTTGATAATCGTTTCGATACCGTAGGATGTACAGAAAAAAAATTATCATTACAGAAACTAATTAAGACATGTAGAAAAAAATGAACATAATGAAAATACTGAAACTGTCTGCAAAAAGATTTCCTTTATTTTAGCCGTAGTCCAAACAATATGTTAGAAAAGAAAATAATTTGTTCTGTGCGATGAATGAAGAAAAAGGGCATTTTTAGGGTGGAATTGGGGAAGGAATGCTGAGAACCCATACCCGTGTGTGCGGTACTAACGACCTCACAGGTCAATTTGAAATATATACCACATTAATAAACGAATTTTAACTGTGCTCGATTCTTTTGGGACTAATTTAAAGAAAAAAAGGATGAACTGAATTTCTGTTATAACTGCTAAAATATAAAAAAATACCCTATGAGGAAAAAGGTTTCCAGACACACCCTCCTCAACAAAAATGGAATATTCCAATAGATAACGTGTGGCAAATTTCCTTTAAAACTTGGGCCGCGGGTGGCCTAGTGGTCAACGTTCGTAACTGCCACCGGGAAGACCTCGGGTTCGATCCCAGGCAGGTACGAACGCTCGAAATATCCGGACTAGTGGTCAACGTTCGTAACTGCCACGGAGAAGACCTCGAGTTCGATCCCAGGCAGGTACGAATGCTCGAAATATCCGCCGTGCGTCGGATGGGCACGTTAAGCCGTCGGGCCCCGGATTCTGGCCTCCCGGTAATAAATAAGGGCGTCTTCCTCCCTCTTTCTACCTCGCTTCCGTGTCACTTTCCTATCGGGCACTCTAGCCCAAATCTCCTAGCTTCCTATTTTTATGGGTTGCTTAAGACCTGGGGTAAGACATTCCTTTCCTAAAGTACTCTACATATGATCTAATCTGATCCTATAAAACTTTGGGTAAACTCCTCTGACGCCACTCGTGTTGAGCTTACTGGTTTCCAACAAGTCCGTGTGTGAAATTGCAGAACATTTACAACACCCACGGTCAACTACTGTTCAAGACGTTATCAGTAAATGAAAACACAGGGGACTTACGACTGCTAAGAAACGTTCAGGTAGGGCTAGTAAAATGAAAGGACAAGAGAACTCTGAAACGTGTAGTCCGTGGGTAACGTTATTGCTCTGCACAAATCATCACCAATTAATTTCATGATTCAACAGGGGTGAGTTTTCACACAGTATTTATTAGAAGAAAGATACAGGAGATGTGCTTGAATAAATCATCTCAAATGATGTTTGACAAAAAAAATATTTACAGATGTTCGTGAGAAACTACACAATTTAAATTTCCATGGCCTAACCGATGCATTTAAGCCGTAACTAACTCGTACGAATGAGAATAAGCAACTCGCTTGGTGCAAACCATATTGTACTTAGACGTTAGACCAGTGGAAACGAGTGTTGTGGAGTGATGATAAGATCAGATCCCAGCAAAAACAGTCTTGCTGGGCCAGCACTGCCAGCAGTGGCCCAGCACTATGTTGCCGCCGCCGAACCCCCAATAAAATGTCCGAGAGGCCACCACATGAGCCAGCATTTCGGGCCAGCAGCGGGCAAACAGTGGCACCCCAATCAGTTGTCATATGCCAGAACAGGGCCATTAGTTATCCATCACAGGCAGTAGCTGCCACAAGTGGCGCTTCAGCGGCACTGCAAGTACATGCCATAAGTGTTGGCTAGCCTAATGTGGTCAGCTAGTTTCCCGGCAGTTGCAGCCGACTATCACGTGATATAACTGATGGCTTGGCGAATCTTGTTCGCCGATTTCCCAGCAGTAGCCATAAAAATAAGTAAAATAAAATGAAGGAGAACCGCAGTTTCCCAAAGCTACAACAACGTTTTTTTTTAGCCTTACGAAACGTCTGCATTATAGCACTGCGCTAAGAAAATTTTCCTAACAAGTCCTGAAAAACTCTCGTTTGGATGTTGGTGAAACGAACCTGCGTAGGAAGCGGGTGCTCTTGCAACTCGACTGATTTGCCACGCACGAGAGTTTGCTTGAAGCTGAGCCTCTTTCTTGCGGGATGTGTAACGAATGGTTCCCTTTTTAATTTTACAATATTGCGAGGTAGTTTTAATAAATGCCAGTTTCATATAATTCATAAATTTATTTTTTCAACGTAACGATTGTTGTTTTATTTTAACTTAAGGGAAAGTTATTCATTTCCACCGAGTGTACCAACTTAAAGGCACTTTCCAAAGTTTCGTGCTGTTCTTGTCGTCTTGAAAGGCGATTGTTCAATTAATATATTTACCCGTTCGTGTCACATTCTGTTACATTTGTAACGTTGTATCTTTCCTTTCCGCTGTCCGAAGCTACATTTGTTTTAAAGAGGAAATATATTTTATTTTAATTCTCGTTATTTTCAGAAGTGAATTCCTCCAGTTTTGTGTATTTAACCTACGGATGAATACATTATATCCAAATAGCGTTGCTTTTTTTTTCAAATAATTGATAAATATTGTACGCGTATAATTCTTCCTTTTTTCCCCCCAACATAACGTTTTTTTAATGCTTTTTTCAAGACTTTTGTTTCAAGCGCTTTAGTGTATGTTAAAACGAAATATTACACAGAAATTATTTCTTGTTATTCATGGGAGTGAAGTCGGTGTATTTCATGGCTTAATCTGATATCTTCGTCGACTTGGCATTTCATCGAAGGAAATTAATTCGCCTCTCTACATATGTTTTTTTTCTGAAAATCCACTAAAATAACACAATGGTGATGGCGTCGTCTTCAACTAACTGGTACCACGAGAGACACAGCACGTATTGCTTCTGCGCATGCGCAGCCCGCTGCTTCCGCCAGGTGTTAGGGTTGCATCGGTTGCCAGCTACGGGACACTAGCGGCACTTGCTTGGAGGCCCACATTTCACGGCGATGCTGCAAGGCCATCAATGGCTGCCACTAACGGATCGCTACAGAGCCGTGAGCGGCAGATTTCAGCCAGCAGTGACGCATCACTGCCAGATGGTGGCCATTAGTTTCCCAACACTTGTGTTTTTGCTGGGATATAGAGGATTTTAGGAAGGGAGTGTCTGAACCCAGGTCTTAAACAACCCTTAGAAATAGGAAGCTAGGAGATTTGGGCTAAAGTGGCAGATAGGAAAGTGACATGGGAGCGAGGCAGAAAGGGGGAAGAAGATGCCCATATTTATTACTGAGGGGAAGTACCCGAAGCCCGACGGCTTAAGGTGCCCATCGGACGCACGGCGGATATTTAGCGGTTCGAGTGTTTGTACTTGCCTGCAATCGAACCTAGACACGTACGTTGACCACAAGGCCGCCCGCGGCCCTATGGAGTGAGGAATTACGCTACCCTGTTTTTTAATCCCATGGTCGCAGCTGGGTGTGGCGTATGGGAGGTGGACGGTATCTGTCAGAATGTGTCATCCCAGTAGTTAAATTTGGTGTTGGCTGTGTCATGGTCGGAGCTGTTTCTCGTGGTATGGATTCGCACCGTTTGTGGTTGTAGAATGTCCCGGAACGCCACAAATACCGGGATATTCTAGACAACGCCACACTCCCTACATTTTGCCAGTTGTACGGAGACGGGCCATCCTTGTTTCAGAAAGACAAAGCTCTGTGCCCATTTCGACATGATTTGAGATATGGTGTACAGAATTTGAAGTGGTCATTTATTACGTTTTTTACATTTATGACGTAATTAAACTACGTCATAAATGTAAAAAACGTAATAAATAAATGAAAAAAATACAGCATCACTGACAACGTGGTGCACCCTAAATATCAGGGAAAGAAACTGAATGAAGGACGCTTGATGTGATAGAAAATTTTATACTGCAGAATTTGAATGCAGCCTGAATCACAGGCTACCAACAATATGGCGATCGAGTGGAAATATTTCATAAACTACTTGAAAAAGAAGTTCAAACTCTAGCAACATTTTGGCATTTTGCTAAAATACGTAACAAAGAGCTCGCGAAATATTATAAATAAAACACAAAACGACTGTTTGTCTGAAGCAGCAAAAACTCTCGAATGCATATGCTTATTAATACTGGAATTTCTATGTCAACGCAGCTTTTTTAAGATCTCTACGTTGATCCGTTTGCGAGTTATGAATTAATTAATAAGTTAATCAATAAAGCCTGCGTCGTTTGCTACGTCATCGTTATATGAAAGCACGTGATTGCATTCATCGCCGTGGCACATTCACAGGTGTTTCTATTCTTTGAGAACTGTGCATAAAAAATGCAAAATCGAACTTCGCGGAATTTTAACGAAACAGTCTGAACTTTTTATCAACACCATGAATTGGCACTAAAAGGAGTTCCTCAAAATTTCACCAGAATCCGGTCGAAACTCTTTAAAATAGGCATGGAATTTTTAATTCATCGGTAAACAGAAATATATACGCAGAAACGGTTAATAAAATGTTGACGGCTAATTGAAAAAAGTTATTTACCGATTCAGGCGAAATTTGGAGATGATGTTCCTATTAACGATTTATGGAGTTCATTAAAATTTCAACCAAATTCATAAAATATTCGCAAAGATAAGTTTTTAACTTTTTTATCCAAGAGATGCGCCCATCAAAGACGTCTGAAACTGAAAGCACGTGATGCATTTGATCGTCGATAAGAAATTGTTAACGAATTTTGTTCAGTCAATGTTCTAATGCTGTGTCTCCTGGACGCGTGTTAAATAATTCGTAACGCGTTTGGTCCGTTTGATTCTACAGATGCCATTCGTCCTGTACCGGGCAAAGCCGGGTAGTAAAGCTAGTTAGGTATTAAACTACTCAACATAATATCATGAGCAACACAGCTTGAAAGGTTGTTCTCTAACTGGTCATACATTTATTACACAAAAAGGAACTGACTAAGCTTTAAAAATTCTAAGAAACTGGTGCATATCTCATCATCATCATTGTCAACCATTATCAATCCACTGCTGGACGAAGGTCTCCCCAAGTTTCCTCCACAACGGTCTGTCTTGTGCCAGTCTCCTCCATGTCACCCCTGCATACTGTCGAATTTCATCCACCCATCTCACATGTAGTCTTCTTCTGGGTCTTTTCCTGTCCCTTGGAATCCAATCTAAAATTTCGGCTGTCCATCGATGATCTGTCCTTCTGGCAGTATGTCCAGCCCATTGCCATTTCAGGGATTTAACTCTGATCATGATGTCTTCCACTCTTGTCATTTTTCGGATCCACGAGTTCCTCTTCTTATCTCTCCTGATAACACCAAGTATGCACCTTTCCATGCTTCTTTGAGTTGTCTGCAGCCTTTGTATGTCTCTTTTAGTTAAGGTCCACGTCTCTGCACCATACGTAAGCACTGGAAGGATGCATTGATCAAACACTTTTCTTTTAAGACATAATGGCATATTGTTCTTGAAAATTATGCTGTTTCTTCCAAAAGCTCTCCAGGCAAGTTTTGTACGCCGATTAATTTCTTCATCAATATGACCCTCACTTGATATCTGCTGTCCAAGATAAACGTACGTGTCTGTTATCTCCAGCTTTTCTCCATCAATCGATAAATCTTCATTTCTTGTAAAAGCATTGAACATCACTTTTGTCTTCTGAAAGTTCATTTTTAATCCCACTTCTTTACTCTTGTCAGCAAGTTCCTGGATCATACTCTGCAGCTCTGATGGGCTAGTTGCAAAAATGACTACGTCATCAGCAAAACGAAGGTGGGTTAGATAATCTCCATTAATCTTTATCCCTTTGTTTTCCCAGTTCAGTGATTGAAATACATTTTCCAATGTGGCATTGAAGAGCTTGGGAGATATGGTGTTACCTTGTCTCACTCCCTTTCCAATTTTTATGTGTGTTGTATTTTCAAACAGCCGAATCTTTGCACTTGCATTTTCATAGATGTTATTAATAATATTAATGTATGCATCTTCAATACCGCAGGTTTTCAGAGCCATTGTAACTGCTGATGGTTTCACCGAATCAAAGGCTTTTTCATAATCGATAAAAGCCATGCACAATGGAAGTTCATATTCCCTCGCTCTTTCAATTAGTTCTCTCAGCACGTGGATATGATCTATTGTGCTGTAGCCACTCCTGAATCCAGCTTGTTCTCTCGGTTGAGCCATGTCTGGTGTCACCTTCAAGCGGTGTGAAAGAACTTTAGTGAAGATTTTATAAACTACTGATAGGAGGCTGATAGGTCTGTAGTTTCCGAGATCCTCAATGTCACCTACATATCTATTACACTCTAAATATGAGAGATCAAAACGTTAAAAAGTGTTAAGAAAAATAAGAATGAATTAAACTGTAATGCAAGTGTTGTGCAAATTTTGTGTAGACAATATGCGCAATGTGACACCAAAGGATATTTTAGTTTGAATTAAGTTTTGGTAAAATTATAAGCAATGTGACATTTTTAAAGTAAAACAAAAGTTAAAGCAACAATGACGCCTGGGTATAGTGAAGAATTTATAATAAATGCAACAAATCAAGTGTATGAAAAATTCAAAGTTAGTAATCTTTCAATTTTAAAAAATGACAGTGCAAAGTGTGAAACTCTTTTGTCGTAACGTTTAGTTCTTTGTTTGTTGTATAATGAATATAGCTTTCTTTTAAATTATAATGAATTCAACTTCTTCTAAGCTTCTTCTAATGGTTGTTGTTTGTTAATTATAACATGAATAAACTTTCCTGCTAGTAGTGTAGTAATAATAATAAACAAGCTTTTAACTGCTAGTAATGTTTTAGTAGTAATTAAGATGAATAAAGTCTTAATGCTGGTTGTTAATAATAACAACCAATGAAATAAACCTAACAGTCAGACAGAGATCTGACAAAACTATGAACTGAGAAAAACGTACTTACAACAAATTCTTTATTAGTGAAACTTCTGATATGATCCCACATACAACGAAGCTCTACTCACATAAACGAAGATCTCTTTTACACATAAAAGCTCTCTGGCACATCAACAAAAAGCTCTCCTCCACATAAACAAACGCTCTCCTCCACATAAACAAACGCTCTCCTTAGGTATCGTTGAACGCGCCTATTTATACTGGCTACCACCACATCATGACTTACACTCATTGCCAGATCTCATTCAGCGGGAAAAATAACATCTCGTTCAGTAAGAAGATAATTTACATAGTAAAATAAAATAACCAGAGATAGTAAAATCAAAAGGAAAGTGAATCTAGAGTATACGTTACAGTTGTCCGTAGAATACAATTCATGTCACTGTATACCATATTTAGTATTAAGCATCAGCCCACGACTTCTTAACGCACAAGTCTGCAACCAGAGGGCGTAAGCTCACGATTACGTTTACAGCAATATCCGAGGGATTAAAACCCAATTGAAAAACTTCTTTCTTCCGACAGATACTATTGTTTTCCATACCGGTTTCATTGACTTTGAATAGCTTTGATAAATTTAATTTGCGTCAGAACGGATTCAAAAGACGTGCTTATTGCACCGGAAAATTCGGTGTTATCTTTCTTGTTTCTGGTTACTTTGGATAAAATGAATGGCACTGAAGTTGTTTAGATTGATATAAGTTTAGGTGGATAATCGGGAGCATCAACAACAACTGCCAAATTAAAAGAAACGTTAATCGTTTTGAAAAAATGTTAGATCATTCACAGTACCTATGTGTGTGCTTTTGATATTTCACCACGATAGTTATATTCATTTCTCTCGTTATAAACTGAACAATTCAAGATAAATGCTTACTTCTAGTTGCGTTAACACTGCTACTTATTACTTTATTTTGATGTAAATAAATTATTACGCCGCGTAGAAAATTGTGTAATAAATAAGTTTTCTAGGCAACGTAAAATACGTATCAGGTACGCGTAATTTATGTATCATGTAATTTATGTGGCCAACCCTGGGAGATCATATCATCCAACTCAAAGATCATATCAGATGTAGAGGATTTTAGGAAGGTAGTGTCTGACCCCAGGTCTCAAACAACCCTTAAAAATAGAAAGCCAGGCAATTTGGGCTACAGTGCCCGATATGAGAGTGGCACGGAAGCGAGGTAGGAAAAAGGAAGAAAACGCCTTTATTTATTACCGGGGGGGGAGTATCCGGGTCCAACGTCTTAACGTGCCCATCCGACGCACGGCGGATATTTAGTGGTTCGAGCATTCGTAACTGCCTGGGATTGAACCCGAAGTCTTCTCCGTGGTAGTCACGAACGTTGGCCACTAGGCCACCCGCGGCCAGCTCATAGATCAGATCAGATCATATGTAGAGGATTTTAGGAAGGGAGTGTCCAGCTCATAAATCAGATCAGATCAGAGGATTTTAGGAAGGGAGTGTCTGACCCCAGGTCTTAAACAACCCTTAAAAATAGAAAGCAAGGAGATTTGGGCCAGAGTGCCTGATAGGAAAGTGACGCGGAAGCGAGGAAGAAAGGGAGAGAAAGACACTCGTATTTATTACCCGGAAGCCAGTACCCGGGGACCGTCGGTTTAACGTGCCCATCCGACGCACGGCGGATATTTAGTCGTTCGAGCGTTCGTACCTGCCTGGGATCGAACCAGAGGTCTTCTCCGTGGCAGTCACGAACGTTGACGACTAGTCGCATTGCCAACCTCAAAATCCCGACATCAACCCTATATAGGCTCTTTGGGATGCGTCGGATTCGGGCTCGAACGACACGTTCAACTTTTGTCTCTGAACTACCTAACCACTGTTTTGCGGGACGAATGGAAACAATATACCAGCGACTGGTTACTAGAATCTTACTGAAGTATGCCAAGGAGAGCGCACTACGTAATTTTGGCATAAAAGTGGGCAAAACCCTTATTAATTTTGCGATATATGCAGTATCGTGTAGAAAGCATTGGTGTCCGGAGATTTTCTTCCACATACAGTATTTTATCGATACCTATTGGTGGTTTAATAAAAATCGGAACGTTTTAATTATGTATAGATTTTTTTCAAAAATGTAAGGTATCTATATAGATAGAAAGAAACGTATTGTATAGAGCATTAGCTTCCTAGTGGGTAAAAGCAATCGTATGTAACACCGAGAAAGCGCTTTTTTTTTTTTTTTTTGTGATTTATTTCGTTTGCAGCATTTCTAGCTAGGTAGGCGTTTAAAACGGATCGCTTAGTCGCATATGAAATAAAAATGATCCGAAGAAAGAACTGCATTTTATATGCAAACGCTTTTATTATTATTTTTTTTGTTGCTCGATGAATGTATTGAAATTTCATATAAACAGTGACTAGGTCACTGGGAAGTCTTCAAAGACCCGTTTCCTTGGCACACTATTGTTGGAGCAAACCTCTTTCGCGAGAGACAGGAAATTTTTTGATAGATTCATGAATAAAGGCACAGAAAGCAAACGCATAAAATGGCAACCTATAAAAATCTGTTTATATTCAGATGATGGACATTCTTCCGAGAGCAGAAACTGACAACACTTTTAGGCGCGGAAGTAAAAAGAAATGAGAGTTTGAAATTTCACGGAATACAAAAGTCATATGACGTGTATTCTGATACTGGAGACAGGACGAATGATAGAAAAAAAGTCGAAAGGAAGTTTCAGGCAGCTATTTTCGATTTATTGGAAGTGCTGCCTTTTTTATTTTATTTATTTTCTCCACAGAGAATAGTTGGGAAGTTTTATTTGCATCGAAAAAAAGGCAATCGACTGAAACGAAAGTTAAATGTCTTATTGAAACGGAAATAATTTTTCGAGGTACCGTATTACACACACACACCCATATATACACTATAATGACAAAAGCCACAGGACACCTCTTCAAAAACAAATGAACGGGTCCGCTGCTTAGTTAAAATTTGCAGTACAGCTGCAAACGGTATAAAAACAAGCCTGCAGCTGAAAGATCAGCCTGGGCTGATCTTTCAGAGATGGTGTGATTTACTAACAATCGCTGAATATCCGCCGTGCATCGGACACTGACGGACCCCACGCTGGACCCACTGGTTAAATGGGTATCATTTCCTATGCCCCCCTCCCTGAAATTCTCTCACCCCTCTATGTGCAACATCGTACTTGTACGGTGGCGCCATCTACTATACTCTAATTTCACTACAAACTGTTCTGTCAAAGTCGCTAGACTTGCTCTCATTCCCTCGGTTTCTGTGTCCTGCCCAAACGGCGATTTCTCTGTAGGTGGCTGGGACCTAAACTCTACTCACTGTGGACGGAAGTCCTGCAAGAAAATGACAAATACTGTGTGAAACCGCGTTCATATCTCTCTGTTGGGGTGAGTGAAAATGTCGCTTAGGGAGAGAACTGACTTTGAGAAAGGAAAGATTGTTGGGTGTTATATTAGTGGGTTGTCCATAAGAGAAACCGAGAGGCGGTTAAGAATACCCAAGTCAACTGTTATTGATGTACTGAATATATAAGTGATAGAGGACATCGAAGCCTCAGGAGAGTCTTTACAGCTAATCGACGGAGTACTGCACAAGACCTTAGTGTACAGGTGAGTAAAATTGCTGGAACCTCGGTATGTGCACGTACCATTCGCAGAGAACTTCATTCCATGGGTTGCCGTGGTTCTGCAGCAAGCCTTTCATCTCCACTCGGAATGCTACTCTTCGTTTAGCATGGTGTGAGGAACATTAATAGGGGACTGTAGATCAATGGAAACGGGTCCTGTGGACTGATGAATCCAGGTACACGATGCATCAGGCCGTACGTGGGTATGGCGGCAGCCGGGGGAATGTTATTTACCACAGTGTACTGTTCCTACGGTCAAATTTGGAGCTGGCAGTGTACTCGTGTGGGAGCGATTTTCGTGGTATGGCCGCGACCCATTGGTTATCGTGGACAAATTTGTTAACCAGCACTTCCACATCGATATTCTGGACAATTATGCCCTACAAACTCTGTGGCAAAACTATGGAACCGAGCCTTCTTGGTACTAGCAGGGTAATGCATCGAGCCGTAAAGAAAGGACTGTTACGGCGTGGTTTGGCGATAATTCTCTATCGTGTGTGGACTGGCCTGCACAGAGCCCTGATCGTAATCCCATGTAGCACTTATGAGATGAATTAGAGCGCCGCATAAGATGTTGGAACCAAGGCCTACTACTAAGCAACTGTTAGCGACAGCATTATGTACTGAATGGAAACGCATCCCTTATCGCTGTGTTCCAAAACCATGTCGAGAGCACGTCTCGAAGGTTCACTGCATGCATTAAGGCCAAATGTCGACCGATTCCATACTAATGTATGTCAATGAATGCTATGTTGTATTTCTCTTCTAGGTGTCCGGTGAGTTTTTTCAATATAGTGTATAAATGATGAAATACGTATATTCTTTCAGGTAACTATTGGCAATGTAATGCAGCTTATATACATTTTGAACAAGATTTTTGGAACATATATCTAAAAGATTTATCAGTTAAGAGGACCTAAAATATGCAAATTCAAAACACTTATACCGTAGTATAAATTACTTTATACAGTGACATAAAACAATACATACATATCGCCAAGTCTTCATTCTCCACTAAAATGGTGTTCATGAACTGCCCGTATTGGGAAATGTATTATTAGGAATGAACCTAACTACTAAGTATTGGGTTAGAAAGAAAGTGCAAGGCAACAAAAAAGTGCTAATTACCGTATATATAACGACAAATGAACATAAAACCTAGTCGCCATCGTTTGTCACGACTTGTTTCTTTCGACTGGGAAGCTGCTGGATATCGTCTCTGTAGAACTGTGGAGGCTTGGATGCAAAAAAATTGAGTAAGTGCGCATTTGACATTGTCCCGTTTGGTGAACCGCTGCCTGTCGAGGAAACCCTGCAAGAACCGGAAAAGGTGGTAGTCACTCGAGATAATGACCTCGGAATAGGTACATTGCGGCAGCAGCTGCAAGCAAACGTCTCTGATCTTGTGACAAGCCACCCGTGCAGTGTGAGGCCTCGCTCCATCATGTTGTAGGATGACGTCCTTGCGGTTAAGCACTGCTGGTCGTTCCGATGCGTGTAAATCGTCACGCTGACGGGGGTACATCATCGGCGGCGATAGTGGTGTTGGCTGGCAAAAGCTCAAAAAGTGCGACCCCCCTCCCCCCGCATATCCCACCAAACAGGTTTAACGTTACGCTTAATTCGCTTGATAATCAGAATATTGAAAGGCAAGAAATTTCCCAGTCTGGCAAAACTGGGATCATAGTTTGTGACATACTAGAGATGAAAACATGTGTCAAGACGACAAATGTGCAGCGAGACATTCTATCCGCGTAGCTCAGTTGGGAGAGCGACTTACTCCGGAGTGAGGGGACACGGACAAACTTGTGTTTGCCCAAGTTTACAAGAACGCGAATGTAAGTTCCGCACATTTCCAGCACCGTAAGATCAAATCAAATTCACTGCACACACATACGTGGCTGACGACCTTTGAAATGTTGATGCATCATCTATCGAAGGAAATAATATACACTGAGTGGCCAAATTATTACCACCACAGACCGTTTTACACAAAGTATATCCCGCAGATGCTGCTGACGCGAGGTGGCTGAATAGGTATTAAAAGGAAATGCCGAAGGCATACAGAGACTGCTGAAGTGCATTGCTCTAAAAATAATGGGTAAAAGACGCGATCTTAGAGACTTTGAACAATGATCGTGGGTGCTCGATCGTAGCACTGTTTTTGAGAATTAGCAAAACGGCTGCACTTGTGGAATGTTCGAGAGTAGATGTTACAGTTTACAGAGAGGGCCGCCACCACTCAAAAACCGGGTCTGAGCGCAAGGTGTGTGGTCATCAATGGCTACTGGATGCTTGAGCTGAGTAAAGAGTAGGCAGACTTGTTCTGTCCAACAGACGGACAACACTTCGTCAGATTACAGATGATCTGAATCAGGCACCAAGTCCGAGTCCCTCTCAAACTGGACAAGATGGCAGTTTGAAAGACCGTGACAGCAATGGGCTCCCCATAGGCTGCCTGTTTCTGTAACTCCAGACAATATGGGCAATCAAACTGTAGACAATATGGGCTCTCAAACTGTAGACAATATGGGCTTTCAAACTGTAGACAATATGGGCTCTCAAACTGTAGACAATATGGGCTATCAAACTGTAGACAATATGGGCTATCAAACTGTAGACAATATGGGCTCTCAAATTGTAGACAATATGGGCTCTCAAATTGTAGACAATATGGGTTCTCAAACTGTAAACATTATGGGCTATCAAACTGTAGACAATATGAGCTATCAAACTATAGACAATATGGGCTATCAAAGTGTAGACAATATGGGCTCTCAAACTGTAGACAATATGGGCTTTCAAACTGTAGACAATATGGGCTCTCAAACTGTAGACAATATGGGCTATCAAACTGTAGACAATATGGGCTATCAAACTGTAGACAATATGGGCTCTCAAATTGTAGACAATATGGGCTCTCAAATTGTAGACAATATGGGTTCTCAAACTGTAAACATTATGGGCTATCAAACTGTGGACAATATGAGCTATCAAACTATAGACAATATGGGCTCTCAAACTGTAGACAATATGGGCTCTCAAAATGTAGGCAATATGGGCTCTCAAACTGTAGACAATATGGGCTCTCAAACTGTAGACAATATGGGCTATCAAACTGTAGACAATATGGGCTCTCAAACTGTGGACAATATGGGCTCTCAAATTGTAGACAATATGGGCTCTCAAATTGTAGACAATATGGGTTCTCAAACTGTAAACATTATGGGCTATCAAACTGTAGACAATATGAGCTATCAAACTATAGACAATATGGGCTATCAAAGTGTAGACAATATGGGCTCTCAAACTGTAGACAATATGGGCTCTCAAAATGTAGGCAATATGGGCTCTCAAACTGTAGAAAATATGGGCTCTCAAACTGTAGATAATATGGGATCTCAAACTGTAGACAATATGGGCTCTCAAACTGTAGGCAATATGGTCTCTCAAACTGTAGAAAATATGGCCATCTTGTCTGTGACCCAAACAATGTGCAATGGGCTACAGAAACAGATGGCCTGTCCGTAAGCCATTGCTATCTGCAGCGAAAAAAAGAAGAAATGCCTCGAGTTCGCTCAGGAACGCAAGAATTAGACAGTAAATGAGTGCAAAAGGATAATGTGGCCCGACGAATTACATTTTTAACTTTATCATGCAGATGGAATGGTGAGTTTATGGAGAGAGAAGCACAAGAGCATGGGCCACTTTGCGTCATCATATCTCTTCAAGTTGGCAAAGGCAACGTTATGGTCTGGGCCATGTTTTTGTGGGAGTGTTGGGTATTTTATTCGTGTGCAGCAACGTCTGACCTTTTAAAGGTATTTAAGTACAGTGGCAGACCAAGTCCATCCAGTTATGTTGATGGTTTATCCTAATCGAGATGGATACTTCCAGCAGGGCAATGCTCCATGTCATAGTACTCACATTGTACACGAATGGTTTGAGGAGCATCACGGAAACTTTTCTCTGCTGGCTGCACTGGCCTCTTCAGTCACCGAATCTCAATCCAATGGAACATTTGTTTGATGAAGTCGAAAGAGGCATCAGATAACTGGATCCACAATAGTCAAAATCTTCAATAGCTGGGGGCGCAATTCACCGCATTAGGGCTAATATAGAAATTTAATAGAACCCATGCCAAACAAATTCAAGCAGGATTAAGGGCAAAAGGTGGCCAAACAACGTACTAACCAGGTGTTCATAATAATTTGGCTACTCAGTGTATAGCTCTGCAAAGCAAACAGAGGGAGATTGAAAGTAAATATATCGGGAGGAGATGAACACTTCCACTGTTTATCCCAACATCGTTAACGTCAACAACCGGTTCGACTGAACTGGTCTATTTCTAATAACCTGTTTGCCGGAACCGGTGCGAACTGGTTGAATGACAGCACTGGCTGTCAGGGATGATCATACTCCACATTAAAATCCCACGCGTTAATCAAAGGACTTTTAATATTTTTCCATAGACTTCTCTTTAAAATAAATTTAAAAATTATGGAATAAGCAAATGGAATTTAAAAGATTATGATTTTCTTTTGGTTGATTTACATAAATAGCATAATAAAAAACGTTTTACGAAATTCAATTGAATTTACTCATAAATATTTTGAGCTATGTAAGAACTTATAAAGTATCCTTTAAGTCTAAGCACTAGTATATATTCGGAAAAAAAGATTTGAAGAAGGTGTAAGTATATTATATATCCAGTATTTTGAACAAAATGCTCGCGAAGAAATTTGAAAATAGTTATACACATTCAGACTATCATAATTGGTTTCGAGAATACAAAATTCCAGAGTAAGCAAGAAAACGCATTTTCTAGAGTAACAGAGGTTTATATGCAGATAGTGCAGCAAAAGATTCCAAATATTCGATTGCCGTTTGAGAAAAAATAGAACTTTATCATGTGAAGTGAATTTCAATAATGTTCTCTTCTCCGAGCTGAGTTGTTGAGGCCTAACCACCATTCGAGATTGCGACATGATTCAGATTCTCTCCAATCGATACAAAGGGAAGGGCTGAGAGAAAAGTGAATTTGCGTATTCTTATCTGATGCGTGGATTTCGTGCGAAGCTAAGCAGACAATGGATTGCTGTCTTGGTAAACAAGAAGTGAAAATTCTCAAGGTGTCTAGAGCTAAAAGTTATCGGACATGTGGTTTGCCATTGAGGTCACAGGCAACTTCAGCTTTATGAAATAAGGAAGTATGATAAAAATACCGAAAAGTCGCTTTCGATTTATTGGAATAAAGACTTCCCGTCAAACAAAATAAAGTGCAAAATGTCGATTTCGGCATCAAAATCTAAGGCTCCCTTACGAATAAAATAGAAATACATATTACTCTTATTTAGACAGTGGCACGCGAAGCATACACGACGCAAAATTCCTATCGGCAATAAATTGTATAAAACATTGATGTAAAGCTAAATAGGATCTAGCTTTACCGTTTGCGTTTCACAAAAAGGAAGAAATGGAAGAGCTAATGTCCTTAGGACCTATTCCGTACGTACCCGGGTTTTCATACCATTTCAATAATTTATTTCGGAATATTAGTTATGACGATGGGTTAGGTCCTATAACTTTTAACAGCTAGCAGAATCAGATACGATACTAGCGACTACACGGAAATCTACGCAGCCCTCCTCCGTTGCCAAGATGGAACTACGGGGCTTTACATAGGAATCACCAAGCGATCCATCGGGGACAGAATAAAGGAGCATAGTACACTATCTACCAACAAGTAACTGCACACCCCTACAATCGACGATATCTGCGGTCCTGATACACGTCACAGCCGCCGCCGTTAAATTTCGTGTGGAAAACAACAACGCAATCAGTCGCATGCAAGTTGCTACGCAGTTCGGAGCTCTCTGATTTCGAGATAGGTGTAATCGTCGGGTATCACAGAAATGGCCGATCCATACGTGACATATCCAGCGAGTTAAAGTACCCAAAATCGACAGTGGCTACGTGATTGGCAAGTGGAAAATGAGAGGTGACTGTCGGAATGTGCCCCGACACGGCAGACCCACAAAACTGGGAGTTAGAGACAGACGGGTGCTGGCCAGAGAAATTCGGTAGAACCGCACCAAACGATGGGCCACATCCACGAGGAGTTTCAACAGGCATCCGGCAGTGTTCTTTCGATGAATACCATCCGTAAGGAAGCCCATTTGCTTGGTTATCATGGACGTGCTGCCGCGCACAAACCTTTGATCACTAAGTCCAATAGCGCTGCTCGGCTAACGTGGTGCAAAGAACGTCGACAGTGGACCTTTGAACAGTGGAAACAGGTTCTCCGGAGTGACGAATCAAGGTTCACCCTCTGCCGTTCGGATGGCAGGGTCTGGGTTTGGCGTCTGCCTGGAGAACGCCTCCTGCCGGAATGCATTGTGCCAACTGCGAAGTTCGGCGGCGGTTAAATTATGCTATGGGAGTGTTTCTCCTGGTATGGCACGGGACCCTTGGTCGCAGTTCCTGGTAGACTCAACGCCGAGACCTACTGCACCATTTTGGATGAACATGCGCTTCCTACGTTGTGGCAGTTTCACGGGGTGGACCCATGTTACTTTCAGGATGACAATGCCACCTGTCATGTTGCGAGGTCCACCATGGCTTGGCATGGTGACAATGGGTTTAATCGAAAGAACGGCCTGCGCAGAACCCTGACCTTAACCCTATCGAGCACCTATGGGGCGAGTTGGAGCTTAAGGGGTGCCCCCACCGTCCGAAATCGGTGAAGGAACTGACCTGTCTTCTCCAAGCCGAGTGGAAAAAAATAACGGTAGCCGTCGTACAACGCCTGGTTGAGAGCATGTCCCGAAGGGTCGCAGCTGCAATCGCCGCTCGTGGAGGCTCCATTAACTATTGAAGGTGAATAAACTTCGTTTTCCTTTGCTATTCCAGGTGTCCAATTACTTGCTGGTAGATAGTGTAGTTATGTATGAGACCTGCAACTGCTCTTTCTAGAGACGTTTTATTGAATGCAGCTATTTTCAATTTGAAGGATTCAACATGCATAGCCAAATATACCGCGCAAAAAAACAGCTGCTATCAAGGAGACTATAGAAAACTTGATAAGGCCAAGTGTCTCTAATGAAAACGTATCACACGATTTGCCATATGTACACACTTTCGATAAGCATTATATGTATTGTAATATTTTATTACTGTGTAACCCGCACCATGTCATGCGGAGCTACGTGAACGTGATGACACATGTTTCCATATAACGGATATCTTCAAAAAGGTAAGCATATGAACGACTTTCATTTTGGTTCGTTCTGAATTGTTTAACGCATAATTTAGTTTGTAGCTTTGATGAAGCTGTCCGGTCGAAGCGTGAAGGTTGGCGCTATGCGTATGTTTAATCTACAGCAATACAAAACTGATGGACGCTACCAGTTTCTTATAGATTATTTTATATTGTGTATTTTCGCTTGTGAGAAAAAAATATTTCAGAAACTTAAACAACATTATGTTCTTTGGTCTTCAGTAAATAAGAATTTATGAAATATTTTGTGCTCTAAAACTGATGTTTTCGGACTTCTGAAATAATGATATTTCAAGAAGACTGGCAGATTTCTCAGAATGCATACAAAGGAATCAAAAGCAAAGACATTAACAGAACAATGATTGTCAAAGTAATACGTCAGAATTAAGAAACAAAAATGCATAGTAGGATTCAGATTGAAATAGGAAACATGAGCACAAAAAGTTTTGTTGAAAACATTTAGATTTTCAATTCAAAGAAGTGCTCTGGAGGGATTCTATAGACTACGGGAATTTCGACGTTGGAGAGCCTTCTAGGATACATAGAAAAACATCAGTGTTAAACTTATCACAAATGTATGTTCGTCTCTACTGACGCTCACACGAATAATTTTACTCCATTGTTCTTCAGTTTTATTTCATTTATATTACTTTAAGATAAGAAATCGCCAACAGCAATCCGCAGCACCATATTCAGAAGTATCCACTTTCTTCTCGGCCGTTTCTTTTAGATCCCGTCTTTTATTGCTTAACTACAACAAATGAATAACATCAAATCCGTACTCATTGGTTTTTTCGGTTCTGAAGAAAACTCTGTCGTTTCAAAATGAGAAAAAATGGAAGAATGGAAAATCAGCAGCGTATCGTTTCCTCTTCATGTCATCTGAGACTTGATTTTGCATTAAGTGAGCCACCACTATATGAACTGAGACCTATGCTTGCATCAACCGAATTACCACCATACTCACTGTGACTTTGCTTACATCAATTGATCTGCAACCAATTTTAGTCTCCTTGTGTCTAAACTGGTGCTCAAACTTAATGGACAATATGAGAAAAACGTAAAATAGGTGTCGATGTATGTAAAATAATGCATTGAAATTGGCGAACATGAAAATTTGCTACGTAGCAACTATTATTATCCCTTCATTTACTTTTGTGGCTGGTAAGCCGCAATGTCCAAATTATGACCGTTAAAATTAAGTGCATCCCGCATCGATGGTACAGTGTTCAAAGATTTCTGAGACCACGGCTTCCAACTTTTCCTCTGGGTGGGTCCGGCTTCGAATCCCAGTTGAGGCATGGGCGGATGTGTTTGTGTTGCAGCACGGGCTAACACCCCTCACTGGAGCCAGTGGTCTGAAATTAGAGACTGCAGACTGTTTATAGCTCTTAAGTATGCTCAAGGTGGTTATTAAACCCCGAAGAAGGAAAGACGCGTAAATGTACCCCCATCTTGCAATTGTTCTGAGTAGCTCTTGCTTTAACTTTAGGATCACGTCGAACATATTATGTCACGAAGACGACAACGTATGGATGATTTTCAGCAGTCCGGAGCTACTGATACGATGGAAGCATGCCCCAGATAGAGAAGTTTCTGGAGTATTGAGAGTTTCAAGTTTTTTGAAGCAGTTTCAAGAGAGAGGAGGTGTTCGTCGTCAAACAGAGTAAAGCCATTCCAGAGCCACTACTGCTGTTGACGATCGCTTTTCGAGTCTGACTTCCAGACCTAGTAGAGACATTTTTGCTAAGTACCTGTTTTCGGAGCTTGTAGGCAAGCGCGTTTAACGTGAAGTTGTTAATCAGTGCAGAGCAGTGGACAAATGTTCTTTTCACAGATAAGTATCGATTCATGTTACGTACTGATTCGCAACGTAGTTACATATGGAGAGAACAAGGGACTCACAACAGTCTGTCTAGCATAAAAAAAGAGACTTCTCAGGTAGCGGAGACGTTATAGTCTCGGCGAGAATCTAACTGGTGCACTGTCGTGCACGTCTCTCAGAGTCGCTCTGTTACTGCCCTAAGCCACAGAGACGAGATCCTGTCATGTCATTCAGGGGTGCCGTCGGGGTCACCTGAATGACAAGGCCTCATCAATACCCTCATAAACAGATTTCATTCTTATGGACAAAAAAACCTCATCGCATTCATTTTGTCGATGATTTTTTCGAAGAGGAAGATATTCACAGAATGGAGTGGACACTCAGACCTCCTGATTCCATACCTGTTGAGCATGTATTGCATACTCTAGGAACACACATTGCAAAGCTCACCATCCTCTGCCAGAACACTTCAAGAACTCAGGACGGTTCTTGTTAAGGAGTGATCATTAATCCCTGAAGGCTCCATCAATACCCCCGCAGTGATTACATTCCATATTGAAATGCCACACTTCTTAAGCAAATGACTAAATATTGTTCTATAGACTGCACTTTCATGTAAGATTATGCTATTAACTAATGCAGGATACACTGAAGAGCAATTGAATTAAAGACAGCTGGCTGTATGCAAATGCGGCGCTGTAAACGGAAACAACATGACCTATGCAGCGATCCTGCAATATAAGGAGTGATGCGATGGGAATCAGTAAGAGTCGGACGCAGTGTAAGTAAGACGAAAGATCTGAGCGCATTTGATCGTGGGCAAATTGTCTGGGCCCGACGAATGGGTCACTCCATCTCGGAAGTCGTGCAGGCATTGGGAATTTCACGAGCCACTGTGTCACGGGTGCACCGTGAGTGCATCGAAACTGGTAAAACCATCCCTGCCAGAGCCAACTGTTGTGGACAACAGCGTGTGGATGAGCGGCGTCATCGTCGGCTAACTCGCATTGTAACAGCGGATAGACGGGCCACAGTGCAAGAAATCACCCGGCAATTTAACGCTGGTGCACAAAAACGTGTAAACAGCCACACCATCCACGGACTATCTCCTCGCTATGGGGTACAGAAGCCATCATTCCACGAGGGTACCGCTGCTGACCGCACATCACAGGGTGCAAAGATTAGCATGGGCGCGGGAACATCGACGCTGGACTCTAGACATGTGGAAAAATGTTGCCTGGAGTGGTGAGTCCAGATGCACGTTGGTACATGCGGATGGCAGGATACGAGAACGGCGCAAACCACATGAATCGATGGATCCTTCTTGCCAGCAGGGTACTCTTCAAGCTGGTGGGGGTGGTATTCTCGTCTGGAGACTGTTAACGTGGACTGAAATAGGACCCATGGTACGTGTGACATCGTCCCTCACAGGTCAACGTTAACGGGATATCCTGAACGACCCTTTACTCCTGTGTGTGTGTCTTCAACATCCCACTGGAGACCTCATCCTGTAACCAGACAATACACCGTGCCGTCGCACCCGAATTGTATTCGAATGGTTGGATGAGTACTCCACCGACGTGACCTCGCTTCCTTAGCCAGCTAGGTAACCGGATCTCAATAACATCGAGCATATCTGGGATGCAATCGAGAGATGTGTTCGAGGCTCTGCCCCACCTCCAACAAATCTTCGCGAACTGTGGGAGCTTGTTCAGTGGTCGCGGATCCGTATGGCTTCCCAACGCTTCCGGTGTCTTGCCGAGACGAATCGCCGCCGTCATCAGGGCCAAAGGTGGTGCTACACGTTACTACACAGGTATCTCTAATTCAATTGCTCTTAAGTGTATAAGAATATTATTCTTTTCTGGTTGAGGAGGGATTACATAAGTGGTGAAATGTTAAACATCTTTGCCAAATTTCACCAAATTTCCTCATAAATATTTCGAGTTAGTTTCTCTAAAATTTGAGTACGTAGCACAGGTCTTCCACTCTAAACTGCAATCAGCCTGCTTCTTGAACAATTGAGAAAGAGACGAGTACCTTTTCCTCATGTTCTTTCAAAGTTCCCTGACGTCTCATCAATGGACTATTGTGCTTTCGGACGGCCAAAAAGAGGTCTTTCTAAACGCAGACTTAAAACAATGTTTGGACTATGGAGAGCGATGGAAGAGGAGTGGAATAACCGATTTTAAGAAATGCCCTGTTATCTTGAAAATCGGAATGTATTGATAGTTCATAATCCAGAGAAAGAGCTGTCAGATGGAACATTTAAGAAAGAAATAATTTTGTTTTATACGTTAATTAGATTGCTGGATGGTAGTTCTAGACATTTGTGAGCATTCTCTGTATATTGTCTTCTGTAAGTTCAATTTGTAAATCCAAATCTTTGCTGTTGTCAGTAAGTTCCTGAAACTTACACTCTAGCTCGGAGGATGTACTTGCAAAAGTGATTCTGTCATCAGCAAAACGACGATAGGTAAAATAATCTCCAATAAATCTTATCCCTTGTCTTCACAACTTAGTGCCTGAAAGACATCCTGCTATCCGGCACTGAAGAGCTTCGGAGATGTTCTTTTACATGTTTCATACTTTTACGAATGTTTATAAGTGACTTCGAGCAGACAAATATTTTAGTTTGCATTGAATAATTCTTTATTTTTTTCTTCCTTTGATGTAACATGCAAGCATTTATAGCATGCATATAAAAACTGATCTGCGCGCGGGAAACAAAAACTATACTTTACCAAATTGATATTTAGTCATTTCAGCAGAAAGCAGAAATACCAGCAGAGAGCAACGTTTTCTTAGCTAGGGAAGATTTAAAAATACAGCCGAAAAGCCTAGAAATGACTAAATATTAATTTCAGAATGCGCTTTCTTTCACGATCTAAACGTTTGCTTATGACTTTTCCTTAGTGCTATTTCCCATTCAATATTTGTGGTTCACTTTGCAGAAGATATGATTGATTAATTAATTTTAGATCTTTAAATAAACCAAAATTGTATGAGAGTATTTCTCTCATACTTTGAGCTAGAAATACGAGAACTGGAATTTATATAAATAAAATTTCCGAAAGTAAATTAGTTCGTGGGAAATGTTAGACCTGTAGCCTAGAGATAGATAGGTATCGAAATAGCAGAATTAATCTACACAGCGGCTTTCCGTATTTCCTTTGATCAAGAAGCTGTATGAAATTTTAATATCGTGTCTCCCTTTCCGCTCAGGGCGATTTGAGATCCTCAAGGACGAATATTCCGTCTATGACGACGTTGGCGAATTAATGCAGCCGGCCAGCTATCCCTGTGCTGCATATCGGAACAAGGGGAAAAGTGCGCCCGGGGCCCACTTCACAGGGAACTATGTAAGCATTCGCGTCCCTACACAGTGGGAGTCTGCAGAATTTCGGAAAAACCGCAGACTAGATGGGCGGCAGGAGTGGGATTCGAACACCAGACAGAAACATCTGCCTCCCAGACAGTGCACAGCAAATTAACTAACTACGCCATGCCGGTGGTGAAATTTTAATGTACATTTACTTAAGGGTATTCTCAATTTTTTTCGTTAAAAAATTGATTTTTTTTACTTCATTTTATTATTTCGAAGTCTTAAAAATATGTGTACCAAATCTCAAGTCGAAATTCGCAAAATGGGCCAAGTTATAATCTGTTATTCTCCAGTGGGGTCTCATAATCGGTGCAACTGGCGCAAAGCCGAAGCTGAGAAAACTCTGGACGAATTCAATCACGAACCGCCACTTCATAAAAATGTCGAAAATGCTATAAAGCCGATTTACAACGATTTGTCATCAAGAAAGTTGCTAGAAAGGTGTTTGGGTGGTGACACTCAAAACAACAATGAAAGTTTCAATTCTACTGTTTGGCGGTTCACGCCCAAACATCTTTACTGTCACTCAAAAACCATCGAAATGGCAGTTTATGTTATGTAGCAGCAGGCAGTTTTCGTGAAGGAGTTTCTGCCGTACTGAAAATGATGAAAACGACAGGAATTGTTATTGGCGAGCAAACGAAGATATCTGCCTACGCGCGGGACCAACAGCTTCTGCAGTGATCTTCGAGACGCCGCCTCGAAGCTACAAAAGAGGCTCGTACAAGGCGTAGAAGCGAGCAAAGGTCTCTAAACGAATTCTACGTAGCAGAGTAAAAAACACCTTATTAACCTGGTATAGCAGATTAGCAGAAAAATATTGTAAGTACTCGATATGCCTCCGTAAACTGTACTTGAAACTTTAAACGCGTTTTTATCGATACAGTTTTTTCGCGAATGGTTGGCATGGTATTACAAAAACTATTGGACCGATCGACTTCAAATGCAAAACAAAACTGCATGTTCAGGAAACATCATTTTATCGTTTGATGAACCAGAAACGCGATACGTTATGTTTATTTATTTTTTATTTTATAATAATAGTTTGACAAGTCACCATTTCCTCAATTATATATATATTGTTTGTTTGTTTCTGGTTCATCAAACGATAACTACTTGTGTTTAGATTAAAACGCAGTTCGAGTTTTTGGTTTTAGATCACCTGGAGTGGAGAAATCATACCAACCAGTGACCGCCGATCTTCGTGCAGTGTCATGATCGAGGGGGATGTGCGGACGTGATTCTTCATGAAATTTATTAAAAATTGTTTTGTAGGTACCTGAAATAATAATAAATAGATGTACCTACTTTGGAATCAATTTAATGCATAGTTTTGTCCACAAACACTGAAAAAAGCGGTAATTTTAGCGTAAAAAATGAGAATCCCTCCTTAATATCACATAAAAAAGAGAATATAGGAGAAAATTGCGAATCGAAATTGAAAAGAAAAATCCGAGATTTATGATGTTACACTACAACAAAAAATCAAGCCATATGAGGTCCGGATAACATTGATTGAGCACAATACCTGAACCCTTGGACCACAAAGCGACGTGTTGTTTGTTAAACAAAGCTATATCCGCTGCATAGAACTAATAAAGAATCCCGTACTTGTGAGAACAATGATGACCTGAGGAACTATATATATATATTTTTTATTTCCTTCTTACCAATACTTTGCTGTGAATATTTCTGTCTCTGAGCCTTCCTTTGCCACAATGCGACACAAAGGTTCATTTCATGTCCTTTTTCTTGCGTTAGTTCCTCCTTCCGAGCCTTATTCTTCCTCCATCTTTCACTCTATTTTGCCGTTGTTCCATTATTAGTAACAAGGAGATGAGGAACTCTATGGTGGATCATCCAGTTAGCTCCAGGATGCCCCTCAGATGATTTCCCATCTTTTCTCATGGTTATCTCCGGGTAGGGAAATAAAGGACCAGGAACAGAAGTAAATAGAAAAGAACAAAGAAGAAATAAAAAAAGAACTATCTGACTCGTTTCCAAGAGTGGACGATATCTAAGATGAAACTGCGAGATAAATTTGCCGTCCACGGTGATGGCAGCCGAGCAACCAGAATGAAAGAAGTTGAGTAGCTTATTTTTGAAAGAGTTTCATCGGCATTGCTCGTTTATTACCACTCTCACTTTAATCTCCAGTTCGCACTTACGGCGTTGGCGAGTCCCAGCTAATCATCACTACACACCGGCATCACAGAGATGGAAAAATAAAACATATTTACGGCTAGAAATGTCTGCCTCGGCGCCACTTCTAATTTTGATTTCAACAACACGAGGAACGATATAAAGCACCACTGCGAGGAGATTTCTGTATCTTCTACAATAATATTTTTCCATTGCTGATTTAGAATTAAAGTTGCAAAACCTATTCGTTATTTCTTTAACGAAAAGAAGACCCGCATGTTCGCTTCAAGGATAAGCTCGCGATACCCGACAAAAATCGAAACCTACACCACCTTGCTACATTATTAGAAACACTTTGACATGTCACGAGGCAAAAAAATAAAACAAAACACCGCTACTATGAAGCTCAATTTGATATAACATTCATAGCTTATATTTCACTACATACAAAAAAAAACAAAAAACAATTGGTGTTAATTCCCGGAAAATTTCTGAAAATAACATTCGCCAAAATTGCTGATAGGTGTTGGTCTTTTAGCGAAATTTTTTTTTTTATAACTTTAGTGTACTGACAGAATTCCCGTATTATAATTATATATATTTTATAAAAAAAAAAAAAAACGTTTAGGGTTTTTATGTAATTTTACTGAAAGTTTGCAAGTAATCTCCGGTTCTGACTTTTTCGGTCAGTTTCCTTTCCCAACGCTAACGAGCCCTTCCTTACATGGCGCTGGAGGGTTTCGAACCAGCAATCTTTTGAAGAGGAAGCGCGTGTCTTACCGTTGAGCCAGACGCAGTGGTTAACACGTTTCGCTTGTAAGGTACAACTGTAAATGCTTGAAGATGATTGTTTTTTATTATTAATCTGAGTGAAAAAGTCATTTTATTTTTTGTTGGACACTATTATTTTCCTGAATACATTTGCGATAATTTCATTTTTTCTGTAGGAGGACTTATTGCAAAATGTAATTTTTAGTCGTGATTTTTCAAAGTAACTAAATGCTTTGGAATTCCTCATTTTTTTAAAAATTGGCAAATGACTTTACATTATATTAGGTGAACAAATAAGTTTTAAAGCGTTTTAAGACAAGGCGACATGTAAATTGAGAGAAAACAGCAATACATTTACGAATTAAAATATGCGCTGTCATTATCTATCACCTTCCGCCATCGGTTGGGCAGCTGACGGATTCCAGCCATAAAGAAAATTTCGTCGTGGGACGCAATGAATTCGTCAACCATTTTTGCACTTCGTCACATGCCCGGAACCGTACAGAAGACAAACTATGTTGCATCGATCGGAACAAATAATAGTCTGAAGGGACGATGTCGGGACTATACGCCGGGTGCTCCAAAACTTTCCAAACAAGTGTCAATAGCGTTTCCTTGACCGCTTTCGCGACGTGCGGCCTAGATTTGTCATGCCGTAATTTCACAGGACGCAATCCTTTGCCTGTGAACGGACGTTTCCGACAGATTTCCTGGTTCAATTGCAGCAATTGTTGCTTGTAATGTTCAGCAGTTCCCGTTCCAATAGTTTATAATAGCGCACACCTTTCATATCCCACCAGATACAAAGCAGAACTTTCTTGGATTGAATACTGCGTTTCGGTGTCGACGTTCTTGCTTCACAGCGGTGTACCCAGTGTTTCTTGCGTTTGGGATTGTCGTACCATATCCACTTTTCATCCCCCGTAACGATTTTCCACAGGAAAGACTTTCGGTGTTGTTTATTCAACAGATTCAAACATTTCATGACACTCTCATACTTGTTCCTCTGGCTCAGGTCATGTGGCACCCATTTTCCTTCCTTCCGAATCTTTAGCATTGCGCGTAAACGATTGGAAATAGTTTGTTGAGTTAGCCCCAGTTGTTCAGCTAGTTCTTTTTGCATTTGGGATGATTCTTCATCTCGCAATGCTTGCAGTTCCTCGTGTGCAACCTTCTGTGGGGGTGCGCTACGTTCTCGATTACTAACATCAAAATCAGCTACTTTAAATCGTCTAAACTGAAACTCACACGTGATTTTCGATACAATGTTCTCCACCAGAACAGAACAGATCGATGCACATGCTTTTGCAGCACTTTTTTCTTGATGAAATTCGTAACGAATGCAGTGTCGAATAAATGCAGTATCGCTTGCCATCTTTCACCTACCGATGTGCAAGTTCGTTTGACTGTTGGACACACACACACACACACAGTATTTGCCATTTCCTTGTAGGACTTCCGTCCACAGTGAGTAGAGTTTAGGTCCCAGCCACCTACAGGGAGATCGCCTTTTGGGCAGGACACAGAAGCGGAAGGAATGAGAGAAAGTCTAGCGACTTTGACAGAACAGTTTGTAGTGAGATTAGAGTACAGTAGATGGCGCCACCGTACAAGTACTATGTTGCACACAGAGGGGTGAGATAATTTCAAGGGGGGGGCATAGGAAAGGATACCCATTTAACAAGTAGGTCCAGCTTGAGGGCCGTCACTTAACGTGATCGTCCGATGCACGGCGGACATTCAGCGATTGTTAGTAAATCCCACCATCTCTGAAAGATGGTCCTCAGGTTCGAACCTGAGGACCTTGCATTGATAGTCTGACTCTCTAACCACTAAGCCATTCGCGGCTCTTGACTGTTGGGTAAACTTGTGTGCCACATTTTACAATCGGTACCAGTTACGATAACATGACAACAACGCGGTGAAATGTCGGATATGTAAATTAGCGGTATACGTCACACAAGAAACGCTTTAAAACTTATTTGTATACCTCAAATTTAAGAAAACGTCAAATATACTGTTTTATAGCGTTACTTCACAAAACTCCTAAATATGAAATTTACTCTTCATAGCTGTAATATTTTTGTTTCAAGACGTCTACAGACTGATACACCGACATCATACAAACAATTTAATAGTTAATCAAACCTAAACAATTCCCTCGAATCATTTCTATTCCCGGAATTTTTCCGTCATATGGATACGAGAAAGTGAGAACAGACTTTTCCGTTAATATACGAAATGAATTCCGGAAAAGGTTCTGAAAATTCAGAATTTCCTGTTAGCACCTCATAGAAATGGAAATGTATCGTCAATATAATATAATAATCATGCAAGGGTTTCTGACAATTCAGAATTTCCTGGTAGCATCTCGTAGAAATGAAAATGTATCGTCAATATAAGAAAAGAATCATGGAAGGGCTTCTGAAAATTCGAAATTTTTCCTGGAGTACAAAAATCTATGACATTCAGGTTTCTGTCATTTTACGGAAAAAGTTGTATCAGAAAGTATGCGTCGTCAATTTACGGAAAGAATCACGGAAAATGGCTCATGAAATTCAGGAAATTTTTTGCAGTGAAGTAGTCGTTATTAAACTGGATCTGTAATCTTATCATTCACTTTTAATTTACATAAAGTGCTCAAAAACAATTCGCTCCCTCTATCTTGTAGATCTTATCGGATACTTCTCCTTTAACATACAACTTTAATTTACCTTTGACTGCATTTAGACCCACTATCAGCAGGCCAACTTTTAAAACCTACTTTGGCATTTTAAAATAACATTTTCCTTGAAAATCAATAAAGAAAATTTGATTTTGACATGCCTTACTTAATTTTTTTTTTTTTTGATTGGAGGTTTAACGACCGCCGTGAGCAACTCAATGGGCTATAAGCAGTCGCCCGTCCCTAATTTAGGGTCACTGGTTCCAGGGAAGGGAGAGAGCCAGTGCCGTAAGACAAACACGACATCCATGCCTGACCGGGATTCGAACCCGGACCCCTTACGGACGAATGATCAGAGGCCAACGCCTCAGACCACTGCGCCACCGGGGCGGCACTTAAATTTCGGTGCGTATGGCCCAAGTTACCTTATGGGATCAAAAACTAAGCGAATTCAAATTCTTCCGTACGATTTCCTCCTGTGGTTGCGAGTGGATTGGTTTAACCCCCTTCCTTTTGATTTTGTATAAAAGTTCGGGATAATATCAGTCGCCTTAGGCTTCATATATGTTAAATTCATACACGTATTTTACCCCATTTTAGTAAAACTCAGAAACAGAACTTGTAAGACAGAGAAAGGGATTAGCACATTTTTGGGTGTTTTGAAAGGTGGTTTTCTGTGATTTTAACATATTTCGTATACTTTTGTCATGTTTAAAATTTATGTATTGCAATTCTTACACTGAGTGATTATTTCAACAGATTTACCTTTCGTAATAGTTCCGTGTTGGCATAATGCGAGAGTTGCACAAAACATTGTAACATTTAGGCGTATTCCAAACAACAGAAAAATCATGCTCTGTCAAAGCACTATATCTAACTCTTTTGTCTTTGTTGTTTATTTGTATAATGCACTGCTAGCAATTCAGTGAGCTATAACCAGTCGCCCTTTCCTATATTAGGACCCTGAGTTTCAAGGAAGGGAGACAGAAAGTACAACAGGCACAGTACTACTATCCCACGCTCTTACACTTGCCCTGAGGCGGTGATGGAGAAGCAACTGTGACGTAGTTTAGTTCCCAGAGATGAAGCTGTCACTGTGTGTTCCTTTCTTTGATGAGTTTAGTCTGTTATTTCGTTTATCTGACAACTAATTTTAGCAGAATTTCTGTGCGTTTTTAATTATACTTTTCGTGCAGAATATTTTTAATATTCTTGCAATAGATAGCAGTGATCTTTAAGTTAAAAGTGGCAGTTAGGATAAACTGTGTCGTAGCTACTTGTAGATATTTACACCACAATACCAAAGGAGTGACGTTCCGTATATTTCCCGAAGATTATGAAATATGTTAGCAGTGGATATGAAATATGTCAGCAGTGGACATGAAATATATCAGAAGTGGATAAGCACGCAAGAATATGTTTTGTGCATTTTGACAAAAATTCCTATATACGAGATTTAAAAGCCGAACTATTAAAAATCATTCCGTCAGACGATTGAAAAGTGATCCTGTTCTGAGGCTATTTGCACAAAAACACAAAAAATTGGTTACGAAGTTTCCTGAACTGAATCCTAAGACATACTCAAGATTTAGAACGTTTTTTAGGATTAAGTACTTGAACAATTTTCCCAGTAAACAGGTTGAAAAGAGAAAACGCAGTAATTTCATGGGTAATTCTGCTATGACTACAGAAGACCCCCCCCCAAAAAAAAAAAAGCAGTGATGAAACAAAGTTCTTGTTAAAGTCTCTGAAGTCTTGATAATCAAGTTAGTTGTTATTCATTTGACACTAATACAAAATATTAGGGAAATAACCTTGAGGAATTTAAAACTTTAAATTTTATTCTGCATAAGTACTTTTTTGCGGCAATTTCATCCCGCGAAATATTGTGTTCATCAGAGTTCGTTCACGAGAGGCTGCAACCCTGGGCCTCGCATTTTCAAGGGGCCCCAGTATTATGCAGGACACTTGAAGAATTGACAGAATTCTACACTTTTTTTTTTTGCAGATAGCACAGCAAAAACTATAAGAGCCTTGTAAGAATTTTTTTAATTTGTTTCTGCTTTTTTAAGAGGAGACTGTAAAAAGTATGTTTTCCCCCAGTCTATCCTCAAATCTTTCGAAATCATTACAGTTTTTTTTTGTTTTGTTTTTTTACACATCTGTAATTGAGGAGGAATTTTAATATATCAAGAATTCGTTTGAATCGTGATATTTGGATCATATCATCTTGCCCATTACTTCGATATGATTTCAACAAGGTGAACCCTGGGGAAAGGGGGAATGAAGCAGAACTGAACTGGTTTTCAATTTTTCAACCCTGCACTTTTACATTTTCTTGCTAACACTTATTCGTTCATGAATCATGGGATACACACTTCAATATGGCGGAAATATTTTTATGGCTTCCTCATCATATTTTGGGAAAGTTTTCTCCTGGTATTTTTTATTCATTTACCCATATTGAAATACTAGATGTGTCACTTATACTGGGGTCCAAAAATTATGTCTAGCCCCTGGCCCCTGTATCCTTAAATGTGCCCTGGTTTTCACGGTAAATCACTTTCAAATGATTTTCAAAGAAATCGATTTTTTTCAAATAAGACATTCACTTCTTATTATTTCTTGCTATAGAACTGCATGAATTAATTTGCTGCAATCTAAAATACAAAGTCGGGATGTTTTATTTAGTGAGTCGTAAGTAATGGCTAGCCCTAAGTAAAGGTTTTCCTTCTTCACCACTCAGTTGATTTGAATCAAGTGACGTCACTGTCTCGGCGGAGAGGGATGCAGCAGCCGGTTTGTTTACAGCTACTGGTGTACCTTCTCTACTGAACTTACCTTCCTATCGTCCATACCTCAGTCAGGATTCAAACCGAGAGCGCTGTGGGACGAATGATTACAGGCTAACGTCCAATACCATCGGAGAACAGGGAAGCGATCTACTTTTACAAAAAAATACCCTATCTAAAGTGCTATTAAAACTTTAAGCGACTGGAACGAATAAACTCGGGATTAGCGAAATGAGCTGGATTTAATATATTTGCTGTCTAGACAGTGGGCTGGGCGCGGCTGAACGAGATAACTTGCGCGTCAGAAAGCGTTGCTTTCCCCATTAACTATGTAATTCAAAGTAGTCATTTATGAAAATGATTTATAGTAAGGTTTTCTTACGTTATCTGCTAAATGGGCAATAAAAATGGCGAAGAAGCTAAAGAGGAAAGAGATGTTTGAGTGACTATATTTCGATTCCCTCTAAGATGACACTGAAGGGGAAGGTACGTGAAACCTATCTCCGCGACTAAAAGTAGTTCCCAATATTTTTCGTAAAAACCAACGCATTTATTGCTCAGAATCATACTTTATACTGTCCTAAATGTTTACTTATAAAATACATATAGTTATTTTAGAGAAATCTAAAAATGATCTATTTTCAGAAATTAAGTTTTAATATTAGGCCAACACACGCATGCGTAGATTTGCAGTGTTTTGTAGATAAGGATGCCAATGAATTGATAAGAGAAGTTACTGACAGCTGCTAACAGCAGGAGACAGAGGAGAGTGACGTAGATGAGCATAAGTCTCGGCTGTCCCGGAAGGCTCAGTGAGTGCGTAGGCTCTGGGAACTACTTTTAGTCGTGGAGACCCGGAAGGCTCAGTGAGTGCGTAAGCTTGGGAACTACTTTTAGTCGCGGAGACTGCAGTGTCATCTTAGGGCGAATCGAAGTATAGCTCCTACCCAGTCGTATGATGAACATGTCAGGGGGCTTAGCCTTTTCCCAACAATACTTGGCTCATGGATTAAACACTAAAAGTGACATCTTATCACCATTACAGGTTTACGGCCGGTGCTACTGAGATAAGAAGAGCAAGGATTAATTCTGCTGCAGGTTTCGTAAAACCCGGAAGCTTTGTTAACACTGGTGTTTGGAGAGCACACAAAATATTGTTCACCAGTTGATTCAATGACGTTGGGCTCTTAAAGGTTTAAGCGCTCATTTTCAGCAGGTTAATTTTTTATAAAACTAATTTTTGGTGTAGGAATAATTCTTCATGACTAGATCTTTTATAAAATCATTTTCTGCAAGGAACTAAGTTTCTAATTGTTGTATCAGGTTGGAGTGCCATTCGGCAATGATCTTTCACTATGTGAGTAAATGTCTGAGTAAATGTCTCAGACGATTCTTCGTAATGCTGACAAGTTTGATGGTGAGTCACTTAATACCTTTTTTTTGGAGGGCTGTCTGAAACTTGTGGGCACACTGATGAAACTGAAATGCTTTAGTTTCGTGGAAATTTACTCCAATTAAATTTTCGTATTCTACGAATTCACTAGAAATAGCCGTGACACATTTCTGATGATGTACATGGTTGTGTCTGTATTATCTATTATGTATTTTTAAATTATACAGTTTGCTGACTAAACTCCTAAGTCACCCAAATAACTTAACTAATATACAGCTTAACGAAATACACTTTGTCGCCCAAATAACTTAACTAATATACAGCTTAACAAAATATACTTTGTCACCCAAATAACGGAAATAGTTAGAGTTATGGAAGTTAAGTATAGGTACAGTAAAACGGACATGCGCTGTCAGATGATAGGGAAGGCGACGACCGTACTGGCAAAATTAGGAAGTTAGCACACCCATAACCGCCATGCGCAGTCAGATGAGAGCGACGGCAGCGACTCTAGTGGCAAAATTAGGAAGCTAGCATATTTACATCGGAAATTATGAGAGATACGGGGAAAAAAATTAGAAACTTGTAGAACATCAACTAATTAGTGGGAAATGGCACATTGTAGAAAAGGAGGAGATGATTAAAAGGCTGTAAACGCTAACTTTTCGAAGCTGATTGTTGTCGTTGTCAGCACTAAAGACCCGAATAGACTCTCAGCGCTGGGTGTCAGACATTGAATACCTAGCAGAGAAATATATTTTCCAATTGAAAAAAAAAACCGTGGGTAGGTTACAACCATGCTTTATCCAATATTAAATTCCGTTGCTAATTACACCATCGGTACATAAAGCTTATTATTTTCTGAGAAAAATGTAAGAAAAAAATATAAAAAGACATTTTAAAGATTTTTATTAAGAAAAAAATAAATCTTGTATTTAAAAACACCTTCTTATGAATCATGAATTCCTCCGAATTGTGAAATTAGCAATGTGTGATACCGTTGATGAAATCAACGCAGATAAACGCCACTCAGTCTACTAGCCAATGGCGTACATGCGCTGCAGGAGTTGCCCGTGGCGTCACACTTTCATACAGCCAATGATATTCGGTGTTGCTTCGAATCGTCATCCTCGCTGTATGACTGATGTGTCAATGGGTGTTGAAAATACTCCAAATACGTGGCGACAGTAAATAAATAAATACATCGCTCTTAACCACGTTCTAGAAACATACAGCAACCGAAAAATTGTTTTTCAGCCGCCGTTGGTTCAATTCCACAGCGGCGGCTGAAAAACAATTTTTCGGTTGCTGTGTGTTTCTAGAACGTGGTTAAGAGCAATGTATTTATTTATTTACTGTCGCCACGTATTTGGAGTTTTTTCAACTTGGATCTCGCCCTTTGGATTTAACTGCTATAATACATATCTAGCCTGTGCCGTTAATGCCCACCAGATGGAGACATCTCAGTAGCTGAGCCCATTCTACGGATTTTATGATGTCAGAAGCTGACTTAAAAATACACATAGCACCGTGGATTGTTGGGCACCGTGGCGTATATGTAACGCACTCGGCTAGATATCGAGAGTTCTGTCGGTTCAATTCTACAGCGGCGGCTGAAAAACAATTTTTCGGTTGCTGTGTGTTTCTAGAACGTGGTTAAGAGCAATGTATTTATTTATTTACTGTCGCCACGTATTTGGAGTTTTTTCAACTTGGATCTCGCCCTTTGGATTTAACTGCTATAATACATATCTAGCCTGTGCCGCTAATGCCCACCAGATGGAGACATCTCAGTAGCTGAGCCCATTCTACGGATTTTATGATGTCAGAAGCTGACTTAAAAATACACATAGCACCGTGGATTGTTGGGCACCGTGGCGTATATGTAACGCACTCGGCTAGATATCGAGAGTTCTGTCGGTTCAATTCTACAGCGGCGGCTGAAAAACAATTTTTCGGTTGCTGTGTGTTTCTAGAAGATGGTTAAGAGCGATGTATTTATTTATTTAGTGTCAATGGATGATGGCCTTGGTCGAAGTCTATCGGTATTCAGTGCCATGCGAGTGATTTTTTTTTATCTGAAGTTTGTCTGAAATCGTTCAAAATAAAAAGAATGTCGTCAAAGAAGTGAACGGGCACACTGTTGGCGAACAGCAAGGAAGCGAGACTGTCAGATTGGCGACATTTTCCACCGTAAACAGCAAATAAAGATACGTTTCTCGAGTAACATTTGACGTTTCAAAAATGGATTTTTGGAAAAAATAACTTCAAAATATACGACTCCACACTATTTATGCTACTGTGAATGAATATGTTTTTTGTGTTTTTCTACGAAAGTTCTGTGTAAATGGAAGTATTGTAGCAGTAATAAGCACCCCTAGTTTGTTGGCGGATGCCTTAAGCGTCTGTTGTGGTGCTTTTACTGAGATGCGTTATACCACTTTTTTAACACTTTGCTTTTAAAAAGAAATTATGATTGTCCTTTAGTGTTCATTTCATATCGCTAAATGCAACATATTATGTATGTGCTTAAAATGTATTTTACGTGTTTAACGCATGAAAGCATAGGTATGCACATATGCACACGGGTACAAATACACATGTTTAACGCATGAAAGCATAGGTATGCACACAGGTACAAATACACATGTCAGGGAGCAACGGTACGTGTGGGCTAGGGTGGGCTAAACCCCCAAAAATATTTAAGCAAGTAGAACACATGGTGAGTGCAACCATCTAAGAGTTTAGGGAATTTGAATAAACATTTGTGAATTTTTCGAATTCACAGAAAGTTTTTTATGTAAAACGAATTTTTCGTTAAATGTAGTGTTTGTGCTTCTGGCAAATGGAGGGAGTTTTCTGGCAGAATGTCTAAGGGAGTTCTAGAAAGACACCGTTATTTTACATAAGAGTTTAAAAGGATGAGACAGAGACAAACATACAGACAGATATTGAGGGAGGGGAAGAAAGGTAGAATGAGACTGATTCCTTGCCAGGTTACAAACTAAATCTCATAAATAGCCTTACGGCAGCTACAAAAACAAAGGAAATGACGCACGTAAGCTAAAATTAGGAAGAAATAGTAACTTGCTATGAAGATTCGTATCCTTAGTTCCCAGTGTTACTTACATTCAATAAATACTACGTACAGTATGCAACTGATTTGTTGTTTTTGTTGTTAGTGGGGATAATATAACCAGCATCGGGTAAAACCTACATTAATGGAATTCTTTACAAAATTTTATGCACCCCCCCCCCCCCCCATCATGCTTAACTCCCACAATAGCCCACCCAGTTCTCAGAGACTGGCGTCGCCACTAGACATGTCTAGCACGATAGCAGGTCAGGCTCACAAAAATACGCACAAGCGTAAAAAATACACTGGCGGAAAGTGAAAAAAGAACACCAAGAAGGATACGTCTGATACCGACGAAATTTATACAGCATAATAACGGAATATAGAGGATAACGTGATCAAAACATTATGGCAAAATACAGCTGTATTTGCTGGTAAACTGAAAAATAACATTTCCATGTAACATGGTTAGTACGAGGTTGAACCGCCATGAACTGCGTCACACTGTGCAATTCTGGCATGGAGTCTGTCGTACAGATGTTGGATGTAAGTTTGGGGTATTGAGTTCCAAGCATCCTCAACCTGGACGCGTAAATCGGGGATGGTCGTAGCTGGCCGTGGAGATAGGATAAGTCGTTGTCCCATAAAATCCCACACGTGCTTAATGGGGGACAAATCCGGTGAACGTGCAGGCCATGGAAGTTGTCTCACACCCAGAAGTGCATGTTGCGTTGCACGTGCCGTGTGTGGGCGTGCTTTATCTTGCTGGAAAACACCGCGATGGACTGACCTTACAAATGGCACAACAACGGGTTGAATGATGTTGTTGATGTAGGAGGTGCTGTTTAACGTACCCGGTACAAACACTAGTTGTGTACGGGAGTGATAGCTGATCGCTCCCCACACTAGAAGACCAGGTGTAGGCCCTGTGTGTCGCTGGCGGATGCAAGAAGGATGGAGACGCTCCCCTGTGCGTCTGCGAACACGCATACGGCCATCGGAGGCTCCCAAGCAGAATCTGCTTTCATCGCTGAACACGACAGACCGCCATTGCGTTCTCCAGTGCAGACGTTGGCGACACCACTGCAGCCGTTCCTGACGGTGGGCTGGATTCAGAGGTACACATGCCAGAGGCACACGGGTACGTAGTCCTGCATCCAGTAGATGGTTGCGGATTGTTCGCACAGTCACCTCAGGTGCAACAGCAGCTCGGATTTGCGTCGCAGTGGATGTTCTGCTTGACAACGCCGCTCTTCTTATGCGTCGATCGGTCCGCTCATCAGTCCGTCTGTGACTCCCGGTTCCACGTCTTCTCGTGTGAGAATATTCCTCGGACCATCTACGCCACCATCGTACCACCACCGATACTTCCCGTCCAATACAACCACCCGGCCTCGCGGAGTCCGACTAGACGACCTCGCTCAAAGTCCGATAACTGCTGAAATCGTACACGTCTTCCATGTCCAGGTATTTCAGCTTCTTTAGGGTCTTCGCACGTGTCCGTACGCCGACGACTGATTACATTCACTTCGCCGTACTCCTTAAATAAAACCGACGATAATTTGCTTATTATGTCGTGTTGTGGCGTAAGCGCTCACCGGCTGGTCTCGAAATTAACATCACACCTACGTAAACTCGACCCCATTAACATATGTAAATTCCATGATCGTCCGCCAATTTCTTCTTGGGGTTCTTTTTTCCCTTTCCGCAAGTGTACATGCATTTAAATTCACAACGATAATAATGACCTTCGTTATATACGACACAGAGGGATTTCGACATCAATTTTTATGGGGAAAAATGCGTCTTATATTCCGAAATAATACGGTGGTGACTTTTTCAAAATCAGAATTTCTGGTGGGTCACGTAAAGATCAACATTATAACGATTACAGTAATTTTGTTATATCAATGACATCTCTCAATGGTATTTCATGGAAACAAAAAAGGAAGTCAAGTTATTTACACTTTACGCCGGAATCTTTTCCGCGCGTGAAGTAAAATAATATCATTTGCACTTTGCTCTAAATAATGACTTTGATGCGGTAAACAAAATAATCCTGTTAATCTGATCTCAAAGCGACTTCACTCATAACCTTTACGATATCAGATAGTTGTACTGTGGTTTCATCGCAAGGAAAGCATGAAATAAAAATGATCAGCTAATGTCTTATCCTGAATTCAAATTGAGGCTAATGGCTCAGCGATTAACGTCGAAAAAAAACTGGTTTGTTCTACTTGGTTTCCTAATTCGTTCCTTCAAATCACTTTGTACCGTGAAAGCTGAAAGTTGAACAAAATAAAAAAAAAACTTCTTCCGTTCCTTCGTGGTAAACATAAAAGAATTTCTTAAGGGGGAAGAATTCCTGAAGGTTCGATGACAGAATGAGGATTTATGAGTTCGTAGATGCTGTCAGAAGGGGGTAATAAATTCGCCAAAGTTGATGAATGAAGATGTGCCATTCATCATTTTTGCTTCTTCATCAGCAGAGCAATTAATCCCCCTATGTCATCCCGGTTTCTCTGACGTTTCCTAAGGTAACCAATCTGAGCTTATTCGAGGTTGAGACGAAGTATGCTTAATGCTGTTAACCCCCTCAAGGTATTAATATCCAGGCAAGAGTCACCACAACAAGCAAGCGTAGATGTATTGATGTGTACAAACAGAGTAAACAAAACACACCGTTAAACAAAATAATAAATCGGAGGAGGATTGCTTGCGCAAACAAGATATATCAGTGGCCCCCATTATGATTGAAGACTTCGTGGAAATCCCAAACTGAACGACCTAATCACTAAGTAACTTTTTTTAAACGCTGTAGGCGCTGTCTGGATGCACCCTCCCTTGAACAGGAAAACTCGACTGAAAAAACTATTCAAATTAGATATTTGTTATTCAGGCGCAAAACTTTATAAAAACTGCGTTAGACAAAAATAGCAAAATTATATGCACACAAAATCTTATTAACTGAACAAGATTACCAAATAAAACAACATTTTGAGAAATGAACCATGAATGAAATACGGGATTACACCAAGCAAATCAAATTTTGAAGATGACAAACCGTTTTTTGTTGCAAATATGTCAAATCAGATAATATCCGAAAACTTGAAAATTTCGGCGTCCTGGAGGGGGTATCAAACCCGCGTTTCCCAGATAGCGCCCGACTAGGCTAACCACTAAACCACCCAGAACAACCAGGTCTCCAGTTTCCTATTCATTTGAATAAAACCATCACAGGATTCGCTAGCAAGCGGCATTCATATTTAGCGAATCTGGAGGTTAAGAATCCAATCCCGTGATTGCCCGGAGGAGCAGATAAATCATGAATGAAATACGGGATTACACCAAATAATAAAATTTTTGAACATGATAATCCGTTTTTTTTGGTGTAAATATGACAAGGATGGCAAGTGAGATAATATCTGAAAAAATTTGTCGTCCTGGAACTCTTGATTTCTTTTATGTTTTTCCAATAAAAACCTTTTGCTTTTAAGCTACTGAGAGTTACAGAACGTTTAAAGAACCATATAGAGGCACAGCATTTTCGAGCAGCAGAGTTTTTGAATAGTATACACCATTTCTCGATGGGCAGGAATCCTTTGATGATCATGATGAATCTGGACGTCTCTCTAGTGTGCGGACATCGAAAAAAAATCGAAGAGTTGCGGAATCAGTTAAAGAAAGATCGCCGAATTACAGTGAGGCTTTTTGCTGAGGCGGTGGGTGGGCGTCAGTAAGTCTAACTGACATGAGATTCTACGCGAGGATCGACAAAAACGAAAATTTAATGCCAGATAAGTACCCTGCATTCTGAATGATGACCAAAAGGAGGCTCGTTTATCGATATGTTGCGATCTATTGAGCACTGCAGCTAAGGATACTAAATTTTGCTCGAAAATTATTGCAGGAGATGAAACATGGCACCTGCAGTATGACAGCCTAACTAAGCGCTGAATGGAGAGGTACAGTACTCACTCACAGAATCATGCAAGCATTACATCTACTCAAGCAGCCGTAACAAAACAACTTACAGACATCCCGAAAAGTGCTTTCCAGAACTATTTTCAAGGTCTTCCTCATACCGCCATTCAGAAATATCGCCTTTGAGAATCAGAAGCACTTGATTCAGATGGGCGGTATTTTGAAAGTGACCAGCATTGATTGTGAGTTTGGTACTTTTTTTACATTCTTTATTGCATCAGCCCTGGAACCTTTCGGATGTAGGTTGCATTTTCTTTTTTATAACGAAGTGAAATTTCTCCGTCATTTTTATTCGCGCCAGGATTCGAACCCGGATCCCCTCATTCCGGAATAAGTTGCTCTACCAATTGAGCTACGCGGACGTTTTATTCTGATTCCTATCTGCCTTTATGTCGTGTGCGTCCTTCTGGCAGGTACGTCACATAATCTCCCCTTTATTTTTTTTACTTTTTTTTTTCGAAGTGCTGGAGAAGGGATTCTCTTATTTTTCCTATCTCGCGGTTTGGAAAGAACATCACACCAATGCGAGATTTTGAACGGTCGGGTCATCCGGATAGTTCGAGCGCCATTATAACGAAGTGAATTTCTCCGTCATTTTTATCCGCGCCAGGATTCGAACCCGGATCCCCTCATTCCGGAATAAGTTGCTCTACCAATTGAGCTACGCGGACGTTTCATTCTGATTCCTATCTGCCTTTATGTCGTGTGCGTCCTTCTGGCAGGTACGTCACATCTCCTGGTACGATACATTTTGTTTGGGGATTTAACGACCACCGTGAGCAAACACAAGGGCTATAAGCAGTCATTCGTCCCTAATTTAGGGCTACCCGGTTCAGTAAAAAGAGAGAACCAGTGCCGTAATACAATCCCAACATCCATGCCTGATCGGGGTTTGAAACCACAGCCTTCTCAGACGAAAAGCTGGAAGTCGTCGCTTCGATCACTGCTTCACTGGGTAGGCACTGGGTGATAGTTATGGGATATTATGACACTGCATTCTCAACAGAGGCGATCCTAAAATATCATGTGTATTGGCACACACACACGCACACTTACATATACACCAATGCGCCATTACATTATGACCACCTACCTAATAAGCTGTATGACTCGCTTTAGCCCGTAAAACAGCGGCCACTCGGCGAGGAATCGATTCGATGAGGTGGCGATAGGTATCCTGGGGTATCTGGTACCATAACGGAAACAGCAGGTCCTCCAGTTCCTGTTCATTTTGGGGTGGTGGGGATTTAGCGCATTTCCAAGTCGAACCACAAATGTTCGGTTGGGTTCATGTGAGGTAAATGTGGAGGTCAGAGCATTAACAGAAAATCAGCAGCGAAGTGCTTATTTTCACTCCCCTCTGGCATCCTCGAACCACTCCATGACGATTCTGGCAGAGTGGAATGGAGCGTTATCCTGTTGGTAATGGTCGTCATCAGCAGGGAACACTGAATTTAGTGCACAGAAATGTTCAGATACCTGAGAGGTGTCACTGATTGTGCTGTTGGGATAATTTGGTCCGGAATAATGTTCAGATACCTGACAGGCGTCACTGATTGTGCTGCTAAAGTGTCCCAAGAAAACATCGTGCAAAGCATAACAACTCCGCCGCCGCCGAAGGCCTTTTTCCGTCCAACAGTGCATTCAGGTGCCATAGCCTCCGTTGGTAATCGGCGTATCCGCGCTCGGTCGTCTACGTGATGCACCAGGAATCCTGATTAGTCAGACCAGGCCACTCTCTTCCTATCATCCACGGTCCAATCTCGATGATCTTGGACCCATTTCATGCGTTGTTGGCGATGGAGTTAAAAGTGAGTATAGGTGACCAGGCTGGGTCTTTGGCTCAGCAGGCCTATGCGCAGAAGGCTCCAATGAACTGTGTGCTGTGACACATTGTCCTGATCACCACTGTTCTAACTGCTGGTGATTTGTCGCACTTTGGTCCTGCGTTCTCTATGAACAATGTGCGACAGTCTCCACTCCCCTCTGGCATCAATGAGCCGCGGACGACTGTTCGTCGTTTGGCCTTCTGTGCACCACTTTTGATACGTACTCACTATAGCGGCACGTGAAGAACCCACAAACCGCGCCTTTTCCAAGATCGCAGTATTGAGGCGCCGTGCGGACACAATATGTCCTTTATCAAAATCCGATAAATCGGCACCTTTTTCCATTCTGAAAGCCGATTCTCGGATTGTAAATATATTGATCTGTGAACTTCACCTGCGCCAGTGATCTATCTCCAGACGCGCTCATTTCTCAAGGCTGGGGGTGGTCATAACGTAATGGCTCATCGATGCACACACACACACACACACACACACACACACTGAGTTAGCTTTATAATAAGATATTAAGAACACATACCTAATAACGCGTAACGCGTTTGTCCAACTTTCTGTGAAATCATGGCTCGCAGATGCCTAAGAACTGATTCTACAACGTGTCGAATATCTTCCATGGGTACCTTGACCTATGCCAGCTGCAGCAGCCCAGTCAATTCACGCTCATTCCGCCTGGAGGAGGAGGATCAGCATTTCTCACACACCGTTCGTATCCCGCAAATGCTCAGTTCGGTTGCAATCAAGGGAATTAGGGTTCAGGCGATGTGGAGAATTCGTTGTTGTGTTCTTGCAACCACCCAGTGGAGATGCGAGACCGATGACACGATGGTCAGGTAGCAGGACCTCGTAGCGTCCATCGTTCAGTGTCTGTTGGATGATGACCAACGGATTTAGGCTTGTCAAAAAATAGCTACCCAGACCAGAACACCCTCTCCACCGGTCTGTTGAACCCCAACTGTGCAATAAGTGGAAAGGGCTTCATGCTGTTTACGCCATATGCAAACCCGGTCGTCAGCATATATGCAAACCCGGTCATCAGCATATGCAAACCCGGTCATCAGCATATATGCAAACCCGGTCATCAGCATATGCAAACCCGGTCATCAGCATATACGCAGAAGGAAACGGGACTCATCACTTCAGACGACCTTTTTTTCATCTGTCAAGTGTCCATTGCCGACGTTCTTTGGCCCATGCGAGGCGTTGAAATCAAATTATCTTTTCACTCCTGCAGTTTCACCATTTGATTGGACGGTGGTAAACCCATAAGTCATGTGATTACAAATCAAATGAGTTTTGAGTTTTGGGCTCAACTTATATGCAAGGATTTAGGGCCAAAGTTTAACGTTTTGGTTTTATGGATCCGAGATATAAGGTTTTAAGTTTCCACCTATATCTTGCGCTATAAAAACGAATCCGTTCCTTACTCACTTAATTCAAAGTCTATGTTAAGTTTTTTATCCAAGTTAAAAAAAAACTGTTCATCGTGTTCTAAATTACGTATTAATAGAAAAGCATATACTGAAAAGCTCAAAAGTACTTGTTCAATAGGTAATTAATTACACAACATCCTTTTGTTAATTCACTAAATAGAACGTGTGAAAACTTAAGCCTTTCGTGTGTAGTTCTTCTGACTAAAAACCTCACCCTCACCTCCGGTTTAATGTATCGGTAAGAGCAAAATTAACTTATAGCAAGACTGGCACATGTTGGTGACTGTTAATGGATTTAAAGTTCTGTGACAATAAAAGCGTTCAATAAGTACGCTTGAATTTTTACTCTTTTAGAAACGCAAATATTATTCAAGAGTAACTTCCAATTCATTTTTATCCAACCAAAAAGATGTAAGAGTATGTTAGATAAAAACATATGTGAAATACAAAAAATCGGCCTTTTTTAAAATTAACGATGTTGTTTCGCCTTTGCTAGAGCATGGAATTATTTTTCTACTGTAAAACAATTGGCACGATTTGAGTATTAGTCTTTCGCAATTGAACAAATAGTGCTAACTAGAAATAAAATAGAAAACAATCGGTCGTTCTTCTTTTGACAAAGGCAAGTTAAATCCCGCTAACGACTGATTCTTTGAATTTAAAGTAAAAAAAAAAAAGACATTCACGGGAATATTCAAAGTGTGACTCAAATCAGAAATCCCATTTCAAAAAATCCTCCTGCCAATTTTTATAATTACATTCATAACTACAAGTTTTATTTCTTTTATGATCTCAAAAATCAGAGCAATGGAAATTTAGGTGATAAAATATGTAAGTAAAATAAAAATTCAGGTTTTGAATGCCACTTTCTTTTAATCAATTTAAATACAAAAAAAATGTGCACTTAGAAAAATGTTTTTATTTTAACATTGCGATGAAAGTTGCGATAATTTGGAAACTACGATAGACTGGTGAGCACAAAAGATAGGCTATATGCAATAAAAGAAAATATTTTTGAAGTAACTTTTTTTTTTCAAACTCCATTAAGCGTTTTTCTCTTAAAACTATGCATAATTGATTATCTTACAAACTGTGATAATGAAATTCTTCAGTTTCAAATTAAAAAAAAAAAAAAAGGAAAAAAAAACACACCGCTGAAACCGTTTAGAATTTGCTAATATCAATGATTAACATTTCCAGAAGTTTCCTCAATTTTTAGAGGAAAAATCAACCATTTTCAAGTTCATTAAGTTCACTAGCGGTAGAAAGAGAAAAAATCGCCTGACTTTTATTTCAGGAAGAAATGTACTAACAAAAAGGATTTTTCGAAGTAGTGATGGAAGGAAAAACTTTTGAGGAGATAGAAATATAATAAAATTAATTACATGCCCGCAGAAATATGCTAAACAGCTTTACGTAGTTTTCTTCAAAATCAAAAGGTCAAAAAATATACAGTGTGCTCCACAAAGATTGTCCGAGAGGAAAAGGAGAATAACTGTAGGTCGTAGCAGTAAACTGGAAAATGCAAAATACGTATCAAACAGAGGGCAATTCAGCTATGATAGTTGCATCCCCGGAATGGATAATTTCCGAAAAATACAAAAATTATATATTTGTAAACTCCCCTCTCCCTCCCCTTCACGGAAACCAAAGTAAATTAGTAAAAAACGCGCCGCTCCGAATTAGGGGAAAATAAATTTACCTGGACGCTTTAGAGGAATATTTCGCTGAGATATCGATAGTTGAAAACCTGGACATATGCATGCGAGCTTACTTGCAGTGAACATGTGCAGGCTGCCCCGGGGGCGCAGTGGTCTAAACGCCGGCTTATGACCATTCGTCCGAGAAAGGGTCCAGGTTCGAATCCCGGTGAGGCATGGTGTGTTTATCTTACGTAACTGGCTCTCGCCCTAACCTGGAACCAGTGGCCCTAAATTAGGGAGGAGCTAATGCTTATAAGCCTATTGAATTGCTCACGGTGTCGTTAAGTCTTCTAAAAAAAAAAAAAGCCGGCGGGGCGTTAACGTCCGTGAATAGTGCTTATTAGGGATATCTGTAAATTCACTTAAAAAAGGACAACTGACATGTCTGTTTAGACACTAGAGGCGTGCGATGTGACTCATACTGATTTTGCATACACGGAATGCAAGGGTTTTCCTCATTTGCTATTTCACGTTCGTTTCAATCATGTTGCTGGTCCCGTATAATTGAACACCTATTACCGAATCACACTAATGTGCACATCACAGCGAAATATTCCTCTAAAACGTCCGGGAAAATTTATTTCTCGCTAATTCAGCGCGCCGCGTTTTTTACTAATTGACTTTGGTTTCCGTGAGGAAGGTGTGGGTCTGGGGGAAGAAGGGGGGTATAAACATTTCAATTTCGTATTTTTCGGAAATTAACCATTCTGTGGGTGCAACTATCATAGCTGAATTGTCCTCTGTTGGCTGCGTATTTTGCATTTTTCACTGTAATGCTACGACCAATCGTTACTTTCTAATTCCTTTCGAGCATTGTTCGTGAAAGAAACTACATGTAAACGCATGCAAACGTTCAATCCGCATCACATTTAATTGAAAATTACAATAACATAAAAGCAGCTGGTCTCAATCTTAAAGCATTTTTCTTCTGTTACGTATCTTAACAATATTTTTAAATATCAATTCATTTGCACAAAAGTTTCTTTAAAACCGAAATACACGTTTGTACCTGTCTATGCTGGGTAACGTTTAGGGTGTTCATTTGTTTTCTCAGTGAAAGAAAAGATAGATCGCAACAAAGGAACACACTTCATTTATCACCAGACATGGCCACATGTAGGGCAAACTGAACTGTCCTAAAAAGAAAAGAAAAAGAGCAGTGTTCCAGCCGGGCGAAAAATACTTTTGTTAAATTCATAGCAGAAGTTTATCTTTCATTTTGCTCATTGTGTATCGTAGCCAAGCAATATTTCTAATAAAAAATTGTAAGGAAAATCATTTTGTATTTCCTTTTAATTTCGGACACGGTAATGAACACAATATAAATAATAATATCTGAAGTGCTTATAAAATAAACTGTTAATTTACAGATTTGTTTAAATTTGACGGCAGTGTTTCAACATCAGAGTTTAGCTTAACTCAAACTTAGTGAAATAACTTAACTCTTTAGCCGGCTAGAATGAATTACTCGGGTTAACAAAATGGATGAAATCAGATCGAACGAATTTATTCCTGTCTAAAACGTGGGCCAAGCGCTGTTGGAACCAATGAATTGGCACATCAGGCAGCATGGCGTTCCCACCCTTAGCTTTGTTATTCAAAGCGGTAATTTAGGAGAATGATTGACCTCAATTCTAACTGTCTTATTACCTGCGAAAAATGCTATGACAATGGTGACGAACTTAAGAAAGGAGACAGGATAAATTTGAGACACTTATTTCCACCCAGTGACATGATGTCCGTGTCTAGAGGAATGGCCTTTTCCCCTTATGACTTGGGTCATGGATCAGAGACTGTAGGACAAGAAGGAAGGGTTTATCAATTGTGACAGGTTTATCGTCGGTGCTGCTGAGATGAGAAGGGGAAAGGAATTGTTTTGCAGTCGTTTTGGTAACATCTTGCAGCTACGTGAGCATATATGTTTGTGTAACGCAGAAAATCAGGAAATAATTGAGTTAACATGCATCGCCGCTCAAAGGAGAGCATGTTAGCTTGGTGAGTTAATTCGTCCCGTTGTCGAATAATTTTCAGTCGTTTGTAATTGAAAATCCTAAGTAGTCATACATATTACTTCGATATAAAGGTCAGAATTCAATTATAACAAAGCTTTCTTACAAATATCCAAACCACTTTCTTTATTCATTAACCAAGCAGATCCACAGTTTATAACCACCACATGAACAAGTCTTACATTAACCAAAGACTCTACTCCACTTATCAACTAAAGTACTGAATGCCGGCTGCTTTGATTAGCGAATCCTGGGATGGTTATATTCAAATTAATCGGAAAATTGGTTGTTCTGGGTGGTGTTGTGGTTAGCATACCCGGGCGCTATCTGGGAGACGCAGGTTCGATTCCCGCTCCAGGACGATGAAAATTTCAAGTTTTGGGATATTATCTGACTTAACATTCCTGTCATATTTACACCAAAAAACGGATTGTCATCTTCAAAATTTGTATTGTATGGTGTAATTCCGTATTTCTTTCATAATTTATCTGCTCCTCCGGGCAGTCATGGGATAACATTCTTAACCTCCAGATTCGCGAAAATGAATGCCGGTTGCTTCGACTAGCGAATACTGTGATGGTTATATTCAAATTAATCGGACACTTGAGACTTGGTTGTTCTGGGTGGTGCAGTGGTAAGCATAGCCGGTCACTATGAGGGAGACGCAATTTCGATTCCCGCTGCAGGACGACGAAATTTTCAAGTTTTCGGATATTTTCTGACTTACCAACCTTGTCATATTTACACCAAAATACGGATTGTCATCTTCAAAATTTAAAACACTTCCTTTAATGGAGTAAAACTGATACACAATTTAAGCCGAGGTTCCGCACTCCTCCGGCTATGCTATCAAACTCTTCTTAAAAATCGCAACTTACGATTCTGTTACCATTCAAAAATTTGATGATCCCAGTTTAAATTGTGTATTAGTTTTACGCCATTAACAGAAGTGTTTTAGTTTAAGTCTTACAATACTCTACATTGCAGGAAGACTTTGCTCAACAATATTTCACCATATGCCTAACACTTATCGCTCTTTGAACACAGTCTATTCATTCCATACAAGAATCGCTCGTACCAATACTACGCATCAAAATCAGTCAACTATCTCAATACAAAATGATCTTACAAGATTTGAGCGTTACTTGCTCGTCTCAACATTGTAGATACTTCACTTATCAAATATGCATTCAGTGCGGGGCGGGCATTTCCGATACTGAAGACATCGCCATGTAGTTTGTTTACGCAGTTTGATGAATTAGAGTGATTAGATGACAAGTGACCCTGCAGGACAGGCTGTTCTGTTTCGATCTACAGTATATTAAATATTACTCATGATATTTGATGCAGTGCGTTTAATTTTATCGTTCCTATTATTATCGAAACCACTTACAGCTCTTCCCGCTTTTTTCCGATACTGCCTTTTCATTATGTACCCTGTCCTTAAGTCTTGAACAGCAGTGTTCATATACACAGCCAAATCACATTATTGCGACCGCCTCCTACTTTTGACGTCAACAGCGCGTAGCCAATGAAAGAAGGCACGTGTCGTGAGCTGGCTTGGAGGGTATATAAGGTGAGCTGTCGGCACTCTGAAAACATATCGCTTGTTGCTGTCATGGATAAAAGAGCGATTTATCAGATTTGCAAAAGGGAATGATTATCGGCTTTCGGGCCAAGGGTGGCAGTATTTATGAAACAGCGCAGTTTATGAACTGTTCGCGTGCTGCTGTGGTTAAAGTGTATCGTGGTTGGAGAAATTGCGCCATTGCGAATAAACGACGCGAAAAGTGCGGAGCAGCACGTGCCATTGATGTGAGAGGTGAACGCTGGCTTCGAAGGTGTGCGTGAGGGCCATTCGACACGCAACACTGGAGCAACTCACTGGCCGAATGAACCAGGCGGCTACCGGAAGTGTGTCTAAAATGGCAGTTCAGCGAACCCTGTTGTGTGTGAGGCTTGAATGCAGGCGGATGATACTGCTGCTATGCTAACGAAGGTGCATCGGCAGAAAAGGCTTACACTTGCACCGCATAATCGAAATTGGACCTCCGCTGATTGGCAAAGGACTGTCTTCTGCGAAGGGTCATGCTTTCTGCTTCATCGAACGGATGGACGTTGGCGTATAAGGTAAGAAACATCGGAGAACAAACACTCTCCAACCATTGCTGGAAGAACAAAAGCTGATGGGGCCAGCGTTTTAGTCTGGCGAATGTTTTCGTGGCATTCCCTGGGTTCACTCATACCTGTGGAAGACACTATGGACCGAATTTGTTATGAATCCATTCTTGCAGACCACGTACACCCATACATGCTGATTGTCTTCCCTGGGGCGGATGGGATCTTCCAGCTCGACAATGCGGCGTGTCACACAGCTAGAAGTGTCTGAGAGTGGTTGGAAGCGCACGATGAAGATTTCAAAGTATTTCCCTGGCACCCTAATTATCCATACTTAAACCCAATTGAGCAGCTGTCAGATGCACCGCAGTCAGCATGGCTCCACATACAGGCGAACAAATTTCAGCGCCTTAGTGAGTCACTCCCAGCCCGTCTAGCTGCTATCCGCGCTGTAAACGGCGGTTATTCTTGATATTAGCTGGTGGTCACAATAATGTGACTGGACCATATATATATATATATATATATATATGTGGCATTTTCCCTATAAACATTTTGACTTTTGAAACTTTCTTTGAACTGTTCCAGATCGATGTCGCAGCGATACTGCGCGAGGAGCAGCTCAGCTCGTCTCCTTTCTGCACGAACACTAGTAGATGATTCAGTTCAGCCGGAGATACCACGAAAAGAGACTAAGTTGTTGTGTAGTGCGAGTTAAAGAACGTGTGCCTACAACGATGTGTGTATATGTTTCATTCCCTTGAATTAACCGACACCTGTATTACTGCTCCCAGCAAAAACAGTATTGCTGGGCCAACAGTGGGCCATTGCTGGCAGCCAGCACTGCCAGCAATGGCCCAGCACTATGTTGCCGCTGCCGAACCGTCAATAAAATGTCCGGGCGGCCAACAGAAGGGCCAGCAGTTCAGGCCAACAGCTGGCCAACAGTTGGCACCCCATCAGTTGTCATATGCCACAACAGGGCCATCAGTGGTCCATCACAGGCAGTAGCTGCCACAAGTGGCCCTTCAGTGGCCCTGCAAGTACTTGCCAGAAATGATGGCTAGCCTAATGTGGTCCGCTAGTGGGCCGTTAGTGGCAGCCAGCAACCACGTGACGTAACTGGTGGCTTGCCGAATCTTGTCCGCTAATTTCCCAGTAGTAGCAATAATAAAAAAAAAAAAAAAGAGGATGGATAACCGCAGTTTCCTAAAGCTACAACTTTTTTTTTCTACCCTTACGAAGCTTGTGAATTAACGCACTGCGCTGGGGAACTTTTCTCGACAGACCGGAAATACGACGTTTGCATTTGACTAGATTCGATCCTGGGCAGTTTACGTGGAAGCCGCGCTCGCTACTGACCGGACTAATTCACGACGCTTAGGTACGTGCTGGAAGCTATCTGTTTGGTATGCATATTGTAATCGAATGCTTCCCTCTTTCATTTTATAATATTGCGAGGTATTTATCATAAAAGTCAGTTTTATATAATTGATAAATTAATTTTTTCAACGTAACAATAGTTTTTTTTTTTACCTTAAGGGGACTTCACTCATTTTCAAGGCGTGTACATACTTAGAGTCGCATTCCAAAGTTTTGTACTGTCCTTGCCGTCTTGAAAAAAAGATTGTTGAATAAATATATATTTACCCGGGTTCATGTCACATTCTGTTACATTTTTAACGTTGTGTCTTTCCTTTCCGTTGTCCGAAGCTACATTTGTTTTAAAGAGTAAAAGATATTTTATTTTACTTCTCGTTATTTTTAGAAGCGAATTCCTCCCAGTCTTGTGTATTCAACCCATGGATGAGTACACCACATACCGTTGCTTTTTTTTTCTTTCAAATAATTAATAAATTTTGTACGCGTATAATTCTTTTTTTTTCCAACAAACGCTATTTTAATGGTTTTCCAGGATATGTGTTTCAAGCGGTTTCAAATTTTTTCTTGTTATTTATCCACTCCATTCCATGAATTGTTATTCATGGGAATGGAGTGGGTGTATTTCATGGCTGTAATCTAGTATTTCACGGCTTATTAATCTGGTATCTTCGTCGACGTAAAATTTCATTAGAAAATTAATTCGCCTCTCCACATATGGATTTTTTCTTAACATCCACTAAAATAACACGATGGCGATAGCGTCGTCTTCAACTAACTGGTACCATGAGAGACACAGCAAGTGTTGCTTCCGCGCATGCGCAGTCCCGATGCTTCCACCTGCTGTTGGGGGTTGCATTGGTTGCCAGCAACGGGCTATTAGTGGCACTTGCTTGGAGGCCCACAATTCACGGCGATGCTGCAGGGCCATCAATGGCTCGCCAACTGATAGCGCTGCCACCTACGGACCACTACCGGGCCGTGAGCGGCAGATTTCAGCCAGCAGTGACCCATCACTGCCAGCTGGTGGCCAGCAGTTTCCCAGCACTTGTGTTTTTGCTGGGCTCATTTCATGAAATGTTATTTTAGTTGTTACAAAATAAGTTATTCCTGCACTCAATTGGAGTCATCCCTCTGCAACGAACCCACTAACGCGATCCTGCATATATATACACGCTGGCGTGCAAAAATTAAGGACGAGACGGTTTTTCGAATGTAACGCCGTGCAGAAGTGCTCCACATCGACTCAAATCATACCATAAGATCCCTAAGATGTAAGAATATGGGACAAGTGAGCAAAACCGTCCAAACAAGGAATCCAAAGGATACAAAGGCACTTTATTGAAAAGGTAGCTTCGAGCACAACTGGACAGAAGACAGAAACGTCTATGTGAAAAGCGGCTGCCAAGAAAAATCCAGTCTTTAGTAGGGGATATGATCACCGCTGACTGCGTTGCAGGATTTACAACGTCTGTCCATGCTGAGGACGAGGTTGTTAAGTAGCTGCTGAGGAATCGTGGCCGATTCCTCTTGTAGCGCCAATCGCAGCTGCGGAATTTTTGCTGGTGGCTGGTGACGTGCTGCCAAGCATCTCCCAAGATGTTCCCACACGTATTCGATTGGATTTAGATCCGGGGACCTTGCGGGCCAATCCATGCTTTGAATATCTTCATTCTCCAACAGCTCGGCGACAGCCACTGTACGATGAGGTGTAGAGTTGTTGTCCACGAAGAGGAACTCAGGACCCACAGCACCTCTAAACAGACGCACGTGAGGCAGGATAACCTCGGTACAATAGCGGACACCAGTGACTGAACCTCCTTTGAAGATGTGGAGGTCAGTACGGCTACCAAGCATGATACCGCCTCAAATGAGAACTCCGCCACCTCCAAACCAGTCACTTTCGATGATGTTGGAGTTGTGATTACGTGTTACCTGCTCTCTCCAGATGTGTATACGTCCAGAATCGCTCCTCAGACTAAATAGGCTCTCATCCGTAAAGAGAACTCGACCCCAATGCTGATGTGTCCAGTTCTTGAGTTCCTGGCACCACAGAAACCGCCGTCTTCGATGAGCAGTGGTTAATGGCACACACCGTACTGGTAGTCGTGCAAATAGTCCACCTTTGTGCAGCCTCTTGGCCACGGTAAAACGCGATAATGGACGTCCAGTTGTCTGTTGCATGTACCTTGCGATTTCTCCCGCTGTCTGCCGTCTGTCTTTTCTCGCCTGTAGGACAATATACCGGTCGTCCGTCGTAGTGGTTGCTCGTGGACGACCACTGCTAAACTCTCGGACAGCTGTTCCTGTGGTTTGAAATGCTCTCCAAGCTCGTGAAACGATGCTGTGAGCGATCCCGAACTCTTCGGCCACACTATAGTCACACTTCGACCTTCTTCCAACTTTCCAATGACGCGACCTCGGGTAAAGTCATACAGATGTCGTCTGCTGGATTGCCTGTTGGCCATATCACACGGTGGCAGCAACTCGACGTCGTTCAAACCGATGTACACCGTGAAATAGCTTTTACCGAATTGCTGAGCGTCCACCGCCCGTGTGCTTCATACACTTCCGACCCCCCTCCCTTCCTACGGCATGCTGCATATATGCGTAAGCCCTAACATACCGGACCCTAGTCTATCTCCTGAGTGGTCGTTCCGCTGTTATGCTAATTTCTCCTCTTCGTCCTCAATTTTTGCACACCAGTGTACATAGAATGTAAGTACTGTTCGCTCATACGTCCTGCGCAATTATTCGAGTCGCACATGCACAGTTGTGTTGCGTCATCATTTAACCGCGCCCTGACGCCATTTTGTAATGTTGTGCTTACGTTAAAGGTTTGTGCTTTGCGTTAATAATGTTTTAGTTAACAGAACGTTCCGCCGACGGCGAAGTCTGGTCTCAGATAAGATTTCTGATTGCTAGAAATGTCGGACGGAGTGTGATTCACCGGCAAATTTGCGCAATTTACGGAAAAAATGCAATGAGTGAAGGAATAGTACGGAAATGGGTTCGAATGTTTAATGAAGGACGACAGAGCGTTCTTGACTAATTGCGCAGTGGAAGGCCTTCTATGGTTAGTGAAAATTTGGTGAAGAGTGGTGCAAAACCTGGTTTCAAAATTTGAATGGAAGTAGCTGGTCCACACTCTCCACAGCCAATATTTGATACCCAGTAACCATCTTTTGTTCTTCCACTTGAAACGATTTCTTGCCGGCCAGTGATTCGATGACGACGATGACTTGAAGACGACTGCTGATTTATGGCTGAAAACTCAGCCGGGATATTTCTATGAAGAGGGTATACAGAAACATGTGCCTCGATATGACAAGTGCCTTAACATCCACGGGGAATATGTCGAAAAGCAGATTAAGGTATGTAAAATTCATCTCACATTAAAAATTAATTATCAGTATTTTTTTCTTCGTCTTATCTTCAAATGGTGCTTATTTTGTGGATACCCCTAATGGTCATTTTTGCAAGAAATTTCTCAGACTGCAAAGGAGATCCAGCGAATTGTTGAGAAGAGCAGAGAAGTGGAATTAAAGAAGAAATTACAAAATATGATATTGATAAACGATGCTTTTACTTGACCTGAAGGTCGAAAGGTTGATGTGGCGAATTTAGAAGCAATTGATGCATACATCTACCTTGGAAGGGTCAGTCACCTTGGCTAGAGCGCATTTGTCTGGCTTTATTATACATATAAATAACCATATCTGTCTGTCATTTTCTCGCTCTATCTCTCTGGAACGCTTAACGTCACAGCAAAGTTTGCATTGTGGCGCGATCTCTTGATGCAGAGAGGAAACGCAGTCAAATACGGCACATTATCGTACATTTTGCAAAATATTTCGCAATGGGCTTGCTTAGAAGTTGAAGTTGAAATCACTCATGGAAGATCGGGCAGTTCAGTGTTTTGAGAAAATCGACAGCTCATATCTACACGATTGAATTTCATAAGTGAAGACCACCACATGCTCACATTTTAATTGTTCTGTGAGCCGAAAAAGAGTTTTTAACTACTGAACGTATCGATCAATTCGCGTGTGTCCTCGAGATGTCAAAGTGATTGCGTGCTATATACAAATTTTGTAATAGCATGCGATCACTTTGAGATGTCAAGGTGATCGCGTACTAATTTAAAAACTTTGAATTATCAATGTTTCGAGTTCTGCGTCGTATTTATCCTATCTACAGAATTCGAATTAAATTCTTAATATCACTGCAAGTTGGGTTTGTATATTAACTTAATTTAGCGCAATTCGAATAATAATTTGTACGCTTAAATTATTTTTTACTTTTTCTATTTTACCGATTCTTCCGAGTTTAGTGTTGATTATATTATACATTTTGTAAAATATTTCAAATACGCCAAAATATCACACATTTTACAAAATATTTCGCTAGGGGTTTTCTATTATAAATGCCCAAATCTGTTTAAAACTTTCTAACCTAGAACAAAAACGAAAATTTTGTGACGTCAAAGTGAGCTAGCGAAACCACAGCCAAGGGAACTATCTAGCGAAACCACAGCCAAGGGAACGGGCTTGGTAGAATCAGCGGGGGACCACAGCCCGTTCCCTTGGCTGTGGTTTCGCTAGATTCGCATCTAAAAACATTTTCAGCGCTTACATGAATGAGATTTTACTTATATTTCCTTACAGAATTCGAGAGATTTGTTCTCAATCTGCTTCAATTAAAAATTTCACGCAGTCCCATGTCGGGCAACATCCCCTATGTATGAATATTTATTTAAATATTAAAAATAGCCATCCTTGGACGGGCTGCAGATTAGTTTGTTAATAAATATGAATTAAATAACACAGAAAGGCATCTAAGTTTCTTAAAGAACCTTAAATTTGTGAATTTGCTTCAAAGTAATATATTCAAACAAAACAAACAAAAAATATTTTTGTGATCTTTCAACTCACATGAGGAAGAATGAAATAATTATTTTTGGAAGAGGAAACCAGTAAAAAAAAATGTGATTCCAATGTTCTTCTCAGTTCAGTGCTACAGAACTCAGTTATGTGGTCACAACGCTTCTGAGGAATTTAATAACCCTTAACTAATTTAATTTCTGCATATTTCTTTCACTGTCGTGAAATAGGAGCTAAAAATAAAGGAGGAAACAGATTAAAATGACAGTTCGTGCCCCATAAAGGTCATGTAAATCAGTAATTACGTTGTTAAGAATTTGCAGAGAACACAATGTTTAACAGCATTATCAGTTTCCTCCGATTGCAGAATGACAGACAAAGCGAAGAAGGACAAAATCAAAAATAGCGGCTATCGGAGAAAGAAAAAAAAAGAAAAGAAATTGCGTAACTACCAAGGCGATATGCGACTGTCATCGCTGTTTGATAAATGACCCTGCTAAATTCTTTTGCTCGCTAGCCTTAACTTCGTTCACCCTCCTGGAATTAGGCATCCCACCCGCCTTCGGCTATATCTTTTTCTTCTTTTTATTTTTCCTTAAGATGTTTTCCCCGAAATATTTCAGGAAATAAAAGAGTAACAACTGCTTATTAACTACTGAAACAAATAACGACTCGGGCACTCTTTCTTTTCAATATTTTTGCAAATAAAAATTGCGACATGCGTTTTGGAAATGAGTAAATTGAAAAATGATACATCGCAGCGTATTTCATTGCCCGATAGCAGATGAAGTTGGAATTCGAGACACTCTAAGAATATGATTCAAAAAACCCCAGTAGTATTAAAAATACACTGCTGGCCACAAAAATGCAACACCAATAAGGACACGAGAGGGCAAAGCCAGATTTACTGGACACATAACAACTAATACAAAGATGAAACGATTGAGCTTACAGGCCCGTGCGACTTGCGGAACACGCAGACATCAATAGCTCGTGTTGCCCCCATGGCTGGAAATAACGTCCTCTACACGCCGCGGCATCGAACGAAAGAGGCTTTGGATGTGGGCTTGGAATATGTCTGTCCAGGCTGCTTCTACACGTTGCCACAGTTCATCAGGCGTAGCACTCGCCGGTGGTGTAACGTCAATGGTAATCGGAACAAAGGGCACCGTGCGACAAGTCCCCGCTCCTGCAGACGACGTCGAACGGTACGTGCCGGCACAGGTTGTTGCCCAGCACACCCTAATTCCTGCGCTAACGTTCGTGATGTGGCGGTGCGAGCCGTCAATGCCCGCCGCACAACATGCCGGTCCTCTCGTTCGGTGGTGTGCCGTACTTGCGGCAGTCACTGTGGCTGGATGTCGTCCCACACGGACGCCGATGTCTCGGTACGATAAACCGCTGTCGCGATAAGCCACTATTCGTCCTCTGTCGAACTCCGAAACATGCTGGAATGACTGCCGTATTCTGCGACGAGGCACCAGGAAGCTTCCCACGCACAGGTCCGGCAGCACAACACACTTCCACTACTTACACCCCACCTTCTGTGCACCCTTCTTATAGTGCTTCTCGGTGGCGTGCAGGGCGCACATGATTTGCATATGCACTGCAATGCTAATCGCTTGCATGTTCTTTTGCGGGCGACGCATGCTGCGAATTTCAGGCCAATCGGATGCTTCCTCCTTGGTGTTGCATTTTGGGTGGCCTGCAGTGTAACTACCTTTTTCCGGAATATACTGAGTGATTCAGATTCCACAGGGCTGATTTAGCATATACTGAGTGGACAAAAATCATGAGATACCTACCTAGCAATGGATAGGCTTACCTTTCGCCTTGATAAAGGCAGTCACACGGCGAGGCATTTAGCCCACTAGGTGACGAAAGCATCCCGAAGGTATTTCCATCCAGGATTGTGTACGCTGTCCCTAAGTCAATTGCATCCCTCGTTGTCACGCAGCGGGATGACCTGTTTCGACATTTTTGTTTCCATCTTATTACGGGAAGCGGATTGGAGCTCCCTTTCACGAGGGTAGCTTAATAATGTGTATTCATTGTGGCTTCCCGTGAACGAATATCAACAAGGTGAACACATATATTGACATATTACAAGATAATTCAAACACTCGACGCCCTTATTTATTACCGGGGGGGGGGGTGACCAGTACCAGAGGTCCGACGGCCTAAGGTACCCATCCGACGCACGGCGGATATTTAGTGGTTCAAGCGTTCGTATCTGCCTGGGATCGAACCTGGGGTCCTTTCCGTGACAGTCACGTACGTTGCCCACTAGGCCACTCGCGACCGTATTTACGCCAGTAGTGAGGATCGAACCCGGGTCTTTTAGATTGAAGCCGCGCGTCTTAACCACTTGGCCAGACTGCCACAGGAGCCAGGTTCACGTTCAAAGTAAAACTTAATTGTGCAATGGTGTTTTCTTTTGTTTTCAGTAATACGAGTGTAGTCAATAAATAAATAAATACATCGCTCTTTTCACTTTCTAGAAACACATAGCAACCGAAAAATTGTTTTCAGCCGCCCCCGGAGAGGTCAATTTATTTTCTGTTGGAGCTTGTATTTTTTTTTTAATTCGTTTCTAATAATTTTATTTTTTCTCCACACGAGGACGTATTACAAATTGCGTATTTTAAAATCGTTATTTTTCGAAGCAACAGCATGATTTGGGGTTTGAGATCTTTCTTCAACTGACAGTAACCTTCAATTACCTTTAACAGAAGGTGCAATGTACTGTTTCATAATATTATATTGTACAAGACTTCTAAATATAAAATTTACTCTAGATAGCTATATCGGTTAAGGACTTCAGAAATCGTACAATCACCTGTGCAATAAATTAAGTACCTGGTTTCTTACGGCAGCACAATACATAATAGCTAGTGCAAAAAATAGGAGAAAGGAGAAGAAATATCCTATGTCACGATAACAAAAATTCATGCAATATACTATCCACAATATCCGATCTCGCTACAGAACTTCGAAATCAAATACTTTGACAGACTATGGTAATTTACTAGTTAATCAAACCCTCAAGTATTCCCATGAAAATCTCCTATTACCGGATAATTTTCCTCATACCGATACGGAAAAAGCTAGAACGGCGTTTTTCCGTTACTAGGAAAAAAGAATTTCGGAAAGATTTCTGAAAATTAAGGATTTCTCTGGAGTACGAAAAATCCGTGAAATTCAGAGGGTTTTTTTCCGTCATTTCACGGAAGGAGTTGTACCAGAAACATGCTTCGTTAATTTACAAAAGAAATCACGGAAAGTACCTCATGAATTTCACAATTTTTTTTTATAGTGTAGGTTTACGTTTTTTGTAAGAAATGAAGCATTTAAAGCTGTTCTGCATTCAGTGACACCTCCACAGACTCCATGCTTCCCATACTTGGAAGATTTTCACCATTTCTCTCTCCTTTTGGATTTATTAGCTATAGTTAAATAGCTTGTGCAGTTAAGTCCCACCAGATGGAGAAGACTCAGTTGGGGAGCCCATCCCTACGAATTTCTGAAATCAGATGCTGACAGATAAACACACATAGCGCCGTGGATTGTTGGCACCGGAGCGTAAGGCGAACGCACTCGGTTAGTTATCGATATATCTGGAGTTCGCTCCCAGCGGTGTCGAAATACAATTTTTCGGTTCCTGTCGGTTATTTAAAGAAAAACGTGGAAATAGCGATGAATTTGTCTATGTACATTGTCTCTACGTATTTGGAAGATTTAGCCTGTCCTGCCGGCTACTGAGGCTCACTCCTGCTGGGGAGAATTGGCACTTTTAATGACAAGTGTACCTGAATCTGAACACTGGCTGAACAGAATTACTCTCCTCTTTTTCGGAAGCTAAAGGACAGCGGCTACTGAGGCTCAGCCTGTCCTGTTGGGGACGGCGACTACTGAGGCTCATTTCTTCTGGGGAGAGTAAGCACTTTCAATGACAAGAGTACATAAGTCCGAAAACTGGTTGACTAGAATTACTCTCCTCTTTTTCGGAAGGGAAAGGACAGCGGCTACTGAGGCTCAGCCTGTTGTGTTGGGGACGGTGGTTACTGAGGATAATTTCTTCTGGGGAGAGTTAGAACTTTCAATGACAAAAGTACATGACTCCGAACACTGGTTGACCAGAATTATTCTCCTCTTTTTCGGAAGGAAAAGGAAAGCGGATACTGAGGCTCAGCCTGTCCTGCGGGGGACGGTGGCTACTGAGGCTAATTTCTTCTGGGGAGAGTTAGAACTTTCAATGACAAGAGTACACGAGTCCGAACACTGGTTGACCAGAATTATTCTCCTCTTTTTCAGAAGGAAAAGGACACCGGCTACTGAGGCTCAGCCTGTCGTGTTGGGGACGGTGGCTACTGAGGCTAATTTCTTCTGGGGAGAATTAGCACTTTCAATGACAAGAGTACATGAGTCCGAACACTGGTTGACCAGAATTATTCTCCTCTTTTTCGGAAGGAAAAAGACAGCGGCTACTGAGGCTCAACCTGTTGTGTTGGGGACGGTGGCTACTGAGGCTAATTTCTTCTGGGGAGAGTTAGAACTTTCAATGACAAAAGTACATGACTCCGAACACTGGTTGACCAGAATTATTCTCCTCTTTTTCGGAAGGAAAAGGACAGCGGCTCCTGAGGCTCAGAATGTCGTGTTGGGGACGGTGGCTACTGAGGCTCATTTCTTCTGGGGAGAGTTAGCACTTTCAATGACAAGTGTACATGAGTCCGAACACTTGTTGACCAGGATTACTGTCCTCTTTTTCGGAAGGAAGGAAACACACGCACTTCAGAGAATCAACTAACGCGGGAGAGCAATGCAGCACAATAGTGACATTTAATTACTAAATTGTTATTACTAAAGGTAATTATGAATCTATATACAATTCTTCGGAATGCTCTACAGTTTTTTGCGGGTATATGCAAACAGTTTGTAATAAAAATGCTGTTAATTCTGCCGGCGTACTGGAAACACATACGTGGCGTCCAAAGCCCAGTGTTTGAGTCTAACTGTCCTGCCGCATTTCAGACGTATAAATTAGAAACGACACAAAGGTACGTACAACTTGGAGGTCGCATTTATCTGGCGGCCGCCGTGAAAACGAGACAACACAGACAGATTATTTTTGCGGCTTTAGCGTAATTGCACTCATGACTTGGGCTGGTGACAGTATTCCCTAGTTTCTGTTTGTCGCTCTGGCAGCCACGGCATTCATTCATATCGCTGCATGTATTGCTACTCCGGTAGGCGATGTCCTTGCGCCAAAACTCGCCATTTTGGACAGCATTTCCAGACGATCTCGGAGAGACTTCAAAGCACCCTGCACTAATTCCTTTGTTATAATCAAAACTGGTGGTGCACGACGCGCAAAATTTTATTTAGAACACTCTTTGTAGCATTCTGAAGGATTTGTTTCCTCAACGCTTTTGGCAATTATTCTTACCGATCATAGCTTCCACTTCACACTTGCAATATACAAACGTTATAACGACGGTCAAGACTCATTTTGAAAGTTACTTTCGGCTGCGCAGAGTGCGAGTTCTGCTAATAGATATGCAACAGGGATGATGATTGTTTAGGCATTCGTGCGGGAAGGCTTCCTTTCTTTTCGAGAGCTAAAATATTCCCAGTTCGAAGGGGCTTATATTTTTACACTACAAATCCGCAACACTCTGAACATAGCATTCTAAACAACGCTCTAAATGGAATGCAGCTCCAATTAAACTTTTGTTGCACTTCGATATATTTACATCTTTCTAACTGCTTTTTGATCCACTGTCAGGCTGCCAACTTCATGTGCTGTTAAGTCAGAAAATGCTTAATAATGAAATACAAATTTACATGAGAACGCAACAACTTAAGATGAAGGCTAAATAAGAGGTATATACATCACAGGCACACGAGAACATTCTTGTAAAGTCACCGGAAGCTTTTCTTTCTATGCATTTCTTGCCAGTCTAACCTTTCAAATGGTGACTTGGTTGTTATCTACAGCGGTACGTTGATGGAGTATCAAAAGGTAATGAACCGAGAAAAAGGAAGTTATGGCAGTGCTTTTATGAAAGTTAAGCAACAAGGAAATAGCTCCAATGCAGGTGCACTAGATCGAATGTCATGGATAGTGGCATAAATGCGTTTAAAATTCTACGAACTTCAGCAATATAACACAATAAACCTCAGCAAAAGAAATAGTGTTGAACCGCGCAGAAATATGACTCGTGGAAAGGGAGACTGTGAGAAGAATAAGTGAAACATTTCACACCGATGATGCAGGAATTTTAGATGTTATCGTTAGGCGTGAGAAGACAGGACGAAAGTGAAGAATGTATCTAAGAATTCCTAACAATAATAACGCACTCCTGAGGAGGTGTTTTCAGGTATTATGAAGGCTTAAATAAAAAAAAAGTGAAATGAACTGATTGTTTAAACAAATAAATGAATCAGAAAAATTTAAGGAGTAATGTACCGTAAAACATAACTAAATAGAAAACGTAAAACATAACTGAATAGAAAAAGTAGACTAAGTTCCCAGACCACATGTAGAAGTTTAACTCATAGTATAACAAAAATTTATGCAGAAGTGAATAAAAATAGAAAGAAGCAAAGTCAATTCTCCATCCGAAATCCTACTCATTAAAATATTTCTAAAGTGAAAACAGGAGAAAAAAATCTTCTTTTATGAACTTTTTTAAAGAGGAGTGCATACTACTGTGCCTGGAATTCTGTGACACTCAAATGAAGAATTCATATACTTCTGGAAGGAATAATTTTAAACAGAAACGCATTTAGAGTCACATTACTCTAAATCAGTTCCCTTAATTTTTAAGGAAGGCATGTTAGTGTAACGAATCCTTCTAATTTTTCAAATGAAATGCATTTTATTTCTACGATAAATAGTTTCCACTTTTGAAGCTGAAAGAATAACCTTTTTCTAAGTTAAAATCCTTTAATCTTTAAAAGGATTTCATTCTGTTTGCCCCAATACATCTTTTTGATGCTTCAATTTTTTTTTTTAGAATTTAAATGGAAATACAATATACAGGCCCTGATTTTTTTTTAAATTATTCACGGGATATTCAGAACAGTGCTCTAGATTTTAAATGAATTTTAAAGAAATCTAATTGCTCCAGAGGAAAGAAAGTCAAACATTATAGCATATCTAGCATTTTGTCTTTAAGACCATCGTGCTCCTTACTGCATAGATTACACTGCATGCTTTTTAGCAATATTTATATGTATTTTATTATTAAAAAGTTGTCTGGAAGATCTCGTTTACTTTGCGTCGAGATAGTTAACCATGTAAATTTTACGAATTCTTAATTAAAACCGATTTTTCTGTTTGTACGTGAAGAAGATTAAAGTGAGAGGTGTACCTGATGTGACTTGAATATAAAAGCAACAACCTTAGAAGCAAACTTGGATAGATTTTGCATTTCCTTCGATTCTGCAAGCCTCAATTCTTTTATTTGTAACTCAGTCTACATCTTTATTTTCCGGTTTCTCGGGGAGCTTAATAAAAGGAAGATAACAAACGACTAGAAGCTATGCAAATCAAGAACCCAATGGCTTTAATGCAAAGCTTCCAACAGCCAAACATTTTTATTGCTTGTAATTCTCATTCTCTTTAATTGGGATATGTATTGGGTTCCAATAAATGGAAAGATGAAATAAATCTCAAAGAGAAAAAAGTATCAAATTGATGGCAGTCAGAGATTAAAAAAGGCTTTCAACCTGAACTTTTAAAAATGTTGAAGAAATATTTGATTTGTTGGGACTGTAGTTTCTTAATTCCCTAATGACGAAAGCAAACAACACTTCTGCTGAAATCTAAAATAGCGTACCAAATAACTTTAATTAAATTATTGAGATGTAACAGTAAATATATTGCATAACTGCTCATCTTTCTAATGATTAGGGTTTTCCTCGCAAAGTATTGCGTTTACAAGAAGAATGCTTGGTTACCTTAATAACTTTCAAATTTTGATGCCGGCAAATTTGCAAATGTTAGTCTGCCAAATTTAATTTTAATAATTTCATTACTCCTTAATAACTTGCGTTTTGTAAAATTATGGAAGGTTCGAGGTTTCATAACACAAGGGTTGTGTTTCGGCGCATAGTTCTAAGAATACAATTGGAAAATTTATAACTGGGATTGTAAAGATGTTCAGCTCTTTCTTACGGGGTTCAAAGGCCACTACGAGAAATTCTTTTGGACACAGCAGGCTGTCGTTAATTAGAACCACTGTTCCCAGGGAAAGATGCCATAATGCAAGGTCGCACATGACCAGTTCTTTCGTTTCTTATTTGGAGAAAATTAATATTAAGTTGATGACTCAATCTTCATGTAGTCCAGACTTGTCACCACGTGATTTCTGGTTGTTCCTCAATTTAAAAAAAGACATAACAGGGACGATAATTTGAGACAGATAAACATGGCTGCTTCAAAAGCGTTTTAGAAGAATGACAGAAGATATTCAACAAGAAAGATGACACCGAATTTTCGGGTGTAATAAGCACGTCTTTTGAATCCGTTCTGACTCAAATTAAATTTATCAAAGCTATTCAAAGTCAATGGAACCGGTATGGAAAACAATAGATCTGACGAAAGAAAGAAGATTTTCAATCGGGGTTTTTAATCCCTCAGATATTGCTGTAAACGGAATCGTGAGCTTACGAACTCTTAGAAACAGAGATAACGACAAAAATAAGATGTGACTTTACGTCCCTTGGTTTGAAAACCATGCATTATTTCAAGAAGAAAGTATTCTCAAAAGGTTTATCCATATAAGCGGTATCGGTCGAAGAAAAAAAAAATTTAGTCGAGTTTTCAGGAGCCCAGATTTTGCAACAAATACTTCAGAAGCAGAAATTAACACTTATGACCCCTGGTGGCTAAACTAATCTTTACCAAACATTGGAAATTATGTGAAAAATGTTTTCCATGAGGTCTTGTATGCAATAAAGGAAGAATTTTTCAAATCAGAGCTTTAGGAGCAGAAATAAAGCAGAAAACGTAATTCACCTTTGTGGCCCCTAGCGGACAGTCTATGATTTACTTGAAAATTTTGAATTTATAGGGAAAAACATTTCGCATCGGAAACACTATCCAACAAAGAAGGAATTTTTCAAATCGTACACTTAGAAGTAGAGATATTAACAAAAATAAGATATGCATCTACGCCCCTTGGCGTAGAAACCATGCATTTTTTCAAGAAGAAAATTTTCCAAAGAGGTTTGTCGACATGAGGAGTAGTATCGGTCAACAGAGGACTTTTTATTTCAATCGAGATTTTTGAAGATCATATTTTGCTGCAAATTCCACAGAAGCGGAAATTAATTCTTACGCCACCTGGTGGCCAAACCATTTCCAACAAAAGTTAAAAGATATGTGTAAACGATTTCCCATCAAGAGCTGTATACGTATTTGTGCTTAATTGTTTCTGACATTTCTGTCATATTTCTAAATACTGTTGCACCTGTTAGTTCCTTCTCACCCATGGTCTTTTCTGTGAATTAGTACCTTGTGCATATTTAATCTTGAGTATGGTAGTAATGCTTAATTGGAATTTGTGAATAGTATAGCATCATGTCTTTTCTTGTCTACAATACTGTAGTATACATTTTCATTTGCATCGCTCGTGCTTTATTGTCTGCCTCTCCTTCGCCCTTCGTGGCGAAATAATTTTATGATTTTAACATAATTTTGTTTTACGTTTCACTGGAACTTTCCAGTTGATGTATATACCACTGTATTTATTGGCAGAATTCTACTATTATGTACATAGAAATGCTATTTTTATTTGAAGAATAAAGACAATTTTGAAATGTATACGATGCAGAAAGAATTTTTCAAATCGGAGATTTAGAAGCAGAGATATATTGGGAAACGCAATTTACATTTATGCCCCCTAGCGGAAAGTCAATGAATTACTTGAAAATTTTAAAATTATATGAACCACATGTCACCCTAGAAACACTATCCAACAAAGAAGGAATTTTTCAAGTCGGACTCCTAGCAGTAGAGATATTGACAAAAATAAGATTTATATCTACGCCCCCTGGCGTAGAAACCATGCACTAGTTTAAGAAGAAAATTTTTCTAAAAGGTTTGTCGACATGAGTGGTATCGGTCAACAAACGACTTTTTTTTCAATCGAGAATTTAGAACATCATATTTTGCTGCAAATACAACAGAAGCGGAAATTAAGATTTACGACCCCTGGTGGCCAAACTATTTTTTTTTACAAAGACTAGAAATTATGTGCAAACAAAGTCCCATCAGCAGCTGTATGCGGTTGAGAAAGAATTTTTCCAATCGGAGATTTAGAAGCAGAGATATAGGGGAAACGCAATTTACCGCTACGCCCTCTAGCGGGAAGTCTATGAATTACTTGAACATTTTGAAATTACATGAAAAACATGTCCCACGGGAAACACTATCCAACAAAGAAGGAATTTTTTAAATCGGACTCCTAGAAGTAGAGATATTGTCAAAAATAAGATGTGCATCTACGCCCCTGGCAAAGAATGTGCAATATTTTAAGAAGAAAATATTTCGAAAAGGTTTATCGATATGAGTGGCATCAGTCCACGAAATAATTTTTTCAATCGATATTTTAGAAGCTCCGATTTTATGGCAATAACATCAGAAGCAAAAATTAACACTTACGCCCCCTGGTGGCCAAAGTATTCTTTACCAAAAATTTGAAATTATATGCAAAATATTTTTCATCAGGAGATGTATTAGCTGAAGAAAAAAATTTTCAAATCGGAGTTTTAGAAGAAGAGTTATCGAGGAAAAGGTAATTTACTTTACGTGCCCTAGCGGAAAATCTATGCGTAATTTGAAGAAGTAACCATATCGAAAATACTCTTCGATATAAATGGAATCGAGAGATACTTTTTTTTTCAATCGGATGTTTAGAAACAAATATGTGGAATAAAACATATTTTTGAATTCGACATCATCTGCATTTACGCCCTCTACCGGCGAAATTTTACATCGTAAAAAAAAAAAAACGAAATAAAGGATTATCATTTGCATATTTCAAGCTTCACAATGCAAAAAGAATTTTTCAAATCGGACTAATAGTTGCAGAGATACCGTGGGTACAGACGGACGGACGGACGGACAAACTGATAACAGAAGCACCATCTTTTTTTACAAAAGACGTGCTAAAAATGGGGAGGAACCTTAGGGCACCTGTATTCGATGCAAATGACAGTATTTCGAAAAAGATGACCACTTCCATTATAATTAAGGTACGCATATGTTTTCCATAAAAACATTCTCAGTTGTTTCGAGACAACCCTTGTATGAACATAATATATAAATTTTGCGACGCGAGTTTGTTAGAAATGACATGTTCCTGATATCTTTTTACTCAGAAAGGCTTCACAGAGTCAGCTGCTTGGTCTAGACACTGAATATCTCTAATGGTGCTCTCCACACTCCTGCTATATTACTACGTTCAAAAAGTTCCGGAACTTTTTATATTAAAAAAGAATGAGTACAGATAATACTTATTTTTGCGGTGTTTCCTTCGAAGTAGTTACCCTGTGCCACTATGCATTTTTGGCAGCGCTCATACAAAGATTTAAATTCAGATTGCAAGCCTTGTTTTGTCACATCATCCAGTGCCTCTGTCGCAGCTCGTTGCATTTCTTCGGAACTTGAGAAGCGTTGCCCCTTAAGCAAATTTTTCATCTGGGGAAAAAGGAAAAAGTTACACAGGGTGAGATCCGGGGAATAAGCTGGTTGTGGAAGAACGAGAGTGATGTTTGGGCAGGTAATCGGACACCAGGAGGGATCTGTGTGCCGGCGCATTATCGTGATGGACCACCCACAAGTTGGTCTTCCAAAGATCGGGTCACTTGCGTCTCACTGATTCTCGGGGACATTTCAAGACGTCGACGTACTCTTCTTTAGTGACTGTACGACCATGTTGAAGGAATTCCTTGTGTACTACCCCCTTGCAATCGAAGAAAATTGTTAACAAGGCCTTTCCTTTGGAGCGGTCAGCCTTGAACTTTTTCGGTCGGGGTAACGACGGTGATTTCCACACTTTTGACTGTCGGTTGGATTGGGGGTCGTACAGAAAGCCCCAAGTCTCATCGCCAGTAATCAATGGATTCAAGAGATTGGGATCTGAATCCACTGCATCGATGTTATCCCCGTAAACTTTCATGCGCTCATCCATTTCTTCTTATGTGAGGTTTTTGGGAACAATTTGTTGGCACACGGGATGGATGCCCAGTTTCTCTGTTAAAATGGTATGGCAACTTCCAACTGAGATGCCGACAACTTCTGCAATCGCTGCAGCAGTTTTTCGGCGGTCATTTTTCACTATTTCATTGACAATGGCGATTTGTTCGACAAACACACAGTTGACATGGACCAGGAACATCAAATAGAAGTCATCGCTCTTTACACGTTTATAAGTGAGTCACGGAAAAATTTCTCATCGGCCGCCACCGGGAATCGAACCCTTCGATTCCCGGTGGTGGCCGATGAAAAATTTTTCCATGACTCACTTATAAACGTGGAAAGAGGGATGACTTCTATATTTGATGAATGGCAATTTGTTCATCCGTTGTGGATGTTGAAGGTCGTCCTGACCTCTCATAATCCTCGATGCTCTGTCACCCATTTTCGAATTTTTCATGCCACTTATAAAATCTAGTTCGATTCATTGTTCTTTCGCCGTACGCTGACTTAATCATTTGAAAAGTCTCAGGGAAATATTTTCAGAGCGGAACATAAAATTTTACACTTGAACGCTGTTCAAAATTCGACATCGTTGTCCTCGCGACGGAGGGCCTCGAATGCCTGTAATCACGAACTACGCACATATGCTGTACGTGTTGGATCTGGATCAAACCGGTTCTGGCCGCTCGGTCACATCATGCTCTTCGCTTGCTCAGCGGGGAATGACGTAATTCACTGACATTTGACAAATATTCAAAAAGTTCCGGAACTTTTTGAACTTAGTAGATATCATAGAGCTGGGATGTTGCTGTACATTAACAACACAAGATCTTTGAACAAGTGAGGCTGTTTTAGATGAATGGATTCAATAACATGCACAGCAGGATTATTGTTAACTCATCAACTTCATCTAAAATCGCCTAGCTCATAGAAAACAAGAAAGATGAAGCCGAATTCTCGGTTGTAATGAACACTTTTTTTTTAATCCTTTCCGACGCAAATAAAATTTATTGAATTTATTCAAAGTCAATGGAGCCGGTTAGAAAAAGAATAAACCCGATTTCTACAATCGATAAAACATCCAGAAATAGAAACAGCTAACAAACAGCGCACAAGACGTTTCTCATAGCAGAAGGAAGGTATCAGAGGCAAGAGGATTTTCAAATCAAACAACTAAAAGAAGAAATATAGAAGGGAGCACATGATGTTATTCGACGCCTCCTAGCGGAAGAATTTTGCTTGATGGAAAAATTGAAAATAGGCGTAAAATTTTCTTCATCGCAAAAACTATGTTAAGGAAACAGAACTTCATGAAATTCAAAACCTTTTTCTGGCTGTCTCTACGTCCCGCGGAAGCAGAGGCAGCGAGAAAAAGGTTTTGAATTTTATGCCGCCTAGCGGGAAAGCTGTGCATTACTTAAAGAGGATAACTTTCTATATTGTAGCAAATGTCATACAGTAAAAACAGCAATTTTTCGATATGATTTTAGAAGCGTCGATACAGCTGCAAACAGAAGCTCAAAAACACCACCTAACGACAGAACTGTGAGATACAAAACTCCTCAAATCACACTTAAAGTATTCCACACGATAATTGGCATCCGATGTTAAAAGAATCTTTAAAACGCACATTTATTAACAGATATATTAACAAAAACAGATTAAATGCTGACGTCCCCTTGAAACGAAATTGTGCACTACTTTGAAATACATACAGGGCTAATTAGTTGTATCGGACAGAAAAGGAATTTTCTCTATCGGGTTTTTAGTCCCGCAGATGTTGTCCTAAACCAAAACGCCAAATTATGCCCCCTAGTGGCACACTTGTGTGTTTAAAAAAATTGAAATCATATGAGAAATATATTTCGCACCGGAAATGCTCTCCAACAAACGGATAATTTTTCAAATAAGATTTTTATAAGCACAGATATGGACAAAAATAAGATATAATTCTAAGCTCTCTGGCGGAAAAACTTTTCACTATTTTAAGCAGGAAGTATTCTCAAAACGTTTTCCGATTTAAGCGATATCGGTCCACCAAAGAATTGTGTCAATCGAATTTTTATAAGCTAAGATTTTGTTGAAAATGTATCAGAAGCAGAAATTAAAACGTTACGCACATGGTGGCCAAACCATTCTTTACCAAAAATTAAAATTTATGAGCAAAACATTTCCACCAGGGTCTGTATCTTCTGTAGAAAAAAAAATTCAGATAGGAGTTTTAGAAGTTGAGATATCGATGAAAACGCAAGTTTCCTTTGCCCCGTAGCGTAAAATTTATGCGTTACTTGAAAAAGGGACTACGCCTAAAACAGTCATCGCTGTAAATGGTATTGAAAGGGAATGAGAATTTTTTCAATCGGATATTTAGAAACTTCTGCATTTACACCCTCTGGCTGTGAAGTTGTACATCGTGAAAAAACCGAAATCCAAGGATTATTTATCACACATTTCAAGCTTCCCAATGAAAGAAGAATTTTTCAAATCTGAATAAAATTTCAGAGATATGGCCGAACGGACGGTCAAAATGATGACATAAGCACTCTTTTTCTTTTCTTTTTTTTTTTTTTTTACAAAAAATGTGCTAAAAAATAAAGGGAAGGTTCCTAGAATATTTCATGACATAGCAGAAGACATCAGTCTTCTGCTATGCCTTGAGCGATTCAGTAGTTCATAAGCAGTGGCCTGTACGTAATTCATCTGATTTAATATCAGTGAAATATGGGAAAATTTCTAGAAAAAAAAAAAAACAGACGACAATTGCTGAGCCTTGCAAATTTTGAAGATGACAATCCGTTATTTGGTGTAAATGTAACAAGGATGGTAAGTCAGATAAAATCCGAAAACTTGAAAATTTCATCGTCCTGGAGATCTCCCAGATAGCGGCCGGGCATGGTAATCACCACACCACCCATAACGACCGAGTCTCAAGTTTCCGACTGATTTTATCTGACTTACCATCCTTGTTCCATTTACACCAAAAAACGGATTGTCATCTTCAAAATTTGTATTATATGGTGTCATCCCGTATTTCTTTCATGTTGAGCCCTGATTCAGTTTCAGACTGGCTCTCGAAAGATCTTTCGTTTTGAGGGAAAGAATGTTCTCTATTCATATGCTCCTGGACTCAGTTTAGTACTGTCTCTTCTTTTTAAAGAATGTTATCTCCATAGATGTGTTTGCATTAACTTGCAGATTAACTCCTGGTAAAGCTTTCAACTCGTGGGAACTTGGATATCAGTATTAGGTGTAATAATTGACTTTCGCATTAGATTTCTTTTTTGTTTGGGAGTTTTAACCACACCGTGAGCACCTCAGAAGGTTATAAGCAAGGTTAGTAGTTCCGGTGATTGCTCTGTGACGTCACTGTCCATATCGCCATCTTAAGACTACCTAATCGCCACGTTTCTTTGTATCGGCACCATAGCAGCGTGTCGGAATTATTAATCCTAAGCCAGCTGGAATAATCATAAATTCTACCAGATTTTTTTAATGCATGTTTTCAATTTTTAATCTAAATAATTTGGGGAAGGTTGCCGAGATGCTGTTCCTATTCCTCATAAAGAAATTTTTTTATTATACAGGGTGCCCACAAAGTCTTATTACAACTGTGCACATTTATTACGGACACCCTGCACTATGTAAGTTCATGACATTTGTTGTATAATGTACTGTAAATATCAAAGTTTTAATTGGCATTATCTTTTTTGTGATAGGTCCCTCACTGACGTAGCAGGTACTGTTCTATGAAAATGTGGTCCCCACAAGAAAGAGAGAGCGTAGTGCTTCGCTTGGTTCATCGAAACAAAATCTGATACACAAATGCAACGACATTTCCGGGCTAAGTATGGGAAAACCCCGCCATCTCGTCCTACTTTCCACCAATGGCACCAGACATCCATGGAGATATTCGGGATTCATTTCGCGAAAATGAATCACGAACACGTTCGGTGTCTTCATTCGATGTTTTGTGTGCGGCCACTCGATCTTGATCCAACACGGACCCAGTCGCCATGAATTTCTGGTACCATTTGCGGCAAAAAGACGAGATGGCAGGGGTATCCCATACTTTGTCCGGAAATGTCATTGAACCTGTGTATCCGGTTTTGTTTCGATGAAACAAGTGACGCACTGCGCTCTTTCTTGTGGGGACCACATTTTCATAGAACAGCACCTGCTACGTCAGTGAGGGACCTATTACAAAAAACGATAATGTTGATTGAAACTTTGATATTTACAGTATATTATACAACAAATACTATGAACTTACACAGTAGTCCGTAATAAATGTGCAAAGTTGTAAAGATACTTTGTGGACACCCTGTATGACAATAATATGTCCTGCAGTGCGTTTTCCCTCCTAAATTTACAGAAACAACAGCACAAATTTTCCTTGTAACTAAATAAACATTTAAAAGTAAAATCGCTTTCCCGCCCTTTAGGGAAAAAAATGTGCTGGAGGTCTTTTTAAAATTGTCGTTACTAAAATATTAACATTACCGTTAATTTCTTTTGCATTTCAAATACACTATCTACTAATAAGTAATTGGACACAGTTGCAATCGACGATATCTGCGGTCCTGATACACGTCACGGCCGCCACCGTTAAGTATCGTGTGGGAAACAACAACGCAACCAGTCGCATGCAAGATGCCACGCAGTTCGGAGCTCTATGATTTCGAGAAAGGTGTAATCGTCGGGTATCACAGAAGTGGCCGATCCATATGTGACATATCCAGCGAGTTGAAGTACCCAAAATCGACAGTGGCCTACGTGATTGGCAAGTGGAAGATGAGAGGTGACTGTCGGAATGTGCCCCGACCCGGCAGACCCACAAAACTGGGAGTAAGAGACCGACGGGTGCTGGCCAGAGAAATTCGGAAGAACCGCACTAAATAGATGAGCCACATCCGCGAAGAGTTTCAACAGGCATCCGGGAGTGTTCTATCGATGAATACCATTCGTAACGAAGCCCATCTGCTCGGTTATCATGGACGTGCTGCCACCCACAAGCCTTTGATCACCAAGTCTAATAGCGCTGCTCGGCTGACGTGGTGCAAAGAACGACGACAGTGGACCGTTGAACAGTGGAAACCGGTTGTCTGGAGCGACGAAATCAAGGTTCACCCTCTACCGTTCAGATGGCAGGGTATGGGTTTGGCGTCTGCCTGGAGAGTGCAACCTGCCGGAATGTATTGTGCCAACTGTGAAGTTCGGCGGCGGTGCAATTATGCTATGGGTGTGTTTCTCTTGATATGGCACTAGACCCTTGGTCGCAAATCCTGGTAGGCTCAACGCCGAGACCTACTGCACCATTTTGGATGACCATGCGTTCCTACGTTGTGGCAGTTTTACAGGGTGGACTCATGTTACTTTCAGGATGACAATGCCACCTGTCATGTTGCGAGGTCCACCATGGCTTGGTATGGTGACAATGGGGTTAATCGAATGGACTGCCCTGCGCATAGCACGGACCTTAACCTTAGCAAGCACCTCTGCGACGAGTTGGAGCGTCGACTTAAAGAGTGCCCCCACCGTCCGAAATCGGTGAAGGAACTGACCTGTCTTCTCCAAGACGAGTGGAAGAAAATACCGCTGCCCGTCGTACAACGCCTGGTTGAGAGTATGCCCCGGAGGGTCGCAGCTGTAATCGCCGCTCGTGGAGGCTCCACGAACTATTGAAGGTGAGTAAACTTCGTTTTCCTTTGCTATCAGAGGTGTCCAATTACTTGTTGGTAGGTAGTGTAAATGTGCTTTTGCATAAGCTTTTGTTCTGTGTTCGAATTATAAAATTGTTGAAAAAACATCTTCTTCCATAGCTATAGTTCTGATCTACGATTCACGTTAGGACGATGACGTCACGATTATTCGTCCGCCAGAAAGGCGTGATGAACAACCTTTAATTTAACCTGCAGTCGCCCGACCGGTAATTTAATGTCACTAGTTCTTGGATAGGGGGATAGGGAGTGACATAGGACAAATACACCAACCATTTATCAATTCTGAAACAATGACACACTTTAACATACAGTCAGAAGAGAGAGCATAAACCACTGCGTCACTAGGACGGTTCCAGATAGATGCTCCTGCAACATACTTTAATCAACATGAGTAATGGCCTTCTTCATTGCTGTATCGGGATTCAGTTCACCTACTGAGTCTCAATAAAATACTCAAATGATTTTGCTCTTGATGAAAGGCCCATCCCAAGGAAATGTGGTGCTGACATCAAAGACAGGCACCAACTTTCGTGTGAGCCATTCCTGCAATTTCCCGAGATGCTTTCTGCAGGATGGACCGGTATATTGGTAACGTCATTTCAAATACATCAGACTGTCAATACTCAAAAAACGCATTCCGCGAACTAAATCCGTCCAGTACCAATGCGCAGTTGGTAGTTAAACGTTATGACGACCAATAGAAACGAATATTACGGCAATTAGCCGAATCGAGATTGTATGAAAAATCTTGGGAATGTTAATCGATTTGTTGTAAAACGACCATGTTTTAGAAGATATCTCATTCACAGGTGCAAGGAGAGTTTAACATAGAGGATGACATACATAATGACGAAGGAAAACGGCCGCTGATGGCCTACTGGTCAACGTTCGGGACTGCTACGGGGGAACCTCAGGTTCAATCTCGGGAAGGTGCGAACGTTGGAACCACTAAATATCCGCCGTGCGTCGGATGGGCACATTAAGCCGTCGGACCCCGGGTACTGCCCCCCCCGGTAATAAATAAGAACGCCTTCCTTCCCCTTTCTACCTCGCTTCCGTGTCACTTTCCTATCGGGCACTCTAAGCCCAAATCTCCTAGCTTCCTATTTCTAAGGGCTGTTTAAGACCTACACTGTAAAAAATTACCGTGAACAGTCAGTGTTTCACCCGGTTTAAGACGGTTTACAGATCGTAAGCACGCCACCTGGCGGTCAACCATAAATTTTCGGTAGATAAACTACATGTTAACGGTGTTTAAACTATTTGAACTATTACTGTATTTTCACCCTGATAATCTTTTTAAAGTGGTTATATACCAGTTGTTTCATGCACAATCAGTCGACTGGCAACACCCATACGGGCAACACTTTTTTATTTCCCCGTCAGTAGACATATTATTTATTCCCGGTCATTAGGCATGTTAATGAACGTTACGGCATTAGACGTTTTATTTCTCACTAACTTTACTACCCGGCTTTGTCCGGGATTGAGGCTTATTAATTTCATATTCCCTTATATGTCACTGAAAAAATCGGGAAATGAATTGATGCTTGCAAGAAAGAAAAAAGCTGATTTCACAAATTCGGTCATTACAAATTATTCATTCATAGTGTGATTATTTTAGCACTTGGCCGTACACAACATTTTTGGTTTCTCCTTCATCGGCGACAATATATAATTTGTTGAATTCTTTGCTCTTGACATTCCAACATACAGCTGTAGAATCAAACGGACCAAAAACGTTACGAAATATTTAACACGCGTCTAGTAGACACAGCGTTGGAACACTGACTGAACAAAATTCGTTAACAATTTGTTATCGACGATCAAATGCATCACGTTCTTTCAGTTTCAGACGTCTTTGAGGGGCAAATCTCTGGGACAGAAAAGTTAAAAACGTATCTTTGTGAATATTTTATGAAACTGGCTGAAATTTTAATAAACACCATAAATCGTTAATAGGAACATGACCTCCACATTTCGCCCAAATCGGTAAATAACTTTTTAAGTTAGCCGTTAAAATTTAATCAACGGTTTCTCCGTATATATATTTATTTACTGGTGAATTAAAAATTTCATGCGCATTTTAAAAGCTTTTGACCAGATTCCGGTGAAATTTTGAGGGATTCCTCTTATTCATGGTGTTGATAAAGATTTCAGCCTGTTTCGTTAAGATTTCGCAAATTTCGTTTTGCATTTTTTGATGCACAGTTCTCAAAGAATAGAAACACCTGCGGATGTGCCGCGGCAATAAATGCAGTCACGTGCTTTCAGATTTGGAACAGATAACGATGACGTAGCAAACGATGCTGACTTTATTGATTAGCTTATTAATTAATTCATAACTCGCGAACGGAACAACTTAGAGATCTTAAAATAGTTGCTTTGAACTAGAAATTACAGTATTAATAAGCTAAGCAAATTTCTCGATGCTACAGTTCGGCGTTCGAGAGTTTTTGCTGCTTCAGACAAACAGACGTTTTGTGTTTTATATACACTGCTGGCCACCCAAAATACAACACCAAGAAGGACACGAGATAGCAAAGCCATATTTACTGGACACATAACAACAGATACAAAGGTGAAACGATTGAGCTTACAGGCCCTTGCGACTTGCGGAACACGCAGACATCAATAGCTCGTGTGGCCCCCATGGCTGGCGATAACGAGCGCTACACGCCGCGGCATCGAACGAAAGAGGCTTTGGATGCGGGCTTGTGGTATGTCGGTCCAGGCTGCTTCCACACGTTGCCACAGTTCATGAGGCGTAGCCGCGGGTGGAGCTTGCCAGGCCGCCCGGTTGCCGATCAGGGACCAGATGTGTTCGATGTGCGACATATCGAGAGAACAGGCTGGCCACGGCAGCAGTTACACCTGGTGGACTGTGAAGAATTGTTGCACGATGCGTGCCACGTGCGGACGAGCGTTGTTCTGTTGAAACGTGGCCGCTGGCAGGTCCTGCAAGTAAAGGAGGACTACAGGCTCCAAAACGTCTTAGATGTAGCGGTGGCTGTTAAGTGTACCGGCGGAGCGTACCAGAGGGGTGCGGGTATCATATGCAATTGCGCACCAAACCAGAACGCCAGGCGACAGACTGGTATGGCAATGCACAATGCAGGCGGCGTACAGTCTCTCACCGAGGTGCTGCCACACGCAGATCCGACCATCGTGGTTTTGCAGGCAGAAGCGGGATTCGCCGGAGAAGACAATGTCGTGCCATTCCGTAGTTCTTGTGTGGCGTTCAACGGCCCACTGCCGCCGCACTCACCGGTGGTGCAACGTCAATGGTAATCGGAATAATGGGCGCCGTGCGACATGTCCCCGCTCCTGCAGACAACGTCGAACGGTACGTGCTGACACAGGTTGTTGCGCAACACAACCTAATTCCTGCGTAAACTTTCGTGATGTGGTGGTGCGAGCCGTCAATGCCCGCCGAACAACATGCCGGTCCTCCCGCTCGGTTGTGTGTCGCGGCTGCGGCAGTCGCTCACGTCGGTCCATCTGTCCCTCTTGCACCCACCGAATCCATACTCGCCTCACTGTGGCTGGATGTGGTCCCACACGGGTGCCGATGTCTCGGTGCGATAAACCTCTGTCGCGTTAGGCCACTATTCGTCCTCTGTCGAACTCCGAAACGTGCTAGAATGACTGCCGTATTCTGCGACAAGGCATCAGGAAGCTTCCCACGCACAGGTCCGGCAGCACAACACACTTCCACCACTTACACCCAGCCTTCTGTGCTCCCTATTTGCAGTGCTTCTCGGTGGTGTGCCAGGCGCATATGATTTGCATATGCCCTGCAAAGCTAATCGTTTGCATATCCTCTCGCGGGCGACGCATGCTGCGAATTTCAGGCCAATCGGATGCTTCCTTCTTGGTGTTGCATTTTGGGTGGCCAGCAGTGTATAAGATTAGACATGTTAATGAACATAACATGTATTATTATTTATTTGTCATTAGACATATTAATGAACATTATGGTAGTTGTACGTTTTTATTTCCCCGTCATTAGACATGCTATTGAATATTACGGTTTGGTGCTGTAAAATTACGGCTTATTGACTTGCCACTCAGCTGCCAGTTTAACTACCGTAATTTGACCATGCAATTTTTTACAGTGTAGGGTCATACACTCCTTTCTTGAAATCCTCTACATATGGTCTGATCTGAACAAAGGAAAATTTTACTCTCATTAAACTTTTCATCATTTAAACTTTTCATAATTTACGCATTGTTGACACCGAATAGCTTACAGAAAAATACATCAGCATTTGCAGCAGTCCTTTTTTTATGCTGCGTCTCTGCTTTAAGTACCTCATCAGCGATTGTTCATGCCATCTTCGTAATCATTGACCAATCAGTAGCCCATGTAATCGTAATTCCGCGTAATTAGGCGTGCCATCGTTAATCACATTCCCTTTCTCATTTTACTGCCATGTGGCCTGAATTTAGTTGTATCGAAGGTCTCCTGAAACAAATCGCTGTCTGTCTTTCGCTCTTGTGGCAGAATCCCACTGCCTATTAGAGGAGAACGTTGTGTTTAAAGGTCAGTCCAAATTTGCTGCAATACGTGTGATGTTCAGGGTATTATTTCACTGCCTGGCAAATGAGTAATGAAGTGGATTAAGTAAAGCAGTGTAAGGGTTTAGACCGCAAGGTGTAGCCTCTGCATTAGTACCTCAGTCACAGTGCAGAACGAAAATTCACTAAATGTCCCAGAATTTCAGATGGTGAAAAGATTTCCCCTGGGGTCTCCGTCATCGGCGTTTCCTTAAATTGAATTAAATTTCAGTTATTTACTGCCAGCTTAACTGTACGAGGAGTTGGAAGGGTATAGCAATTAATGTGCAACCTGAACATTTCGATTTTCACTGCAGTGAATGATTGCGTACTTGGTACCGCCTACAGAAATTCCTAACCACTAGAAATATCCGCATTGTTGTACGATTTGTGGGTGTACAAATCTTGTTAGCGGTGCAGATACCTTTAGAATTTATCTCTTTATTTCTAGAAATTCTGAGTTTATAATACCTTCGCCATGAACTACGCCATTGGTCTATACTGAAATACAGTCCTCCGTATAGAAAATGCCACACGATAAAGAGACACACGTTACGAGACGAAATTAACAGCACATGTAAACAAATAGTTAGGAAAAAAGCTCTTTAATTTCTGAGGTTTTACGGGAACGGGATGGGCTCTCGAGGAGACAGTTTAATTTTGCCTGAGTTAGTAAGTCATGTGACGTACCACAAAGGTGAAGCATGTGTAAAGATGACAAAACTGCAACGATACATTCCGCCGGTGTAGCTTTGTTGGGAGAGCAACTTACTCAAGAGTGAGGGGAGGGAGGCGTGTTTGATCGCCGCCACGGAAGCATTTCTGTTTTCACATTGGCGCCCGAACGTAAAAATGGATGAACTGACCGTTGGATTATTCGAAAAATGTGTGATGTTTGTTCCACACATTGCCTAGAATTAATAAAAGTTCGTTCTTTGCTTACAAAAAAAATTAAGTTGCAGATTATGTGACTTACTGCAGAGGTAAAGCACGTACGTGTAAAGACGACAAATCTGCAGCGATACATTCTGTTGGCGTAGCTCTGTTGGGAGAGCAACTTACTCCAGAGTGAAAGGGTCACGTACCAATTTGTGTTTTCACATTCCTGTGATCTTCATGACGGGCTACATATTCGGTCACACGGCAAGGCATCGAGCGGAGAAAGCCCGTATGTATCAGTTGCCATGCGTCGTTGACCGCTCTCCGCATTTAAGTCGACACTGCGAGCGGGTTGTGCGGAGGCGTTAAGTCTTCTGCCATTGATGCTTCACACGTTCTTTATTCGGAAGAAGACTTAAACTCACCATGGGAATCACCTGGACACCTTGCAGTAAATGTTGTCTAACGCAGGGGGTGTGCGGAAAGGCTTATCTTGCTGCCATTTATTATGTAGAACATCAGGGATTCCACGAAGATACGGCAAAAACAGGTGATGCAGCACCTCATCGTCGTATCGCAGTGCCGCCATTATACTCACTATGCCTATGAGAAGCGAGCGACTGTTAAAAGTACCAGCGCCCCAAAAATGACACCGGGCTATGGAGTCGTATGATGTTCACGGAGGGCAGCAACATTTTACCCGGTGACTACAGCGTCTTATAACGTACAGGTTTGTCCGCGCCGACATCAAATCCAGGTCCCCTCACTCCGGAGTAAGTCGTTCTCCTAGCTGAGCTACGCTGACATGTGCTCTCACTGCTATCTGCCTTTATTTCATGTGCGCCTTGCGGGGCAGGTACGTCACATCTCCCCTCCCCCGCCCTGAAGGAGGCCCGGGGGACATGGCCTACGGGTAAGCCGAGACCATGTGTCGCTGTAGGCAGTCATCCCATGAAGAACGTGCATTTGAGAAATCCCAGACAATTTGGTGTGTAGAACGTAACATCACACCGATTTATTTTTTCGAAACACTGAAGAAGGGATTCTCACTTTTCTTCTCTCTCCCTGTGAAAAGAACTTCACATTATTGCGAGAAACTTAACAGCCAGGTCATCATGGAAGTTCGGGCGCCAATATAACGAACAAGTTTGTCCGCGCCGGACATCCAATCCGTGTCCTCTCACTCGGGAGTATGTCGCTCTCCCAGCTGAGCTACACGGAAATGTGCTCTCACTGCTGTCTGCTTTATCTGAGACACGTCACAGTCTCCAGAATCTCAACAGGCGATCGTCGGTTCTGACCCAGAAGCAAAAATCGTTGCTGAGTATAACATGGTCGTGAAAATCTTCAAAATACTTGGATACAATGTAAATGAACAAAGTCGTCGCTCTTTCCACGTTTTTTTAATTAACACACAGCAACCGAAAAAACTGCATGTCGTTAAGCCCCACCAGATGGAGACGTCTCAGTTGCTGAGCCTATCTCTACGGATATGTGAAGTCAGATGCTGACAGATAAACACACATTACGCCGTGGATTGTTGGCACCGTAGCGTAAAGTGAACGCACTCGGCTAGTTATCCAGAGATCTGTGGTTCGTTCCCACCGGTGTCGAAATACAATTTATCGGTTGCTGTGTGTTAATTAAAGGAAAACGTGGAAAGAGCGATGACTTATATAGTAATATCATACACCTTAATAAAAAGTCTGTATGCTTGTAGAAAAAAATTCTTTAAACGTTGCTCTTGAGAAACTGAGGACATAGACATCTTTGAAGTATAGTAAGTCTCATGGATGACAACAAATATATATTTTACTGACATTTATTTTATAAAAAATTATACAATTAAAAAATGTATGAGCTATCTGTTGCTATTGTCATTGCAACACGTTGCAAACGTTATTTATACGAATGATTTAAAGACATATGTACATACATGCATACACTATTTTGTTCAAACACAACAATATACAGGGTGATTCATAAAGAAGTATACAGTTTCAACGCACTATAAAACAAGAACAATGTTATTGGGTTGTCGGAAAAGTCATGACGTATTTTGGCACCCGATGGCGGTTCGGCGGTTTTGAAAGTACTAGAGGCACTCGCAGCTCTGTTATCGCTATTGCATTATACAGGTGCCAGTTCTAGCTGCAGTCTAAAACGAATAGTGAGCGATGTTGTTGATTTGCGGAGATTTGACATCAAGTTGAAAATGGAAGATCAAACTGTGCATTTTCGCCATATTTTACTGTTTTACTTCCATAAGGGGAAGAACGCGCGTCAAGCATGTGAAAATTTGCGTAAAGTGTACGGTGATAATGCTCTACAAGAACGGTCATTGCCAACGGTGGTTCACAAAATTCCGTGCTGGTGATTTTGACCTCAACGATGCTCCTCGGTCCGGGAGGCCAACCGAGGTTGATGACGACCAAATCAAGGCATTGATAGAGTCAAACCCACGTTACACGACACGAGATCAACAGTCCTTGCGTGGTATAACGTTCAATTCAGATGAGGCTGTAAATCACCACCTTGTACAGTTTTTCGCAACGAAAGACAGGTCCTTCTAAGAAAGAGGCATTCTGCAGCTCAGTGAAAGATGGCAAACGGTTATCGAACTAAACGGGCATTATATTATTGATTGATCTTTGTTCTTTCTATCAATAAATGACCTCTGCAAAAGATGGCTAAAATACGTCATGACTTTTCCGACAACCCAAAAGATATTAGGACAATTGAAATTCGTGCATAAATAGTCAAAAGTTATCGAGGTAATTGTCTTCAATGCATGATCCTAAAAAGAAGAGTCAGTCACAACACAAATTTAAATTCGTTGGCTGAATTTAAATATTTCATTGCATATACAAGTATTAAAACTTTCAGGTTTCCCTAGAACCTATCATCAGATACAGAAGAAGGAATAAGTTTTTAAATTTTTAAACTTATTCCTTCTTCTGTATCTGATGATGGGTTCTAGGGAAACCAGAAAGATTTAATACTTGTATATACAATAAAATCTTAAAATTCAGCCAACGAATTTAAATTTGTATTGTGACTCACTACTTTTATCAGGATCGTGCATTGAAAGTAACTAGCTCGATTACTTTTGAATGTAAGGTATTTTATGTTACCTGTAACAGAATTGTAGAGGAATGTTTCAAGTTTTTTTTTGAGACAGTCACAGATATTCTATGTGTGCACCCTTACCTTAGTCACACGACACACATCGAGCCGGTAATCCATTTCCGCCCAAACGTGAGATAAGCTATCTGAATCAAGTTCAGTGATAGTGGCACACAATGTTCCCTTTTCTCCGCTTCCCAAAAGCGAACATTGTGCTTATTTAAATGACCACTCATGTGAAATGTAGCTTCATCGGTGAAAACTAAGTGATCGGCAAAATCGTCATTTTCAAAATGGTGCTGCATTTCGGCACACAATTCAAAGCGCTTGGTCTTGTCAAGGTCAGTGAGATTTTGACACATCTGTACTTCTTTCTCAAAATTCTCCAGACAGTGAGCTGTGAAATCTTCACTTCCCGACTGAGCCTCGGCGTTGATTTTCCCGTGCTTCGTTGAATGGCGGTGCAAACACTATCGATGACTTTTTCCTATACGTGCGGTCGTCCAGGACTTTTAAGTTTGCACAAACAGCCCGTAGTTTCAAATGTATGCTAATCGTAGATAGATTTTCTGGTTGGAGGTTCTTTTCCGAATCGTGATGGAAAATGCGGCTGCGCAACAGTTACAGATTCTGTTTTGCTCAATTCAAGAACACAAAATGCCTTCTCCACTGCAGACGCCGCCATTTTGACTGACTAGTCACGTGACACGCGTGCTATCGCCTACGTCACTTCCCTCAGTTGCGGGACACAAACTTTATGAGTACATCTACCTAACGGTTCGCAGTTGTGGTCCGTGCCTTCAAATGTTACTGTTTTACAGCATCTGGAAACTGTATACATCTTTATGAATCACCCTGTGTGTTGATCATATTCAACTAAGAAATCATGTGGAAAGTCCAATCTGCAAATGTCACAAAATTAAATGAACAGTTCCTTATGATGCGGCAAAATACCCAACAGTCTGGAAAAACTTCAACTGATCTGTAGTATATAAACATTTGCTGTAGGTTGACTTTTAAGACCTGCGAACATCAATTAAACGATACTAGCAATTTTAGTATCGAATTTTGCGATGCCTTTGTCTATTTTTAACATGATCGCATTTGTCCACCTCACAGGGTAGTTTGGTTGCAACTCCTGCAAACTTCTGCGAAGATCTTTTGCAGAAAGTGGGAGTCGTTGCAATGGTTAACAAGAGCGAGAACCATCCTTTGCCAATCGGAGATTCGCAGACTGTGTTGATATGTGGATGCCCATAGCTGCCTGCACACTTCGTCGAATGTCATCCGATGTATATTGTAGAGCTGCTACTGTTTCCCGTCAAATGCACTAATCGGGGTGTTCATCCGTGCGCCTATGTGCAGTACGCTCAATGCGAAGACACGATTTACCTTCCTTCAATTAATTACTATCAAACACTCGGCCGATAGTTATTGCATTCCAGTGCGTTTCCAAAGCAGTATGATGTAGGAACCAACCAACGATACGTAACCCTATCATAGTACATCTAGTAAACGTGTTCGTGTTATGTCAGATTTTCCGATGACGTCGCAATTCTAACCTATTACACGTGCTCTCACTGCCGAGATCACTCCGATGCAGTTGTAGATAAGCATAGGTGAGGATGACCAAACTTAACTATAACAAGCTGTTTTGTCATTTTCGGTCCCCCACCACTCACGTAATTGGTTCATTAATGTGATCATTTACATAATGCAAATTTCGACACATACCTTTCAATTTGAATTAGCTCTGACAAACACTTCCTGCTGTGCCATTTATTATGTAAAGCAGAATGTTTTCTTTCGCTTCTTCTGCTTTCACAGCAAAAGCATCAGCTGCGAATTTCCTTTTCTAGAAAGGATGTCAATACATTGCAAGCCTAAAGCTATAACGTTAGAGAAAGAGCAAGTCCAGCATGATTTTGCGAATGTATTAATAAATTAAAAAATGCATTCTAAATATTTTGCCTATATTTCGACACAATTTAAACACGAATTTGTAATGACCTTGTTGGTATGTCCCTCCTTTCGTCTCTTTAGAGAACGATCCTGGTTATACAGGATGATCAGCTGAATTGTAAAAGGTCATATGTGTTTAAGGGGACGACGAAACAACAGTTTAATACGGCATTTTGGAATGATATATGTGACGATAAAAAGATTATTGAATACAAAGTGGTAGAATTAAAAAACAAAACTTCACTGGTCCTGCTAACTAGTGTATAACAGAGGTTCGTGGTCCCCACGCATTTTTGATGCTCCCGAAATGACACAAATTTTAATATATTTACTATACGTACAGTTTTGTTTCCTTTCTCCAAAAAAGGGTGCAAGGAAGCATAAACTTTAATTTCAAGTTAACTAAAGAACAGATTGCTAATCTTCACACTGAATACAATTTGCATGCCACCTAATGAGCTTATAAATTACAATAAACTTTGCATAGTATTTTCGAGGGTGTAAAATTTAATTCATTTTGTATCCTTTTCACCTGATTGGAATCATGGTAATACTGCCGGATGTGAATCAAATTGTAAAATATCAGGGTGAACTACGGTCATTAAATCTGAAGCGGTTTTAGTGTTCAGTTTGTTGTTGCCGGGGATTTTCATTTCCCTGATATATATTTGTACACTCCTTCTCATTTGGCAGATGTCCAAGAATCACAGCAAAAATATTTCCATGCCAAATATAACACTGTGACTTAATCTATACAGTAAAACGTCTCTAAGACGGAACCGAAGGGACTAGACTTATTTTCCGTTTTAGGCGGGGGGAAAGCCACTGAAATCCAAACATTTGAGTTATTGTTTTGCTAATAACATATGCTACAAATGTAATTAGGGATTACCTAAGAGAATGTATTGTTCGTACATACGGTGATCAACTAAAAATCTCAAATTTCTGTTTCTTAAATAACTAACATGAATTTTTAGGGGTGTGGAGAGTAACCCACGATGAACAACTCCATGGGCTATAAGCAGCCGATGATCCCTAATTAAGGGTCACTTGTTACAGGGAAGGGAAACAGCCAGTGCCGTAAAACAAAGACAATATCAGTGCCTCACTGGGAGTCGAAAATGGACCCATCTCGGACGAATAGTCAGATGTCAGCTCCTAGACCACTGCGCTTTAATTCCTGTGTAGTGGCACTTACAGTATGACGCTCAATGAGTACCCGTGCGCTGCTCATTAACTCATTATATTTCAGATTCACCTCGGAAAATCTCGAATATCCTGAATATTTTGAAAAGCTTGATGTTGAAAATTTTCGATCTAATTGGGAACTTTTAACTCTTTGATGCCTGCCGCTTCACCACAAATTTACTTCAAATAACTCTCTAGCCATCTTTATGGAGCATAGAAATCTTTTCCAAGTTTTTCTTTTTACTTTTCTATTATTATTTTTCTTGCTGCATCTCTTGCTGGTGTTGCAGCATAAAGCCTGAAACTGATAAATTTCTCGATTGAAATTGGTACATTTCAGCGCCTTCCACCATTTTCCATGGTCAACACAAAGGCCGGATCTAAAACCAATTTAGAATGTGTGGTAACATGCTAGAAAAATATACCCCGGATCAAAACCTTCTTCCGTTAAATCTAAGCCAGTTAAAAGTAAGCTCCTGGTTCGCTGTAGACATAGATTCACTTCAAACCCTTGTGGAACCTATGTCGAATTGAATACGTGCTATAATTCGGGCTGAAGGCGGATTCTACCCGGTATCGAATAAAAGTTTCTAATTCAGTGGTCCCTATGTGTATGTTTCAATATAAGTATATTCTGCACCAGTCTGTGACGCGAGTGGTGCTTGCTGTTGGTGGCGTCGAATTAATTCGGGAGACAGAAGTGTTCATAACGATCTGACGCATGGGTATTTGTATGTATAACCACTATATTAACAAAAGACACCGGCACCTAGAAGAGAAACACAACATAGCATTTATTGACATACATTAGTACAGTGTCGGCCCGCGTTTGGCCTTAATGCTTGCACCAACCCTTCGAGACATGCTTTCTAGAAGGTTTTGGAACACAGCGATAGGTATGCGCTTCCATTCAATACATAATGCTGACGCTAACTTTTGCTTAGTAGTAGGCTTTGGTTCCAAACTTCTTATGCGGCGCTCTAATTCATCTCATAGGTGCACTATGGGATTAACATCAGGGATCTGTGCTTGCCAGTCCACACACGATATGGGATTCTAGTCAAACCCCGCTATAACAGTCCTGGCTTTATGGCTCCGTGCATTATCCTGCTGGTACCAACAAGGCTCTGTTCCATAGTATTGCCACAGAGTTGGTAGGGCATAATTGTCCAGAATATCGAGGTAGACGTGCTGGTTAACAGGTATGTCCACGATAACCAATGGGCCGGAACCATACCACGAAAAACACCCCCACACGAGTGCACTGCCAGCTCCAAACTTGACCGTAGTAACAGTACACTGTGCTAAATAGCGTTCCCCCGGCTACCTCCATTCCCACACACGGCCATCACACAGATGGTTCATGTATCTGGATTCATCAGTCCATAGGACCCATTTCCATTGATCTACGGTCCACGATAAATGTTCTTCACACCATGCTGAACGACGAGTAGTATTCCGAGTGGAGATCAAAGTCTTATGAGCAGCCACACGACCACGGCAACCCATAAAATGAAGTTCTTTGCGAATGGTACGTGTACATACCGAGGTTCCGGCATTTTACTCACCTGTTCACTGCGGTCTTGTGCAGTACTCCGTCGATTAGCTGTAACGACTCTCTTGAGGTTTTCGATGTCCTCTATCACTCATTTTCTTTGGTCTGCCAGTACGTTTTGCTGCTTCAGGCACGCCATGTGTTTTCCAACTTTTCAGTACATCCAAAACAGTGGACTTGCGTATGTTTAAACGCATCTCGGTTTCTTTTACGTACAACCCACTAAAATAACACCTAACAGTCTTTCCTTTCTCAAAGTCAGTTCTCTCCCGCAGCGAAATTTTCACTCAACCTTACAGAGCGATATTATCGCGGTCAGCTGCAGACTTGTTGTTATACCATTCGCAGCTATGCCGCGCATCTTAACAATGCAGCGGATCCGTTCATTTGCTTTAGAAGGGGTGTCCGGTGGCTTTTGTCAATATAGTGTATGTCATGAGTCACTAGTCGCCGAAACATTTTTATACATACAAACTTGCCTCTGTGTCAAATATACTCCGTTTTAGGTAAATGTTCAAAAAGGAGATTAATCGTTTTAAAGCAATTCGATAGATTAGAAACGATACTTACTGTTCTACTGAGGTGAGTAAGGAAAATTGCGGTATATATTTATTATGTTCCTGGTGCAGAGGATGAAAGTGACACGACCTACTAAGATGCCTATTGGTCACTTAAGCTAAATTTTACATATACGAGCTACTGCCGCGCCATCTGATCGAGGTATAAGGAGTTTCTTCGTTTCGTCCATTATTTCCTCATAACAGTATTCATTTTTCAATTTCAATTCTTCTTTTTTTCCTAATATCATCCCTACTTTCACTTCGTTTAACCTATTTCAATTCCCGTTTGGGTTTTCCAAAAAAAAACTGTTGTTCACATTCGCCTCTCGACTTGACTCAGTTGCTCCGCGGATTGTTTGGCTGATTAATGAATTTTCTGACTTTGAAGTTTTGAAGTTCTTTATTTCAGTTACGAATATCTAGATCCTTTCATTTGTTGTTTTTATTTCTTGCGGTCGACTTCATTAATTAATCTTCAGTCCTTCAATTTTTTTTTTTTGATTTGTTTGAAACAACAATCGCAGTTATTTTCCATATGAATTTGGGATGGTATTTCGAATCGGTGGTTTAATTTTTAGCGCCAAGAATGCGATTAGGTTTCAAAGTTCAGAGACTTTAAACGTTCATTTTCGAAATAACCAATTGAATACTCAGTTCATTCAAATTACTACGGCAAAAAAACATTCGAATATATAAAATTATTTATCAGTTCATTCGAATTACTATGGCAAAAAATGCAGTCGAATATATAAAATAATTTATTAGGCAAGCAGTTTATATTTGAAGAAAATGCATCCAGAATTTCGTTTCTTGTGCAAACCCTAGTCATCTGCACTTACTTTTGCAAGACAAGAATATTTTACCTTTTCATGAAATTTTCTTGGTATGCGTGCCAACCTAATTTCTGTCAGATGAATCGAAATGTATATCAATCTGTCTATATCATCATCATCATCATTGTCAACCATTATCAATCCATTGCTGGACGAAGGTCTCCCCAAGTTTCCTCCACAACGGTCTGTCTTGTGCCAATCTCCTATATGTCACTCTCGCATACTTTCGAATTTCATCCACCCATCTTCCATGTGGTCTTCTTCTGGGTCTTTTCCTGTCCCTTGGAATCCAATCTAAATTTTCGGCTGTCCATCGATGGTCTGTTCTTCTGGCAGTATGTTCAGCACATTGCCATTTCAGGGATTTAACTCTGATCATGATGTCTTCCACTTTTGTCATTTTTCGGATCCACGAGTTCCTCTTCTTATCTCTCCTTGTTACACCAAGTATGCACCTCTCCATGCTAATTTGAGTTGTCTGCAGCCTTTGTATGTCTCTTTTAGTTAAGGTTCACGTCTCTGCACCATACGTAAGCACTGGAAGGATGCATTGATCAAACACTTTTCTTTTAAGACATAATGGCATATTGCTCTTTAAAATTATACTGTTTCTTCCAAAAGCTCTCCAGGCAAGTTTTGTACGCCGATTAATTTCTTCATTAATGTGACCCTCACTTGATATCTGCTGTCCAAGATAAACGTACGTGTCTGTTATCTCCAGCTTTTCTCCATCAATCGATAAATCTTCATTTCGTGTAAAAGCATTAAACATCACTTTTGTCTTCTGAAAGTTCATTTTTAATCCCACTTCTTTACTTTTGTCAGTAAGTTCTTGGATCATACTCTGCAGCTCTGATGGGGTAGTTGCAAAAATGACTACGTCAGCAGCAAAGACTACGTCAGCAGCGAAGGTGAGTTAGATAATCTCAATCTTTATCCCTTTGTTTTCCCAGTTCAGTGATTGAAATACATTTTCCAATGTGGTATTAAAGAGCTTGGGAGATATGGTGTCACCTTGTCTCACTCCCTTTCCAATTTTTATGTGTGTTGTATTTTCAAACAGCTGAATCTTTGCACTTGAATTTTCATAGATGTTATTAATAATATTAACGTATGCATCTTCAATGCCGCAGAATTTCAGAGCCATTGTAACTGCTGATGGTTTCACGGAATCAAAGGCTTTTTCATAATCGATAAAAGCCATGCACAATGGAAGTTCATATTCTCTCGCTCTTTCAATTAGTTCTCTCAGTACGTGGATATGATCTATTGTGCTGTAGCCACTCCTGAATCCAGCTTGTTCTCTCGGTTGAGCCATGTCCAGTGTTACCTTCAAGCGGTGTGAAAGAACTTTAGTGAAGATTTTATAAACCACTGATAGGAGGCTGATAGGTTTGTAGTTCCTGAGATCCTCAATGTCACCTTTTTTATGTAGCAGGATCATTAGAGCGTTGTTTCAATCCTCAGTAATCTTCCCTTCATTAAGGCATCGAGTGAAAATTTGGGCGAGTACTGTTTCGATTTCTCCACTTGCTTCTTGTACGATGTCTACAGTAATTCCATCTTCTCCAGGAACCTTTCCCCGCTTCATGTTATTGATTGCTTTTGCAACTTCTACTGGGAGGACTGGAATACCTCTGGTACCTTCCATGATGTTTGGGGTACATGCATCATCCTTTTCATATAACTTGGAGTAAAAAATCTTTCACTCTTGTCAAAATTTCGCCTCCATTTCTTGTAACAGAACCATCTTCTTTTCTCAGTGCCATAATCTGTTTTCTTTCTTTACTGAGATATCCCTTTGCTATGTTTAGGCTTTGGTTGTTTTCAATTGCTTTCCTCACTAGTTCACAGTTGAATTTCCTTACGTCTTCAGTGATACTTTTTCGTACTGTCTTGCATAGCTCCATGTATTCCACTTTGGAAGTCACATCTTCTTTATAGTTGTCCTCATGTCTCTTCTTTTTTGCATCAACATTTTGGTTTTTCCTGATAATTTGTTCACATGCAACTTGTTCTTAGACGCAGCTAATTTTGTTACTGTTTCCATAAGAGCTTTGGTTACTTTTGTTTTAACTTAAGAAATATCCACTTCTTCTGATGTTAGGCCTTCTAAAGCAGAGAATCTATTCTTCAGTTCCAACTTGAAGGTATTATGGTGTTTTTTAAGGTTGGTTATGTCAATACATTTTGTTTGTCTTTTGAGCTTGCCACGTTCGAGTTTAGTGTTGAAGTGCATCTTACATCTCACCAATATATGGTCACTATTTGTGTTGAACTTGTTTAGCACACTGCAGTCTTCTATGACGAATTTTTTGTTACACATAATAAAATCAATTTCACTTGTCGTCCCATTTGGATGTCTCCATGTCTATTTCCTGTGCGGCTTTTTCTTGAAAAAGGAGTTCAAGATGAAAAACCTTTTTGCCTCTGCAAACTGTACGAGAGTATTTCCACGCTGGTTTCTGTTGCCGTGACCGAATGTACCTACTGAAGTTTCATTCTGTTGCCATTGCCCTATTTTTGCATTGAAATATCCCATAATTATCTTCAAGTGCTGCTTACCTTTATTATTTAGATGACGAATTTCCTCATAAAATTCTTCAATTTCTTCTTCAAGACTCCACAACTTAAATCTGTCTATATATATATATATATAGATAGATAGATAGTTAGATAGATAGATAGATAGATATAGATAGTACATAAATAAAACAAAAAAAAATGACTATATAAATAAATTATTTTAACAAAAGAAAATTAGACAAAAAAGGCTAATACCATGATAAGCGCCGAAGTCAGCTAAACCTCATGTAGTAGCTTATATAGAATGAAAATATTACAGAACAAAAATACAAAATTTCAAAACAAGTAAAAAACTGGAACAGGTTGCCGTCATCAGGAGAGCATCAACCTGTGGGAGTGGCTTTTCTAGTACCAACAAAACGACAAGGCAAGCCAAAATTGTCGGTTGGTCATGCTCCGTAGGCCACAAAACCAAATTCTAAGAAGCACATAAATCAAATTTAAAAAAGAAGATTTAAAAGCTTACCGGCTGAACAAAAACCGCCATGACAATGAGTCAAACAAGACTGAACAGAGCACCCACAAGAACCCAAATATATATACTCTGATAAGAAAGTTGGTCACGGTTAAACAACTACCTTTTAAGCCAAAAAATGTGTGAATTGACAAGATGCAAAACTGTGTATGTAGATAAGATCTTCAGCAATTAGGGACCCACCAAATAGCACTTTATGTTACCTATATATTTAAAATTGTTAGGTCCTAGGTTAATAAAGCATGTCAATGTGTAATTTGAAACTTTTGGACACCGAATTAAAGTTCAAAATTAAAAGGTTAAAATGATGCCTTAAGAAATTTTTAGGAAAATTGTTAGATTGCAATTTAGAAAGAATAGCTTTCAGATTTTTTGCAAGTAAGAGCTGTGTAGAGCAAATTTTAGCCGTTCTATGAAACTGGGAGATGAGTAGATTGCGATGTATAACTTTTGAAATATTGGATGACCAGTGTGTGTAGTGAATGATATCAAACTCAAAAGAGTTTCTTTTATCAAATAAATTCACCACACTTCTTCCCTCAATTGTCCACCTGAACCTCTAAATCGAGGTAACAAACACAAGTAGACGATCTGTTGGTTTTTTCTAGGGTAAGGTCGTCAGGATACAAGTCAGTGGCGCAACGCAAATGTTAATGACAATAATGTCATCAACATATCTTAGAGCAATCCCAGGTAAAGGATGATTGGCAACATATCTGTCCTCAAAAAAATGTACATAGAGATTAGCTAAACTGCTAGAAAAGTGACTGCCCATCGGGATACCACGAGTTTGGAGGTTGAGCCCATCGCCTACGGTAACAAAATTGTATTGATACAGAAATCCAGTAGGAAATGCCAATACTGTTCTGTAGTCCCGGGCTCGAGCTTCGTATGGACTATTGGGAGCAATAACAGAGTCTTGTAGACACTTGGCTCGGTGACTGTTACATCTGTGGATACTTACGATTTTAAAAAAACTCTTCATCTCAATTTCATTGAAGGGTCTGTGGCAGGTAGCCCTAAATATACATACGAAGTTCGAGCCCCGGACTGCATAACAGTATTGGCATTTCGTACTGGATTTCTGTATCAATAACAATTTTGTTAAACGTGGGCGATAGGCTCTACCTCCAAACTCGTGTTATCCCGATGGGCAGTCGCTTTTCTAGCAGTTTGGCTTATCTCTATTTACATTTTTTTGAGAATAGATATGTTGCCAATCATCCTTTACCTGGGATTGCTCTAAGATATGTTGATGACATTATTGTCATTAACATTCCGGACTTTTTGCGTTGCGCCACTGACTTGTATCCTGACGACCTTACCCAAGAAAAAACCAACAGATCGTCTACTTGTGTTTGTTACCTCGATTTAGAGGTTCAGGTGGACGATCAGGGAAGAGGTGTGGTGAATTTATTTGATAAAAGAAACTCTTTTGAGTTTGATATCATTCACTACACTCACTGGTCATCCAATATTTCAAAAGTTATACATCGCAATCTATTCATCTCCCAGTTTCATAGAATGGCTAAAATCTGCTCTACACAGCTCTTACTTGCAAAAAATCTGAAAGCTATTCTTTCTAAATTGCAATCTAACAATTTTCCTAAAAATTTCTTAAGGCATCATTTTAACCTTTTAATTTTGAACTTTAATTCGGTGTCCAAAAGTTTCAAATTACACATTGACATGCTTTATTAACATAGGACCTAACAATTTTAAATATATAGGTAACATAAAGTGCTATTTGGTGGGTCCCTAATAGCTGAATATCTTATCTACGTACACAGTTTTGCATCTTGTCAATTCACACATTTTTTGGCTTACCAGGTAGTTGTTTAACCGTGACTGATGATCGATGATCTGTCCTTCTGGCAGTATGTCCAGCCCATTGCCATTTCAGGGATTTAACTCTGATCATGATGTCTTCCACTCTTGTCATTTTTCGGATCCACGTGTTCCTCTTCTTATCTCTCCTGGTTACACCAAGCATACACCTCTCAATGCTACTTTGAGTTGTCTGCAGCCTTTGTATGTCTCTTTTAGCTAAGGTCCATGTCTCTGCACCATACGTAAGCACTGGAGGGATGCATTGATCAAACACTTTTCTTTTAAGACATAATGGCATATTGCTCTTGAAAATTATGCTGTTTCTTCCAAAAGCTCTCCAGGCAAGTTTTGTACGCCGATTAATTTCTTCACCAATGTGACCCTCACTTGATATCTGCTGTCCAAGATAAACGTACGTGTCTGTTATCTCCAGCTTTTCTCCATCAATCGATAAATCTTCATTTCTTGTAAAAGCATTGTACATCACTTTTGTCTTCTGAAAGTTCATTTTTAATCCCACTACTTTACTCTTGTCAGCAAGTTCCTGGGTCATACTCTGTAGCTCTGATGGTGTATTTGCAAAAATGACTATGTCATCAGCATAATATATATATATATCATCATCATCATTGTCAACCATTATCAATCCACTGCTGGACGAAGGTCTCCCCAAGTTTCCTCCACAACGGTCTGTCTTGTGCCAGTCTCCTCCATGTCACCCCTGCATACTTTCGAATTTCATCCACCCATCTCCCATGTGGTCTTCTTCCGGGTCTTTTCCTGTCCCTTGGAATCCAATCTAAAATTTCAGCTGTCCATCGATGATCTGTCCTTCTGGCAGTATGTCCAGCCCATTGCCATTTCAGGGATTTAACTCTGATCATGATGTCTTCCACTCTTGTCATTTTTCGGATCCACGAGTTCCTCTTCTTATCTCTCCTGGTTACACCAAGCATGCACCTCTCCATGCTTCTTTGAGTTGTCTGCAGCCTTTGTATGTCTCTTTTAGTTAAGGTCCACGTCTCCGCACCATACGTAAGCACTGGAAGGATGCATTGATCAAACACTTTTCTTTTAAGACATAATGGCATATTGCTCTTGAAAATTATGCTGTTTCTTCCAAAAGCTCTCCAGGCAAGTTTTGTACGCCGATTAATTTCTTCATCAATGTGACCCTCACTTGATATCTGCTGTCCAAGATAAACGTACGTGTCTGTTATCTCCAGCTTTTCTCCATCAATCGATAAATCTTCATTTCTTGTAAAAGCATTGAACATCACTTTTGTCTTCTGAAAGTTCATTTTTAATCCCACTTCTTTACTCTTGTCAGCAAGTTCCTGGATCATACTCTGCAGCTCTGATGGGCTAGTTGCAAAAATGACTACGTCATCAGCAAAACGAAGGTGGGTTAGATAATCTCCATTAATCTTTATCCCCTTGTTTTCCCAGCTCAGCGACTGAAAAACACCCTCCAATGTGGCATTAAAGAGCTTCGGAGATATGGTGTCACCTTGTCTCACTCCCTTTCCAATTTTTACGTGTGTTGTATTTTCAAACAGCCTAATCTTTGCACTTGCATTTTCATAGATGTTATTAATAATATTAATGTATGCATCTTCAATACCGCAGGTTTTCAGAGCCATTGTAACTGCTGATGGTTTCACCGAATCAAAGGCTTTTTCATAATCGATAAAAGCCATGCACAATGGAAGTTCATATTCCCTCGCTCTTTCAATTAGTTCTCTCAGCACGTGGATATGATCTATTGTGCTGTAGCCACTCCTGAATCCAGCTTGTTCTCTCGGTTGAGCCATGTCCAGTGTTACCTTCAAGCGGTGTGAAAGAACTTTAGTGAAGATTTTATAAACTACTGATAGGAGGCTGATAGGTCTGTAGTTTTCGAGATCCTCAATGTCACCTTTCTTATGTAGCAGGATCATTGTAGCGGTGTTCCAATCCTCAGGAATCTTTCCTTCATTAAGGCATCGAGTGAAAATTTGGGCGAGTACTGTTTCGATTTCTCCACTTGCTTCTTGTATGATGTCTACAGTAATTCCATCTTCTCCTGGAGCTTTTCCTCGCTTCATGTTCTTGATTGCATGTGCAACTTCTGTTGGAAGGACTGGAGGAACTCTGGTACTGGTATCTTTCATGATGTCTGGAGTGCATATATCATCTCTTTCATATAATTTGGAGTAGAAATCTTTCACTCTTGTCAAAATTTCGCCTCTATTTCTTGTTACAGAACCATCTTCTTTTCTCAGTGCCATAATCTGTTTTCTTCCCTTACTGAGATGTCCCTTTGCTATCTTTAGGCTTTGGTTGTTTTCAATTGCTTTCCTCACTAGTTCACAGTTGAATTTCCTTACGTCTTCAGTGATACTTTTTCTTACTGTCTTGCATAGCTCTATATATTCCACTTTGGAAGTCACATCTTCTTTAGTTGTCCTCATCTCTCTTCTTTTTTGCATCAACATTTTGGTTTTTCCTGATAATTTGTTCACATGCAACTTGTTCTTAGACCCAGCTAATTTTGTTGCTGTTTCCATAAGAGCTTTGGTTACTTTTCTGTTAACTTCAGAGATGTCCACTTCTTCCGATGTTAGGCCTTCTAAAGCAGAGAACCTGTTCTTCAGTTCTAACTTGAAGGTATTATGGTGTTTTTTAAGGTTGGTTATGTCAATAGATTTTGTTTGTCCTATGAGCTTGCCTCGTTCAAGTTTAGTGTTGAGGTGCATCTTACATCTCACCAATCTATGGTCACTACCTGTGTTGAACTTGTTTAGCACACTGCAGTCTTCGATGACGAATTTTTTGTTACACATAATAAAATCAATTTCACTTGTCGTCCCATTTGGATGTCTCCATGTCCATTTCCTGTGTGGCTTTTTCTTGAAGAAGGAGTTCAAGATGAAAAACCCTTCTGCCTCTGCAAACTCAACGAGAGTATTTCCACGCTGGTTTCTGTTGCCATGACCGAATTTACCTACCGAAGTTTCATTCTGTTGCCGTTGCCCTATTTTTGCATTGAAATCTCCCATAATTATTTTCAAGTGCTGCTTACCTTTATTATTTAGATGACAAATTTCCTCATAAAATTCTTCAATTTCTTCTTCAGGATGACTTGTGGTGGGTGCATAAGTTTGAATAATCTGAGCCTGGTATCTTTTCGAGAGTTGGATAACAAGTCGTGCAGCTCTGTCAGAGGAACTTTCAACTTCTACAACTTTATCCTTCAGTTTCTTGTTTATTATAAATCCAACACCACTAGTTCTGCCAGTATCTGTCCCACGATAGTAGAAGAGATGTCCACTTTTCAGTTCGATGAGATCTTCTCCTTTTCTCCTTAACTCACTTAGCCCCACGATGTCCCACTTGATCCTTTGTAGTTCCTCTTCCAATTCAAGAAGCCTTGAATCAGAAGATAGGGATATATATATATATATATATATATATATATATATATATATATATATATATATATATGTATATATATCTATGAAAATGCAAGTGCAAAGATTAGGCTGTTTGAAAATACAACACACATAAAAATTGGAAAGGGAGTGAGACAAGGTGACACCATATCTCCGAAGCTCTTTAATGCCACATTGGAGGGTGTTTTTCAGTCACTGAGCTGGGAAAACAAGGGGATAAAGATTAATGGAGATTATCTAACCCACCTTCGTTTTGCTGATGACGTAGTCATTTTTGCAACTACCCCATCAGAGCTGCAGAGTATGATCCAGGAACTTGCTGACAAGAGTAAAGAAGTGGGATTAAAAATGAACTTTCAGAAGACAAAAGTGATGTTCAATGCTTTTACAAGAAATGAAGATTTATCGATTGATGGAGAAAAGCTGGAGATAACAGACACGTACGTTTATCTTGGACAGCAGATATCAAGTGAGGGTCACATTGATGAAGAAATTAATCGGCGTACAAAACTTGCCTGGAGAGCTTTTGGAAGAAACAGCATAATTTTCAAGAGCAATATGCCATTATGTCTTAAAAGAAAAGTGTTTGATCAATGCATCCTTCCAGTGCTTACGTATGGTGCGGAGACGTGGACCTTAACTAAAAGAGACATACAAAGGCTGCAGACAACTCAAATTAGCATGGAGAGGTGCATGCTTGGTGTAACCAGGAGAGATAAGAAGAGGAACTCGTGGATCCGAAAAATGACAAGAGTGGAAGACATCATGATCAGAGTTAAATCCCTGAAATGGCAATGGGCTGGACATACTGCCAGAAGGACAGATCATCGATGGACAGCTGAAATTTTAGATTGGATTCCAAGGGACAGGAAAAGACCCAGAAGAAGACCACATGGGAGATGGGTGGATGAAATTCGAAAGTATGCAGGGGTGACATGGAGGAGACTGGCACAAGACAGACCGTTGTGGAGGAAACTTGGGGAGACCTTCGTCCAGCAGTGGATTGATAATGGTTGACAATGATGATGATGATGATATATGTATATATATATATATACAGGGATGTAAGGTCAGGTGATGCGTAACATCACAGCCTCTCCTTGACAAATGTCAACCCCGCCTTCTCGTGGTGCATCCTGTTCCCACTAAAAGGGCTCTGACGACCGCCCATATCGGTATAACTATACCATCGGGATTATAGGAAATTCTATCCCACACTCACCAACCCGCTTGGCCAGCGTGGTGAGTTATGGCCAAACCCCTCCAAAATGATTCCACAACTTAAATCTTGGCCCTCAGTCTCCGGCAGCTGGAATGTACCTGGCCAAGGCAGCGGCCAGTGCGACATGAAGGCAGAGGGTGCTAAGAATCCCCGGAGGACCGGACTAGGCTGCCATCTGATGCTGACCTTGGCTACTTTAAAGGGACGCTCCCTATCTTCTGATTCAAGGCTTCTTGAATTGGAAGAGGAACTACAAAGGATCAAGTGGGACATCGTGGGGCTCTGTGAGGTAAGGAGAAAAGGAGAAGTTCTCATCGAACTGAAAAGTGGACATCTCTTCTACTATCGTGGGACAGATACTGGCAGAACTAGTGGTGTTGGATTTATAATAAACAAGAAACTGAAGGATAAAGTTGTAGAAGTTGAAAGTTCCTCTGACAGATCTGCACGACTTGTTATCCAACTCTCGAAAAGATACCAGGCTCAGATTATTCAAACTTATGCACCCACCACAAGTCATCCTGAAGAAGAAATTGAAGAATTTTATGAGGAAATTTGTCGTCTAAATAATAAAGGTAAGCAGCACTTGAAAATAATTATGGGAGATTTCAATGCAAAAATAGGGCAACGGCAACAGAATGAAACTTCAGTAGGTAAATTCGGTCATGGCAACAGAAACCAGCGTGGAAATACTCTCGTTGAGTTTGCAGAGGCAGAAGGGTTTTTCATCTTGAACTCCTTCTTCAAGAAAAAGCCACACAGGAAATGGACATGGAGACATCCAAATGGGACGACAAGTGAAATTGATTTTATTATGTGTAACAAAAAATTCGTCATAGAAGACTGCAGTGTGCTAAACAAGTTCAACACAGGTAGTGACCATAGATTGGTGAGATGTAAGATGCACCTCAACACTAAACTTGAGCGTGGCAAGCTCATAAGACAAACAAAATCTATTGACATAACCAACCTTAAAAAACACCACAATACCTTCAAGTTAGAACTGAAGAACAGGTTCTCTGCTTTAGAAGGCCTAACATCGGAAGAAGTGGACATCTCTGAAGTTAACAGAAAAGTAACCAAAGCTCTTATGGAAACAGCAACAAAATTAGCTGGGTCTAAGAACAAGTTGCGTGTGAACAAATTATCAGGAAAAACCAAAATGTTGATGCAAAAAAGAAGAGAGATGAGGACAACTAAAGAAGATGTGACTTCCAAAGTGGAATATATAGAGCTATGCAAGACAGTAAGAAAAAGTATCACTGAAGACGTAAGGAAATTCAACTGTGAACTAGTGAGGAAAGCAATTGAAAACAACCAAAGCCTAAAGATAGCAAAGGGACATCTCAGTAAGGGAAGAAAACAGATTATGGCACTGAGAAAAGAAGATGGTTCTGTAACAAGAAATAGAGGCGAAATTTTGACAAGAGTGAAAGATTTCTACTCCAAATTATATGAAAGGGATGATATATGCACTCCAGACATCATGAAAGATACCAGTACCAGAGTTCCTCCAGTCCTTCCAGCAGAAGTTGCATATGCAATCAAGAACATGAAGCGAGGAAAAGCTCCAGGAGAAGATGGAATTATTGTAGACATCATACAAGAAGCAAGTGGAGAAATCGAAACAGTACTCGCCCAAATTTTCACTCGATGCCTTAATGAAGGAAAGATTCCTGAGGATTGGAACACCGCTACAATGATCCTGCTACATAAGAAAGGTGACATTGAGGATCTCGGAAACTACAGACCTATCAGCCTCCTATCAGTAGTTTATAAAATCTTCACTAAAGTTCTTTCACACCGCTTGAAGGTAACACAGGACATGGCTCAACCGAGAGAACAAGCTGGATTCAGGAGTGGCTACAGCACAATAGATCATATCCACGTGCTGAGAGAACTAATTGAAAGAGCGAGGGAATATGAACTTCCATTGTGCATGGCTTTTATCGATTATGAAAAAGCCTTTGATTCGGTGAAACCATCAGCAGTTACAATGGCTCTGAAAACCTGCGGTATTGAAGATGCATACATTAATATTATTAATAACATCTATGAAAATGCAAGTGTAAAGATTAGGCTGTTTGAAAATACAACACATGTAAAAATTGGAAAGGGAGTGAGACAAGGTGACACCATATCTCCGAAGCTCTTTAATGCCATATTGGAGGGTGTTTTTCAGTCGCTGAGCTGGGAAAACAAGGGGATAAAGATTAATGGAGATTATCTAAACCACCTTCATTTTGCTGATAACATAGTCATTTTTGCAACTACCCCATCAGAGCTGCAGAGTATGATCCAGGAACTTGCTGACAAGAGTAAAGAAGTGGGATTAAAAATGAACTTTCAGAAGACAAAAGTGATGTTCAATGCTTTTACAGGAAATGAAGATATATCGATTGATGGAGAAAAGCTGGAGATAACAGACACGTACGTTTATCTTGGACAGCAGATATCAAGTGAGGGTCACATTGGTGAAGAAATTAATCGGCGTACAAAACTTGCCTGGAGAGCTTTTTGGAAGAAACAGCATAATTTTCAAGAGCAATATGCCATTATGTCTTAAAAGAAAAGTGTTTGATCAATGCATCCTTCCAGTGCTTACGTATGGTGCAGAGACGTGGACCTTAACTAAAAGAGACATACAAAGGCTGCAGACAACTCAAATTAGCATGGAGAGGTGCATACTTGGTGTAACAAGGAGAGATAAGAAGAGGAACTCGTGGATCCGAAAAATGACAAGAGTGGAAGACATCATGATCAGAGTTAAATCCCTGAAATGGCAATGGGCTGGACATACTGCCAGAAGGACAGATCATCGATGGACAGCTGAAATTTTAGATTGGATTCCAAGGGACAGGAAAAGACCCAGAAGAAGACCACATGGGAGATGGGTGGATGAAATTCGAAAGTATGCAGGGGTGACATGGAGGAGACTGGCACAAGACAGACCGTTGTGGAGGAAACTTGGGGAGACCTTCGTCCAGCAGTGGATTGATAATGGTTGACAATGATGATGATGATGATGATATATATACAAGGTGTATAGGAAAATTCTTAAACAGGGAAATGACTTTTGAACGCAAAATGCTAGAATTGTAGAAGTAGTGTGTACATATAGTAAAGAGACTATGTTCTATCAGATCAGACCGATTGCAGCGCACCCCTAGGGGCGAATTGTGGAAGTTAGCGTTCCTATCGTGAGAACCAAGATAGATAGCAAAAAAACGTCAATAGCAAACGGGTAGAGCGTCACAGATTTAGTATAAAATGACGCCCTACATTCACCAAAAACTCCAATAGAAGTCCGGAAATGCAGATCTCTCGGTATCCGATCACCGGCATAAATAGGTCACGAATGACATCGCAAAGCGTAAAATCTGTAAACGAATTTTGCCTGCAATAGTGCGAAGGATGGATGAAAGTATGCAAAGGGCAACGCTACGTCATACCTCATCGGGAAGCATAAATTGGCGGTCAGGGAAGGTTTGTCGGACAGTGCGTGGACTGGATCTTTGAGTCTGCACATGGCTAGTTATTCCAACGTGGAGTACTGCGAGATGGTTATGTTGTACGGGGAATGCGGTCGTCGTGCAAGAGAGGCAGCACGCCAATATGCGTTACGTTTCCTTAATCGTTCTCATCCTACTGCGGCTACTGTCATCCATATCGTTCGCCGGCTGAGAGAAACCGGTAGCATTACAAGTCGTTCCCGTTCAGGTAGGCCGACACTTGCAGGTGTGCACGTGCAGCCAGTGGACGTCCTGGCCTATGCGCGAGCTCACCAACACTGCAGTACGAGAGACATCAGTGCGACGTGTGGCCTTACATTTGGTCGTGTATGACAAATTTCTACAACCCCGTATTATCCAAGCATGCAGTAACATAGCACCTGAAATGCTGCAGAACGTCCAACAAGAAGTTCTAGCTCGAATACAGATGTGTATTGCTGCCGATGGTGGACACATCGCGAATGCTTAAGTATTAGTACTGACATTTTGTATTTCTAGAACAATATTTTATGTTTTTCTTCTTCATACTGTCCTACTGCTCTATGAATTTCCAACTACTTTACTGTACAGTACATAATAAATTTTACCTTGCTAACACGTACGTGCATTAGTTTTATTAGTAAATTTGCATCACCTTATAATGTCACACTTCTGCACGCGATGAGTGACATATTTATGCCGGTGATCGGATACCGAGAGATCTGCATTTCCGGACTTCTGTTGGAGTTTTTGGTGAATGTAGGGCGTCATTTTTTACTAAATCGGTGACGCTTTACACGTTTGCTGTTGACTTTTTTTCGCTATCTCTCTTGGTTCTCGCGATAGGATCGCTAACTTCCATATTTCGCCGCTAGGGTCGCTGCGATCGGTTTCAAATGATAGAACATAGCCACTTTGCTATATGTACACACTACTTCCACAACTCCAGCACTTTGCATTCAAAAGTTATTTTCCATGTTTAAGGACTTTCCTATATTATATATACATTGTTTAAGAACTTTCCTATATTATATATAAGAACTTTCCTATATTATATATAAGAACTTTCCTATATTACATATAAGGACTTTCCTATATTATATATACACACACACATACACACACATATATATATATATATAGATATATATAGACAGAGCAGCATGTATACATCGCGAACACTGGCTTTCGGTTAGCAATGTTTTCGTAGTCAGAATGGGAAAAACTGCCGATTAATCAGAGTCTGATAAAGGGGTAATTGTGATGGCACGGCGCCTGGGAACTACGATCACGGAAACGGCGCGACTTGTGGGTTTTTCATGAGTTGTTGTAGTGAGTACGCATCAAAAGTGGTGCTCAGATGGTCGAACGACGAATCGTCGTCCAGGAGGGTGTCGTCAGCAGTCCATTGATGCCAGAAGTGAGTGGAGACTGTCGAGTTTTGTTCTCAGAGACTGCAGGGACACAGTGCGACAAATCACCCGCAGCTACAACAGTTGTGATCAGTGCAACGTGTCACAGCACACAGCTCATCTCAGCCTTCTGCGCATGGGCTTGCGTAGCCGAAGACCCAGCCGGGTCCCCATGCTTACTGCATGTCATCGCCAACAACGCATGAAATGGGTCCATGTTTTGCCAGAAACCATCAATAGGACGTTAAATAGCTTTACCTGAGCAATTGATGTATCATGTTATATGCATCACGTTTGAAAAATGCGTTCGGTGGCAAGATCAACATCCGATATTCCACGGTGATTACTGTGGAATATTGGATGATGATCGTTAATACTTTTTGTGTAGACAAGAACTAAAGGAAGCTTAGAAAAAAATATCGGGAATTCGCTGTTATCATGGAATGCCAACATAATGTTTCTTGCAGTTTCCATTATAACACATGTAAGGAAAACTGCGCATTTGACGCTGGCACAAGACTGCGGACGGAACCGGTATTGCCGGCTGATAATCCCTGACACAGCAAAGAAGAATACCTAAGTCTTTCATCGCGCATGAACGAGGATTAAGAAGGCTTTAGCCACCTTATACGCTCAAACGGTAACCGAAGGGCCAGTGTTGAGGGTGAGCCCATCAGGATTGCCACTGACGTTTGTCTGTACGTAAGGAAACGCAACAAAAAGTCCTGCGGCCATGTCTGTGTTAAAGCTGCAGGCCCCCATGAAGACGGGAAGTAATTCAAATCACTCCCGCGGAGTATGCTACAAGGAAGAATCTTCACAGCGCTTGTGCAGTGTTCTCAGTATGGGCTGAGTTTTCTCAATATGTGATCAATATCTCGCATGTGGGAGGATACACTTCTAGAAGAGAATGTAAAGTCGTTTTTCAATCCTTCCGGGCAATTGATGCGTTGCAGGAACTCTGTGAGAGTTTGTTTCTGAGACATAAATAATCGAGTATTGTGGCACTAATCATTGATAGAAATGGGAACTTCTGCACGTCTTACGGGAAACAGATTTCCTCAAAATATTGATTTACTTATGACGGGACAGCGCTATGCGATCAGACAGTTCCTATATATATTTAGCATGATTTAATCTGTTATTCATATGAAAGAGCATTTAATCACATTTAACCGCATTTAATCTCATATTAAAGTGTTCATAGTCGTTCAGCTAGTGCATCCACTTATTTTAATAGAGGCCACTGCCTGAATAGATTTAATAGCGTTGTGGCAGTGACTCGATCATGACGCCTTGATCGAGTGATCTCGAACTCTTACGACCGGTAGGAAAAAGTAAACGTACCGTGTTTTCTGGCATATAAGTTAATTTGAAGTATAAGGCGAATAAGTCAAATTTCTCAATATATTTATCTTCATTCATAGACAAGTCGATCCTGATTATAACGAGGCTATAGAGCAAATGCTGTTAGTGTTCGAATTTCTGTAACTACACTATCTACCAACAAGTAATTGCACACCCTTGCAATCGACGATATCTGCGGTCCTGATACACGTCACGGCCGCCGGCGTTATATATGGTGTGGGAAACAACAACGCAACCAGTCGCATGCAAGATGCCGCGCAGTTCGGAAGCTCTATGATTTCCAGAAAGGTGTAATCGTCAGGTATCACAGAAATGGCCGATGCATGTGTGACATATCCAGCGAGTTGAAGTACCCAAAATCGACAGTGGCCTACGTGATTAACAAGTGGAAGATGAGAGGTGACTGTCGGAATGTGCCCCGACCCGGCAGACCCACAAAACTGGGAGTTAGAGACCGACGGGTGCTGGCCAGAGAAATTCGGAAGAACCATACCAAATCGATAGGCCACATCCGCGAGGAGTTTCAACAGGCATTCGGAAGTGTTCTTTCGATGAATACCATCCGTAAGGGAGCCCATCTGCTCGGTTATCATGGACATGCTGCCGCCCACAAGCCATTGATCACCAAGTCCAATAGCGCTGCTCGGATAACGTGGTGCAAAGAACGTCGACAGTTGACCGTTAAACAGTGGAAACAGGTTCTCTGGGGCGACGAATCAAGGTTCACCCTCTACCGTTCGGATGGCAGATTCTGGGTTTGGCGTCTGCCTGGAGAACGCCTCCTGCCGGAATGTATTGTGCCAACTGTGAAGTTCAGCGGCGTTGGAATTATGCTAAGGGAGTGTTTCTCCTGGTATGGCACGGGACCCTTGGTCGCAATTCCTGGTAGACTCAATGCCGAGACCTACTGCACCATTTTGGATGACCATGCGCTTCCTACTTTGTGGCAGTTTTACGGAGTGGACCCATGTTACTTTCAGGATGACAGTGACACCTGTCATGTTGCGAGGTCCACCACGGCTTGGTATGGTGACAATGGGGTTAATCGAATGGACTGGCCTGCGCAAAGCCCGGACCTTAACCCTATCGAGCACCTCTGGGGTGAATTGGAGCGTCAACTTAAGGGGTGCCCCCACCGTCCGAAATCCGTGAAGGAACTGACCTGTCTTCTCCAAGCCGAGTGGAAGAAAATACCGCTACCCGTCGTTGAGAGTATGCCCCGGAGGGTCGCAGATGTAATCGCCGCTCGTGGAGGCTCCACCAACTATTAAAGGTGAATAAACTTCGTTTTCCTTTGCTATCATAGGTGTCCAATTACTTGTTGGTAGATAGTGTATATGTTTAATGTTTCAGGAAATATTAAATGAATGAGAAAGTGAGGTAAACTACTGCCTTTCTCTTTTTAGAAAAAAAACAACAACAGAATTTCATCTACTTACTTTTTCTTACGAACTGACTACCGTATTTCTTCTATCCGACTAACCCGTCGTAGAAGTCGAAGCGTAAAGGTGAAACTAAAAGGAAATTGTTTAACTGTATTTTTAATGTTTCAGTAAATATTGAACGGTAGAAAAAGTGAGGAAACTTTCACATTTTACTTTTCACCAAAATGTTGAATTTCGCAAACATATTTTTGCTTATGAACTGACGCTACAGTATTTCTCTCTAACGACCTTGCAGCACGAGAATGCGCCGCGAAAAGGTAAACAGAATGAAACAAGTGTTCCGAATCAGAGTGATGCTTGCATCGTTTCCTGCTTTGTTACGGAGTCCGATTGAAATCAGAAGCCAAAAAGAAATTCTTGATTTCAATCAGAGACATGAAATAAATTAAGGTAAGCACAATAAATGGAACCCGTCGTTTATGTTAATTCAAGTGAGAGACGCAATTCAGAGATTGACAAAGCAAAAAACGACTGCCTTCGTTAGCCACTGATCATTGCTGCTTTTAAAGCACATGCGCTTCCTGGCTGTGTAAACGATTGTAACTAGCCGATAAACACCCATTTTAGTACGTACTGGCGGTTTAAAAAAAAACAGGGTGAATGTCACTCTCCGTGTCTTGCATGGTCCGCGAGGGGGGGGTGCATTTAACATACCGCAGCTGCCACTCAAAATATCTCACACGATTTTAACGATGTTTCTTGCGAATAGAAATATCCGTTTCAGTAGCCTTTGAAAAAGCTTTTCCTGAACGGAATATTGCATTTTCGTACACTTTAGAACGGTTTCTTACGAACGAATATTTGCGTTTCAGGTATTGAAGTCACGACAAATTTAGGACAGAAATATTTTTTCTCATTGGAAAGTTTCCATGAACATTCAAAAATAAGTCTATGTAGCGCGTAACTCGAAGCCCAGAGTTCTAAAGAAACCTTCTTATTAATGATAGCTGATACTTTTCCTCGGCAAACTACACTGGTCGAAAGTGAAACAAAATACACCAAGAAGGAGACGTCTGATACCAACGAAATTTATACAGCTTAATAACGGAATACATAGGATAACGTGATCAAAACATTATGGCAAAATACAGCTGTATTTGCTGGTAAACTGAAAATTAACATTTCCATGTAACATGGTTAGTACGAGGTTGAACCGCCATGAACTGCGTCACACTTTGCAATCCTGGCATGGAGTCTGTCGTACAGATGTTGGACGTAAGTTTGGGGTATTGAGTTCCAAGCATACTTAACCTGGACGCGTAAATCGGGGATGGTCGTGGCTGGCCGTGGAGACCGGATAAGTCGTTGTCCCATAAAATTCCACATGTACTCAATGGGGGACGAATCCGGTGAACGTGCAGGACATGGAAGTTGTCTCACACCCTGAAGTGCATGTTGCGTTGCACGTGCCGTGTGTGGGCGTGCGTTGACTTGCTGAAAAACACCACAATGGACCGACCTTGCAAAAGGCACAAGAACAGGCTGAATGATATAGTTGATGTAGGGGGTGATGTTTAACGTACCCGGTACAAACACTAGTTGTGTACTGGAGTGATAGCTGATCGCTCCCCACACCAGGAGACCAGGTGTGGGCCCTGTGTGTCGCTGGCGGATGCACGAAGGGTGGAGACGCTCCCCTGTGCGTCTGCGAACGCGCATATGGTCATCGGAGGCTCCCAAGCAGAATCTGCTTTCATTGCTGAACATGACAGATCGCCATTGCGTTCTCCAGTGCAGACGTTGGCGACACCACTGCAGCCGTTCCTGACGGTGGGCTGGAGTCAGAGGTACACATGCCAGAGGCACACTTGCAGGTAGTCCTACATTCAGTAGACGGTTGCGGATTGTTCGCACAATCACCTCAGGTGCAACGGCAGATCGGATTTGCGTCGCAGTGGATGTTCTGCTTGACAACGCCGCTCTTCTCATGCGTCGATTGGTCCGCTCATCAGTCCAACTGTGAATCCCGGTTCCACGCTTTCTCGTGTAAGAATGTTTTTCGGACCATCTACGCCACCATTATACCACCACCGATACTTCCCGTTCAATTCGCTCGGCAATACGACGATACGACCACCCGGCCTCGCGGAGTCCGACTAGGCGACCTCGCTCAAAGTCCGATAACTGCTGAAATCGTACACGTTTTCCATGTCCAGGCATTGCAGCTTCTTCAGGGTCTTTGCACGTATCCGTACGCCGACGACTGATTACATTCACTTCGCCGTACTCCTTAAATACCACCGACGATAATTTGCATATTATGCCGTGCTGTGGCGTAAGTACTGACCGGTTGGTCCCGAAATTAACATCACACCTACGTAAACTCGACCCTATTAGCATATGTAAATTTCATGATCGTCCGCCAATTCCTTCTTGGTGTTCTTTTTTCACTTTCCGGCAGTGTATTTTGAAATGTAAGGTTGCGGTTCTGTTTTCAGATTTTCATAAGATGGCTAACCTTAGCTCTGGCGAAATCACGTTCGCTCTCCGGTAGGTATTAAATAGTACCCTCCGTTTGCGGTACTATGTTGAAAACATTGTAATTCTGTTTGGGATAGGTGAAATTGGTGCCTATTTCTGAGGCCCTGTGTTGAACCGAATTAAGTCTATAATTGCTGAGGTTAACCACATTGGAGTTAGTATTGCTGAAACGGGTGTTCGTCCGCCTTTGACTCCCTCTGCTACTAACTCCTCTGTCCAAAAAGAATACTACCCTGTTATTACCAAAATATTATCGAGAATTTTCTCACAACACGGTTTGCAATTTGGAACTCGAACTGAGGATCTGTTTCATCGTATTAAGAAAGACAGAGACATTACAGAAATTGGGTGTGTATAACATTCCTATGTTGGATCCTGCAACTGGGAAGCATACCAGTAACTACGTGGGCTCAACCCAGGCACTGAGAAGAAGGAGAGGTAGGTCCATCGCAACCGCACCGCCTTCGCGCTTCTCATGGCTGCGCTGTGACGTCACGGCGGCCATAAGCGAAGCTGTAATGCGCACGGAGCCACAACGAGAAAGTTTCGTACGCTCTGTGAGTTTTCAATCGAGTTTGAATTTGCACATTAGTGAAACAATGGCCAAGTAAATCTATAATAGCTGAAACAATGGCCAAGTAAATTTATAATAGCTGAAACAATGGCCAAGTAAATTTATAATAACTGAAACAATGGCCAAGTAAATTTTTGATAGTTACCTTTAACTGGTGTTCAGCAAATTTCTGTTCTTGCATTTCCGTTTCAAAATATTAATTTCTGTTTTCAGGCTTCTTTTCTTGAGGCAAGAGCATTGTTTTACAATTACCAACTGTTTTCTTACGTTTGATAGTTCTTCCCGTTGTGAATTATTTTCACTTGTCAGTTGTATTAAAAAAATTTTCAGACATTCGCACTTCTGACATAACGTTGACGGTGATTAAAGATGGTCAGGAATGCTGTCACTTTCATTGTGACCTCACGTGATTTGACGTTTAATTGGAGATATACTTTCAATTCGATCTAATGCATTTTTTTCGGACCTCTCTGGTCTTAAACCGTTCACTTCGAACAGAAGTTTGCTCCTCCATCTGATGAAGGTTTTATTTTTTGTAGGCACGGAATCTTTTTTCAGTTTTTTTCTGGGAGGCAAGTTCACTAATTTATTTCTAAGGTCTCGCTCGTAGTTCGAGACATCAAAGTGTTCTAAATACATTCGAGCTTTCTATGTATCGAATACATTCTTTCGACAACATTTCGCTACCCATTGCTTCAATAAATCTCTATCCGATGGGAAAACATGGTGTGTAACATCTAACTTCCTTTTCTGTGAACTGTGATTACGACAAAGGGCAACAGCGTAATCAGGCATTTTCACGATAGTTAGGTGTTACACAGAAAACAAATGAAGAAAAAAATGAATGATTACCGGCTGGAAAATTCTGAAATTTCAAAAACCGTTCCGCAATTCTTTTCTAATATTGACGGTAAGTCTAGATATTTTTAAGATGTGTTGACAGAAAATTCTGAATTTTCAGAAATATGTTCGCAATTCCTTTCGTATATCAACGGCAAAGATTTTGTTCTCGTGTTTTCCGTATACATAAGACGAAATCATTCCGGTGATATCAAACAGAAGTCATAATAGTTGCGATTTGCGGCAATACTTGAGGTTTGATTAAGTGTTAAACTTCAGCCGTCTGTCAAACGATCTGATTTTAAAGTTCTGTAGAAAGATCGGATATTGTAGATAGCATATCGAATAAAATTTTGGTTATTGTAGCATCGAATATTTCTTTCCCTTTCCACCGTTTTGTACTCCAGTTATTGTATAATTATGTTACCGTAAGAAACCGCGAAACTTAAATTATTGTACAGATGATTTTAGGATGTCTATGAATCAGTTTCTGGAGTCCTCAGGACAAAAGCTATAATAACTATGAAGAGTAACTTTTATATTTAGGAATTATTTGGAAGTAATGCTATAAAGCAGTACATTTCACCTTTTCTTAAAGACAATTTACAGTCATTGTCAGTTTGAAAATTTCAGGTTCCAAAGCATTCTGTTACTTCGAAAAATCACCATGAAAAACTACTTAATTTGTGAAACGTCCTCCTACAGAAACAAGTAAAATTGTTACACCCGTGTTCAAAAATAATGATAAGCTCCAACGGAAAAAGACGTGCTTAATTCCACCGCATTAATGACAAAAAATGGAACATTTCTTGCGTTTAAGTCTCTATATCTTTCACTTGCGATAAACAAGCATTTTAAATTTCAGTAACTTAGATTTTGTCCGGGTTAACATTCCTCTAGTCTGGTTCTGTTATCCCAATAACAGTGCTAATTATAACTGTTTTTCTTCATATGCAGATATAATTTTAGTATAAGGCAAACCACACACGAAGCCAGACATCGTGTATTTGAATTTCCTTATAACAATATCATATCGCGATTATAAAATGTTAGGAGTGATTTATAGATTTATTCTCAGGTTATGTATTAAATTGAATCACGAGTGATGTGCAACTGGAAGTACGTATTTGAAATGTGAACGTACTTTCCAACATTTTTAATCTCGATATTTTTGGCGGAGATTATCAAGAGTGGTGGTTTCGCATCTTTTATGGCGCCAAGTCTTTGATGACAAAAGTTGCCAGAGTAAATTACTACGAAACCTCCTCTTTCTCCTGATAACCATAAAGATTAGGGACAAAAGAAAGATCATAAATATAGTCCTTTCTTTTTATTGCTGATGACCGTCTCCGTACAAAGAGATTACAGAGTGCATTTAGCGGATAATGGAAAAGCCTTTCGAAGTACAGTGCGGAGAACGTCTTTCTTCTGCCTTTGAATGGATCATAATAGTCGAACGTATTATGAAAACTAAGTAGTGCACGTTCTTTAGTACTGATAGAAATAATAAAGGAACTAAACCGTCTGTTTTGGCAAGTGAGGTTAGGAGAAAAAAACCCGACAAAGTTATAGTTCAGGAAGTTCAATCTTCTATTTTTCCGAACGAAGGAGATGCACTGGATTGTGTTTGTGAATTATGAATATAGTTTGTCAGTTTCGTCATTAAACATTTTTGAGACACTTCAGAAACACGCCATTTCATGATCCAGGTCTTGTGTTTAAGTCTCTATATCTTGTGTACACTGAGTTAGCTCTGTATTAGAAACAGCCCCCGTTTCACATATTCGGAGCGATAACGAAATACCACATGATATCTGCTTGACGTGTGGCTACCATAAATTGAGCACACTTATCCTCTTTACGTAATCAGTAAACGTTAGCCAGTAACTCGAACACGTGGAGATTTAATCCAATTCAACCGCAGCCAAAAAGTTGGGGCACGGAGGACAGGGTCCAGTATTACGGAAACAGCCGTACTTGCTGGCTGCTCCCATACTCTAATATCATATCAAGGGTGTATCAGAACTGGATTAACCATGAACAAACACCCAGAAAATCGGGTTAACATTGATCAGCCACGCACGGTTGATCCTACAGGTGAGCATCGGGTGTCACAACTGGTATTTCAGGAACGACGTGCAACTGTCACCGAGCTCACCCATCAGTACAACAGCGGTGCAGTTCGACCTATTTCCACATGCATCACGAAGGTACCCATAATGACATCCAGTCACCGCAAAAACGCCTCCCAATAGGCCAAGGGTCGTTGACAATTTACCACACTTTAATCAGGAGAGACTATACCTGTACCTCCGATGACAACCGTCGGGATGACGAAATACAAAAAATTAAGGCTTTGGCTCAAAATAATGGCTATGATATAAATCAAATAGACACCTTATGCACTAAATATAATATGCCTTTCAATTCAACCTTGAAACCTTCTAAAAAACTACAAGATTCCTCGGCTCTGTACCTTTTACACTGAGTGGCCACTTTATTATGATCACCTGACAGTTTTAAGCAAATGAGCTATGGCTGCACGCTGTTGCCGCCAGAGGGCGAGGCTAGTATAAAAAGGGAAAGCTTAGCAACTAACTCCGGAGCGAGGAGGACCGCAATTGATCTCCGTCACCGGCAAATTCCTGTTTGCGCAAATTTTACTTGCTACATTGTCCTCCTTAGTTACCGGATATCCATTCCATGGAGCATTTGTGGGATGAAGTCGAAAGGCGCATCAGACAGCTGGATCCACTGCAATCAAATCTTCAAGAGCTGGAGGGCAAAATTTTTTGCATTAGGGTAAAACAACACAAGCCACTTACCGACATTTGAGTCCACACCAAAATGAATTGAAAGAGTATTAAGGGCAAAACGTAGGTCAACAACGTACTAAGCAAGTGATCATAATAATTTGGCCACATAATGTATATTGTGCGCACGTAATTAATATAATTATTTTTGTATTGTGAGCCTTGTTGGGTTCAGAAGTCAACCTCCCAAATAGCGAACAAATATTGAAGACATACCGTGTTCGTTATTCAGAGATTTTATTGTATTTATATGTTACATTGAGGTATGTTTTTTTTAGAAGTATTTACTGTAACATCAACATGAAACATGGCGTGACCAGAAAGGAAAACACGACGAAATACGTAATTAATAACATTATAAATTTAAAATGAAATCAGGGTAAATTAAATATAAAAGAATATAAATGAGGACAGTTTGGACAGTTTTCATCAGCTGATGGAATGATCGTAGATTCTGGTGAAGCGTGGGTTATCAGCTACGAAAACTGCCCTCTCATGCGTTATCTTCCATTTGTTGCTTAAGGCTGTAAAGTCAGGGAGCAAAGTAGGAGAAGCAGCATGATGCGATTTTCAGTGCGGGTTGCACAGAGACAGATTAGAAAAAAAAAATGAAGACATTCCCACCGAAATTCTCTGGGAAATGATTCTTCCCAGGAATCGACGCCGCTTTGATCTCGTAATCCCCTTGATCTTTACGAGAGATGACGGGGATGATGATGTAAATGGTACGGAAGGATGCCCTCGATCGATTTTCGGAAAACAAGCTAAGAGACACGACAACCCTCGTGCTTTCTGTATGGGGAATGGAAAAGCAAATGCAATCCTTCCTTGCGATATGAATTTTATTTAATCATCGATGAGGGGCTCTTTTTTTGTTTTTTGGTTGTTGTTTATTGGACTGGCATTTTTCACTGATAATGAGCCGGATGACCTGGAATATTGGGCGCTTACTTGTTTCCAATATTTTAGGGGATGCACTTTCTCATCAGAACGTACTCCGGCAAAAGATTCTTAAACGTCACCGGTTTCGGAGTTATCCCCTTCAACTCCACGGATTCTGTTTCATGGCTGGAAATCTCACAGAAGCCGTTTTTTTCGCGAATAGAAGAAAATTTGTGAAATGCGATAAAAAAAAATAACCGTTGAAATCAGAAATGAAAAAAAAAGCTGTTTCATCTGTAATAATTGAAAGTCGATATTCGTTACATAAAATAAATTAACGAAAATCGTATAGCTTTCTGAGCAATCGGCAACCACAGATTTTGCTCACTGGAGATTTAAATTGTTGAAACGATTTACGCTATTTTCTTCACACAGATCACCTCGACTTTCGTCAGGTTAAAAACGGCAGATTTATTAACTTTCAAATATGCTTTCCGTTTTCGGAGATGAAAATTGAAAGGTCAGTAGACAAAGCAAATGAAATTCATCGATTATGTGATTTGCTTAATCTGAAAGAAAGTAACATGCTTGGAAATTATTGCTCAGAAATTGCTAAACACATTTCTTTATAAGAGTACTTTTTTGGTAATAATCCTCCTCAAATACAAGTGTAGAAATTTCTTTTCCACAATTTATTATTGCCGATGGCTAGTCTTGTGCTAGTTTCATCCAAAATCGTAAGAGGAAGTAAAGTGCTTAGAAATTACGGGAAATAGAAATTGCTTAACATATTTCTTTTTAACGAGTTTGTTTTTTGGTATTGATCCGGCATAGGTAAAAGTGTTAAAAATATTTTTCCAGAAATTGTTTGCCGCTGACCAGTCCTGTGCTAGTTTCTTCCAATAGCTTTTCATTAAGAGATTATCTGTTTCGTTAGTTTTGTTGGAACTTTTTAGCAGATTGATACATTTGTCTGGCATTTGTTTCTCTTCCTTTTCACGGAGCCATTTTTTTTTTTTTTGCATCGGTTCTGTGACTAGCCTTTCCATTTCTTCGAAGTCTTCTTGTGGATGATCGTTATGAAGTACGCCCCATAGTCTCTTGCGTACCCATTTTCTTCACTTACCGGTTCTTGTGAAGCAAAGCAGCCGTTATCTTGTCAGTTTCAGACAAGTTCTCTGGTGACCGTCCACTGCCTTTCATCCCTTTTTTCGAATTTTTCTAAGGGTTGAAGATTTGTTCCAATTTGGTGGCGCAGTGGAATAATCTCTTGCCTGTTTTAATTGTCGAATCCCTGCCTTTCTTATCGTTGTAACGTTCATGAAACATATTATCACATTTGGATATAACAAAAAGAATACCTGATTATTAAAAAATTACTCTACAGATTTTATCTTTGTTCGTCATTATTAGTGGACTTTCACCTTGTTTACGCTTTCCAACCGTAGGTTGAAGAAGCGTATATGATTCAGCTTTGTCCGTCTGTCTGTCTGTCCGCACAATATCTCGCGTAAAAATGGGTCGACTTCGATGAAATTTTAATTTGACAACTTGGAGACGAACCCTACTGAAAATGGGTGAAATGAGGTCAAAGGTCAGTAAATAGAAGCAGGATGGTCCATTCCATCGCCCTTATGCGTCATAACTTATGTAAAAATATTTCGCTTGCGACAAAACTTTATCATGTTGTTCCAGACGTACACTGAACCGATTATGTTTAATATCATCGAAATGGGGTCAAAGGTCAGGGCCCAGGAGCGAGATTTATTCCACAGCCATTATCCTCATAACTTGAGTAATGATTTCTGGTATAATAGTATCACAAATACTGTCTGCGTACGACACGTTAAATCATTAAAAATTAACAGAATAAAACCAAATTTATTTACAAATTAAAATAATTTAAAAGCAAGAACTTTCGGGGCACTCATGGCCCCATCTTCAGGATAAGTGTCGCAAGAATTCAGAGTCAATCATTATAAAGCACATGTAATTACCCACAATACATCTCACCATTCGTTTTGAGAAGGTGCCAGGTTACAAAAGTTTAAGTTCAAAAAAGAGGAATAAACTACGTAGGTCCTTCATCAACAGCTGGTTCTCTAGAGCGGGCCACCAGTCGTCTCCACTGGCTCGGAACATAAGCCGGGAGGTCAAAGTTACAGCAAGAGTCCCCAAATTTAATGATATAAAGGCTTTCAGTGAAAAAGGCAGAGCGCTTGTTGATAGTTGAGTTTAAGATTTTAGCATTCTTCCAATTAGGTACGTAACCTTCCTGATTAACAGCAACAGTGAAGCCCGTGTTAGATGATCCTGAGCGGAGGGCGTTTTTGTGTTCAGTCAACCGCTTGTTTAATGTCCGAAGAGTAGATCCAATGTAGAACATGTTAGTACCAGTGTTTACCTGTTGAATTAGTGGTATGCAGTAAACACCAGGTTTAACCAGTGGTGATACTTTATCTCTATCATTTCTTACTAACGAAAATATTCCTTTTAATGATTTACTTATCGTACGCAGACAGCATTTGTGAAACTATTATACTTTGCCGTAAGAACAACCACTTGTGTCTCCTATTTGATCTCTGGTATGTTGGAAAGCTTATCATAATCAATGCATTGCATGATTTAACTCATTTTTTTTATTAAATAATAGCTTTTAACTAGTTGTGTAGAACTATTATTTTTAAGGTTATCTTCATTGCAACGTAAACGACACTCTGTGACTTCGCTTTAGTTTTTTAACCGGATTATTCTAATTTGTTCGTAATATCTGAAATCTTAAGTAAGCATAGAAATCCCTAAATAAGCCCTTCAAATAAACGACCAGAGTGAGTTATTATACAGTACTTACAAAAACAAACTCCACTCTTGATTCAATATTCCAACACGTCAAGGTAGTTGCCAATAATCACGTCGTTGTCAACAACAACAAGAATAGACTTCACGTATTACAAAACATCGCTCCCAACTTCGAATACAATCTGCTAAACGAATGTAGCTCTGCTCATACAAAAAAAACCGTTCTACTTTCTGCATGTTGAATATCGCTCTAACATATGCTCTTACATTGTCCTAACGTCTCCTTAATATTGCACATTGCTCCTCTACATTGCCTTTAGCTCAGAACATTCAATACCTTTTATCTACGTTTCATTGCGCTCTGAACCACTGTTGGATTATCAACTTTTACAAGCTTGTCGAGAGAAATTTTGTGGTGTTAAATCAGAAGATATTTAACAAGGAAACCCCAAATTTACACGACGACAGAAACTCAAAAGGAAGGTTAATTTATAGGTGTACGTAACACATTTTACCGGATTTGCCAGATTTTTCATCTACATCTCCAATGACTGAAAGAAGTTTTTGGTTAAATTATCAGAACTTAGTTTTGATTACGTAATACTAGTCATCAGTCTCGTGAACTTTCTTTTTTGGGGAACTGCTTGAATAATGCACCAAACATCTCTACATCAGGAAAATATGAGCTACTGTCACATTAAATGTAGAATTTTAGCCACCGATCTTTACATATTGACAGTTTGGGCACGAAAACAAAACGGACAGTCACAGGAAACACCTGAAACTAGCCGTTGTGCTTTTGTCCCTTTTTTTAGCACGTCTTTTGCAAAAAAAAAAAAGATCGTGCTTATGTTACCGGTTTGTCCGTCCGTCTGTACCCACGATATCTTTGCAACTATTAGTCCGATTTGAAAAATTATTTTTGTATTGGGAAGCTTGAAATATACCGAATGACAATCCTGCATATTTTTTGTTTTTTGTTTTTTACGATGTACAATTTCGCCGCTAGAAGGTGTAAATGCAGATGATGTCGAATTCAAAAATGCATTTTATTTCACATATTTGCTTCTAAACATCCGATTGAAAAAATTATTTTATCTTTCGATTCCATTTATGTCGAAGAGTATTTTAGATACTGGATAATTACTTTTTTCAAATTGCGTAGATTTTCCGCTAAGGGGCGTAAAAGTAAATTACATTTTTCCTGATAACTTTTCTTCTAAAACTCCGATTTGAAAAATTCTTTCTTCAGCGGATACACCTCCTGATGGAAAACCTTTTGCATATAATTTAAAATTTTTAGTAAAGAATACTTTGGCCACCAGTGGGCGTAAGTGTTAATTTTTGTATCTGATGTATTTGCCATAAAATCTGAGCTTCTAATTTATCGATTGAAAAAATTCTTTCGTGGACTGATGCCACTCACATCGATAAAGCTTTTTGGCATATTTTCTTCTTAAAATATTGCACAGTTTCTCCGCCAGAGGGCGTAGATGTATGTCTTATTTTTGTCAATATCTCTACTTCTAGGAGTCCGATTTGAAAAATTCTTTCTTTGTTGGATAATGTTTTCAATGTGACATGTTTCTCATATAATTTTAAAATTTCCAAGTAACTCATAGACATTCCGCTAGGGGGCGTACAGGTAAATTGCGTTTCCCCTATATCTTTGCTTCTAAATCTCCGATTTGAAAATTTTTCTTTCTGCATTGGATACAGCTACTGATAGGAAATCGTTTGCCCATAACCTCTAATTTTTGTAAACAAATGGTTTAGCCACTAGGGGGCGTAAATCTTAATTTCCGCTTGTGATGTATTTGCAGCAAAATATGAGCTTCTGAAATCCCGATTGCAAAAAAGTCGTTTGTTGACCGATACTACTCATGTCGACAAACCTTTTAGGAATATTTTCTTCTTGAAATAATGCATGGTTTCTACGCCAGGGGGCGTAGATATATATCTTATTTTCATAAATATCTGTACTTCTAGGAGTCCGATTTGAAAAAATTCTTCTTTGTTGGATAGTGTTTCCGATGCGAAGTGTTTTTCCTATAAATTCAAAATTTTCAAGTAAATCATAGATTTTCCGCTAGGGTGCACAAAATTAAATTGCTTTTCTCCCTATATCTCTGCTTCTAAATCTCCGATTTGAAAACTACTTCCTTTATTGCATACAAGACCTGATAGAAAATATTTTTCGCATAATTTCTAATATTTGGAAAAGAATAGTTTGGCCAGCAGGAAACATAAGTGTTAATTTCTGCTTCTGATGTATTTGTAGCAAAATCTGGGCTCCTGATAACTCGACTAATTTTTGTTTTCTTGGACCGATACCGCTCATATGGAAAAATCTTTTGAGAATACTTTCTTCCTAAAATAATGCATGGCTTTCCCACCAGGGGATGTAAAGTCACATCTTATTTTTGTCGATATCTCTGTTTCTAAGAGTCTGATTTGAAAAAATATTTCTATGTTGGAGAGCGTTTCCGGTGCGAAATGTTTCTCATATAAATTTAAGTTTTTCTTAACGCACAAGTCTGCAACGAGAGGGCGTGAGTTCTGGATGCCGTTTACAGCAATAACTGAGGGATTAAAAATCCGATTGAAAAACTTCTTTCTTCCGTCAGATACTATTGTTTTCCATACCGGTTCCATTGGATTTGAATAATTTTGATAAATTTAATTTGCGTCAGAACGGATTCAAAAGACGTGCGTATTACACCCCAAAATTCGGTGTCATCTTTCTTCTTTAATTCTCCTGTGGTTAGTTTTTACCACTTATCAGATTTCCCGGAGTATTCATTTGTCTGGAGTTTCTGTTTTTCCAGTTTCACAGATCTATTTTTACTCGCTTGTATTTTTTGGTCTGTCAATGAACAAAAAGCAAAAAGCAACTGCTGCCAACTAGTAGCTGTTTCGATCATTTTTCTGGACTCCGATTTTGATTCAGACTTCCTCGGAACCGCTACACGTTTTGACTGGACATTGATTTTTTTATTGTACTTTCTCGTGAATATTGTTTACTTTTGGTCGCTTTTACAAACATTTCAATCAAACGAAGTACAAGAATGCTGCATTAGATTGACGATTAAAACTTGCAGGAGAAAATAAAGTGTTTATTAAAGTTAAAAAACTAAAAACACCACGAGATTTTTCGTGGCTGCTACAGCCACATCTTCAGATGGAAAGACCCGAGTGCTCGGAATCCGACAGTTAAATACAGGAGCAAAAACCGGTCTTGCCACTTAACCCGAAGAAATACCCGATAACAGAGGAAAAACACAATAATATTAAGGCTACATGTATACATAACTTAAAGTTCATCACTTCTATTGCTAAAAAATAATAACAATAATTTTATCATGTAGTTTATTTCGTATTGTTACATTCTGAATTTGAGAACTTAAAGACACATTCCGTCGAACCACCGGTACCTAAGGTGTGTAAAGGTTATTTTATACGGTTTCAGTGCGAGTATGATGATATAACCCATGGGAGCTTTACTTTCTGCGTTTAACGACCACTATGACAAACTCTAAAGTCCATGAGCAGTGGCATGTTCCTAATTTAGAGCCTCTAGCTCCAGAGGAGGGACGTAGTCAGATTCTTCTGATAAACACACTATACATGTCTCCTTACGAATCGACCCTGAGCCCAACTCGAACGAATACTTAGAAGCAATAACCTCAGACCACTTGGTTAGCTGAGCAGCAAACTCGTATACCTTTCCGTCAGAGTTGCCTTAATCTTTCATTATACGAAAGCAATGAAGCAACAACTGGGTAGCCGTTACAAATTTTGAAGATGTGAATCCGTTTTTTGGTGCAAATATGACATGGACGGTACGTCAGATAACATCAGAAAACTTGAAAACTTAGTTGTCCTGGAACGTGAATCGAAACCGCGTCCTAGTCTCGAGTTTACACCACCCAGAACGGCCAAGTCTGAAGTTTCCGAATAATTTGAATATAACCATCACAGGATTCTCTAGTTGAAGCAACGGGCAATCATGTTTAGCGAATATGGAGGTTAAGTATGGTGTAATCCCGTATTCCATTCATTATTTACCTGCTCCTCCAGGCAATCACGGGATAGAATTCTTAACAACCAGAATCGCTAAACATGAATGCCGGTTGCTTCGACTAGGGAATCCTGACATGTTTATATTCAAATTAATCGGAAACTTGAGACTTGTTCGTTCTGAGTGGTGTAGTAGTTAGCATGTTCGGGGGCTATCCCAGAGACGCGGATTCGATTCCCTCTCCAGAACAACGAAATATTTGTTTTCGGATATTATCTGACGTACCATCCATGTCATGTTTGCCCCCAAAAAAGGATTCACATCTTCAAAATTTGTATTGTATGGTGTAAACCCGTATTCCATTCATGGGTAGCCTTGTTGGAGCTCAGCAAGTTTATGTGTTACGTCACTGCGGCGAAATCTTAAAATAGAAGCACAAACGACTGTTTGATTTTATTATTGAGTTTCAACGAAGGAATAAATTGTTAAAGGAAAGCTCACGAGCCAATGAATTTTAGACTACGGTCTTTTTGTGTCATCTTAAATTATCCTAAAGAACTTCTTTGTTTATGAATCAGTGAAATGCATTTCAGAGACAATGAAAAGCTTCAAAAAGTCACAATTGTGTAGTTTGGATGCATGGCTGACTTTCCGTTGCAAATTATTACGATTTGTGGAATAAAGTTGTGGTAAGTAAAATGAAGTTACCGGCAACTATGTGGATAAGTAATGCTATAATATTGCAAGAACGCAAGCCGCAGGTACAGCCGTAACATTATGATCACCTACCTAGCAACGTGCTGTGCGGCTTTCGCAGCGCGTGTTAAGTCTGGGAATCGACTCCACTGGATTGATGAGGGTATCTTGAAGTATATAATGAATAAAATTCTCCGGCTGGACGTGTAGTGCAGGAAAGCTTACGTTAAGTCACGTTAAGGTTATTAAAAGGTTACTTGACGTAGCTAAAGTGTGCTTAATCTTCAAAGTGCTAGAGTTTGTTTAGGTAAGACACGCACGTGCAATAAATTCCAAGAATATGGAATTTATTTTTACTCAGCTATCCTCATTATCTTGAATATCAGTAATATAACTTCGATTTTAGTACATTAGTACCTTGAAGGCTCCTTATTAGAGCGGTAAACACAATATACCCTGAACTTAACGTAAACACTCAATGAAATAGACTTAACGGCCAGACAGAGGTCTGACAATAAAATGAACTAAGAAAACGTACTCACTTTTAACCTTTTATTGGGGAGCTCCTGGTATTACTCAAATACACACTCCAAAATAACACAACTACTGATAGCCCGAACTATCGTAATATCGTAGAAACGTAGGTAAATCGCATATCAATAATCAGGAAGAACTTATCACATATAAAACGAAGCTCTCTGGTATACTTGAGCGCGCCTATATATACTGCATACCACCACGTCATGACTTACACTCGTTGCCACATATAATTCAGCGGGAGAAACAACATCTCGTTAAGTAAGAAGATAATTTGCATAGGAAAATAAAATTACAAGAGATAGTAAAATCAAAAAGAAACTGAATCTAGAGTATACGTTACAAGCATTGTATACCACCTGTACCGAATGACGTCCTAGAGTTCGGCAACAGAGTGAGACACTGGCGTAAACCATCGGCTAAAATAAATGTTCAGTGAAACTTCAGCGGGGGAAGTTCAGAAGAAATTCTTGGATCTGATCTTTGAGCTATAATACTTCAGAACAGTACGGGCCTTGTAAGACAGTTTGTCCGATTCATGTTTATTAATACGGCACACTTTGGCGAGAAATAGTGCCTAGGTATGATGATATAATCTTGCCGCGGCCTGCTTCCGTTCAACCGTGCCGCCTGGGGGTACACTCTCATGGATTGATGAGGGTCCATGGTACGGTTAGACAAAAACTGTAACACGTATTAACCAAAACTGTAACGTGCAGCAGATGTTCACCGGCGCGGCGCCGAATATCAACCCGTTTGTGAGAACATTTGGCAATGGGACCTGGACTCATTCGTGAGGGTGACTATTCCGTCGTTCAATCTCAAGTCGCTGTGCTTTTGGGGCACATTTTAATTGTAGCTGTTAATGACAGCCAATCAACAGCTGCGCATGAAAGGGCAGCACAACTCTCACTCCCATCTCCAAGAGCGTCCTCTGGATTACGAGTTAGGAACAAGCATGGTTGTTGTACTATGCTTATGCTAGGAAGTACTGTGTGCTTGGAATGTACTATATACTGTTGTGGTCTGCAATTAACTGTGGGATAGATATCAATCGGCTGTCGCAGACCGCACGCGCCAATCGGAGCTGTTACCCAGGGATATCTCAGTTTTCTGCACGTCATGCAAATGTGTGTTCCCTTCCGGATCACTCCCGCCTCACCTCCAGTACCGTGGGCAAGGAACAGCCCAAAAATGCCTCTGTTTGCAAGATGATGAACCTTCCTCATTGTAAGGAATTGTACTGGAAAAATTACACGCCAGAGTGACTCTACACGTAGCAGTCAGACGTAGAAATTACCCTCAAAGTTAGGTTTAGACATGGCTATCTTATTGTGAAGATATTTTGGGGCATTTATTAGAGCGGGAAGTAACGTAGAAGCGGGCCATTCGTCCCTGAGAGTGATATTGGAACAGAAGAGAAGAACAGGTGTCAGGGGGGAAGGAAATGAGGATCTTATTTGTTACGCGGTTCTTACCCGGTGCTGAGGACTTAGCCGGCTCTCCAAGACATGGCTGATAAGTTGTAGCTAGGCAGCTGATCCGGTGGAACCAGCGAATATCTGCTCTAACCGCAGGGGTAACCCATGTTTAAAATGACCCGCTCTTCCTGTGATGCTTATGTATATCACAATATAATAACAGTGTCCGTCACAACACCGCCTTGTATTCGCTCATTCTTAGAGACAGGTGTAATCATAATGTTCTTTGCATTTTGTGTTTTCCGTCAGGGTTTAGAGATCTCCTTGAGTAACTTTTGGAGCTAGAAGTAGGCAGCCTTTTCCGATTTGGTGCTACAGGTTCAAGGGAAGGCAGAAGATTATATGCTATTGGATAAGCATATACGACACCGTGCTTCTTGTGGTACTCGACCCGGAAGTACGTGTATCGAGTAGCCTGTATCATACATATTGCTTTCAGATGTAAATATTTTACAGGGCTATGTATCTGACAACCTAGGAGTTTATTAAACACAGTCTGAGTACGTCTTTGTCGTAATGAGGATTAAATACAGTTTCATGTATAAAATTCCTTCACTGCCACTAAAAGCACCAAAATTGAAATTTGCTTAGCCTTAAACTCCTGCCAATGACAAATATTGTGGAAAAATTCAATGAAACAGAAATATCGTTTAGCTATGCATGCACGGGCACATATGTATAGTGGATAGGCACTTTACCAGGTACACCTCCATACCATAAGTCAGGAAATAATCATATGTGTTATTGGTAATGAATTATCCGTCGAATATAGTGTTTGTCAAACTTATTTTCATTACGTTTCTTGTGAATAAGTAAATTTCATTACATATTTGAGAGATTCAAAGAGAAAGAGAGAGACCGTAACTCCTCAGGAAATTGCGTTACACGCTTCAAAATCTGCCACACTTTCTTCTTTGCTGTTCGAGTTATAGGCGACGGTTTTGGGTAAAAACTATAGCCGATGACCTTTGTAGATGAAAAATAATTGATAATAATATTTCTACGGGAAACAGAAAGACAGTTGATAACGTGCATGCTACCTTGAACGTGCGTGAAAATGTTCAATCACATGTACATAGCGAGCGGCAGAATAACTTTCCTTATTTGGGTATTGACATTCCATTTATGATCGGAATATTTCTTTGAAAATGATGTCCTACACTCCCAGGATGCATGGCGGACTTTAGTAACTATCTCTAGTAAATTGGGTAATTTTTTTTTCTAAAGGCTCATAAAAGATTTCACAAAGCTGTTTGTCAAACTTATTTTCATTACGTTACTTGTGGGAGAGGGAATTTCATTACATTCCTTCAGTGTTCCACTTTGCAGCTTGGCTTGTCCATCTCAGCGATAATTAATCAACGCATCCGGTTGCGGCATATGCCCAGTCCAGACCGAGCTTGGGATTAATAGACTGGGTCAGGACAATTCACACTTCTTATTACTTGCTGAAAGGGCTAAAACAATGTAAATGTACCTACCAAAAGGGATACAGGATGTGTGAATTACTTGCTTCTACCCAGTTGAACGATGTCTGTGACAGGGGGATTATTCCCTACAGGAGCGGTGGAAAGGGGTCGAGAGGTGCATTGCATGGCGGCCTCACTGCTAAGGGAACCTCAAAATTATTCCGGAGTATTATTAAATAATTCATGGAAAATTATTTTTTAAAAACAGGGAGAAACACAAATGGATTGACCGAAACTGTAAATATTCAGTTATTGCGATTTATTATCTAAACAAAAATGAACCTTAACATGGACAATTTTGTTGGACAGCCCTTTTCAATCCAGTACTAGTTCAGTTATATAACAGATTTCGGTTGTTTAAATTGTTGCACTGTAGATATGAATTTGTTACCTAAATGGGATCCTGTTGAAGCTATATTATCATCAGTTAAATAATTCATCAAATTTAATGCCGACGTATCAGATGATTGTTTTATGAATTACAACTCAAAGATTTTCTGACAGTCAACCAAAAAATTCAAGGCCATAAAGAGCTTCTTCAACACATAGGTGATTGCAATTTTAGTGATATTTTCCTAAAGTTTACGATTGCTTTACGACTATTTTTGACTATACTAGTAACCACTGAAAGTTCTGAAATCTCATTTAGCAAGCAGCAAATGTTAAAATCATATTTAAGGTCAACCGTGATTCAACATCTTTTGTCATCTTTTGCGATATTAAGCAAATATGCATAGAAAGTGAAGAAGAAGAGTTATTTTGCTTCGTAACAAAAAAGTGAATCCAGAACAAAGAAAGAAAATTACTGAGGTGAATTTACCGAAAAACGTATCTCAAGAATAAGTACAAAAATCCGTTGTCAGTTTTAGTTTTTTAAATATTTTTCTGCAAAAATGACAGTTGCATTTATGTATTTTTTTGGAAGTATTATTTAAGTTCTGGTTTTTAGTAAAAACAACTGCAATTGCTTACTGGGGACTTTCAATGACGTCGAAATACTCATAATTCATGAATGACAGATGGACAATATATTCTCAGTTATTATTACCCTGTCATTGGAATGACTTCAAAAGGTTTATGCGAGGACTGGTAATCAGCCAACGGCTGCTCAGGTAAGGCAGTGTCGTGTGAATTTTTTGGCCTTTGATAGCAATAATGTAATCTGCAAAACAAAGAAAAATTTACGCATGGTTGCCTATTCAATTAGCTGATCAGGAGAATACATATTCAACTTAGAATTGTAAGTGAAAATATTATTTTCTATATCATGAGCAATATTCAAAGATTTCATTTTATTGTGTGCATATGTGTGTGTGAGGGGGGGGGGTATGGACCTCATTAATGGTATTCATGTCACGACAAATCACGCAACGCCCCTGATTCCCCGTCATGCCTTGCGTCACAGAGCAGAAATGTAAAAATAAAAGTGAGCTCTTATCATTCGTAGCCTGCGTAACAACTAACTGCTAAGCGAACATTTATGTTTAGAGAGAGCAGAAACTTTTTGGCCCTGTTTAGTATATGGTACACTTAACCTTTTAAAGCTTTTCCACATATCACTCGAAGAAGGATATTACTGGTAAAATAGTCCCATTATAAAAACCAATAATTCGGGCATTTTGAATGCAACAAATTTTGGAAGAAAACTGGTAAGAAATAGGGTTGAGTCATCTAAGTGGCTGTGCTCAGTGACAGCAAAAAAGGCCACATTCTGCCCTACGTTGGTGTAGGAACACATAAAGTAAATATGGCCGCAGAGTCCAACCTTAGCAATCGTGTTTAGTACATTCTGTACGAAACTGATAGAACTTAATTCAACGTATTGATACATGCACTGTTCTTTCAAAATAATAATAAATAAAAATTAAAAAAAAATTAAAATTGCGAACACTACTGGTGTTAAGCAGATCAATAAATTACCCAAGTAAAAACAGTGTGTAGCAGCGATATATGAGGAAAAGAGTAATGTGTATTTACGTCTCATACGGGAAAATAGAAATAGAAAACGTTTAATAATTCGACAAATTCCAAGCGATGAAAGTGTCCGTAAGTAAAATCAGAAAATACTACTGCTGTAAAAACAACTACGGAGTTGAAATATCCATTTGTTCCCCAAAAATTCGTAGAAGATCTAGCGTAGAATTGAAAGAATATATGAAAACTATATATAAATAAGGAGAAAAGATATGTCAGAAATACCGGAGAAATATGAAATTTAGAGACGCAACAATGAAAAGGGTTGAATCCTTATGCGCGCTAATCTGTTGCAGCTTCAGAGCAGGGAAAACAATAACAACTGCCTTAATTGGAGCCTGAATTAAGTGTTGAGGTGTACAATCTGCCTGAATGAAGTATTGAGGTGTGCAGTCTGCCTGAATGAAGCATTGAGGTGTGCAATCTGCCTGAATGAAGCACTGAGGTGTGCAATATGCCTGAATGAAGCATTGAGGTATGCAGTCTGCCTGAATGAAGCATTGAGATGTGCTTTTTTACGGCACTGGCGCTCTCTATTCCCTAGAATCAGTGGCAGCACGTTAAGGAGTGGCGATAGCTTATAGCCATAAGATTTGATCACGATGATTGTGGTCATTAAACCCCAAAAGAAAACAAAAGTATTTGGCAATGAAAGAAACATGATGATATAATTATTATCTCCTGCAGTCCAAATAAAAAATCTTCAAGCTGAGAACAGAGAAGTTGCATTGATTTTAATCCTAAGTCATGATGTTACTGAAGCTAAACGAAAATGCATTATTTCTCACGGAGAAGAAACACATGGAAGAAAAAGATAAACGAAAGATGTACAACTTGCTAAAGGAACGAAATAAAATAAATTCTACGCATACGGTGAGATGAAAGTCACTAGGTGTGTTTTAATTAACATAACAAGAAAAACCAGACGACGGACTCAATGAAAATAAAAATAACAATGTGCAAGCAGCCACTTTAAGCAGATGAAATAAAAGACATGTAGCATTTAGTGCCGTAACTCATAAGTAGGAGAAATACTGTATGTATCGAAGCAGCACAAAATCGTGTTTCAGATGAAATAAATAACTTTACATTTGTAAAACTGTTTTCAAAGCATTGTAAAATTCCGATCTTGAAGTTGAGATTACCCCACTACATCGTCGGCCAATGTCTCAATACCGAGGGAATATCTTTGTTCGTTTCTACGTCAAGCAACACTTCACGAAGCTATAAAACATTCTTTTAATTTTGAGCAGCACAAAACATTTCCAAGAAAAAAAGGGCACTCAATGCACGAAACCACCATCTGATTACCTCCTTTTCGGCACTATAGTACAGAACATTCTACAGTGCAAGAAAAGAGGTAATCAGATGGGCATTTCGTTACTACAGTGCAAAGTAGCAAGCACAATTATTCGATAAGGTACTTCATTTTGAAAATATAAAACAGTCCTTCTTACGGAAATACTGAAATTTACAATGTTTCAGGAATGGAACACTGTAAAAAAAAATTCTGAAATTCAAGAGCCACTTTCCGCGATTCCTTTCGTGAATTAACGAAATGTACACTGATGTTCAAAATTAAGAGAATTTGCACATTTGGTTGAATTTCTGAAAAACTAATAAACACATTTTAATGAAATTTGGTATGGATATACAGTAATATAAGAGAAAAACTTATGCCATACAACAGTCATGGTGCGCACTCATGATCGTCAGTAAGGCTCATCAGCGCAGGGATGTCCAAAATCCACGTTGCAAGATCGAATATAAAATGACTCTAATATGGGGTATGGTCCCTTCTAACGTCAGACAGCTCTCACAGCGTGACGTCATACTGGAAACGAGGCAGTTGATGAGTCCCTGTGGCAGTAGGTTCCACTCCTACAGCAACGCAGTTTTCAGCTTCTGGATGGTTCTCAGAGGGAGATGGCGAGCTGCAATTGCCCTCCCAAGAGCGTCCCAGCCATGTTCGATAGGGTTTAGGTCTGGCAATCTGGCTGGCCAATCCATCCGGCGAATATCCTCATTTTCAAGATAATCGTCGAACAGGTGAGCCCTATGTGGACGAGCGTTGTCGTCCATAAAAAGTGAACCGAGGGTCAACTGCGCCCCCGAAAAGACGAACATAGGGCTGTAAGATCTCATCATTATACCTCTCAGCAGTCAGGAAGCCTCTGTCAAACACATGTAGAGGTGTGCGGCCGTCCAACATGATGCCTGCCCAGACCATGACACCTCCGCTGCTATAGCAGTCTCTTAATCGGATGTTGGAGGAAAGGTATCGGGTCCTAGTTTCTCTCCAGATGATGGTACGTCGAGAATCAGTGTCCAGGTTGAATCGCGACTCGTCTGTGAAGAGAACGTTTTTCCACTGAAGTCTGGTCCAAGGCTGATGTTGTCTGCACCATGGTAAATGCGCTCTCTTGTGTGCTGAAGTGAGTGGGACGCACACAACGGGTCTTCTGTCAAAACGTCCTCTCTCATGAAGCCTTCGGGAAACAGTAACCCTTGAAACTCGGGTTCCAGTGGCGGCATACAGCTCACGAGTTAGCTGTGCAGTTGTAGTAGTCCTGAGGCGCCTCGCTGAAAGTTTCAAATAACGATCTTCGTTGGCCGTCGTTGCTCTTGGACGACCTTGGCTACGCCTTCTGGATATAGATCCGGTGTCTTTAAACTATTTCCACAAATTGCAGACGACACTGGGCGTTACATTGAGCTCTCTAGCAACCTGCACTTGCGACTACCCTGCCTCCAATCTACCGAGGATTCTCCACCTCATTCCGTCATCAATATTTTCGTGGCAACTCATTTTATCTGACTGCTTATGAAATTGAACCAACTCCTGCAAGAAACACAACGAATGTCGCCGAGGAGTACGAGCGAACTAATCGCGGAAAAAGCCACGTGCGCTTTTCATGCCCTACACTGTCAAAGCTCCGCGCACACGCACGTGTACGTTTACGTATTCGACACTGCAAATTTGCATTCTTATTCGGCGGCATAATTTGTACCTTTGGTTCCGTACTTTTTGTAAAAATCGACAAAATGTGCAGATTCTCTTAATTTTGAACACTAGTGTATTTCTGAAACAACTTTTTCCGTGAAATTACGGGAAAAAAATTTGAATTTCACGGATTCAAAATTTTTATTCGCCAGAAATATTCTGTAGTTTCCGAAACCTTTTCACGCACAACTCATCTCGTGTATTAATGGGAGAATTCCGTTCTCGCTTTTTCCGTATCCATATGACGAAAAATTGCCGCTAATAGGACCGATTCGTAGGAGTACTTGAAGTTTGAGTAACTGTTAAATTTCAATCGTCTGTCAAAGGATCTGATTTTAAAGTTCTGTAGAGAGATAGGATATTGTAGATAGCATATCGCATGAAGTTTTGGTTACTATAGCACTGGATATTTTTCCTCCTCTATCCTGTTTTCTATTATGTACTGGGTTACTGTAAGAAACCGGGTACTTCAATTTCTGTACAGATCATTGTACGACATCTCTGTATCAGTCTTGGGAACCACATCAGATCATATGTACATGATTTTAGGAAGGGAGTGTCTGACCACATGTCTTAAACAACCCTTAGAAATAGGAAGCTAAGAGATTTGGGCTAGAGTGCACGATCGGAGAGTGATACGGAATCAAGGAAGAAAGGGGGAAGAAGACGTCCTTATTTATTACCAGGGAGCCAGTACCCATGATCCGACGGCTTAACGTGCCCATCCGACGCACGGCGGATATTTAGTGGTTGGAGCATTCGCAACTGCCTGGGATCGAACCTGAGATTCCTCCGTGGTAGTTATGAACGCTGACTACTAGGCCATTTGCGATACCAGTCTTTGGACCCCTTAAGACAAAAGCTATTTATAGGTATCAAGGGCAAATTTTGTATTTAGTTGATTTGTGAAATAATACTATAAGACAGTACATTTTACCATTTTTTAAAGAAAACTGAAAGTGATTGCCAATTTAGGAAGTTTTCAAGTTGCAAAGCATTCCGTAGCTTCGAAAAATCCCCATGAAACAAATATTTAATTAGTGATATATCCTTCTACAAAAAGAATAAAATTATAACAAACCTAATCAAAAACATAATTAAGTCCAAAAGAAAAGAAAATATCTAAATCACGCACATTAATGAAAAAAAAAATGCTTTAACCATCGCACAATTAGTTTTACCATGAACGTGGTTCGTGTTTCCGAGTGTTTCTGGCTCAGTGGTTATGACGCGCGTTATTTTTAGAACTGACCCAAACAACGTAGGTTCGTTCCCCAACGCTGCGAGAAGGTTATATGGTGTACGGGCTGAAAAATTCAGCGTCTTCGATTTTGAGAAATTTCTGTACAAATAGGGATAAAGCTGAAACGGACTTTTCTGACTACTGAAGATCTATGAATATATGGAAACTAAAGAAAAAATTTACACTCTTAAAAACGGAAATTTCGTTAAAAGACGGACCGCTTCCGGTAACTTTGCTACACGTTATTTTCAAAAATTTCCTGTGAATTCACACCACTTATATTGTACAGTGTATCTGTGTAGCGAAACTTCTGTTTCGGAGCCACAAAAATGGACAACCTAACAAAATTCTGCTGTATATGGTTACTCAGCTGTAAACAATGTCCGAAACTATAGACTGCTAATTTCTTCATGCGAAAAGCTTTGAGAACTATTGAACCACATTTGCCGACAGCTATAGAAGCAAAGAATGAATAGCTCTGGAATCACTTCATTCGTGTGCTATTTTTATAATATTTAGAGGATAATATTTTATATCTGTTATGTCTATTTGAACTGAAGTTTTAAAGCATGCTGATGTTAAACGAGATCGCACAAATATGGATTATTCAAAAACTCGAAACTTTCGTCATATGACACCAGACAGGGTTTAGGGGGAAACACTAGAAACTATTAGGGGTATGCTAAAGTTTCCGCTGTTCCCGCTAGCTGGCGCTGAAGGGGTCTAACCGACCGGCGACCCATGCTGTTAGTTCGTACATGAAGCCAAGCATCGCCGTCGATAAAGTTCATTAGCTCCACTGTTTGTTATTCAGTTTTAATTTGGGGAAAAGTGTGAGTGAAGCATAACTGTTCAATATGTCAGGCGTATGGCGAAACGGTTATGAGTGAGAGGACGTTTCGAGAATGGTTTGACAGGTTTAAGAAAGGTGATCTAAACTTGGAAGACAAGCCACGTGCAGGTAGACCGCAGGAACTCGCAAACGAGAAGCAGGAGTCGCTGTTGCAAGAGGATGCCACACAATCGACCGCGCAACTGACGAAACGTTTGAAAGTGGCTCAGTCGACGGTGGTACGGCGTCTACATGCCTTGAGGACGATCCAGAAGATTGGTAAGTGGGCTCCGCATACTTTAATATTGGTCAACGATTGGGCATCTGCATGTCGTTACTGAAAAGGTTTCAAGGGAAACATTTCTTGTGGAAGGTTGTCACCGGAGATGAAAAATGGGTCTATTGCGACAACAACGTATGCAAGCAAACCTTGGTCGACCATCAGCATCCACTGCAAAACAGGATATCCACGGGGAAAATGTGCTCTTGTGTGTGTGGTGGGATATGTATGCAGTTCTGTACTTCGAACTGTTAAAACCGGGCTAAATAATCACTGCACAACGAAATAGCTGTCAGTTGATGAAACTGAACGCAGCAATTGAGAAAAAGCGCCAATGGACAGATAAAGGACGCCGCCCAGCATCAGTCATCCTGTTACATGAAAATACCAGACCACATGTCGGTTCTACCACGGAATCAACCCTTGAGGAGTTACACTGGGAGGTTTCACCGCACCCAGCTTGCTCCCAGGACATTGAACCCTCAGACTTTCCTCTGTTTCGCTTTATGCAACATGCCCTAAGCCAACAGTGGTTCACCACAATTCCAGAGGTGGAAAATTTCGTTATTGCGTTCTTCAGCTCAAAACCCGAGTTCTTTTATCATAGGGGTATTCATTTGTTGCCTGGAAAATGGTAAAAGGTCATTGACGGTCAATATTTCGTTGAATAAATGTGTACTGGTTTCCTGATTGTTCCTGTCTCAATTTTCCATAAAACGGCGGAAACCTTCACATACTCCTAATAATTAGAATTAAGATGTCTACGAGAAAACAATAACACTGAAAAAGTGACTGAAATTTGTAAAAATATAACTAAATTTTACCGTACTTTAAGAAGTGCACAATCGAAGCGACTGTTAATGGACTAAACGTTATCCAGACACAGAAATTTGTCATTCGTTGAACAATTTGAAATTCATATCAAACTATCAAAATTTATTACTTCTATTATATTAAAATTAATATCAGATATTAGCGATGAATTTAAATTCGCAAATATACGTTTATTAAGATCACACCTTCCTGCGCTACATAAATGGCTCAGTTCAACATATGTGACCGCATGTGAGCGCGATGTGCGGTATACAAGAGGCAAACCAGGTAGTCACGCATTATTCAATGTTCGATTGAGGGATGGAATGGGCAAAAGTAGTGATCTAAGTGACTCCGAAAAATTCTTCACGCAAAAAAAAAAAAAAATAAAATAATTCCATAAATCAGCGATCCTGTGGACGAAAGTAAGCGGTATATATATTAAAGGGGTTCAAAGGTGACTTGCGACATGGTCGTCGGCTGTTGTAGCCCATTCGTGGCATGGTCGTTGGCTGTTGTAGCCCATTCGTGGCATGGTCGTCGGCTGTTGTAGCCCATTCGTGGCAGGGTCGTCGACTGTTGTAGCCCATTCGTGGCAGGGTCGTCGGCTGCTGTAGCCCATTCGTGGCAGGGTCGTCGGCTGTTGTAGCCCATTCCTGCATGGTCGTCGGCTTTTGTAGCCCATTTGTGGCATGATTGTCGGCTGTTGTAGCCCATTCGTGGCATGGTCGTCGGCTGTGGTAGCCCATTCGTGGCATGGTCTTCGGCTGTTGTAGCCCATTCGTGGCATGGTCCGACACGTTTTGTTTTCGCAGATGCCCATCGCCACACCAATGAAGAATTCCACAATAACTTTCCGTCTTGCGGCTCGATTCTTCGCTTGCTCGATTCTGGCAAGTCTCGTTTTTTTTTGTTTTTTTTTTGAGGTTTAACGACCACCGTGAGCAACTCAATGGCCTATAAGCAGTCGCCCGTCCCTAATTTAGGGTCACTGGTTCCAGGGAAGGGAGAGAGCCAGTGCCGTAAGACAAACACAACATCCATGCCTGACCGTGTTTCGAACCCAGACCCCTTACGGACGAATGATCAGAGGCGAACGCCTTAGACCACTGCGCCACCAGGGCGGCAAAGTCTCGTTTGACCCCTCTGATCCACCACGTGATATTGTCCACAGGATCGCCGATTACTAGATTTTTGCATGACTCACAATTCACTGAAAATCCTTGCTACGAAAGTAAGTGAAAAATCCAAGCGGACGGTAGTTTAGAAGATGCTCATACCGGTATGCCTGACGTTAAACATCCTGCCACGTTCAAATTTCCTCAGATCACTTTTTTTAGCCATTTCGATCCTTAATCAAACGCTAGCTGGTCTCCAATGAATTTATTTGCCTGATTTATACGGCACGAGGCGACCACATGATATCTTGCGTGTTCGTGTGAAGAGAGCAGGTGCACCTAATAAACTATCATCTCAGTATGCATGGCAGGTATAAAAATACATTATTGTTCTGCAACAGGAATGCGCATTTAACTGGTACCATGAAGCACACTCTTTACAAAACATTGAAATTCTATCAACCTGCCGCGGGCCAAAAATATAATACATATCAAAGTTGTACGCTTTCCGATTCTACTAAAACCTAACAATACAAAAATGCATGTGTTTTAACTGTTTCTCCTTTATGGATCTTGTAAAAAGAATTTTAATATATATATATATATATATATATATATATATATATATATATATATATATTTGTGCCGCCCCGGTGTGTGTGTGTTTGTGTGTATATATATATATATATATATATATATATATATATATATATCATCATCATCATCATCATTGTCAACCATTATTAATCCACTGCTGGACGAAGGTCTCCCCAAGTTTCCTCCACAACGGTCTGTCTTGTGCCAGTCTCCTCCATGTCACTCCCGCATATTTACGAATTTCATCCACCCATCTCCCATGTGGTCTTTTTCTGGGTCTTTTTCCTGTCCCTTGGAATCCAATCTAAAATTTCGGCTGTCCATCTATGGTCTGTCCTTCTGGCAGTATGTCCAGCCCATTGCCATTTCAGGGATTTAACTCTGATCATGATGTCTTCCACTCTCGTCATTTTTCGGATCCACGTGTTACTCTTCTTATCTCTCCTGGTTATAATAAGCATGCACCTCTCCATGCTTCTTTGAGTTGTCTGCAGCTTTGTATGTCTCTTTTAGTTAAGGTCCACGTCTCTGCACCATACGTAAGCACTGGAAGGATGCATTGATCAAACACTTTTCTTTTAAGACATAATGGCATATTGCTCTTGAAAATTATGCTGTTTCTTCCAAAAGCTCTCCAGGCAAGTTTTGTACGCCGATTAATTTCTTCATCAATGTGACCCTCACTTGATATCTGCTGTCCAAGATAAACATACGTATCTGTTATCTCCAGTTTTTCTCCATCAATCGATAAATCTTCATTTCTTGTAAAAGCATTGAACATCACTTTTGTCTTCTGAAAGTTCATTTTTAATCCCACTTCTTTACTCTTGTCAGAAAGTTCCTGGATCATACTCTGCAGCTCTGATGGGGTAGTTGCAAAAATGACTACGTCATCAGCAAAACGAAGGTGGGTTAGATAATCTCCATTAATCTTTATCCCTTTGTTTTCCCAGTTCAGTGATTGAAAGACATTTTCCAATGTGGCATTAAAGAGCTTCGGAGATATGGTGTCACCTTGTCTCACTCTTTCCAATTTTTATGTGTGTTGTATTTTCAAACAGCCGAATCTTTGCACTTGCATTTTCATAGATGTTATTAATAATATTAATGTATGCATCTTCAATACCGCAGGATTTTAGAGCCGTGGTAACTGCTGATGGTTTCACCGAATCAAAGGCTTTTTCATAATCGATAAAAGCCATGCACAATGGAAGTTCATATTCCCTCGCTCTTTCAATCAGTTCTCTCAGTACGTGGATATGATCTATTGTGCTGTAGCCACTCCTGAATCCAGCTTGTTCTCTCGGTTGAGCCATGTCCAGTGTTACCTTCAAGCGGTGTGAAAGAACTTTAGTGAAGATTTTATAAACCACTGATAGGAGGCTGATAGGTCTGTAGTTCCTGAGATCCTCAATGTCACCTTTTTTATGTAGCAGGATCATTGTAGCATTGTTCCAATCCTCAGGAATCTTCCCTTCATTAAGGCATCGAGTGAAAATTTGGGCGAGTACTGTTTCAATTTCTCCACTTGCTTCTTGTATGATGTCTATAGTAATTCCATCTTCTCCTGGAGCTTTCCTTCGCTTCATGTTCTTGATTGCATGAGCAACTTCTGCTGGGAGGACTGGAAGAACTCTGGTACCTTTCATGATGTCTGAGTACATGTATCATCCCTTTCATATAATTTGGAGTAGAAATATTTCACTCTTGTCAAAATTTCGCCTCTATTTCTTGTTATAGAACCATCTTCTTTTCTCAGAGCTATAATCTGTTTTCTTCCCTTACTGAGATGTCCCTTTGCTATCTTAAGGCTTTGGTTGTTTTCAATTGCTTTCCTCACTAGCTCACAGTTGAATTTCCTTACGTCTTCAGTGATACTTTTTCGTGTTGTCTTGCATAGCTCTATATATTCCACTTTGGAAGTCACATCTACTTTAGTTGTCCTCATCTCTCTTCTTTTTTGCATCAACATTTTTTGGTTTTTCCTGATAATTTGTTCACATGCAACTTGTTCTTAGACCCAGCTAATTTTGTTGCTGTTTCCATTAGAGCTTTGGTTACTTTTCTGTTAACTTCCGAAATATCCACTTCTTCCGATGTTAGGCCTTCTAAAGCAGAGAATCAGTTCTTCAGTTCCAACTTGAAAGTATTATGGTGTTTTTTAAGGTTGGTTATGTCAATACATTTTGTTTGTCTTATGAGCTTGCCACGTTATAGTTTAGTGTTGAGGTGCATCTTACATCTCACCAATCTATGGTCACTACCTGTGTTGAACTTGTTCAGCACACTGCAGTCTTCGATGACGAATTTTTTGTTACACATAATAAAATCAATTTCACTTGTCGTCCCAATTGGATGTCTCCATGTCCATTTCCTGTGTGGCTTTTTCTTGAAAAAGGAGTTCAAGATGAAAAATCCTTCTGCCTCTGCAAACTCAACGAGAGTATTTCCACGCTGGTTTCTGTTGCCGTGACCGAATTTACCTACTGAAGTTTCATTCTGTTGCCGTTGCCCTATTTTTGCATTGAAATCTCCCATAATTATCTTCAAGTGCTGCTTACCTTTATTATTTAGATGACGAATTTCCTCATAAAATTCTTCAATTTCTTCTTCAGGATGACTTGTGGTGGGTGCATAAGTTTGAATAATCTGAGCCTGGTATCTTCTCGATAGTTGGATAACGAGTCGTGCAGCTCTGTCAGAGGAACTTTCAACTTCTACCACTTTATCCTTCAATTTCTTGTTTATTATAAATCCAACACCACTAGTTCTGCCAGTATCTGTCCCACGATAATAGAAGAGATGTCCACTTTTCAGTTCAATGAGATCTTCCTTTTCTCCTTACCTCACTCAGCCCGACGATGCCCCACTTGATCCTTTGTAGTTCCTCTTCCAATTCAAGAAGCCTTGAATCAGAAGATAGGGAGCGTCCGTTGTAGGTAGCCAAGGTCAGCATCAAATGGCAGCCTAGTCCGGTCCTCCGGGGATTCTTAGCACCCTCTGCCTTCATGTCGCACTGGCCGCTGCCTTGGCCAGGTACATTCCAGCTGCCGGAGACTGAGGGCCAAGATTTAAGTTGTAGAGTCATTTTGGAGGTGTTTGGCCATAACTCACCACGCTGGCCAAGCGGGTTGGTGAGTGTGGGATAGCATTTCCTCTGATCCCGATGGTATAGTTATACCGCTATTGGCGGTCGTCAGAGCCCCTTTAGTGGGAACAGGATGCACCACGAGAAGGCGGGGTTGACATTTGTCAAGGAGAGGCTGTGATGTTACGCATCACCTGACCTTACATCCCTATATATCTATATATATATATATATATATATATATATATATATATTTGTGGCGCAGTGGTCTAAGGCGCTGGCCTCTAATCATTCGTCCGTGAGGAGTACGGGTTCGAATCCTGGTGAGGCATGGATGTTGTGTTTGTCTTACGGCACTGGCTCTCTCCCTTCCCTGGAACCAGTGACCCTAAATTAGGGACGGGCGACTGCTTATAGCCCATTGAGTTGCTCACGGTGGTCGTTAAACCTCCAATCAAAAGAAAAAGAAAAAAAAGATATATATATATTTATTTATTTTTTTTTTTTTTGATTGGAGGTTTAACGACCACCGTGAGCAACTCAATGGGCTATAAGCAGTCGCCCTTCCCAATTTAGGGTCACTGGTTCCAGGGAAGGAGAGAGCCAGTGCCGTAAGACAAACACAACATCCATGCCTGACCGGGATTCGAACCCGGACCCCTTACGGACGAATGATCAGAGTCCAGCGCCTTAGACCACTGCGCCACCGGGGCGGCTATATATATTTAAGTTGCATTAAAACGAAAATGCATATAACAAAATTACGAAAAATTCCTTAGTACTAGATTAAGGATTACAGGGCCGCCCCGGTGGCGCAGTGGTCTAAGGCGCTGGCCTCTGATCATTCGTCTGTAAGGGGTCCGGGTTCGAATCCCGGTGAGGCATGGATGTTGTGTTTGTCTTACGGCACTGGCTCTCTCCCTTCCCTGGAACCAGTGACCCTAAATTAGGGACGGGCGACTGCTTATAGCCCATTGAGTTGCTCACGGTGGTCGTTAAACCTCCAATCAAAAGAAAAAGAAAAAAAAAAGATATATATATATTTAAGTTGCATTAAAACGAAAATGCATATAACAAAATTACGAAAAATTCCTTAGTACTAGATTAAGGATTACAGGGCCGCCCCGGTGGCGCAGTGGTCTAAGGCGCTGGCCTCTGATCATTCGTCCGTAAGGGGTCCGGGTTCGAATGCCGGTGAGGCATGGATGTTGTGTTTGTCTTTCGGCACTGGCTCTCTCCCTTCCCTGGAACCAGTGACCCTAAATTAGGGACGGGCGACTGCTTATAGCCCATTGAGTTGCTCACGGTGGTCGTTAAACCTCCAATCAAAAGAAAAAGAAAAAAAAATATATATATATATATTTAAGTTGCATTAAAACGAAAATGCATATAACAAAATTACGAAAAATTCCTTAGTACTAGATTAAGGATTACAGGGCCGCCCCGGTGGCGCAGTGGTCTAAGGCGCTGGCCTCTGATCATTCGTCTGTAAGGGGTCCGGGTTCGAATCCCGGTGAGGCATGGATGTTGTGTTTGTCTTACGGCACTGGCTCTCTCCCTTCCCTGGAACCAGTGACCCTAAATTAGGGACGGGCGACTGCTTATAGCCCATTGAGTTGCTCACGGTGGTCGTTAAACCTCCAATCAAAAGAAAAAGAAAAAAAAAAGATATATATATATTTAAGTTGCATTAAAACGAAAATGCATATAACAAAATTACGAAAAATTCCTTAGTACTAGATTAAGGATTACAGGGCCGCCCCGGTGGCGCAGTGGTCTAAGGCGCTGGCCTCTGATCATTCGTCCGTAAGGGGTCCGGGTTCGAATGCCGGTGAGGCATGGATGTTGTGTTTGTCTTTCGGCACTGGCTCTCTCCCTTCCCTGGAACCAGTGACCCTAAATTAGGGACGGGCGACTGCTTATAGCCCATTGAGTTGCTCACGGTGGTCGTTAAACCTCCAATCAAAAGAAAAAGAAAAAAAAATATATATATATATATATTTAAGTTGCATTAAAACGAAAATGCATATAACAAAATTACGAAAAATTCCTTAGTACTAGATTAAGGATTACAGGGCCGCCCCGGTGGCGCAGTGGTCTAAGGCGCTGGCCTCTGATCATTCGTCTGTAAGGGGTCCGGGTTCGAATCCCGGTGAGGCATGGATGTTGTGTTTGTCTTACGGCACTGGCTCTCTCCCTTCCCTGGAACCAGTGACCCTAAATTAGGGACGGGCGACTGCTTATAGCCCATTGAGTTGCTCACGGTGGTCGTTAAACCTCCAATCAAAAGAAAAAGGAAAAAAAAAGATATATATATATTTAAGTTGCATTAAAACGAAAATGCATATAACAAAATTACGAAAAATTCCTTAGTACTAGATTAAGGATTACAGGGCCGCCCCGGTGGCGCAGTGGTCTAAGGCGCTGGCCTCTGATCATTCGTCCGAAAGGGGTCCGGGTTCGGATCCCGGTGAGGCATGGATGTTGTGTTTGTCTAACGGCACTGGCTCTCTCCCTTCCCTGGAACCAGTGACCCTAAATTAGGGACGGGCGACTGCTTATAGCCCATTGAGTTGCTCACGGTGGTCGTTAAACCTCCAACCAAAAAAAAAAAAAAAAAAAAAAGGATTACAGGAGTATTTATTCCCATCTGACAAAAAATTGTTTACACCATAATAAGAAAAGGTAAGTAAAATCTAAGAAGGGTCTGTTGCTTTTAGTCAAACCTTCCACACAAAGCAAAGAAATCTTTTGAAAGATATTTATTGAAACTATCAGCTGAGTAAACGTATCACAGTAATAGGCGTCACGGAAAACCAGGGAGAATTTATATAAACGAGATATTTTGTTAAATTCTTCTTATCATCATCATCATCATTGTCAACCATTATCAACCCACTGCTGGACGAAGGTCTCCCCAAGTTTCCTCCACAACGGTCTGTCTTGTGCCAGTCTCCTCCATGTCACTCCTGCATATTTACGAATTTCATCCACCCATCTCCCATGTGGTCTTTTTCTGGGTCTTTTCCTGTCCCTTGGAATCCAATCTAAAATTTCGGCTGTCCATCTATGGTCTGTCCTTCTGGCAGTATGTCCAGCCCATTGCCATTTCAGGGATTTAACTCTGATCATGATGTCTTCCACTCTCGTCATTTTTCGGATCCACGAGTTCCTCTTCTTATCTCTCCTGGTTATACCAAGCATGCACCTCTCCATGCTTCTTTGAGTTGTCTGCAGCCTTTGTATGTCTCTTTTAGTTAAGGTCCACGTCTCTGCACCATACGTAAGCACTGGAAGGATGCATTGATCAAACACTTTTCTTTTAAGACATAATGGCATATTGCTCTTGAAAATTATGCTGTTTCTTCCAAAAGCTCTCCAGGCAAGTTTTGTACGCCGATTAATTTCTTCATCAATGTGACCCTCACTTGATATCTGCTGTCCAAGATAAACATACGTATCTGTTATCTCCAGTTTTTCTCCATCAATCGATAAATCTTCATTTCTTGTAAAAGCATTGAACATCACTTTTGTCTTCTGAAAGTTCATTTTTAATCCCACTTCTTTACTCTTGTCAGCAAGTTCCTGGATCATACTCTGCAGCTCTGATGGGGTAGTTGCAAAAATGACTACGTCATCAGCAAAACGAAGGTGGGTTAGATAATCTCCATTAATCTTTATCCCTTTGTTTTCCCAGTTCAGTGATTGAAAGACATTTTCCAATGTGGCATTAAAGAGCTTCGGAGATATGGTGTCACCTTGTCTCCCTCCCTTTCCAATTTTTATGAATAAGTATATATACATACATAAGTTCCAAAGTTAATCAGAGATTAAAGCATATGTGCGTTCCATTGAACATTATCTTTTCTGATCTTACTTTGCAAAATCTGTTGCTGACAGTTTTTCAACCACCGATCAGCAAGAGAGGCAAGCTGAATTAATTTACATCTCGCTAAAGTGAACATAAAATTCTTGTTTTTTAAATTTGGAAAATGTAACATCGACAACACAAATTATTCTTTACTTTTATTCTGAATCAAGTTGATCTGGTTCAGATGTTCACTTCTTCTACGCACCGACTTTCGATGAAATCGTTAGATGCTCAAAGCACGTGGAACGCGATGCGGTATTTTATCGCAACCACTATCTGAATTAAATTCCAAAATTGTTTGCCCTCAATTTCCAAGTAGTAGTAAAAAAGTATACCATGCCTGCCAGGTTACAGTGCGCTAATCCAGCTAGAGAATCACTAAGGACAACAAGAAATTATATCCTTGCCAACCGAAACATTCTGGGTGATTTTAGTGGCATCATATTTTGAATCACCTATTTCAGTATAACTATAACTAATAATACTAAGGATTTCTTACCTAAAGCAAATGTTAAGGAGAAACAAAATCTGTGAAATTCCTCTTTAATGGTTTTGTAAAAGAAAACTTTCAATCATTTTAATATTGTTTTCCTTCAAAATAATGCTGGGAGATACAAAATGTTAGAGATGTCAACACAAAATCAGTCGCCAGATGGAAAGAGAAAATGAGTAGCTTTCTGCTCTTGAAAGTTTCTGAAGCCCCACTGTGACGTATATTCTAAATTAACTTTCCTTTTTAGTTTCTTTCCCTATGTAAATCTTGAGTTTATTCTGTTATTCTTCACTCTTAACGTGATATCTTTCTGTCAAACGAATACGTTTGGCAACACAATTGAGGTTAAATAAACGTGACGTATGCCTGAGTTTTGATAAGAAGAAGAGATAAAAACGACGACTAATCTATTGCTTGAGAGCATTGAATTGTAAACTGATTATTGAAAGAAGCGTTGTGAAAAGAGCGTTGTGTGGTGTGTGGAGAGTTTAGTGCAATATGCTATGCTACGATGTGTTTGCTACATCCTGAATAAAGCATCTTTTTCCGTAAGTGTGACTTCTGTTGTTTACATATTTCGTCTGGCCGTTAATGTTTCTTTCATTTAGGAACTACACTGCTGGACAATTGCTAAAGACGGATGACAATATCAACGATAGCAACCATAAAATGGAAGGCAGGAAAATGTGGAAATTAGCATAAGTGCGGGATACAGTAAGACGTGTTGTGCGTATGCAAATTTTGGATTGCCGAACTTGTTCGTGACGTCATAGCGCTGATAAGAGAAATAAAGGATTTGACGCGTATTGACCGTTGTTGTTCAAACGCAAAGTTGAAAGGGAAATAATCAATTGACGAACTTATAGGTTTCAGTAGGTCTTTCCGACATCACCTAGATGATTTTACGCGTGGCCGTATTATTGGCAAGATTGAAGAAGAGCGAAAAATAACACATGTTGCCAGGGACTTCGACGTCAGCCACAGTGTTGTTTCAAGGCTTTGGAAATCATTTCAAACAAATGGAGAGTGTAGCAAACGTCACGGGAGAGGTCGTGTTCGCAGTACGACACCTGCAGAAGATCGGTACATAGTGCTATCAACAAAAAGACACCGGCGCAGCACAGCTAGTGAGGTAGCAAATCAGTTTATGGCTGCTACTGGCAAGCGGATCTTTCAGAAAACTGTCGCCAGACGTTTGCATGAAGAAGGACTATACGTCCGCCGTCCTGTTGTGTGCATCCCATTGTCCAGACGTCACCGTACCGCCCGTTTGCAATGGTGCCATCAACATCGCAATTATCCTGATAACGACTGGTCTGCTGTCCTCTTCTCAGATGAGAGTAGATACAGTCTATCGTCTGATTGTCGACGACAACTGATCTGGCGTGATAGTGGTACTGCACATTGCCCAGCAAACATACAGGAAAGGGACCGATATTCGACATGTAGTGTCATGGTATGAGCTGGCATCATGATCAATGGCCGTAAGTCCCTCTATGTGCTTCCAACTGGGACTATGACTGGCCAACGATACATTAAAGATGTTCTGCTACCTCATGTTCGCATGTTCCGTGGTGCTGTCGGTGATAGATTCATTATAATGGACGACAACGAAACAGGTCATCGAACAGTCGCTGTCCAGGAGTGTCTTGAGAGCGAGGATATCCAACGCCTCCTCTGGCCAGCATGTTCTCCAGATCTGAATCCCATTGAAAATGTGTGGGATGCTTTGGGGAGAAGTCTTGCTGGTCACCAATGCCCCCCAATAAACAAGGACACCCTCATCCGTGCACTGATAGAGGAATGGGATAAATTACCCCAACAGCTGCTTGATAATGTTGTGCAAAGCATGACACGACATGTGGAATCTTGCATCGCCCTCCATGGTGGCCATATCCCGTATTGAAATCTTACGCCGGAACGCCTGCGGACGGTAATTTCATTTTTTTCACGTTTACGTATTCTGCACAAATAGGCCTGTTTGTCCCTTGAACACGTTCCAAAGCCTTCTGGATTTCAGATCACAATAAATTGTCTTTCTTGTAATGTTTTGGCATTCTGACATTATTTTATTTCACTTGGCATCCAACCACACTTACTTTTTTATGCGTTATATAGCCGTTTATGATCCGCCCTTAGCAATTGCCCAGCAGTGTATTTCTTAGTACCTTGATGTTTTAAGTTAACGTAGAAGTAAGACAAGACTTCTGGGCTATACCACATAAAGAAATGAGTACCCAAAACAGTGGCGTAACAAGAGAAAATGAGTTGCTTTTTGCTCTTGAAAGATTTTGATGACCCCACATAAAGAAATGAGTAGCGAAAGCAGCGGCGTAACAAGATAAAATGAGTTGCTTTCTGCTCTTGAAAGATTCTGATGACCCCACATAAAGAAATGAGCAGCGAAATCAGCGGCGTAACAAGAGAAACTTAGTTGCTTTCTGCTCTTGAAAAATTCTGATGACCCCACATAAAGAAATGAGTAGCGAAAGCAGCGGCGTAACAAGATAAAATGAGCTGCATTCTGCTCTTGAATGATTCTGATGACCCCACATAAAGAAATGAGTAGCGAAAGCAGCGGCGTAACAAGAGAAAATGAATAGCTTCCTACCCTTGAAAGATTCTGATGACCCCACATAAAGAAATGAGTAGCGAAAGCAGCCGCGTAACAAGAGAAAATGAGTAGCTTATTGGCCTTGAAAAATTCTGATGACCCCACATAAAGAAATGAGAAGAGAAAGCAGCGGCGTAACAAGAGAAAATGAGTTGCTTTCTTCTCTTGAAAAATTCTGATGACCCCACATAAAGAAATGAGTACCGAAAGGAGCGGCGTAACAAGAGAAATGAATAGCTTCCTGCCCTTGAAAGATTCTGATGACCCCACATAAAGAAATGAGTTGAGAAAGCAGCGGCGTAACAAGAGAAAGTGAAAAGCTTCCTGCCCTTGAAAGATTCTGATGACCCCACATAAAGAAATGAGTAGCGAAATCAGCGGCGTAACAAGAGAAACTTAGTTGCTTTCTGCTCTTGAAAAATTCTGATGACCCCACATAAAGAAATGAGTAGCGAAAGCAGCGGCGTAACAAGAGAAAATGAGTAGCTTCCTGCCCTTGAAAAATTCTGATGACCCCACATAAAGAAATTAGTAGCGAAAGCAGCGGCGTAACAAGATAAAATGAGTTGCTTTCTGCTCTTGGAAGATTCTGATGACCCGACATAAAGAAATGAGTAGCGAAAGCAGCGGCGTAACAAGAGAAAATGAATAACTTCCTGCCCTTGAAAGATTATGATTAACCCACACAAAGAAATGAGAAGAGAAAGCAGCGGCGTAACAAGAGAAAATGAATAGCTTCCTGCCATTGAAAGATTCTGATGACCCCACATAAAGAAATGAGTAGCGAAATCAGCAACGTAACAAGATAAAATGAGTTGCTTTCTGCTCTTGAAAGATTCTCATGACCCCACATAAAGAAATGAGTAGCGAAAGCAGCGACTTAACAAGAGAAAATGAATAGCTTCCTGCCTTTGAAAGATTCTGATGACCCCACATAAAGAAATGAGTAGCGAAATCAGCGGCGTAACAAGAGAAAATAAATAGCTTCCTGCCCTTGAAAGATTCTGATGACCCCACATAAAGAAATGAGTAGCGAAAGCAGCGGCGTAACAAGAGAAAATGAATAGTTTCCTGCCTTTGAAAGATTCTGATGACCCCACATAAAGAAATGAGTAGCGAAAGCAGCGGCGTAACAAGAGAAAATGAATAGCTTCCTGCCCTTGAAAGATTCTGATGACCCCACATAAAGAAATGAGTAGCGAAAGCAGCGGCGTAACAAGAGAAAATGAATAGCTTCCTGCCCTTGAAAGATTCTGATGACCCCACATAAAGAAATGTGTAGCCAAAGCAATGGGGTAACAGATTATGCTACCCACTGCCACGAGCGCGATATTTATTTTCATACCGCGCTCCCTGCAAAGTCATCTAACCTAACCACTTTAATGTTATGGAAGTAATGAATAATCTTAAGTACGAGACGCAATTACTAATTTAGTAATTACACCTCATAATGACGGTTTTAGCCACGTATTTGACTTTAATACCAGTAGTAACTCAACAACTATCCCAATACTTTTACCAGGCCTTGTGCTAATCGTCATATCGTCATCATTTAAGACGATGCGGACAATGCCCGGTGAAAGTATTCGGATTGAGTTTTAGTTAATATTAAATAGATAAAGTCATCGCTCTTTCCGCGGTTTTCTTTAGTTAACACATAGAAATCGAAAAATTGTATTTCGACTCCGCTGGGATCAAACCCCAGATCTCTCGGTAACTTGCCGAGTGCTTTCATTGTACGCTACGGTGCCAACAATCCACGGCGAAATGTGTGTTTATCTGTCAGCATTCGACTTCACAAATCCGTAGAAATGGGCTCAGCAACTGAGTCGTATGCATCTGGTGGGGCTTAACGTCCCAAGCTATTTAAATTTAGCAAATAAATCCAAAGGGCGAGAGGAATGGTGAAAATCTTCCAAATACGTGGAGACAATGTAAATAGACATAGTCATTGCTCTTTCCACGTTTTTCTTCAATTAACACACAGTAACCGAAAAATACTGCTGCGCCATTGGGGGGTGGGGGTGGGGGGCTGTGTGTATAATGTTTCGGTTGCTGTGTGTTAATTAAAGAAAGACGGGGAAAGAGCGATGACTTTGTCTATCTACATATTTACATTATCTCCAAGTATTTGGAAGATTTTCACCGTTACTATTAAATGCAAAACCGTTGCTAAACAGTCATTATAAGGTGTGATCACTAAATCATTAATTATTCTCTTAATTTATTTAGGATTATTCATTATCACCACGTCTCAAGAAAGACTAAGCGGTCTCAACATTTTAAGTGTAGAAGTGAAAAAGCTCGATCTTGTTTTTTCACTTCTACACTTAAAATGCTGAGACCGCTTAGTCTTTCTTGAGACCGCTTAGTCTTTCTTGAGACTGCGTCTTTTTTGAGCACTGCGCAGATACTTCTTTATTCATTTCAGTTTCGAAACAGATCGCTCAGCTGTAGACACAGTCATTGGTAAGGTCAGGATCAGCAAAAAAGCTGTGCAGAGGTATTGAATGCTAAATGCGAGGGTGTTAGCAATCTTTCAGTAACAGATCAGTCAATTCCCTAATTGATGTTTTGGACTTTCTCATCCATCAAAGCAAGTCTAAAGCTTTGAATTCGAAAGGGAAACTTTCTGTCACGACATCTTTGCGCTGCACTAAAAATTGTACTGCTTTCTTATTTAAGTCTTCATCCGATACAGTTGACAAAAATTGAGGTGTAAGTTCTGTAAACAAGTCACTCAAATATTTCATTCCTTGTTTTGATTTGGTTAACAATGATGTCTAATGTACTGTTAAACACCGCTGTTTGGAAACACTTTTCTGGATTTGATAATCGCTCATTTCGAGGCAACTCATCAAAATGTTTCTTGAATATAGGAACTTTTCGATCCTCAAAGTGGATGTCAAAACCCAATTGCTTTGCGAGAGAAATTTCAGACCACTTTGCCTCTTGAAAACTTTACTTATAAACAGAAAGTGCATCAGCAGCATTTTGAAGAAGAGCTGATTCCTGCGCAAGATCAACATCGTTTGATTGAAGAAGTTTTGAAACCAAGTAAACAGTTTCAAGCATTCGGGTTAGACAGAAAAAGTATTAAATTTCAAACGTCTGGAAAAGACAGAGAAAGTACTAAATTTCAAGCACCTTGACGAAAGTTGTATTCGTGGGCCACCCTGTACATTAGGCCCCCTAGCATTGCAGGCCTCTGTGTTATACCACTGAGCCAGAGATAGGGAACATTGTATTAATAATACCCATAACAGTACTTCATAAAGCTAAGATACAGAAAGCAGATGAGCAACAAAAGTTAGTAGTCGTTCACATTTAAGTGTCTCTTTATTTGTTTTTTGTCTGAAATTTAGCAACCAACGTGAACAACTCAACGGGCTGTAACTAGTCCTTAATTTAGGGCTTATAGTTCCAGTGAAAGAAGAGAGTCAGTGCCGTAAGACGACAATATATATTATAACGAAGTAAATTTCTCCGTCATTTTTGGTCTACGCTGGGAATCGAACCCGAGTCAGCTTATTCCGGAACAAGTCGCTCTACCAACTGCGCTACGCAGAAGTTCATTCTGACTCCTATCTGCCTCTATGTCGTGTGCGTCCATCTGGCAGGTACGTCACATTTCCCCCTCCCCCGAAAGAGGGCCGGGGGCATGGCACACAAGTCAGCCGTGACCATGAATCGTTGCAGGCAGCCATCCACTGTAGAACGTGCACTTGAGAACTCCCAGTCAGTCTGGTGTGTGGAATGCAACGTCACACACACATTTATTTTTCGAAGCGCTGGAGAAGGGATTCTCTGATTTTTCCTATCTCGCGGTGTGGAAATAACATCACACCATTGCGAGCTTTTGAACGGTCGGGTCATCCAGTTAGTTCAGGCGCCATTATAACGAAGTAAAATTATCCGTCATTTCTTGGTCTACTCCGGGATTCGAACCCGAGTCCGCTTATTCTGGAACAAGTCGCTCTACCAACTGAGCTACGCACACGTTCATTCTGACTCCTATCTGCCTCTATGTCGTGTGCGTCCTGCTGGCAGGTACGTCACAATATATCATCATCATCATCATCATCATCATTGTCAACCATTATCAATCCACTGCTGGACGAAGGTCTCCCCAAGTTTCCTCCACAACGGTCTGTCTTGTGCCAGTCTCCTCCATGTCACCCCTGCATACTTTCGAATTTCATCCACCCATCTCCCATGTGGTCTTCTTCTGGGTCTTTTCCTGTCCCTTGGAATCCAATCTAAAATTTCGGCTGACCATCTATGGTCTGTCCTTCTGGCAGTATGTCCAGCCCATTGCCATTTCAGGGATTTAACTCTGATCATGATGTCTTCCACTCTCGTCATTTTTCGGATCCACGAGTTTCTCTTCTTATCTCTCCTGGTTATACCAAGCATGCACCTCTCCATGCTTCTTTGAGTTGTCTGCAGCCTTTGTATGTCTCTTTTAGTCAAGGTCCACGTCTCTGCACCATACGTAAGCACTGGAAGGATGCATTGATCAAACACTTTTCTTTTAAGACATAATGGCATATTGCTCTTGAAAATTATGCTGTTTCTTCCAAAAGCTCTCCAGGCAAGTTTTGTACGCCGATTAATTTATTCATCAATGTGACCCTCACTTGATATCTGCTGTCCAAGATAAACGTACGTGTCTGTTATTTCCAGCTTTTCTCCATCAATCGATAAATCTTCATTTCTTGTAAAAGCATTGAACATCACTTTTGTCTTCTGAAAGTTCATTTTTAATCCCACTTCTTTACTCTTGTCAGCAAGTTCTTGGATCATACTCTGCAGCTCTGATGGGGTAGTTGCAAAAATGACTACGTCATCAGCAAAACGAAGGTGGGTTAGATAATCTCCATTAATCTTTATCCCCTTGTTTTCCCAGCTCAGCGACTGAAAAACACCCTCCAATATGGCATTAAAGAGCTTCGGAGATATGGTGTCACCTTGTCTCACTCCTTTCCAATTTTTACGTGTGTTGTATTTTCAAACAGCCGAATCTTTGCACTTGCATTTTCATAGATGTTATTAATAATATTAATGTATACATCTTCAATACCGCAGGTTTTCAGAGCCATTGTAACTGCTGATGGTTTCACCGAATCAAAGGCTTTTTCATAATAGATAAAAGCCATGCACAATGGAAGTTCATATTCCCTCGCTCTTTCAATTAGTTCTCTCAGTACGTGGATATGATCTATTGTGCTGTAGCCACTCCTGAATCCAGCTTGTTCTCTCGGTTGAGCCATGTCCAGTGTTACCTTCAAACGGTGTGAAATAACTTTAGTGAAGATTTCATAAACTACTGATAGGAGGCTGATAGGTCTGTAGTTTCCGAGATCCTCAATGTCACCTTTCTTATGTAGCAGGATCATTGTAGCGGTGTTCCAATCCTCAGGAATCTTTCCTTCATTAAGGCATCGAGTGAAAATTTGGGCAAGTACTGTTTCGATTTCTCCACTTGCTTCTTGTATGACGTCTACAGTAATTCCATCTTCTCCTGGAGCTTTTCCCCGCTTCATGTTCTTGATTGTATGTGCAACTTCTGCTGGAAGGACTGGAGGAACTCTGGTACTGGTATCTTTCATGATGTCTGGAGTGCATGTATCATCCCTTTCATATAATTTGGAGTAGAAATCTTTCACTCTTGTTAAAATTTCGCCTCTATTTTTTGTTACAGAACCCTCTTCTTTTCTCAGTGCCATAATCTGTTTTCTTCCCTTACTGAGATGTCCCTTTGCTATCTTTAGGCTTTGGTTGCTTTGAATTGATTTCCTCACTAGTTCACAGTTGAATTTTCTTACGTCTTCAGTGATACTTTTTCTTACGTCTTCAGTGATACTTTTTCTTACGTCTTCAGTGATACTTTTTCTTACGTCTTCAGTGATACTTTTTCTTACTGTCTTGCATAGCTCTATATATTCCACTTTGGAAGTCACATCTTCTTTAGTTGTCCTCATCTCTCTTCTTTTTGCATCAACATTTTCGTTCTTCCTGATAATTTGTTTACATGCAACTTGTTCTTAGACCCAGCTAATTTTGTTACTGTTTCCATAAGAGCTTTGGTTACTTTTCTGTTAACTTCAGAGATGTCCACTTCTTCCGATGTTAGGCCTTCTAAAGCAGAGAACCTGTTCTTCAGTTCCAACTTGAAGGTATTATGGTGTTTTTTAAGGTTGGTTATGTCAATAGATTTTGTTTGTCTTATGAGCTTGTAACGTTCAAGTTTAGTGTTGAGGTGCATTTTACATCTCACCAATCTATGGTCACTACCTGTGTTGAACTTGTTTAGCACACTGCAGTCTTCTATAACGAATTTTTTGTTACACATAATAAAATCAATTTCACTTGTCGTCCCATTTGGATGTCTCCATGTCCATTTCCTGTGTGGCTTTTTCTTGAAGAAGGAGTTCAAGATGAAAAACCCTTCTGCCTCTGCAAACTCAACGAGGGTATTTCCACGCTGGTTTCTGTTGCCGTGACCGAATTTACCTACTGAAGTTTCATTCTGTTGCCGTTGCCCTATTTTTGCATTGAAATCTCCCATAATTATTTTCACGTGCTGCTTACCTTTATTATTTAGATGACAAATTTCCTCATAAAATTCTTCAATTTCTTCTTCTGGATGACTTGTGGTGGGTGCATAAGTTTGAATAATCTGAGCCTGGTATCTTTTCGAGAGTTGGATAACAAGTCGTGCAGCTCTGTCAGAGGAACTTTCAACTTCTGCAACTTTTACCTTCAGTTTCTTGTTTATTATAAATCCAACACCACTAGTTCTGCCAGTATCTGTCCCACGATAGTAGAAGAGATGTCCACTTTTCAGTTCGATGAGATCTTCTCCTTTTCTCCTTACCTCACTTAGCCCCATGATGTCCCACTTGATCCTTTTTAGTTCCTCTTCCAATTCAAGAAGCCTTGAATCAGAAGATAGGGAGCGTCCATTATACGTAGCCAAGGTCAGCATCAGATGGCAGCCTAGTCCGGTTCTCCGGGGATTCTTAGCTCCCTCTGCCTTCATGTCGCACTGGCCGCTGCCTTGGCCAGGTACATTCTAGCTGCCGGAGACTGAGGGCCAAGATTTAAGTTGTGGAATCATTTTGGAGGGGTTTGGCCATAACTCACCACGCTGGCCAAGCGGGTTGGTGAGTGTTTGATAGAATTTCCTCTAATCCCGATGGTATAGTTATACCGCTATTGGCGGTCGTCAGAGCCCCTTTAGTGGGAACAGGATGCACCACGAGAAGGCGGGGTTGACATTTGTCAAGGAGAGGCTGTGATGTTACGCATCACCTGACCTTACGTCACAATATATATACATATATATATATATATATATATATATTCTATAAAGAAGATACCTAAGCAAAAGAATGCATATATAATTTTGACTCACACCTAGTACAACATAGAAAAGGTTATGTATCTACCTGTGTGAGTAAAAGGAGAAAAGATAAAAAAATAAAATAAAACAACTGAATGTAAAAGGTGTCGAGAATACTGAGCCTTGGCTTTATCAAGGACCGGCAAAAACTCTGCATTTTCTCACTTCCACAAAGACCTAGTTGGAAATGGGTTTCTGCAAGGCCATAGATGCAAGTAACATTCCCACCTAAAATAGTTTAACAAATATATATATATGTCATGTCCTCCGTAGAGTTGCATGACCTAGCACTAGTTAACAATTTCGCTTGCATCCATTAACCTTCCTGGCCCGACCCATGCTCTTCACCTGTTACTATTAAACAGAGAGAAGAAGATTAAAGAGAACTCAAGCTGTGAGAGTGACATAATAATTAGAAATGATTTTCAGCCATAACGAAATTCCAAGTTCGTTTGAGAGAGAAATTAAACCTGAAAATCGATGCAAAAGAAATCCAAATTTTTAAATTGCAATTAAAAAAGGAAATATTAATTTTTAACGAACAGATTTTTGAAAGAAAACTTGAGTCTAAAACCCCCTACTCTACAACTTATGACAGCACGAAAACGAGAATAAGTTAAAGATAATAATTAACTAAAGAAAACTTTGTGAAAGTTATATACCTTAAACAGTTAGTTGCAATATGTACAAAGTATTTCAGCAGTGCTTTAAGTGCATAATTAATTAGTTATTAAGAACTTAACTACTTTGAAAAAACAGCGCATAGACAGCGCATAGAAAGGAACAAGCTTAGCCATCTTCTGTTCCTAGGTACCCCAAAAGACGCTCAAAGTTACAGAGAAAAGAAAGAGTTAAAACCCGCAAAAATGTTAACAGACAAACCAATGCCTAAAAGCTGAAAAGCTAAAAAACGACAGAGAAAAAGTACATGAAGTACAAACATTGAACTTATAAAACCTAGAACCCAAAAACAGGGAAGAGAGCTTACCTCTTGTGTGACAAAAACATTTCTCCTCACAAGAGAAGAACATGGCTGACCTCTTCCGCCACTCCCTAGACGCTGGGGGGCAGTGAGGGTGGGGCTGATGGCCTCCTCATGCAGCAAGAAACCAACGCGCGGAGATTTTAACCAGAGAAAAAAATATATAAACTTAAGACTGTGGATCTGTATGATCAGAAAGAGCAGAATTAATTCTCCAGAATACATGAGAAATATTATAAAATACACGAGCAGTGTATTTAATAATCTTTGCATGTATTAAATCACCTTAGTGAGCTTCTATAGATTAATCAGAATCTTATTAATTTTAAAGTTGGTTTTACTATTTTTAGTATAGCTATCCTAGTGATGAATAACTAGTTTTCTTTTTTATTTGTTTTTATTTTCTTTTATAAACAGATTTTTAAGCTTTTTTTGTGATTTTGTTTATATTATTTAATTTTTTGTTTTAATAGGACCGTCATATCCATAGCACTAAGGTTCCTTTAGGTAGTTAATAGGCATCCTCTAGCCAACTTCCTTACGGCTTTGATTGGTCAGAATCATATTATTAACTGTGTAGAAAATTAAAGCAGATCTGCCAACCTTACTCTATTATTCAGAATAATTTTTCTTAAAGTTCTTTTGATGAAAGAAGAAGGAATTTCGTTCTCTAGAAAACTTTCTAATAGTATATTAATGTGGTAATTGAAGTCCAAATTGTTGCTGCAAATTCTTGAAATTCTTAGGACCTGAGAAATTAGTACATTCTCAATTACTTTGGTTGAAATGTTATTATTCCAGTGTAGATATTTAATTACTTTGAAAGGAAAATTAACTCTTTTATCAAAGAGGCTAATAGATGGGTTACCTCTGTTGAGCTTAATGCTTAAGTCTAGGAACTCAAGTTCCTGATTACTGTGGTTGGTTTTACATAAGTTAAGAGAGCTAGGATAGATATTATCAAAATCACTCTCTATAACTTCTGAATTATTGATACACAGCAGATCATCAATATATCTAAAAGTGTAAAGGTAGTTATCTGAGCAGGTGGGGTGATTTTTAATGAATTTATATTCCTTAAAGAACAGGAACAGATTAGCGATATTCGTGGACGTTGATGTTCCCATGGGAATACCGTTCACTTGCTTATAGAGAGTATTATTATATAAGATATGGTTATTTTTATGCAGCAATTGAGATAAGAGTTCCAAGTTCCTACATCAACAAATTGGTTAAGTTTAAATTCTGCATACAGCTCTTTAAAGGTAGTGATTATATCTGATAGAGGCAGATTAGTACAGGCACCAGTCTATTGTAAGTTTTAAATATGTTAAGACCTTAGGGTCAATAGTTAAAAACTACAAACTTAACTCTTCGAGCTACATTCCTGTAATTACTACATGTTCTTGTGATGAACATAAAGAAACAGTTCACTATGATAAGAATTACAACCATATTATCACCGGAAACTTGAGTTTTGTTGAAAATGAAAAGCTTAGGAATTTATTAGAGTATGGCTCTAAATTCAGACCTTCCTTCACAATTTCCAAAGAAAGGATTCTTGAGAGTTTCACTCAAGATGTTAATAGGTACATCGTAAAAACCAGATTAACGTACAATCAGCCTATTGAGGCCTTCGCAGAATGGAAATATAATATAATCAATAGCTTCACCTGTGAGTTGGCAGGTCTGGACTTTTGTTTCGACAGAAATCTCTTTTTCTCTGGAGAAGCTAAAAGGTCACTCTCCAAACTACAAGACCAATTTATTTTTACCACTACGGATAAAGCTAGCAATAATTTTGCAATTATCTGTAAGAAGTTCTATTTTGAATTGTTAACTATGGAACTCAATAATAGAGTAACATACGAGCCCGTAAGTTATTCTACCAAGCAGTTAGAAAATCGGTTTAAGGCATTCTTCAAGAAACTTAAAATTCCACAAACTAGAAGATATGAGCCTGAATTTCCATTTCTTTTTGCAACGGTTAAGTTTCATAAGGATCCTGTGAAGTTCAGGTTCATAGCTAGTGGAGTAAGGAGTCATAAAAAGAAAATAGATCTTGCTTTTGAAGATGTCTTAAAGAAGGTTTTGAAACACATTAGAAACTGTTCTATCTTGATGTACAGAGATTTTTGGATTATTAATAATAATGCAGAAGTAATTTCTACTATACTCAAAGTTTGTCCCCTAGATATTAATAGTTATGATTTTGAAAACCTATACACTAATCTGCCTCTATCAGATATAATCACTACCTTTAAAGAGCTGTATGCAGAATTTAAACTTAACCAATTTGTTGATGTAGGAACTTGGAACTCTTATCTCAATTGCTGCATAAAAAATAATCATATCTTACATAAAAATACTCTCTATAAGCAAGTGAACGGTATTCCCATGGGAACATCAACGTCCACGAATATCGCTAATCTATTCCTGTTCTTTAAGGAATATAAATTCATTAAAAATCACCCCACCTGTTCAGATAACTACCTTTACACTTTTAGATATATTGATGATCTGCTGTGTATCAATAATTCAGAAGTTATAGAGAGTGATTTTGATAATATCTATCCTAGCTCTCTTAATTTATGTAAAACCAACCACAGTAATCAGGAACTTGAGTTCCTAGACTTAAGCATTAAGCTCAACAGAGGTAACCCATCTATTAGCCTCTTTGATAAAAGAGTTAATTTTCCTTTCAAAGTAATTAAATATCTACACTGGAATAATAACATTTCAACCAAAGTAATTGAGAATGTACTAATTTCTCAGGTCCTAAGAATTTCAAGAATTTGCAGCAACAATTTGGACTTCAATTACCACATTAATATACTATTAGAAAGTTTTCTAGAGAACGAAATTCCTTCTTCTTTCATCAAAAGAACTTTAAGAAAAATTATTCTGAATAATAGAGTAAGGTTGGCAGATCTGCTTTAATTTTCTACACAGTTAATAATATGATTCTGATCAATCAAAGCCGTAAGGAAGTTGGCTAGAGGATGCCTATTAACTACCTAAAGGAACCTTAGTGCTATGGATATGACGGTCCTATTAAAACAAAAAATTAAATAATATAAACAAAATCACAAAAAAAGCTTAAAAATCTGTTTATAAAAGAAAATAAAAACAAATAAAAAAGAAAACTAGTTATTCATCACTAGGATAGCTATACTAAAAATAGTAAAACCAACTTTAAAATTAATAAGATTCTGATTAATCTATAGAAGCTCACTAAGGTGATTTAATACATGCAAAGATTATTAAATACACTGCTCGTGTATTTTATAATATTTCTCATGTATTCTGGAGAGTTAATTCTGCTCTTTCTGATCATACAGATCCACAGTCTTAAGTTTATATATTTTTTTTCTCTGGTTAAAATCTCCGCGCGTTGGTTTCTTGCTGCATGAGGAGGCCATCAGCCCCACCCTCACTGCCCCCCAGCGTCTAGGGAGTGGCGGAAGAGGTCAGCCATGTTCTTCTCTTGTGAGGAGAAATGTTTTTGTCACACAAGAGGTAAGCTCTCTTCCCTGTTTTTGGGTTCTAGGTTTTATAAGTTCAATGTTTGTACTTCATGTACTTTTTCTCTGTCGTTTTTTAGCTTTTCAGCTTTTAGGCATTGGTTTGTCTGTTAACATTTTTGCGGGTTTTAACTCTTTCTTTTCTCTGTAACTTTGAGCGTCTTTTGGGGTACCTAGGAACAGAAGATGGCTAAGCTTGTTCCTTTTCTATGCGCTGTCTATGCGCTGTTTTTTCAAAGTAGTTAAGTTCTTAATAACTAATTAATTATGCACTTAAAGCACTGCTGAAATACTTTGTACATATTGCAACTAACTGTTTAAGGTATATAACTTTCACAAAGTTTTCTTTAGTTAATTATTATCTTTAACTTATTCTCGTTTTCGTGCTGTCATAAGTTGTAGAGTAGGGGTTTTAGACTCAAGTTTTCTTTCAAAAATCTGTTCGTTAAAAATTAATATTTCCTTTTTTAATTGCAATTTAAAAATTTGGATTTCTTTTGCATCGATTTTCAGGTTTAAATTCTCTCTCAAACGAACTTGGAATTTCGTTATGGCTGAAAATCATTTCTAATTATTATGTCACTCTCACAGCTTGAGTTCTCTTTAATCTTCTTCTCTCTGTTTAATAGTAACAGATGAAGAGCATGGGTCGGGCCAGGAAGGTTAATGGATGCAAGCGAAATTGTTAACTAGTGCTAGGTCATGCAACTCTACGGAGGACATGACATATATATATATATTTGTTAAACTATTTTAGGTGGGAATGTTACTTGCATCTATGGCCTTGCAGAAACCCATTTTCAACTAGGTCTTTGTGGAAGTGAGAAAATGCAGAGTTTTTGCCGGTCCTTGATAAAGCCAAGGCTCAGTATTCTCGACACCTTCTACATTCAGTTGTTTTATTTTATTTTTTTATCTTTTCTCCTTTTACTCACACAGGTAGATACATAACCTTTTCTATGTTGTACTAGGTGTGAGTCAAATTATATATGTATTTTTTTGCTTAGGTATCTTCTTTATAGAATGTGAATTCTGAATTTTCAAAACTGCTGCGTTGCGCGTTTTGATTTTCAGGTTATTTTGCAACCTTCGTTTTAAATTCTAAAGTTTTTCCTTAGTCTTCAGTTTTGCTCTTAAGTATATATATATATATATATATTTTTTTTTTTTTTTTATTGGGGGTTCAACGACCACCGTGAGCTACTCAATGTGCTATGGGCAGTCCCCCGTCCCTAATTTAGGGTCACTGGTTCCAGGGAAGGGAGAGAGCCGGTGCCGTAAGACAAACACAACATCTATGCCTCACCGGGATTCGAACCCGGACCCCGTTCAGACGAATAATCAGAGGCCATCGCTTAGACCACTGCACCACCGGGGCGGCGACACCATATTCCGGCCACATCTGTATTCGGATCCGGACCCATCTCTTACGAATGGTTAGAATCCAGCCTTCAAACCACTGCGCTAATTGGGGCGGTCACCTTTAATTTATAGTCATTGTGATGAGAAGAAACTGCAAACGATTTACGATTACAAATTGGTACCTCATCCGATTATGAAATGCCTATACTTCTTCAGCAGAAGCAAACATTTAACTTCTTGACTATCGGATTAAAATAAAGTAAAATACTAGAGCCACACAGAAAGAAAGCATCGTTTGAAGATAAAGCAAAGAAAAAAATATTGATAACTAATTTTTAATGTGTGGTGAATTCAATATACCTGAATGTAAGTTTTAACGTATTCCCCGTAGATGTTATGGCACACGTTCTTGCTTACCCTCGACATAGAAATCTGCCGCCGGTGTTTAGTGCAACTCTTCTTCAGGTCATAGTCGTCATCGAACACATGAACGACTAGAAATCGTTTTAACTGGGAAAACAAATGATAGCCACTGGATGCCAAGTGTAGGCTGCAGGAAAGGTGGACCAGCTGCTCCAGTCCAAATTTGGTGGCCAGGTTTTGTGTCAATCTACGGCCTACCACCTCGCAATTCATCATTACCGCTCTGCCGTCTTTCAATAAACATTCGAACCCACTTCCCCACCATTCCGTCACTCACTGCGTTTCGTACGTAAATTTCGCACATTTGCCGAAGAATCTCACTCTGTCTGATATTTCTCATGTTCAGAAGCTTTATCAGGAACTGGATTTCACGGTCGGCGGTCCGTTCTATTATTTTAAACTATTACAACACAGATCAAACCTCTAATATAAGCACAACCTCACAAAATGGCATCAGGACGTGGTAAATGAATGAGGCAGCACAAATGCACATGCGCGACTTTGAAGCGAATACTTGCACGGGAGTGATGAGCAAACGGTATTTAATTTTGGATGGCCCTCGTAGACGCCACATTGTGTGGGTAGTCATTAATTCATACACAAGCGCCCGACGCCCCCGACGCCCCAACGTCACTCTTTCTTCTTGCCGTATATCTTTTCGTTTCCAGTAACTGTGCCCGCAATTTAATCAATCTGCAATTGTACATACACTGTGAAGAGCCAAAACAGTATCATTACCACCTGCCTAATACGATGATGGTCTTCCACTTGTTGCCAAAACAGCTTTTATCGAACGAGAGATGGACGCCACAAGATTTCTAAAATATGTCTTGTGGTATCTGGAATTAACACGTAACCAGTAGATCCTTTAACTCTTGTAAGTTACGTGTTCGAGCCGCGGCAGATGGGATATGCTGTTCTAACACAAAACACAGATGTTGGAGTGGATTGATCTGTGAAGAATTTGGAGGCAAGGGCAATACCAGGTAGCAATCCTCATGTTCCGCGAACCATTTTCGAACAAACTGGGCTGTGCCGCAGGGGCGCATAACCCTGCTCAAAGAACTGGAGCAAATATATCGTAGACATGGAAGGACGTACCTGGTCGGAAATATTAGGCAGTAGGTAGACTTCACAGTTTCCTGCACATTAATGACCGGACCCATGGTTTCTCAGCAGGATGTTACCCAGAACATTACACTTCCTCTACCGGGTTGTTTTCGAATTACGGTGCATCCTGGTAGCAACACTTCCCAATGTAAACGGCGCAGGTCCACATGATGCAACAGGAAACGAGATTCTTCGGAATACACTTGCTTCTTTCAATCTTCAATATTTCAAGATACCGGTTTGGCATTCAGATCGTCCTGCGGCTCTGTAGCTCTACTTTCAAGGGGGCTTCCTCTGTGTTCTTGTACTATACGAGATAACTTTCGTCCACCCGTAGTACCAATAAGCCATGGTCGGCACACAACTTGCCGGCGGTTCGTAGTTTTTGCCTCCTAGGACCAGTTTTTTTTGGGGGGAGGGAGATGGTTGAGGGTTTAACGACTACCGTGAGACCCTCAATGGGCTATAAGTAGTCGCCCGTCCCTAATTCAGGGCCACTGGTTCCAGAAAAGGGAAAGCACCAGTGCCGTAAGACAAACAAGTCATCCATACTTCACCGGGACTCGAACCTGGACCCAATTGGACGAACCGTCAGAAGTCACAGCTGTCCGCCGCCATGGACCAGTTTTTGAATGTACTGACCACGGCTGACATTCAGCACCTCACACCCTAACCATCTTGGAAATGCTCTAACAATATCATGTGGCCATTACAATTTAGCCTTCGTCAAACTTGCTTAATTCCACTTCCTTTTGCATATAGAGAACATGTAAAACGCTGAATAACAGATCTCATTGGCAGGCGTTATATATAGTGTTTCCTGACGTTCACATGCGCCATTGTTTGCCTGCAGTTACTTTGATTTTCACAACGACGCGCTGGTCATGTATTACAATATTTTATTTCTTCGGTGTATGACGGATAAACGAAAAAGTTACAGAAAACACTGTTTCCTGGGATGCATATGCTATTCAAAAGATTAAAAGGCAAAGTTTAAAAGATCAAATGTGGCATTTAAAAGAGAGGGAGGAAGAGGTTAGCTCAAATTGCCGTGGTACGCACCGTTTGATAGCCCGAGACGAAAAATGAATATCTAATGATTTTCATCGTTTATAATTAAAAGTTGGCATACTAAAACTCATGAGCAGCACATGTTTTTAACATTTACCTGAAGTTCTTACGATTATTTCGTCCTGTTTATTTTAATCCAAGTTATGCATGAGCTTCGTAAGGCCCGTCATACATTATTTGGAAAAAAAAAATAAAGAAAACAAAACGAAGCAACCTGAGGAAGTTGTTTGATCCTGACGAAACTCAGCATGCAAGTACCTCAGAGCAAAATATGCAAATAATTAAAAAATATCGACAAATGACTGATTAGTAGCCTGCCACAGCACATGAGAACAGCGGATCGAGTATATCAAGAGCAACGCTCTCATACGGGGACACCATTGTGACAGCGGATTGCGGTCGCATTAAGCTCTACTGACTGCAAGGATGCCACGATGTCGGATCCGTGTTCAATACGAGCAGCCGAGCGAGTTTGGAAGAGGACGTCTAATTGGGCTGAGAGAGGCCGGTTGGTTAAAATCGCCGTACGGCCAGGCATTTGCGTCGGAGCGACGCGGCAATCGGATGATGTAAGCGCCAGTGGTCGAGTAGGGTACAACGCAGCGGCACGCGGGCAATGTATGGCCGAGGACAACGACATAATGCGAGGATCGAGCGATTGTCAGAGCTTCACGAACAGAACCTAATTCGTCGCTCTAAAATATCAGTGGCCATGTAGTGTCGTTTACAGGCACGGAAGTAGCCATCAAGATCGTTGCCAGGCGACTTGCGACACAGGGTCTAAATTGAAGGAGGTCACTTCACCGCCTATTACTGATCAGCGAGCATCGCCGGCACCGGGTGTATTACTGTCGGGTCCGATCAATTTGGGAGATTGTCTAGGGACTTCGTGTTGTCTTCAGTAATGAGTCACGGTTTGCATTTGGCGTAGATGACAAGCGCATACTGTTTGGTAACGAGCTGGCTGAGGAACAGTACTTGATTCGCATATCAGGAGTGACTGTTTGGTGAGTCATTTCCTAAGACAGCCGGACATCCTTGGTAGTCCTATGTACAACCCTCACGGCTCCGCTGTGCGTCGACGATATTCTACGAACTATTGTGCTACCATTCCTGTCGCAGTATCACACAGCAATTTTTCAGCAGGATAATGCCCGGCCACACACGGCATGGCTATCTTAGCCCTGCCTCCGTAATTCCGACACCCTTACATGACCAGCGCTATCGCCCAACTACTCACGGATCGAACATGTTTGGGAAATGATGGAACGCCACTTAGGCTCATCCTGGAATGTTGGCGAACTGGCCCACGATTTGGGAACCATCTGGCATGCTATATCACCCGACAGTATCCGTGAACTATATACTTCTATGCCACACCTTGTATCCAAGCCGGATGTGGGGCTGCAACATACTGGCTTGTTCCACTTGTGTAGCTTTATCCGAATAAATGACCCAACTGCTCTAGAACTTCAATCATTTCCTTTTATGTACATTGCGCTTACCAATTTTCATCTCGACTGAGTGATTCCTTCAGGGTGCTTCCTTTTTTTACTCTTTCCAACCGTAGGTTGAAGAAGCGTATATGCGCCAGCTATATCCGTCTGTCTGTCCGCATCATAACTCGCGTAAAAATAGTACAATTCCGATGAACTTTTAGTATGTGCTAGCGTATAACATGGGGACAAACCCAATTGAAAATGGGCGAAAAGGGGTCAAAGGTCAGGACACAGGAGCGAGATCCATTCATCGCCCTTATGCGTCATAACGTACGTGAAAATACTTCGATTGCGACAAAACCTTACCATATTGTTCCGGAGGTATACGAACAGGTTCTGTTGAATATCGTCGAAATGAAGTCAGAGTTCAGGGCACTGGAGCGAGATTTATTCCACAGCCAATATCCTCATAACTTAACTAAAATGCCTCTATTGCGACAAAATGTTAGTATGTTGTTCCGCGGAAGTATACTGAACCAATTCTTAATACAGACATTTAACGTGGACCAGGAACATAAAATTGAAATCATCGCTCTTTCCACGTTTATAAGTGAGTCACGGAAAAACTCTCATTGGCGGCCACCGCGAGTCGAACCCAGGGTCTTCCAGTTACGCGCCAGATGTGCTTCCGCCGGCATATCTAGCGTGTAACTGGAAGACCATGGGTTCGACTACCGGTGGCGGCCAATGAAAGTTTTTCCGTGACTCACTTATAAACGTGGAATGAGCGAAGGTCTTTGTTTGATGAACCAATTCTGTTGAATATCCTCGAAATGGGGTCAAAAGTTAGGGCACAGGAGCGAGATTTATTCCACAGCCATTATCCTCATAACTTGAGTAATAACTTGAGTAATGATTACTGGTATGCTGAAAAGCGTATCATAATCAATGCATTGCATGATTTTACCTACTTGTTATTTGACACAGGGTGTATATACTTGTAAAATTCGACATCAACGTACAGTCAGGAGATTTTGAATACATTTCTTCAAGAACAGCCGATCACCTTATGAAAGTTTGAAGGAATGTAAAAGTTGTATTTTTAACGATCGAGTGGTTAACATTTCTGCAAGGAAGATTTGTGTGGTAATGGATTAATAGCGTCCTCCGTGGTGCAAATCGTATCATCGTATCGTATTGTAATATGGGTTATTGAACCGTATTTCTAATTTGGAAGACGAATCTGTTAAACATTTTTTATAGATAGCCAAAAATATAAAAGTTCACAAAATCGTTTAGTGTTTCCATCATAGGAGTAACTGTACAGCAAAACAGCTAGCTATGTATTTACATGAAAACCCATATAATTTAAAGTCAACTCTCTTTTTTTAAAAAAACTGCGTAATTTTGTAGCTGTTTCTACAAACAATCACTTTATGTGATTTGTGTTACAGAAGATGGGTAGTTATGATTCCATAAAATGCTTAAAATCACAATTTGTTTTAAAATGTATATGAAATGATGGTTTTTAACCTATGAGGAGGTAGAAAGCAGAATTTTCTTTTATTATTCATGTTTTAGTCTATACATGTTTTTTATTTTTTGTTACTTGGAGTTTTAACAAATCTTCCAGATATGTGAAAGCAGCATTTTAATTAATGTTTTATCATAATAACCAAAATTATGTGAACATAATTTAAATTATGAATTTTAATTAATTTCCCTCAACCTTTTTATTCTCAATCAATTTTGGAACCGTTATTTTTTTTAATTTCTCAGTGTTTATGAATATTTGAACTTAAACTCGAAAAAAATTAAATAATCGCTAAATGACTTGCCGAGTAATATTTAATCATTATTAAAATATTAAATTTTATGAAATTCATTAATACACACAATTGACGTAGATTAGGATCATCAAACAGAAGTCATCGCTCTTTCCACATTTATAAGTGAAACATGGAATAATTCTGATCGGCCGCGACCGGGAATCAAACCCAGGATCTTCCAGTTACACGACGGACATGCTACCACTGCACCACAGCTGCCTCAAATGCTCCAAACTCACATACTCACTGGGTTCGATTCCCGGTGGCGACTGATAAAAAATTTCCGTGACTCCCTTATAAACGTGGAAAGAGTGATGACTTCTGTTTGATGTTTATGAAATTCATTTTTCAGTTTTGAAACACAGCAGCCTTTTGTTTAGGAATAAGTGTAAAACTTTAGGATGTAATTTTTTTTTTGATTGGAGGTTTAACGACCACCGTGAGCAACTGAATGGGCTATAAGCAGTCGCCCGTCCCTAATTTAAGGTCACTGGTTCAAGGGAAGGGAGAGAGCCAGTGCCGTAAGACAAACACAACATCCATGCCTCACCGGGATTCGAACCCGGATCCCGTTCGGACGAATGATCAGAGGCCATTGCTTAGACCACTGCGCCACCGGGGCGGCTTTAAGATGTATGTATCTGATCTTTAGTGATCATGACCTGTAAACATTTTGACTAATTCCTTTTATATGATAGGGTTTTTTACCGTCTCTGGATTTAAATGTCAGTAAAAATTTCAATGTTCTTCATTTTTCCTAACATGTAAAATATCTTTATTCGAACAGGGAATCAAAAAAGGACGTTTCCTCATAGTTGATTCACTTACGAAAAGCTTAATTAAAACAATTGCTGATTTCGGCCCATTCCTTTTCATTTGTCCCCATTGATGACAAACGTAGTTTCGAAATTTAGACCCAGAAATCCACTATTTTGAGGATGAATTTACAAAAGAAATGTGTCTTTGGAAATTACTAGCAGCTAATCACTAAAGAAAAGTTATGTTTTTGTGTAAACCGAATGCAAGTAGCTTTAACTATTTATATTTATTTATATTAACTTGAACTTCACGCTAATGTCTTGCGTTGTTATATAATCTTAAACTTCACCACTACGTTATTGTTACGTTAGATTAACTGTAAAACACGACAGTGTTATATCGTGGTAGGCTTATTTGTACTGTAATCTTCGTTGACACGGATAGCTTAAAACGTAATGGCTGAAAAGTTCTTAACTAGACATATAATTGACTTTAATGTAGAACTAAAAGTCAGCAAGGAAGTACGTAAATGACTTACATTAATAGTCCATTTTTTTTATTTGATGGCACGTCATCAAATACGTACGCCATAAAGCAAATAATTCAACTACACGTGGCTTAATCCACATTTGAGGACACTTTCCTTTTAATACTATTACACAGACACGTTACTGGCAAATTAATCGAATACCAATAAAGACACAGCAACAGAGATACTAACACAAGTTACGCATGAAAAAGTATTTTTAACAGTATACGATCAACGCGATTTCACTAAATTTACGTAAATAATACAGCTTAATACATTGATAACAAACAGCCTGATTGAAGATTCCTTTTCAATAATTAGAGTATCATTGCCTCTTGAAGACTGATAATCACATTGCATCTCTAAAGACTCAACGCATTCATTCTGATATTTAGCTTTCGACTACGTAATTGTGCTTTGATTTGTTGTGAAGGTTACCAAACATAAATCGTCGATAAAGAAAACGTAGCGTTCGGGCTGTAAAACGCTTAGGAAGAATAAACCAAATTTACAAAGGCCGTTCCATAAAAATTGAGAGAAATCTTTTTTGAGTTGGCAACACTGCGAAGGGGAAAATAACCACGCAGACGGTTAACTGAATTAAGGAAATATCAATGGCAACCGTTAGTAGCCGTGGCAGACGTCTCTGGTTATGTTGTTTCGCAGTTGATTAAGTAAATCTATATTTCGCCACACAGCTATAAAGGTGAGTGATTTAGAGTTAAGAAGTGAAATGCGTTGTGCGATAAAATTTTACTATCGTTTGGGTAAAACGGCTCCAGAAACAGTTGATTTAATGACAAAAGCTTACAAAGATAAATGTTTGGGTGAGTCGACGATTTTTAGATCGCACTATAATTTCAAAAAAGGGCGTTTGTCGACAGATTTCGCTCCTAGACCTGGACGACCTGAAAGTGTTGTTACGAAGCGTTTTTTTTAACACTGTTTAGCAGTACTTTAAGAAGATCGACGAATGACATGTGAAGACATAGCGGCGTCAACTGATGTTTCAAAAACGTCGACATTCCGCATTCTACGCGACAAATTAATGCTGCATTGCGTGTGTTCCAGACGGGTACCTCATCACCTGACGAGAGAACAATTGTTATACATTCAGGTGTGTCATGAGTGGAAACAAATGATTGCAAATGATCCAAACTTTCTAAACACAGTAATAACTGTCGATGAAACATGGGTCCACTATTTCGACCCGCTTACCAAGCGAACAACGAATGTCATGGACACACAGAGGCTCGCCTCCTGCGAAAAAAGTCAACCTAACCAAATCACCTGGGAAAGGGATGATTATAGTTTTCTTTTATCGTAAAGGTGTGGTTTACTAGCATGCCGTTCTTCCACAAATTACTGTCAATGCTGAGTATTACATTTCAGTCTTGAAGCGCCTGCGTGGCCACATACCGAATAAGCTAGCGGAACTGGTAGACAAGGGGACTCTACACCACGTAAACGCCCACCCACATGTGGCTGCTTGTGTTCAACAGTTTCTTACGAAATGCAGTATTGAAATCATGCCACAGCCTGTCTACAGTCCTGATCTCACCCCGTGAGATATCAAGTAGTTTTCAACAATGAAGGAGAAGTTCCGTAGCGCAACATTCAACACAATAATGATGTTATTTAAGCTGTGCAGGGGGTCTCTAAAGCAGTTTCCACAAAATGCCTTAGCCACATGGTTTAGAAAGGGGACTGGACGATGGGACCCATGCATATCATCCGAGGGAAGATACTGTGCGAAATAATAACATATATTTTGCTGTGCCTATACTTCTTCATTTTGTGTGATTTTACTCTCAGTTTTTACGGAACGCCCGTTGTATATAAGGAGACAGGAACTAAAATGCAAGTTTGAATTAGTTTATGCGTCATAAAGTATCTAATAAAGAAGGCACTCGAATTAAATATTCTACATTAATTTTCCACAAAATTTTTAATCACCTCATATGGATAGCGTTTAATAGTCAATATACTTGTATAGGGCAAGAGTATGAATGCCACTGAGAGAAGAATGTTTTTTGAACGAAATGAAAAGGGGTTAAAGCATGTCCATGCGGTGCGCAGGATTCAAAATAATCACCCAAAATAATAAGCATCCAATATCCTGATATTGTTTGCCTGACATCCTGTCCTGGTCATTGTTACGCAATGGCTTGCGGATGTTTCATTTTAATTTGAGATGTGTGTGTGCATATCATATATGATGCATTCTATTACAAGGACCAGCAAATCTTTCGCACGAAATTAACCTTACTTATTTAATACCCCGCTGGCTTACAAACTGATGATCAAAAATATCTCAATAAACTAATCAGTGGATTTCTTTCTTGAGCCTGCAATATTTAAAATATCACGAAGTGTTATTTCGTGACCTAAAATAATCAAACAACATAAAGTGTGGAGAGTTCAGCACCACAATTAAATCCCAGGTTATAATGTTCATTATCTGAGATCGACTTCATAACGAAGAAAAAAAGGCGGAAGTATTGGGAAGATATGCGAAGATGAACTCCTTGACAAAACAAGCTGATGTTATATACACGTGTACTTCAGAATCATTTGTTTCTCCTGTATCCTATTGCAAGACTCTAAATCTCTTGAGTTTTAAATACTCGCATTTATTTATAGCAAAAATATTGTAGGCCTTTAAATAAAAGAAGTAAGTTTTAATGAAAATCAAATGCTGATTATTTAAAATTATAAAGTGATATGACAAATTTTAGGCACATACAAATTAAAATTTTAATAGTAAAAACAATTATAATTCTCAACCTGATTTCAAATTGAAGTCTTAGTACAGAAGCCGCTGATGAACACTTTAAAATTATTTTGATTGAAATCATTATTTGAAAACAGATCATGTGTTACATAAAAACGCAAACACACTTATTTAGTATTTAATATTTGTTCATTAAACATCATCTGTGACATCGTAACAAATAGAAGAAAATTTGTTTTTATCGTTTCCTTTTTCTTCACCTTCTTAATTTCTCCTGCATTTTCTTTAAAAAACTGGTTACGAAAACAGCAACATCAAGTTTTAATTTATGGACAAGGAAGCTGTGATTTTTTTATATCCTGAAGACTTATTAGATCTTAAGTCATTTTTATTTGTAGCAGCACTTAAAATCAAACTTTTTATCAAATAGTATCTCCTTTTTTAATTGAAAATATGAGTAAGTCTGTGCAGACACACACACACATATATTATATATATATATATATATACGTCGGCAACACAATGTTTTTTCAATCATAGTTTAAATTTAGCTGAATGAAGAAAATTTTCTAGTGTTTCTTAAAATCTATTAAGAAATACTTCTTTTAAGATTATGTTCCAAAAGTATAACCCTTACTGATTTCAAATTTCTGATCACGAATTATCTTAAAGACGCATTCGCTGTGAAATGTTTCTTTTTCATTTTAGAAAACTTTGAGGCTAAGCTATTCCTCGAATATCTTATTTCTTTTTCTCAATATGAAAACGTTTTATCAGCCACTTAATCAGCCCGTTTGTTTCACGTACCGAGAAACAAACGAACAATCTAGGCACGTTAACAAAATATTTTGCGCATTTCTCCTTTCCTGAGCAAAGCTGAATCTCCGAATCTGCCATAAAGTTATTAATAAAATTACACTCTAATAATAAACGAACTTATCATACATTGCGTAAGCATGAGATCGTTTCAGATGCAATCTAGTTTCCCATATTGCTCATTCAAGTGAAGAAAAACATAATATTTAAAATGAAAATGTATTTTAATTCATAAGGGAATAAATTATTGCGATCGTATAATATATAGTAGAACTTAGTGGCTTAGAATGGGCAATTAGTACTTTTAAGCGCAGTAAGTTTCACTAGTTTAACATGAAGAAACCCGACGAATGATGTGAACGAGTTCAGTTTGTTTGGCTAGAAATCTTTGCGGGGAAAACTTTCTTCTCACTATTAAATGCGTTACAATATTTGTAAAATTAGGTATTTTGCTTTTCATAATAGGAAAAAGCGCGAGTCTAAGTCAGAAATTTTCTTCCTCTGCAAATCCCGGATTTTACTTAAGCGTAGTCGAATAATTTAAATGTCCATATGCCTTTCAGTAGGAACATTTTGAAGTTTGTATTTCAAACAATTTAAACATAAATTTCAAGAAATATTTAATATCTATCGGGTTAAAATGATTGAAAATGATTTACTTCTTTTCATGAAGGATCTAAAAACTTGAATGAAACGAAGAGTTAAAAAAAAAAAAAGAAATATAAGATAGGAATTGTTCACGTACCTCTTAATCCCCGAGCCTCATCTACTTCCACAATTTGTCACACTTATAACCACTTTACAAGTCCCTTGGAGTGATGGGGCAAGAAGAGGTCACTAGGGGATCCGTTACAACCCCGATAAAAGGGGGAGTGTTCCTAAAGTTGTATCTCTCAGTGATACCATCACAGGGGGCAGTACTGAAATCACAATCGCAGGGGTTGCGAAGTCCAGAGATACTCCCGTCTCGGTGTTCTCGGACAGAATGCTGAATTTGTACCGGCATGCCGCGGACGCATGCGCATCCACCTCTCGCATCGTTTGCCGTTGCCCCTGACAACGGGATGCAGAAGGAAGAGGCAGAAACACACTGCTGGGGATGCCAGAATCTTACGGGCATCATCACTTTTATTTCTGTAAAACAAAACGTTTGCTCTCTCCGGGCCGCGCACGGAAAATTAATATGAGAAACGTTAGCATCACTTCACCTACTTTGTGTACCTTTATTTTTCATTCAGTGTCACAGCGAGTAAAGATATATATTAAGCATTACATTGGAAATTTAAATTTTGCACCAGTTCTAAAATGAAATCAAGAAATGGTAAAATTATCGCCGCCATATATTTCGTTATAAAGGCAACTAAAAGGAAGTCTAAGTAATTTAATTATTAATAGTTTCATGATTCAACAAACTGTAAGCAAGCATAACTGTGGCATTTGTAAGAATAATTGAGATCAAATTAGCAACCAAAAAGCAAGTCCAATATTTATTGACAGCAAGAAAGAAAGAAACAAACTCCGCTACAGAAATTTTACTAAAATGAGAAACAGACCAGATCTGTGCGTTACAGACGAAGGCAAAATCCGTTTTGGTTTTCCCAGACACAGAGACTGATTGATTTCACGTTGTAGTACGATGGAACAAAATTATAAAGCATATGTCTACAACGTATGGCCAATCAGAATGTTAAAAAAAATGATAGAGATATAAAATTTGCCGTTTAGTTGGCTAATTGGTATGGCGTGCTGCTCTCTGACCATTCATCTTGGATTGGCCCGAGTTGGAGTCCTGAATGCAGCATCGGTGGTGTGTATGTGTAATTGCACTGATTGTGTCTCTCTCTTGGGATAATTGGCACCAAAACGAGATCGAGCGATTCCCAATAATCCGCAGAGTTGCACCTGCTTGTTGTTAAACCCTCACAAAAAATGAGCGAGAATATGTATTGAAAGCAACAAAACTCGATTACACGTGTGAAAGAGTAAAACCTATTTTTTACTTTCGTGTCATAAGAAAACTTCCTCAAAATCACAATAAAATTGCTTTCTCATCTGCTCTATGACATTTACGCGCCAATAAATACAAAAAAGGATTGCCAATATTATTTTTGGCGCACTAAAAAGTTACATGTATACTTCATTTTAAGGAAACAAAGAAGGAACAAACGAAATAATGGTTTAAATACTCAGCAAGATAGTAAAAGTATAAGATAAAGTTCCATGTTTCAGAAACTTTTTAAATGAGCACACGTTCACAGGATATTAAAGTAATAACAGTTTTCAAATAACGGAAAAGAGTTTCGGCGCAAAATGTTAAAATAAAAAATTAAGTAAGTCGAAGGTAAAACCGAAAAAATATATATATATTTCCAAGCATCGTACATTACAATTTCTGAGATATTTACAACTTTTAACGCCTCATTTACGAAGCGAAGCAAGTTAACAGAAAGTGTGGTACATTTATGGTGCATGGCAACAGAGAAAGTATTAACAAGAGTTTTTTAAGATCCAAAAATTTCCCATACAGTTTTGCTCTTAAACACATACTACCATTATATTTTTATATTTTTAAAGTATCTCTCTCTCTCTCTCTCTCTCTCTCTCTGTATCATCATCATCATCATCATCATTGTCAACCATTATCAATCCACTGCTGGACGAAGGTCTCCCCAAGTTTCCTCCACAACGGTCTGTCTTGTGCCAGTCTCCTCCATGTCACTCCCGCATATTTACGAATTTCATCCACCCATCTCCCATGTGGTCTTTTTCTGGGTCTTTTCCTGTCCCTTGGAATCCAATCTAAAATTTCGGCTGTCCATCTATGGTCTGTCCTTCTGGCAGTATGTCCAGCCCATTGCCATTTCAGGGATTTAACTCTGATCATGATGTCTTCCACTCTCGTCATTTTTCGGATCCACGAGTTCCTCTTCTTATCTCTCCTGGTTATACCAAGCATGCACCTCTCCATGCTTCTTTGAGTTGTCTGCAGCCTTTGTATGTCTCTTTTAGTTAAGGTCCACGTCTCTGCACCATACGTAAGCACTGGAAGGATGCATTGATCAAACACTTTTCTTTTAAGACATAATGGCATATTGCTCTTGAAAATTATGCTGTTTCTTCCAAAAGCTCTCCAGGCAAGTTTTGTACGCCGATTAATTTCTTCATCAATGTGACCCTCACTTGATATCTGCTGTCCAAGATAAACATACGTATCTGTTATCTCCAGTTTTTCTCCATCAATCGATAAATCTTCATTTCTTGTAAAAGCATTGAACATCACTTTTGTCTTCTGAAAGTTCATTTTTAATCCCACTTCTTTACTCTTGTCAGCAAGTTCCTGGATCATACTCTGCAGCTCTGATGGGGTAGTTGCAAAAATGACTACGTCATCAGCAAAACGAAGGTGGGTTAGATAATCTCCATTAATCTTTATCCCTTTGTTTTCCCAGTTCAGTGATTGAAAGACATTTTCCAATGTGGCATTAAAAAGCTTCGGAGATATGGTGTCACCTTGTCTCACTCCCTTTCCAATTTTTATGTGTGTTGTATTTTCAAACAGCCGAATCTTTGCACTTGCATTTTCATAGATGTTATTAATAATATTAATGTATGCATCTTCAATACCGCAGGATTTCAGAGCCGTGGTAACTGCTGATGGTTTCACCGAATCAAAGGCTTTTTCATAATCGATAAAAGCCATGCACAATGGAAGTTCATATTCCCTCGCTCTTTCAATTAGTTCTCTCAGTACATGGATATGATCTATTGTGCTGTAGCCACTCCTGAATCCAGCTTGTTCTCTCGGTTGAGCCATGTCCAGTGTTACCTTCAAGCGGTGTGAAAGAACTTTAGTGAAGATTTTATAAACCACTGATAGGATGCTGATAGGTCTGTAGTTCCTGAGATCCTCAATGTCACCTTTTTATGTAGCAGGATCATTGTAGCATTGTTCCAATCCTCAGGAATCTTCCCTTCATTAAGGCATCGAGTGAAAATTTGGGCGAGTACTGTTTCAATTTCTCCACTTGCTTCTTGTATGATGTCTACAGTAATTCCATCTTCTCCTGGAGCTTTTCCCCGCTTCATGTTCTTGATTGCATGAGCAACTTCTGCTGGGAGGACTGGAAGAACTCTGGTACCTTTCATGATGTCTGGAGTACATGTATCATCCCTTTCATATAATTTGGAGTAGAAATCCTTCACTCTTGTCAAAATTTCGCCTCTATTTCTTGTTATAGAACCATCTTCTTTTCTCAGAGCCATAATCTGTTTTCTTCCCTTACTGAGATGTCCCTTTGCTATCTTTAGGCTTTGGTTGTTTTCAATTGCTTTCCTCACTAGCTCACAGTTGAATTTCCTTACGTCTTCAGTGATACTTTTTCGTACTGTCTTGCATAGCTCTATATATTCCACTTTGGAAGTCACATCTTCTTTAGTTGTCCTCATCTATCTTCTTTTTGCATCAACATTTTCGTTTTTCCTGATAATTTGTTCACATGCAACTTGTTCTTAGACCCAGCTAATTTTGTTGCTGTTTCCATAAGAGCTTTGGTTACTTTTCTGTTAACTTCCGAAATATCCACTTCTTCCGATGTTAGGCCTTCTAAAGCAGAGAATCTGTTCTTCAGTTCCAACTTGAAAGTATTATGGTGTTTTTTAAGGTTGGTTATGTCAATACATTTTGTTTGTCTTATGAGCTTGCCACGTTCCAGTTTAGTGTTGAGGTGTATCTTACATCTCACCAATCTATGGTCACTACCTGTGTTGAACTTGTTTAGCACACTGCAGTCTTCGATGACGAATTTTGTGTTACACATAATAAAATCAATTTCACTTGTCGTCCCAATTGGATGTCTCCATGTCCATTTCCTGTGTGGCTTTTTCTTGAAAAAGGAATTCAAGATGAAAAATCCTTCTGCCTCTGCAAACTCAACGAGAGTATTTCCACGCTGGTTTCTGTTGCCGTGACCGAATTTACCTACTGAAGTTTCATTCTGTTGCCGGTGCCCTATTTTTGCATTGAAATCTCCCATAATTATCTTCAAGTGCTGCTTACCTTTATTATTTAGATGACGAATTTCCTCATAAAATTCTTCAATTTCTTCTTCAGGATGACTTGTGGTGGGTGCATAAGTTTGAATAATCTGAGCCTGGTATCTTCTCGATAGTTGGATAACGAACTGTATATATATATATATATATAAATATAAATTTAAATTGTTTTCCTTTGATACATGCCCATACCACTCTGCTACCGCGCAATGCAGCTGGAAAACAAGAGTGAATAGTACATAAATTTATTAATAACCACAAGCAACACCTCCCAAACATGTACATGACAACAAATGAACTCCAGACCACAGCAAAAGAAAAAGGAGAGCGATAAACGTTACCCAAAAGTCACACTGAAAAGTTATAAAATACCAATAATGAAATGTAAAACCCAAACAAATATAATATCAAATGGCTCCGAACCCCCGAACCACTCTTCAAGGAAAGACACCCAGGAGCCCGGAGCCAGTCGGGCTCGGGTTTCATGAGATATCCTGATACCTAATTTTAAACAAAAATGTGGTTGCAACCGAATTTAGAGTGGCAAAATTTATTGACCATCTGTCTTTCCTACCCGAGCCCTCAAAGTAACACAGCAATAGATGTGTAACTAAACATAACACCACTGAAATATGTCAACTACACAATAATCTCTTACCCTGTCTTCTTAATGAACGAAACATAGAATGCAAAGGGCATACATATATCAATCCAAAATAAACATAGCTCATGCTCCCCTGGTGTGTATCCATTTCGTGTGAAATACGGTTAACTTGCCATATGAGATAAGGCCACGTCTACTCTCGAAACCAACTCAAGTAAATACATCATTCAGCAATGGTATGTTCGTCAAATCTTTGTATTTCCAATAGACACGCCTACCACCAAAGGTCCAAATGAAGCACAGAAAACCGCTCAAAGAAAGACCTCAAATGTGGAAGAAAATAAAGCTTATTGTTAAAATTCTTCGAGGGCGACTCGGAGGAAAAAATAATATATAATTCTCCGGGGCGACTCGACCCGGAGGAAAAATCATTTTTTTCTTCCGAGTCGAGTCGAGGTATTGCTTGTGGTAATTTATAAATATATATATATATATATATATATATCATCATCATTGTCAACCATTATCAATCCACTGCTGGACGAAGGTCTCCCCAAGTTTCCTCCACAACGGTCTGTCTTGTGCCAGTCTCCTCCAGGTCACTCCCGCATACTTTCGAATTTCATCCACCCATCTTCCATGTGGTCTTCTTCTGGGTCTTTTCCTGTCCCTTGGAATCCAATCTAAAATTTCGGCTGTCCATCGATGGTCTGTTCTTCTGGCAGTATGTCCAGCCCATTGCCATTTCAGGGATTTAACTCTGATCATGATGTCTTCCACTCTTGTCATTTTTCGGATCCACGTGTTCCTCTTCTTATCTCTCCTGGTTACACCAAGCATGCACCTCTCCATGCTTCTTTGAGTTGTCTGCAGCCTTTGTATGTCTCTTTTAGCTAAGGTCCACGTCTCTGCACCATACGTAAGAACTGGAAGGATGCATTGATCAAACACTTTTCTTTTAAGACATAATGGCATATTGCTCTTGAAAATTATGCTGTTTCTTCCAAAAGCTCTCCAGGCAAGTTTTGTACGCCGATTAATTTCTTCACTAATGTGACCCTCACTTGATATCTGCTGTCCAAGATAAACGTACGTGTCTGTTATCTCCAGCTTTTCTCCATCAATCGATAAATCTTCATTTCTTGTAAAAGCATTGAACATCACTTTTGTCTTCTGAAAGTTCATTTTTAATCCCACTTCTTTACTTTTGTCAGCAAGTTCCTGCATCATACTCTGTAGCTCCGATGGGGTAGTTGCAAAAATGACTATGTCATCAGCAAAACGAAGGTGGGTTAGATAATCTCCATTAATCTTTATCCCTTTGTTTTCCCAGTTCAGTGATTGAAAGACATTTTCCAATGTAGCATTAAAGAGCTTCGGAGATATGGTGTCACCTTGTCTCACTCCTTTCCCAATTTTTATGTGTGTTGTATTACCAAATAGCAGAATCTTTGCACTTGCATTTTCATAGATGTTATTAATAATATTAATGTATGCATCTTCAATACCGCAGGATTTCAGAGCCATTGCAACTGCTGATGGTTTCACCGAATCAAAGGCTTTTCCATAATCGATAAAAGCCATGCACAATGGAAGTTCATATTCCCTCGCTCTTTCAATTAGTTCTCTCAGTACGTGGATATGATCTATTGTGCTGTAGCCACTCCTGAATCCAGCTTGTTCTCTCGGTTGAGCCATGTCCAGTGTTACCTTCAAGCGGTGTGAAAGAACTTTAGTGAAGATTTTATAAACCACTGATAGGAGGCTGATAGGTCTGTAGTTCCTGAGATCCTCAATGTCACCTTTTTTATGTAGCAAGATCATTGTAGCGTTGTTCCAATCCTCAGGAATTTTCCCTTCATTAAGGCATCGAGTGAAAATTTGGGCGAGTACTGTTTCGATTTCTCCACTTGCTTCTTGTATGATGTCTACAGTAATTCCATCTTCTCCTGGAGCTTTTCCCCGCTTCATGTTCTTGATTGCATGTGCAACTTCTGCTGGAAGGACTGGAAGAACTCTGGTATCTTTCATGATGCCTGGAGTACATGTATCATCCCTTTCATATAATTTGGAGTAGAAATCTTTCACTCTTGTCAAAATTTCGCCTCTATTTCTTGTTACAGAACCATCTTCTTTTCTCAGTGCCATAATCTGTTTTCTTCCCTTACTGAGATGTCCCTTTGCTATCTTTAGGCTTTGGTTGTTTTCAATTGCTTTCCTTACTAGTTCACAGTTGAATTTCCTTACGTCTTCAGTGATACTTTTTCGTACTGTCTTGCATAGCTCTATATATTCCACTTTGGAAGTCACATCTTCTTTAGTTGTCCTCATCTCTCTTCTTTTTTGCATCAACATTTTGGTTTTTCCTGATAATTTGTTCACATGCAATTTGTTCTTAGACCCAGCTAATTTTGTTGCTGTTTCCATAAGAGCTTTGGTTACTTTTCTGTTAACTTCAGAAATATCCACTTCTTCCGATGTTAGGCCTTCTAAAGCAGAGAATCTGTTCTTCAGTTCCAATTTGAAGGTATTATGGTGTTTTTTAAGGTTGGTTATGTCAATACATTTTGTTTGTCTTATGAGCTTGCTACGTTCGAGTTTAGTGTTGAGGTGCATCTTACATCTCACCAATCTATGGTCACTGCCTGTGTTGAACTTGTTTAGTACACTGCAGTCTTCTATGACGAATTTTTTGTTACACATAATAAAATCAATTTCACTTGTCGTCCCATTTGGATGTCTCCATGTCCATTTCCTGTGTGGCTTTTTCTTGAAAAAGGAGTTCAAGATGAAAAACCCTTCTGCCTCTGCAAACTCTACGAGAGTATTTCCACGCTGGTTTCTGTTGCCGTGACCGAATTTACCTACTGAAGTTTCATTCTGTTGCCGTTGCCCTATTTTTGCATTGAAATCTCCCATAATATATATATATATATATATATACACTGAGTGGCCACTTTATTATGGCCATCCCCTCAGTACTTCGTTGGGCCACCTTTTGCCTTTAATACTGTCTCGATTATTCGTGGCATGGACTCCACGAGATGTTGATACGTGGTTTGTGCAATCTGAGACCATGCTTGATGAACAGCACTTTCCAGGAGTGTGAGATTGCAGGGTTGTGGATCCAGCTGTCTGATGGCTCGTTCGATTTCCTCCCTCAAATTCTCAATGGGGTTGAGATCTGGAGATTGTGGGGGAAACCTAAGCAAAGTAAACTCTCCGGCATGTTCCTGAAACCAATCCTGTACAATACGAGCACTATGACAGGACGCATTATCTTGTTGAAAGTAGCCATCGCCATTGGGATAAACCATCCACATCACAGGATGCACTTGGTCGGCAACGATATTTAGATATGATGTGCTAGTCAGACGTTGATCAATACGAATTAAAGGGCCCAAAGCATGCCAGGAAAACATTCCCCAAACCATAACGTTGCTTCCACCAGCTTGAAGGATTGTAGGAATGCATTTGGGGTCCATGCTTTCATGCTGTTTCTTCCAAATTCTCACTCGGCCATCGCCATAGTGCAACTGAAAACGTGATTCCTCGGACCACATAATTTGTTTCCAATTATCGACTGTCCAGTCTCTGTGCTCCTGTGCGAAATGGAGGCGTTTTGTTTTGTTAACTGTAGACAGCAAAGGTGTTCAAACACGCATTCGGCTGCCATATCCCATCCGATGCAGTGTACGGCGAACAGTGCGTACAGAGATCATTTCAGGGGATCCTTGATTAAGATGGTCTGTAATTTGCTGCACTGTTGCTCTCCTGTTGCTTGTTTCCAGTCTGGACATTCACCGTTCTGCCCGAGCAGTCACTAGTCGATGACGACCACACGTTGCACGTAGATACCCAGTTTTTTGGCTGAAAGTCGTAAAAATGTTTTGATTTCGACAAAACGTTTGTTGGCGTGTGTTGCTGTTTTCTTGTGCTCGTGTTTTTTGCTACGCGTGCGTGCTATATTTCGACTATCTACCTTATATTTTGTGCGTACGTTATCCGTGATGGAATCGTCTTTGATGCTTCTGTGCACCTGACGAATTGGTAAGTGACCTAATTGCTGTACAATCCTTATTTTTGTTCTCGGCCACGTTGGCTGAGACTAGATCTCTTATCGCCATTGCAAATGGCGACTTCCGGAGACGACGCTGATCAAGCTCTCGTTTCCGGAATTGCTGATCCATCAAGCCCTCTTTCTATTGGTGCAGTCTTCAATGACGTGCCTCCTTCTTCTAGCCCCTTCTCACTGCGGCGTTCTATCGCTGCCCAGTCTGCTCTTCCTAGTGGTGTTACAGCGTCTTTTCCTGTGCCTTTTGGGGATGCAATGGACCTCTCACAGTCCATCGATGCTCCACCTTCGCCGCAACGACCTGCTGCCTCTTATGTTGCCGGAGCTTCGCACTTGAACTCTTCTTCTAATTTACGTCAGCTTACGATGACGTGTGATGATGGTGACGCTATCTCTGTTGACTTTTCACCGAGCTCTTCTTATGGGCAGCACTTTATGAAGACTGTCGCTTGCGGAGTTATCTTCTGGAGTCTGCCAAATACAAAACTCACGGCATACAGTGCTGCTCTACGTAAGATATTTTCACTTCAGGTAATCACTGACGTTGGACGGCGGCACCGATAGGTGATTGCCTATTTTTCTAAACCTGAGTATGCCCTTTGTGTACAGATGGAAGGTCTGTCCGTTGGAGATCAACATCTCTCGGCGGAACCAGTCACGCAACTCTCCATCGCAGTCATTTTCCCCCGTGTGCCACCGGAGGTATCAGATGATGTGTTGCGGTCAATCGTCCATTGATTTGGCCGTTACGTCAGATCAATGACTACTTACACCTCCTTTCCGGACACACCAGATGATCGCTACTTCCGCGGCTTTCGGCGCCAAGTGATCGTGCTCTTCCCAACTGATGATGACCTGCGACGAGTTCCTCCACCCCTCAATGTACGTTGTGGGCCTCACTTCCGTCAAATTACCATCATGGTGGGCACTGCCTGTCCAGTTTGCCATGCTAGAGGCCACCCTCGGGCTCTCTGCCCCCTACTTGCTTCCACCGCTCCTATCCTGCCAGTACAGCGTATTCCTTCTGCCTCTAGCCTTCTGGAGTCGTTACCGCAGACATCGGACCAGCGGCTGTTGACTTATGACAAAAGTATTACTAAAGCCTTTCGTCAACGCGTGACTTCATCTTCACATCCGTCTACCAGCGATGATGGAAATCAGCCACCACCTCCATCCCTTGATCTTCCAGCCGAAGGCGTTCCACAGACACCCCCTACGCCTTCCTTCTCTGCTCCAATTCTTCCTGCCGCAGCAGACCAAGAGGCCACTGCTTAACCTTCTGCTTCTACGGTTGTACATGACACCACCGCCGAATCTCCTACTACTGCAGTCATCCATGCGTTACTGTCTCCGGCCTCTTTAAAGTACCTGAACTTCCTTCTCCGGTATCTACACCTCTTCGAGGGCGCCCTAAGCGACGTCGGTCAAATCGTCAGCGTGGGCAGAAATATCGTATTTCGCCAGCCACATGTAGTCAGCGAGACCGTTCTTTCAGTGATTCTACCTCCGAAGGCTCCGCAACCTCGGATGTGGATGTCAGCGGCGCTGATCCGATCTCTCAAGAAGCTTTTCTCCGCCTAATGGATGAACTCTCTCTCTTCCACAGACGCTCGTCCCGGGAGTGATGTTACATACCTTTCTCACTTGTACTCGATATAGTCGGATGTCTCGCACTTTCTTATTCCTTACTCTCAACAACTTCCGGGGGTCGTGGCGCAAACGCAAGAAATGCACTCGTTCCTACGCCGCTGGGAAGCACGGCATGATCTCGGAAATTCTCCAGCCGCCTTCATAAGCTGAAAGACGCGGCCGATAAGCTCCTCGAACCACTATCCGATGCCTCCGTTCAAAGTAGTGACTTTAAACTGTCAGGACTTTAGTTTCTTGCTAGCGAACACGATAGCCCAGGAAGACCTTACCCTTTTCGGTGGAGATATTCTGCTGCTACAGAAAACTAACTGCTTGTCGTCCACATCATTTCACAGATAGCGGAGCTGGGATTACCAATTCCATCATGCATTCAAGCAATCTCAGACCGGTGGTGTCGCCATAGGGACTCGCTCTCGATTCCGCCAAGAGATCTCCTGGAAGCATGTACACAACCTTTGCCACGACTACCTTCAACGTCTCACCTTTCGTCTTGAAGGCCAAAGATACCTGATATTTAATATCTACGTCCCATGCACTTCACCATCACTTGCCTTCTTATTCTTGGCACTGCGTACCGCCATTCAGTCAGCGTTGCCGTTAGTCAATGCTCTGATTGGAGGGGATTACAATTGTACACTACATCCTGCTCTGAATCGCATGCCTTCTACCACCGATTATCGCCATCGGCTTGTGAATCTGCTCAGTACCCTTGTAGCACAGTTCGACCTCAGTTATGTCTTTCGTCACCTCCATCGAACAACCATATCTCATACGTGACGGAGTTCGGCTACGTCTGTTCTCACTTCGGCGTGACAAGAGCGCTTCTACATCTCTTCATAGTGGTGATGAAATGACAACACTCGCCGGCAGCTTCCTCAGACCATTGTGTGGTCCTGGTTGTCTTTGGCCATTCTTCATATCAGCGTTCTGGATATCGTTCCTGGACGTTCGACTCGACTCTACTAACCGATCCAGACCTTTTCTCTCAAGTCCAAGAGCTTCTACAACACTTCCGATCTGGACTCTCCGCCGCGCCTTGTGCGCTTACGTATTGGATGATGCTCAAGTCGCACCTCTTGGATCTTCTTAAACGTTTCTCCTTTGGTATTCAAACCCAACGGAAAATGGAGGAACAGAACATCCGCCACATTCTCTCTCATCTTGGCGTCACTCATCCGCTCTACCCAGCCTATATGGCGGACCTCCAAGCGATATTGGAACCACGAGCACAACAAGCCATCCTTCGCCTCCGTTTGCAGCATCATGATCCGGAGGACTGTGCTTAGGACTTCCTTTCTTCGATTGAAACTCATCGCCGCTCCTCGCATCATCTCCGTTTTCTTCGTCAGTCAGATGGACGGATTATCTCAGCTCCCGACGCTTTCTCCTCACAAACTCGTAGCTACTTTGCTTCCAAATTTGGTGAAACTCCTCCTCCTTCCTCCTCTGCTGTCTCTTCTCTTCTCTCTTCCCTTCCTCAAGTCCCTTCTCATCTCTTAGACTCTCTCTCCCAACCCCTCACCTCTTCAGAACTTTGGTCCGGCTTCCGTTCTCTGAATTTCCGCGCCGTCATTGGGCCAAGGGGACGGCGTGGGAATTCAGAGATATGTTGCTTTCTTTCCAGCTCTTCTTCCGTTTTTACTCGCTGCTTTTCTCACTGCTTTCCTCTTCTCTTTGGAGGAGTTTTACTGTTGCCCACGTCGTACTTTTTCCAATGAAAGGGTATCGCCTTTACCTGGGAAACTGGCGGCCCATCTCTCTACTAAATATTGATTACAAGTTTTATAGTAAACTCTTATCCTGCAGACTCAACTCTATCCTTCCCTATCTTCTTTCTCCCGACCAGAACTATACGGTTACTGGTCGGACCATTTCCCCTAATCTCCATCTTCTTCGTAACCTTGTCCATCTCGCTTCAACTAATCGAGAATCGCTCGCGCTCCTTAACCTAGACCAGCGCGGTGCGTTCGATAACATTTCCCACTCCTATCTTTCTCTTACTCTCACCGTCTTCCGCTTCCCGCCTCCATTTGTCTCCACTCTTCTTGCCCTCTATCGGGAAACAGTATTCCACGTCAAGAACGTTGCCTTTCTTACCGCCCCCATCCGGTTTCAGCGTGGCATCCGGCAAGGTTGCCCGCTGTTCGGTTAATTATTTGCCCTAGTATTTGAGCCGTTCCTCAGATTTTCTCATCGTGCTTTGCTTGCTGCACTGCCCCAATTAACAGCCAGAACTCGGCACTTCAGCGTAACCTATTCAACGTACGCAGAAGTTGCCACCTTCTGTATCCGACAAAACCAGCAATTCGCCATATTCGAGAGTTCTTACCAGCTCTACGCCTCCTTCTCCAGCGCAGCACTAAACACCACTAAAAGCACTAGTTTGTGGTGCGGTTCATGGAATACCAGGACGGATACTCTGTGGGGTGCAACCTGGACCGCTACCACGCAAAAATTCCTTGAGGTCCATCTCGGCTTGCCGACCGCTGCACTTCGCGCCAATTGGGCTGCGCGTTTACCACGTCTCACTCGCTCCATGAATTTTTGGAGAAATGCACGATTTTGCACCTCCTATTTCACAAGAGCCAAAATAGCCGGGACCTACCGCATTTTACTCTGCCTCCACGTCTGGACTGTAATCAAACTTCCCGCTTACTACCTCCAGGAGATCACCCGATTGATGAACCGGTTGATCTGGACACATCATCACTGGATCAGAGTCTGTACTCTGTATCGTCCAGTGTTCACGGGAGGCATATCGCTCGTTGATGTAGCGCTATAATATCGAGCGCACCGTGTAGTCTCCATGCTACGGGTCCTTAGTGCATTGCCTGATCCAGTTCAGGTCACCTTGGATGTTATGATATCTCCTCGCAACCCCAGATTTTCCTTTGTCACTTTTCTTCTGATGGATCACTTCCCCTTTCTGCACTTCCGGTTTTCTTTTTTTATTCCGAGGTACTTTCTCTACTCCGTTCTCTACCTATTTCCCGCTCTTCCCCCGACATCATTTCTGAACTTCTGGCCCAACCCTTGTTTCACTGCTCAACAATCCACCCTCTCGATGCTCCCTATTTCTCTGACCTGTCATGGATCCCTGCCTGGGTCGTGATAATCCAAGATCTCCTCACTGCGAGCCTTTCTTGGGAACTCTTCTCCGAGCTTTTCCTCCTCCTTCCTCGCTCACTCGCTTCTCTTTCCCTTTACGCTAATCTCCGCTCCGCTATTATCCATTTTTACCCTGCTCTAGCAAACCCCACCGGACTTCTTTTTATCACATCCACTTCCCTCCCCCTTCCCTTTTTCCTCATGTTTTGGGGCTGCGCCCTCCTCTCTCCAGCTTCAATGCCTCCTCTCTGTATAATTTCCTACGTGATCCTTCTACCTCTTTGCCTCTACCGATTCCAGACGTCCCAACTGCAGCCTTGCCATGTATGTGGTCGGCACGCGCGTTGCCTCTGTCCACACCCACTGAACGAAACATCCAATGGCAACTTCAGCATCGTCGCTTGTCAGCACCAATGACTCTATTCCGCACGACACTCATCCCATCGCCCGCCTGTGCTTTCTGTCTGGCAGCCGCAGATATCCCACACATCTATCTGTACTGTCCGGTTCTTCTATATCTCCTACATCTAGCATTTCAGTTGGTTCAACGTATTTGTGTGCCTGATCTACCGTTCTCGGCATATTCCACGCTCCATAGATCCTTGTCTCTACCTGTTGCCAGCACCTACATCTTCATTTTGGTGAAACATGCGATATATATCTATCATCTACATCTCCGCTCAACTTCACCACTTCCAAACCTCCACCAGGCAGGGGATTCACTCTGCCGGATTTTTCAGGTCCGACTCCTCTCCAGGTTACAGCTTGCAATTCAACTGCATCCGCTGCACAACGCCTTCCTTAATTCCTCCACGTCTGGTCTCCACACCTGCCCTGGTTCACCAACCCTCCTGGTGATATTCGCCTTCTCCTATGACTCTACCGATCCACTGAACTGCCTTGGTGAGCGTTTCTACCTTCGTCTCCTCTCTTCAATCAACTCCGACCTTTCATCGTTGGTCAGCCTACAATACCACGGCCTGTGGGTCACCTTTCCGCACACTGTCGGATCCGCCAGCTGAACTGTCATCCTCTAGATCGTCGTGAGTCATTCTGACTCTGCAATAGTAGACTCTCCTGTAAGCTCCCCAGGTGGGTGCTATCACATTCTTTCCTTCCGGGTATACGTTCTCATCAGTAAGTTTTCTCATATATTTCACATATTGATACTTGCGGTTTTTCAAGCGTGACACCCTCATATGTGGTATACCTTTTTACGTGGTATTCTGCTTCTTTGTTGCTGAGTTTACTGTACGATTTCCATATCTAACATTATGGTGTACATTCTGTTACTGTTGAACCTGTGTTTTAATTTCCAGTTATTACCGGTCTTTAAAAGCAGATATTTTGTACATAGCGTTTTCCACCTTTTACGTTAAGATTGTATGCTGCTTGTCGTAGACTTTCACAACACTCAGTTTTCGTACCCTATAACTGTGCGCACATGCCTCACACCTTTTGCATTTTCTATGTTTAATGTTCTGCTGTACATATTGTTGTTATGATGTCCTCCATGGATGTCATTTCTGTTGTGGTTTTTTTTCCATGCATCATGTGTTCCCGTTGGGACGGACTTCCTGTTCCATTTCTTACACCTTTGTATTCGCATTGTTTCATCGTTACCTATATCTATGTATATCTATGTTATGTATCCGTTTCTGGAAATGCTTGTGTAAATGTATTCCCTAAGTTGTATACTAAATCCGGTGTATTGTTCTTCTGTACCTCCTGTGCATTTGTGTTTAAGCTCAAAATGCACCTTAGTGTCTCTTGGCATAATTATCGATTTGTACCACCTGTGATTTTTCTATTTGTCGCTTTGTATGAACTGTCTTCCTCTCAATGTATTTCCAAGTTATAAACGATTGGTACATACCCTCCTGTGCATTTGTGTTTAAGCTCAAAATGTACCTTAGTTTCTCTTGGCATAATAATCGATTCGTACCACCTGTGATTTTTCTATTTGTTGCTTCGTATGAACTGTCTACCTCTCAATGTATTTCCCAGTTATAAACGACTGGTACATACCATACTTTGTCTTATCCCGGTTTTGTATTATTCTTTACAATATTGTTAATTCCTATGATACTTGTTCTATTTACTATATTTGCGTACAAATGCTCCTTTCTGTAATAGTTGTTTCGACAATTTCCCCATTTGTATATATTACTCTCGAACACCTGTCTTTTTCATTGTACATATCATCTATTATATCATTGGCATCTTAAATGTTCTGTGCCACCTGTAGCCTGTTTATTGTAGCTCTTAAATAAACGATTTTGACTGACAAGATTTTATCATGTTGTTCCAGAGGTACACTGAACAAGTTCTGTTGAATATCATCGAAATGGGGTCAAAGGTCAGGACACAGGAGCGATATTTATTTCACAGCCATTATCCTCATAACTTGAGTAATGATTTCCGGCATGTTGGAAAGCGTATCATAATCAATGCATTGCATGATTTTACTAACTTGTTTTCTGTGGAGCTGATTATGTTTACGAAGACATCGTATGGATTGTTTTCGGCAGCGGACAGCTGTCAGTAGAATGGAAGCGGGCCAGTCCCAGATGGAAGTTACCAGAGAGTATCCAAAAACTATCCTGTCAAGACTGTGGAGACAGTTCTAACTGACAGATATTCATCATCTGTCAGTAGAATGGAAAAGGACTTGTCCCAGACGGAAGTTGCAAAAGAATATCCATAAAATATCCTGTCAAGACTGTGGAGACAGTTCTAACTGACAGATATTCATCATCTGTCAGTAGAATGGAAAAGGACTTGTCCCAGACGGAAGTTGCAAAAGAATATCCATAAAATATCCTGTCAAGACTGTGGAGACAGTTATAACTGACAGGTATTCATCATCTGTCAGTAAAATGGAAGCGGGCAGTCCCAGACGTAAGTTACCAGAGAATATCCATAAAATATCCTGTCAAGACTGTGGAGACAGTTATAACTGACAGATATTCATCGTCTGTCAGTAGAATGGAAGCGGGCCAGTCCCAGACGGAAGTTACCAAAATATCATGTCAAGACTGTGGAGACAGTTATAACTGACAGATACTCATCATCTGTGAGTAGAATGGTAGCGGGCCAGTCCCAGACGGAAGTTACAAGAGCATATCCATAAAATATCCTGTCAAGACTGTGGAGACAGTTATAACTGACAGATATTCATCATCTGTCAGTAAAATGGAAGCGGGCAGTCCAAGACGGAAGTTGACAGAGAATATTAATAAAGTATCCTGTCAAGACTGTGGAGACAGTTATAACTGACAGATATTCATCATCTGCTGGAAACGCCCATCAGACTGCCAGACGAGATGTCCGCTAGGCCAGTAGCCGCTGCAGGAATCAAGTTTACAAGGTACAAGACATTGAGAACAATACCTTTATACAAGCAGGCAATTTTTCTGTATCGCTCTAAATCCTTCAACCACCTAGATCGTTTTACATGGGATAGCCAACATTTTCTGTTCACTGAGGAATCCCGATTTAGCTTACTCGCGACGTACCCTTATCTGGAGAGAGTCAGGAATCAGCAGCGGTTTCTCGCACTTCAAACAAGAAAGACGATACCGAATTTTCGGATGTAATAAGCACATCTTTTGAATCCATTTTGACGCGAATTGAACTTATCAAAGCTACCTGTTTGGAAAACAATCAACTGGTTCCAACAATCGATAAAACATCCAGAAATAGAAACATCTACTTAGTTCTACCAGAGGCTAAAACGCATGTTACGAAAATTAACAAATGGTGAACAAAAAGTATCTCATACTACAAGGAAGGTACCAGAGACAAAGTGATTTCCAAATCGAACAGTTAAAACAAGAAATATTGAAAAAGGAACATTATATAAGTTTACGTCTGCTGGCAGAAGAATTTTGCATAGCGGAAAAGTTGAAAATAGGCGAAAATTATTCTTCATGGAAAAGCGTTCGACCTCTACGCAGCTAGTGAAAAAAAATTGCGTTACTTAAAGAGGATAATGCTCCACATCTCTGTTGTAGCGAATGGCATACAGTGAAGAAGACGTTTCTCAATAGCGTTTTTAATAGTGGCGATACAGCTGCAAACTGAAGTACACAAACACCACTTACCGACAGAACTGTGAACTACAAAATTCTTCATATACAAGCCTAAAATGTTTTACAAGGTAAATGACATTAGTTGTTGAAAGGATTTTTTAAATAGCCCATGTAAATATATTGAGAAAAACAGAATAAGCATATGCGCCCCTAGCGGCGAAATTATGCACTATTTTTGAAAGAAAATACACACACAGTTTGCAAAGTTATAGTATCTGACCGAAGTAAAGTTTTTCAATCGAGTTTTTACTCACGCAGATATTGCTGTAAACGGAAACGTGAACGTACACCCTCTGGTGGTAGACTTGTACGTTAAGAAAATTGGAAATTATGTGAGAAACATTTCCCCACGGAAACGCTCTCCACAAAAGAAAGTATTTTTCAAATCGGACTCTTAGAAGCAGAGATATCGACAAAAATAAGATAAGCTTTTACGCTCCTGGCGGAAAAACCACGCATTATTTTAAGAAGAAAGTATTCTGAAACGTTTTTTCAACATGAGCAGTATCAGTCAACGGAAGAATTTTTTCAATTGAGTTTTCAGGAGCTCAGATTTTGCTACAAATACATCAGACGCGCAAATTAACACTTACGCCCCCTGGTGGCTAAACCATTCTTTATCAGGTACTAGATTTTATCGGCAAAGTATTTCCTACAGCAGCTGTATCCAGTGCAGAAAGGAGTTTTCTAATCGGAATTTTAGAAGCAGAGATATCGGGGAACACGGAATTTACTCTAACGCCTCGTAGCGGAAACTCTATGTATTATTTGTAAAATTTTGAAATTATATGAGAGCATTTTACACGGGAAACGCTATCTAACAAAGAAGTAATTTTTGAAATCTGACTCTTAGAAGCAGAGATATTGTCAGCAATAGGATATACCTCTGCGCCCCCTGGCGGAGAAACCATACATGATTTTAAGAAGAAAATATTCTCAAATGTTTATCGACTTGAGCGGTATCGGTCCACGAAAGAATTTTCTCAATCGAGATTTTACAATCTCAGATTTTGATGGATTAACGCTTACGCCCCCTAGTGGCCAAACCATACTTTATAAAAAAATTAGAAATTACAATCAAAACATTCCCCACAGGGAGCTGTATCCGGTGCAGAAAAAAATTCCAATCGGAGTTTTAGAAGCAGAGATATCGGGTAAAGCACAATTTACCTTAACTTCCCTTAGCGAAAAGTCAATGAATTACTTGAAAATTTTGAAATTATATAAAAAAACATGTCTCACCGGAAACTCTATCTAACAAAGAAGAAAATTTTAAAATTGGACTATTAGAAGCAGAGATATTGAGAAAAATAAGGTATACATCCCAGCACCGAGCCCACCTCCCATACGCGCCTAACCACGTATTTTGCATATACGCTGCGTAAATTACGTTTATGTACATCTACATAAAGGCTTCTAATTAAGTGGCCAGTGTGTGCACATAAGAGATGCAATGATAAAACATCTTTACCAAATTTCCTTGAATTTCCTCACTAATATTTCGAGCGATGTACGAATTTTTAAATTGAGGAGCTTGAAGCAAAAGGGGTGGTGCTCACTTTCCTACATTTTGTGGGAAATAAGAAAAAACTGTTTATAAAAATACGGTTTAACTGAGATTGGCAAAAATTCCCCACTTTAATAATATCTTTAATAAATACATGAATTTTGTGAATGTTTTGCCCCGAAAATGAATATATGATAAATATAAAAAAATTGGAACTTCTTCCTTTTTGCAACAAATGTCATAAATTCCATTACATTTCGCATTTAGTAAAGGATAGAAAAACTAAATAATGTTAATAAAATGTGTTTAATGACCATGCACATTACAAATCTCTTTGTTAATAAACAAATAAAATATTACAATTTTATTCATCGGCTTCCATCGTACTTGCACCAAACGGTGATGGGGACAGCTCCCAAAACATTAATATCTCAACTCTTTTGGTGCAAACTCCTCAATTATCCTCTAATTTTGAACACCCGTGTATTTACTCACTGAAATTCAAAGCACTCCTTTTGGAAAATAGGTGGAAAATATTTGCCCTGAGCATCAAATATTTCAGTAGAATGAAGCTGATTTTCGAATATTTTTGGTTCTCATTTGCAATTCTAATTATCATGGCAATCACAGGATGTATCTTGCGTGAAATCACGTGAACTGCAGGTGAGAAAATCGGATTGTAACTGAGCGTGTTTTGTATGAACTGCATGACTCTAAAATCGGATTTCGCAGAATACGAAAATTCCACGAGACACTGAGCCGATATTGATGGAAATACAGAGAGCAAATACTTGCCGATGCTCTCAAAATCAAACATTACGCGAATCGCAGCAATGTTATTGCTATATAAATGTGAAACTTCTATTCTCACGCCTGCCGATAGTTTCAAATCGCATTTCTCTAATCTTGATTATGGCGAGACAGATCAAATATCTCTTCTGGAGAAAGGATATATTCCACTCTGCAGATTACTGGAGACAGGATTTGCTACTTTATCAAGACGGAAACGTGGAAACTCCTGATGAATTTGGCGTTAGTGCTAATCCTGCTATTCAGGCCGAAAGCAATACTTTAACTAAAATACGAGATTTCTCATGATTAGTCAAAATAAAGAGCTGTTTATCATATAAATCTTAAGTCTGTCTTAAGACTTATATGGAACCAAAAGTGAAAAACTTTTACTTACATTTACATTTGCTGCTTGATTTCGGAAGCTTCCTTTGTTCGCTAAAAATCAGGTATCGGTTTTCTTTCCAGTATTTGAACGTATCCATTTCTGTGTTTTCTGCTGGGCCTTTATTTGTGATACTAGTACTGCATTTCTGTTTTAAAGAGCGAATTCTGATAAGCGTTCGCCATCTACAAAATAAGCGAATTGCGTCTCTGTTTACTTGAGGGTAATGGTTCTCCAGTTCGCTGACAAGTTCGCGGATAACACCTTTTATTTTTCGAAAAGTGATGTCGTGAAATGAATAAAAATGTTTTTCAAATTTTTGTACCGCATTCATTCATGAGCAGAAGGGTACGGTAAGTCCACCTGAAGACAGTAATTTAATCCAATCGGATTGAATAGGAAATTCTGGAAAATGTTTTGATAATGTGTCTAACGAAGGATCTTTATCTTGAACGCGATATGCAATGTAGTCAGCTACATAGCTCATAGCTTCCTGCTCATGAACAGAAAGATCCCTTGATACGGGTTACTCTTCGAATTCCCAGGGCATAAAAATACATCATTAACATAATCAAAGTTCACATCGTCATAGTTGTTTTCATAAAAATAAATTTCTGGAACCTTCTGTATTTTATCACGTCCAAAAGCATTTTATAATAATTCGGATGTTAGGTAAAAAATCTAACTGTTTGTCTTCTTCCAAAGTGGATGTATTTACTTTTGCTGAGAGTTTGGGCAGTTTGTTTGCAAGTAACAACTGCTTCAAATAGCTAATGACTTCTGTTGGCAAGGGTGATCGTTAAATCTACAAAGCCCTCGAATTTGACTGAAAAGGCTTTCTAGGGCATCTTGAGTCAACCGGGAAGTCAGTATATTAACACCAAGAAATTTCAAGTCCTCAAACAATCTCATAAGCGAGTTTACGGATATCAGAATTCCTTTTTGTAAAGGCAGCATGCTAGACTTTCCACGCACCCTGAATCCGCTAATGACATCTTTTACTGTATTTAAAATTGGCACTTGTTTTTCAAAATATGCGTCCATACCAAATGCAGCCTTCAGAGGTTTGTTGGAGGGAGGACATGGCTTGCTACTATTCATTATATCAAACAAGCCGTCAATTAATTCAAACAATTCAGCTGCTTTTTTATTTTCTGTTAAATTCATTATTGCTTTTTCTGTAGTTGCTAAAAATAACGTTTTTGCAGTGTTATTTTCTGTCTCTCGTTTCCTTTTACAGTCAAAAAATTTGGTTTCAGTTTATGGCACAATTTATATTCTCCTGAATCTCTGTTTAAAACTTCTTTAATAAGATCAGTTGTCAAAATGGTGACATTTTGAAGTACGAATCTTTTGTCCAGAAAGTGATTTCTTAGTAATTTTACATAATGGGCTAAATCTGCGAACACCCATATTTTTCGTGTTTGCTTAGCGGGGTTCGGGAACGAAAAATTGGTGGGAGAAATTCCAAGTTCCTTTGACAAAGTACCACATCCTCCTAAATCAGAAACTATTGCCTTTACTTCTATGCCACTTGTATGTATATGAGTAATTAAATTAAAAATGAGCTCTTTTGTCATGGGGATATCAAAATCAAATAAAATTGGCTGCTTCCATTAAGAATTTAGGCCTCTAATTAAAATGAACTGAACTTTCGTGAATGAACCCAGTATCTGATCCATTCGAGAGTCATAGCACAACTTAGAATCTATGTGCATTTCATCAAAACTTGGAACACAGATTTTCTCACGGAAACTTAAACTTTCGCAACTTTTTTCATAGCAGAAGAACATCATTCGGTATCCCAGGACTGCATGTAAATTTTGCACACCAAAGTTTCAGGGTGCTAACTCTTGGAAGTGGAACGCCAATCTTTTCTTTCCAGGAATCATATGATTTTGAAGAAATTGCTCGAATTACTATGCATCTAGATATATCCTCTGTCGTCCATTTTATCCTTTTCATTTTCTAAGTAAGAGAATCGACTTGGATCTTCGTGAAAACACGGTTGACACATTTCTCCAACGTTTCTAATTTCCGTTTTCTTTTCTGAAGTATTTTCATTTGGCTTCTTAATTGCTGAATTTGAGATAATAGAGATCTCCTAGAAATGGCCCACTTCAATTTTGCCTTCTGAAAGTTCCTTTTTTATTCCATTTTTTTACCCTTCTCAGCAAGTTCCCGGATCCATATTCTGCATGTTTGAACTATTATTACAAAGACCTCGGAAGGGTTCTTTGAAATATATTTTTTTCTTATCAAAAATAAAACGGAAATAAAACCGGGTCGAAATCGAGTTATGAACACCTTGACTTGACCCTTTTGACCAGCAAGTGACCCTTTGACCCGCGGTTTGTTTCCAGATCTGAAAGTTGTACCACGTTTTCCTCAAACTTTTTCCTAATTGTTTGAGTTGAAAAATTTATTTGGAATCTTTCGCGATGAGAAATATTGTGCACACATTTTATGGTTTTTCGAAACACACGCTTCAGCGGCTATTGGGCGTTAAGTAGTTATTTTTTTTCATTTATGGATATTTTTCCAATTGTAGAATCCCCGTTGATTTCTCGCATTGCGTATTTTAAATTATCTGCAGCTTGGCAATGTGGTGGTGGTGGGGGTGGGAGGCAAAGGCATTGCATTTTCCGCTGAATTTTCCAGTTTTTTTTTTTTTTTTTGTTTTTTTAATATTCTTTGTAATATTTTTTTTTTTGTGTCTGAAATATTTTTAAAAAACGTGCTCATTACACTCCGGAATTAGGTGTTATATTTCTTTTTATTATTATGTCCAGCTGACCATGCTTCCGTGGCCTCTCGTCTTCTCAGCACTAGTTACGCCGAAATGACGATATTTAGGGGCCTATAATTTTTCAAAAACCAACAGAAAATGTCTGCTTCAGAATTTTCTGTAAAACGAACAGTCATTTCTCGAATTTCTTGTGATGATTTTGGTCCCCGGTTGAAGATTTTTCTATTAAGCTAATGCATACGTTCATGCCGTTTTACTTCACGAGTATTTTCCAGGTCAGTAGTAACGGTGCAGATGGCCAGTTGTATATGAAAATGTAGCCATTAATATCTTGTATCTAAATCATATTGCGGTGTGTGATTGTGGCTGTTTTTTTTTTTTTGGTTTTCAGGTCCGGAAGATGGAGTGCCAAGTACAGAGCAATGAACATTTCCGACATCTGCTAATTTACAAGTTTACGAGGATTTTTTACGAGGATCCACAGCCGCTGAGGCTACTCGACAAATTTTTGCTGTGTATGGGTAGGATGGTATTGCGCCGAGGACAGCCCTCAAATGGTTTCAGCGGTTCCGATGTGGCAAGTTTGACCGCAACGACTCTCCACGCTCAGGTCATCCATCGCACTTTGATGAGGATCGTCTGAACCATCACATCCACTTGGATCCGCATCAAACCACACGCGAATCGGCCACTGAGGTGGAATGTGATCAGGCCTCCGTGGTGCGATACCTGGAACGTATGGGGGAACTCCAAAAATTGGGTTCTTGGGTGCCTCATACTCTCACCGAGAATTAGCACTTGCCATATGTGGTTCCTTGCTCTCTCGTTATCGAGAATGTTTTCAGCAACACAAACCTTTTCTGTCACGTATTGTTGCTGGAGATGAAAAGTGGTGCCTGTACATGAATTTCGGGCATCGAAGGGAATGGCTAAGCCCAAATAAGACACCCGCACTACGCCCAAAACATGACCTTCATCCTGCGAAGGTCAAGTTGTGTGTCAGGTAGGACATGGAAGGCATTGCTCATTGGGAAATGCTGCCGAGGAATCGAACCATCAACGCTGCACTCTATTATGAGCAACTCCGCCGTGTGGAGGGAACAATTCAGCAGAAACGGCCACATCGGCGCCATGGTGTCTTTCTCCAACATGATAAGGCATGCCCTCACAGTGCAAACATGACCAAAATGGGTATTCAGGACATGAAATGGGGAGATCCTTCTACATCCGGCCTATTGCCCAGATGTCGCGCGTTCAGGCTATCACCTGTTCCGATCTCTGTCGAATGCACTCCGTGGCAGAACGTTCAACAATGTTGTTGATCTCCAGAACTTCCTTAAAGATTTCTTTGCAAAACCTGTAAGCTTTTTCAAGAATGGCATTACAGACCTATCCATACGTTGGGACACCATTGTGAACAATGGAGGGGAATACAGAGTTAATTCATTTCGTTTTCTCTTCTGATGTTAATACATTCCTGCAGTTTGGTGAAAAAAAAGGGCATAAACTTAAGCATCAGCCTAATATACACTGACGGAAGAAAAATCCCAACACCAAGAAGGGGTTGTGTTAGATAAACGACAGTTGGTAGGCGGTGAGAGTACATCTGTAAGATGACGTCTATGCAAATTTCGCGCTCGGCGCATACGTGTGGCGCTAGTAGCGCCCCTCGGAACATGCAAAGCAGGTTTGCTGTAAATACGCGCTGTAAAGTTCGTGAGCGTTAGTTATCGTTGAGATTCGACGTAGTGAGTTGATGTTAGTCAAGAATGTCTTTAAGAAGACGAAGAAGCCATTATCAACAGCTCACGGAGTTTAAACAAGGTCGTGTAATAAGGCTACGAGAAGGAAGATTTTCTTTCCGCAATATTGCAGAACGACTTGGCAGGAATGTAGCCACTGTGCATGATTGTTGGCAGCGGTGGTCAAGGGAAGGTACTGCCTCAAGAAGACCGGGTTTCGGCAGGCCACGTGGCACTACTAAGAGGGAAGACCGCCGTGTACGGCGTATGGCCGTGGCACATCGTACCGCGTCTGCTGCAGCAATTCGAGCTGCAGTTACCACCACAGTGGCACAAAGAACTGTTACGAATCGGTTACTTGAAGGACAGCTCCGAGCCAGACGCCCTGTAGCGTGCATTCCACTTACTCCAAACCACTGCCGTTTGCGACGTCAGTGGTGTCAAGCTAGAGCTCATTGGAGGACGGAGTGGAGATCTGTTGTGTTTTCTGATGAAAGCCGGTTCTGCCTGGGTGCCAGTGATGGCCGTGTGTTGGTTAGAAGGAGGTCAGGTGAGCGCCTGCAACCCACCTGTCTGCGGCCGAGACGCACTGGAACTACACCTGGAGTTATGGTCTAGGGAGCAATTTCCTATGACAGCAGGAGCACTCTCGTGGTTATCCCACGCACCCTGACGGCACAGTGGTACGTCGGTCTGGTGATTCAACCTGTTGTGCTGCCACTCATGAACAGCATTCCAGGGGTTGTTTTCCAACAGGATAACGCTCGCCCGCATACCGCTGTTGTAACCCAACATGCTCTACAGTGTCGACATGTTGCCGTGGCCTGCTAGATCCCCAGATCTTTCACCAATCGAGCACGTATGGGACATCATTGGACGACAACTTCAGCGTCACCCCCAAAGTGCTTTAACGGTCCCTGTATTGACCGACAAAGTGCAACAGTCATGGAACTCCGTCCCACAAACTGACATCCAGCACCTGTACGACAGAACGCATAAACGTTTGCGCGTTTGCATTCAACATTCTGGCGGTTACACCGGTTATTAAAGTACCAGCATTTCACATTTAAAATGGCTCTTCTAGCGCTTACAATAGGCTGTGATCTTGAAACCTTAATCGATTAAATATGTTACCTATACAAATGTATTGCCGCCATTTCATTCCTCTACAACTATTTTTTCCTGGTGTTGGGATATTTTTTTCCGTCAGTGTATGAACGGATATCATTCAACAAACAGAATCTACGTTTAAGCAATACAATGGGAATTCGGTTCATCACAAAAAATTGAGAATGTCCGGAAAATATTGACGATGAAAAGTATTCGATAAATGAAGTATTTGTATCCTGTTTTTAATATAGGAATGCTCAAACATATCGAAAAAAATAAATTTATGGTACCTAGCAAAAGAAATGTTAGAAAAAACTGAAATTGTTTTTAAAATTTGTGCCGAACTGACGACAAAACAATTTTTCCAATAGTAACTCGAAAATTAAATATAACGAAAAACAGACGGACTAATAAAATACACAAGCATTTCTCAGCACTAGTTTAAATATGTGCTGAAATATTAATTTAAAATAAAGTATTTGCTAATATGAAATCAGAACTGGCCCAGCAAATAACATGAGGGAAATTAATCTCTGAGCGAGATTTCCTCGCTTTGGACTTCAATGTTCTATACTTTTCGTGCTATTCAATGGAAACTCAATTCACATAAATTTGCGTGAGAACATAACAGTGAACCTTCCTTTTTAGTTTCAATATATTTGAACATTTGGTCGTTTGGCGAAGAGAAAAACTACTCCTAGCGCATTCAGAATCTTATTGATTTTATATTTACCTCGTGCCGGTGAGGTCACGTGGGTCAGACACACATAGTTTTGCCCCAAAAGCACCCTTTTATGTTTGCTACTTCTCGCCTGTATTGAATCAATTGACGGGAACTATGGAAGGTGATTTTCTTCTCGGCTGCTCCCTCCCGCTCTTTGCGACCACCCCATCCCCCACTCTCGCTCATGCTCTTTAGTCTGTATTTGAGAACCGATCCTCAAAACTGAACAAACTCCCTTTCTCTCTCTCTCTATATATATATGTATCTGTATTTTTTTTAACTCTCAACTATCTGTGTACGTATGAATGTATTTCTGTGGTTCTTTGCTGTACTTTTCTTCCGAACACAACTAAACTGAAAGGCATTTTGGGAACGGATTCTGTGTAGCAATAGAAAGCACTATTTGGCAAAGTATGTTTGATCTCTTTAATGGAATTTACCCTCCTTTTGAAGGAAACCGGTGGTCTCTTCCCTTGGCGGTCGTCTCATATAAGAGGCACGAAAAAAAAAAAAAACGAAAAAAAAAAAGGGGGAAAAAGAAAAAGGATCTTCCTTTGGTATCACATTGCCTCCTACTGCTATAAGTGAATTTGGTGGATTGAAACGAAGGAAAATATGATTTGGGGTATTTCGTCTAGGAATATGTGCTTTTGTGGCACAAAAAAGATAAAAAAAACGTGGCATCATGTCGACTGTCTCTCCTGTAAAAGATACTTTTACCTTTTAAGAGAATAATATTACAAGAATTTCTCATGCGCTGAAGTTTTCCAGCTCGATCCCAAATGCATTCGATCCATTCCTCGCAAAGAAATGCTTTAATAACATGCATTGTCAAATTACACAGGAAATCTCGTAGAGCACATGTCTCATGAAGTTGAAATCTCTTTAAACGTCTTATAAGCGACAAATAAGTGCATGGAATAAACTATCTGGTCTTTATGGAACCCTTCCTGTGTTTCCCATTTTAAACGTTCCTCCTGCAGAGTATATTCCAAACCCTGAAAATCAGAAAGAGCCAGACCTGCGTTACGAGTACAATGTAATATTGCAGTTCTGCGGACGTTGGCTGTTCCAGCAAATATTTCTATTTCTCCTATTGTTTCTATTCTGGTGGAATACAACTGCGTCATAGGTTGTATTCCACCAGAATAGAAACAACAGGAGAAAACCGGCTGCAACGAATTAATTCGGGGTTTGCAAAATAAGCTGAAAACAGCTTGAACGAATATATTTGTTGTATAAAAACTGGCCCGAACGCGATTGGAACGAGTGAACTTTAAGCGTCAGAAAGCATTGCTTTTCCCTTAGATTTGTCATTCAAAGTGACCAGTTCGGGTGGATGATTGCCATTAATCCTTTCTGATTACCTTTTTAGCTATAAAGCTATAAAAGTGGCGAAGAATCTAAGATAGGAGAGAAAAGAGGCCGTCACTTGTTTCTACGTAATGGCATGATGTCCGTGTCAGAGGGTCGAGCACTTCCCAATCATTCCTTGGAGTAAATAATAAAAGATTATAAAGAAATCAGACTATAGACTAGAAAAGACTAAGTATTATAAGAGAGCATTTATGACCAGCGACAGATTTATGATCGTTACTGCTGAAATGAGTGAGGTGAAAGGAATTGTTTTGCCGTAAAACTTTCGTATAACTCGGCCGCTATGTGAGCATTTCTGTTTGGGCAGCAGAGAAAATTTTGGACACCATTTGGTTCAGGTACATCGGCCGCTTAAAGGGCTAAATCACCTGAAAATCCGTAAACGCTAGATCTGTGTTACATGGAGAATGTCACACTACAGATCGCTTACAGTGGGGCTTAAAGTAGTATCCTTATATTCCCGGATGTGTTGCGTTCCAGGTACATATATGCAATCAAGTCAAAACCACACTTTTAGCCTAGTGGTCTGGCTAAAAGTGCTGTTTTAGCCAGACCACTAAAAGTACCATTCATCAGAGATTGGCTCTAGTTGGACTCTCAGATGAGACATCCTACAATCGTGACTAAAAGTCCTGCCCCAGTATACCGAAAGTCAAATTTTTGATGTTTGAAGTCAACTTATACAGCGTAATGTTAAAGTCAGGAATACATACTATGCATCATTTTAAAGGAAATGTTATGCTGAATTCAAATGTTTTTACAGAATGTTATTAGCAGTAACAGAAGTGAAGTTACAAACAAACGTACAGCGTCTAGTCATAAAACAGGAACAAATAGTGGAATTTACGAAATTAGTGTACAATGCATTTAACGTAAAATTACTGTACAGTACGTTATTGACACTTGCAGGGCACTTGAAATAACTGACCAACAAGCAAAATAAGCTTTATTATTTAATTGGAGAACCACGGTTTCTTAATAACAAAGTGCACCTTCTTGGCATGGAACTAATGAGTTTCTCTAGCTATCAATTGGTGATACCACGGTGCTATACGGCCCTTACAGACTCAGAGTCATTAATTGTGTCTTAATTCAAAATTAAAGCCTCAATTACAGTCTTTAATTGAGTTGTAGACTCAAATTGAGTCTGTAAGGGCTGTATGACAACTAGAGAAGATCATTAGTGAGAAGCTCCAATGGACAACTAGAGAAACTCCAATGGACAACTAGAGAAGCTCCAATGGACAACTAGAGAAGCTCCAATGGACAACTAGAGAAGCTCCAATGAACAACTAGAGAAGCTCATTAGTTCCATGCCAAGAAGGTGCACTTTGTTACTAAGTAACCGTGATTATCCAATTAAATATTAAATCATATTTCGCTTGTTGGTAAGTTAGTTCAAGTGTCTTGCAAGTTTCAATAATGTACTCTGCAGTAATAATTTTACGTTAAACGCATTGTACACTAATCTCGCAAATTCCACTATTTGTTGCTTTTTATGACTAGAAGCTGTACTTTTGCTTGTACCTTCACTTCTATTACTGATAATAACATTCTGTAAAAAATACTTGAATTCAGCATAAACTTTCTTTTAAATAATGTATAATATGTATCCCTGAGTTTACCATTACACTATATAAGTTGACTTCAAACATCAAAAATTTGACTTTCGGTCTACTGCAGTTTATCGTAGGCCCAGCACTGAAAGACTTTGGATAAGTGTTGGGTAAACGTTAAATTGCAACTGTGCTACCTGGGAACGGGTGGTATGGTATAGAAACCAAAGACTGTTTGTAACCTTTTGAGCTGTTCGATTTGGTCGTTAAACCCCTAAATACCAAAGAAATAAACTCAAGTTAAAACTTTTAACAGGCAAAAACTCAAAGATGCAAGATCAGGATTATGCGAACAATGTTTAGTGTATGTATGACCTTCGACCCTCCACAGAACTACTAATTTCTCAATTTGCTCTACTTCTTTCTGCTTAGCGAAGGAGTCAAGTCAAACCTTTCTGACCTGCAGCCTTCTTTACGAACTTAACCCGGTCTACACTGCTGAGAAATATGAACTGCAAAAGTTAAAATATAAGTAAGCCTATTTATTAAAGTGCAGTCTATTTATTGTTTAATTAGCCAGCTTGAGTGTTCCGTTATACACTCCAGGAAAGTGAAAAAAGAACATCAAAAATTACAGCTGCATCTATGAGATTTATGTCGTAGCAACAACTTGTTAAGAAAAGAAAGTGATCACACGTGTGAAGTGATTCAATGTTTATTTTACCTTTTAATGCGTATTACAGTGTACAGAAGGCACCTTTTAATAAGGTGTTGAACCTCCTCCAGAAGCAATAAAAACTTCCAATCTGGCATGTAATCGGTCGTACAAATGCTGAATATCAGGCTGGGAGATAGCATTCCATGCGCTTTCATCTTGGACGTGAATTCAGAGACGGTCGCTGCCTGCCGGGGTCCGCGAAAGAGTCTTTGCCGATCCAGTCCCAGACATGCTGGATTGCAAACACGTCCGGAGAGCGTGCTGACCAAGGGATTTGATGCACAACCTGAAGAGCATGTTGAGTTGCCCAGGCGGAGTGTGGGCTGGCGTATCCTGCTTGAATATCGCATTTGGGAGTGGGCGGGCGTTTCCTGCTGGAATATCGCATTTGAGAGTGGGCGGGCGTTTCCTGCTGAAATATCGCATTTGGGAGTGGGCAGGTGTATCCTGCTGTAATAACGCATTCACGGAAGCTTAAGCCTTGCGGGTCTGTCCTATACATGAAATTCCACATTCAAAAGGTATCTGATAAATTACACAAAAAGTTATGTCTTCGACGTAATCCCTTGATCCGTAAAACTTGATCTTGTTTATGGGATTGAAAATAACTTTGAAATTAAAACTTTTGAGAATTTCCCGTGTGAAGGAACCCAAGACCTACGTACGGAGCTATGAATTGAAGAAAATCGTTAATAGCCCAACATTGTCACAAAAATAACTATACATTGTTATTTCGAAACGCTACGCTCATTGATGAAACAGATTCGACCATCAAGCTTAATGTATCAGAAGCTTTCCACATATACCGCAACTCATCACGGCTAGTCAACCACATGACGACGACTTCATTTCTTTCAAGCGCGTGGAAACAACTCACCAAAACCCGTGACCGTAAGAACTCTGATGATGTCACAATGATTTGAATGTTTACGCTCCAGTCGTCCTGATGATGCCAAGCCAAACACTTTATGAAACAACCTAGCCTTACCATAAATACTGTTCCCAGCAAAAACAGTCTTGCAGAGCCAGCAATGGCCCAGCACTATGTTGCCGCTGCCAAAACGTCAATAAAATGTCCGGGCAACCAACAGCAAAGCAAGAAGTTCAGGTCAGCAGCTAGGCAACGGTTACCACCCTCATCAGTTGTCATATGCCACAACAGGGCCATCAGTTATTCATCACAGGCAGTAGCTGCCACAAGTGGTCCTTCAGCGGCACTTTCAAGCACGTGCCATAAATGATGGCTAGCCTAATGTTGTCCGCTTGTTTCCCAACAGTGGCAGCCGGCAATCACGTGACGTAACTGATGGCTTGCCGAATCTTGTGCGACAATTCCCCAGTAGTAGCCATAAAAAATTAAAATAAAGGTTAGCCGCAGTTTTCCAAAGCTACAGGTACTTTTTTCTTCTTACGAAACTTCCGAATTATAGTACTGCGCTGGGAAAATTTTCTCAAATTCGATCCAGTTGGAAACAAACCAAGAACTAACTGTCTGCGTGGGAAGCGGTCGTTCTATCAACCGGACGGATTTCGCACGCACCAGCATGGCTTGAAGCTGACCCTCTTTTCTGAGGAATGTGTAACGAATGGTTCTCTATTTAATTTTATGATATTGCGAGGTATTTTTTAATAAATGTCAGTTTCATATCATTCATAAATTTACTATTTCAACGTACGATTGCGTTTTTTTTTTTACCTTAATAGAACTTCACTTTTTCAATGAGTGTACCAACTTAAAGGCGCTTTTCAAAGTTTCGAACTGTCCTTGTCGTCTTGAAAGGCGATTGTTGAATTAATATATTTACTAGTTCATGCCACATTCTGTTACATTTTTAACGTTGAATCTTTCCTTTCCGTTCTCCGAAGCTACATTTGTTTAAAATGAGGAAAGATATTTTATTTTACTTCTCGTTATTTTTAGAAGCAAATTCCTCCAGTCTTGTGTAACCCATGGATGAGTACATTATATAAACAGAGCGCTGCTTCTTTTTTTTCAAATAATTGATAAATTTTGTACGCGTTTAAGTTTTTTTTTCTCAACATAACGTTTTTTTAATGTTCTTCCAGGTCTTTTGTTTCAAACAGTTTAGTGAATGTTAAAAGGAAAGATTACACAGAAATTTTTTCTTGTTATTCATGGGAATGGAGTGTGTGTATTTCATGGCTTAATCTGATATCTTCATCGACGTGGTATTTCATTAGGAAATTAATTCGACTCTCTACATATGTGTATTTTTTTTAACATCCACTAAAATAACACGATGGCAATGGCATCGTCTTCAACTAACTGGTACCACGAGAGACACAGCACGTGATGCTTCTGCGCAAGCGCAGTTCCGTTGCTTCTACCTTGTGTTGTGGTTTCATCAGTTGCCAGCTACGGGCCACTAGTGGCATTTGCTTTCTGTCCCGCAATTCACGGCGATGCTACAGGGCCATCGATGGCTGCCAACTGATGGTGCTGCCTCCAATGGACCGCTATCGGGCCGTGAGCGGCAGATTTCAGCCAGCAGTGACCCATCACTGCCAGCTGATGACCAACAGTTTCCCATGACTTGTGTTTTTGATGGATTGCAAAGTATTCAATGAAATAACAAAAGAAATTTAAAGGTATTTTAATATACCTGTGATATGACGTAAGTAGCACTTTTGTGAATACATGGCAGCAATCACGTTTCAAAATGGCATCCTTTTGCCTTCAGACATTCTTTCAGCCTTTGTGGCCACTCATCAATAGCTTTACGCAGCGTCTCCACGGGGAAATACGCTAGTTAACGCACAATAGAGCGTTTGAGACTGTCAATACTGGAGGGCCTCTTTCTGCAGGACATGGCTCCAGTGTGGCCCGCAACTTTGTTGTCCAATGGGTTGAGGTCTTAGCTGCAGGAAGGCAAGTGAGCTGAAGAAACGAAGTGTGGAAAATTCGATTGAAGCCAGTCTTGGGTTGACTTAGCCTTGTGAGCAGGTGCCGAATCCTGCTGAAAGACGGCATGACTGATACTTTTGCCCATTGCCTACAAAACTCTCTCCTGGTAAAATTTGGCTGACGCTTATTTTCCTTTTTCACAGAAATGGAGTTCCGTGGTATGCTCGTAGGGCACTCCACACCAAACGCATGACAGAAGCAGAATGGTGGCGCCGCATGTTTCTTGGAGCTTTCTCCTGAGCCTCTCGAGATGTTGACGCATACACCCTGTCGTTTTGACGATTGAAAGTCTCTTCAATAGTGAAAATCTTTCATCAGAGAAAAGAATCTGACAATGGCTATTGTCTGCGCAGCGCTGCAGAAAACGTTTAGCTTTTAGAACCCTCTGCTGCTTCAATTGTGGGTTGAGGAAGTGCCCTGTACGCCGCCGTTAAGCCATCACCCTTGGGTCGCTCCGCATTCTCGAAATGTTCAGCTCACGAGCCATCACTGATTGGTTTCTGACAGGATTTCGTTGAATACGGGCTGCCACTGCTTCCATCAGGCCAGCAGTCCTCACGGTAAGCGGCTGACCCTTTCTGGGGCGATGAGCGACGGTCCCAGCCTCAACGAACCTTTTCACAGTCCGTAAGAAAAACATTCGGCTGATTTTCAGCTTCTTCAGCATGTCGAAATTCTTGGAAACTGATTTTCCAACTTTATGCAGCACTATTACAACGACACGATCCCCAAACTCGCCCCACTCTATGGCAAGTTCTTCACGAAACACGTTATCTTCTATGTCACTGAACGCACAATGATTCACTAGCTGCCCCATGCCTCCTGGCTGGTCGGTGACGTTGCACACCGGTTGGGCGCCATCTGTCGACCGTTTGTAACAGTATTTATGCTAAGACTTTTTCGGAAACCGTTCATTGTAAGAAATCTACGGTGTCCTTTACATTTCCAAAATGCACAATTGCGCTGGAAACGAGCGAAAATTACTCCTGAAGTATCGATTGAAAGAATTTATTATTTTCATCCAATGTACACTGTCATAAAAATCCGCGCACCAAGAAGGAAGTGTCGAATTGAAATCAGATTTTAGTAGTGAGATGTTACAATCCAAGGACAGAAGTGATTACAATATCACAGCAGCAGCACGATTTCCCGTGGACATAAGGTACACATTCCGGTCTGCGTTAGTACCTCGTTGGACTGCCTCGTGCTTGGATGCATGCTGTGATACGGCATGGAGTCAAAGAGACGTTGTATGTTATTCTTCTTGCAACTGACGCTCTAAATCACCAACACTGGGGAATGAAGAATGCGGGCGTCTCATCTGGTCCCAAACGTGTTCGATGGGCGAGAGATCAGGCGATCTGGCAGGCTGCGGAAGTAGTCCTGCGAAACTCGAGCCGTGAGCGGACGGGCGTTATCTTGTTGGAAAACGACTCCGCTGCAGCCTCGCCAGGAAAAGTAGCACATGAGTCCGCAGCATTTTCTGTGCGTAGTACTGGAATGTCAACGTCTCTCGGTTCACTGCGAGGGAAGTAATGCTGTCATACGCGATGGCTTCCCAGACAATCACGCCTGCAGTTCGGCACCCGTGATGCTGTGCAGTGAGGTTGGGATTGTAGCTCTCACTTGCGGTCTTCCACACTCTGACACGGTGGTCGTCCTTTCCCATACCGAAGCGGGATTCGTCGGTGAACAATATACGTAAGCAGTCCGTAACATTCCACGTTGCTCGCTGCTGACACCAATGCAATCGACGCCGATGATGGTCGGGTGTAAATGGCAGAAAAGGTTAGGGCCGTCCAGAGTGCATATTTGCTTCTCGACGGCCCTTACGTACTTACGTGAGGCCTTTGGAAATAGCTCTGACGGACACAAGAGTCCCTTCTGCAGCCGTTACATGTCTCTGGATATAGGACAAGGACGTCGTTCCATCTGTGCGTGCCGCTCTCACGATCCCTCGCACCTCTTTGCTGATGGTGTGTCTGGATCGTCCAGAGCCAGTCCGCCGCGTATGGGTGGGTGCCTTCCCGTGTCCATCGTTTATAACACAATCGCACCGTACTGTTCGACCGGCCCAAATGGTGGCCGACTCGGCTCGCCGGCCACCTTGCCTCTCTCATCTCGACGATACGGCATCGTTCAAAATCCGTCAGTTGCCCGAACGCACATCTACGGCGGCTCTTCGGCATGTCTATCACTCAGGGATCTCACCTGACTGTTGCGGTGCACTTCGGCACGAATGTGAAGTCACCTGCACGTCGCCTTATAAGCCCCAGGGATTGTTATTACAGCGCCGGTCTTGGATACGCGCGCATGCAGAATCGCATAACTTTAATCGTTTGCATATCTGCCCTTCCCGCAGCTATTCTTTTTATTTTTTTTTATTTTTGGTTGGAAGTTTAACGACCACCGTGAGCAACTCAATGGGCTATAAGCAGTCGCCCGTCTCTAATTTAAGGTCACTGGTTCCACGGAAGAGAGAGAGCCAGTGTGGTAAGGCAAACACAATATCCATGCCGCACCGGGATCCGAACCCGGACCTCTTTCGGACAAATGATCAGAGGCCATCGGTTAGACCACTGCGCCACCGGGGCGGCCCCCCTAGCTAATCGCAGAATTTCGCTTGAATCGCACGATACTTTCTTGGGGCGATGATTTTTACGACAGTGACGATATATCATTCACCACGAGAAAAACTTCCATATAATTCCTTCTTCTAGTGATACAGTTTTTCCTCCAAAGATACAAGTGTTTTATTCATGTACAACAGCATCTGCATTTCTGAAAATCAGACCGAAAAAAAAATGCTTCAGATAAATTTATTAATCACATTGTGTACGCATGTTCTACTATCGTACCGACCATTTTTAATATATACCTGTATTTTTTTTTTTTTTTTTTTTTTTTGTAAACGCTTCTCCTTTTCCGAAAAAACGATTTTAAAAATATTGTTTTCCTCTATTACGCGAGCAGTGTATAAGTTATAACTATGTATGAAAAATGCATGTGCCAGCCAATGTTTTATGATGAATACATATTTTATCGTACTTCTTTTTTATTCAAATCACGTGCTACTTAAATTCGATACATCGTTGCCATCATTCTTGTTTGCATTCCAAACAACCTGAAAATTATCAGTGCATCTCATTCAAATATTCTACAGAAATTCTGAATTAGCAAACCGAAAGCTGTAGCTGAGATATACTGATCACCTTATGTATTTGAATAGCTACTCATCCAATTTTTTTTTCAGAGCAGTAACAGCTGGTAAATGAGAAACACGGCATAAGTGAATGAAAAATGTACAAGTTAAATTAAAAGCGAGATTTTCTCATACAAATAAAGTAAGAGATCTCGCATAGAAAGCGAGTAAGTGTATATTTAAGAACGTTGTTTGTAAAAACACCAGAAATGGCAAAGAAAAACGATTTGCTCTGTATGGTGAAAGGTACCGGAGAATTTCAAATATAAAAGCAAAGAACGCAGTGAAGCGTTCCTCTTTTTATAGTTTACGTTTTTAGCATTTCGTTCCACTTGCAAACTGTTATTCCAAATCATTAAACCCGAGTTTTTAGTTTTATGGCCAATTTTTCACAACCAAATGATTTTTACGACAGCTTAGAGATTTTCACACTTACTTTGACATGAATATTTTCCATCAGGGTGTTGCGGGGTTACTGCTCAGTCCGAATAGAAAGTTTTCACTCTACCACTTTCATATTTCGTGAACTTAACTTTACTGATCATTAAAACAGAATAACATCAAACTTCTCCGCGGAAGTATCGGCAAAGTTAAATGTCGCCAATGTAAATGATATTGCCCTGAATCGTAAGTACCTTAGATTTGTGATTAATGAGTTGATAAATTCTCGCAAAGATATTCGATCTTTCGGGTTTTACATAGAGCAAAAATTGTGAAATCGATTTACGTTTTATGAGGGTCAAACCGAAATATTTCGAATCTATCGCATAAAAGATGAACATCCACAAACGGCTAATTAAGAAACTTTTGCTTAACGAGTTTGAAGTCATCCATAATGCTGCCCAAGCAACACGAAACATTTCTCATGCGGAAGGGGAAGGTTCCGTCGACAACAGCACCGCAACCCAGACGGTTCAAGAAATTTCGCTCAGGTGACAGAAACCTTGACGATCAGCCAAGATCAGGTAGCCCGCGAACCGTGGATTCGGAAGCCTTAGATGCAAATCCGACAACCAGAACCCGGAGATTATCAGGCGAGCGGGGAATATCACAGACCATCGTGGTTCGCAACCTTCAGGATCACAGCAAGGTCAACAGGTGCTACCGCATTGTCCTCCAGGAACTGTTGCCAGCTGAAGCAAACCGCCGAGTGGAAGTGTCCACGCAACTCATAGAAAACCCGTGCGATGTACGTTTCATCAGGATAATTGTTACGTGCGATGAACAGTGGCTCTGTTTCTGCAATCCAAAAACACAACCGTAGTGGTTGAGCGCTGGCAAGCTTCCTGAACCTGTTGCCAAACGTGACCGCTTCTAGCACAAGGTAATGCTCGGCGTCTGGTGGACTTTCGAGGAGATAATCCATTACGAATTTATTCCAGACTGTCGGACCATCAACGCCAACCCCTACTCTCAACAGCTGAAGCGGATATACTATACTGTGCAAATTAATTCGGACAAAGTAAAAAATCCCTCTTTTTTCCAAAACTAGGCCTTTATATCATTCTATGCTTTCATCATCATCATCATCATCATCATTGTCAACCATTATCAATCCACTGCTGGACGAAGGTCTCCCAAAGTTTCCTCCACATAGGTCTGTCTTGCGCCAGTCTCCTCCATGTCACTCCTGCATACTTTCGAATTTCATTCACCCATCTTCCATGTGGTCTTCTTCTGAGTCTCTTCCTGTCCTTTGGAATCCAATCTAAAATTTCTGCTGTTAATCGATGGTCTGTCCTTCTGGCAGTATGCCCAGCCCATTGCCAGTTCAGGGATTTTAATCTGATCATGATGTCTTCCACTCTTGTCATTTTTCGGATCCACGAGTTCCTCTTCTTATCTCTCCTGGTTACACCAAGCATGCACCTCTCCATCCTACTTTTAGTTGTCTGCAGTCTTTGTACGTCTCTTTTAGTTAAGGTCCACGTCTCTGCACCATACGTAAGCACTGGAAGGATGCATTGATCAAACACTTTTTTAAGACATAATGGTATATTGCTCTTGAAAATTATGCTGTTTCTTCCAAAAGCTCTCCAGGCAAGTTTTGTACGCCGATTAATTTCTTCATCAATGTGACCCTCACTTAATATATGCTGTCCAAGATAAACGTACGTGTCTGTTATCTCCAGTTTTTCTCCACCAATCGATAAATCTTCATTTCGTGTAAAAGTATTGAACATCCCTTTTGACTTCTGAAAGTTCATTTTTAATCCCATTTCTTTACTCTTGTCAGCAAGTTCTTGGATCATACTCTGCAGCTATGATGGGGTAGTTGCAAAAATGACTATGTCATCAGCAAAACGAAGGTAGGTTAGATAATCTCCATTAATCTCTATCCCTTTGTTTTCCCAGTTCAGTGGTTGAAAGACATTTTCCAAAGTAACGTTAAAGAGCTTCGGAGATATGGCGTCACCTTGTCTCACTCCCTTTCCGATTTTTATGTGTGTTGTATTTTCAAACAGCCGAATCTTTGCACTCGCATTTTCATATATTTTATTAATTATATTAATGTATGCATCTTCAATACCGCAGGATTTCAGAGCCATTGTAACTGCTAATGGTTTCACCGAATCAAAGGCTTTTTCATAATCGATAAAATGCCATGCACAATTGAAGTTCATATTCCCTCGCTCTTTCAATTAGTTCTCTCAGTACGTGGATATGATCTATTGTGCTGTAGACACTCCTGAATCCATCTTGTTCTCTCGGTTGAGCCATGTCTAGTGTTACCTTCAAACGGTGTGAAAGAACTTTAGTGAAGATTTTATAAACCACTGATAGGAGTCTGATAGGTCTGTAGTTCCTGAGATCCTCAATGTCCCCTTTTTTATGTAGCAGGATCATTATAGCGTTGTTCCAATCCTCAGGAATATTCCCTTCATTAAGGCATCGAGTGAAAATTTGGGCGAGTACTGTTTCGATTTCTCTACTTGCTTCTTGTATGACGTCTACAGTAATTACATCTTCTCCTGGAGCTTTTCCACGCTTCATGTTCTTGATTGCATGTGCAAACTTCTGCTGGGAGGACTGGAAGAACTCTGGTACTGGTACCTTCCATGATGCCTGGAGTACATGCATCATCCCTTTCATATAACTTGGAGTAGAAATCTTTCACTCTTGTCAAGATTTCGCCTCTATTTCTTCTTACAGAACCATCTTCTTTTCTCAGTGCCATAATCTGTTTTCTTCCGTTAGTGAGATGTCCTTTTGCTGTCTTTAGGCTTTGGTTGTTTTTAATTCCTTTTCCTCACTAGTTCACAGTTGAATTTCCTTACGTCTTCAGTGATACTTTTTCGTACTGTCTTGTATAGCTCCATGTATTCCACTTTGGAAGTCACATCTTCTTTAGTTGTCCTCATGTCTCTTCTTTTTTGCATCAACATTTTGGTTTTTCCTGATAATTTGTTCACATGCAACTTGTTCTTAGGCCCAGCTAATTTTGTTGCTGTTTCCATAAGAGCTTTGGTTACTTTTCTGTTAACTTCCAAAATATCCACTTCTTCCGATGTTAGGCCTTCTAAAGCAGAGAATCTGTTCTTCAGTTCCAATTTGAAGGTATTATGGTGTTTTTTAATGTTGGTTATGTCAATACATTTTGTTTGTCTTATGAGCTTGTCACGTTCGAGTTTAGTGTTGAGGTGCATCTTACATCTCACCAATCTATGGTCACTACCTGTGTTGAACTTGTTTAGTACACTGCAGTCTTCTATGACGAATTTTTTGTTACACATAATACAATCAATTTCACTTGTCGTCCTATTTGGATGTCTCCATGTCCATTTCCTGTGTGGCTTTTTCTTGAAAAAGGAGTTCAAGGTGAAAAACCCTTCTGCCTCTGCAAACTCAACGAGAGTATTTCCACCCTGGTTTCTGTTGCCTTGACCGAATTTACCTACTGAAGTTTCATTCTGTTGCCGTTGTCCTATTTTTGCATTGAAATTTCCCATAATTATCTTCAAGTTGCTGCTTACCTTTATTATTTAGATGACGAATTTCCTCATAAAATTCTTCAATTTCTTCTTCAGGATGACTTATGGTGGGTGCATAAGTTTGAATAATCTGAGCCTGGTATCTTCTGGAGAGTTGGATAACGAGTCGTGCAGCTCTGTCAGAGGAACTTTCAACTTCTACAACTTTATCTTTCAGTTTCTTGTTTATTATAAATCCAACACCACTAGTTCTGCCAGTATCAGTCCCACGATAGTAGAAGAGATGTCCACTTTTCAGTTCAATGAGATCTTCTCCTTTTCTACTTACCTCACTTAGCACGACGATGTCCCACTTGATACTTTGTAGTTCCTCTTCCAATTCAAGAAGCCTTAAATCAGAAGATTGGGAGGGTCCATTATACGTAGCCAAGGTCAGCATCAGATGGCAGCATAGTCCGGTCCTCCGGGGATTCTTAGCACCCTCTGCCTTCATGTCGCACTGGCCGCTGCCTTGGCCAGATACATTCCAGCTGCCGGAGACTGAGGGCCAAGATTTAAGTTGTGGAGTCATTTTGGAGGGGTTTGGCCTTAACTCACCACGCTGGCCAAGCGGGTTGGTGAGTGTGGGATAGCATTTCCTCTAATCCCGATGCCTTCATATACACTGATAAATACCTGTATTAGTACGAAGTATGTCCGCCTTTAGCAGAAATGACTTCTTGAATTCGTTTTGGCATTGACTTCACTAATTGAGTGCATATGAAGGCATCGGGATTAGATATGTTTGACTTCATAATCGTGGAACTACATTTCTTATAGCATTCATTATCATGCGTTCTTTGGTTGTATAGTCCATTTTACCTAAACGTCTCTTCAAAATATTCCAAAGGTTTTCTATGGGATTTAAGTCTGGCGAATTTCCAGGCCTATCAAGCAAATGAATTTTATTTTCCAGCATGAAATTCTTGTCCAATTTCGAATTGTGACATGGGGCCAAGTCATGTTGAAATGCCCCGTCAAAAGTTTGCAAGAATGGAACAATCCAACGTTGTAATATTTCTATGTACTTGGCTAAATTCATCATATACCTTGAACAGGAACTAAGCTTCCAGTGCCATTTGATGTGAAAAAAAGCCAAAACATCTGTTTCAGAGGGTGTTTTACAGTTTGTTTGACATGCTAAGGTCTTAAGAGTTCACTGTTGCTTCATCTAACGGCATTTGCTTGTTAACCCTGCACAAATAAATGAGTTTCATCACTGAAAATTACCTTTTTCCAGTCGTTAGCAGTCCATGATTTATATTTTTTAGCCCATACTAAACGATTTATCTTCCTTTTCGCATTCAAATATTGTTTTCTCGTTGGTCTTTTTGCCTTCCGGCCAACTTCCAGAAGCCTACGGCGTACAGTTAAATCACTAAAATCACAACCACTAGCCAATAAATATCTTTAAAGCTCGGTGCTTTTTTTTTTTTGGGATTCAGTTTACTATTTCAGATTAGATATTTATCGGTTCATGAAGTTGTTTTTCGTTTTCTTCCACATTTACCTCTCCCTTTTGGAGACGATCATCCAGATGCATTTTATCGCGTAAGCAGTCTTGATACACTTGATTTGCCTACACCAACTGGAGAAACGATATCTCTCACTGTCATAGAAGTGTGATCCTTCAGAGCAATTATTTTTGCACGCTTCCTTGGGGAAATATCCATTTTTCAATACACAAAAGCAACACGTACTCACAGAGAGCAAAAAATAACATCCACCTGTCACGCACGAAACTTCACAACTCAAGCTGAAGTGCCCATTTCCTGTTTAAAACCGGTTAAACCACGTTCTTACTATCAAGTTCTAACAGTCACACCACCTCACAGCTGATAAAACCGGTTTACGTGGGTTTCCGACATCAACTGGCGATCACATTACAATTCTGAGAATAAAATAGCTTGTCCCAATTAATTTGCACGGTATAGAAGAAGCACCCGTCACTGGTGAACAGAAAGCGCGCTCTCCTACAGCAGGAAAACGGTCGGCATCATCCGCACAAACAATCCGGGCAAAACTATAGGAACATGAGCGCATTGAACTGATGTCACACCCAGAATAGCGTTTGGACCTTGCCCCGTCGGATAATTGCTTGTTTCGGCTCATGGCCTACTTCCTTCGCTGGCGGTTCCACAACAACCAGGAGGAGGTTGCAGCTGAAGTGAAGGAATTCTTCGTCTTAAAGGACCAAAACCGGTACCGCCGCGGAATCGAAATACTGGCAGACCGAAGGATAAAGAAGGTGCAACACAATGGCCTATACTTTGAATGCTAGTTAGCTTTCATCGTAAAGGTACGTATGAAGACAAAGACATTCTGTAAGTTGATGACACACCCTCTGTACGTTGCTAAGAAAAGTGGAATCATGCTTTTCTTTGTTTTAAATATTAAAAATATGAGTAACTCTAAGGTATATTAAGCAGTCGCCTGTCCCTAATTGAGTGCCGCTGGCTCCAAGCCAGGAAAAAAGTCATTATCGTTAGACAAACACACCACCCAAACCTCATCGGCGGTTTCGAGCTGCAAGATTAAATGTAAACTCATCAAATTTATTTCACCATTTTTTAAAGTATTGAATGTCATCTCCCAAATATGGATTACTAGAAGTCACGTCCGTTCCCGGACCGTTGAACCTATAAAATCATTTTTTGAACATAAAATTAAAGAAAGGGAAAAGTAATGAAAGGAAAAAAAAGTGATTTAAGATCCGTCACTGTTTTATGATTTAGAACAGGGTCAGACATCAGTGCACATGGCTTGACGTAAACCTCTAGCAGGCTTTGGCGCCCCTTTATTTTAAATCAAAACTGCATAGAATTTTTTACAGCATTTCAACGTTTCTGGCATAATTATAATTAAACCTATCAGCATTTTGATGGGTTTAATTATAATTATGCCAGGAACGTCGAAAGCAAAGCCAATCTTTTGATTTTTTTGGTCCTAGGTGTAGAAGTGGCATAAAAATTTAAGCACACTATATTCCGAAGCCTCCATTTTGATGTTTTTGTTTTTCGGACTTTTCTAAGTATCTGGACTTTAAGATCTATCATAATGCCAATTTTCAGATATCTAGATCATTTATAAGTGATCGAACAATTCGCGAAAATTTCAAGCAGAGAAGGTTCCAAAGCCGCCATTTTGATTTTTTGGGGTTGGGGATTTTCGGACTTTTCTAGGTATCCGGATCTTAAGACATATCTGCACATCAATTTTTAGAAGTCAATTAGAAGTGTTCGAACAATTCGCGAATAAAGTTCAAGTTTGCAGTGTTCCAAAGACGCCAGTTTTTTTTTTGTTTTTTTTTCGGACTTTTCTAGGCATACGAACGTTAAGATCTATCAGCATACCAATTTTCAGATATCTAGGTCATTCAGATGTGGTCGAACAATTTTCAGGCGACAACTCTCGCATTTTCCTACTTTGCTTTATATCATCATCATCATCATTGTCAACCATTATCAATCCACTGCTGGACGAAGGTCTCCCCAAGTTTCCTCCACAACGGTCTGTCTTGTGCCAGTCTCCTCCATGTCACCCCTGCATACTTTCGAATTTCATCCACCCATCTCCCATGTGGTCTTCTTCTGGGTCTTTTCCTGTCCCTTGGAATCCAATCTAAAATTTCGGCTGTCCATCGATGATCTGTCCTTCTGGCAGTATGTCCAGCCCATTGCCATTTCAGGGATTTAACTCTGATCATGATGTCTTCCACTCTCGTCATTTTTCGGATCCACGAGTTCCTCTTCTTATCTCTCCAGGTTACACCAAGTATGCACCTCTCCATGCTACTTTGAGTTGTCTGCAGTCTTTGTATGTCTCTTTTAGTTAAGGTCCACGTCTCTGCACCATACGTAAGCACTGGAAGGATGCATTGATCAAACACTTTTCTTTTAAGACATAATGGTATATTGCTCTTGAAAATTATGCTGTTTCTTCCAAAAGCTCTCCAGGCAAGTTTTGTACGCCGATTAATTTCTTCATCAATGTGACCCTCACTTGATATCTGCTGTCCAAGATAAACGTACGTGTCTGTTATCTCCAGCTTTTCTCCATCAATCGATAAATCTTCATTTCTTGTAAAAGCATTGAACATCACTTTTGTCTTCTGAAAGTTCATTTTTAATCCCACTTCTTTACTCTTGTCAGCAAGTTCCTGGATCATATTCTGCAGCTCTGATGGGGTAGTTGCAAAAATGACTACGTCATCAGCAAAACGAAGGTGGGTTAGATAATCTCCATTAATCTTTATCCCCTTGTTTTCCCAGCTCAGCGACTGAAAAACACCCTCCAATATGGCATTAAAGAGCTTCGGAGATATGGTGTCACCTTGTCTCACTCCCTTTCCAATTTTTACGTGTGTTGTATTTTCAAACAGCCGAATCTTTGCACTTGCATTTTCATAGATGTTATTAATAATATTAATGTATGCATCTTCAATACCGCAGGTTTTCAGAGCCATTGTAACTGCTGATGGTTTCACCGAATCAAAGGCTTTTTCATAATCGATAAAAGCCATGCACAATGGAAGCTCATATTCCCTCGCTCTTTCAATTAGTTCTCTCAGCACGTGGATATGATCTATTGTGCTGTAGCCACTCCTGAATCCAGCTTGATCTCTCGGTTGAGCCATGTCCAGTGTTACCTTCAAGCGGTGTGAAAGAACTTTAGTGAAGATTTTATAAACTACTGATAAGAGGCTGATAGGTCTGTAGTTTCCGAGATCCTCAATGTCACCTTTCTTATGTAGCAGGATCATTGTAGCGGTGTTCCAATCCTCAGGAATCTTTCCTTCATTAAGGCATCGAGTGAAAATTTGGGCGAGTACTGTTTCGATTTCTCCACTTGCTTCTTGTATGATGTCTACAGTAATTCCATCTTCTCCTGGAGCTTTTCCTCGCTTCATGTTCTTGATTGCATGTGCAACTTCTGCTGGAAGGACTGGAGGAACTCTGGTACTGGTATCTTTCATGATGTCTGGAGTGCATATATCATCCCTTTGATATAATTTGGAGTAAAAATCTTTCACTCTTGTCAAAATTTCGCCTCTATTTCTTGTTACAGAACCATCTTCTTTTCTCAGTGCCATAATCTGTTTTCTTCCCTTGCTGAGATGTCCCTTTGCTATCTTTAGGCTTTGGTTGTTTTCAATTGCTTTCCTCACTAGTTCACAGTTGAATTTTCTTACGTCTTCAGTGATACTTTTTCTTACTGCCTTGCATAGCTCTATATATTCCACTTTGGAAGTCACATCTTCTTTAGTTGTCCTCATCTCTCTTCTTTTTTGCATCAACATTTTGGTTTTTCCTGATAATTTGTTCACATGCAACTTGTTCTTAGACCCAGCTAATTTTGTTGCTGTTTCCATAAGAGCTTTGGTTACTTTTCTGTTAACTTCAGAGATGTCCACTTCTTCCGATGTTAGGCCTTCTAAAGCAGAGAACCTGTTCTTCAGTTCTAACTTGAAGGTATTATGGTGTTTTTTAAGGTTGGTTATGTCAATAGATTTTGTTTGTCTTATGAGCTTGCCACGTTCAAGTTTAGTGTTGAGGTGCATCTTACATCTCACCAATCTATGGTCACTACCTGTGTTGAACTTGTTCAGCACACTGCAGTCTTCTATGACGAATTTTTTGTTACACATAATAAAATCAATTTCACTTGTCGTCCCATTTGGATGTCTCCATGTCCATTTCCTGTGTGGCTTTTTCTTGAAGAAGGAGTTTAAAATGAAAAACCCTTCTGCCTCTGCAAATTCAACGAGAGTATTTCCACGCTGGTTTCTGTTGCTGTGACCGAATTTACCTACTGAAGTTTCATTCTGTTGACGTTGCCCTATTTTTGCATTGAAATCTCCCATAATTATTTTCAAGTGCTGCTTACCTTTATTATTTAGATGACAAATTTCCTCATAAAATTCTTCAATTTCTTCTTCAGGATGACTTGTGGTGGGTACATAAGTTTGAATAATCTGAGCCTGGTATCTTTTCGAGAGTTGGATAACAAGTCGTGCAGCTCTGTCAGAGGAACTTTCAACTTCTACAACTTTATCCTTCAGTTTCTTGTTTATTATAAATCCAACACCACTAGTTCTGCCAGTATCTGTCCCACGATAGTAGAAGAGATGTCCACTTTTCAGTTCGATGAGATCTTCTCCTTTTCTCCTTACCTCACTTAGCCCCACGATGTCCCACTTGATCCTTTGTAGTTCCTCTTCCAATTCAAGAAGCCTTGAATCAGAAGATAGGGAGCGTCCATTGTAAGTAGCCAAGGTCAGCATCAGATGGCAGCCTAGTCCGGTCCTCCGGATATTCTTAGCACCCTCTGCCTTCATGTTGCACTGGCCGCTGCCTTGGCCAGGTACATTCCAGCTGCCGGAGACTGAGGGCCAAGATTTAAGTTGTGGAATCATTTTGGAGTGGTTTGGCCATAACTCACCACGCTGGCCAAGCGGGTTGGTGAGTGTGGGATAGCATTTCCTCTGATCCCGATGGTATAGTTATACCGCTATTGGCGGTCGTCAGAGCCCCTTTAGTGGGAACAGGATGCACCACGAGAAGGCGGGGTTGACATTTGTCAAGGAGAGGCTGTGATGTTACGCATCACCTGACCTTACATCCTACATACTTTATATACTTTATATACATTGCTTTATATACATTTATATATATATATATATATATATATATATATATGTATATATATCCACAGTCTTAATTTTATATATTTTTTCTCTGGTTAAAATCTCCGCGCGTTGGTTTCTTGCTGTATGAGGAGGCCATCAGCCCCACCCTCACTGCCCCCCAGCGTCTAGGGAGTGGCGGAAGGGGTCAGCCATGTTCTCCTCTTGTAAGGAGAAAAGTTTTTGTCCCACAAGAGGTAAGCTCTCTTCCTTGTTTTGGGTTCTAGGTTTTATAAGTTCAATGTTTGTACTTTATGTACCTTTTCTCTGTCGTTTTTTAGCTTTTCAGCTTTTAAGCATTGGTTTGTCTGTTAACATTTATGCGGGTTTTAACTTTTACTTTTCTTTGTAACTTTGAGCGTCTTTTGGGGTACCTAGGAACAGAGGAAGGCTAAGCTTGTTCCTTTTCTATGCGCTGTCTATGCGCTGTTTTTTCAAAGTAGTTAAGTTCTTAATAACTAATTAATTATGCACTTAAAGCACTGCTGAAATACTTTGTACATATTGCAACTAACTGTTTAAGGTATATAACTTTCACAAAGTTTTCTTTAGTTAATTATTATCTTTAACTTATTCTCGTTTTCGTGCTGTCATAAGTTGTAGAGTAGGGGGTTTTAGACTCAAGTTTTCTTTCAAAAATCTGTTCGTTATAAATTAACATTTCCTTTTTTAATTGCAATGTAAAATTTGGATTTCTTTTGCATTGTTTTTCAGGTTTAAATTCTCTCTCAAACGAACTTGGAATTTCGTTATAGCTGAAAATCATTTCTATTTATTATGTCACTCTCACAGCTTGAGTTCTCTTTAATCTTCTTCTCTCTGTTTAATAGTAACAGATGAAGAGCATGGGTCGGGCCATGAAGGTTAATGGATGCAAGCGAAATTGTTAACTAGTGCTAGGTCATGCTACTCTACGGAGGACATGACTTATATATATATTTTTTAAACTATTTTAGGTGGGAATGTTACTTGCATCTATGGCCTTGCAGAAACCCATTTCCAACTAGGTCTTTGTGGAAGTGAGAAAATGCAGAGTTTTTGCTGGTCCTTGATAAAGCCAAGGCTCAGTATTCTCGACACCTTCTACATTCAGTTGTTTTATTTTATTTTTTTATCTTTTCTCCTTTTACTCACACAGGTAGATACATAACCTTTTCTATGTTGTATTAGGTGTGAGTCAAAATTATATATGTATTTTTTTGCTTAGGTATCTTCTTTATAGAATATATATGTATATGTATATACATATATATATATATATATATATATATATATATATATATATATATATGTAAGAAACAGCATAATTTTCAAGAGCAATATGCCATTATGTCTTAAAAGAAAAGTGTTTGATCAATGCATCCTTCCAGTGCTTACGTATGGTGCAGAGACGTGGACCTTAACTAAAAGAGACATACAAAGGCTGCAGACAACTCAAAGAAGCATGGAGAGGTGCATACTTGGTGTAACCAGGAGAGATAAGAAGGGGAACTCGTGGATCCGAAAAATGACAAGAGTGGAAGACATCATGATCAGAGTTAAATCCCAGAAATGGCAATGGGCTGGACATACTGCCAGAAGGACAGATCATCGATGGACAGCCGAAATTTTAGATTGGATTCCAAGGGACAGGAAAAGACCCAGAAGAAGACCACATGGGAGATGGGTGGATGAAATTCGAAAGTATGCAGGGGTGACATGGAGGAGACTGGCACAAGACAGACCGTTGTGGAGGAAACTTGGGGAGACCTTCGTCCAGCAGTGGATTGATAATGGTTGACAATGATGATGATATATATATATCATCATCATCATCATTGTCAACCATTATCAATCCACTGCTGGACGAAGGTCTCCCCAAGTTTCCTCCACAACGGTCTGTCTTGTGCCATATATATATATATATATATATATACACACAAAAGCAGAGTTAGAGACAAAATATACAACCTAAAATTTAAAACCAAATTTTAAATAATATTTTTTTGTATCAGTCTCTGCTTTGTAGTTTATATATATATATATATATAGAGAGAGATGAAATGCGCAACAATTAATCAGTACTTCCACTTTCTAAGTCGGTTTTTACCTTAGCGAAATCGCAGGTGTATCTCATACGTTAACGTATTTATTGAAATAATGATACGCTAAATGATTGTTCGCCAGGGTAAATCGAGTAGTACCAATTTTATTCCTTTTTACCTCTGCCATTCAATACTTAGACAGGCTAGAGCTATGCGTTGACCCTGACATCATTGTGCCAATAGCACAGATTAGTTGAGTCTTTAATTGCTAACATATCTCTTCCCCTAACAGGGCGGTATTTATGCTTCACAGTTGGTCTAACCGACAAGGACGGAATCCTTAAGTGAAGTGAGAAAACTCCTTTACATTAAAGCGTTTCTACCCCCGTACCAATCGCTTAATGTGACAGACAAACTTAAGACAAAATATATTCTAAATTAACATATTAGAAAACAAGCGTTCAAGCAGGTGACACACAGGTGCTGGCATCTTCAGTTCGTATATCGGGGCGAATTACAGATTACGTAATTCTTTCGTTCCGGTTACATGAGCGCCAGTAGCGTGAAATTTTACTTTTCCAGTACGTTAGCCTAGAACATTGATGTTATTACACATTATGCTTAAAACTTTAATTACAACTGCAGAGTACATGCCCAAGGCGCGAGGCAAATCTTTTAGATAGAGCCTGATGCTGCTCATCCAGAAAGGAAAATTAACTGCCAGGACACCCTGAATACAGTTTCTCAAAAGGAATTCACTGAAAGAAAGTTGAATTTGCTCTACGTTCGGAAACGGGGCAAGCCAAAAGCTTTCTTCCTTTTTTTCGATTTCCGCCTACTGTAGAAACTGTGACATATATCTCTAATCTAACTTCCCTTTTGACTTTCTATTCTCATATGAATTTTATTACTTCGTTTGATTTTTCACTCTGAACAGCACATTTCTTCCTCGAATTTACATAGGGTCAAATTGTAAATAAATGCTGAAGTCAAAAGAGTGGAGAGTGAAAAAGGTGTGTTGATAGTACAGATTGTGATAAGTGTGATGATATGATTCAGGATAAATTAGCATTGTTAGCTTGATACTACGAAATTTCGCAGATTATATGGAAATGCTTTAGATTATTATTTTCCTACATGTGTAAAGTCAGCAAGTACATTACAATAAATCATTTGGAATCATTACGTAAGTTGAAGGTTTTTTTACGCTTTCCAACCGTAGGTTGAAGAAGCGTATATGCTCCAGCTTTGTCCGTCCGTCTGTCTGTCGGCACTATAACTCGCGAAAAAATGGTTCGATTTCGATGAAATTTTAGTATGTAGTAGGGGACCACTTGGAGATTAACCCTTTTGAAAATGGAAGAAATGGGTTAAAGGTCACGACATAGGATCGGGATCCATTTCATTGCCCTTATGCGTCATAACTTACGTAAATATAGTTCGATGTCGATGAAATTTTAATATGTAGTAGGGGACTACCTGGGAAGGAACCATATTCAAAGTGGGTGAAGTGGGGTTAAAGGTCAGGACATAGGAGCGGGATGCATTCCTTTGCCCTTATCCCATACTATTAAAAGAGTGCTTTTTGTATGTATGTAAATTTTAATTTGAAAACGGCTCTAAGGATTTCGATGAAAGTCGTTAACCTACCGTTTTCTGCTACTAGAGATCGATTTAGCTTGATCTCGACTTTAAGAAAACTTGTTTAGTGGGTTAAATAACCACCCCGAATTATCCCGTTTTTGATGTCATGGCGTCGTCCCATTAATGTTACCCATGTTTAGAAATCTTATGAAGTCACAATCTCGCGTTTTAGATGTTGGCGCGCTGTCACGCCATCTGTTTCATTACGTCACGCATTGTGCGTGGATCCTATTAAAGTTTTATGACGTCACACTCTTGCGAGCAGATGGCCGCGATTCCCATCGGCCGCATTACGTCACGTGTTGTGTGCGTATGGCCGTCCGCACGATAACTCGCTTAAAAATCGTTTGATTTCGATGAAATTTTAGTATGTACTAGGGGAACACCTGGAAAGGAACCCTAATAAAAGTGAATGAAATGGGGCAAAGGTCAAGACATAGGAGCGGAATCCCTTCCATCGCCATTATGAGTCATAACTTACGTAAAATTGCTTCGATTTGGATAAAATGTTAGTATGTTGTAGGGGCCTGCCAGGAACGAATCCTATTGAAAATGGGTGAAATGAAGTCAAAGAATAGGACACAGGAGCAGGATCTATTCCATAGCCCTTATGCATCATAACTTACGTAGAAATGCTTCGATTGCGACAAACCTTTATCATGTTATTTCGGACATATACTGTACCGGTTTTTTTTAATATAATCGAAATGGGATCAAAGGTCTTGGCACAGGACCGAGATTTATTCCACAGTCATTATCCTCATAACTTCAGTGATAACTTGAGTAATGATTTCTGGTATGTTGGAAAGCGTGTTATAATCAGTGGATTGCATGATTTTACTAACTTGTCATTCATATGAACACCCGTCCGTTTTTTTTACGCTTTTCAACTGTAGGTTGAAGAAGCGTATATACTCCAGCTTTGTCCGTCCGTCTGTCTGCACGATAACTGGCGTAAAAGTGGTTCGATCTCGATGAAATTTTAACATGTGGCAGGGGACCACCTGGGGACGAACCCTATTGAAAATGGGACAAATGGGTTCAAAGGTCACGACATAGGAGCGGGATCCAATCCATTGTACTTATGCGTCATAACTTGCGTAAATATGGTTCGATTTCAATGAACTTTTACTATGTGGTAGGGGACGACCGCCTGGGGACGAACCCTATTCAAAATGGGTCAATTGGGTCAAAGGTCAGGACATAAGAGCGGGATGCATTCCATTGACCTTATGCGTCATAACATGCGTAAAAATGGTTCGATTTCGATGAAATTTTAGTATGTGGTAGGGGACCAACTGGGGACGAACCCTGATGAAAATGGACGAAATGTGGTCAAAGGTCAGGACATAGGATTGCGATCCATTCTGTCGCCCTTATTCCATATTATTAAGGTGGACGTCAAGTAATTTTGCTTTAACTTCCAATGGAAAAACTTTTGTGCACATTTCCTTCAAAATTAATGTGTTTCCAACGATGAAAATTTGAACATCGATTAAAATAACTTCATATTATAACTTGGAATACTTAATATTTTCTAAAACATAATCATAGTTATATTAAAAATCAATAACTTTTCCTTTGGTGGTGTTGAAACCAGAAAAAAGACGGCGCGACCTGTACTTTGATGACATCAGTAGACAAACAAATGTTGGATTGCATAATTATGGTTATGTTTTAGAAAAATATTAGGTATTCCGAGTTATAAAATAAAGCTATTTTAATCGATGTTCAAATTTTCATCCTTGTGAACGCATTAATTGTCTAGAAAAAAGATGGCGCGACCTGTATTTTCATGACGTCAGTAGACAAACAAATGTTGAATTGCATAATTATGGTTATGTTTTAGAAAATATTAAGTATTGCAAGTCATAAAATGAAGATATTTTAATTGATGCTCCAAATTTCATCCATGGGAGCGCATTAATTGGGTAGAAAGTGTGTACAGAAGTTTTTTCTATTCGAAGTACAGTAAGCAAAATTACTTGACGTTCACCTTAAAGGAGCAATTCCTGTATGTATGTAAATTTTACTTTGAAAACGGCTCTAAGGATTTTGATTAAAGTCATTAACCTACCGTTTTCTGGCACTAGAAATCGATTTAGCTTGATCTAGATTTTAGGAAAATCCGTTTAATGGGTTAAATAACCACCCGAATTACCACGTTTTAAGTGTAGTGTCATGGCGTCGTCGCATTAGATGTTGGCGCGCGGTCACGCCATCTGTCTAATTACGTCACGCGTTGTGTGTGGATCCTAATAAAGTTTTATGACGTCACACTCTAGCGAGCAGATGGGCGCGATTCCCATCTACCTTATTACGTCACGCGTTGTGTGCGTATGTTCGCCCGCACGATAACTCGCGTAAAAATAATTCGATTTCGTTGAAATTTTAGTATGTTGTAGGGGACCACCTGGTGACAAACCCTATTGAAAATTGGCGAAATGGGGGTCAAAGGTTAGGACATAGGTGCGGAATCACTTCCATCGCCATTATGCGTAATAAAAATGTTTCGATTTGGATGAAATGTTAGTGTGTTGTAGGGACCTTCCTGGGTACGAATCCTATTGAAAATGGGCGAAATGGGGTCAAAGATTAGGACACAGATGCGGGAAATATTCCATAGCCCTTATGCATCATAACTTACGTAAAATTGCTTCGATTGCGACAAAACTTTATCATCTTATTTCGGAGGTATACTGAACCAGTTCTGTTGAATATCATCGAAATGGGATCAAAGGTCAGGGCACAAGTGTGAGATTTATTCTACAGCCATTTTCTTCATAACTTGAGTAATAACTTGAGTAATAATTTCTGGTACGTTGGAAAGCGTATCATAATCAATGCATTGCATGATTTTACTAACTAGTTATTTTGCTTGACTAAGTTACTATATTGTGTGTTCAATAAGTAATTTACTGAAGGACAAGAACCTGAACACAAACGGGGTTACTAGATGACTTTTTGAAATGAGAGGACATTTTATTAAAAAAGGAGGACACGATAAATTTGTGCAAAAATATATATGAATGTACGTACTCTGTATTTACATTTTACAGTTTAAGAGTTCATACGTGTAAAACTTTAAAAAAGAAAAGGATTTTAGTATGGTGGATATTTTAACATATAGTTTTCATTGGAAAGTATTTTTCAGTAGACAGAGTTTCCTTAACAAATATTTTTTTTTAGTAGATAGTGTTTCCTTAACAAATTTTTTTTTTCAGTAGATAGGGTTTCCTTAACAAATATTTTTTTCAGTAGATAGAGTTTCCTTAACAAATATTTTTTTTTTCAGTAGGTAGAGTTTCCTTAACAAATATTTTTTTCAGTAGATAGGGTTTCCTTAACAAATATTTTTTTCCAGTCCATAGAGTTTCCTTAACATTTTTTTTTTCAGTAGATAAGGTTTCCTTAAAAAAATTTTTTAGTAGATAGAGTTCCCTTAACAAATATTTTTTTTTCAGTACATAGAGTTTCCTTAAATAATATTTTTTTTCAGTAAATAGAGTTTCCTTAACAAACATTTTTTTTTCGGTAGATAGAGTTTCCTTAACAAATATTTGAGAAATTCAGAACACGAAGTGTCTTTCAATATGTGTTTAACTAGCAGTACACCCCTCACTGATTAAGAAATGTGAATTACAAACATGAAATACTGACAGCAACGAGTCACAACACACAAATCAAGCAGGATAGGCTTACTGTCTACACGACTACACCACACGGTACCGCCCACCTACGGTGAATGACAGACAGACTAACGCTCGCTGGCGAGTTTTCTCTGAGCTGTTGACTGAGAAGTGACTCACTGCTGCAAGATTACAGGAATAAACTGACCGGGGAGGGGGAAGGGCCCGAGCGAAAATCTAGAAGAGGAATGAGTAAACATACTTTTAGCGGTGGCATGATAGGATATTTGATTACAATAGAATAATTTACCCAAATGTACTTGAATTATTCCTTATCGAAGAAGCCGGCTATTTACATTAATGCCTGGAGGACAGTAGGACATGGTAAGAAAAGGAGGACAAGCCCTCCAAAAGCCGGACGTCTGGACACCCTAAACTCGAGACACTAACACGTTATTTACCTGTGAGTGTCCCTAATGACCAGCAGTACTCAAACATAAGAGACTATTGCAGCCAATAGTTCGGGGTGATTTTATGCGCACTGTTATGGCACCACTCTGAGTTTAGGGAATAAGACAAATATCATTCATGTCTTATCTGAGGTTCCAATTTGTATCCAACGAACAGCAGCAGCGAAAGTTATGAGTGATCGATCGATCGTTCACTCACACACACACCCAGCAGGACGCACACGACATAAAGGCAGATAGCAGCGATACGAACGTCCGCGTAGCTCAATTGGTAGATCAAGTTATTCCGGAATGAGGGGACTCGGGTTCGAGCACAAAAATGACGGATTAATTTACTTCGTTATAATGGCTCCCGAACTTTCGGGATGACCCGGCCGTTCAAAATCTCGCAATGGTGTGATGTTCTTTCCACACCGCGAGATAGGAAAAATAAGAGAATCCCTTCTCCAGCGCTTCGAGAAATAAAAATGTGTGATGTTGCATTCCACACACTAGATTGACTGGGAGTTCTCAAGTGCACGTTCTACAGCGGATGACTCCCTCCGACAATCCATGGTCACTGCTGACACGTAGGCCATGCCCCCGGCCCTCTTTCGGTGGGGGAGATGTGACGTATTTGCCCAGCAGGACGCACACGACATAAAGGCAGATAGCGTTCAGAACGAACGTCCGCGTAGCTCAATTGGTAGAGGGACTTATTCCGGAATGAGGGGACCCGGGTTCGAACCCCGGCGTGGACCAAAAATGACGGATAAATTTACTTTGTTATAACACATACACAGAAGAGCCAAAACATGACTATTGCGCCAATAGCCAATAGAAGCCACTGCAGTTAGACGGCTGCGCGTGTGAACGTTATCAAACTGTATAAATAAGACCTTTACTGAGCTCGGTTATTCAGCGATATTCTTCAGATGGGAAAGAGAGCGGGAATGGCCAGTTTTAACAAATGCCAAATTGTAATGGGCAGACGACACTGTCATTGCATTTCTAAGAAGCCAAGACGCATGGGTTGCCCACTTTCGGCCGCACTTTTAAAAAGTGGTCCGAGTGGACAGAACCCACCAACCTCCGACTAGATGTGGGCCGTCCACGACTAATCGATGATAGAGATGAGCGAGGACCATCCAGTATGGTACGAGACAACAAGAGGGATACTGTGGAGTACTTCGCCTGTAATTTGAACGCTAGTGATGTGAGTAATGTGTCACAACGCACAGTAAATCGCAATCTGCTGAACATATGGCTGCGTAGCTGCAGTCCGCTCTTTGTGACCATGCTAATCTCAGTTCATCGTCGAAAGTGGCAAACGTGGGCACGCGTGCATCAAAACTAGACATTCAGTGATTGAAAGAAGATTGTCTGGTTCAATGAAGGTCGTTTCCTGTTACACCATGTGGACTGCCGGGTACGTGTGCTTAGTTTACTGTGGGAAGTGTTGGCACCAAGATATATGTGGGACGAGCACATGCCGGTGGAAGAAGTCTTCTACTGGAAATCCCTGGGTCAAGTCATTTACGTAGCGGAAACTGGGACCTCTTCCACCTTGCTAAACATCCCCGAGACCAGGTATAACTTTGCGCGGCAACGGTATTCTCCTCTAGTAGAGTCCTCTCTTAAACCTTTAACTGACTGGAATGAAATAACTCGGGGTTAACAAAATGGGTTGAAATCAGCTCGAACGAACTCATTCGCTGTCTAACAAGTGTGCCGAACGCTGCTAGAATAAGTGAACCTGTGCATCAAAGAGCACTACTTTTCCCTTAGCTTTTCACAGTTATCATTTAAGGGAATTGCTGACAATAAAGGAGAACTTTACGCCCTAAATCATCACTTTGCTTGTCAAAGTGATGATTTGGGGGGATGACTGACACCAATCCTTTCAAACTGATCTTCTGCTAAAAGGGCTATAACAATATCGATTAACATAAGAAAACCGAGAAAGTGTTTGACGCATTTGCTGTTTCAGTGGCATGCTCTCGTTTTCAGAGGACAACCCCACCCCCTTTTTACGCTTTCCAACCGGAGATTGAAGAAGCGTATATGCTCCAGCTTTGTCCGTCGGTTCGCCTGTCCGTCCGCACGATAACTCACGTGAAATTTGTTCGATTTCAATGAAATTTTAGTATGTGGTAGTTGACCACCTGGGGACGAACCCTATTGAAACTAGACGAAATAGAGTCAAAGGTCATGACATTGGAGCGGGATCCATTCCACTGCCCTTAAGCGTCATAACATGCGTAACAATGCTTCGATTTCGATAAAATTTTAGTATGGGGTAGAGGACTATCTGGGGAAGAAACCTATTGAAAATGGACGAAATGAGATCAAAGGTCACGACATAGGAGCGGGATTTATTTCATTGCCCTTACGTTTCATAACTTGCGTAGAAATGGTTCGATTTCGATGAAATTTTAGTATGCTGTAGGGGACCACCTGGGGACGAAACCTATTGAAATGGGAGAAATGAGGCCAAAGGTCACGACATAGGAAGGATATACATTTCATTTACCTTATGCGTCATAACCTACGTACAAATGGTTCGATTTCGATGAAATTTTAGTACGGTAGGGGACCACCTAGCGACGAAACCTATTGAAAATGGGCGAAATGGGGTCAAAGGTCACGACATAGGAGCGCGATCCATTCCATTTCACTTATGCGTCATAACATATGTAAAAATGCTTATATTGCGACGAAAACCTTAGTATGTTGTTCCGGAGGTACACTGAACCGGTTCTGTTGAATATCATCGAAGGTCAAAGATCAGGACACAGGAGCCAGATTTATTCCACAGCCATTATCCTCACAACCTGACTAAAAATGCTTCTATTGCGACAAAACTTTAATATGCTGTTCCGGAGGTATACTGAACCACTTCTGTTTAATAACATCGAAATGGGGACAGAGGAGCGAGATTTATTTTACAGCCATTATCCTCATAATTTGAGTAATAACTTGAGTAATGATTTCTGGTAGCGTATCATAATCAATGCATTGCATGATTTTACTAACTTTTTTAATGGGGGTTTTACGACTACCGTGAGAAAATCAATGTGCCGTAAGCAGTCGCTCATCCCTAATTCACGGCCATTGGTTCCAGAGAAGGGAGAGAGCCAGTGCCGCAACACAAGAACAACACCCATGCCTCATCGGGATTCGAAAATAGACCCATCTTGGACGAATGATCATAAGTCATCTCTTAGACCACTGCGCCACCAAGACGGAGACAAACCCTTTCCACATCATGTCCTGGGTCATGGAGCAGAGAACAGATGACTATAGAAGCGAGATCATATCACAAGCTACCGGTTAACGGCCCGTACTGCTAAAGTAACAGGGATAAAGGATTCGTGTTGTCGCAGCTTTCGTATAATCCAGTTGCTAAGTGAACGTTTCAGGAACATCCGCCGCTTAAAGGGTTAAATATTATAATTTGCGACAGTCATTGAGCTTCTCTTATCCTCCATAAGGAGTTGGACTTCGATCTCACTGAAGGTAGCACTGGACAGGACTTTCAGAATTAAAGCAAGTAACTTTGGATCTTACAGGTTTATTATTTTAAGTGTCAGATGAATTCTTTCATGCCTATTTGTTCCAACCAAACCGCAATGTGACAGCTTACTTAAGCTGCCACATTACGGTGATTCAATGATAATTCTTGGTTGCTTAAGCTGGAATTTCAACAGTTCATGATATTTTTCAATATAAGATTAAATCTCGTTCTTACTTACCCCATCATTTTCTGTCTTAGCGCAATATTTGATCAACATTAAACATAATGATACAGGTCTTACGGAAAACGAATTTGGTGGAAATAATGGCGCAGTAAGTACAGTAGAGTTCTAATTATCCGGATTAACTCGGATCACAGGTTATCCGGATGTTCGGAAAATCCCGATAATTGGATTGTCTTCTTTATGTACCCCAAATACGTATTTATTAGTTGAAGTGGGGGAATTTAATTATTTCGTTTATCGTATTTTATAATAACAAATGTTATACAGTTTAAAAAGTTTTACCTACTGTACTGTATTATTTAAATCAACGGAGAAACTAAAAACACGTAAAGAAATCAACAAAATCTTAATTTTTGTTGGCCTTGAAAGAGAAAGAAGCAATCCGTATAATTCGAGTTCCGGATATCTGGAGTCCGCATAACTGCAGTTCTACTGTACATACTAAATGTGAAAAAAAATTATGAAATATATGCACTATATTGCCATACGTCACCGGACGCCTAGAAGAGAAACACAACATAGCATTTATTGAACAACATTAGTACGTTGTCGGTCCACCTTTGGCCTTAACGCATGCACTGACCCTTCGACACATGCTTTCGATAAGGTTTCGGAACACAGCGATAGGTATGCGCTTCCATTCAGTACATAATGCTGGCGATAACTGTCGCTTAGTAGAAGGCCTTGGTTCCGAACTTCTTATGCGGCGCTCTAATTCATCCCATAGGTGCTCTATGGGATTAAGATCAAAGCTCTGTGCTAGCCATTCCACACCTTATACAGAATTATCGTCAAACCTCGCCGTAACAGTAATTGCTTTATGGCTCGGTGCATCATCCTGCTGGTACCAACAAGGCTCGTTTCCATAGCATTGCCACAGAGTTGGTAGGGCATAATTGTCCAGAATATCGAGGTAGACGTGCTGGTTAACAGGATTATTCACGATAACCAATAGGCCGGGGCCATACCACGAAAACCACACCCACGCGAGTACACCGCCAGCTCCAAACTTGACCGTAGTAACAGTCCACTCTGGTAAATAGCGTTTTCCCGGCTGCCTCCACACCCACACACGGCGATCCGACTGATGGATCGTGTATCTGGATTCATCAGTCTATAGGACCCGTTTCCATTGATCTACGGTCCACGATATAAATGTTCTTTACACCATGCTAAACGACGAGTAGCATTCCGAGTGGAGATGAAAGGCTTATGAGCAGCCGCACGACCACGGTAACCCATGGAATAAAGTTCTCTGCGAGTGGTGCGTGTACATACCGAGGTTCCATCATTTTTACTCACCTGTACACTGAGACCTTGTGCATTATTCCGTCGATTAGGTATAACGACTCTCCTAAAGCTTCGACGCCCTCTATCACTGATTTTCTTACGTTTTGCTGCTTCTGGCACGCTATGTGTCTTCTACGTATTCAGTACATCCAAAACAGTTGACTTGGGTATTGTTAAACGCTTCTCGGTTTCTCTTATGGACAACCCACTAATATAACACCCAACAATCGTTCCTTTCTCAAAGGAACGATTCTCATACCGCGATATTTTCACTCAACCTCACGGTGCGATATCATCGCCGTCAGCAGCAGGCTTGTTTGTAGAACGTTTGCAGCTGTAACGTGCACCTTAACAACGCAGCGGATCCGTTCATTTGCTTTTGAAGGATGTTCTGTAACTTTTGTCAATGTAGTATATGCGTATATGCAAACAGTTTTCATTGCTTTTGTAAGCACTCACAGATTTCCTTTCGTTTAAAAATTTTAAAAACACTTAGCACATTTTCAATATGCTAAGTGTCTTGAAAATCCCTTACGAAAAATATTTTCCTATGAAACCATCTTTTGAATTCTGTGCAACTTTTAACGTGAGAAAAGAAGAGCGAAGGAACACAACATGACATGCGTTTGTGAATGTACAAGCGACATTAAAAAAATTGTAGACTACAGGTATTGTAATTACTAGAATATTAAGAAAAGCAACATTTATCCTTAATTATTTTATTTTTCTTGTAGACAACGTTTTCGCTGTGCGTTGGCTCAGCTTCTTCAGAACGAATGGCTCATATTAGAGGAATTTTTTTCATGACCCATACTATGGATCAGCATATTGAAACAGTATATTAATTTGTCCTGAAGACACTTAGTCAAAGCACAGCGAAATCTTGGTAGACAGGAAAATAAAGTAATTGTGAATATACGTTGTTTTTCTTAATGTACAAAAGATATATAAAAATTAAGTTCTGAATTTTTCATTTCCAACTTCTAGCGTATCTCTGTTTCCTACAAGCAATGTGATTAATCATTGCATAAGTGAAACTTGCGGATCGCACCAGTTTGCGCAAGTAGTCTCGAGTCACCAAGTGAGAGATGACAAATCATCACGTGTCATCCAGGGAATGGTTGTTGCCACAGAGTTCATACGAATATTTTTCTCTTTGCAGATGCGTGTTTATTTTATGCTCCTCTTAACATGAAGTTCACGAAGCACGTATAATCCCGTTTAACTTAAGCACACAGATGTTTTCCTGTATGAAGATTGGTATTATTTTGTCAAAAATAACGGCAAAACGTAAAATTACTAGTGGATATTTTGCGGTTACAGAATTGTCTTCAGAGGAATAATGAATCATACAAAAATCCTGTTCGTATTCGACATTTATTTTGTAGCTTTGTGTGACATTAGTAAAGTTGCTGAGCCTGGCCTACTATTACGCTAATGTTGCCGAAACATTTTTTTACTGGTTCTTAGTTAAATAATCTGTTCTGGAATTTCAGAAAGTTTCCCAGAAGATTAGATAATTTGTAATGTGCACGATGCCAGCATTTTTGGTATGCACTCAGTAGATAAAACATTAGAGATTTGGATAATGGGCAGTTGGGGGTCTAGAACGATTCGTCCAATGACGATTGGTCCAATGCTAATTAGTTCAATGCTGATTCGTCCAATGGACAATTGGTCCAATTCGTCCGATGGTATGATTGGCCCAATGCCTATTCGTCCAATGGTACGATTACTCCATCTGATCTGTTTGAAGTGCTACTTGTGCGAAGCAAGTCTCATCCATTCTGATTCTGTCTTCTGTGTTGTATGGAAGCACAAGTAGTCCAAAAATGAAAAATTATGTTACATTTCATGCGTAACATTGTGATTATAGATTTTTCTTTTTTCGGAATCGCTTTTTTCTTGTTATACTGTCCTCCCTGCTATATGAAATTAATGATGCAGGAGCCATTTAGTCAACTTCATATCAAATCAAGTTAATAACATTGCGCTTTTACTTAGGCACTAAATATTAATTCACAGTATTTTGTACAACATTTACTTGACCAATGAATAATTAATACAGACATTTAACGTCGACCAGGAACGTCAAACAGAGGTCATCGCTCTTCTCTTTCCATGTTTATGAGTGAGTCAGGGAAAAATTATCATTGGCCGCCACCGGGAATCGAACCTAGGGTCATCTAGTTACGCGCCGGATATACTTCCACTGCACCACAGCGGCCTCGAATTCTTCCAGACTCACACACACTAACTGCCAAATTGGCTTGGTAGTTAGTGTGTGTAAGGAAAGAGCAACGACCTGTGTTTGATGTTCTTGATAAACGTCAAATGTCTGTATTAATTATTCATTCGCCTTCTAATTATTTGTCCAGTGTCTACTTACCATCTTTGGTGAATCCCCAGCATTGTGCGAGACTCCAAGAAGCAACATGCCAAATTGGCTTGGCAGTTAGTGTGTGTGAGTCTGGAGTAATTCGAGGCAGCTATGCTGCAATGGAGGCATATCCAGCGCGTAACTGCAAGACTTTGAGTTCGATTCCCGGTGGCGGCCAATGAGAATTTTTCCGTACCTCACTTATAAACGGAACGAGCGATGGCCTCTGTTTGATTTTATTTTACTAATGTCATGTTCACAACGTTTACACATCAGGTCAAGTTAATAATATTGCGCTTTTACTTAGACACTACATAAATATCTCATAAGCCGACAACCTAGATGCCTTGTAAAGATGTGAGAAATGATCCGTTGAATGCCTTTTTTTTAGGTTTTAAGACATGTTTACAAATGCCAAATATCTAAGTTTTAACTTAAAGCTTCTGAAACGTGGGACCGGGGTGACGATTCGAGCATTGACCAAACAGCCGTCATTCTCGGCTTTTAACATACACCCATAGCAAGTGCCACCGTGAATGGCGTTTGTACCAGAAAATCAACTTTCTGCAATCGGAGATCGTATGACCAAAAGCAACTAGGAGATCAGAGGGCCAAAAGTAGATTGGTGGAGAACCGTGCAAATGAAAAGAAGAAGAACAACGCTGTCATTACTGTGCCGAAGGTAATCTCCAAATGTTCCACGTTATAGCGTATATTCTTTTCGAGCGTGAAGATATGAACACACATCTTCCTACTCCAGAGTCGACTAATATCCCGACAGAACTACGCGAACAAGGCTTATTACTGAAAATAGCAGATTTTATTCATACGTCACTGCAGTATTACGTCCTGTGTTGGTGCAAACATGAACCTCATATGAAGATGTAGTTGGAAGATTGGCTTTATATACATTGGTTTTATTTCCTTTCATGACGATAGATGACGCTATAATGTCCCCTTTGAGCCGGTATCCTTGTGACTTGGTCCTGTTGCTGATATGTTGATAATTTTGGGGAATGCCTTCCCCTGCGGAACTCGCCGAACCCGAGCTTGGAATGGATTAGATATGTCAAACTCTACGCTTCTAAATGTCCAGCTCGAAATATAATTTGAGCCTCCCAGGTGACTTAGTAGGCAAAGCGCTCGCTTCTGTCCCTTCGCCTGTGTAGGTCCACACTCAAGTACCAGTTGAGGCGTGTGTTATCTGTTTGTTCTACGGCATAGGTTCTGTTCCTTCACATGAATCAGTTGCCCTGCATTGGCGTGTGCTTATAACCCCTTGACTTGCTCTCGGTTGTGTAAAAACAATTTTGTTTTTAGTTAATTAAGTTTTGTCTATAAAGCTTTGCATCTAAAAGAGTTTATTTGCGCATATCGACTCACAACCAGGTTACCATTTTATCTCTGTAGTTTTATTTAGTCGTAATACAACCGCCGTTCCATAAAAACTGAGAGTAAAATCACACAAAATGAAGTAATATAGTTACAACAGAAAATATCTTATCCTTTCTCAAAGTATCTTTCCATGGATCAATCGTTCAGTCCACCTTTCAAAGCATGTGGCGATAACATTTTGACGAAGCTGCTTTAGCGACCCCTGTATAGCTTGACTGTGTTGAATGCTACGCTACAGAACTTCTCCTTTGTTGGAAAAGCCAGAACCGTGCCAGGTCAGGACTGTAGGCAGGCTGTGGCATGATTCCAATACTGCGATTCATAAAAAAACTGTTGAACACGAGCAGCCACATCTGGGAGGGCGTTATCGTAGTGTAGAATCCACTTGTCCACCAGTTCCGATTGCTTAATCGATATGTGCAACCGCAGATGCCTCAAGACTGAAATGTAATACTCAGCATTGACAGTAATTTGTGGAGGAACAGCATGCTGGTAGACTACACCTTTATGATCAAAGAAAATTATCATCATCACCTTCCCAGCTAATAAGGTTTGGCGGACATTTTTCGGAGGAGGCGAGCCATTGTGTTTCCATGACGCGTTTCGTGAGAGGGGTCGAAATAGTAGACCCATGTTTCATCGGCCGCTATTACTGTATTTAGTATACTATTTACCCATCTGGAACAAACAAGATGCAGCAGCAATGTGTCGCGTAGAATGCGGAATCCAGACTTTTTGAAATATTAGTTGATGCCGCTATACCGTCACACGTCATTCGTAGATGTTCTTGCATGATTGCCCAAACAGTGTTAACAATACGCTCCAAAACAACACTTTCTGGTCGAGCAGGCCTAGGAGCGAGTTCTGCCGACAAACGCCCTTTTTTGAAATCATGGTACCATCTGAAAATCGTTGACTCACCCAAACAATTATATTTGTAACCTTTTTTCATTAAATCAAATGTTTCTGGAGTCGTTTTGCCCAAACCATACCAAAATTTTATCGCACAACGCATTTCATTTCTTAATTCTGAATCATTCACCTCCATACCTGTACGGCGAAATGAAGACGTACCTTAAACAAATGCGCAGTAACAAAACCAGAATCGTCTGCCACGGCTGATAACTATTGACATAGATACACTGGCGTGCAAAAATTAAGAACGAGACAGTTTTTCGAATGTAACGACGTGCAGAAGTGCCCCACATCGACTCAAATTATACCATAAGATCCCTAAGATGTAAGAATATGGGACAAGAGTGCAAAACCGTCCAAACAAGGAATACAAAGGATACAATGGCACTTTATTGAAAAGGTAGCTTCGAGCACAACTGGACAGAAGACAGAAACGTCCATGTGACAGGCGGCTGCCAAGAAAAATCCAGTCTTTAGTAGGGGATATGATCACCCCTGACTGCGTTGCAGGATTTACAACGTCTGTCCATGCTGAGGACGAGGTTGTTAAAGAGCTGTTGAGGCATCGCGGCCCATTCCTCTTGTAGTGCCAATCGCAGCTGCGGAATCGTTGCTGGCGGCTAGTGACGTGCTGCGAAGCATCTCCCGAGGAAGTCCCACACGTGTTCGATTGGATTTTGGTCCCGGGATCTTGCAGGTCAATGCATGCGTTGAATATCTTCACTCTCCAACAGCTCTGCGACCGCCACTGTACGATGAGGTGTAGCGTTGTCGCCCATGAAGAGGAACTCAGGACCCACAGCGCCTCTAAACAGACGCACGTGAGGCAGGAGAACCTCAGTACACCAGTGACTGAACCTCCTTGGAAGATGTGGAATTTAGTACGGCTACCAAGCATGATACCGCCCCAAACGAGAACTCCGCCACCTCCAAACCGGTCCCTTTCGATGATGTTGGAAGGGTGATTGCGTATTCCCTGCTTTCTCCAGATGTGCATACGTTCAGAATCGCTCGTCAAACTAAATAGGCTCTCATCCGCAAAGAGAACTCGACCCCATTGCTGATGTGTCCAGTTCTTGTGTTCCTGGCACCACAGAAATCGCCGTCTCCGATGAGCAGGCGGTAATAGCACACACTGTACTGGTCGTCGCGCAAATAGACCACCTTCGTGCAGCCTCTTGGCGACGGTAAAACGTGATAACGGACATCCAGTTGTCTGTTGCATGTACCTTGCGATTTATCCTGCTGTCTGCGGTCTGTCTCTTCTCGCCTGTAGGAAACTATACCGGTCGTCCGCCGCCGTCGTTGCTCGTGGACGACCACTGCTAAACTATCGGACAGCTGTTCCTGTCGTTTTAAATGCTCTCCAAGCTCGTGAAACGATGCTGTGAGCGATCCCGAACTCCTCGGCCACACTAGTCACACTTTGACCTTCTTCCAACTTTCCAATGACGCGACCTCGGGTAAAGTCATCCAGATGTCGTCTACTGGATTGCCTGTTGGCCATATCACACATTGGCAGCAACTTGACATCGTTCAAACTTCAAACCTGTGTACACCGTGCAATAGATTTCACGGAATTGCTGAGCGTACACCGCTCGTGTGCTTTATACCCTTCCGACACTCCCCAGCCAACGTCATGCTGCATATGTGTGCATGCCCTACCGTACCTGACTTTAGTCTATCTCCGGAGTGCTTTAGTCCATCTCCTGAGTGGTCTTTCGGTACGTTCTGCCAGCTGGATCCGCTGTCATGCTAATTTATCCTCTTCGTCCTTAAGTTTTGCACACCAGTGTACTTCCTTAATTCAGTTAGTCGTCTGCGTGGTTAGTTCTCCCCTTCGTACTGTTGCCAACTCAAAGAAAAATACTCTAAATTTTTATGGAACTGCCTTTGTATAAGGATTGTTCAAATAGTGAGTTTTTCCATCTGAAAGCGTCAAAACATGACATTCCTAAAATTAATCGCCGGCAACATTTAGACACTAGTCCTATGCCCAAGTCCTTGTATTTCTGCGGCACAGAACGAGGCACATTGATTTTGCAACTAGTTATCTATAGCTTCACGCAACTGATCAACCGAAATGAATCCTTTGCCTTTGAGAAATTTCTTCATAGGTCCTAAAGATGTCAAAATCGGAGAGCAATATGTGAGAACAATACGCCGGATGTTGAATCACTTCCCAGCAAAAGAGCTGCAATGTCCTTTGCATGGTTACTGCTGTAGGCGGTCCGGCGTTAGCACGCAGAAGCACAATTCATTCAGTGAGTTTGTGAGGTCTCCTTTTTTTGATGCCTTGTCGAAGCTATCTTAAAGTTTGAGAATATCGTGCGGCATTGTTGGTTGTTCCTTTTAGTAGCTGCCCAAGAAACAGTGGTCTTCGATGGTCAAAGAACATGGTTAACATAACCTTGCCTGCAGAAATGGTGGACCGTGATATCCTTGGCGATGGCAAAGATGCATGTTTCCACTGCATGCTCTGGAGTTTCGACTCTGGCTCGAAAAGGTGACACTAGCTACCGTCTCTAGCAATAATGCGTATATCAGGAAAGTAGCCAAACAGATGCTGTAACGATAGACCCATTCGTTGATTCATGTGTTCATCGGACAGATTTTTTGGTACTCACGTGGCGCCGCCTTTACGGTATTCAAGGTGCAGATTCATGATAGTGTTGACAGTTCCAACGCTCACATCCGTACTGTTCGCCAGTTCACGGAACGAGATCCTTCCGTTGGCTTTTACTGCAGTATCCACAAGTGCATTCGTAGTCATTGAAACAGCACGACCTGGTGTTTTTGGTCTTGGGTGGCTGGTGTGCAGGTCTGCATTGCTTATTCGTCCACCACTAAAGATCTGGCACCACCGCATTACAGTACTGCGTGGAAAACCAGCAGATCCATTTACTGCCTTCATTCGTCTGTGAATTTGGCTTGGTGGCGTTTTCTCCGCTTTCAAGAACTAAATTACAGCACGTTGAGCAACTTTCGACGTATCCATCTCCTACGAGAGAACAAAAAAGGTAGTCCAGCATATTACAATGCTTCCGTAACAAACAACATGCAATGCAGTTGCATAGCTTTTTAATCACCTGTACACTAACGCCGCCCATTGAAAAATTACGAATCGCAAACGCACTCCAGCCAATCTCACAACCTACTGAACAACATTTATACATGCATTTTTCCTAAAGCGCTAGTTCCCTTCCTTCCTTAGAACAAACTGTCCAAAATTAGAAAATATCAGACTGTAGTGTGCACTATGATCGTGCAGCATAATGCATAACAGTCACTTGACCTCAATAAGAAACGGGTTTAAGAAAGGGACAAGATTGGAAAAGAATTGGAGAGAGTCACGGATGGTTCGAGAGCTTCAAGATTCATGCCTACTTTCAGAATCCGAGATTATGTGGTGGTGGTGCTGCTTCTGTATTCTGAGGCTGTCAGCATTTTCTTGATGAATTTCAGAAGATCGCCATTGGATAACACTTTTCAAGAGACAAATCCAAATTGTGAGTAAGACGGATCATTTTCAAGTCAACGCCCTCTTTCACCTTCCCTTCACACGATGAAAGGCATCGAAGACAGACATGCTCTAGAGACCATGGAGGACACGTTGAAGTCTTTTGGCATTGTGGAGTATCCACTTATTAATCCGATAATAAGGCCTAAGTGTATTCACTATGAAATCCGTATACTAAGCGCAAAGCCTGGATAACGGAGCAAATCTTTGCTTATTACGCCGGCAACTCCTCTTCTGCTTTCATGGCGAAATATTTTGCTAATAATAATCTCATAACGAAAACCTTGTGACTACTGAAAATCCGGTTGGACATCTTACGAATGCTCGCAATTATTGCACAAATGATCCAAGCTGTCTCCCAACACAATCTTCGTGCTACAAGACATGGACGAATAGTACATCAACATTTAAGTCTTCAGCTAGAAATGGAACATACTGCTGATTGACTAGAGAGAAACGAAACCATATTAATGAAAAAATGATGGAAGCATTACAGCATAAGAGTGGTGAACGTTGGAACATCATGGTATAAAGTACCACATAACTCTCACTAAACAATTTTATAAGTAACTAGTACACAATTATGTTCAGATTTTGAAGAACTTGAGCTGTCTACCAAACATTCAAAAGAGCACCTTTGACCTCTTAAAGAAAATAAGTTTCAAAAATGTGGCAATGATGTGAAAGATTTGTTAGGCTGCACAGTTTGAAGCTAAGCAATGAAAAGATAGTTCATTTCTAAGTGCCTTTTACCAAGAAAGAACAAAAGGAAGATGAAACGTCGCTAGAAACATTCAGCGTGAAGCTTTTACAGATGTTGTTCCTATAAGTTTGGATATTAACAACAGAAATCTGGAAAGTGTCGCATTAAGTAGTAAGATATCCAAAGATATCGTAAACTCAAGAATTCTAAGGAGAAACTAACCAGACTTACAATGGTGTTTGCCAAAAATTTCTTCGTGTTTCCAAACTCAAAAAAGAAAAAAACTCTCCAGATTTTACATTCCACAATTTCAAAAGAAAAACGTGTCAATGAACCAACAGATGCTAAACACAGCATGTGTCAGCAATGTGAGGATAAATTTTACAAAGTTCATAACTTAAGCTCTAACTGACAACTAGCGTAAACTGCGATAATAGCTTTTGGTTGAGTGGTTGAATCTACATTAAACAGGAATATTTAGCGTTCTTGATTTACGAGCTTTCTCATTTCGAAGGGCTTTCGGGGAAAGAATTACTTTCGTAAATCGAGTAATAAGTGTTGTATATTTTTATTTTAAACTTTGTTTCTTCATCTAAAATATCGTTTGAAATATTAACAGCTTTTTAACAAAGTCGTTTAAAAGCATGAGTAGAAAAAATATTGTTCCCAAAATTTCTAGCTTTTCTTTCCGTAAATACGTATTTTTATCTTACGCGGATGTTGTTGTTTTTTCTAATTGAGTATGACATCTCAGCTTAAAGGAATATGATTTACCTTCTTTTCCAATAGGCAATTGTTACAGTCTGCAACAATTCCATGACATCTCATATTCTTTCAGGTGTTCAGTTTATCCTTTAGATGGCGTCGCAGTATAATTGTATTTACAGTGTTACTGCCAAATATGTTCCATGGTTCTAAACTTACGTGAAGTCGCTGGTCCCGAGGTACAGGTTGCTCGCTCTAAACAAGCCTGCCCCTCCGCTTTTCTTTCGCGATGTCGAACATTTAGCTCACTGTATAGCATCAGTAATTCCCATTCAGGGAATACCAACAAACATAAGCAATCATCTGTTTTTCGAAAGCTACTGATTGCAATTTAGGGTTCTTTGAAATGCCTTTAGCGTATTAGATTTCAGACATTTAACAAATAACTGGCTCATTATGCTTTGACTCCAATATGACATTCTTTTCTTTCGATAAAGCACGGCAGTTGAACATACTTCACTACACATTCCTTTGAAATGGTATCTTGAACGAAATAAAGATTTAATTTAACATCCGTATCTTTTGCCTCTTATCGTAGTAGTGAAATACGACGGTCATTGGTATTTTAACGAAGTTTTTATCGACAATCAAAGTAAAAAAAGAAGGAAATGCGAACGATGTTAGCGACAGAAACAAGGCATTTTACATGACGAAATAGCAGTCATCCATCGCAAAGCCATAACCTTTTCGGGCAGTTTCGAGCTTTGAATGGGCGTAGGAATTCCAACGATAGAACGATGTAAAACGCGAAACATTGTCGTTTGGGGTCGGTGATCTATTGAGGACAATTCCGCTGACGTCGTTTGCGAGAAAGTGATTGCCCCCGAGATTTGAGTCTGGTCAGCGCTATTATTATTGCAATTCCGAGGCAGTGCAGATTAGTAGATACCATAGAGTTCAGTTCACCGCTAAATTAATGCTGTGTAATGGAAATCGCTCCACGGAATGGTCGAATTAAAACTTGAAAAGGCGCTTTCATTTCACCACTTGAATGAGACCGAAGATGAGAGATGTTTTACTTTTTAAAAGACTTTGCCTTCGTTCTAAGCTTTTCAGGCCAAAGTGCTCAGTTCTTTATTAAACTACGTACGTAGTGAGACGACGAAAGATGCAAATTGAAGCTTTAGAATAGTAGTTAAATTCCGATTTATCCTCTCTTACGGAATAGATAATTATGAATGCAAAATGAGGAAAAGGGCTATATTCGTCCGTTTATATCTCTTATACACAGTTTAAGCAAGATAAATTAGGTTATTCAATCTTTAAATATTCGCTCACCTTAAAAAAATACGAATAATCTTAATTCCATTAGTTTACAAATATCAACACTCTGTAATAATTAACTTGAGGGCATTAAAATGATAAGTTCAAAATGAAAAGTTTAAAATATATTTTGATTTATTGTTGAAAATGAAAAGTTTTAAAAATATTTAAAATGTCTTTGATTTATAAGTTTCAAAAAAAAGTTTAAAATATTTAAAATATATTTGAATTATAAATTTTAAAAAGTTTAAAATAGTTAAAATATATTTGATTTATAAGTTATTTAAGTTTAAAAGTTAATTGATAAAAAAAGTTATAAGCTAGTTAAAAACCTTAAATTAAAACTATTTAAGTTTTAACTTTTTTATCAATAAAAAAGTTAAAACTTTTTAAAAGCTTTGACTTTTTTATATTTTAATTTTATTTATCAAAAAAAACTTTTAAAAAAGTTTTAAAACTTTTTTAAAAGCTTTAATGTATAAAAAAAGTTTAAAGTTAAATTTTCAAAAACTATGAAAGAAATACGGGATTACGCCATATAATACAAATTTTGAAGATGACAATCCGATTTTTGGCGTAAATATGACAAGGATGGTAAGTCAGATAATATCTGACTGATAATATCTGATAATAAGTCAGATAATATCTGATAATATCTGAAAACTTGAAAATTTTCAAGTTTTCAGATATTATCTGACTTACCATCTTTGTCATATTTACGCCAAAAATCGGATTGTCATCTTCAAAATTTCAAAAACTAGTTGATTGAAGTTTAAAAGTTTGAAATATCTTTGATTTATAAGCTTTCAAAAGTTTAAAATGTTTTTTATTTATAAGTTCAAAATGAAAAGTTTTAAATATTTTTTTATTTATTGTGTACACTTCAAAAAAGATTTTGACAACACCATGGTCTCTACAGCGTGAGTATGCTTCGTGGGGGAACTGAGGCATGAAAATAACGACACTGGCGTTCCATACATATCTGTTGAACAGAAAAATGGCCTTAAACAGAAACAGGAAGGACGAATTCTCTGCACTGTAAATATCAGAAAGTGCTGGAGCTGTCCTCGCTACTGGCGAACTTGTTCTTCAACAGTGACGCAGCTACACAGTCTTCTTGGCACGCTTATACGGCTGCTCGTTCAAGCAGTTTTGACTCAAAGCATCGTACTCTTCAGCGGCCGTCCTCCAGAAATCCATGGACGGAGCTGATACCTGTGGCGTCGCATAACCACTTTGAGTTGGTCCTCAGCATGCTCGAAGGGATGCAGATCAGGTGACATGCAAAGTCACTCCATCTATGCGATAGCAGCTTCCAAGTGGCATGAACTTATGAGCTCAGAACGATGGGTTTGGGCTTTGTTCTACTGCAACACTAATCCTACGTCGCTGCTCAAGTTGTAGGATTGCAATTATCAGGAAAAAAAAATATGATAGTGCATAACACTCAGGTAGTGCTGGACGGAGAGGAGCGGCGTGCGACTTTCGTACACGATCTCAGCTGAATGCGTCACTGAACCACGGACTTACAGAAGCCTCTCGGTAGGAGACTTGAGGCCGTACTCATGTCGGACGAATGGTCAAATACCATCGCTTACTCTACTGTACCACAGGGGTGGTTCTCTTCGATGTGACTCTGCAACGATTTAGAATTCCATCCATCTAAGTCCCGCGTTGCCCTGCTCTGGACGTTTTCCTGTCTTTTAGCATTCAGTCTAGTGATTCAGTTGTCCAACGGTGGTCAGTCATTGTAGCAATATATCTAGATTATTGTCACTTGAGGGCATTTATTTGTTCATGATGCCATCAACCCTTCTCATGCTGCCCATATATGAGGTCATTTCCCAATCCTTCCTCGTAACACTAAGGATACATCACTAAACGATTCATTGGCTTTTCCATAATCTACGTTAAACTATTTTTGCTAAGGTCCAGATTTGGAAGGCTGTATTGATTAAACATTTCGCTTTTATGACTTAATGGGAGATTGTTCTCGAAAAGTGCACTCTTTCCTTCAAGTGCACTCCGATCAAATTTTAGACAAGCATTGAAATTTCTTTCACGACCAAGCCACCGCTTCGGGTTTGCTGTTCAAGATAGATATAGAAATCAGATAATCTTTGGTTCTGATAAAAGTATTGTAAGTAATTAATTTCCTTCAAGAAAAAGAAAGAAATTAAATAATTAATTTCCTTCCTTTCAGCACGTCTTTTGTAAAAAAAGATCGTGCTTATGTTATCGGTTTGTACGTCCGTCCGTCTGTACCCACGAAATCGCTGCAACTATTAGTCCGATTTGAATGGGGTTTTTTTGCATTGAGAAGCTTGAAATATGCGAATGATGATCCTTCATTTCGTTTTTTTTTTTACGATGTGCAATTTCGTCTCTAGAGGGCGTAAATGCAGATGATGTCGAATTCAAAAATACGTTTCATTCCACATATTCGCTTCTAAACATCCGATTGAACAAATTATTTTTTTTTTATTCCACTTATGTCGAAGGGTATTTTAGATATCGTTACATTTTAAAATTACTCATAGATTTCCCGCTAGGGGGCGTAAAAGTAAATTACATTTTTCCTGATAACTCTTCTTCTAAAACTCCGATTTCAAAAACATTTTCTTCAGAGGATACACCTCCTGATGAAAAATCTTTTGCATATAATTTCTAATTCTTGGTGGCGCATACTTTGGCCACCAGGGTGCGTAAGCGCTAATCTTTGCTTCTGATGTATTTTCCATAAAATCTGAGCTTCTAAAATATCGATTGAAAAAATTCTTTCGTTGACTGATGCCACTCACAACAATAAAACTTTTCGGGACATATTGTTCTTAAAATATTCCACAGTTTCTCCGCCAGGGGGAGTAGATGTATATCTTATTTTTGTGAATATCTCTACTTCTAGGTGACCGATTTAAAAAAATCCTTCTTTGTTGGATAGTGTTTTCAGCGTGACAAGTTTTTCATATAACTTTAAAATTTTCAAGTAATTCATAGATGTTCCGCTAGGGGGCGTAGAGGTAAATGGCGTTTTCCCCTATATTTCTGCTTCCAAATCTCCGATTTGAAGAAGTCTTTCTGCACCGGATACAGCTCCTGATGGGAAATCGTTTGCACATAATTTCTAATTTTTGTAAAAAAATTGTCTGGCCACCAGCGGGCGTAAATCTTAATTTCCGCTTCTGGTGTATTTGCAGCAAAATATGAGCTTCTAAATTCTCGATTGAAAAAAATGTCGTTTGTAGACCGATACTAGTCATGTCGACAAACCTTTCGGAAACATTTTATTCTTAAAATAATGCATGGTTACTATGCCTGGGGGCGTAGATGAATATCTTATTTTTGTCACTATCTCTACTTCTAAGAGTCCGATTTAAAAAATTCCTTCTTTGTTGGATAGTGTTTCTAGAGTGACATGTTTTTCATATAATTTCAAAATTTTCAAGTAATTCATAGACTTTCCGCTAGGGGGTACAGGTAAAATGCTTTCCCCCTATATCTCCGCTTCTAAATCTCCGATTTGAAAATTTTTTCTGCACTAGATATAGCTCCTGATGGGAAATGCTTTGCACATAATTTCTAATTTTTGTAAAAAATGGTTTGGCCACTAGGTGGCGTAAGTCTTAATTTCCACTTCTGATGAATTTGCAACAAAATATGAGCTTCTAAAATCTCGATTGCAAAAAAAGTCGTTTGTTGACCGATACTACTCATGTCGACAAACCTTTTAGAAACCTTTTCTTCTTGAAATAATGCATGGTTCCTACACCAGGGGGCGTCGATGTATATTTTATTTTTGTCAATATCTCTACTTCTAAGTGTCAGATTTGAAAAATTCCTTCTTTGTTGTATAGTGTTTCCGATGCGAAATGTTTTTCCTATACATTCAACATTTTCAAGTAAATAATAGACTTTCCGATAGGGGACACAAAGGTAAATTGCGTTTTCAACGTTATCTCTGCTCCTAAAACTCCGATTTAAAAAATTCTTCCTGTATCGCATACAAGACCTGATGGAAACATTTTTTCACATAATTTATAATGTTTGGTAAAGAATCGTTTGGCCACCACGAGGCATAAGTGTTAATGTCTGCTTCTGATGTCCTTGTTGTAAAATCTGGGCTCCTGAAAACTCGACTAAATCTTTTTTTCTTGGACCGATACCGCTCATATGGAAAAACCATTTGAGAATACTTTCTTCCTAAAATAATTCATGGTTTTCCCACCAGCGGACGTAAAGTCACAACTTAATGTTGTCGATATCTCTGTTTCTAAGAGTTCGTAAGCTCATGATTCCGTTTACAGCAATATCTGAATGATTAAAAACCTGATTGAAAAACCTCTTTCTTCCGTCAGATACTATTGTTCTCCATACCGGTTCTATTGACTTTGAATGGCTTTGATAAATTTTATTTGCGTCAGAAAGAATTGAAAAGACGTGCTTATTACACCCAAAAATTCGGTGTCATCTTTCTTGTTTACTCTTGTCAGGAAGTTCCTGAGCCATAGTCTGCGACTCTGATAGGGTACTTTCAAAACTCGACTATGTCGTTAGCAAAACGAGAAGGTGGGTTAAACCACCTCCGTTAACTTTTATCCCCTTGTCTTCCCAGTTCAGCAATGGAAAGAGATTCTGCAATATGGCATTGAGCAGCTTCGGATATACTGTGTGACTCTGATGAAAAAATTTACTTGCCTCAACTTCACGAAGTACAGCTTATATACACGGTCGTCACATTATTGTGACTACCAGCTAATATCCAGAGTAACCGCCTTGCATCTGACAGCTGCTGGAAGGTGCGTGGTGGAGGATCCATAGAGCGAACAACACTATCTAGGTGGTCCCACAGATGCTCAATTGGGTTTACGTCTGGGGAACTAGGGGGACAGGGAAGTACTTTAAAGTCTTCATCGTGCTGTTCCAACCATTCTCGGGCATTTCTAGCTGTATGACATGCCGCATCGTCGTGCTGGAAGAGCCTATCTGTCCGAGGAAAGACAATCAGCGTGTATGGGTGTGCGTGGTCTGCAAAGATGGATTCGTAATGAATTCGTGTATGAGTGGACCCAGGAAATGCCACAAAATCATTCCCCAGACCATAACGCTTCCCCTACCAGCTTGTGTTCGCCGATGTTTCTCGCCTTATACGCCAACGTCCATCCATTTCATGAAGCAGAAAATGTGACTCATCGGAGAAGGTAATCCTTTGCCAATCAGAGGAGGTAAAATTCCGATACTTCCATGCAAATGTAAGCCTTTTTTTTGCCGATGCACCTTCGTTAGCATAGGTGCAGTTACCATGAATCTGCATCGGAGCTCCACACGCAGCAGGGCCGCCGAACTGTCGTTTTAGGCACACTTCCGGTAGCCCCCTGAATCATTTGGCCAGTGAGTTGCTCCATTGTAGCGTGTCGATCGGCACTCACGCACCTTCGAAGCCGACGTTCAACTCTCACGTCACGTCAATGGCACGTACTGCTCCACAGCCTGTCTACAAATCAGTGCTTTAGGAGCAGAAATAACGCAGAAAACGCAATTTACCTTTGTGCCCCCAATCGGAAAGTGTATGATTTACTTGAAAATTTTGAATTTATAGGAAAAACATTTCGCATCGGAAACACCATCCAACAAAGAAGGAATTTTTCAAATCGTACTCTTAGAAGTAGAGATATTGACAAAAATAAGATATACATCTAGGCCCCCTGGCGCAGAAACCATGCATTTTTTCAAGAAGAAAATTTTCCTAAAAGGTTTGTCGACATGAGTAGTAACGGTCAACAAACGACGATTTTTTCAATCGAGAATTTAGAAGCTCATATTTTGCTGCAAATACAACATTACGCCACCTGGTGGCCAAACTATTTTTTTACAAAAATTAGAAATTATGTGCAAACGATTTCCCATCAGGAGCTGTATCCGGTGCAGAAAGAATTTTTCAAATCGGAGATTTCGAAGCAGAGATGTACGGGGAAACGCAATTTACCGCTACGGCCCCTAGCGGAAAGTCTATGAACTACTTGAAAATTTTGAAATTATATGAAAAACATGTCGCACGGAAAACACTGACCAACAAAGAAGGAATTTTTCAAATCGGACTCCTAAAAGTAGAGATTTTGACAAAAATAAGATGCACATCTACGCCCTCTGGCGGAGAAACTGTGGAATATTTTAAGAAGAAGATATTCCGAAAAGGTTTATCGATGTGAGTGGCATCAGTCGATGAAAGAATTTTTCAAGCGATATTTTAGAAGCTACGATTTTATTGCAAATACATCAGAAGCAAAAATTAAAGCTTGCGCCCCCTGGTGGCCAAAGTATTCTTTACCAAAAATTTTAAATTATATGCAAAAGATTTTTCATCAGATGTATCCGCTGAAGAAAAAAATTTTCATATCGGCGTTTTAGAAGAAGAGTTATCGGGGAAAATGTAATTTATTTGTACACCCCCTAGCGGAAAATCTATACGTAATTTGAAAAAGTAACTATATCTAAAATGCTCTTCGACATAAATGGAATCGAAAGATATAAATTTTTTTCAATCGGATGTTTAGAAGCAAATATGTGGAATAAAACGTATTTTTGAATTCGACGTCATCTGCCTTTACGCCCTCTACCGGCGAAATTGCACTTCTTAAAAAAAAAAAAAACGAAACAAAGGATCATCATTTGCATATTTCAAGCTTCCCAATGCAAACAGAATTTTTCAAATCGGACTTATAGTTGCTGAGATATCGTGGGTACAGACGGACGGACGGACAAACCGATAACAGAAACACGATCTTTTTTTACAAAAGATCGTGCTAAAAACGACTAAACACGATAAACCACAAATGTAGTACACATACACTACATGTAATAAAACTTTACTGCTAAAACACACACCACATGAGATCTTTCGAGGCTTACAACGGCCCCATCTTCAGATGTAACATTCACGAGCAAGACGAAGATATACATTTGTATATAACGTACCATCGTCAGAATCTGACAATATCGCAACGCCATCTGGGATTTACGCAATGCATTTAAAATAAAACCCTGAAAATGTTCAAATTAAATAGTCCATGGTTGAGATATGACCTTAGGGACACAATTATTTCAGCAACGAGATCCGAAAGATGTAATAGTTAGGCTCTCCATAAATAATAACAGTGGCAGCTTACCTGGAGAGTGTATAATGGACACCTCATTCCACTTTGGAACATGAGAACCGGTCGCAACTAGACAGGACATGGCGGTTGTTAACTTACCATTACGAATATCATATTTATGCTTCCGGGCTCTGGTACTCAAGTTCTTTTTACCAATATACACAGTATCATTAGTCTCTGGAAGAACGGTTTGTAGAGGTATGGTATATACGCCGTATCTGGTATGTGGAGGCACTGTATCCCGATCCTTCTTGATTAAGGCACAAATATTTCTAGATGTGAGGCCAAAGTCATTATTGTATGGTCTGCATTTATTTCTTAGTACATAACAATCCTGGTCACATACGGAAGTGATCCCACAAAACGGGGTTTACGTAAGTCTCTGGAGAGTTGAAACATTATACTTCTTAATTTGCCGGAGCAAGCGATCCACCACCGAGGCCTTGTATCCATAATGACAGGCAATTTGTTTTATATTAACCAGTTCTAAATATCGTAATCTAGGGTTGGATGAGTGTGAAAATGCTCTGCGTACTAAAAACAGAATAGCCGCAAATTTTTAATTAGTCGGGTGATAAGACGGGAAGGGTATAATTTCAACACAGGAAGATGGTTTTCTGAAAACGGAAAACTGCAAATGATTGGAGGTACCTCCTCGAACATTTGCAGTTTGGTTTGAGGATCCCCTCGAACCATTTGCAGTTTTCTGTTTTCACAAAACTGTCTTCCAATGTTAAAATTGTACCCTTATCGTCTTTATTACCCGACTATTTATAAATTTGCGGCTATTCAGTTTTTATTAGGTAGAGCATTTTCACACTCGTTCAACCCTAGATTATGACATTTGGAACTGGTCAAGATAAAAAACATTGCCTGTCATTATGGATACCAGGCCTCGGTGGGGGATCGCTTGCTCCGGCAAATTAAGAATTCTAATGTTTCGACTCTCTCTAGAGACTTATGTAACCCCCGTTTTGTGGGATCACTTCCGTATGTACCCAGGATTGTTAATATACTACGAAATAAGTTCAAACCATACAATACTGACTTTGGCCTGACATCTAGAAATATTTGTGTCTTAAACAAGAAGAATTGGAATATGGTGCCTCCACATACCAGATACGGCGTATGTACCACACCTCTACAAGCCGTTGTTCCAGAGACTAATGATACTGTGTATATTGGTTCTACGCAAAAGGAACTTGAGTACCAGAGTCCGGGAGCATACATATGATATTCGTAATGGTAAGTTGACAACCGCCATGTCCTGTCTAGTTGCGACCGGTTTTCATGTTCCAAAGTCTAATGACGTGTCCAATATAGACTCTCTAGGTAAGCTGCCACTGTTATTATTTATGGAAAGCCTATATATTACATCTTTCGCATTTCGTTGCTGAAATGATTATGTCCCCAAAGTCGTATCTAAACCATAGACTATTTGATTTGAACATTTTCAGGGTTTTATTTTAAATGCATTGTGTAAATCCTAGACGGCGTTGCGATATTGTCGGATTCTGACGTTGGTGCGTTATACATATATATCTTGGTCTTGCTCATGAATGTGACATCTGAAGATGGGGACGTTGTGATCCTCGAAAGATCTCATGTGGTGTGTGTTTTAGCAGTAAAGTTTTATTACATGTAGTGTATGTGTGCTACATTTGTGTTTTATCGTGTTTTGCTCATATTTTAACTTCTACCGTTTTTACCACGAATCACCTTGCATCAATATTTAACTGGTGCTGCCGTCGTGTAAAGGTTTCGACGCACGCCACAATATTTATCAGTTGCGAAGCATAATCTTGTGAGTCAGGGTGAACAACTGGCAGTGGGAGTACGGTGGGCCGACGTGAACTATCGGAGTTTGAACGAAGCAGGGTAGTGGGAGCCAGATGGATGGGACATTCAGTTTCCGAATTTGTACGAACATTCAACATTCCTCAATCCACGGTGTCACGCGTGTACAGAGAAGACCTCATGGAAGGCAATACCACCCACTGTGGATAGTGAAGTGGAACACCACTGGTGCTGAATGACCGCAACAAGCAGCGTCTGAACAGGATTGTCCATGCTAACAGACAAGCAACACTGACTCAAATAATATCCACATTCAATGCAGGAGGTACCGGATACATACCCATTAGGTCAGTGTAGTGTAATTTAGCGTCCATGGGGTATGAGAGCCGAAGACCCACCAGGGTGCTTTTGTTAGCACCACGACATCGGATAAAGCTCCTCACCTGGGTTCCTGAACACGGTAATTGGACCCTGGAAGACTGGGAACATGTGACGTAATCCGATGAGCCATGTTACCACTTTTTACGAGCAGTGGCAGGGTTCGTAATAACCCCGGTACGGTTTGTTACAGTGTTAGGGTTCGAGTGTGGCGCAGACCCTATAAGGCTATGAACCCCAGCTGTCAGCAAAGTAGTGTGCAAGCTGGTAGTGGTTGCATACATGTGTGGGGTATCTTTACGTGGCGGGGTTTGTGTCCTCTGGTCCTCGTAACACGTCATAACTGATAATCGTTTTGTTGCTCTGCTTAGTGACCCTTTGCAGCCCTTCATGGACTTCATGTACCACAACAACGATGGGAATTCCCAGGCGGACAATGCACCATATCATCGGGTCCAAGTTGTCCAAAATTGGTTTTAGGAGCATTCTGAACAATTCCGGCGTACGGTGTGGTTACCACGTTCGCCCTACATGAACCCAATACATCACTTATGAAACATGTTAGAAAGGTACATTCGCACCCAAAATCCTGCACCTAGAAATATCAGGGAACTGTGGGCGGATGTTCAGACTGCATGGTTCAACACCTCTCCAGAATTCTTCTGGGCACTTGAGGAATCAATGCCACGTCGAGTTGTTACACTTCGCCTAACTAGAGGAGGTCCTCCACGATACTAGGTACGTATCCTATGACTTTTGGCAGTGTATAATCTGAAAAATATATGAACTATTAACTTAAGTGTTACTTCAGCAAGTTGAACTATTAACTGAAGTATAACTTCAACAAGTTGAACTATTAACTTTAGTGTTACTTAAACAGCACGTTAGCTTCACTGTAGACTTTAAATTGTTTCGTTACTTAAAGGCTGCTTGTTTTGGGTTAGTCTCAGTCGTAGTACCTGAAAACTTAGCAATGCACACATAATAACACTTCGTAGAAAACTATTACGATTCTTAAATTAATCTAAGCAACTTACATTTCAGTTTTCTTTTTCCATAGCGCGTAATGGTCAATATCAATAACTGTAGTCAGTCAAGTATCCAAATATCAATATCTGCTCAGCTCGTCACAAAGTTGAACATATACAGGAGTAGGACAGAATAATGTGAACACCTAGGATATATATATTTTTTTAAGGTCGATTTTTTATTAATAAGGTGCAGGGACCGCTATTTGGCTTTAACATAGCGTCCAACCTTCTTCGAGTAGATTCACGCAGCGTTTGAATAGTGTCCAGAGGATTGTTGTGCCATTCGTCGACCAGAACATCAGTCAATTTATTCAGAGATGTTGAAGGAGGGAATCTGTTTCTCACTGTGCTCTCCAAAATTGCCCACAGTGGTTCGACGATATTCCACTGTGGTGATTGGGTTGGCCAGCACAGACCTTCAAGTCCATGCTGGTGCTCCTCAACACAAGACTGAACTGCTCTCGCTGTGTGTATTGACGCATTATCGTGTTGAAAAGCAGCCTTATTGTTGGGGAAACAACATTTGGAACTTAGGAAGCTCTTGATCACATACAATGCCCAAGTACTTGCTGTCAGTAACTTGGCAATGTAGGGCGATCATGGGGCCAGCCGAATACCAAGATATCCTCCGAGTTTGACAGTTGGAATCTGACTTTCAGAAATATATGCTTCCTTCATAAAGAATCCGGACCTACTTTTGGGATTAATATAAATGAGGACTCATGAGACGATATCACACGTTTCGAGTCATCAGTTGTCCAGGTTTTATGCTCATGATACCATTTTTTTCGCATTGTAGCGTTGATTCCTGTGATAAAAGGTTTAGCAATTGCAGTTCTTCCGTGGATGTTGGCTTTCAGAAGTTATCTGCGGACTGCTTTTGTGGAAACACGGTCGGTCTTCCGGGTGAATATTGAGTTCTGCTCTCGCTTTTGCTGCAGTATTTCTGTGTTGCTTGGATACAATCCTTGTTAGTGTTCGACAGTCCCTCTTATTCAGTCCCTGATTTAGCCAACTATTTTTCTTCGCCGATGAAGTCTTTCTATGCTTTGTGCACTCAGACATAGCCCTGAAGACTTTTGCTCTTGAAACATCAAACAACTTGGCTGTTATGGTTACAGACGCTCCTATTAAACTGGCCCCCACGATTTGTCCTCTTTGGAAATCTGACAGGTCATCTATTTCACCCACCGCAAGTACCAACAACTGCTGAGCACAACTTGTATTTTACTGGCATGCAAGCCAGAGAATATATACCAAGAAAAGAAACACAAAAGATAATCACAGCGTTTGTTGTTTTCAATGTAGCCTGTACAAATATCATTTACCCCTATAATCATAGCGTTTACATTATTTTGTCCAAACCCTGTGACTCTCGCTTGTTGGTGAATTAGTTTCATAAACATTACTGAAGAATCAACTACGAATCGTAACATAACTTAAGTATGCAACATTAACATTTCTCGTCTCATTGCTCTCGAAACATTGCGCTCACAGATTCCAAAACCTCAGTTATAGTGTCCCTAGACTCTACTACGTTTTTTCACTTTGACCTGATGTCAAGTCGTTGACAAAGGTAAATCCTTCAAGAGAGAAAATGTGCATTAAACTTAAAAAGTGTCTAGCGAAATTAAAGCACCTTTACATAAAAAGACAAAGTGAAATAGAACGATAATTCGTAGGGAACGTATTTTAGGTAAATAAATATTTTTTTGCATAAAAACACGTATTTTCTAAAATTCTGTAGTAAATACATAAATTTTCAGTTTTTCTCCATATTTTGAATTTGTAATTGTAAATAAACCAGAAGTGCAAAACATAATAGTTATGAAAAGAAATAGTAATGAAACCAGCGGATGAAATTTACGCCCCTCTTCCATTCCACGCGGTCTTGTTTCATCGGTACCAGAGCTTTGACGAATGACGTATTTTCTTCTTCTCAGAGAAGGGAAAATGGAAGTTCTTCCATACCCACGAAAGCTTAGGTAACTCAAAATCCAACATGGAGGGTATATATGCGCCGCTCACGTTATTGACGTTGTTGTTGATGCGATTCTATTGTATTGCTGCGGTCAGCTTTCTTTTTTTTTACCACGATATTATTCTACTTCTATATTACGTGCTAAAGTGTTGTTTAAACGTGTTACTGTTCCGAATAAATTTATGTGTTTAGTTGTACTTAGTGCCCTGCTCTTCATTACCAGTTTGTAAGTTAAAGATGATCTTACGAATCCGAAGTCCGAGAACAGCAACAAAAAGGTAACATCATTCTATCAAAAATGAAAAAAAGAAAAGAAAAGAAAAGAAAAATCTAGGGTGGATGTGACATCAGGTAGCATTTTTTAAACAAAAGATGACAGCATTCTATCAAAAAAAAAAAAAAAAAAGAAAAGAAAAATATGCGGTGGATGTGACATCATGTAACATTTTTCAATGTTACATGATGTTACAAAATATGACAGCATTCTATCAAAAAAAAAATATCTAGGGTGGATGTGACATCATGTAGCATTTTTTAAACAAAAGATGAAAGCATTCTATCAAGATAAAAAATCTAAGGTGGATGTGACTGTCATGGCGAAAATTTTAACCTCTGGTGAATTTCAGAGAGACCTGATCAATCTTTCTGTTGGTTTATCGGAGATTAATTAATACAAAAATTTTCTCCCATGACATACGTTAGAGGAAAATTCCTGGTTGAAAGGCAGGGGAATTCGTGCGCAAAATTCGCTTGTCTTAATCACAACCAGGAAAACAAAATTTCATGGTTGGAGAAAAAAAAAAAAAAAAAAAAAAGAAAAAAAGAATAATATTTGATTTAACTGACTTTGGGCTTTTGAAAATAATTATTTTATCTATTCTTTTATCGCGATAGGAAAAGGCGAGTAGGTGTGCAGCTCAGAGAATCAAAATTAATTTTACTTTCACATCACGGAACGAGAGAAAAAAGAAAATTAAAATTAGTGATTTTCTGCAGGGCAAGAATTCGCCATTTTTGCGTTCCTGTTTCCAAGCGTCGTGAGGAAGTCGCACAAAAGTGTAACATCTTTTCGTCTTTTGGGTAAGGGAATTCAGAAACAGAGTCTATTTTTAGACCTCAGGGTCAAAAAGGCTGGGTCCCCTACGTGTTGAAGGTCAAGTTCATCTTCCCCTAGCCGACCAGAGGATGCACGTGCTATAACATTTTTTTTCGTGGAGAGTGTTGGACGCTGCAACGATGCCTGAGTGAAGGTCAGAGTGTCACCCCTGGCTTGCGTGGGAGTGAAATTCCGTTGGGAAGCCGTGAGTTGCTAGGCTGAAGTTTCGACCAATGAGAGGGGTCAGCGGTTTCAAGCACCCCAGAGTTTTATCCGTTGAGAGAAGTCACTTTTGTTCTGGTCCTCTGGCTGGCCGTCAGAGAAAGAGGGGACGGCGGAGTTTTTTTCTCCTCGCCTTTTGGCGGGAGAGAACCACAGAGAAAAAAAGAGTTTTTTTCCATGGCAGCATTTTGCTGACCACCAGTCCACCACAATGGGACACTCTGGCTCTGGTATTCGTATTTGCATTCGAGGGGTTGACGATGTAGCACGCCGATAAAGAAGCCTCCCGCCGTCCGGAAACTTCGCCCTGGAGAGAACTTAGCCGAGGAAGGCAAGACATGCCTTCTCAATTATGGAAATCCCGGAAAGAGTGGGCCCAGCCTCTACAGCGTCCCCATTCGGTTGCTACTCCGAAAAGGAGGCCTGCTTCAAAGGCCGAAGGAAAGAAGCAAAAAAAAAAAAATAAATAAATAAAGGTTCCATCTCATCCCGAGGTTTCGAAAATGGTTACCTCGGCTATTAACCGTTTAAAGAAGGGAACTGGGAGGAAGAAAAGAAAGAAATACTAACGAGACTGTGGTTGTGCCAGGACTGTAAGCTGTGGTGAAAAAAAAAAAGGAAAAAAAAAGAACGCCAGCTCGAAGGTAATGTTTTAGTCCATCTCTTTCTGTATTGATATATAACATCCCACGCAGGGTACCTAAACTTCGAGCTGAGCATAAGAAACAAAAAGAAAAAGAGCAAGTTTTTTTTGCCTCTGATTATGGCTGTGTTGTCGTTCAGCTTTCAAAATTAGGATTTATTGGTTCCTCAGGTGTGAGTTCAGAGAAAAAGAAAGAAAAAAGAGAGGGGAGTTGAAAATGTTTTCATTTATGCTTTTTTTTGTGTTGTCATATCTGGTAGTTTAGCAACTTCCCAGGCCAGTAAATTTTAATGTATCAGAAAAATTTAGTTTAATGTTTGGGCACAGTAAATTTTGGTGCATCGATAATAGTTTAGTTGGGCATGTGATAATTGAAAAGCAGTGTTATTGTGATGTCGTGGGTGATAAAATAATAGTAAACATTTCTCTCTAGTCTTTTACAGCGTTGAGTTATTTTTTTTTTTTTTTGAGTGAAGATAAATTATGGGATGATTTATATTGGGATTTTGGGAACATATTATAGTGTGATGAAATTGGAAACCTTAAGTGCTGTTTACATTCTTGGAGTGTTGAGTGTCGAAATTAAGATGGTAGGTGTGTTATTTGAGGACCAGTATTTTACATGCTCCAGATGAGTGTTAATCTCCCATTGGATAGGGGTGATCTTAGGGCAAGCCGGGAACTTGTCCTAGGGCAGAGGGCTCTGAGTAGAGAATTTTCACCAGGATGAGATATGTGCAGAATAGAAGTTAAAGTAATTTTTGTTCTCAAGTTTAGAATTTCACAAAAAGAATGAACATCATCTGTTGAGAAGACACACTTTTGCTCACCAGTTCCAGTATTATTTGTTCTTTTCTTTGGCCTAATTTTTCTTGTTTTTACTATAAGGTTAAAAGTCTAAATGTAATTTTAATTTTCAATAAGGTGAAAATATTTAGTGGGTTATGTAAATGGTCAGTGTTATTGTCTGAAGTGGACCTGCGCATTGCCATGGTGCAGAAGAGTTTCTTTGCTAGTGAATTTTCCTGGGATATATGTGGAGAGAGATAAAGTGAATTTTCCTGGGATATATGTGGATATTGTGATTTAGGATTTCTTGGGATATAGAGAGATAAGTGAATTTTCCTGGGATATATGTGGATATAGAGAGATAAGTGAATTTTCCTGGGATATATGTGGATATAGAGATAAGTGAATTTTCCTGGGATATATGTGGATATAGAGATAAGTGAATTTTCCTGGGATATATGTGGAGACAGATAAGTAATTTTTCCTGGGATATATGTGGATATTGTGATTTAGGATTTCTTGGGATATATAGAGAGATAAGTGAATTTTCCTGGGATATATGTGGATATTGTGATTTAGGATTTCTTGGGATATAGAGAGATAAGTGAATTTTCCTGGGATGTATGTGGATATAGAGATAAGTGAATTTTCCTGGGATATATGTGGATATTGTGATTTAGGATTTCTTGGGATATATACAGAGATAAGTGAATTTTTCCTGGGATATAGTTGTGTTGGTTCTGGGCCAGATGTGCCTGGAGTATTTAGGGTTGAAGTACGACAGGCTCTTGCAGGCGTGGTTGATCAAGGTGGGATCATGTATTGGTTCGAAAAGGGAGATCCTTGAGGACGTGGTTTTTGGGGGAAAACTTGTCTTCAACCCCCCCAGTAGTTTCGCTGCTCACGGAGATATGTACTGCCAGCGAGGGTCGGTCGAGCGTTGCTTCAAGAAATGTGGTGAGATCATGTTAGAGGAAATTATGTGCCTGATGATGATGTGTCGCACTTGAGGAATTTTTCCTTTCCTTTTGCATAGGCTGAAATTGGATTCACGACCCAATTTCACGCCTTCAGCCTGACTGGTATTTTCTTCCTGTGTTGGTTCTCAAAACCCAGGGTAGTATCTGAACTGAGAGTATTTGCCTCACTGCTACCTCAGTAATTCACTGCAGGTGTTAAATTTAAGTTTGTTTGGTGATTTAAAGTATCTAAATTTATTTGTTTATGATTTGCTGTAGTGCTAGGGATGTAAATTCTAAATTCTGGTTGTTGGTGTTAGTGAACTTGATATTTAGTTTGGAAATTTAGTTAATTGGTATTTTGGGCTTTTGTTTACAGTATAGAGTTATTAAGTATCTTGAGCTATTATGTGAAGTGCAGAGTGAGGTGATTTTTATGAGCAAGCTAGTGCAAGAAGATTGTTTGAATTTCTGAATTATGGTGATGGTATGAATAGTGATAATTTTTAAGTTAGTGAGGTTTCTTTATAAGTGAAGTAGGTTCATTCAGGGTAGTTCTATAGGTTATGTAATGTTTATTAATGCTTGTGCTCAGTGTAAATTCTGTTTTGAGGATAATTTACTTGGTTTGTTTACTTGCTGATAGTAGATTTGTTAAAGTATAATTTGTGGCTCTTAAAATAACTGTAAATTTAAATTGAAGTCTTCGAAGCTGGTCTGAGAGATTGCGGAGTTTGCTAAGATTGTTTAGGTGCTGTAAATTTAAATCAATAAGTGTAAAATTGTAAATTTGTCATTGAGCTAACTAGGTGAGAGAGAAGAGAGTACGTTTCAAAAGAACAGAACTTGTCCACCTGGCGGAATTCAAAAGAATACAGTAATTTTTTTTGTGTGTAAGCTATGTGAATCGTAGTGGAATTTTGGATGCATACAGTGTGTAAACCATGTGAATCATAGTATGATTTTGAAGGCATAAATTAAAAGCCTAGTGTTCAAATCAACTGTGTTGAAATATGTCAGGCTGTGCTGTTCATAAGGCCAATGGCAAAATAGAAATAGAAAGAAAATTGAGATTCTGTTTTTATACTGCTGTGTTTTAACAAACAACAAAAAGGAAATGCCATCTGATTGTCCACTAAATGACCTTATTAAGTTTTTAAAGAAAAATAATAAATACAGGCAGTAGCCTTTCAAAAAAAGTCCAAAATTAGTGCAGTGTGAAAATTTTTGTGTGCTGTTGTCTTCCATGACTTGGTCCCATGTACCCCACCTTAGCTTGACTAAGGCTATCGATCCGAATCCTGGTATTGTAAGGTATTTCATAACTGCAATTTTAGTCCTATCCTTTTTAAATTGACTTTCACCGCCTCCACAAGTTGTTATTGAACGAGTACATTTTATCCTATGACTTATAGTGACACATTTTCATACACATGCAACAATATTCACTCATTTTTGCACTTTCAGGTGACTCAACTCTGCTTGAACACAAGCAACGCAAACTTTCCAATAACTTCTTGTGGAATGTAAATTTTCAGATGCATTTTTGTTTAGGATGTTCATGGCCTTCTAATACTTAGAAAATATTTTTGTTTCGAAATGCATCCACCCATCTCCCAAATTTAGATTTTCTATAATTTCCATATTCAATTTCAATACCAGCATAAATATAGTAACGCTTTTGACAAATAACTTCAATCAATAAATAAAACAAAACAAAATAAATGAGATTTTTTTTCACCATAACACTTGGTAAGTCAATTTTAAAATTCTGAAAATCACGAAGCATTATCATCCGTGCTTAAAACATGACATCATGCAGCAGTATCGTTCACAGGAAAAAAAAAGTCCAGACCAAACACAAAACAAACGTCCACTGCAACTCCAAAGAACTTTTCCCATCAAATACATAGATGTGATTAGTAAGTTGAGTACTAACATTATCTTTCAGTCGCAGAAAATAGCTATTTACATTATCACTGAAGAATTTTTTTTATTTTTAGCATTTCTTTTATTCTCAGCAAATATTTTTTAAATTATTAGCACATAAAAATATTTTCCTGTTTTTTTTATTACCTAAAATTCCATTCCGTACTAATTAGAATACACATCAGCGATAAAAATGGGATATTTTAAGATATAGGGTGCAAAATGTCAACACGCGGTGACGTCGCCGAGCAAAAGATTTCTGGAGTAAATCTCATATAATAGACGAAATATAGAACGAAAAGGTAAAGAATAGACGTTTGCTTTGGGAGCAACTTACCAAGTGCAGGGTAACATTTATTTTTTTAAATAATTTTTTCAATACAAAAATCATAAGATTGTAAGAAAAGAAGATGAATGTCATGAAATCTTCCTGACATCACCAAGTTTCTTATAACATTTCTTTTACTCAATTCACCCCCAGCGAAGAGTTTTTCATACGTACTTAGAATTCGCATGTTATTAACTATCCTATTAATTTTGGGCTCATATGTCACACGATTTTCGTATTATTTCAAGCACGGCGGAGAAACGTGATAGATGGCAGGGTAGCAAACACACTATCTCTCAATTTATTTCGGAAAATATCGGAATCCCTCTTCCCCTTTTAGACGTCATCATCTCGAGAAACCGGAAACCGAGGATGTAGGGTCTTCAAGGAATAAGAGGAGGAGGAGGAGGAGACGAAGGAGGAACTGGGCATCCAGCCACCATCAGAGCTGCCAGCCTCATCATTTGGCAAGTTGCCAGATATTCCCTTTCAAGTCAGCGATACAAGCGTCCGGTCCCTAATTCCCACTTGGCGGCAGACATCAAAGACATCAGACTCTTCCTGAGAGAACGTCGATGACTTGTCGTTCGAGTTGCTGACAAACATTTCCACTCCATGAGGGGAAGATTTCCGTGTTGATGAAAATGAGATGATTTGATTCATTGGAGCATTTTGTTTTTCAGTTTTTGGTGCTCCTAATCCGAGCTTTAAACTCGCTGCCAAGGTTAATGAGACACGTCTCCAAGCGAATTTTTTAGTTTGTCATCAAGTAAGCTTTTTAAAACTGGGCGCGGAAATGACGCTAATAACTTGCAATCAAAGACTTCCGTCAGTTTCTTAACAAATTATAATTCTTGAATTTTCTAAATGCTGAAGATCCAGTACATGATTCTCAAAGCTCATTAGAAATTAAACTTATTGTTTTTATTTATTTATTTAATCCCACAATGAAATTCAGAAGCACAAAGTTTTACCCAGCCATTTTCCTGAATTGCTTTCTAAGTGAATAAATAAATTAACGGCGTTTATATATGCATTCTAAGTGCAAGCATGACCACTGTAATCAACTCACGAGCTGTATTATTATTAAGATATTAGAAAAGGTGCGAGATGTGAAAAGGAAATTAGAATCAGACTGGGGTTCGAAAACACGTTGTTCATAGAGAATCGAAGAGTACTGACTGCCGGAAATATTGATCGAAAATTGAGCAAGAGAATTTTAAAGACATATGTTTGGCCAGTAGCTCTCCGCGGCTCTGAGACATGGACATTGACCAGGAGGGAAGTGAAAAGGCTGGATGCATTTGTGATGTGGAGTTATAGAAGAATGGAGAGAATAAGTTGGCTCGATAGAAATACTAATGAGGAGGTTCTGAAGAGAGTGGGAGAACACAGGAATCTAACCAACATGTTAAAGAGAAGAAGAATGTTATGGATGGGACATACAATGCGTCATGATGGCCTGATTTGGAGAGTTTGGGTAGGAAAAATTCAATGCAAGAGAGGAAAAAGGCGGTCAGGGAAGTGTTTTGTGGCACAGCTAATCCAAGACACTAATACCAGGACATACCAGTACTATGACTTGAAGAGAGTGGCGGAGAATAGAGAGGGATGGAGAGACAGAGTACATCTACAGAACAAAAAGGCCTTGGACTGAGTAACCTGTCGCTGTTGAAAAGAGCTCTTTTCTATTCCTCTGTTCTAGCGATCTTTTAAATTAAATTAAACCTTTTTGAGGCCGATGTACATGATCTGAATGGTGCCCAAATCTTACTATGCTTTAAAAAAGAAGTGTTCTCATAGTGACCAGGTGTAATAAAAGCTACGACAAAATAGTTCCTTTCCGCTTCTCATCTGAGTAGTACCGGCCGTAAACCTGTCGTGAGTAAAAAGAGCTCTTCTCTAGTCCTCTATTTTAGCCTACTCTTCGAGTATTCTGTTTCAGCAACCTCTTCTTATATAGTCCTCTGTTCTAGCGACCTCTTCCAGTCCTCTGTTCAAGCAACCTCTTCTAATACTTTGTTCTAGCGAACTCTTCCGGGCCTCTGTTCTAGCAACCTCTTCTAGTCGTCTGTTCTAGCGACCACTTCTAGTCCTCTGTTCAAGCAGCCTCTTCTAATACTTTGTTCTAGCGAACTCTTCCGGGCCTCTGTTCTAGCAACCTCTTCTAGTCGTCTGTTCTAGCGACCACTTCTAGTCCTCTGTTCTAGTGACCTTTTCCAGTCTTCTGTTCTAGCGAACTCTTCCAGTCCTCTGTTCTAGCAACCTCTTCTAGTCGTCTGTTCTAGCGACCACTTCTAGTCCTCTGTTCTAGCGACCTCTTCTAGTCCTCTGTTCTAGTGACCTCTTCTAGTACTCTGTTCTAGCGGCTTCTTGTAGTCCTCTGTTTTAGCAACCTCTTCTAGTCCTCTGTTCTAGCTACCTCTTCTAGTCCTCTGTTCTAGCTACCTATTTAAGTCCTCTGTTCTAGCGACCTCTTCTAGTCCTCTGATTCTAGCGATTTCTTCTAGAACTCTGTTATAGCGACCTCTTCTAGTACTCTGGTTTAGAGACCTCTTCTAGTCCTCTGGTTTCAGAGACCTTTCTTCTAGTCCTCTGTTCTAGCAACCGCTTCTGGTCCTCTGATTTAGCAATTTCTTCTAGTCCTCTGTTCCAGCGACCTCTTCTAGTCCTCTGGTTTAGAGACCTCTTCCAGTCCTCTGTTCCAGCGACCTCTTCCAGTCCTCTGTTCTAGCAATCTCTTCTAGTCTTCTGTTCCAGCGACCTCTTCCAGTCCTCTGTTCTAGCGACCTCTTCCAGTCCTCTGTTCTAGCGGCCTGTTCCAGTACTCTGTTCTAGCGGCCTCTTCTAGTCCTCTATTATAGGGGTCTCTTGTAGTCTGCTCAATAATCAAAGGAATTTAGAAAGGGATTGGTCATGTTGTCAGGTCTAGTCCTCCAGACATGGGTATCATGGCACTAGGTTGGTTGTTTTCTTGTTTAACGTTTCACGGCGCAAGGGTCTCAAATAGTCAAAGAGCGCCACGTCAGATTATTAAAATAGAGACAAACAACAACGAAACAAAACAAAAATATGATATAGCAGTAACAATGACCAGGTGTGCATGGCAGGTGAGGGGATAACAAACAATATACAACAATTGAACACAATAACGAATAACATTAGAATTATTGAACATGGGCTCATTACATTTCAAATCACCCAAAATATAAAAATATCGTTGCCTTCATGTCACAGGTTTTTGTAAAAAAATTTGACAGCAAGTACATTATGAAAAATGGTTAAATTATTTTTTTCAGAAATTTTGGGTTAAATCTGAGGTTAAGGGATCATTTTGAAATTTGACTTAATTTAACATAATGGCGTCAATGGACAAGGTGGTTTTGAAGTTTGTTACAACTATAACTTTCCTATTTATGAACCAATGTAGTTCATTTCGGTGTCGTTGGAAAGACAAGAGCTTAAGCTATGAAATAGAGTTCTTAAAAAGCTGAAAAGTTACATTTTAACTTTTACAAATGCTCAGTAAAATAATTTTTTGGTGCAGCAATTTATGCAAATTTCAGGAATTTATTACAGCAAAACCACAAGTTTCACCACCTTGAATTTTTTTTATATAATTCTGATAATCAATTCTTTTCACCATAAAAAAAATCAGGAGGGTGTTCTTTGTGTTTGGACAATAAAAAACTACAACGTACATGTGAAAAATTACTATTGTGCTCATAATACACTTACAAACATGCAATATTTACCTATTGTTTTTCAGATGAAAATATTTTAATTAATAACTAATTATTAAATAATTAATAAATAATTATGATAATTTTGTGACATTTGAGCCTATACTAAATTCTATAGTTTACATCCTCAACACCTAATTCAAGATACCTTACTCTTTGAAAGTAACAGTCATGGTAGTTTGGTATCTGGCAGCAGAAGTGTAACTAGGACCACTGATTCCAATCCACCACTGATCCTGATATATATTGCAGCTATCTATCAGAATCAGTGATGGATTGGAAAAATAATGGAACTCAGTGAAGAACAGCAAGATGCAAAGATTCAATACATGACACTAAGTGGACCTTCCTCATCTTATTCATGGCCTAATCATACTGATGTCTGCTGGGTTCGATACGAAAATATCTTAATGAGTGTACCGACCCCAAGCACAAGTTCCAGCACTGGCGTCGCTTATATACCTTAGGTTCAGATATTGTCCAATCCACTCAAAAATTGTTTATAAATAGAAAATATTGCTAGAATGTTAAGCATGGTGCAGAAAAAATATAAATCATTATTTGTTGTGTACTAGTTAAGAATTATCCTATGTAAGGCTAATCATTATGAGAACAATAATACTTTTTTGCATTTTCCTTGTTTATTTTTCTATTCTCCAAACACAAAAAACAACCTTCTGATTTTTTTATGGTGAAAACAATTAATTATCAACATTGTGTAAAAAAATTTCAAGGTGGTGAAACTTGTGGTTTTGCTGTAATAAATTCCTGAAATTTGCATAAATCGCTGCACCAAAACATTCCTTTATTGCACATTTGTAAAGGTTAACTTGTAACTTTCCAGCATTTTAAGAGCTTTATTTCTTAGCTTATACTATTGTCTTTCCAATGGCATCAAAATGAACAAATTCGGTTGATAAATAGGAAAGTTATAGTTGTTACAAACTTTAAAACCACCTTGTCCATTGACGCCATTTTGTTAAATTGCGTCAAATTTCAGATTGTTCAGATTTTTTGGGTTAAAATTGCGTCAAACCGCAGTTTTAACCCAAAAAATCTGAAAAAATAATTTAATCATTTTTCATAATGTACTTACTGGTAAATAAATTTCACAAAAATCTGTGACATCAGGGCAACAGCCATTGGGGGATTTCACATGAAGTAACCCTATGGTTAAAATATAGACAATGACAGCAAAAAACGCAACAATAAAATGTTAAAAGTTGTAAATCAACAATAAAACAACAACACACTACACAAAACGTAAAATACCGGTAACACAAAGAAGTGATAAAACAGAAGAGACGTCACACTGAGCATTTAAAAGACTACTTATGGTTCCTGAGAAGTGCGGTAGAATGGTTAAAAGAAAATGACTAGAACGTTGATGAATGAAACAATGGCATGAACATAAAATATAAACGACGGTCAAAGGTACATCACACGTCCCATACATAGGGTATAACGAAGTAAATTCCTCCGTCATTTCTGTCCACGCCAGGATTCGAACCCGGATCCCCTCATTCCGGAATAAGTCACTCTACCAATTGAGCTACGCTGACATTTGTTCTGACTGCCATCTGCCTTTATGTCGTGTGCGTCCTGCTGGCAGGTACGTCACAAGGGGCAGTGTCGCCACACAGCAAATAGCAGTGAGTGAAACGACAATACCAATGCGGAGACGTGCGAGTACAACTTCCTCTCTACGGTTCCGGTGACATGATGATCTCCTCACTCCAAGAATTGGTTTAATACGATGAAGTTTATTTTCCACCCGTTGATCTCACAGACCCTCCAAATTTCGCTTGATATAATCATGAGCAATAAAGCGTAAATCACGATGAAAGTGTGGCAAGGGTGTGACAACCAAAGAGGAAGAAGATCTAGCAGCCGCATCAGTACACTCGTTACCTGGAATTATAACATGCCCAGGAATCCAGCAGAATTATATCTGGACACCGGCCTCGAGCAAAGAAGCCTTCGTACGTTAAAAAGAAAAGGGTGGTCACTGCAGCCTAATGATTCTATGATACAGACTGCACAACACTTAAAGAATCAGTGTACACCATAGCATGTTGATGAGAGCCCGACTGAACATGAAGAGGTGCAAGATACACAGCATGCATCTCCGCCGAAAACACCGTGGCCTCAGCAGGAATGCGAGCAAAAGAAACTCCATCAAGACTGCGGCAGATCCCACAACACCAGCAGTTTCTGATCCATCGGTGAAAATAGGAGCATCGTATGCATTGACGTTACGGTGCTCAGAGAAGGGCTGCTGATGCACTGACGCAGGGGTTGCGGATTTATCATGTTAAGCTGGTATCAACCGTGGCACCAAGACATGCCACTGGGCAGAAACAAGTTATCAAGTATCTTCTCTCTGTCCTTTCTTAGGCTCGTTGGCATTGTTATAGCCCTTTTACCAGGCAATCAGTTTGAAAGGATTACAGCCAATTATTCCCCTGAATTACAGCTTTAAATAACAAAGCTAAGGGGAAAGTAATGCCTTCTAATTCTCCAGTTCACTCCACCCAGCCGTATTCTACCCACTTCTTTGATAGCAAATACAGAGATCACTAAATTATGACCACCTCTATCAAAAGTGAATCCGGCACGTTGACAACGTGATTTCCAAAAGGGCGGGATTAGTAAGCCGACATAGTATATATAAAGTGTGAGGGGAGCAGTGGTAATAAAATTAAGCACGCCGGACAAAAAATTACGGAATGCTCATTTTATTGGTTAATATGGAGTTACATCACCACGAGCTCGAAGCACAGCCTTAATTTTCTTTGGCATACTGTCAATATCGGAGCGGATGACATTAATGTCCAGTTTGCCCCACGCCGTGAACAACTGGTCCCGCACAGCAGTCAAATTGGGAGGGTGTTGTTGTCTCTTCTTAACGGCCAGTTCGAGCATGTCCCAAATTTTCACTATAACATTGAGATCAGGCAAATTGGTGGGCCAGGTGAGATGTGGGACGTCGACCTCATGTTCTGCAAACCAATCCTGCACAATAGCAGCTTGGTGGACAGTGCAGTTGTCATCTTATTAACGTGGATCTGGAATGGCGGCATCTTGGAGGAACTGGACATATGGCAACACTTCGTTATCCAACAGTTTCACGTAGTCCACTGCTTTCATGACATTAGACACGGGAACTAAGGGACCCACCCCAGCACTGGATATACACCCCAAAAACATGACACTTCCACCCCCTTCTGTACGGCCCTTTTGCACATATTCTGCGTTCTAGATTTCTCCGGCCTTCCGCTTGAACCTGGATCCACTATCATTGGAATACAGGCAGAACCTGGATTCGTTTGACCTGATGATGCGTCGCCACTGTTCTGTGGTCCAGTGTCGGTGTTCCTTCGCCCATTCCAGCCGCTTTTTCTTGTGTATGGCAGACAGCTTGAGGCGTACATTAGCTATACGACTGAATATTTCTACACCATGCAGTTCTCGTCGAAGCGTTCTTTCGCAAACAGGCTGACTGGGTTCCGCATTGTACTCTTGCAGCAGTTCCTGCCGGGTTTGGAATCGTTTTGCGGTTGATAATCTCCCCAGACGTCGACGATCAGGGTTGCTTAGGATGGTTCTTCTGCCGCATCTGCTCCGACGGGAATTGTCTCTGGCCGACTCCTTCCACGCTAAATCAACACTACTTACTGCGGACTTGGACATGCAAACGAACTCCGTCACCTCCCTCAGCGCATGACCATGTTCCCGACCAAAGACGATAGCTCCTTTTTGCCACTCTGTTACGTCACTTTTTCTACCCAAGCAACAATAAAACTGATTAGGCATGCACATCTTACAAGGTTGAAAAAGTAACATACAATACTTTCCATTCCATTATATACACGCATTTTTCTCTGCCTGACCAGTTTAAAACTGTTCCTCTGGATGACAGCATTACGTAATATTTTGTCCGGGGTGCTAAGGAACGTGATGGGTAAACGGAAGAATTTATGCAATTTTGAGGAATGACAGATTGTGGGAGCTCTAGGAGCTGTTGTTCGGATTTCCGAAACGGCTGAACCGGTGGGCTGTTCGCGAGCCACTATAGTTACAATTTATTAGGACTAACGTGGAAATGGTCAAACAATGACTTAGAGGCAAAACTGCACAGGACAGCGAAAGGTTTATGTGAGAGCTGAGCACCGGGTCCGACGATTCATATAAGACAACTGCCGTGGCACTGCACCACAGTTTACTACCCAATATAACAGATATCAACCCGTAACAGTATCTGCTATGACCTTGCGTCGCATGTACGGGGTATAACAGGAGACGATCCCGACGGCATCCTCTCCTACCACATTGGGGCAAAAGGACTCGACTAGAGAAAAGGTCATGCAAGTTGGACGTCTGATGACTGGAAAAAGGTGTGCTTGTCTGACGAGTCGGGTTTTTTGCATCACTCCGTTGATGGTCATGTACGTATTTGGTGCAAATAACATTAGGAACTCGATTCATCCTGCGTGTTCTCCACAGTGCAAGCCAGTAAAGTCAATGGATGGTGTGGGGCATGTTTACCTTGCAGGAAGTTGAATCACTTGTGCATGTGAAACTACGTAGGACTGGTGTCTACTATCGTGAGTTGCTTGCTGATTCTGTACACCCAGTAATGTTGCATTCCCCCTCCCCCGAATGGCGACGGTGTCTTCCAAGATGATAGTGCGCCGAGCCACAGGTCCAATGTTGGGCCGGAATGTCTGGAGTAACACAGCAGTTCAGACTTCCAGCATACACACTGAAGAGCAATTGAATTAGAGATACCTGTCTAGTAACGTGTAGCATCACCTTTACCTCTGATGACGGCTGCGATTCATCTTGGCAAGGACTCGACAAGACACCGGAAGCGTTGGGAAGCCATACGGATCCACGACCCCTGAACTAGCTTCCACAGTTCACGAAAATTTCATGGAGAGGGGTCAGAGCCTCGAATATCTCTCTCGATGGCATCCCGAGACCTAGCTGGCCAAGGAAGCGAGGTCACGTCGGTGGAGTGTTCATCTAACAATTCGGATACAATTCGGGAGCGATGGCACGGTGCATTGTCTTGTTACAGGATGAGGTCGCCAGTGGGATGTCGAAGATGTACAAATGAGAGCAAATGGTCGTCCAGGATATCCCGGTAACGTTGACCTGTGAGGGGCGATGTCAATCGTACCAGGGTCCCATTTCAGTCCACGTTAACAGTCCCCAGACGAGAATACCAATCCCCACCAGCTTGAAGAGTACTCTGCTGGCAAGAAGGATACATCGCTTCATGTGGTTTGCACCGTACTCGTATCCTGCCATCCGTATGTACCAACGTGAACCTCGACTCATCAGTCCAGGCAACGTTTTTCCACATGCCTAGGGTCCAGTGGCGATGTTCCTGCGCCCATGCTAATCTTTGCACCCTGTGATATGCGGTCAGCAGCGGTACCCTCGTAGGACGATGGCTTCTGTACCCCACAGCGAGGAGATGGTTCTGGATGGTGTACTTGCTTACACGGTTTTGTGCACCAGCGTTAAATTGCCGAGTGATTTCTTGCACTAAGGCCCGTCTATCCGCTGTTACAATGTGAGCTAGCCGACGCTGACCCCGCTCACCCACACGCTAATGTCCACGGCAGTTGTCCCTTGCAGGGATGGTTTTACCGGAGTAGTTGTACTCACGGTGCACCCGTGACACAGTGGCTCGTAAAACTTCCAGTGCCTGCACGACTTCCGAGGTGGAGTGACCCATTCGTCGGACCCCGACAATTTGCCCACGATCAAATGCGATTAGATCCTTCGTCTTACCCATACTGCGTCCGACTCTTACTGATTACCGTCGCATCACTCTGTATATTTTCGGATCGCTGCTTACGTCATGTCGTTTCCGTTTGCAGGGCCACCCACAGCGCCAGATTTCAAATGCTGTTCAGTGTAGACTGGCCACCGAACATCCCCGATATCAATCACATAGGGCATTTGTGAGACATTATGGAACGGCATACCAGGTGTCTGTAAAAACTATTCACTTTCATACCTGCGTTGAAGACCGCATTATTCACAGCTTGATTGGCCATACCTCCCAACTTCTTCGGGAATCTTATTCAATTGATGCCAAGTCGAACAACTGCTGTATTGATGGCGAAAGGAGTGACGTACGTAGTATTACGTAGGTGGTCATAATTTAGTGATCACTCAGCGTATATTCCTTACAGCTGATTTTAGCGCATTATTCTAACCCCAAGTCAATTCGTTCCATTCCGTAAAAGTGTTAAAAGTGTATTATTGTTTATGGTTCGGAAACCTACTCACAGAACCTCCGGAAGAACGCAAGAGTGGTAACAATCCGAGTGTCACGTTCTACTCCTTCTGTGTTCTTTCAGACTAGAATTATTGTCGAATTGACCTCCACCCCATCTGCGTTCGTACTTCGAAGAAATGTTCCCTGTACACCTGCTTAAGTATCTTCCCCTAACATTTCCTCGATTGCCAGTTAATTATCTCTTTGTCCCGGATGTTGAGAGTAATATCGTATTCTTTCCACCTCGTCCTTTCCTCGTCAAAGTTTCATTTCCTAGTTGGACAGTGAACGTCCGAAATCTCGATGCCTTTGAATAACATCTCATGATAAATCTGTATATAGAATGGTATGCCATTTTGAAAGAGAAAAGTGTTTTGAATAAGGATTTTACTTGATAAACTGCTACGCCAACAGAAAAAGCAATTCTGATAAATATTTCAGCTGATTTCCGCTCTAAACTCACGGAATTCGTTTCACGGTAGCTATTTCACTCTTCAATTGCCACACAGCGTTGTAACTAGTTTTTCGGACTGGTACTATTGTAACTATAACGAAGTAAATTTCTCCGTCATTTTTGGTCTACGCCGGGATTCGAACCCGAGGCCGCTTATTCCGGAACAAGTCGCTCTACCAACTGAGCTACGCAGACATTTGTTCTGATTCCTATCTGCCTTTATGTCGTGTGCGTCCTGCTGGCAGGTACGTCACATAACATCACAGACACTCGATCACAACACAAAACATTTATTACTTTACACAAAAACATAAACTGGAATACACTCTTCGGTACAAACTGAACTTGTTGTCTTAGCCAAAGCTCGGCATGTCCTACTCCTTCAATATCTTTCACGCAACTCCCCACATCACTCACCACACGCTCAAGTCATTAAATGTCAATGTATCATTCCGCACTTTTGTGCGTGGAAGTTCGTATTTTACACTATACGGGATATCACGGCTTGCTAAAGTTCCCTCCAATGTTTGTCTGAGCTGCACCCAAAAGATTTGAAGCTGCCACACAAAATATTTGAAACACCAAAAAAATGATATTTGAAACATCAAAAGATTTGAAAAATAAAAACAAAGATTTTATATTTCAACAAATTTAGACGAATAGGCCTCATTTCTACAGGTAATAGCGTTTTTGTGGTTGACACCACTTATCTCAAGCAATGAAATGAAATTTATGAAGAACCTCAAAGTGACAAAAATAACAATAAATAAATCAAAAGATAATAGAAAAACCAAAATCCCTTTAAAATATTTAAGTCAATAAGGATCTTTATCCCATGAATATTTTTCGTGCGGTTCAGGGTGGGAAACTGGTGATATATGTACAAAATACAATTTTTCAATGGAATTTCTATTTAACAATATGATATACGTATAGCCTATCTTAGAAACCCCTAAAGGTCTGATTAGTCACTCCTCATCGTTGAGTACTGATTGGACCACTCCTTGGTACCACGGAAAGCATCATATGTCAAAGTAATATTCTATTTCTCATGAGACATACACATGCAGATATACCCAAAATACCTAATCGTCTGAAATCTAACTTATTCATATACCGAAGAAAATTTAAGCCCAATCTAATGCTTACCAACAAGTTTAAATATTTTATTCTTTACTTATTTCCCAGTCCCTGAAATGTAATTTGCTCTACATCACAATTACCGCAGCTTTATTTTTAATAGTACGTAGCATCTAATGTTTAAATGTTGAGAATTTCTCTCGTTTTGCGGAAGACTGAATCTACTTAAATTAAGAGAGCAAACTCAAGATACCTTTAATCTTAGCAATTCTTGGTAAGGGATAATAATTAAAATTTAATAATTAAGAAATAATTCTTCGTAACACTAAATATTAATATTCTTTAAATCTTAATTCCAATTCATTTTCATTATCTTTCTGCACGAACGTTTACCAGACATAACGTTGAGCAAGGTGTGTTATTAATTATTTTAAACCACTGCGCGATAATTACAAATTATAATATCCGATGAAAGTAGTAGCTGCGATTCTTTGAGTTCTTCCTGTTAGGGAAATAGGTTAAACATTTGATATCGATTAGTTACTATTTTAAGGCGCAATAATTAAAATGCCAATTATTAACAGCTTACCATATCATAGTTATAGTGTTCCTGTTTGGCATAAGATGTTAGTAAAAACTCATGCTACTACTCTTTAAATTTCTGTCCGTCTGAACTACTTAGACACTATGAAATTGCAGCTATTTGTTATTCAAAAAACATTTCTAATTTGGTGCATAAACTTTGTGTGTGTGTGTGTGTGTGTGTGTGTGTGCGTGTGTGCGATGATCCAGTGCTCCTAAAAGCAAGATGGGAAATTTTCTTTTTTGTTGAATACGTTACCATGTTTGTGCACATTTTCAACTCCAAATTAAGCACAATCTGCCTTTTAGGTGTCGCAAAAAGTATGCTTTAGTTTTTGCAGTTACCGGGCTATTGCAATGTGTTTATTTCTGTGCCCTGTTGCGTGGGTTCACCCGAACTTCGCTTGACAGGAAATTGAACAGTCCCGGGATTTAGCTCTAAAATTCGTTCTTCTGCAGCGATATTCTTTATTAAGTGGTGCACGGTATATTGGAAAAAATCACGTTTAAGACTTCGTTCTGGTTTCTTTACATTATTAACACGTTTATATCTCCAAGCTTAATCTTCTTCTACTTATTCCATATCAGCATCAAAAACGTTTCTCCTATATTACATAAATCCTCCTCCATATTCTGCTTCTGAAGCGTTAGAATCCCAGACGAATTTCTCCTTTTTTGTGCGTGTTCTCTCTCTTCCTTTAGAAAAACCAGAGGCTACTTTTTTTGTCTTCTAACCCATTTGACTAATATCTTCTGCCACCTCTGTGTCAGCTCGATTGCAAATTCGCTCTTCTTAGACACGTTCGTTAGCGCCACTTTGACGCATCGTGAGAATTCTCTCATTAAAACCTGTAGCTGTAAGAAAATTCACGTACTTAATTTTCTTCTTGCGAGAATTATGCCGCTATGAGAGATAAGATCATTTACCACTCATAGAGAAGTACAGAAACAAAGTGAAATCCAGATATGAGTGGTATTCTCGGGAAGCGAAAGAGTGTCACGTCTTCCCTCATTAAGGCTACTAGCAGAAAACTAGTGAAAGGGGTCCATCCTCAAACCTCCCCTAAAATATCAGACCAAAAAGGGAAACAATTGCAACTTTTAAGATATTAACATAAATAAAAAGAGGTTTATGTAAATTTCCGTTGAAATTAATGACCCAAGGGTCACAACGCAATTGCATGTTGTGTGATTACGTATTATTTTGTATACTTTTCTGTGTGCATCATTTAGATATACACAGTCGAGTTACGTTATTCTGACATCTTTCTAATTTTGACGTAAATAGCGTGTACCTAATGAAAGGAGGCACATGTCGTGAGCTGGCTTGGAGGGCATATAAGGTGTTCCGTAGGCATTGTGAAAACATATCACTCGTTGCTGCCATGGATACATGGGGCGATTTATCAGATTTGAAAAAAGGGAGGATTATCGGCTTTCGGGACAAGGGTGGCAGTATTTCTGAAACAGCGCAGTTTGTGAACTGTTCGCGTGCTGCTGTGGTTAAAGTGTATCGTGATTGGAGAAATGGTATCATTGCGAATAAGCGACGTGCAAACTACCGAGCACCACGTGCCATTGATGTGAGAGGTGAATGTCTGCTGCGAAGGTTCGCGAGGACCGATCAACACGCTACAGTGGAGCAACTCACTAACCGAATGAACCAGGAGGCTATAGGAAATATGTCTAAAACGACAGTTCAGCGAACACTGCTGCATATGGTCCTTGCACCTAGGCTATCGAAGGTGCATCGGTATAAAATGCTTAAATTTGCACAGCAGCATCGGAATTGGACCTCCGCTGATTGGCAAAGGTTTGCCTTCTCCGTTGAGTCACGTTTTCTACTTCATGTAATGTATGGACTTTGGCGTATAGGGCGAGAAACATCGGTGAAAATACACTCCTCAACCATAGCTGGCAGAACACAAGCTTGTTGGGGCAACGTTATGGTCTGGAAAATGTTTTCTTTGCATTCTCTGGGTCCACTCATAACTGTGGAAGGCACTATGGACCGAATTCTGTATAAATTCATCCTTGCAGAGCAGGTAGACCCATACATGCTGGTTGTCTTCCCTGGGACGGATGGGATCTTCCAACACGACAATGCGACGTCTCACGCAGCTATGTACGTCCACGAGTGGTTGGAAAATCACGACGAAGATTTCTAAGTACTTCCCTCTCCCGCTAATTCCGCAGACTTAAACCCAATTGAGCATCTGTGGGACCACCTCGATCGTGTTGTTCGCTCTACGGATCTTCCAGCCCATACCCTCCAGCAGTTCTTAGATGCACTGCACTCAGCAATGACTCCACATACCTCTGAACATCTTCCAGCACCTTAATGAGTCACTTCAGGCCGTCTAGCTGTTGTCCGCGCTGCGCATGGCGGTTACTATGGATATTCGCTGGTGGTCACAATAATGTGACTCGACCGTGTATTTATGTTGTGTGTTTGACGACGAAGACCATGGGCAACTCTTAGGGCTACATGCTGTCGTCCGTCTCCAGTTTTCAACGCCTAGTTTCAGGGAAATGAGAGAACTAACTCCGTATAACAAAGCATTCGTGACTCATCTGGGACTACGAGCGGTTCTTATTTCGGGATAGTAGAAGAAAATCGACTGTTCGGACCGCTCGGGTGCCATAATAACCAATCACACAAAGCTTTGACTGTCAAAATGTTCTGAAGAATTAAGTTTTACTGAGTATCATCTTTTTATTCTCATCTGAGGTTGAAGTTCCGCTCATCAGTGCCTTAACTTAGCTGGATGTTTAGTAACTCACAAGCTTCAACTTGTTTAGCAAATTAAGAAATTTCTCTAGACCATACTTAATGAATTTAAAGAGAGTACAGATAATTCTTCCAATTGGCAGTGTTTCGAATACTATTTTGGAAAATAGAATTTTGTAGAAGATAGCTAAGAGCCCAAAGTTTAACGCTACAAATGCCCACCGAAGTGAATCTCCAAAGTTAGGCCCCTTCGACCCAGAACAGAGAAAGCGTCTGGAATTCCGTCGAGCAGCCAGATCAGCGTCCCAGGTAGTAATGTGATCTCTCGACGGTCATCATTTAAATCAGAAGTGACTTCTTGTGATAGACTCGGCCGGAGAGAAGGCGAATAGCAAGAGAAGGACACTGGTGTTGGTTACTGTCTCGAAGGGAGATCACGCGGACTCTCAATACCCAATGCCACTCGAAAAATATTTTGGGTGTCTACAAGAGTGAATAGGAAAGCCCGAAGACGATAGAGATCGGTTCCGACCTGCAAGGTGTAATGCGCTGAGTGGTGAAATTTCAGCAAAGAAAGAATAGGTGGATTTCTGGAGGGGTGGATTATGAACAAAAGTGAGACTAGGCCTGTAAGTTCATTGTTTGTTGTATACCAATTTTGGTGACACTACAAATTTCTCAGAGCTACTTCTGGAGTTTTCCTAATTCTTCGTACGCACCCCACGAGCAACAGGCGAGCTGGCTGAATACCGGTGTTGAGGAGAACAAACGCCGAACAGTAAGAGAGAGGTGAACAGGATTTACCTCTGCCCTTCTCTAAGAGAGTAGTTGGCTGAATACTGCCGCTGAAGAGAAACAAACACCGAACAGTAAGAGAGGTGAACAGGATTTACTTCTACCCTTCTCTAACGGAGTAGCGGCAGACTGGCACACCCACAGATGCTCGGGGTTGATGGTGGCCTGCCAGACGTCAGCTGATGGACAACGCTCTGCGACAGCTGGGAAAGCCGTACTCGACAAGGCATAGAAGTAAACTGTGATACTACAAATGTGTGCACTAAGGAAACAAGTGGGCACCACATCTTCGTGGGCAGTTGCTAAATTTAAATACTAGAACGTACCACCATGATTACAGTGGTTTACTGCTGAGAACTATCCAAGCATGTAAAGTAAAATAATTCGAACATACTCTTTATTCGCTGGTTAGAAATCAAACCAGGCCGTTCGTTAAAGACATTTCTGCTTTTAGGACCATTTTATTAGGATTGATTGCTAATAAGAACTTTAATGCGCAGTAATTCGTTATTGACCGGAAAATTAGAATTTTCCGTAACTCAAAATTAAAGCTCATATTACTTGTGTGACGTGCCTGCCAGCAGGACGCACGCGACATAAAGGCAGATAGGAATCAGAATAATCGTCTGCGTAGCTCAGTTGGTAGAGCGACTTGTTCCGGAATAAGGGGCCTCGGGCTCGAATCCCGGCGTAGACCAAAAATGACGGAGAAATTCACTTCGTTATAATGGCGCCCGAACTATTCGGATGACCCGGCCGTTCAAAATCTCGCAATGGTGTGATGTTATTTCCACACCGCGAGATAGGAAAAATCAGAGAATCCCTTCTCCAGCGCTTCGAAAAATAAAAAAATGTGTGATGTTGCATTCCACACACCAGATTTACTGGGAGTTCTCAAGTGCACGTTCTACAGTGGATGGCTGCCTGCAACGATTCATGGTCACGGTTGACCCGTGGGCCATGCCCCCGGCCCTCTTTCGGGGGGGGGTAGATGTGACGTACCTGCCAGCAGGACGCACACGACATAAAGGCAGATAGGAATCAGAATAATCGTCTGCGTAGCTCAGTTGGTAGAGCGACTTGTTCCGGAATAAGCGGCCTCGGGCTCGAATCCCGCCCGGCGTAGACCAAAAATGATGGAGAAATTTACTTCGTTATACTTGTTGTTTAGTTCTATAGTAACCAATGATATCAGTTTGTAAAGTAATGTATGTTAATTATCAAAATTAAAGTATATGCTTGTATAGCCCAAATTTATTATGCAACTCTTCATTCGGCGTTTTGTCGATATTGACACCTAATTGGTAAAGTCCTCAAAAGTCAAACTCTCTCTCATCTGCAATATCTTAGAGAACCCGAGATGCAATCAATCTGCACCCTTGGTCCTAACAGTCGATACGCCATATGCAATATTAATGATTTATAACAAAACATTCTACAAGCAAAAATGAAATGCCGCCATAAATTCCACACATTACAAATTAAATTGCCAACATGTTTGACCGTTTATTAAAGGAAAAAAATTGAATGACGTCGTGCCCTGAATTGAGAAACTTTTGTTTCATCATAAAAGTATTTGATAACTAGACTACAGTTAGTGAAAAGTGCAACATCATGAAGGACTGCTGGTATTAGGTTGAAACTTACAGATAAGGTACAACAGCCTGGGACATGCAAGTGATTAAAATGTCAGTAAAACTGAGCATACGGCTTTAGAGCAGTGCTCTCTGGACTGCCCGGTCTAGGGTATGGAGAGATAGCTCAAACGAGATGTTGCAATCAGTGAAGAGCCGACACTGAGTCGAAAGGGTGTTTCTTATGTCTCACTATGCCCCGTCGCCGAAGAAGATCGCATTATGAATACCTGACGGATTTTGAGCAAGAAAGATTTGTTGGCATGAGAGAAGCTGGACTTTCCTATCGCGAAATGGACACTCAAAATGAACGCCAGTACAGTGAAGCAAACGTGGTGTCAGTGGACAGATGATGTTCCGATGCACAGAAATGCGGGAAATGCACGGCAAAATCACACGACTGCACAGGATGACAGACACCTCTACCGCGTCAAAGTGACCGATCGCACAGCAACTTCCACGGCGTTAGAGCAGCAGCGGAGCCCTATCGCAAGTAAGGCTTTGTCCTCCAGCACAATTTGTCGTTGTCTGCTGAACACAGGACTGGTCTCTAGCTGCCCATTGCTCCGCATACCTTTGACCATCAACCACAAACTCCTGAGTCTGCACTTTGGTCATGAACAGAGACTCCTCCGGCTGCACTTTAGTTTTGAACACAGACTCTTAAGGATGCACTTTGGTCTTGAACACAGACTCCCCAGGCTGCACTTTGGTCTTGAACACAGACTCTTCAGGCTGCACTTTGGTCTTCAACACAAACTCCTCATGCTGCACTTTGGTCTTAGACACAGACTCCTCAGACTGCACTTTAGTCTTGAACACAGACTCATAAGGCTGCATTTTGGTCTTGAACACAGACTCGTCAGGCTGCATTTTGGTCATGAACACAGACTCCCCAGGCTGCACTTTGGTCATCAACACAGACTCGTCAGGCTGAACTTTGGTCTTCAACACAGGCTCCTCATGCTGCACTTTGGTCTTGGACACAGACTCTTCAGGCTGCACTTTGGTCTTGAACAGAGACTCCTCAGGCTGCACTTTGTTCTTGAACACAGACTCCTTAGGCTGCACTTTGATCTACAACACAGACTCCTCAGGCTGCACTTTGGACGTGAACACAGACTCCTCACGTTGCACTTTGGCCTTGAACACAGACTCCTCAGGCTGCACTTTGGTCTCGAACACAGACTCTTCAGGCTGTACTTTGGTCTTGGACACAGACGTCTCAGACTGCACTTTGGTCTTCAACACAGACTCCTCATGCTGAACTTTGGCCTTGGACACAGACTCCTCAGGCTGCATTTTGGTCTTGAACACAGACTCCTCAGGCTGCACTTTGGTCTTGAACACAGAATCTTCAGGCTACACTTTGGTCTTGAACACAGACTCTTCAGGCTGCACTTTGGTGTTGAACACAGACTCCTTAGGCTGAGCTTTGGTGTTGAACACAGATTCTTCAGGCTGCACTTTGGTCTTGAACACAGACTCTTCAGGCTGCACTTTCATCTTGAACACAGACTCATCAGGCTGCACTTTGGTCTTGAACACAGACTCCTCACGCTGCACTTTGCTCTTCAACACAGTCTCCTCAGGCTGCACTTTGGTCTTGAACACAGACTCTTCAGGCTGCACTTTGGTCTTGAACACAGACTTCTCAGGCTGCACTTTAGTCTTGGACACAGACTCCTCAGGCTGCACTTTGGACGTGAACACAGACTCCTTACGCTGCACTTTGGCCTTGAACACAGACTCCTCAGGCTGCACTTTGGTCTCGAACACAGACTCTTCTGGCTGTACTTTGGTCTTGAACACAGACTGCTCAGCCTGCACTTTGGTCTTCAACACAGACTCCTCATGCTGAACTTTGGCCTTGGACACAGACTCCTCAGGCTGCATTTTGGTCTTGAACACAGACTCCTCAGGCTGCACTTTGGTCTTGAACACAGACTCCTCAGGCTGCACTTTGGTCTTGAACACAGACTCTACAGGCTGCACTTTCGTCTTGAACACAGACTCTTCAGGCTGCACTTTGGTCTTGAACACAGACTCCTCACGCCGCACTTTGGTCTTCAAAGCAGTCTCCTCACGCTGCACTTTGGCCTTGAACACAGACTCCTCAGGCTGCACTTTGGTCTTGAACACAGACTCTTCTGGCTGTACTTTTGTCTTGGACACAGACATCTCAGACTACACTTTGGTCTTGAACACAGACTCTTCAGGCTGCACTTTGGTGTTGAACACAGACTCCTTAGGCTGCGCTTTGGTGTTGAACACTGACTCCTTAGGCTGAGCTTTGGTGTTGAACACAGACTAATCAGGCTGCACTTTGGTCTTGAACACAGACTCTTCAGGCTGCACTTTGGTCTTGAACACAGACTCCTCAGACTGCACTTTGGTCTTCAACACAGACTCCTCATGCTGAACTTTGGCCTTGGACACAGACTCCTCAGGCTGCATTTTGGTCTTGAACACAGACTCCTCAGGCTGCACTTTGGTCTTGAACACAGACTCGTCAGGCTGCACTTTGGTGTTGAACACAGACTCCTTAGGTTGAGTTTTGGTGTTGAACACAGACTCCTCAGGCTGAACTTTGGTCTTGAACACAGACTCTTCAGGCTGCACTTTGGTCTTGAACACAGACTCCTCAGACTGCTCTTTGGTCTTGAACCCAGACTCCTCACGCTGCACTTTGGTCTTCAACACAGTCTCCTCAGGCTGCACTTTGGTCTTGAACACAGACTCTTCAGGCTGCACTTTGGTCTTGAACACAAACTCCTCAAGCTGCACTTTGGTCTTGAACACAGACCCCTCAGGCTGCACTTTGCTCTTGAACACAGACTCTTCAGGCTGCACTTTGCTCTTGAACACAGACTCTTCAGGCTGAACTTTCGTCTTGAACACAGACCCATCAGGCTGCACTTTGGCCTTGAACACAGATTCCTCAGACTGCACTTTGCTCTTGAACACAGACTCCTCAGGCTGCACTTTGGTGTTGAACACAGACTAATCAGGCTGCACTTTGGTCTTGAACACAGACTCTTCAGGCTGCACTTTGGTCTTGAACACAGACTCTTCACGCTGCACTTTGGTCTTCAACACAGACTCCTCATGCTGAACTTTGGTCTTGAACACAGACTCCTCAGCCTGCACTTTGGTCTTCAACACAGACTCCTCATGCTGAACTTTGGCCTTGGACACAGACTCCTCAGGCTGCATTTTGGTCTTGAATACAGACTTCTCAGGCTGCACTTTGGTCTTGAACACAGACTCCTCAGGCTGCACTTTGCTCTTGAACACAGACTCTTCAGGCTGCACTTTGCTCTTGAACACTGACTCCTTAGGCTGAGCTTTGGTGTTGAACACAGACTCCTCAGGCTGCATTTTGGTCTTGAATACAGACTTCTCAGGCTGCACTTTGCTCTTGAACACAGACTCTTCAGGCTGCACTTTGCTCTTGAACACAGACTCTTCAGGCTGAACTTTCGTCTTGAACACAGACCCATCAGGCTGCACTTTGGCCTTGAACACAGATTCCTCAGACTGCACTTTGCTCTTGAACACAGACTCCTCAGGCTGCACTTTGCTCTTGAACACAGACTCCTCAGGCTGCACTTTGGTGTTGAACACAGACTAATCAGGCTGCACTTTGGTCTTGAACACAGACTCTTCAGGCTGCACTTTGGTCTTGAACACAGACTCCTCAGACTGCACTTTGGTCTTGAACACAGACTCCTCACGCTGCACTTTGGTCTTCAACACAGACTCCTCATGCTGAACTTTGGTCTTGAACACAGACTCCTCAGCCTGCACTTTGGTCTTCAACACAGACTCCTCATGCTGAAATTTGGCCTTGGACACAGACTTCCCAGGCTGTACTTTGGTCTTGAACACAGACTCACCAGGCTGTACTTTGGTCTTGGACACAGACTTCTCAGACTGCACTTTGGTCTTGAACACAGACTCCTCATGCTGAACTTTGGTCTTGAACACAGACTCCTCAGCCTGCACTTTGGTCTTCAACACAGACTCCTCATGCTGAACTTTGGCCTTGGACACAGACTCTTCAGGCTGCATTTTGGTCTTGAACACAGACTCCCCAAGCTGCACTTTGGTCTTGAACACAGACTCCTCAGCCTGCACTTTGGTCTTCAACACAGACTCTTCATGCTGCACTTTGGTCTTCAACAGACTCCTCACGCTGCACTTTGGTCTTCAACACAGACTCCTCAGGCTGCACTTTGGTCTTGAACACAAACCCCTCAAGCTGCACTTTGGTCTTGAACACAGACCCCTCAGACTGCACTTTGGTCTTGAACACAGACTCTTCAGGCTGCACTTTGGTCTTAAACACAGACTCCTCAGACTGCACTTTGGTCTTGAACACAGACCCATCAGGCTGCACTTTGCTCCTGAACACAGATTCCTGAGGCTGCACTTTGGTCTTCAACACAGACTCCTCAGGCTGCACTTTGGTGTTGAACACAGACTTCTCAGGCTGCACTTTGGTCTTCAACACAGATTCCTCATGCTGCACTTTGGTATTGGACACAGACTAATCAGGCTGCTCTTTGATCTTGAACACAGACACTAACACGCTGATTGGCAACATGTCTTGTCTTTTCACGAGTTACAATTCAAATTGATGCACAGTTATGGTCGCATACTTGTTCGAAAACATCGTGGTGAACTATATCTTGCAGCGTCACACCGGCCCAACGCCAAGCGTCATGTATTGAGACGCCATTTGGCTGAATTCGTGATCTTGCCTGATACGAATTGAGGAAACTCACAACAGCCAGTGAAATATCAGGTATGTTTTAGAGGCACAGGTGATACCCTTCTTTCAACGTTTTCCTTTCGCCATATTCTAGCGGAACAATACTCGTTCGCATGTGGCTCGGAAAGTCGAAGATTCGTTTCTACCCTGGGCTGAACTTTCGCCCGATATGTCCTCAATGGTAGCTAAGCGACTAACCCGCCTAGCGTTTCCAGCAGACACCACAAATGAACTTTGGTCTCGTGTAGAAGCAGCCTACTAGGCTATTCCACGGGACAATATCAAAACCTCTTCTATTTAAGGCCACGCCGTCTAGAGGCTGTTATTTTTACTCGAGGTGTCTTCACACGATACTGAATTTTGAAGCGAAAAAATGTCTTATAGCTCTAGAAATGTAATCAGGTATCTCGTGTGACCTGAGGAATCTGTGATATAAATTTGATTTAAATAGGGTGAGTCTTTCTTGGTGTTGCAATTTTCACAAACTTTAGAGTATAACTTTCATCTCAGTTTTTCAGAAGAAGTCTTGTTAACAAAATACGGAAAATAGTGTGTCAAGAAATGGAAAACTATGATGCAATCCGATATGTCCCGTAACAAGACATGAAAGTGCTGCAGCTTACATTTGAGAGCATGAGGTGTTGCAATTTACTCATAAAAAAAACGCACGTCATATAAATTGAAAATTTTGTGTATACATTTTTGCTCATAGTAAATTTCCTATCTACATATTTTGCTATCATTTTTGACACCCCCTTGAACGTTTGAAAATCTCGCTTCATGCATGATATAGCTTTCTTTCTTTGAAGTATCGATTGTTTGTTTGTGGCAAAAAATTAGTCTTCAAAAACTTCGGTGAAAAGTTTACTCATCTGAACCATAATTCCTGCATCTGGATGCGTAGACCAGACTACCGCGTCCAAACTATCCTTCAGAAAACTGCACGAAAAAGGAAAAGTAAAAGAATAAAAGTAAAAAACAAAACAGAGGGAGAGACAGAGAGAGACGCTCAGAATATCACCCATGCAGGGCAAGCATATTTAACCGTCACATATTTATCTTAGGCATGCTTACACAGCTCTCTTTGTTACCTTTGATGCATACGGACTGTTTCCTGATCACTAGTTCGCGTGCTTCACAATGTAAGTTGCTGTTCCACGAACGAGAAAATTCCCACCCATTCATTTTGCCCACGTAAAGTCACACAATTTCTCTCTGTCGGAATGCAAAGGCAGAACACCACGAGTACACCACATTTCACGATCTTTTGTCATCTTTTTTTTCGATCTTCCTGTGGTTTTATCTTTTATTTCGATCTTCGTCTTGCTTTCCAAGGGAAAGGTAATTCCACGGAAGCTAAACTTTTGGCAGACAAAGCCCTTGGCTACAAATCAACGTGTTCAGCACAAGTTATTCGCAAATTAATCACTGGTTTCATATTAACCATTACACCCCCGGAAAAGCGCGCTAAAGGACTTAAATTTTGCTTGCCCTGCGAAGTAAAACGTGCTGATATGAATTAAATAACACGTTAATTCAGGGTGCATTTTTTTAACTTCAGATTTCTAATACGCCGTAAGTGATGTTTTGGGTGAGACCTTAAGATAGTGAAACCATGTTGCCCTTGTTAGATAAATGCGCATTGAGTGTTCACTGAATTGCAACCTCCCCCTAAATATAGGGTACCTACATCAGAGGGGACGCTCATGCCAAGACGGGAACGTTACAGCTGTAAGCTTCGTATGTGTAGTTTAAGACACCATCTGACTCCGGAGGAAGATGATGAGGATTCGTTTCCACATAGGAAGATGATGAAGATTCAAATTAAAGTTGATATGAACTAGGATTCGAATCCCAGTTGATATCTAACTTCGGACGAAGATGATGAGGATTCGAATCCCAGTTGATATCTGACTCCGGACGAAGATGATGAGGATTCGAATTCCAGTTGGTATTGACTCCCGATGAAGATGATGAGGATTCGAATTCCAGTTGATATCTGACTCCGGACGAAGATCATGAGGATTCGAATTCCATCACCTGCAAATTTGGTCTTTTACACTATATTGGAGCCCAAACGATAAATGCGTCGCCTGACCATGATGTTCGAAAAACATGTGAAACGCTTGTAACTCGTACTCTAATGCAGTATAACTCTTCTCTTTACAAAGGGTATTAGACTTACTGGACAAATAACAACAGATACAAAGATGAAACGATTGAGCTTACAGGTCCGTGCGACTTACGGAACACGCAGACATCAATAGTTCGTGCGGCTCCCATGGCTGGCAATAACGGCCCTCTCCATACCTCGTCATCTGTCGTCGGACATAACTAATATCAATTGTGGCAACACCATACACCGACAGAAGTCTTCTCTGGATTTCTGGAACTTCACATCTCTCTCTTCCCAATAATTCAATTACGGCTCGCTGATTTTCTCTATCATTCATGATATTTATTTGCAATTCTGAAAAAAATGTGTTCCCACATTAATAACATATAGTACATGTCAGTGCAGTTTCTTTAAAATCACTTCAAAATTTCAAAAGTTATTAAGGAGGAGGCATTACTTTCAGGATGCCCCTTGTATTTCCTATCTCTATATAAATTTCGGTTTGCTCTCCTTAAGCATTTTCCACACCTCACGTTAACATTTTCTCTCTCGGCCGAAAGTCTTTTGGCGACGACAAATAAGGTCGGAGAATGTGCGACGTCTGTAAATAAATGATATAAGTTGTTTTCAATGTACGTTAGCTGGCTGACGGGCTAACGAGCTAAGTGAAGTTGATTTTTGTTAGGCTAGCTGACTTTCGTTAGCTATCTACAGTTTTACGTTAAATGTTTTTGAAATAATAGCTCGATGATTTGTGTCATTCATTTTGAAGTTCGTGCTGCAACGTTTGATATATTTGACGAACATTGGCATAGAGTGACCTAAAATTTATCCTGGATTAAATATTTAAAAAATTTTCCTCATCCTTCTTCCTCACTGTGAAATATATTATTTCAGTGGATTGAGAGCTTCCCAAACACCACATGCTGAAATCATATTTAACCACATAAGCCTATGATAAAGTAGAAAGTTTGATTATATATATAGTTACGGAAAACTTAAAAGCAACTCCGGAAATTTCTGGCGTTTTTGGGTTTTCAGTGTTGCTACAATATGCAGATAATACTCACAATATATATATATATACACAGTGCGTCAAAGAATTTTTAAGTCTGGGTCTGTAAAATGAAATAGAAACAAGAAATTATAATTTGTTTTGGTTTGTTATTCAAAATAAGTCTCTCCAGCTTCAATACACTTGTTACAGCGATTTAATAATGATTCGAATGCCTGTTCCAGTTCACTTTGCGGAATTGCCTCCAAAGCACGCGTCGGAGCTGTTTGTATGGTCGAAATATCAAAAAACAGCCTTTTAACGTCATTTTAGGTTTTGGGAATAAAGAAAAGTCGCAGAGTGCTAAATCAGGCGAATACGGTGGATGATTCAACACACAGACGTTATTTTTTGCCAAAAATCTACGAACAAGAAGTGAGGTGTGACTGGGTACATTATCATGCAACAAACACTAACTGTTTTCATCTCGATATTCTGGACGAATGCGACGAATTCTGCCCATCAAACGCCTCAAAACATTTAAATAAAACTCCCCAGTAATTGCTTGTCCACTTGGAACAAATTCTTTGTGGACCCTTACTATCGAAGAATGTGATGAGCATTGTTTTGATTTTCGATTTAACTTTTCTTGTTTTTTTGGCTTGTGGTGAGTTTTTTGACTTCCATTCCGCAATTTGTTGCTTTGTTTTAGGATCATACTGAAAACACCATGTTTCATCACCTGTAATAATCGATTTTAAGAAGTTTGCATCATTTTCAGCGGCTGAAATGATGTCTCTGCAATGTGCACTTTTCCTTGATTTTTGTTCATTGGTTGACGTGTGTGGAACAAACTTAACACAGACTTTTGTTTTGCCTAAATCTTCATGCAGGATGGTTCGAATCGTCTCTTTGTTGATGTTTCAAGACTCTTCCATCATTCTTAGTGACGCACATCGATTGTTTACCACGAAATCACGCACTTTTTCAATAATCTCAGGTGTCTTAGATGAACTTGGTCTTTTGGTGTGCTTATCATCTTCTAGCGTCTCTCTTCCGTCCAAAATACGTTTGTGCCACAGGAAAACATTTGATCTACTTAAAAGAAAAACTCACAGTAAACTTTTTTAATCATTTGGTACGTTTCCGAGGCATCTTTACCAAGTTTAGCGTTAAATTTAATAACAGCCCTTTGTTCCATCTTAATAATTCAACATGAAAACAGTTTTACTTCTCTAATGAACGCCCGTTTTGTTTGAGTTACTTTAACAACTGCGCAGTACTTTTGGCAGAAAGCAAGCAGATGGTCACGGTTTATAACGCATTCGCGATTACGCTGGTGGCGCCACTGTAGGCTGAAATCTAGTGCCAGTGTTAAAAAATCTTTGACGCACTGTGCATATCATTTTAAAGCACATTTCATACAGAAGCCAACTCAGTTTACAGAATGAGAATATGAAATTTTGAAATTTTTGAAGCATGAAATTTGTAAAATTTTTGAAGCCCTGTACATATAAGTTAACCCTTAAAACCTTAGAACATTACAAACTGAAATTCATTATAGAACCTCTGAAGGCTGAGGGATTTTTTTATTATTTTTTATTGGAGGTTTAACGACCACCGTGAGCATCTCAATGGGCTGTAAGCAGTCGCCCATCCCTAATTTAGGGTTACTGGTTCCAGGGAAGGGAGAGGGCCAGTGCCATAAGACAAGCACAACATTCATGCCTCACCGGGATTCGAGCCCGGACCCCTTTCGGACGAATGATCAGAAGCCATCGCTTAGACCACCGCACCACAGGGGCGTGTGAGGTTTAATCAGACTTAGTGGATTTACCATCAAAAGTGACGTGCGGGAAATTGGGCAATAGATTTCGAAAGCAATCTCCATCGCCAAATTTTCATAAACGTTGACATTGGACATCCCCGTTCAGGAGATACACTCATGATAATTAACACAGCAATCAGACATATCTAAATTGATACAGACATTTGACATGGACCAGGAACATTAAACAGAGGTCATCGCTCTTTCCACGTTTATAAGTGAGTCACGGAAATATTCTCATTGGCCGCCACCGGGAATCGAACCCAGGGTCTTCCAGTTACGCGCCGGGTATGCTTCCAATGCATTATAAACGTGGAAAGAGCGATGACCTCTGTTTAATATTCCTGGTACACGTCAAATGTCTGTATTAATTATTCATTCGCCTTCTAATTATTTGTGCAGTTGCTGCTTACCATCTTTGGGTGAATCCCCAGCACTGTGCGGGGCTCTAAGAAGCAACCTGTCAAATTGGCTTGGCAGTTAGTGTGTGTAAGTCTGGAGGAATTCGAGGTCACTGTGGTTCAGTGGAAGCATATCCAGCGCGTAACTGGAAGACCCTGGGTTCGATTCCCCGTGGCGGCTAATGAGAATTTTTCCGTGACTCACTTATAAACGTGGAAAGAGCGATGACCTCTGTTTCATCTCTAAATTGACTGTATTTTTACTGAATCACATGTTTAAGGCACTGGACGCGTTTGTAAGAATTTACGTATCGCCATAGAATAAAATAAAAGCAGTTTGTACTATGTAAACATGCAAGTTTTTTATGCTTGTATAAGGCTAGGACATAACAGAGCGCAGACGAAGACCATACCTTTTGTTGGACGATAACGATACCTACAGTGAAGGAACGCTGTTCAAAACAAGAGGAACGGCAGAGCGTAAACGTTGTCATACGACATCACCGCATGCAAAAACCAGAAAGAAATTAAACTTAACGTAAATAACGTAACATAAAGCAACGTAACGTACCTTGATTGAAGTATCCATGTAAGACTTAATTCTTTGAATTTGAAGAAAAACTCGCACAAATAAAAAAAAAAATACATAAACATATGTGTAGCACAAATGAAGATATTTGAACATGGTATTTATTAGGAGTAGCGCTCTCAAAATGCTTCTTTACTGGATAAGAACAATTGGCAGAGTGAATAGAAAAGCTTTGTTCTGAAACTTCCAAAGGTGTTGCGTTTTGTACAATCCCTTTTAAAAGGTTACCACTTGTCAGCTGATTTATAACAAACAATGCACCCGGTCCGCAGAACGAAGTACGGTCAATGGCCCCTTTTAACGCATGATCATGTACAGCTGCAATCACGAGTGTTTTGCGATTCGAAGCATCATGGATGACATTTATTTTGCAAAGAAGTGCAGTCACAACTTTTCCTCAACGGGGACAAAACGCTGTGTACTTCGATGTAAAGAATGAGTACAGTGCGCTCAGAATTTGATGTTCATTTTTTACGCTTTCCAACCGTAGGTTGAAGAAGAGTATATGCTCCAGCTTTTTGGTCCGTCAGTCTGTCCGTCTGTCTGTCGGCACGATAACTCGCGTAAAAATGGTTCGATTTCGATGAAATTTTAGTATGTGGTAGGGGACCACCACGGGACAAACCCTATTGAAAATGGGTGAAGTGGGGTCAAAGGTCAGGCAGAGCATAAGAGCGAGATTTATTCCATTGCCCTTATGCGCCATACCTTGCGTAAAAATGGTTCGATTTCAAAGAAATTTTAGTATGTGTTAAGGATCCACCTTGGAACGAAACCTATTGAAAATGGGTGGAATGGGGTCAAAGGTCAGGACCTAAAAGTCGGATCCATTTCATTGCCTTTTTGCGTCATAACTTGCGTAAATATAGTTCGATTCCGATGAAATTTTAGTAATTGGTAAGGAACCACCTGCGGACCAACCCTATTGAAAATGGGCGAAATGGGGTCAAAGGTCAGAGCATAAAGGTGGAATCCATTCCATCGCCTTATGCGTCATAACATGCGTAAATATGGTTCGATTTCGATGAAATTTTAGTACGTGGTAGGGAACCACCTGGGCACAAAGCCTATTGAAAATGGGTGAAATGCGGCCAAAGGTCAGGCAGGACATAAGAGCGGGATTTGTTCAATTGCCCTTATGCGTCATGACATGCGTAAAAATGGTTCGATTTCGATGAAATTTTAGTATAATGGGGTCAAAGGTCAGGACACTGGAGTGCGATCCATTCCATTGCCCTTGTGCATCATAACTTACCAAAATATGTTTCGATTGCGACAAAACGTTATCATGTTGTTCCGGAGGTATAGCGAACCGGTTCTGTTGAATATCAACGAAATGGGGTCAAAGGTCATTGCACGAAAGCAATATTTATTCCAAAGACATTATTCTCATAATTTCCGTAAAACTACTTCTATTGCGACAAACCTTTAGTATGTTATTCTTGAGGTGTACTGAACCCGTACTGTGGAATATCTTCGAAATGGGGTCAAAGGTCAGGACACAGGAGCGAGATTTATTCCACAGACATTATCCTCATAACTTGAGTAATAATTTCTGGTATGTTGGAAAGCGTATCATATTCAATGCATTGCATGATTTTACTAACTTGTTTAATTCTTCTCGTTAAAGGTTTTTGTTTAATGCACGAAAATGTGGTAAACAAAGATAATAATGTCTAGGTAACATGCTGGTTTACACAACGTCCCGTAGCTTAGAAGCTTTATAGTTTCCGGAGCCCTGTGTTGGAACTACACCGACAGAGAGCGCAGCGGAGAAGGCCAACGGGAGACGTGAGAAAATTGTGGACATGTGAAGACGCGTGGAAATTGGAGAAGAGGCGGCAGAGCTGATATGGGAGAGGCCGCAGAGATGATACGGCAGAGACCGCAATGTGAAAACTGATGTTAAGACTTATGACGCGAAAGACAAACGACGAAATATTCAATGTGGGTATGTGTGTGTGTATTTTATCTAATTCATATAAAATGATCTGCAATAAATTAGTCTCATCAAATATACCTTGGTTGTGCAACTCTCTTGAAATATGTGAAAACAGAATAGACCATCATGGTCAAATAATGTACCTGCAGTTGCGATAAGATTTCCGAAATTAGAGCTTGCAAAATTCTTTGGAGATCCATTGCATTGATTGGAATTTTGGGGTCCGTTTGATACGACCATACACTCAAATGAGGGTTTAAATAATTTGAACAAGTTTAGTTACTTGAAGTCTTATTTGGACGGAGCAGCTGCTATTGCAATATCTGAATTACCTATCACGGAAGCAAATTATGATAAGGCAATAAATGTTTTTAGGATAGATTCGGAAAAAAGGTTGTTGTTATAAGTTCACATATGAACAAATTACTGTCCTTACCATCTGTTAAGAGGTTAACCGAAACCTTTGGCCTGCGAAAGTTGTATGATAATTGCGAAGTCCAATTAAGAAGGCTCGAAGCGCTGGGAGTAATCTCCGACACTTATGGAAGTTTGTTGAGTCAGATGATATTGAAACTGATTCCCAACGAATTAATACTAGAATTCAACTAACTTCGGGAAGCTGATGAGATTTGGAATATAGAAGAAGTTATGGAATTTATAAGAAAAGAAATTGAAAGTCGTGAGCCGTCGTAGGTGATTTACGGAAACACAGAATTAAAACCGAATCTTTCTCAGAGTATATAATTTATGACTACAAACTTGTGGTGTTGAGATAAAATAAAAATATCAACGTTTACTACAATCTCAGTCGATAATAAACCTTTGATTGTGGTAAACGTTGATATTTTTATTTTATCGTTCTCAGAGTGTTAAGGCAGTGAACAATACGCCCATCAGATCTGATCACACGCGCGCAAAATAATTCATGAAGCAAAATGAAACGTTTCCTTCGGCCGCCGAACTGAATGCTAATGTAGAAAATAACCCAGAGTCCTATGAAAAACCCGTTAAAGACAGAAATACTGCGGTCAACGTTCCAAAGAATAACGAATATTGTGTTTGAGGAAGTTGTTTATTTCGTTCATCGGATCGTGATTTAGACAGATGTCCGTTGACAATAGCAGAAAAAAGTCGCAATTTATTGCGACAAGGAAGATGCTTTAATTGTTTCAAAAAACATCATTTGGCGAAGTTTTGTTTATCAAAAGATCGGTGTCAACTTTGTCAACGAAAACACAATACATTCATGTGGGATGCAGAAAAAAAAAACACAGCGACAGCCGTAAAACACGTATCACAAGCAGATCAGCAAGAGAACGGTATTCTGTTACAGACTATGACCTTAAATACATTGGGAAAACATAAGAATCGGAGCGTGCGAATTTTGGTTGACGGAGGCTCACAACGGACATTTATTATAGAAACTGTTTATAAAGAGCTAAAGTTAAAAGTGACAGGAGAAGAATAATTAACGATATTTTCATTTGCCGCGAATTCACCAGTAATAGAGAAAAGAAAAAGAGTTCGCTTGGTTTTAAAAGACCCTAAGAGTGGACGCAAATATGAAGTGGAAGCAATAGAGACACCTAACATCAGCGGAGCTTTAATAAGTACACCAGGGAAAGAAATACGAATTTATTGTGAAAAAGAAGAAATGGTTGTTAGCAGATGGAGCGGAAAAATATAACAACTTAGAATTATCAGTTGTAATCGGAGCTGACTATTATTGGGAGGCTGTAACCGGAAGAGTGCGTAGGATAACGCCATCCTTGGAAGCTTCACAAACTATTTTTGGGTGGACATTTAGTGGCACCTCGGCGCTTTCAAATGCGTTAGCGTCACAGTCTGTGATGGATGTTATGAAAAGTGCTACCAGTACAAGCATAAGTACAACTGATTATGAAATGAGCGAAATGTTGAAGCACTTTTGGGATCTTGAAACGCTAGGAATAAGAGACATCAAACAAACTAATAAAACAGAAGATAATCGCCTTTATGAGGAATTTCGCGAAAATCTGAAAATGGAAGATGATAAGTACGTTGTACGGTTTCCGTGGAAACAACAAATAGAAGAATTGAAGGATAGTTACAACTTGGCTGAAAAACGACTGAGATCGCTTGTTCGGAAATTCAATAAGGAACCACAGTTCTACGCAGAATATGAAAAGGTTATGAAAATTATTTAAAAGAAGGAATTGCAGAGGAAACGAAGGATAGCAGCAATGTAATATATTACATGCCACATCAGGCTGTAATCAGGGAAAACAAGGATACCACTAAATTACGCGTAGTATTTGATGCGTCATCTCATGCCGAGAACTGTTCATCATTAAATGACTGTTTACTCGCGGGACCAAACCTAAATCCAAATGTGCTGGATTTGTTGACCAGATTCCGTAACAATAAGGTCTCCTTTACAGCTGACATTCAACAGGCATTTTTACAAATTGCGCTCGCTAAAGAAGACCGATATGCAGTTAGATTTTTGTGGATTGATGGGGAAATAGATGACAGCGACACCCTCAAGGTAAAAATACTACGAATGACTAGAGTCATATTTGGTACTAAATCAAACCCATTTATGCTGGCTGCCACGCTAAGAGTTCACATAGACAAATACACTGGCGGAAAGTGAAAAAAGAACACCAAGAAGGAGACGTCTGATATCAACGAAATTTATACAGCATAATAACAGAATACAGAGAATAACGTGATCAAAACATTATGGCAAAATACAGCTGTATTTGCTGGTAAACTGAAAAATAAAATTTCCGTTTAACATGGTTAATACGAGGTTGAACCGCCATGAACTGCGTCACACTGTGCAATTCTGACATTGAGTCTGTCGTACACATGTTGGATGTAAGTTTGGGGTACTGAGTTGCAAGCATCTTCAACCTGGACGCGTAAATCGGGGATGGTCGTGGCTGGCTGTGGAGACCGGATAATTCGTTGTACCATAAAATCCCACACGTGCTCAATGGGAAACAAATCCCGTGAACGTGCGGGCCATGGAAGTTGTCTCACACACTAAAGTGCATGTTGCGTAGCACGTGCCGTGTGTGGAGGTGCGTTATCTTGCTGGAAAACACAACGATGGACCGACCTTACAAATAGCACAACAACGGGCTGAATGATGTTGTTGATGTAGGAGGTGCTGTTTAACGTACCCGGTACAAACACTAGTTGTGTACGGGAGTGATATCTGATCGCTCCCCACACCAGGAGACCAGGTGTAGGCCCTGTGTGTCGCTGGCGGATTCAAGAAGAGTTGAGACGCTCCCCTGTGCGTCTGCGGACACACATACGGCCATCGGAGGCTCCCAAGCAGAATCTGCTTTCATCGTTAAACACGACAGATCGCCATTGCGTTCTCCAGTGCAGACGTTGGCGACACCACCGCAGGCGTTCCTGACGGTGGGCTGTAGTCAGAGATACACATGACAGAGGCACACGTGCACGTAGTCCTGCATTCAGTAGACGGTTGCGGATTGTTCGCACAGTCACCTCAGGTGCAACGGCAGCTCGGATTTGCGTCGGAGTGGATGTTCTGCTTGACAACGCCGCTCTTCTTATGCGTCGATCGGTCAGCTCATCAGTCCGTCTGTGATTCCTGGTTCCACGTCTTCTCGTGTGGGAATGCTCCTCGGACCATCTACGCCACCATCGTACCACCACCGATACTTCTCGTCCAATTCGCTCCGCAATACGACGATACGACCACCCGGCCTCGCGGTGTCCGACTAGACGACCTCGCTCAAAGTCCGATAACTGCTGAAATCGTACACGTTTTCCATGTCCAGGCATTGCTGCTTCTTCAGGGTCTTCGCACGTGTCAGTACGCCGACGACTGATTACAGTCACTTCGCCGTACTCCTTAAATGCCACCGACGATAATTTTCATATTATGCCGTGCTGTGGCGTAAGCGCTCACCGGTTGGTTCCGAAATTAACATCACACCTACGTAAACTCGACCCCATTAACATATGTAAATTTCATGATCGTCCGCCAATTCCTTCTTGGTGTTCTTTTTCACTTTCCTGCAGTGTATAAACAACGGTATGAGGATGCGTACGAGCTACTGCGGAATTGTCTATGTATGGATTATTTAATTGGAGGAGCAGCAGATGTAAATGAAGCAATGATATTTTCAAGAGACGTTAGATGTGTTTTGAATGAGGTGAACTTTAACATGAGAAAATGGAGAACAAACAGCGAATCCCTTCAGCAATTCTGGAATAATGAAGAAAATGATATTCAATGCGCTGCAAGCAATAACGTTTTTGAATACCTATGGGATAGAGAGAAGGATGTTATACGAATAGACGTTTCTGAAGTGATTGCATATGTGAGTAAGAGAAAGAACAAGGTATTCAAAAAAATGTTTTTAAGACTGTTAGTCGTCTATATGACCCGATTGAATTTTTAAGTCCATTTACAATAAGAGGTAGAATTGTCTTGCAAAATGTTTGGAAATCGGGCGCAAATTGGGATGCAGGATTGCCGGTAGAACTAGAGAAAAATTGGAAAGATTGGTTCACAAAGTTATCACAGATGGAAAATGTTGACATACCAAGATATTATTTCGGAGACAACGAAGAAATGGAATTGAGAAATATCAAGTTGCATTGTTTCACAGATGCGAGTCTAAAGGCTTATGGTGTAGTGATATATTTGAGATATGAAACCAAAGATGAAATAAATTCAATAAATGTGATTTCAAAGGCAAGAGTAGCACCCTTAAAGAAACTATCCTTACCTAATCTAGAATTGATGGCGGCGTTAATAGGAGCTAGACTAGCTGAATCTGTTGAAACGCAACTGAAGCAGAGGTTTGATTTAACCTTACATTTTTGGACAGATACCAGCACGGTTTCGCATTGAATGAAAGGAAATGCCGAAAAATGGAAGCCTTTTGAACAAAATAGGAAAAGAAGAAATACAAGGAAAGTCCGATCCGTTATCATGGACATACTGCACCGGAAAAGAGAATCCTGCAGATTTACTCACCAGAGGAGAGAAGATTGAAACCATCAAAGGTAATAGTCATTGGTGGCATGGGCCAGAATGGTTAATTTGAGAGGAAACATCTTGGGGAAAATTACCAGCTGACTTGTCCACAGACGACAGTGCAAGGGAAGAAAGAAGACGAAAGAGTAAAGAGACTCTTCAAGTAAGCTGTGTAACGGAAGAAGGGGAACCCCTATTTTTGATATCAGAAAAAACAGTGAATTGAAAAGGGTTCCTCGCGTGACAGCATGGATTCTAAGATTCGTACACAATGTTCGAAATAGAGACTCAAAAAGAACAGGAGTTCTGACAGTTGAAGAATTAAACTCCGTGGGAATTTATTGGGTTAAACAGTCCCAAAGAGAGTGTTTTCCAAACGAAGTAAATGCTTTGATCTGTGAACAGGACATTTCTTCCGATTTGAAAATCTACACGTTTAATCCATTTCTGGACAAAAACGGCATAATGGGAAATGGGGAAGACTGCAGAATGCAGGCTTAAACTATGACCAAGTTCATCCAGTAATTTTGTCAACCAATAGTTATTTGTCAGATGTATTAATTCAGCGAAGTCATATAAGGGTAGGACATGGTAGCGTTCGGAGACTTTAGCACAAACCAGAGAAAGGTACTGGATTCTAAGGGGACGGCAAAGAGTGAAAAGCGTTACACATAGTTGTTTTATCTGCCGGAAATTTAAAACAAAGCCTTTCGATCAAGATATGGCACCCTTACCACCGGACATATTAAAAGAAGTTTTTCCTTTTGAAATATGTAAAGTGGACTTTGCAGGACCATTATTCACTAAGAATTAAAATAAGAAGGTTTATATCGCCTTATTTACCTGTGCAGTTATTCGTGCTGTACATCTGGAACTAGTATCTGATTTAACAGCTTGCAACTTTCTGTTGGCATTTAGAAGATTTTTAGTAAGAAGACGTATTTGTAAGACACTCAATTCAGATAACGCGAAAACATTTAAAAAAGTAAACCGATATTTACCAAACTGTGGAGCATGGTTACCGATCCAGACAATTTAAGGTTTTATGGAGAAACCGGAATAAGATGGAAGTACATTGTTGAAATAGCTGCATGGTGGAGTGGCTTTTAGGAGAGGCTCGTTCGCTCGATCAAAACATACCTAAAAAGAATACTGGGAAAAGCATTTTTAACATATGAAGAATTGGAAACTACTCTTGTTGAAGTAGAAGCCATCCTGAATTCCCGAACTTTGACATTTGTTTATAGCGAACCAGGAGAGCCAGAACCACTATCACCAGGACATTTCTTAATTGGAAAGAGATTGACAACAATTCCTAATGGAAAACCAGGTTCTGAGGAATTGAAAGGGAGTGGCCTTACAAAGAAATACAAACACATAGCACTAATTATGGAGAGACTGGGAGAAGATGGCGACAAGAATATCTTCTGGAATTGAAATCAGCTCACCAGTTGAAAATTGCCAAAAGGGGTTTAGAAGTGAAAAAGGATTCCATAGTTCATGTAAGAGATGAAAGATTACTTAAATTGATGTAGAAAACTGGTATCATTAGCCAAGTCCATGAGGGACGCGACGGAAAGGTACGTTCATGTACTGTGAAACTGCCTAATGGAACATTGATCAAAAGACCAGTACAATACCTTTACCCTCTGGAACTGTACTTAGAAAAGACTGAACCCAACTCTTTGGGGCCGGAGGATGTTGGTACTACGCCGACAGAGGGCGCAGCGGAGGAGGCCAACGGGAGACGTGAGAAAATTGTGGACATGTGAAGACGCGTGAGAACTGGAGAAGAGGCAGCACAGCTGATACGGTAGAGGCCGCAGAGATGATGTGGGAGAGGGCGGAGAGATGATACGGCAGAGGCCACAATGTGAAAACTGATTTTAAGACTTATGACGCGAAAGACAAACGACGAAATATTCAGTGTGTAATTAATACAGACATTTGACGTGGACTAGGAACATCAAACATAAGTCATCGGTCTCTCTACGTTTATCAGTGAGTCACGGAAAAATTCTCATTGACCGCCACCAGGAATCGAACCCAGGGTCTTCCAGTTACGCGCCGGATATGCTCCCATTGAACCACAGCGGCCTCGAATTACTCCAGACTCACATACACTAACTGCCAAGCCAATTGGCAGATTGCTTCTTGGAGCACCGGACAATGCTGGAGATTCACCAAAGATGGTAAGCAGCAACTGGACAAATAATCAGAAGGCAAATGAATAATTAATACATGCATTTGACGTGGACTAGGAACATCAAACAGAAGTCATCGCTCTTTCCACGTTTATAAGTGAGTCACGGAAAAGTTCTCAAAAAATCTTCTTGCAGTGGAAGCATATGTGGCTGGCAACTGGAAGAACCTGGGTTCGATTTCCTGTGGCGGCCAATAATAATTTTTCCGTGACTCACTTATAAACGTGGAAAGAGCGATGACTTCTGCTAGATATTAAGTGTGTGTATGTGTATTTTATCTAATTCATATAAAATGATCTGCAACAAATTAGTCTCATCAAGTATACCTTGAATGTGCAACTCCCTTGGAATATGTTAATGTGCTTCCTACTCTGCGAACAGAAAGCAAAGAAGAATGATGGATGCCATAGAACCCTAGCATGGACTCACAGAAGAGGTGAGAAGTTAAATATAAATCCCTCTAATTACCGAAATTGAAATTAAGCGCGAAAAGTAAGAACATCCTGTATGCTATTTGGGGTCAGGCGTTACTAATTCTTTATAGGGAAAGCATACTTTTCCTATAAAGAATTATATAATCCGTGCATTTCCGTGCATCCCAAAACTCTTATACCTTGCAGTAGTACAAGTCCGCTGTGATGGTTTACAGGTCAGATTTGATGATTATTTCTTTGACAATACAACGCACACACACACACACACACACACACACACACACACACACGAAAGTAAAATCAGGAGTACTATGGTACTCTTTGTAGATAACACTATCCAACAGAAGTTTCTTATTTCTCTGCTGACTGAGATCTGACACTTGTTTTTAAGTAAACCTGGTACGCTGATTTCAAATATGACACTCATTTTTTTACGCTTTCCAAAGGTAGGTTGAAGAAGCGTATATGCTCCAGCGTTGTCCGTCTGTCTGTCCGCACGATAACTCGCGTAAAAATGATTCGATTTAAATGAAATTTTAGTATGTGGTAGGGGACCACCATTGGACGAATCCTTTTAAAAATGGACGAAATGGGGTCAAAGGTCAGGACATGGGAGCGGGATGCATTCCATTGCCACAATGCATAATAACTCGGGTAAATATGGTTCGATTTCAAAGAAATGTTAGTATGCGGTAGGGGACCACTTGGGGACAAGCCCTATTGAAAATGTGTGAAATGGGGTCAAAGGTCAGGACATAGGAGTGGGATCCATTTCATTGCCCTTATGCGTCATAACTGGCGTAAAAATGCTTCGATTGAGACAAAACTTTATGATGTTGTTCCGGAAGTACACTTTACTGGTTCTGTTAAATATCACCGAAATGGGGTCAAAGGTTAGGTCATAAGAGCGAGATTTATTCTACAGCCATTATCTTCATAACTTTAGTACAAATTTAGGTAATGATTTCTTTTATGTTGGAAATCGTATCATAATCAATGCATTGCATGATTTTCCCAACTTGTTTTGTATCACGTCAAGTTTTTGATATATCGCATTCGGTGTTTATCGCTATGATCTTGCATGACAAACTTTTCATCGCTCGATTTGAAAACGTGGAATTTGCTGATAAAAACCTTTTACTTGGCCAACAAGGAGGGTACACTGAATATCTCTGTTTCTTGTGTCTTTGGGATAGTCGGGTCAGGGACAAACATTGGACTTAGTAGAACTGGCCAGTAAGAACATCTTTAAAAGTTGGTGAAAAAAATGTCATAAACCAGCCTTAGAGAACAAATCATCTTTCCTCCTCTCCACATCGAACTTTGTATAATGAAGCTGTATGTAAAAGGTAACTGGTTCAAATACATTTGTGAAACATTATCAGGAATAACTTATGAAAAAATAAAAGTTGGTGTTTTTAACGGGCCTGAGATTAGAACTCTGATGAAAGATCCGCATTTCACTAGCTCTGTGAATGATATTGAGGAAGATGTTTTGACGAAGTAAATTTCTCCATTTTTATACCAGGGCGGGATTCGAATCCACAGCTCTCGGCTCCAGAGCTCCGAGTGCTATTCACTATGCTACACTGGCTTGTGCTCACACTGCCCTTTATCTCATGCGTGTCTTACGGAGCAGACACGCCACAATGCATGGAATTCATTTGTTAGTGTTGTTAATAATTTCCTGGGGAACAAAAATGCCGAAAATGACAAACAGATTGCCGGAACATTGCGGAAACATTTTCACCGCCTTGGATGCAACATTAGCATAAAACTTCATTTCCTCAACAGCCATCTTGATGGATTTCTTAAGAATCTAGGTGATGTGGGTGATGAACAAGATATAAAGCTTCACCAAACATAAAGAAAGAGCGATACCAAGGAAAGTCGGGCACTCATAATGGCCGATTACTGTTATAATATTAAAAGAGAATGTTAGAGTATGGAGCATTCGAGGAAAATTTCAAAGCGAAAATTTCTTAAATGAAAACGAGAGTAATTTACTCGTTGAAGGTTGGTACTATATTTGTCTGCTACCCGATTGTAATTTAAAACATACCGTTCTTAATCAATGAATTTGTTCACCTCATAACCCATAAGCCCAAAACACCCTCCTCTTTTCCCCAATTTTTGGATATTCAAAGTTCTGTAAAACAAAATCTTGGCGTGATAGGCAAAAAACAATCTGATTTTTGGTTTCAGCACATATAAATATTTTAACCATTTAACCGGTTAGAACGCATTAACTCGGAGTTAGAATAATGAGCTGAAATCAGGTTTAAGGAATATTTTGGCAGTCGAAGTGGATAGAACGTAACTAGAAGGAGTGAACCTGAGAATTAGAAAGTGTTGCTTTCCTCTTAGCTTTGTTATTCAAAGTAATCATTGAGGTGAATGACTGACACTAATCCTTTTTGACTAATTACTTGCTAAAAGGCTATATCAATGGCAACGAAACAAAGAAATGAGAGAGAACATATAGAGTGATTTGTTCCTCGGCGTAGTGGCATCATGCCCGTGTAATTGGGACCAAACACTGACACCATTATACTGGAAGAAAGCAAGCCCTTTCCTTTCATTCCCTATCTCATTGAGCAGAAAAGAGGACTAGAAGGGTATATATGCGAGCACCAGTGACACGTACTCTGAAGTGCCAGAAAAACTGGTACACCAGTCTAATACTTGGTAGGTCCCCCATGGAAGCGCAGGACGGCAAAAATACGACGAGGCATGGACTCCACTAGCTTCTGGAAATATGCTGTAGGCAATGCACACCATACTTTCTGCAAAACGTTCCACAATTCGGGTGTATTCCGAGGTCTCGGATTCCAGTGTTCGATAGCGCACTGCATGGCATCCCAAATGTGTTCTATCACGTTCAGATCTGGGGAATTGGGTGGGAATGGCAAAACCCCAAACGCAAATGAATGCTCCTCTAACAATAATGTGGCATCCCGACACTTGTGTGGAGGTGCATGGTCCTGCTGGAACAGTCCCAACCCATCAGCATGAATGCAGGACATGAACGGGTGCACCTCGTCAGAAAGGATGCGCACATAGCGTTGGCAGGTCACAGACGTTTGTAGACGTACCAGGGATCCTAGTGAAGTCCAGCTAAACACACCCCATACCATTACGGAACACCATCAGCCGGTACAGTTCCCTGTTAAAAGGCGGAATCCACAACTTCATGGGGTTTGCGCCACAGACGAATCCTTTCATCTGCCCGATACAGTTGGAAACGCGACTCGATGACTGGAAACAAGTAGCCTGGTCTGACAAGTGTCCAGTGGTGGTGTTGCTGTGCCCAAGCGAGGCGCATAGCTTTGGGTCGTGCAGCCATCAAGGGGATTCGAGTTGGACGTCGGCTCCCAAAGCCCATATCGTGCAGGGTACTTTGCACAGTCCGGACGCTGATGCTTGTTGAGGCTCCAGCATTGAATTCCGATTATACCTGCGAGAGCGTTGCACACCTATCGCGTTAAACGATTCTTGACAGCCGACGATGGTCACTTTCACTCAATGTCTTTTTACTGCCACACTGGTATCGTAGGTTGGAGGTTTTGCCGGAATTCTTGTAGTCACGGTACACCCTTGCAATGGTCGTCCGTAAAAATCTGAACTTCGTTTCCACCTCCGAAGTACTATGGCCCATCTCACGAGCGCCAACAATGACACTGCGTTGAAAATCGCTTAAATCGTTATTACTTGTCATTCTCATGCCGAAAACAGCTCTGACAGCTGGCAAGGATGTCTATCGCTTTATATACGCACTGGTGGACGAAACCTAGTACGCGCATAGGTGACGTTGCTATGTATTTTGCATAAGCTCGTCTGTACCAGTTTTTCTGGAACTTCAGTGTATATGGTCGCTACTACTGAGATGATAATGGAAAAAAAAAACTTTTTCGTAGCTTTTGTTAAGCCCGATCGCCATGTGGATATCTGTGTTTGGAGAACTTAGTAAATATTGGGCACCATTTGTTCAGGTACATCGTCCATTTAAAGTGTTAAAACAAAGTCTCAGATGTAAGTCATCAAAAATGGTGTTGTGTTGTGTAACTTATGCTGTGCATCTTTCATATGCCAAAATTTTTGTGGGCGTGAAATATAACGAGTGATTCTTTTTTTGTGTGTGTGTGTTTAATGGAAGGTATAACGACCACCGTGAGCAACTCAATGAGCTATAAGGCCGTCCCTAAAACGAATAATTCAAGAGTATGCACTATTTTTACGTACAATACATTGCACTTATTCACATCCCTCACGACCACACCGAGCAGCGTTGTCAGACGTTTTTGCCTGAAATCAGTAGACCAGAGCTAAAAAAATCAGTAGATCTGCTTGTTTTGTTTTTGCTTAAAATATGTATTACGTATCAAATTTTATGTAGACTTAGTTGCATTCTCCATGCAAAAGGGCATTCACAACTATTGATATTTCAAATAATACCAGCACTCCACGCATTCCTCTTCAACACCTTAATGAAAAGTCAAACTAATATGCCTCCTGGTAATTTTTTTACATGATACTGATAATCAGGGCTTTTTTGCAGGCGGTACGCATCGGTACGCATACCGGTAAACATTTTTTAAGGAAGGAACTAAAAATTCTGAAAATTTAGCAAGGCAAGCTCTAAACAGCAGAAAGTGTAAATTGCTCTTTTGACCTTGCAAAGTTTTAAAACAGCCTTAAACAACGTTTGGAAAACAGTCTTTTGTCAAACAATGGCACACAAGTTCCCAAATGGTCTCAAATCCTAAATGTTGGCCACACAACATCCAGGAAAATGTAACATTCGGTGAGATGGAAGTAGTGAATTCATGTACATTGGGCTTCCGGAAAGACAGATCCTAAGACGTTATCGTGACTACTTAGTCGACAAGAAATTACTACTTTCTTGTTGCCTCTTCTAAACTTAATAAATAGCATATCGATTTCTACTAGCGAGTGTTACCGTAGTTTCTCTCAAATGAATTTGGTTCTAACACCGCTAATGTAGCATGAAGTAACATGCTACATTAGCAGTGTTAGAATCAAATTCATTTAACACCGCTAATGTAGCATGTGAAATTAGTCTTCAAATCTATTGATGTTAATGTAGCATCAATAGATTTGAAGACTAAGTTCACTGATGCTCATTAAGTTGGTCGGTCTCCTCTACGTATGTTTCGACTAGTGTTACCGGAGACTTTTACCTGAAATCAGTAGACAAGAGACCAAACGATCAGTAGAGATCAGTAAATCATATCATCTTCTGCTTGAAATATGCACCACCTCACAAATGTGATATACATTATAATGACAAAAGTCACCGGACACCTAGAAGAGAAATACAACATAGCATTTATTGACATACATTAGTACGGTGTCGGTCCACCTTTGGCCTTAATGCATGCACTGACCCTTCGAGACATGCTTTCGACAAGGACTTGGAACACAGCGTTAGATATGCGCTTTCATCCAGTACATAATGCTGCCGATAGCTGTTGCTTAGTAGTAGGCCTTAGTTCCGACTTCTTATGCGGCGCTCTAATACATCCTATAGGTGCTCTATGGGATTAAAAATCAGGGCTGTGTGCTGCACATTCCACACGCGGCACGAAAGTATGGTCAAACCACGCCGTAACAATCCTTGCTTTATGGCTCGGCGCATTATCCTGCTGGTACCAACAAGGCTCGTTTCTATAGTATTGCCACAGAGTTCGTAGAATATAATTGTCCAGAATATCGAGGTAGACATGCTAGTTAACAGGTTTGTCCACGATAACCCATGGGCCGGGACCATACCACGAAAAACACCCGCACATGAGTACACTGCCAGCTTCAAACTTGACCGTAGGAACAATACACTGTGGTAAATAGCGTTACCCCGGCTAACGCCATACTCACACACAGCCATCAGACTGATGGATCGTGTATCTGGATTCATCAGGCCATAGGACTTGTTTCCGTTGATCTACGGTCCACGATAAATGTTCTTTACACCATGTTAAACAACGAGTAGCATTCCGAGTGGAGATGAAAGGCTTATGAGCCGCCGCACGACCACAGTAACAGATGGAATGAAGTTCTCTGCGAATTGTACGTGTACATACCGAGGTTCCAGCCTTTTTACTCACCTCTACACTGAGGTCTTATGCAGGACCTCGTCGATTAGCTGTAACGAATCTCCTGAGGCTTCAATGTTCACTATCACTGATTTTCTTTGGTCTGCCGGCACGTTTGCTACTTCAGGCACTCTACGTGTCTTTCACTTATTCAGTATATCCAAAATAGGTGACTTGGGTATGTTTAAACGCGTCTCGGTTTCTCTTATGGACAACCCACTAATATAACACTCAACAATATTTCCTTTCTCAAAGTCAGTTCTTTCCCGCCGCGACATTTTTAATTAACCTCACAGTGCGATATGATTGCGGTCAGCTGTAGGCTTGTTTTTATACCGTTTGCAGCTGTACTGCGAATCTTAACAACGCAGCGGATCCGTTCATTTGCTTTAGAAGTCCTGCCTGGTGACATTTGTCAATATAATGTACATCGATGGGGAGAATGTATACATATGCAATGGTATGATGATAATGAGTATAGATACAAGAGCGAATGCAATTAGTAAAGTAAACGCGGAATAGCATCAATCATTATGAAGAAAGCAGAGGGACGACACTGTAAAGCAAGAACACTCATAGTATACATAATTAAAAGGAAAGTCTAGTTTGTATATAGTTGATAATTTGTCGTAAATACGAAAGGATTTCAGGTACAAATGCGGAGTTTGGACTATCCTATCTCTGGCAAGTTCATAAGTGTCAAGGTATGTCGTGTAGATATGTCAAACGGACAAATGCGGAGCTTGGACTATCTTATCTCTAGCAAGTTCTTAAGTGTCAAGGTATGTCAAACGGAATGGCAAGTTTTGTAAATAAATGAAACTGATCATCATAGTACCGCTTGTAATGCAACGCAAGTTAACTTTGTAAACTTACACCACAATAAAATGACTTTTCTTTTTAGATATAAGATCATGCACAGGAAAAGAGGTCGCTCAACGCTCTTATGCAGGAGAAGGCAAAATTCAGCACGCAGGTAGTTTGGACAGGCACCTTCACAAATGATGACCTGACAGAAAGCAGCTTAAAGTGAGAGTCGGATAAACACGTTGAATGAAGCCATTCAGCTACTACGCTAACTGAGTATCAGTAGAACATAACATATACACTGATAGTGCATCGGATAGTGAAGTGGGAAATAAAGTAATGTTAGACTAATGAGGGTCATGAGTATCGCGAACAGTAAACCACTGTCCGTTGGGTGACCAGGTAGAGTAAAATTGACGTAGAATGGAAGATGATAACGCAGCAGAATATTCAGCTTGAAGACGAGTAAACGTAAGGTAATTAACAGTCGCTATTCGAAGGTTGAGTGTCCATGGCAGTGTAAACGTCTTGCTCACTAGCAAGTTGATGAATATACACTGGCGGAAAGGGAAAAAAGAACACCAAGAAGGAGACGTCTGATACCAACGAAATTTATACAGTATAATAACGGAATACAGAGGATAACGTGATCAAAACATTATGGCAAAATGCAGCTGTATTTGCTGGTAAACTGAAAAATAAAATTTCCATGTAACATGGTTAGTACGAGGTTAAACCGCCATGAACTGCGTCACACTGTGCAATTCTGGCATGGAGTCTGTCGTACACATGTTGGATGTAAGTTTGGGGTATTGAGTTCCAAGCATCATCCTCAACCTGGACGCGTTAATCAGGGATGGTCGTGGCTGGCTGTGGAGACCGGATAAGTCGTTGTATCATAAAATACCACACGTGCTCAATGGCGTACAAATCCGGTGAACCTGCAGGCCATGAAAGTTGTCTCACACCCTGAAGTGCATGTTGCGTAGCACGTGCCGTGTGTGGGCGTGCGTTATCTTGCTGGAAAACACCACAATGGACCGATCTTACAAATGCCACAACAAAGGGCTGAATGTTGTTTTGATGCAGGAGGTGCTGTTTAACGTACCCGGTACAAACACAAGTTGTGTACGGGAGTGATAGCTGATCGCTCCCACACCAGGAGACCAGGTGTAGGCCCTGTGTGTCGCTGGCGGATGCAAGAAGGGTGGAGACGTTCCCCTGTGCGTCTGCGAACACGCATACGGCCATCGGAGGCTCCCAAGCAGAATCTGCTTTCAACGCTGAACACGACAGATCGCCATTGTGTTCTCCAGTGCAGACGTTGGCGACACCACTGCAGCTTTTCCTGACGGTGGGCTGGAGTCAGAGGTACACATGCCAGAGGCACACGTGCACGTAGTCTTGCATCCAGTAGACGGTTGTGGATTGTTCGCACAGTCACCTCAGGTGAAACGGCAGCTCGGATTTGCGTCGCAGTGGATGTTCTGCTTGACAACGCCGCTCTTCTTATGCGTCGATCGGTCCGCTTGTCAGTCCGTCTGTGACTCCCTGTTCCACGTCTTCTCGTGTGGGAATGTTCCTCGGATCAACTACGTCAGCATCGCACCACCACCGATTCTTCCCGTCCAATTCGCTCCGAAATACGATTATTCGACCACCCGGCCTCGCGGTGTCCGACTAGACGACCTCGATCAAAGTCCGATAACTGCTGAAATCGTACACGTTTTCGATGTCCAGGCATTGCAGCTTCTTCAGGGTCTTCGCATGTGTCCGTACGCCGACGACTGATTACATTCACTTCACTGTACTCCTTAAATACCACCGACGATAATTTGCATATTATGCCGTGCTGTGGCGTGAGCGCTCACTGGTTGGTCCCGAAATTAACATCACACCTACGCAAACTTGACCCCATTAACATATGTAAATTTCATGATCGTCCGCTAATTCCTTCTTAGTGTCCTTTTTTCACTTTCCGGCAGTGTATATAGGGAACGCCGCAACTTAAATCTTGGCCCTTAGTCTCCAGCAGCTGGAATGTACCTGGCCAAGGCAGCGGCTAGCGCGACATGAAGGCAGAGGCTGCTAAGAATCACCGGAAGACCGGACTAGGCTGTCATTCGATGCTGACCTTGGTTACTTATAATGGACGCTCCCTATCTACTGATTAAAGACTTCTTGAATTGGAAGAGGAACTACAAAGGATCAAGTGGGACATCTTCGGGCTAAGTGAGGTAAGGAGAAAAGGAGAAGGTCTCATTGAACTGAAAAGTGGACATTTCTTCTACTATCGTTGGACAGATACTGGCAGAACTAGTGGTGTTGTATTTATAATAAACAAGAAACTGAAGGATAAAGTTGTAGAAGTTGAATGTTCCTTTGACAGAGCTGCACGACTCGTTATCCAACTCTCGAGAAGATACCATGCTCAGATTGTTCGAACTTATACACCCACCACAATTCATTCTAAACAGGAAATTGAAGAATTTTTTGAGAAAATTCGTGATCTAAATGATAAAGACAAACAGCACTTGAAGATAATTATGATGGGATATTTCAATGGAAAAATAGGACAACGGCAACAGAATAAAACTTCAGTAGGTAAATGCAGTCACGGCAATAGAAACCAGCGTGGAAATACAATCGTAGAGTTTGCAGAGGCAGAGGGGTTTCTCATCATGAACTCCTTTTTCAAGAAAAAGGGCGCCAAGGAAATGGGCGTGGAGGCATCCTAATGGATGGACAAGTGAAATTGATTTTATTATGTGTAACAAGAAATTTGTCATGGAAGACTGCAGTGTGCTGAACTAGTTCAACACAGGTAGTGACCATAGAATGGTAAGATGTAAGATGCACCTCAATGCTAAACTCGAGCGTGGCAAGCTCATAAAACAAACGAAGTGTATTGTCGTGACCAACCTTTAAAAAATCATAATACCTTCAAATTGTAACTGGGAAACAGATTATCTGCTCTAGAAGGTCTAACATCCGAAGAAGTGGAGATCTCTGAAGTTAACAGAAAAGTAACCAACGCCCTTATAGGAACTGCAACAAAATTAGCTGGGTCTAAGAACAAGTTGCATGTCAACAAATTATCAGGAAAATCCAAAATTATGATGCAAGAAAAGAAGAGAGATGAGGACAACTAAAGGAGATATGACTTCCAAAGTGGAATATATAGAGCTATACAGGACAGTACAAAAAAGTATCACTGAAGACGTAAGAAAATTCAACTGTGAACTAGTGAAGAAAGCAATTTGAAACACCCAATGCCTAAAGATAGCAAAGGGACATCTCAGTAAGGGAAGAAAACAGATTATGGCTCTAAGAAAAGAAGATGGTTCTGTAACAAGAAATTGAGGCGAAATTTTGACTAGAGTGAAAGATGTTTTCTACTCCAAATTATATGAAAGGGATGAAACATGTACTCCAGACATCATGAAAGGTACCAGTACCAGAGTTCTTCCAGTCCTCCCAGCAGATATTGCATATACAATCATGAACATTAAGCGGGGAAAAATCCCAGGAGAAGATGGAATTACTGTAGACATCATACAAGAAGCAAGTGGAGAAATCGAAACAGTACTCGCCCAAGTTTTCACTCGATGGTTTAATGAAGGGAAGATTCCTGAGGATTGGAAAACCGCTACAATGATCGTGCTACATAAAAAAGGTGACATTGAGGATCTCAGGAACTACAGACTTATCAGCTTCCTATCAGTGGTTTATAAAATATTCACTAAAGTTCTTTCAGACCGCTTGAAGGTGACACTGGGCATGGCTCAACCGAGAGAACAAGCTGGATTCAGGAGTAGCTACAGCACTATAGATCATATCCACGTACTGGGAGAACTAATTGAAAGAGCGAGGGAATATGAACTTCCATTGTGCATGGCTTTTATCGATTATGAAAAGGCCTTTGATTCAGTGACACCATCAGCAGTAACAATGGCTTTGAAATCCTGCGGTGTTGAAGATGCATACATTAATATTGTTAATAACATCTATGAAAATGAAAGTGCAAAGATTTGGGAGTTTGAGAATACAGCACACATAAAAATTGGGAAGGAGTGAGACAAGGTGACACCATATCTCCAAAGCTCTTTAATACCACATTGGAAAATGTATTTCAATCACTGAACTGGGAAAACAAAGGGATAAAGGTTGAGATTATCTAACTCACCTTCGTTTGCTGCTGACGTAGTCATTTTTGCAACTACCCCATCACTGCTGCAGAGTATGATCCAGGAACTTGCTGACAAGAGTAAAGAAGTGGGATTAAAAATGAACTTTCAGAAAACAAAAGTGATGTTCAATGCGTTTTCAAGAAATGAAGATTTATCGATTGATGGAGAAAAGCTGGAGATAACAGACACGTACGTTTATCTTGGACAGCAGATATCAAGTGAGGGTCACATTGATTAAGAAATTAATCGACGTACAAAACTTGCCTGGAGAGCTTTTGGAAGAAACAGCATAATTTTCAAGAGCAATATGCCGTTATGTCTTAAAAGAAAAGTGATTGATTAATGCATCCTTCCAGTGCTTACGTATGGTGCAGAGACATTGTCCTTGACTAAAAAAGACATACAAAAGCTGCAAACAACTCAAAGAAGCATAGAGGGGTGCATGCTTGGTGCAACCAAGAAAGATAAGAAGAGGAACTTATGGATCAGAAAAATGACAGGAGAGGAGAACATCATGATAAGAGTTAAATCCCTGAAATGGCAATGGGCTGGACATACTGCCAGAAGGACAGACCATCGATGGACAGCCGAAATTTTTGGTTGGATTCCAAGGGACAGGAAAAGACCCAGAAGAAGACCACATGTGAGATGGGTGGATGAAATTCGAAAGTATGCGGGATTAACATGGAGGAGACTGGCACAAGACAGACCATTGTGGAAGAGGCTTGGAGAGACCTTCGTCCAGCAGTGGATTGATAATGATTGACAATGATGATGATGATGATGATGATGTAGGGAACGAAGCCATGGTTGGAAAGAAATATCAGAACGGAGTTTTTGAGTAGCCCACGATACAAATCATGCAGTTCGAGCTATAACTTGTATAAGAACATCGTTATTGAGTGAAATAAAGTTAGCTTTGTCAAGTTTAACGCCCTTAATGATCACAAATAACTTGACATGTTCTGTGAGAGAAGCAGGGCCATCTAAATTAGGAGCAGTAGAAACACGAGAATAAGACTCTTCGTGTGGTATAGGAAACGGGTCAGAATATTTAGCAAGAGCAACACTTTTGGCCGCTCTAAACCACTCTGAATCAAGTTTGTCCCAAAAAGCAGAGATGTTGAATGCAGAGGCATCACTGGATTTTGCTTTGGAAGACCGAAAATTCTTGGGCTTGGTGCCCGTCGAGGGGCTTTTGAGAGGCTTCTTTTATTTCTGACATATTTTATTTAGTCAATAAAATCTTAAGATACTCCGCAGTTGTTGAGGAAAGAATACTAAGTTCTGCTCCCTGCTCCAGGTTCGGAACCGGATGGTTCTGTGGGTAAACTGTAATGGGTATCTGGATATCCCCGTAATGGAGAAAAATAATAAGAAGACAGAAGATGAGGAATCAGATATTCCTCTACAGGTGGAACCGCTGTAGTAGAAGTGGGAGAATCTGATCTGGGAAGCAGTGAAGAAAATCTTGCGACGTGGACGATACAGGGTTAAAATGGCTGGGATAATTTCAGCAGTGAAACCAAAGCTGTAACCAAGGAAATGTGGATAAACTAATTTCTGATGACCGTAGACCTTGTAACAATAGCAATATAACGCCGTTAGGACATTAGTCTTCTACGTCTTTGAAGCAAGTTCTACAGTGAACGAAGTGGGATATTGCAGGAGGGAATCTTTGCTAAGGAAGATTACCCTAGCTTGGCATCGAAAGCTCAGAATGTACTTGGACCCATTTTCTATTGGTGCTGCAGAGATAGTTTTGATGGATCCCAATACGCGACTACTTTGTGATAAAGCAGCCACAAGTACGTAATCAGGTACATGTTCACAAAGATTGGTTGCAGAGTAAGGGGTTCACCATTGCGATGGAAATCCTCACTATTTATACCCTTACAGAAAATAATTTCAACATATTCCAGTTTTACAAAATAAAAAATTACTCTGTGTGGCTTGCGAGCCATGTGAGCTATGGCACCTAAAGGCAAAATTTGTTGAAGAGCCACTGCATTTCTGGTGTATGCCTAATTCTTGCAATTTCTTCTGCGTTCAGTGTAGACTACTGTTTCTCCAAGATTGCTTACACAAAAAACATAGACAACTGGTTAATCCACCTGTTGCTCAAACAGCATACAAGTTATTTTTAAGTCCCTATGAAATTTTCCGTTTCAAGTGATAATTGAACCGGCTTAAATAATGAGTTTGCCTTTTTACCGGTACCTATACTTCTTACATGTTTTAATTCCTCTAAATTATGTTTATTAGGTGTACAAATAAGTTTTAAAGCGTTTTAAGACAACGCAACGTGTAATTTGAGAGGAAACAACAATAACTTTACAAATCAAAATATGGGCCGTCATTATCTATCACCTTCCGCTATCGGTCGGGCAACTGATGGATTTTTTTTTTTTTTGATTGGAGGTTTAACGACCACCGTGAGCAACTCAATGGGCTATAACCAGTCGCCCGTCCCTAATTTAGGGTCACTGGTTTCAGGGAAGGGAGAGAACCAGTGCCGTAAGACAAACACAACATCCGTGTCTCACCGGGATTCGAACACGTACCTCTTTTGGACGAATGGTCAGAGGCCATCGCTTAGACCACTGCACTACCGCGGCAGCTGACGTATTTCAGCCATGAAGAATACTTCGTCGTGTGACGCGATGAAGTCGTTAACCCATTTTTACCCTTCGTCAGATGTCCGGAACCGTGCAGCAGACAAACCTTGTTTCATCGATTGGAACAAATCATAATCTGAAAGGGCTATGTCGGGACTATACGCCGGGTGCTCCAAACCTTCGTCAGCTAAGCGTCAATAACATTTCTTTGACAGATTTCGAGACATGCGGCGTAGCGTTGTCATGCAATAATTTCCCGGACGCAATCCTTTGCTTGTGAATACACGTTTCCGACAGATTTCCTAGTTCAATCGGAGCAATTGTTGCTTGTAGTGATCAGCAGTAACAGTTTGACCCACTTCCAATAGTTTATAATGGAGCACACACACCCTTCGTATCCCACCAAATGCGCAGGGCAACTGTATTGGTGTGAATGTTGCGTTTCGGTGTCGAAGTCGTTGCTTCACCGGGGTCTACCCAGTGTTTTTTGCATTTGTGATTGTCGTACCATACCCAATTTTCATCACCCGTAACTGTTTTCCACAGGAAATACTTTCTCTGTTGTTTTTTCGACAGATTCAAACACTTCATGACACGCGCTCATCCTTGTTCCTCTGGCTCAGGTCATGTGGCACCCATTTTCCTTCCTTCTGAATCTTTCCCACTGCGCGCAAGCGATTGGAAATGGTTTGTCGAGTTACCCCCAGTAGTTCAGCTAGTTATTTTTGCATTTAAGACAAATCTTCATCCAGCAATGCTTGCAGTTCCTCATGTGCAACCTCCTACGGGGCGCTGATACGTTCACGATCGCTAACATCAAATTCACCTGCTTTAAACCGTCTAAGCCAAACCCACACGTGCTTTTCAATACAATATTCTCCCCTAGAACAGAACAGATTGATACACATGTATTTGTAGTACTTTTTTCTTGATGAAATTGGTAACGCATGCAGTGTCGAATAAATGTAGTACCGCTATACACCTTTCACCTACCGATGGGCAAAGGCGTTTGACTGTTGGCCTAACTTCTGTGTTGAGCAGTTACGATCTTATCACAACAACGTGGGGGAATGTCGGATATGTAAATTAGCGGTACATGTTACACAGAAAACGCTTTAAAACTAATTTGTACACCTAATATAAAGCCATCGGACTGTTACAGTTACGTACGTAAGTGGGGATAGCAGACGTCGATAGCTATTGAGTAATATTAATAACTTTCTTCTTCAGTGTATATATGTTTAAAAATATTTTGTTTTCTGCCCCAAGTCTATATTACCGGAGTATCTGTTTGAACGAGAAATACACTCTTGTCAGAATGCGAGCTTTGCTTTTCAAAAGAACATAGCAGAGAACTAGAATTTCACATTAGTGACGCAAATGCAGATTCCTCCAATGTCACGACGGAGCAGCGATTGATTATTAAAATTTCAAGCATTACGCAGAACTGAACTTATCTTTCAAGACGTCATTAGATTTAATTATGCATTTTTTCCGCCATCACTCGATCTTGGTAGATATGGAATTGTTTAACCATTCTCAGGTGCACATTTCCTCGTGAGAAGAAGCTTCATTAAATTCCATTCTTAATTAACTTTCCCTTCAGCCTTATTTAAAATGCTCTTCGATCACATTATTACAATACCATTATTAAATTCCATTCGTAATACCTTGGACCGTTACATGTCGATAATGTGCTTTCATCAGCTTTGAGGTTCTACTGAGTTTAATTTCAATGGTAAAAGCTTCTTCACTTTTATTATTCAAGGGCTTTTACATTCAAACAGAGCTTTGTTCATATAGTCAAAGATTTCATAATTGGGATTATTCATAACTTATAATTCACTTTGTTTCCTCAGCGATTTCTTCAAATTAGAAGAAAGTTATCAAAAGAAAAAAATAATATTGCAAAATTAAAACAAAGTTTAAAGGCTGTAGTTCCTAACTAATGAAATATGTAAAATGATGGATATTCAAATCACTTCCTCTTTCAAATATTGCGAATTGCATTACGACTTTGAAAATTGCATTTCGCAAGGTTGCACTTTCAAGTTTCGAATTATTTCGCTCCAGGAGAAGACGGATGTCGGTATTCCAGGGATTGAGTTTTCATTTCTGGGTCCTAATGGTTAACCCAAATCTCCTCACCAGTCACAACTCTTTAGAGGAAATTACTTCCATATTTTTATTAGCGAGCAGGTAACCTTTGGAATGTTTGAAGTCTTGATTTCTTTATTTCAGTCGTTAGGTGACGCAGTACCAACGAATACACAAGGCGTTGTATCATTCCTGAAACGTTAACAATGTCATTGCAACTACTTAAACTTATGTTCAGCTTATCTACTATGATTGTTTGAGTTATTCTTCTACATATTCCCTGTTGACGTTATCAACTTTTTGCCTGTTCAAATCGCAAGTTGCGATTACTGAATTCCCACTGCGCGGCCGAATTTTACGGCCTCCACTGCCCTTTGATTTTCTTACCCAACGACGAACGGTGCTCATGCATAAAGTTCGAGAACCATAAACTGCCACTAATCTAGAGTGAATTTCTTTGGGAGGTATATTTTCGTGACTTAAAAGCTCTATAATCGATCGTTGTTTGACACCGGTCGGCGCAGTTGAAAAAGAATCATCAATTTTAAATACAATTTAGGAATAGAAGACTGTGGCACAATGTTGGGACTACGTTAAATTGCAAGGCTGTGCTACTTGGGATGGAAACACGCCGTCTGATGAAATCATGGCTGCAACTCTATAGCGCCGATATGAGAGTGCGTACGTCTGTTTGGCGTAAATCATACGAATCTATGAACTCAGCCTGTCGTGTTGGGATCATACAGGCAGATGGAGGTGGTATAACAGTTTCGAGTACACTTTGATGGGCTTCATTAGGAGGTCTCCATACCCATCGTGATCCCCATCACCGGCACAATGTACGTGAACATCTTTTAGGCCATTTAAACCTATTCGTAACGATTACCTTCGGCGCCATCTTTCAACAGAGCAATGCCATATCGCATATTTCTCGAGTGGCGATCAATTTTCCCCAGTAGTATTCAAGTGAAGTTTCCACACTCGAATGGCTCCCTTGATCGCTCAGGCCTCAACCCTATTGATATATTGTAGAACGAAATGGTGAAATCTGTTCGAGCCCGCCAGCCTGCACAAGCAACTGTGGATGATCTACAACATGTGATCTTCGCTTCATGGGCAACAATACCATCATTGTTTTTTTAACACCTCATTAAGCCCTTATCAAAGTGTCCAGCTACTGTTTTGGGAGCAATAGTGGAGCAAATACACTCACGGACAATGAAATTTGCACACCAAGTAGGAAGCATCGAATTGAACTGAAATTTTATGGACATAATGATACAGACGAATGATAGACATGATGGCAAAAACAGAGCTGCAGGACAATTACAGAGGGATGTGTGGCACGCAATCCGGTCATCTTCAATAGCGCGTCGCACCGCCTCGTACGGAGATACAAGCTGCAATACGGTCCGGCATGGAGGCAAACAGACGCCTGATGTTGTCCTGCGGCAGACTGGCCCACACGTGTTGGACGGTGTGCTCTAGTGCGGCACGGCGGCAGCCGGTGTTTCAACTGGACCCACACATGCTCGATAGGGGACATGTCCAGGTAGAGGGCAGGCCATACTAGTGTCTGGACATGAGGTAAGCAGTCCTGGGCAACCTGAGATATGTGCCAACTGGCATTATCTTGCTGGTAAAGCTCACCTTGAATCCCAGGCCAGGAATGGGAGCACATGGGGCCGTAAGATTTCATCCTACATACCGCTGGCCCATCAATGTTCTACGTACCACTACTGGAGCTGATCGGCTATCGTAGGCAATGGCTCCCCAGACCATAATGTCTGAAGTGGGAGAGATGTGGCGTTCGTTCGATAGCGAGGTTCGAATTGTGCCGTTGACACGGGAACCTCCACACCTGGACGCGATGATCACCTGTTCCCAAAACAAAGCAGCACTCGCCTCTAAACGCCACACGTCTATAGTCTGTGGCGTTCCGCGTCTTTCTGCACACGGAGCCGGCGATATTCCGGTGTTAATGGACGCACACGTAAGGAACGTTGGGTTCGCAGATTTGCTTCCGCGAGGCTTTGGGAAATGGTTCGTGGGTACATAGGAGTGGCTATATCTGCCTGTATAGTGGGCCGTGTACCCGTGGGATTCGTTCGTGCCTGGAGCACGATTCTTCGATCCTCTTTACCGGTGGTGGTCCTGGTCCGTCAGCAGCCGCTCCGCCGTGTGGCAGTACCGTTACGTGTCCACTGCTCCCAACACAGTCGGACAGTATGGTCAGAACGATCCACGTGATTGGCTATGCGGCGTGCCGACCGCCCTGCCGTCTTCAGCCCGATGATTCGGCCTTTCTCAAAGTCCGTAAGTTGCGTAAATCTACGTCCCTGGCGTCTATCAGGCATTTTTGTCACTGTGTACTCTTGCTTGCGTTGGCCGGTGCTTTTCGCTTTCATGGGGCTTCGACTACACGCCAGTTTATAAGGCCGCCGGTTTGTGCTTGCAGCGCCACCACAGGGTATGCGGTCATGCGTATTTGCACCAAACGTGGATCATCTGCCTACCAACATGCACTCTAGCTATTAGCGAAGTTTCTCGGTTGTAGCATGTTTCCTTCTAGGTGCACGAATTTCATTGTCCGTGAGTGTACATTAATAGGTAGGCTTATATAACGAATAGTTCATTCCTTATGGACACCACTAAAAATCATACTGAACGTCACAGCTCTCGAACCAATACTAACGCAATAATCTGACATTACTACGTCATTCATCTTCACGGATGCTGAATCAGTGATGACATTGCTGTGTTCAAACCGGAGAAAATCTGCGGTGTACCCCACTGCCCTTTGTTAAATATCACGAGCTTTACTCTTTCGAAATACTGTTTTGCCACATGCAGTTACCAAGTGGAGATATTTGTTCACTTGTTGTTCTTCATCTACACTATAAAATTGTATAACTGCGCAGATGGTTGCTTGGGGATATCCATTGCAATCCAGCTACACAATTTTGTCACCAGTCCTTGGGTATCATCATCATCATCATTGTCAACCATTATCAATCCACTGCTGGACGAAGGTCTCCCCAAGTTTCCTCCACAACGGTCTGTCTTGTGCCAGTCTCCTCCATGTCACTCCCGCATATTTACGAATTTCATCCACCCATCTCCCATGTGGTCTTTTTCGGGTCTTTTCCTGTCCCTTGGAATCCAATCTAAAATTTCGGCTGTCCATCTATGGTCTGTCCTTCTGGCAGTATGTCCAGCCCATTGCCATTTCAGGGATTTAACTCTGATCATGATGTCTTCCACTCTCGTCATTTTTCGGATCCACGAGTTCCTCTTCTTATCTCTCCTGGTTATACCAAGCATGCACCTCTCCATGCTTCTTTGAGTTGTCTGCAGCCTTTGTATGTCTCTTTTAGTTAAGGTCCACGTCTCTGCACCATACGTAAGCACTGAAGGATGCATTGATCAAACACTTTTCTTTTAAGACATAATGGCATATTGCTCTTGAAAATTATGCTGTTTCTTCCAAAAGCTCTCCAGGCAAGTTTTGTACGCCGATTAATTTCTTCATCAATGTGACCCTCACTTGATATCTGCTGTCCAAGATAAACATACGTATCTGTTATCTCCAGTTTTTTCTCCATCAATCGATAAATCTTCATTTCTTGTAAAAGCATTGAACATCACTTTTGTCTTCTGAAAGTTCATTTTTAATCCTACTTCTTTACTCTTGTCAGCAAGTTCCTGGATCATACTCTGCAGCTCTGATGGGGTAGTTGCAAAAATGACTACGTCATCAGCAAAACGAAGGTGGGTTAGATAATCTCCATTAATCTTTATCCCTTTGTTTTCCCAGTTCAGTGATTGAAAGACATTTTCCAATGTGGCATTAAAGAGCTGCGGAGATATGGTGTCACCTTGTCTCACTCCCTTTCCAATTTTTATGTGTGTTGTATTTTCAAACAGCCGAATCTTTGCACTTGCATTTTCATAGATGTTATTAATAATATTAATGTATGCATCTTCAATACCGCAGGATTTCAGAGCCGTGGTAACTGCTGATGGTTTCACCGAATCAAAGGCTTTTTCATAATCGATAAAAGCCATGCACAATGGAAGTTGATATTCCCTCGCTCTTTCAATTAGTTCTCTCAGTACGTGGATATGATCTATTGTGCTGTAGCCACTCCTGAATCCAGCTTGTTCTCTCGGTTGAGCCATGTCCAGTGTTACCTTCAAGCGGTGTGAAAGAACTTTAGTGAAGATTTTATAAACCACTGATAGGAGGCTGATAGGTCTGTAGTTCCTGAGATCCTCAATGTCACCTTTTTTATGTAGCAGGATCATTGTAGCATTGTTCCAATCCTCAGGAATCTTCCTTCATTAAGGCATCGAGTGAAAATTTGGGCGAGTACTGTTTCAATTTCTCCACTTGCTTCTTGTATGATGTCTATAGTAATTCCATCTTCTCCTGGAGCTTTCCCCCGCTTCATGTTCTTGATTGCATGAGCAACTTCTGCTGGGAGGACTGGAAGAACTCTGGTACCTTTCATGATGTCTGGAGTACATGTATCATCCCTTTCATATAGTTTGGAGTAGAAATCTTTCACTCTTGTCAAAATTTCGCCTCTATTTCTTGTTATAGAACCATCTTCTTTTCTCAGAGCCATAATCTGTTTTCTTCCCTTACTGAGATGTCCCTTTGCTATCTTTAGGCTTTGGTTGTTTTCAATTGCTTTCCTCACTAGCTCACAGTTGAATTTCCTTACGTCTTCAGTGATACTTTTTCGTGCTGTCTTGCATAGCTCTATATATTCCACTTTGGAAGTCACATCTTCTTTAGTTGTCCTCATCTCTCTTCTTTTTTGCATCAACATTTTGGTTTTTCCTGATAATTTGTTTACATGCAACTTGTTCTTAGACCCAGCTAATTTTGTTGCTGTTTCCATAAGAGCTTTGGTTACTTTTCTGTTAACTTCAGAAATATCCACTTCTTCCGATGTTAGGCCTTCTAAAGCAGAGAATCTGTTCTTCAGTTCCAACTTGAAAGTATTATGGTGTTTTTTAAGGTTGGTTATGTCAATACATTTTGTTTGTCTTATGAGCTTGAAACGTTCCAGTTTAGTGTTGAGGTGCATCTTACATCTCACCAATCTATGGTCACTACCTGTGTTGAACTTGTTTAGCACACTGCAGTCTTCGATGACGAATTTTTTGTTGGTCTTTGGATAGTCATGAGTTCGAGAACTGGATGGGGCTTTGCTTTAGCATTTTGCCGTGAGGCACAGGTTCTCGCCATTTTAAGGAGACATTGGCTTTAAGTTACTGTAAAAAATAAGTGGCGATGGAAAATTTTTTGAAAATAACATGCAGCAAAGTTGTCGGTAAGTGTCCGTCTTTTAACGAAGTTTCCGTTCTTAAAAGTGCCCGTTTTTTTACGCTTTCGATCCGTAGGTTAAATAAGCGTATATGCTCCAGCTGGGTATTGTTCACTTGACCGAGAGATCACTTGACCGAAAATCACTTCGCCGAAAATCACTTGATCGAAAGGTGCATTGCACCGAAGGGTCACTTGACCGAAAAGTTCATTTCATCGAAAGGTCACTTCAGCTAAAAGTTCATTTCATCGAAAGGACATTTGATCTAAAAGTTCATTTCACCGAAGCATTACTTTACCTAAAAGTTCATTATATCGAAAGATCATTTCACCGAATGGTCAGTATATCGAAAACTTAGAATTTTGTTTGTTAGAGATCTGTTGGAGTGTGATGCGGGATTTTGAAAAACTGGCCACCTAAACATTATTGGATTGTATAAAAAATACACTTTTAATTTCTATGAAAATGAGTAGGTTTTTGGAAATATAACATTAATTATAAGGCCTAGATTCGTGCCTCTTTGTCAAATGTTAATCCTCCGAGCTCATATTCATAAGGGTTACATAGCAAATCAAGTAAATAATGTTCAACCTTTACTCAACCACAAAACATTTATTACTTGGCAGCAAGCCAAGATACAGGCCATTTTGACAGATTTTTACCCTACTCATATTCATAAGCTTTACATTTTGCTCAATTTTAATACATTAATTTTAAGGCCTTATAGGCCTAGATCTGGTAATTTTTAGCGAATTGTTCAGATTCATAAGATTTACATAGCAAGACAAATTAATAATGGGGAATTTTTCCCAGATCCAAAATTTTAATTTTAAGGTCTTGGGCCTAGATTTGGACTCTTTTATCAAATTTTAAGCTACAGTACTCATATTCATATCGGTTATATGACAAGCAAAGTTAATAATTTCATACATTTGCTCAGACACAAAGAATTAATTTTTAAGGCCTAAGGCCTCAGTTTAGGCCTTTTTAGCAAATTTCAATCACCCCACGTCATTCTCATAAGGTTTACAAATTAAGTCAAGTGAATAATGTTCGACATTTACTAAGATACAAAAATTAATTTTAGGTCCCTAGACCTTAGCTTAGGCCTTTTTAGCAAATGTCAGTCATGCGTGCTCATATTAATTGCCCACGCACTCAAGTTAGTAATTTTAAACTTTTAAGCAGCCATGGGTGCTCATATTAGTTTACACTCGAAGTCGAGTTAATAATTTTGCGCTTTCACCCAGGCATAAAACAATTAATTATAAGGCCACAGGCCTTTTATAAATATGGGCTCAGACGATTAAAATTCGCTGAAATGGCCTAAGCCGAGGCCTAGGGACTTAAAAATTATTTTTTATTTTTTATTTTTTTGGCTGAAAAAATGTGCAGCATTATTAACTTGATTCTTTTTTTCCTGAAAAAATGTGCAACATTATTAACTAGACTTTTCATGTAAACCTTATGAACATGAGCACTGAACATGACTTTTATGTACACCTTATGAGCATGATTAAAATTTGCTAAAAAGGCCTAAGCTGAGTCCTAGGGACTTAAATTAGTTATTTTTGTCCTAAGACTAAAGCTTTGTGTTCTCTGCGACACGGAGAAATCAAAAGTGCAATTTGAGTATGATCGCAAAAACGTTTCGGGGTCTGTCTGCCGAATTCGCACCATGCTTCAACAGATCCTGTAATGAAATATAAAGTTTTCGACAAACTGACACTCCGGAGAAATGACCTTTCGATGAAATGAACTTTTAGGTAAAGAGACCTTTCGGTGAAATAAACTTTTCGATGAAGTGACCCTTCGGTGAAACGTACCTTTCGATCAAGTGGCCCTTCGGTGAAATGAACGTTTCGATCAAAGGATCTTTTGGTGAAACAATCTTTTCGGTGAAATGATTTTCGGTCAATTGACTCTATGGTGAAGTAAACGTCGGGCAAATGAACCACCCCCGCTCCAACTTTGTCCGCCTGTCCGCACTATAACTCACGTAAAAATTGTTCGATTTCAATGAAATTTTAGTATGTGGTAGGGGACAACCTTTTGAAGAACCCTATTGAAAATGGACGAAGTGGGGTTAAAGGTCACGACATAAGAGCTGGATCCATTACATTGACCTTATGCGCCATAACTTGCGTAAACATGGTTCGATTTCAACGACATTTTAGTATGTAGTAGGACACCTGCTGGGGACGAACCCTGTTGAAAACGGGTGAAATGGGTTTTAAGGTCAGGACATAGGAGCGGGATCCATTCCATAGCCCTCATGCGTTATAACTTGCGTACATATGGTTCGATTTCGATGAAATTTTAGTATGACGCAGGGACTTACCGTGGGACGAACCCTATTGAAAACGCATGAAGTGGGGTCAAAGGTCAGGACATAGGAGCGCGATGCATTCCATTGACCTTGTGCATCATAACCTACGTAAAAATGGTTCGATTAAGACAAAACTTGATCATGTTGTTCCGGAAGTATATTTTACCGGTTCTGTTGAACATCATCGAAATGGGGTCAAAGGTCGGGTCATAGGAGTGAGATTTATTCTGCAGTCATCATCCTCATAACTTGTGTAATAACTTGAGTAACGATTTCTGGAATGTTGGAAAGCGTATCATAATCAATGCATTGCATGATTTTACTAACTTGTTCTTATTAACTTCTGTATTTTCACAGATTTTCCACAGACAGTAATTCCGTTTATTTCAGAAAAGTCCGTTGTAAGTTTTTCTGTAGAAATTTCTCAAAATCGGAAACCGTGAATTTTTCAGCCATTACGCGAGATAATGCTTTCGCGAAGGTAATGGGATCGAAACGAAGTCGAGTGGGTTGGCTCTAACCAAGCCGGGCGCCTTACCCACTGAGAGTCTTCGAAATCGCACTAACGTTAATGATAAAATGAGTTGAACCCCAATCGTTTTTTTATGCTTTCCAACCGTAAGTTGAAGAAGCGTACATGCTCCGGCTTTGTCCGTTTGTCTGTCTGTCAGTCTGTCTGCAAGAAAACTCGCGTAAAATGGTTCGATTTCGATGAAATTTTAGTATACGGTAGGGGACAACCTGGCGACGTACCCTATTCAAAATGGACGACATGGGGTCAAAGGTCCGGACAAAGGAGAAGGGATCCATTCCATCGGCCTTATGCGTAATACATTACGTGAAAATGCTTCCATTGGGACAAAACGTTATATTGTTGTTCCGAAGCTATACTGAACCAATTCTGTTTAATATCATCGAAATAGGATCAAAGGTCAGAACACAAGAGCGAGATTTATTCCACAGCCGTTATCCTCATAACTTGACTAAAAATGCTTCTATTTCGATAAAACTTTAGCATGTTGTTTCGGAGGAGGTAACTGAACCGGTTCTGTTTAATATCATCGAAATGGGGTCAAAGGTCAGGGCACATGAGTGATATTTATTCCACGGCCATTACCCTCATTACTTGGCTAAAAATACTTCTATTGCGACAAAACTTTATCATGTTTTTCCGGAGGTATACTGAACCAATTCTGTATAATATCATCGAAATGGGGTCAAAGGTCAGGGCAGAGGAGCGAGATTTATTCTACAGCCATTATCCTTATAACTGGAATAATAACTTCAGTAATGATTTCGAGTATGTTGGGGGACGTATCATAATCACGCATTGCACCATTTTACTAACATTGCACGATTTTATTTTTTCTTCATTAATACGAGGGATTTGGTCATTTTATTTTCTGCTAGAGTTTATTATTTTTTGAATATGTTTGTAATATTATTTTTACTGTAGGATGATCTTATCACAGATTAAGACATTTTTTCAGCTTGATACTCCGAAGCAACAGAATGTTTTAGTACTTTACTATAAATCTTATTTTTTAACTGACAATAATTTTCACTTATCTTTAAGAAAAGGTCAAATGTACCGTTTTATGGTATTATTTCACAAAACTTCTAAATATAAATATACTGTTGATAGCTATAATAGCTTTTGTTTCAAGGATACCACAGGCTGATACATATAGACATCGTATAATCACCTGTACAATAATTTAAATCTCGGTTTCTTACCGTAACACAATATATAATAGTTAGTGCGCAAAATGCGGGTGGCCGCTCCGGTGGCGCAGTTGTCTAAGCGATGGCCTCTGATCATTCGTCCGGAAAGTGTCCTGGTTCGAATCCCAGTAAGGCATAGATGTTGTGTTTGTCTTACGGTGCTGGCCCTCTCCCTTCCCTAGAGCCAGTGACCCTAAATTAGGGACGGGTGACTGCTTGTAGCCCATTGAGTTGCTCACGGTGGTCGTCAAACCTCCAATAAAAAAAAACAAAAACAATGCGGCAGAGGAGAAGAAATATCCTGTACTACAATATACAAATTTCATGCGATATGCCATCCACAATGTGTGATCTCTCTGCAGAACTTCAAAATCAGTTCCTTTCACAGATGATTGAAATTTAACAGTTAATCAAACCTCAAATATTCTCGCAAATCTGTCATATGAGGGGAATTGTTTCGTCATATGGATAGAGAAAAAGTGAGAACAGATTTTATCCGTTAATTACAGAAGGGATTGTGAAAAGCTTTCTGAAAATTCAGAATTTTCCGTTGAGACAACTTAAAAACGGCAACTTATCGTCAATATAAGAAAGGAATTGCGGAAAGCTTTCTGAAAATTCAGAATTTTCCTCCGTTGAGACAACTTGAAAACGACAGCTTGCCGTCAATATAAGAAAACAATTGCAGAAAGCTTTCTAAAAATTCAGAATTTTCCTCGAAAACCAGAAATTTGTGACATTCAGGTTTCTTTCCGTCATTTCGCGGAAACGGCGATGCCAGAAAAATGCATCATTAATTCACGAAAAGAATCATGGCTCGTGAATTTGAGAAATGTTTTTTGGCAGTGTAGCATTGAGCGACTTGTGAAAAACGATTCCGAGTCCTCGATTGCTCCTAGTTGTCATTGACATTGCCTATACACAAGTGTACGTGATGCTTTTTAGACTCTTTTCGCGTGTGCATTTCGTCACTTTGATGTTATTTATTTGTTTTGTGGTTTAGTAACCACGGTTAGCAAATCTTAAGGATGAGGATGGGGAACCATTCACATGAGTGTGTGCTTAAATAGGCAAAAGTTTTCTAAAATATTATCTCGGATGCCCATGCTAATTTTGTGCAGAAGATTATTATTTATTATTTATCCACTGTTTGTTTTTTTGTTTTTTGACTGCAGGTTTAACTACCACAGTGAGCAACTCAATGGGGTATAAGCATCCGCCATTACCTAATTTAGAAGAAGGAAGTGGGAGGGTCAGTGCCGTAAGACAAACACGACATCCTTGCCTCACCGGGATTCGAACCTGGACTCTTCACGGACGAATGTTCATAACATCAAACAGAGGTCATCGCTCTTTCCACGTTTATAAGTGAGTCACGAAAAATTTCTTATTGGCTGCCACCGGGAATCGAACCCAGGATCTTCCAGTTACGCGACGGATATGCTTCCAATGCACTACAGCAGCCTCGAACTCCTCCAGACTCACACACACTAACTGCCCAGACAATTGGGTAGGTTGCTTCTTGGAGCCCCGCACAATGCTGGGGATTCACCGAAGGTGGTAAGCAGCAACTGAATAAATAATTAGGCGGCGAATGAATAATTAATACAGACATTTGACGTGGACCAGAAACATCAAACAGAAGTTATAGCTCTTTCCACGTTTATAAGTGAGTCACGGAAACATTCTCATTGGCCATCACCGGGAATCGAACCCACGGTCTTCCAGTTACGCGCCGGACATGTTTCCACTGCACCTCAGCAGCCTTGAATCCTCCAGACTCACACACACTAACTACCAAGCCAATTTCCCGGGGGCGGCCAATGATACTTTTTCGTGACTCACTTACAAACATGGAAAGAGCGATGACCTCTGTTTGATGTTCCTGGTCCACGTCAAATGTCTTTATTACTGTAAGAATGGTCATAAGCCAGCGCTTAGAGCACTAGGCCTTCGGGGGCATCCACAGTTTACCTACAAACAACAAGAACAAAATACAATAAGAGAGATACCAATGTCAGCCATTCACCTCTATTGTACCCCAAATACTTAGGTGTACACTGGGTCTGCGAGGATTTTAAAACGAGCCATACGACGTCCCATCTGACGCCAAACTGCCGTGAGTAGCCTCATCTGAACACTTTTCACTGCATTCATCGGCGATCGCCAGGATCGGGGATAAAACAGCATGTCCCTCTTCCTCCTGGTCCGGAGAGAGAAGCGATCGTGACTGCTAATGCGTTCGATGAACCATTCAATCTTCGCTTTTTCACTACCGTTTCTTTAGTTAGGGAAAGGAATAATCGGATCCTTTCACACTCCCTCTTAGACGAACCTTACGCAAAGTTATCTTCTCTCTGTGTGATTGGAAACCATCTATTGGAAAACTCGACTTCTAACGCATATTCTATTTTAACTTCTCTTTTGAGTCTCTTTTTCTATGTAAATTTGAGTTCGTCCTCTCAGACATTTTCAAATCTTAACGTTATGTCTTTTACCTCAAACGATAAAAATGTTGGCAACACTGAGGTCGGAAAAAGTGTGACGTATGTGTGCCCGCTTAAGAACGGTAGATAAAAAGGCAATGCAGTGGTTGTTTAAGGGGAACGGAAATAACCTCAGGCAGGTACGAACGCTCGAACCACTAAATATCCGCTGTATGTCGGTTCGGCACGTCAAGCTGCCGGACCTTGGGTACTGCCCCCCCCCCCCCCCGGTAATAAATAAGGGCACCTTCCTCACCTTTCTACCTCGCTTCCGTGTGACTTTCCTACTTTCCTACCTGGGTACAGACACTCCTTTCCTAAAATCCTCTACATATGATCTGATCTGTTCAAGGGGATTGATGTTATTAATTATAGACGTGCTGTTATACACTGTGCGTCATAGAATTTTTAAGACTGGCGCTAGATTTCAGCCTACGGTGGCGGCACCAGTGTAATCGCGAATGCGTTATAAACCGTGACCATCTGCTTGGTTTCTGCCAAAAGTACTGCGCAGTTGTTGAAGTAACCCAAACGAAACGGCCGTTCATTAGAGAAGTAAATTTTTTTCATGTTGAATTATTAAGATGGAACAAAGGGCTGTTATTAAATTTAACGCAAAACTTGGTAAAAGTAGCTCAGAAACGTACCAAATGATGAAACAAGTTTACTGCGAGTTTTGTTTAAGTAGATCAAATGTTTTCCTGTTGCACAAACAGTTTTTGGACGGAGGAGATACGCTACAAGATGATAAGCACACCGAAAGACCAAGTTCATCTAAGACACCTGAGATTATTGAAAAAGTGCGTGATTTCGTGGCAAACAATCGATGTGTGTCACTAAGAATGATGGAAGAGTCTTTAAACATCAACAAAGAAACGATTCGAACCATCCTGCATGAAGATTTGGGCAAAACAAAAGTCTGTGTTAAGTTTGTTCCACACGCGTCAACCAATGAACAAAAATCAAGGAGAAGTGCACATTGCAGAGACATCATTTCAGCCGCTGAAAATGATCCAAACTTCTAAAAATCGATTGTTACAGGTGATGAAACATGGTGTTTTCAATATGATCCTAAAACAAAACGACAAAGTGCGGAATGGAAGTCAAAAAACTCACCACAAGCAAAAAATACAAGAAACGTTCCATCGAAAATAAAAACAATGCTCATTACATTCTTCGATAGTAAGGGTATTTATTATCCACAAAGAATTTTTCCAAGTGGACAAACAATTACTGGTGAGTTTTATTTAAATGTTTTGAGGCGTTTGATGGGCAGAATTCGTCGCATTCGTCCAGAATATCGGGATGAAAACAGTTGGTGTTTGTTGCACGATAATGCACCCAGTCACACCTCACTTCTTGTTCGTACATGTTTGGCGAAAAATAACGTCTGTGTGTTGAATCATCCACCGTAATCGCCTGATGTAGCACCCTGCGACTTTTCTTTATTCCCAAAACTTAAAATGACGTCAAAAGGGTGTTATTTCGATGATATTTTGACCATAAAAACAGCTTCGACGCGTGCGTTGGAGGCAATTCCGCAAAGTGAACTGGAACAGGCATTCGAATCATTATTAAATCGCTGTAACAAGTGTATTGAAGCCGGAGGGACTTATTTTGAATAACAAACCAAAACAAATTATAATTTGTTGTTTCTATTTCATTTTACAGACCCAATCTTAAAAATTCTTTGCTACACTGTGTATTGTGTCTGTATGTTACATAACTGGTATTGTATCGAGTAATCCAATATCATATGAGAGTCTGGAGTCCACCCATGTAAGCAAAATAAAGGTATTTGTAAGCACTACTTGACCTCTTCCTTGTAAGATGTATGAGTACATTCTAATATTGCATTTACCTAGCAGACATAACGTAATTACTGAAGTAAGGACTAAGTTACAGCGCAAAGAATATCACGTTATAGCCTATGAAAATACATTAAGTTGAGACAGATCCCCAATCCTTAACCTTTAGTAAAGAACTGTAGGCCATTCCAATATTAGAAACTCAGAAAAATCTCAGTAGCAGCTGACACATTTGGCAATAGCGACAACCTTTATATAAAGACACCGGACAAAAAATATGTCACCTACAGCAATATATGCAATTGTTTAATATTGTTACGACCCACCCCCGCCATTAATTTAGTAATCAATGGGCGTAGTGCATGTATTATATTAATTAAGTATTAATTATGTTTGAGGCTTGATTGGAGTTTAAAAGTGTAAACAGCAGAGAAAGTTTTATCTGGGGGTTTGGAAAGAAAAGAGGCGAAGAATTCTGTCTCTGGCTGGGTGGTCTCAGAATAGCTCTGTTAGGTCATAAATATCAGGGCGCAGCTCTCGGCTGGTCTAAACAGGGTACATTTCGAAGAGGGACCACTTGTAAAAATGAATGAAGATGGGAGACCAAAGGTTTAGAGAATAATCGTAAATTCGTCGATTGTTTGTGGCATTTTCGAGAACAATTGCTCTCTGTGTGGTCCGTGCAGAAAAATAAGATTTCGCACTTAGCGTGAAAATAAGGAAGACAGTTCAGTTGTCTGTACGCTCTCCGATGTGAAAGGCTGGATTGGATGCCTTGGATCTGCTATATGAATTGGTAAAAATGAAGCAGCGAACCTCCCCGCATTTTGGGTAAGAAATGGAGACGACAACTTGAGGCGGCTCATGGAGATGCCAGTTTGCCATAAAGAGAGCGGAATGCCTAAATCCGCGTGATAAAGCAGAAATTTCTAGGCTGGGAGCCTAATGGAAATTAGCGACTGGTTGGCCCAATGAAAGCAAAGTTACAGACAAATTCAGAAGTCTGCGAGTGGACAGTAGTCATTCCAATGAGAAGCGAAGCCTAGCGAAGTCGGGTTCGAATGCCAACCACTGCAGTGTGGAATCATCATCCCCCATTCATCCCCTACTGTGGAGGAAGTTAAGAATCGCGCTTTTCTTACGAAGCGATGCTTCCTCAACAAACGCCTGGATGTGTGTGTGTGTGTGTGTGTGTGTGTGTGTGGTTACGTAAACAGCGCAGCCTCTACGTGTAAGAGCGCCCAGGGAACGCAGCTCCTACAATGAAATCTTCCATGTGAAAAGGAAGGTGTGTTTTACTCTACTAGTGCAATCACAATTTGGATTTATTCTTAACAGCATCCATGTAAGTAGAAACATTTTGTTTTTGTTATAATTTCTGCTACGCAAGTTAGTTGAGGAACTGAACTAATATATTTCCAGAACTGAACTAATGTATTTCAAGAACTGAACTGAGAAATAGTAAGACTGAACTGTGGAATTTAAGTTCATTAAAACTATCTCGCGGGAACTGATTTAGGTCAAAGTTGACCCAATACTCATGTTCAGAAGACAGCTAAATTTTATGCATATGTGTGCCATTGTTATGTTTTCATAACTAATTAAATATTTTGTTTAGGCAGTCAGCGCAGTCATAGAACACATTATTTATGTGTACGCATGCGATTGGTTCAAATTATTTAAGTGTATGCCCATATAATACAGTTTTCGCGCCAAGAACTCCGTCGAAAGAGATCAGTGAAGAAATATACTTAAGCCGCTCGGCACGTTCTGATCAATTGGTGGCGAGCGGTGGAATGATTAACCCAGCTCGACCCGGTATCGTAACAATATGATATATTTCTGAGGTTATATTTTACATTTTACTTAAATTTCTCTGGGTTACGTAATAATGCCATTATAGGCGTAACTCGGACGAAGCCCCGTGGGCAGCTCAAGAGGGGAAGCAAAACCACTTCCTACAATTTGATTAAAACTGAAATTGAAACTTTTGCACCAGTCTGCGGTAAAAGTTTTTCCGCCGTAATTTGTCGCTTATCCAGTTTCGGTGGACTTGGGAACTTAAAATTCGCATTTCTTCCATATAATGTTCAGAGGATGTTAAGTGCTCACTTTTAGAAATGAAAGCTTGGCTGTACGTACGTTGCAAGATAAAGATTTTTACATTGTTGAGCATTGTCTGATAATTATTTGGACGTTGCTGCGACTGTGAGACACGAAGGCCAGCTGCATTCTGCCCGTTTGATGTGGTACTGAAGGTCAGAACTTCAGTGTTCGGAAAAAGCTGAACAAACAGCTAAGCTTGATCGCGCCTGCCACACTGAAATAGCAAAACGGGGCATCGTTCAAGAGGACAAAATGGAAATGCATCCGGCGTGTGACCTCCATTTTGTTTTGCTGAATAATGTGTGCGTATATCTGCACGTGTAAATAAACAGAGAGAGAGAGAAATAGAGGGCGCAATATTTTTTGGTTTGCCACTGGCGCAGAAATGAGTAGTTTTGCCTCTGGGTCCCGTAGTTTTGCCTCGGTGTCCCGTAGTTTCGCCTCTGTTTCCCGTAGTTTTGCCTCTGTGTCCCGTAGGTTCGCCTCTGTGTCCCGTAGTTTCGCCTCTGTGTCCCGTAGTTTCGCCTCTGTGTCCCGTAGCTTCGCCTCTGTGTCCCGTAGTTTCACCTCTGTGTCCCGTAGCTTCGCCTCTGTGTCCCGTAGTTCCGCCTCTATGTCCCGTAGTTCCGCCTCTGTGTCCCGTAGTTTTGCCTCTGTGTCCAGGAGTTTCGCCTCTATTTCCCGTAGTTTCGCCTCTGTGTCACGTAGTTTCGGCTATGTGTCCCGTAGTTTCGCCTCTGTTTCCCGTAGTTTTGCCTCTGTGTCCCGTAGCTTCGCCTCTGTGTCCCGTAGCTTCGCCTCTATGTCTCGTAGTTTCGCCTCTGTGTCCCACAGTTTTGCCACTGTGTCCCGTAGTTTCGACTATGTGTCCCGTAGTTTCGGCTATGTGTCCCGTAGTTTCGCCTCTGTGCCCCGTAGTTCCGCCTCTGTGTCCCGTAGTTTCGCCTCTGTGTCCCGTAGCTTCGCCTCTGTGTCCCGTAGTTTCGCCTCTATGTCCCGTAGTTCCGCCTCTGTGTCCCGTAGTTTTGCCTCTGTGTCCCGTAGTTTCGCCTCTATTTCCCGTAGTTTCGCATCTGTGTCACGTAGTTTCGGCTATGTGTACCGTAGTTCCGCCTCTGTTTCCCGTAGTTTTGCCTCTGTGTCCCGTAGCTTCGCCTCTGTGTCCCGTAGCTTCGCCTCTATGTCTCGTAGTTTCGCCTCTGTGTCCTGCAGTTTTGCCACTGTGTCCCGTAGTTTCGACTATGTGTCCCGTAGTTTCGACTATGCGTCCCGTAGTTTCGACTATGTGTCCCGTAGTTTCGACTATGTGTCCCGTAGTTCCACCTCTGTGTCCCGTAGTTTCGCCTCTGTGTGCCGTAGTATCGCCTCTTTGTCCCGTAGCTTCGCCCTCCGCGTCTTAGGGCTAATAGCGGTAGTCCGTCTTTATTTGAAACTGCAGTTACGAGAGAGTGGACGAAGCCAGAGCCGTACAACCAACACACCTACTATGTCTCATCCGGAAAGCCAACACGGACAGCTAGACAGAAACCGGACAACTAGCCAGAAACTCTAACCACTCGGCTATCGAGGCCGCACTTACACTGTTGACAATGTTCCTTTCAATAATGTTTTGTCTCAAATGAATTTTAAAGCAAAATCAAGCGAATTAAAAAATACGAGTTGTAAATCCCACTTGCTATGCAGTATGAAACCGCATACGGATTTAAGGTCAAACATTTTTTTTTCCTCTTATGTATATTACGATATCAGAAAACTTAGTTTTTACGAATAATTTCAGGATTTCTCATGTATCTTGGTTTTGTCCGTACACGTGACAGGTCGGCCTGCATTCATACTTTATTCAAAGACCATTTCCACACACACTCACACACAAAACAGACCTGTTAATTCCTCCCTCAGACCGTTCCAAATCTCTGTTGACTGCGAAGGTAGCCACAATCCGTAGAAGATCGCAATGGTTCATTAGACAAGCAATAGACAATGACGGAACCGACCAAGCTGAAATGATTGAAGTCATAGCATTGTGCTAAGGACACCAGCGTTAAGTTCTCGCGTCGGGGACTTCGCTCCGCTGTCTGGCGTCTTGTTACGGTCTCTCTCTCTATCTCTCTCTGTGGGCTGATCGATAATTAGATTCATTAACCGAAGGAAAGTTTCCAGAAACTAGACCAATATTTTATTGTTACGAGCACTCGCCGGACATCGTTTAGCAATATTACACACACAGCTCGGAAGTCAACGTTTGATAAATTTGTGAAGCTTTCTCATCTCTTCACACAGCAGGAGGAATTCATCCGACTGGTATAAACGCAAAGAAAAGCCAATAAAGGATTGGCCCTTCGTAACAGGTTTACGGGTGCTTCTCATTTAATTGAACAAGCCTTGAAGTTCCTAAAATATTTTAAAGATTTTAACACGCAGGGGTAATGTATCGGTATTTTCTGTGACTCAAGCTCGTGCCACATAGCCTTATAGCAAAGGCTTAACAGACACTCCCGAAAAGCGGACACATGTAAAGAGTGGACAATTTTATGACACTCAGTCCTAAAATAAATACGGTTCCGTGCATTTGCCTCTGAATAGCGTTACATCTAAATGACAGGGATATCGGACATAAGATATTTAAAAACGGCACGCCGCCCCAGTGGGGCAGTGTTCTAAGCCATGGCTTCTGATCATTCATTCGAGATGGGGTACTGGTTTGAATCCCGGTGAAGTATGGATGTTGTGTTTGTTTTACGTCACTGGCTCTTTCCCTTTCCCGTCTGGAGAGTTCAAGTCAGAAGACCGCAAGTTAGGGACGGGTAACTGCTTATAGCCCATTGAGTTACTCACAGTGGTCGTTAAACCATCAGTCAAACAAAAAAAACAAAAAACTGAAATGCCCAAGGGTGAAAAATCGGAAAATGTTTGCAGACCAAGATTTTATTTATTTATTGGACAAAAGCAGGGTGACGTTTTGTCCTTCAGATATTCACTACATTGACAAAAATCACCGGGCACTCCTTCAAAACCAAATAAACGGATCCGCTGTGTTGTTAAGATGCACGGTACAGCTGTAAATGGTATAAAAAACAAGCCTGCAGCTGACCGCGATCATATCGCGCTGTGACGTAGAGTGAAAGTGTCGCAGCGGCAGAGAACTGACTTTGAGAAAGAAATATTGTTGGGTGTTATGTCAGTGGGTTGCCCGTAAAAGAAACCGAGAGGCATTTAAACATACCCAAGTTAACTGTTTTGGATGTACTGAATAAAAGGAAGACACGTGGCGTTCTTGAAGCAGAAAAAGGTACCGGCAAGGCAAACCAAAGAAAATCAGTGCTAGGGGACGTCGAAGCCTCAGAAGAATCGTTACACCTAATGAACGGAGTGCTGCACAAGACCTCAGTGTACAGGTGCGTAAAAATGATGGAACCACGATATTTACACGTATTATTTGCAGAGAACTTTATTCCATGGATTACCGTGATCGTGCGGCTGCTCATAAGCCTTTCATCTCCACTCGGAATGCTACTCGTTGTTTAGCATGGTGTAAATAACATTTATCGTTGATTGTAGATCAATGGAAACGAACCCTATGGACTGATGAATCCGGATACACGATCCATCAGTCTCATGGCCATGTGTGGGTATAGCCGCAGCTGGGGGAATGCTATTTACCACAGTGCACTGTTGCTACGGTCAACTTAGTATCTGGCAGTGTATTCGTGTATGGGTGTTTCTTGTGGTATGGTCGGGACCCATTGGTTATCGTGGACAAAACCTGTTAACCAGCACGTCTACCTCAATTTTCTAGACAATTACGCCCTAAAAACTCTGTGGCAATACTATGGAACCGAGCCTTGTTGGTACCAGCAGGATAATGCATTGAGCCATAAAGCAAGTTCTACTACGGCGTAGTTTGGCGATAATTACGTATCGTGTGTGGACTGGCCAGTACAGAGCCCTGATTTTAATCACATAGAACATTTATGGGATGAAATTAGAGCGCCACATAAGAAATTTGGAACCAAGTCCTACTACTAAGCAACAGTTAGAGGCAGCATTTTGTACTGAATGGAAGCGCATACCTATCGCTGTGTTCCAAAACCTTGTCGAAATCTTGTCTCGAAGGGTCAGTGCATGCATTAAGGTCAAAGGTGGACCGACACTCCACTAATGTATGTCAATAAATTGTATGTTGTGTTCCTTTTCCAGGTGTCCGGTGACTTTTGTCAATATAGTATACACTGAGTGACCACTTAAGTATGACCACCCCTCAGTTCTACGTTGAACCATCTTTTGCCTTTAATACTGCTTCGATTCTTCGTGGCGTGGACTCCACGAGATGTTGATAGGTGGTTTGTGGACTCTGAGACCATGCTTGATGAATAGCACTTTACAGGAGTGTGAGATTGCAGGTTTGTGGATCCAGCTGTCTGAGGGCACGTTCAACTTCATCCCACAAATTCTCAATGGGATTGAGATCTGGAGATTGTGGGGACCATCTAAGCAAAGTAAACTCACCGGCATGTCCCTGAAACCAATCCTGTACAATACGAGCTCTATGGCAGGACGCAGCATCTTGTTGAAAGTAGCCATCGCCATTGGGATAAACCATTCACGTGACAGGATGCACTTGGTCCGCAACGATGTTTAGATATGATGTGACAGTCAGACGTTGATCAACACAAATTAAAGGGCCAAAAGCATGCCAGGAAAACATTCCCCAAACCATAACGTGGCCACCACCAGCTTGAAGGGTTGTAGGAATGCATTTGGGGTCCATGCTTTTCGTGCCGTTTCAACCGAATTGTCACTTGGCCATCGGCATGGTGCAACTTAAAACGTGATTCATTTTACTCCATAATTCGTTTCCAATTCTCGATTGTTCAATCTTTGTGGTCCTGTGCGAACTGGAGACGTTTTCTCTTGTTAACTGCAGACAGCAAAAGTGTTCGAACAGGCCGTCGGCTGCCATATCCCATCCAAAACAGTGTACGGCGAACAGTGCGTGCAGAGATCATTTAAGGGGATCCTTGATTAATATTGTCTGTAATTTGCTGCATTGTTGCCCTTCTGTTATCTGTTACCAGTCTGAACACTCTCCGTTCCTCCCGAGCAGTCACTAGTCGATGACGATTACACGTTGTACGTAGAGACCCAGTTTTTTGGCTGACAGTCCAGTCTTTAAACACTTTAACAAAAGCTGCTCTGGAACATTTTACGAATGCGGCGGTTTCGGTGATACTAGCTCCATGGCTCCGAGCTCCTACAGTCACCCCACGTTGAAAGTCCGTCAAATCGCATTTTTTACCCATCTCGTCACCAAAAAATCACTTCTACTACTGTGACAAGCACTAAGCTTTCCTTTTTTACACTAGTCTCGCCCTCTGGCGGCAACAGCGTGCAGCCATTGATCATTTGCTTAAAACTGTCAGGTGGTCATAATAAAGTGGTCACTCAGTGTATATTACAAATCTTCTTGTTTGTAGTGTCGAAGAGGCAACGAACATTTGTTTCCGATGTTTAAAACACAATTTGTAGCAAAGTAGAACGAATGGATTAGCACGGAAGAATTTTCAAAATTACATAATGCAAAGTAGCCTGCAAATTACAAAAGAGAAAACCAAACACCTTTAGAAGATTCTTTTTAGCCACAAACTGCTGACTGATTTAATTAAATAATGAGTGTTAAGTACGGGCATTTTAAAATTCAGGATGTAACATGTCTAACCATTACGTACGCATATTGCAACACATCCCAGCAAAAACACAAGTGTTGGGCAACTGCATGCGACCAGCTGGCAATGATGGATCACTGCTGGCTGAAATCTTCAGCTCACGGTACGCTATCTATCCGCTGGTGGCAGCACCGTTAGTTGGCAGCGATTGATTGCCCTGCCGCATCGCTGTGAATTATGGGCATTTAAGCCGGAGCCACGAATGGACCGGAGCTGGCAACCGAAGTAACCCAAACACCAGAAATAAGCAGAGAAACTGCGCATGCCAAGATGCAGCACCTACACAGTCTTTTGTGGTACCAGTTAGTTGAAGTCAATGCCATTGCTATCTTGTTAAGTGGATGCTAAGGGTAAAAAAGTCATATATATAGAAAGACGAATTTATTTTCTTACAAAATGTCGCATTGACAAAGATTTACGTTGGAGGAAAATTACATATATAATTAATGAACTTTAAGGAATAGTGAATTACTTTTTTCTTTTTATAGAAACTCGTTTCGCACCAAAATTCCTTCACTAACACACGAAGAATTGAAAAAAAATCATCAACCATTCAACAGAAATACTACATTTCCCATGACTGATACATTTACTAAGTTTCAGAAATAATTTCTGAAAACTTAGTAAATGTATCGAATAATCCTTCGTTAACATACACTAAACCGTTTCAAACAAAATTCCTCCAAAGGTATTAAATAAATCGTTATGTTGGGAAAAATTACATAGAATAGGTATTTCTGAAGAAAATCCGGCATAAATTCATTACAAAATGATTAAGTATTTGAAAAAAAAATTAATCAACGCTATGTAAATGCTTCATCCATGGCCTAAATACACAAGATTGGGGAAACTTACTTCCAGAAAAAAAAAAAGAAAAAAAAAAGAAAGATACAATGTTAAAATGTAACCGAGGGTGACATGAACACGTAAATATATAAATTAGACAATCGCCTTTCTATACCTCAAGGGCAGTATAAAACTTTGAAAAGTGTCTTTAAGTTGACACTCGCTGAAAATAAATGAAGTTTCCTAAATAAAAATAAAAATAAACGTTACGTTGGGAAATTAAATTTATAAATTATATAATACGGATATTTTTAAAAAAATAACCCTCAATATTGTAAAATTAAAAAGTGAATCATTTGTTTCACACGCGCAGGAAAAGAGGCTCTCCTTTAAGCAAACTAACATACGTGAACACGCAGTGTTATTTTTAAAGCTTAAACCACCGTGCGTTTTTGCAGACCGATTAAGAAAATTTTCGCAGCACTGTGAGTTCGTGCAGATAAATTTCCTGTGAGAAAAATTGCCCGAACAGAGTCGTGACGCCATTCAACACCTATCGCGTTGAGAAAAAAATGACGTGGGATTTTTTTGTGCCACTACTGGGCAATTAGAGGGACAGATTCGGTAAGCCATCACTAACGTCACGTGATTGCCTGAAGATAGGCGTACCACATTATGCAAGCCATCATTTATGGCACGTGCTTGCAGAACCGCTTAAGGGCAGCTTGTGGCAGCCCCTGCCTGTGATGGATAACTGATGGCCTTGTTCTGGCATATGACAACTGATGGAGGTGCCAACTGTTGGCCAGCTGCTGACTCGAACTATTAGCTCATTTGTTGGCCACCAGGACATTTGATTGATGTTTGGGTACCGGAACTCTAGTTCTGGGCCATTGCTGGTTACCGGCGCAGGATTGAGTACTGGCCCAGCAAATCTGTTTCTTTGCTTGGTATGCATAGTGATGAAAAAAGCTGCTATCAACAGCGGGCCAGAAACCCTTTCCTTACAAGCACATTTTGAGAATGCAAGTCAGAAGACCTATGAAATCAGTCATACTGTATTTCAGTTATCACGGTCCACTCTATATAAGCACTCGATAAAAGCAGTTACGTAAGTTTATATCACAGCAAAAGGTACCAACGTTCTTCCAGTCCTCCCAGCAGAAGTTGTACATGCAATCAAGAACATGAAGCGGGGAAAAGCTCCAGGAAAAGATGGAATTACTGTGGACATCATGCAAGAAGCAAGTGGAGAAATCGAAACAGTACTCGCTCAAATTTTCACTCGATGCCTTAATGAAGGGAAGATTCCTGAGGATTGGAACACCGCTACAATGATCCTGCTACATAAAAAAGGTGACATTGAGGATCTCAGGAACTACAGACCCGTCAGCCTCCTATCAGTGATTTATAAAATCTTCACTAAAGTTCTTTCACACCGCTTGAAGGTAACACTGGACATGGCTCAACCGAGAGAATCATATCCACGTACTGAGAGAACTTATTGAAAGAGCGAGGGAATATGAACTTCCATTGTGCACGGCTTTTATCGATTATGAAATAGCCTTTGATTCGGGGGAACCATCAGCAGTTACAATGGCTCTGAAATCCTGCGGTATTAAAGATGCATACATTAATATTATTAATAACATCTATGAAAATGCAAGTGCAAAGATTAGGCTGTTTGAAAATACAACACACATAAAATTGGAAAGGGAGTGAGACAAGGTGACACCATATCTCCAAAGCTTTTTAATGATACATTGGGAAATCTCTTTCAATCACTGAACTGGGAAAACAAAGGGATAAAAATTAATGGAGATTATCTAACCCACCTTCGTTTTGCTGATGACATAGTCATTTTTGCAACTACCCCATCAGAGCGGCAGAGTATGATCCAGGAACTTATTGACAAGAGTAAAGAAGTGGGATTAAAAATGAACTTTCAGAAGACAAAAGAGATGTTCAATGCTTTTACAAGAAATGAAGATTTATCGATTGATGGAGAAAAGCTGGAAATAACAGACACGTACGTTTATCTTGGACAGCAGATATCAAATGAGGGTCACATTGATGAAGAAATTAATCGGCGTACAAAACTTGCCTGGAGAGCTTTTGGAAGAAACAGCATAATTTTCAAGAGTAATATGCCATTATGTCTTAAAAGAAAAGTATTTGATCAATGCATCCTTCCAGTGCTTACGTATGGTGCAGAGACGTGGACCTTAACTAAAAGAGACATACAAAGGCTGCAGACAACTAAAAGTAGCATAGAGAGGTGCATGCTTGGTGTAACCAGGAGAGATAAGAAGAGGAATTCGTGGATCCGAAAAATGACAAGAGTGGAAGACATTATGGTCAGAGTTAAATCCCTGAAATGGCAATGGGCTGGACATACTGCCAGAAAGACAGGCCATCGATCGAGAGCCGAAATTTTAGATTGGATTCCAAGGGACAGGAAAAGACCCAGAAAAAGACCACATGGGAGATGGGTGGATGAAATTCGAAAGTATGCGGGAGTAACAAGGAGGAGACTGGCACAAGACAGACCGTTGTGGAGGAAACTTAGAGACCTTCGTCCAGCATGTGGATTGATAATGGTTGACAATGATGATGATGATGATGATGATGATATCACAGCAAATGTTTAAGTGGTCTCCCTCAGCAGCAATACACGCTTCATCCTGTTTCCTCATCGATTGCTGTTTCCTCATCGATTGCTGAAGACAGACGAAATGTCCCGAATCGTTTGAAGTCTTCAATCGTTTCCTGATCGATTGTTCAACACATCTGAAATGTCTCCGACGGTTCTGAATTCTTTAACAAACAACCGCGCTCCGTTCACGGGTAGCTTACATATCTGAAACCGAGGTGAAGCAAACAACAGATTTAAGATTTTTAATCAAGTCCAGCTGGCTTCAAATCTGGAAAGAGTGAAGGTCATGCACTTGGTACACCCTGACCAATTCAACGCCAAGGATGTGCAGGACTAAGTTGTTATGTATTCCTTTTTGGCTTAAATCCGCCGTGGCCTTACATATCTCGATACCGGTACCTTTTCCTGCAATGCAGGTATTTCTGCTTCTACAAAATGCGTATATTTCTGCCCACTGAGCGTTCGCGATAAGAAAAATGGACAAATTATATAGTAATCGTTGATGGTCGCAAACTCTCACCGAAAGTCTCATGTGATGCCGATATTAGGTTGTTGCATCAGGATTTTTCCTTGCAACCCAGCAATTGTTATGAAAATTCACAAACCTATCTTTTGTGAATTGCGATTCATTGGTGAAAAGCGCACAACTGAGAAAACCAGATACATTTCACTGCAGCAGAATGACAGCAAACTTTAGAAATCCTTCTGGTGAGTGAACTTGCTTTCCTTAGAAAAATTGAGTTTTTCCTGTAGACAAATTCTTCACACAGCTGAATATCAAACACCTCCGTTTGTTGCTACTGTTGTATTAGTACCTGGATTCTCCTTGACCACGTTCAACATTTCTTACTTTAAAACAGGTGTTCGTACTGGTCTGGCTCGCCTCCAGTACGAAGTAACAGGGCAACAAGGAATGGTTGAAAATGTGTCCTTGGCTGGATATCGTTGTTGCAGAAACGCCACCTGCAGTGAAGGTGTTCTTCACCCATATATTCAGTTCGCTGTTCCATGGGTGACATGATCATCTGTCATCAGAGGGTAGAAGAACTGATTGTTCATGGTTTCACAAATAACTTGTGGATTGACAGTAACCTCAGGACTATCGTTTCAGTTGCACTTAATTTCCTAAATACTGCCGATCCTCTCTATGACGAATTGCCTTGCCAAGGAAAAAGGGCTTTTGTCCAAAATTTTCCTGCATGAAAAATGGGGTGAATCGACCTAGAAGCACACCTTCTAGGTCGATTAGCACCGTCAAGACCATGTTTTCTCAGGTATTCTTACTTTCACTAGATAATTTGCACGAAGTTTTGACAGAAATCCTTACTTTCACACGATGACAGAAATCCTTACTGCAACACGTTTTAATGGGCATCCATGGCTTGCACTCTGTGAGTGTGCTATAATTTGGTAGGAACGCATTTCCTCCCCGATGTTCATAGGAACTTTTTCTATGCCTAAGTGCGAAAAAATAAAACTTCTCCAGAGCTTCAATACACCTTTAGGAAATGTCCTGTAGTTATTGAGTAAATATATGACTTGTTAAGGTTTTACAGTGTTTAAAGATTAAATGTATGGCAAGAAGCACCTACAACCTTTAAAATTAAACTTTCAGAAAGTTAAAAAATGAATTTAAAACATCCTCCACAGCTGTAAGAAATATATGAAATCATCTGTTATTCTTCAATCTCTAGGAAGATCAATTTTTATCGTAAATACAGACAACATGGTCTATAGAAGATCTGCTAAAAGGCACTTTCCCAGATCCCTAAAATGTTCCATGACTCAAGATTATTTTTTAAGGAATAAAACCAATAATAAATTGCTAAATTTGCGAATCAACATTTAATTACTTGATAATGGATTTTACCGTCGGCATTTCTTGTAGTAGACTGCTCTGAATTGAGAAATTATTTATTAAGTACCAAGACAATAAAACACTGTTGAATTAAAGAAAGAAGTCACTGTAGGATAATGGTTACTTATTGCTTTTCCTATTGGAAGTAAGAATCAGAAAGTAAATAATGATAATGAGCAAAACCCTAACTCTAAAAAAATTTCAAACTTTTCTAACTTTCTAAAAAAAACTTTTCTAACTTTCAAACGTTTCTAACTTACTTTCAAACTTTTCTAACTTTGAAACTTTTCAAACCTACTTTCAAACTTTTACTTCCAAACTTTCAAACAAAAACTTTTGAACTTTTCAAACTTACTTTCAAACTTTCAAACAAAAACTTTACAACTTTTACTAAAAAACTTTTCCAACTTTTTACATTAAAAAAAATTATTTTTAAACTTTTCTGTTGCCAACTAAACTACCGTTGTTCTTTTCTTTTTCGACTTTTCTGTTGCCAACTAAACTACCGTTGTTCTTTTCTTTTTAAACATTTCTGTTGCCAAATAAACTTTTTTTTTCAAAACAATTTTTTAACTTTTACTTTCGAACTTTTTCTAACTTACTTTCAAACTTTCACTTTCAAACATTTCTAACTTTCAAACTTTTCAACCTTTCTAAAACCTTAACTCTAAAATTTTTCAATATTTTCAAACTTTCTGAGCAAACTCTTTAACCTTGGAAGAAAAACGAGGGGGAACTTGGGTGCCCCACGTAAATTAGTTTTGGCCGGGGCATGGGCGATGAATAATTGATTAATTACTCTTTAAAGTTTTTATTTTATGTGTTACTAAGCAAATATTGAACTAAATGTTGTTTTGAAATCCATTTTTATATTGGAGTACTCAGTGTCCCACGTTTCGCTTCATGTCACAGAAACAACGTTTCCTTTCCAGGGTTAATCAGCCATCGATACTGCAAATACACTACTGAGTCTTCCATACAGGTATTTGAATTCGTAGTGTGTTGTACGTTTAGGAATTCACACGATACTAGTTCGCAGAAAACAGCTTTGTACTTACACCTGGAAATGCACATGAAATGATTATTTCGTCGCTTTCATGAACAGAATTCGTTCACAATTTTCTAAAAAAAAAAAATCATTCATAAACACAGTTGTGTTTGCTGGCATTTCGAATTCGACACGTTTTATTGAAAAACACAAAGACGAAGCATCCAGAGTGTTCTACCTGCTATTTGCTCAGCAGCTGCTAATGGGTTCTCCTACTGCTAAAAGAAGGGGAGCGTGTTTTTTCAAAGAAGAGGTAAAAAAAAACTCGAGAGAGTACCCAGGTACATTTTTTAGATAACCTATGCTATGCATCTTTTGCTTGTCAAGGTCTTTGTGGGTGTGAAATAAACCGAGTGATTCAAAAATATTCATTTGTTTACTTACAGCACATTGCATTTATTCGCGTCACTCGGGCCCACACCGAGTCACAATAACCGTACATACTAAAAAAAAATTAAATCACAACAACAAACAATAAGGTTTACTAATTCCTGACAATGAGCTGTATTTAGGTAAGTGAATTAACTAATGCTTTTGTAAAACCATTGAAAGAAGACATGTGAGTCATTTGAGTGAATATTTACTAAACTATAACGGCGGCACTAGTAAGTACCTCAACTGTTTAGTTTTTCAAGGACGATATTTTTTAGCAGGTCTTTTGTGAAAAAACATTGTGCTTATGTTATCGGTTTGTCTGTCCGTCCGCCTGTAGATACCATATCTCTGCAACTATTAGTCCGATTTGAACACTTCGTTTTACCCTGCGAAGCTTAAAATATGCGAATGATCAGCCTTTATTTCGTTTTTTTTTTTATGCACAATTTCGGCGCTAGAACGCGTAAATGCAGATGATATGGAATTCAAAATACATTTCATCCCATATATTTGCTTTTTCAACATCCGATTGAAAAAATTCTTCTACGTTTCGGTTTCATTTATGCCAAAGAGTATTTAAGGTATTGTCAAATTTTCAAGTCACTCTCAGATTTTCCGCTAGGGAGCGTAAAAATAAATTGCGTTTCCCCCTATATCTCTACTGGTAAAACACCGATTTGATTTTTTTCTTTTCTTCAGAGGATAAAGTCACTGATGGAAAATCTTTTGTATATAATTTCTAAATTTTGGTAAAGAATGGTTAGGCCAACAGGGGGCATAATAGTTAATTCCTGCTTCTGACGGATTTGCCATAAAATCTGAGCATCTAAAGTCTCGACTGAAAAATGTCTTTCGTTGGCCGATGCCACTTCCGTAGATAAACCTTTTCGGAATGTCTTCTTCATAAAATATTACATGGTTTCTTCGCCAGGAGGCGTAGACGTATATCTAATTTTTGTCAAAATATCTGCCTTTGATACCCGATTTGAAAAATTCTTTATTTAATGGATAGAGTTTCCGGTGAGCATTTGTTTTCATAAAATTTTAAAATTTTCAAGTAATTCCTAGACTTTCCGCTAGGAGGCGTAATAGTAAATAGTGTTTCCCCGATATCTCTGATTCTAAAACTCCAATTTGGGCAATTCTTTCTGCACCGGATACATCTCCTGATGAGAAATCTTTTGCATATAAGCTCTAATTTTTGTTTCGCCACCAGGAGGCGTAGGTCTTAATTTCCGCTTGTGATGTATTTGGAGAAAAATCTGAACTTGTAGAGCCTCGATTAAAAAAATTCGTTTGTGTACCGATGCTACTCACGTCGATAAACCTTTTCCGAATATTTTCTTCTTAAAATATGTCAGGGTTTCTCCTCCAGGGGCGTCGATGTTTTTCTTGTTTTTGTCAATATCTCTCCTTCTAAGAGTCCGATTTGAACGATGCATTCTGTGTTGGATAGCGTTTCCGATGCGAAATGTTTTTCATATAATTTCAAAATTTTCATGTGATTTATAGGCTTTCCGCTAGAGGGCGTTAAGGTAAATTGCGTTGTCCTGTACATTTCTGCTTCTAAAACTCCGATTTATAAAATTCTTCCTGTATCGCATACAATTCCTGATGGGAAATGTTTTTCATATAATTTCTAATATTTGGTAAAGAATAGTTGCGGTACCAGGAGGCATAAGCGTTAATTTCTGCTTCTGATGAATTTGCTGCAAAATCTGAGCTCCTGAAAACTCGACTGAAAAAATGTATTTCCTGGACCAATACCACTTACATCGAAAAACCTTTTGAGAATACTTTCTTCTTAAAAAGATACATGTTTTTTCCACCAGGATAGTAGATGAAAATCTTATATTTGCGAATATCTCTGCTTCTAAAAGTCCGATTTGGACTCTTAGAAGTAAATACGGTTCCGTATACAGAGTGTACGTAAGGGCCGTCGAGAAGCAAATGTGCACTCTCAACGGCCCTTACTTTTTCTGCCATTTACACCTGACCATCGTCGGCGTCGATTGCAGTGGTGTCAGCAGCGAGCACCGTGGAATGTTACGGACTGGATACGTATAGTGTTCAGCGACGAATCCCGCTTCTGTATGGGAACGGAATACCACCGTATCAGAGTGTGGAAGACCGCAGGTAAGCCCTACAATCCCAAACTCACTGTACAACGGCACACGTCCCGAACTGCAGGCGTGATGGTTAGGCGAGCCATCGTGTATGACAGCCGGACTAACCTAGCAGTGATCCGAGGGAGGTTGACAGCCCAGCCCTACGTACAGGAGATCCTGCGGCACCATGCGCTGCCTTTCCCGGCGGGACCGCCCGGAACCATTTTCCAACAAGATAACGTCCGTCAGCACACGGCTGGGGTTTCCCAGAACTGTCTACGTCATGCTTCGATGCTTCCGTAGACTGCCAGTTCGCCTGATATCTCGCCCATCGAGCACCTGTGGGACCAGATGAGACGCCAGATTTCTCCGTGTCTCAGTGTTCGTGATTTAGAGCGTCAGTTGCAAGAAGTGTAGGCCATTCTGTCTTAAGATAACATACGGCGTATCTTTGACTCCATGCCGGACCGTATCACCGCATGCATCCGAGCACGAGGCGGTTCCACACGGTACTGACGCTGACCGGAATGTATAATGTATGTCGGCGGTAAGTATTCCTACTGCTGTTCTATTGTAATCACTTCTTTCCTTCGTATGTACCATCTTACTACTAAAATCTCATTTTAATCCGGCGCCTTCTTCTTGGTGCGCGGATTTTTATGACAACGAGTGTATGATTTTTTTATTGGAGGTTTAACGACCACTGTGCGCAACTCAATGGGCTATAAGCAGTCGTCCGTCCCTAATTTAGGGTCACTGGTTCCAGGGAAGGGAGAGAGCCAGTGCCGTAAGACAAACACAACATCCATGCCTCACCGGGATTCGAACCCGGACCCCTTTCGGACGAATGATCAGAGGCCATCGCTTAGAGCACTGCGCCACCGGGGCGGCCAACGAGTGTATGTGCCGCCTGAATATAATTGGTTTGAAAATGTTCCCATGTATTTCTGGGGAAATATTCCTTCCTCCAAGATTCTGTATCCGAAATACTGGTGTATTATCTCCTCTTCGACTAGCGAAAAAAATCTGAGGATTCAGATTCATAGGAGCTTATAGTTGATTGAAACTGCTTTGTCTTGGGTGATGTAACGGTTAGCGTACTCCAACGGCAATCGAGAGATGCGGTTTCGATTCCCACTCTACGGCGATGTAATTTTCAAGTTTTCTGAGGATCTGTTACATGGAAGACTAGTAAGGACATGCAGTTTCAGTGCATAATTCTGATTGAATTGAATATATGTGCTGCCTGAATTAAATTCATTTGCATATGTACTTCTGAGGAAATATTTCTACCTCAAAAATTCTTCATGAAATGTAAAATGTCGCCCCGGTGGCGCAGTGGTCCAAGCCGTCGCTTCTGGCAATTCGTCCGCGATGGATCTGGGTTTCCAATCCCAGTGAGGTATAAATGTTGTGAGAGTCTTACGGCACTGGCTTCCTCTCTTCCCTGGAACCAGTGGCCGTAACTTAGGGACGGGCGACTGCTTATAGCCCATCGATCACGGTGGTGGTTAAACTCCCAGTGAAAAAAAAATCCTCATGTTGGCCGTTAAACCCTCAATAAAAGAAAAAAAAATTGTGAAACCATATATGCTATAAATATCCTACCGGGTAATCTTTTACGGCATAGTTTTTTCAATCTCTCCAGGATGTTTTTGGCTGTAGAAATGGCATATTCTCTGCGCCGCGGTTCTTGCAGATAGCTGAAAAGTTCAGTCTCATAAATTTCAATTACATTTTTTCGAACTAATCTTAACCAGGAGACTCGAAGTTCCTTATTTTGCTCCCATTAAGACGATTTCTCCGTTTGTTTAAGACTTCAAATCCTATCTATTTCGTGATGTTCTGTCAACACAAATGGCTAAAGTTAAATTCTTACAGTTTCTTAAGCTCCCATAATAACTAAGAACTCTTTCACAGGCAACCGTAACCGATCGTCTTCTATCTCTTGACAGCAGAACACGTGTGGAACTTGATAACACTCAGCTGGTTGCGGGTTTTGCTGAACAGTGCGAGTCTGTCTGCTATACTTGAGCAATGCCAAAAAAAAAAAAAATATTTTTTCTTATCTTGTTTCCTTTCCGTTTTGCGGAATTTCTTCGAATTGTTTTCTAATTGGAATCCGGGATTTGCTTGTGTAATATTGCTAAAACGCAGAACAAGTATGGAGGGAGTTCGACAGCAAAACCTTTACGAAAGAAAAGTTGACAGGAGCCCACAAGACTGTTATTCAAATGAATGAGCATTAGCCTAAGTTTGAAATGTTTCAAAATGTTCGCTAAACAGTGATTAGAATGGGAAAAGCTTCTTCTTCGATGCTTTTTTACCTTTTGGCATTGTAGTACAGATTATTATTGGATGCAAACTAACGATGAGCTTTAAGATACAAAGAAATGTTGTTTATTTTAGTTAAGACTTTGACTTTAACAGTGTAATGCTCAGAAGTAAGCTTTTTCGGTAAGCCATTGACGTAAAACAATCCACAACGAGGTGTTGCTTCGTTAGTTGCATCCATCGCTTTGAAGATTTCGTGACGCTAGACAGAAAAATAATACCTCAAAGGTTGGCAACAGTGAACAAACGGAAAATAATGTTTTTTTAAAATGGTTTTAAATCTTGTTTAGAAAAATGCAGAGAAGAAGATAGCAAACGTACGCATGGAAATTTCAAGAGAAGCGTATTGTATGACAAGTTTTTACTGGGAGTTGTGTTCTTCATCACATTTTGTTTGTTTGTCTTTGTTTGGGAGTTTAACGAATTCAATGGGCTATAAACACTCGCCCGTCCCTAATTTGAGGCCACCGGCTCCGCGAAGGGGAAAGATTCTGTACCATAAGACACCCTGACTCACCTGGGATTCGAACCCGTATCGGACAAGTGGTTACAAGCCAATGTAAAGACCATGACGCCACCTGGGTTGCTAATCATAACTGCCCCAAGACGTGAATTCAAATCAGTTTACTTTAGCAATTACATTTTAGTGTATAAGACAATCCTTACATGCCACCCCGGTGGCGCAGTGATCTAAGCGATTGCCTATGTTCATTCGTCCGAAAGGGTTCCGGTTCCGAATCCCGGTGAGGCATGGATGTTGTGTCTGTCTTACGGCACTGGCTCTTTCCCTTCCCTGGAACCAGTGACCCTAAATTAGGTACGGGCGACTGCTTATAGCCTATTGAGTTGCTCACGGTGCTCGTTAAACCTCCAATAAAAAAAAGTCTTATAGTTTAAGTACAAGGTATTTCTTTTTTCAAGGGACAAATATATCTTCTGTGGGACTTTCTTTTATGTTAAACCTATATCCAATGTGGCCAATGATTCAAAATAAATCGAAATTCCATGTTAGGCTACCACATAAAATATACCGTGTATATTTCTAGTGATTAAATAAAAAAACATCGAAATGCAAAAAAGAGGTAGCGTTTTGTCTGCAGTAAAACTGGTTCTTTTCGTAATTTTGATGTGGTGGCCTAACATGCAATTTCAGTTTTTTTTTAATCACTGTCCACCTTTGATATAGGTAAGCACAGCGAAATAACACATTTTTCTTTCTTTTTCAAAAAGAACAACTAAAAATGTTGTCCAAAAGGAAAAACGAAACAAACACGGAACTACAAATACCGCGTGTCTCTCTTTAACGAAGCTTATACAGATTCCTAAAGTCCTTAGTCACATCAATAACTTAGGAACAAAGACAGCTAGAGCTATGGAAGTAAGATATGGTAAAGTAAAACAACCATGCCCTATCGGATGAGAGTGACTGCAGCGCCCCTAGTGACAAAATGTGGAAGTTAGCACTCCTATCTCTGAAACCATGAGAGACACGGGAAAAAGATCAATTAGAAACTTGTAGAACATCAATGAATTAGTAGGAAATGACATATGGTAGAAACGGCTGGGGTAAGTAGAAGGCTGGAAACGTGAGGGAAACACATGGTTTATTATACTCAGGCATGAATACAAATGGAGTACATTGGTCGTATTTAATGCAACAGCGATACTTACATAACCTTGCATTTAACGTAAATAGAGTTCAATATGGCCACCATCTGCCACAATACACATTTAATTGCGAGACAGAATTTCCCGTTGTGCGTTCGCCAGCATAACAGGTGTCACGCTCTCACACGCCGCGACGATATGCAGTCGGAGATCGTGGAGACTCTTCGGTTCCACCGTGTACAGGTGATCCTTTAGGTAACCTTAGAGGAAGAAATCCATGGGAGGATCGTGGAGGCCACGCTACGGGACTACCATAACCGACGATCTGTTTGCCCAAAAGTGTCAGACAGGAAGTGCAGTACCGCTGTTGGTTTTTTTTTTTTGATTGGAGGTTTAACGACCACCATGAGCAACTCAATGGGCTATAAGCAGTCGCCCGTCCCTAATTTAGGGTCACTGGTTCCAGGGAAGGGAGAGAACCAGTGCCGTAAGACAAACACAACATCCATGCCTCACCGGGATTCGAACCCGGACCCCGTTCGGACGAATGATCAGAGGCCATCGCTTAGACCACTGCGCCACCGGGGCGGCCCGCTGTTGGTTGATGTGCCGACACTCACAGGCGTGCGGTCGCATACGTCATACATTTCTCTCTGCTAGATTGTTATCGCGACAACGACACGAACCGGCTTCGCACAAGTTCGCGTTTCCAGCCTTCTACTTACCCCCAGATGTTTCTATTATATGTCGTTTCCTACTAATTCGTTGATGCTCTACAAGATTCTCTTTGATCTCTTTCCCATATCTCTCATGGTTTCCGAAATAGGAGTGCTAACTTCCACATTTTGCCATTAGGGGAGCTGCAGTTAATCTCATCCGATAGCGCATGGCTGTTTTATTATACCATACCTTACTTCCATAGCTTTAGCTGTCTTTGTTCCCAAGTTATTGAAGTGACTTAGGACTTTAGGAATCACCTTGTACACTCAGTAGACAAAATGTTAGAGACCGGGGTGATGGAAAATTGACATGGGTATACACCGTGCAGAGTGGAACAGACTCAAACCGAACGGAAGCGATAAACATGCAGACAGCAGGGCTTCCCAGCAGTGTATCGCAATCGACGAATGTGGATAAACGTGGTGATCTGAGCGAGTTTGAACGTGAACACATTATTGGCGCAAGACAAATGGGTTATTGTATCGTCCAAGTGGTAAAAACCTTAGGTTTCACAAGGGTAACCGTATCCAGTGTGTGCCGCGAGTATACCATCACCTAGAGAGCAAAAGGTGGCCGACCACACGACATTGATGACCGGGTGCGACGTACAATATCCAGGCTCACACAGACCAGTTGCTAGGCAACGGGGGCGCAAATCACATGCAAGTAAAATGTGGGAGGCTCAAGCAACATCAGCGGGCGAACGATACCGCGCACGCTCATCTACCGGAGTGGAAGTCCTACTCGTGTGACCCTGTTGACTGTTCGTCATCGGATATTACGCTTCACGTCTGGTACCAGGAACATCAAAACGGTGCCACTGCAGGGTGAAGCCGCGTCGTGTGGTCAGATGAATCCCGTTTCTCCCGTTTTCAGCTGAATCGAGCTGGCAGGAGGGGCGGGTGGTGCGTCGAAAGCATGAGGCCATGGTCCGGTCGTGCCATGTCGGCTGGGTTCAAGGATGTGGTAGTTCTGCGATTGTTTCGGAGCCTTCTCATGGGTCACTTTATACACCTTAGTGTGCGTTGAGAGTTTCTTAACCGCTGCGCATTACCAGCATGTGCTGGTATTTTTCAGAAGGACAATACACCGCCCCACCGTGCCATAACCGCCCAGGCATGGCTCCAGGTATTCTCGTCCCAGTTTATAACAGTGCCGTGGCCCCCAAGGTTCCCGGATGTAAACCCTGTTGAATCTCTCTGGGATACCGTGGAGCGGAACATCAGATTCATGGGTGCTAGAACGATGTCTACGGCGGAATTGTGGACAATGCTACAACAGACATTGTTGGCATTACCTCCAGAAATCCTAACGCATCTGGTGGAGTTGATGCGTCTGCATGTATAGGCTGTTATTCTTGCTAGAGGAGGACCAACACACTATTACATAGGTGTCTCTAATCCTTTGTCCATTGAGTGTATATGTAGTGAAAATCCTCCAAATACTTGGCGTCAGTAATTAAGCAAAAAAATCGCTATTTCCACGTTTTAGCAGCACACAGCAACAGACAATTTTTTATTCGGTCACCGCCGGGGAATTGAAGCCCGGATCTCTCGATATCTAGCCGAGCGCGTTAGCCTCACACCACGGTGGCCTAACAATTCACGGCGCTATGCGTGTTTTTTAATCAGCTTCTGACATCATAAATCCGTAAGATGGGCTCAGCTACTGAGATGTTAGGCCACCGTGGTGTAAGGTGAACACGCTCGTCTAGAGCCACCGTGGTGTAAGGTTAACCCGGCTCTATAAGGAAATACCTTATCCTTTGCTTTCAAAACAAAATAAACAGAACTATTTTATAAACAAATCTTGAAGATATATAGCTTTTCAAAGTAAAAGATACATAAAAAAATATATAAATCTAAATCATCCCCCTAAATCTCTAAAAGGAAGCTCCACCTCTCGGGCTCCAATTCATGTTAACAATAATCAGTTTCCCACAATCATCCAAAATACACCCCGACCTAAAAAATAAAATCTCACCACCCCCCTCGCCGATTTATATAAAATGGAATAGTGTATAAAATCGCAACAGAAGAAATCAGCGCTACCACTCCCCCTAGTTTTCTAGATACAGAGCGCAGAATAGTATACGCAAATAAAAAGTACCATTCAGGCTGAATATGTGTTGGAGTCACGAGAGGATTAGACGGAATAAAATTTTCACAATCCATAAACATATAGGGAAAAATTAAAGAAATATAAATTAAAATAAATAACGCTACCCCTAACCCCAATAAATCTTTCACTGTAAATAACGGGTGAAAAGAGATTTTATCTCTATCTCGCCACAATCCTAAAGGATTTCTTGATCCTGTCTCATGCAAATAAACTAAATGAACTATCACCACAACAGCTACAATAAATGGTAAAATAAAATGAAAAGCAAAAAACCGAGTTAAAGTAGGTCCTCTAACCGCATATCCTCCTCATACTCATTCTACCAATATTTTACCCAAATATGGAACCGCCGAAAGAAGATTAGTGATCACTGTTGCCGCTCAAAACGACATCTGGCCCCAAGGTAAAACATATCCTAAAAAGGCGGTTGCTATTCTTAATAAAAAAATAGTCACTCCTCTTATTCACACATTTTTTAAACGATACGACCCATAATATAAACCCCGCCCCATATGAAGATACAATAGAAAAAAGAATAATCTTGCACCGTTAGAATGTAAAACCCGAATCAATCAACCGTTATTAACATCGCGTATAATATGAACAACAGCTAAAAAAGATAATCTTACATCCCCAGTAAAATGTAAAGCAAGGAACAACCCTGTCCCTAACTGAAATCCTAAAAACAATCCTAATAAAGACCCAAAATTTCATAAATAAGATAATCTTCCAGGGGTAGGAAGATCTACTAATATTCCTCTTACTGAATTAGATCCGGAGATCAATTCCCCTGCGGTGAACGAATAAGAATTTCTCGGTTGCTGTCTGTTGCTAAAACATCGAAAGAGCGATGTATTTGTTTAATGTGTAAATATAATCGGATAATCGTCAACAAAAACTTTGCGAAAGTTCCGACGAACACAGGAAGGACTAAAGAAGGGCTAAGGTTATATCTCTTGGGACCCTTAACAGTGCCTGGTGAGACGATATGAGGAAACGTGAAGTTTTCTGGATCACTTCGGATGCAGGATACTAAGGTTAAGGCAGTCCCGTTCGAATGCTGTGCCGTCCTAAATGGGGGGAACTAGCATCTCATATGACAACTGGAACGAACAGTGATCGTGAAGCTGCAAGATGCTGGCGGGTACCGCGAGCATCGGTAAATCGCACCCTTCACGGTGTGTTAAATCTGTACCTATACAGTCTGTAAATCTTACACCAGATGTTACCGGCCGAATTTTCCAAATGAACTCTGGCAAATATCACTGAAGATTCCCAGTGATTGTTAGATCTGTTGCGGGAAGACTAACCTAATTTTTGTCAACAAAAATCTGTTGCGGGAAGACTAACCTAATTTTTGTCAACAAAAATCTGTTGCGGGAAGACTAACCTAATTTTTGTCAACAAAGATCTGTTGCGGGAAGCTAACCTAATTTTTGTCAACAAAGATCTGTTGCGGGAAGACTAACCTAATTTTTATCAACAAAGATCTGTTGCGGGAAGACTAACCTAATTTTTGTCAACAAAAATCTGTTGCGGGAAGACTAACCTAATTTTTGTCAACAAAGATCTGTTGCGGGAAGACTAGCCTAATTTTTGTCAACAAAGATCTGTTGCGGGAAGACTAACCTAATTTTTGTCAACAAAGATCTGTTGCGGGAAGACTAACCTAATTTTTGTCAACAAAAATCTGTTGCTGGAAGACTAACCTAATTTTTGTCAACAAAAATCTGTTGCGGGAAGACTAACCTAATTTTTGTCAACAAAAATCTGTTGCGGGAAGACTAACCTAATTTTTGTCAACAAAGATCTGTTGCGGGAAGCTAACCTAATTTTTGTCAACAAAGATCTGTTGCGGGAAGACTAACCTAATTTTTGTCAACAAAGATCTGTTGCGGGAAGACTAACCTAATTTTTGTCAACAAAAATCTGTTGCGGGAAGACTAACCTAATTTTTGTCAACAAAGATCTGTTGCGGGAAGACTAACCTAATTTTTGTCAACAAAGATCTGTTGCGGGAAGACTAACCTAATTTTTGTCAACACCCATAACTGCCGCATATGAGCACAGGATAATCGATAACCCACATGCGTACAGATTGGGACCACTGAACTCCCCAGGCTCTAGCGAGTGGTGTGGATTCACTGCAAACTTCATTCGTGGGAACTTTTTTTCTTTGAGAAACTGTGCCCCCAAAACGGCTGTAAGATTTGCTCAGTAAATGTCACACGCTACTTGAAACTGCTGCGTGAACACGTTACTCCATATTTGCAAAAAAATTAAATCTGTTTCATTCACTCACATTTATGCAGGATCGTGCGCAAGCTCACGTCACATCTCCAGTAAAGAACGTGTTTGTCACCACACCTGTTGGCGAAAGATTAATTATCAGGAACCCAACACTCTGTGGCCAACTCGGTCTCCAAATCTGACACCTGTGGATTTCTGGTTGAGGGGTTATATAAAGTCCAGATAGTGACAGACATGGCGTTTCACAGTGCCATTAATTAAGGAAGCCGTTCACCCAGAAGTCCGCTACATTCACTCGTACTTGCTACATTCGTCTACTACTGGAGTTATCACAGGCTTGAATACTGTAATCATTTGTGGTTTCTCCCGCAAAGTACATTTTCAATAATTTCTGTTGTTACAAGATCAATAAATTACTCCAACGAATTCCAATCAAAAAGTTCAGAGTACTTAAGTCCGGTTATCATCTTCCTCAAAGTAGTCTCCTTGGGCAGCGATACACCGCTGCCAGCGTTTTTGCCACTGCTGGAACGCCTCCTGAATGTCCTCTGCGCGAATCGTGTCAAGCACCTACGCCGATTCACGCTGGATCTCGTCCACGGTTTTAAAACAGCTACCCTGGAGCTTCACCTTCATCTTGGGGAACAGAAACAAGTCGTAAAAGGGCAAATCCGGGGAGTAAGGTGGGTGAGAAAGGGTAGTCATGCTGTTGCGGCTGCAAAACTGGCGCGTATTGCAAAAGCTCTGTGAGCTGCTGCATTGTCGTGATGAAGCAGGATATCGCTCCTGCGCCACATTTCAGTTCGTTTGCGGGGAATGTTCCCCCTAAGATGCAGCAGGACTTCGCAGTAAAAAAGGGCGGTGATGGTCTAGCCCTGGGAGACGAATTCACGGCGCACAACCACACAAATGTTGAAGAACACGATTAGCATGCTTTTGGTTGCTCTTCGGACCTGTTGGGCCTTCTTCGGTCGTGGGGATGCTGGGCTCTTCCACTTCGACGACTGTTGTTTGGTCTCGGGTTCGTAACCGTAGACCCAAGTTTCGTCCCCAGTGATGACCCGCGACAGGAACTTTGGTTCAGTCACCACCTGCTGACGAATATCTTGACAGAGTTCGAAACGGAGCGCCTTCTGTTTAGGGTTCAGAAACTTTGGCACAAACTTTGCAGCAATGCGGTGCATGCACGAAACGGACAACCGAATTTCTTGTACTGTTCCGTATGACACATTGACGATGGTAGCCAATGTCTTGAATGGTTCTCCTACGATCCTCATGCGTCAGTTCCCAAATTGTATTCACAATTTCAAGGGTTTTGCTCGTGAACGGTCGCCATGATCTTCCATCGGCTTCCAGTGCCGTTTTGCTGTTTTTAAAGCGCGAGTATCACTCTAAACATGTAGCACGACTCATTGCAATAAGCCTGCTGCAAAATTTCGTTCGTCTACGTTCCCGAATTACCGAGCTTGACGCAGAATTTGATGTTCGCTCGCTGCTCTAGTTTGCAGTCCATACCGAAATCGCAGCTGTGTTCTGCACGTGGTCACCAAATATCGTGTAGCAAACCTCCCGTTGTTCATAGAACGACGTCACTTGGCACAATGACTCATGCAGGTCGATGCACTCGACAGATGCTCGCGCATCCGCGTACTTCCATCTGTTGGCGCGCTACGTATCTAGTCCCGGAACTTTTTGATCGCAGTACGTGTCTGCATTGATTTTCACTGGTCTACAGACATTTCAGCATTTATCGCCCACAGTCAATGACTTTTTAAATTAAACGTTTCTCCATTGCCAAACAAAATCACCGTACTATTTAAAGCTTTCGTGCAACACGCACTTGATTCTTCATTATACATTATTTTACATTTGAACGGTCTTTTGAGCCAACCGGAGCATTAGAGACACCACTGTAGAATGTGTTTTGGATTTGAAGTTGTTTTTTGTTGAAGTTCTTGATATTAAATTCATTAGTTATTCTTTAACTAACTCGTTGGATATATCAGGTTGTAAAGAAAGTATCCACAAAGTAGAGAAGCATGTATTTCAAGCTTAAAAAATTGTGCAAAACACTTAACCTAATCATCCAGGTAGTCCCTATTGGGAATGGCCTCGTTCCACTGATCTACGAGTTGATATATTCCATTGCGATAGACGTCTGGCGAGCGGGAATTGAAGAAGTCATCCATGCAACGTTTAGCATGATTGTTATTAGCAAAGATTTTTACAGCAAGAATACTTGACAAAGACCAGAAGAGATGAAAGTCGGATGGGACACGATGCGGAGAATAATGGTGTGTGGAAATATTTTACATTCCATCTCGTAGAATGTTTGCTGGGTCCGTAAAGCGACATGTGGACGAGCGGGTGAAAACCAACTCCATGGCGATTAATCAACGCTGGACGCTTTTTTGCAGCGCAGCACGGAGACGGTCTGACTGTTCGATGTAAGCATTCGCTGTGATGGTATTGTTACGCGGTAAGAGTTCATAGTGAATCACACCGCGACAATCCCAACAGCAACTCAGCATCACCTTCTTTTCATGCAGTGGTTTAGTGATCTTCTGTGGATGTTGTCCCTGCTTGGTCCATACCCTTCTTCACGTAACATTCAGATATATACCAATGAGCCATTTTATTATGACCACCAACTTAATAAGCTGTAGGATCCCCTTTTAGCCCGCAAAACAGCGGCCACTCGGCAAGACATCGATTCAATGAGGTGGAAATGGGTATCCTTGGGTATCTGGCACCATAATGTCAACAGCAGGTCCTCCAGTTTCCGTACATTTCGGGGTGGTGGTAATTTAGCACCAACCCGGTTTTCCAAGGCGAACCGCAAATGTTCGATTGGGTTCATGCCAGGTGAATTTGGAGGCCAGGGATTTAACAGAAAATCGCCTGCATGTTCCTCGAACCACTCCTTGACGATTCTGGCAGTGTGGCTTGGCGTATTATCCTATTGATAATGTCCATCACCAGCAAGAAACACAGTTGCCGTGAATGAGGGAACTTGGTCCGCAAAGATGTTCAGATACCTCACAGTTGTCAGGAATTGTGCTATTGGTATAATGGGGATTAAAGTGTCCCACGAAAACATCGTTCACAACACCTTTGGCTCCGGCCTGTTTCCGCCCAACTGTGCATCCAGGGGCCATAGCTTCCGTTGGTAATCGGTATACCCGCGCTCGGCCGTCTATGTGATGCACCAGGAATCTTCATTCGTCACCACCAGGACACTTTCTTCCAATCATCTATGATCCAATCTCCATGATCTAGGGCCCATTTCATGCGTTGTTGGCGATGACGTGCAGTGAGCATGGGGATCCGGTTGGGTCTTTGGCTACGCAGGCCCATGCGCAGAAAGCTCTGATTAACTGCGTGCTGTGACACATTGTCCTGATCACTACTGTTGTAGATGCGGAAGATTTTTCGCACCGTATCCTGTTCGGTCGCTGTGAAAAATGAGCGACAGTCTCCGCTCTCCTCTGGCATCAATGAGCTGTGGAGGACACAGGGAAGTACATCGGTTCGTCGTTTGGCCATCTGTGCACCACTTTTGATACGTACTCACTACAGCGGCGCGTGAACAACCCACAAGCGGCGTCGTTTCCGCGATCGTATTTCCGAGGAATCGTGCTATCACAATCTGTCATTCATAAAACTCCGATAAATGGCAGCTTTCCTTATTCTGACTCCGAACACTCTACTAACCGAAAGCCGGTCCTCGGGTTGTATATATATTGTTCTGTGAACTTTATCTTCCCCACTGTACGGTCTCCTGGCGCGCTCATTTCTCTAAGCTGGGGTGGTCGGAACTGGGGCAGTAATTCTGTCGCGGCGCGAATTTCCGCGATTTGTTTCGCGATTTTTAGGGGTTTTCTGTAATTTCGCGAATATCACATATAACCGCGAATTCGGGGGAAAATCTTACTGAAATTTTGAATAAAGTGAGCAGTCCGGAAATATACGGCGCATGAACCTTAACCTGCTTCAGATTTTCTTTTTAAATCCCTATCTTGACAATACCCAATGATTTTATTCACAATACAACTACTACTGCAGACTGAGTGGACCAGTTAGTTTGAGGCCGTGCGTTTTCACTAAAGACATTTAGAAAACTACGCAGGATTTTTTTGAAAAAGAAAAAGACAAGAGTAGCAGTTCTATTGCGGATAAATCAAGATAAGGATTGAAAAAAAATCTGAAGCAGGTTGAGGTTCATGCGCCCTATATTTTCGGACAGCTCACTTTATTCGAAAAACATAATTTCCGCGCACAACATATGTAATAAAAGGTCGGACATCACCAACAGTCCTCCTAGCAAGAGTCAAATCTGCAATCACGTCGCTGCAAACAGAGTTCTATCCACTTGTTATGAAAACATGAGCATTATTTTTCGAAGCCAAAAAAGCACCGATTTTGTCAGCCAGCCGCAAGTTTCTTTAAAGCATGTAGGGTGTCTGATCCCGATCAGTTTAAATCCTTGGACCTTTTAGACGACGAAGAAGATCTGTTTGTTTTCAGCCACATTCTTATGTTCAAAAGATGAAGACCAACTAAAATGTGAATTTCGTTCATATAAAACGAGTGTAAAAAAATTACGTGTCAGCGAATGATCAAAATGATAATGTAGAGGATTTTAGGAATGGTGTGTCTGACCCCAGGTCTTAAACAACCTTTAGAAATAGGAAGCTAGGAGATTTGGGCTAAAGTGCCCGATAGGATAGTGTCACGGAAGCGAAGTAGAAAGGGGGAGGAAGACGCCCTTATTTATTACCGGAGGGCCAGTACCCGGGGTTGGACGGCTTAACGTGCCCATTCGACGCACGGTGGATATTTAGTGGATCGAGCGTTCATAACTGCCTGGGATTGAACCTGAGGTCCTTTCCGTGGCAGTCACGAACGTTGCCCACTAGGCCACCCGCGGTCCTCGTGTCAGCGAAAGTTTGCTAGACTTCTGGAATACGAAAAATGGTCGTTTTCCTAAACTACATAAGATCGCTATCCGTTGTCTGTCAGTACCGGCAAACAGTGTCGATGCTGAACGATCCTTTTCTAAATTTTAAAACGTGTTACAGAAAACAAACACAGCATTAAAGAAGAAAATATGTGTATGTACAATATAATGTATTGAAATGCCGTCCACTTAAACGGAAATCTTAATCTCGTGTAACGGCGTTGATTCAATTGCCAGAATTTGAACGGTTTATAAATGTAAGTATCAATTTTAAAAACTTATAAAGTGATAATGCTTATTTAATTACGTACTCGTCATTTATATTATTGCTTTATAACTTGGTAGACTTTTTTTTTCGGAAATGTCATCGTCCGCGAACATTTCGCGAAATTTCATAGTTTATCCCGCGACCGACGCGCGAATTTTGCCTTTCTTTCCCGCGATAAAATTACTGCCCTAGTCATACTGTAATGGCTCGTCGGTGTATGACTCATATATCGTCACCCGTGAACAACCTAGGCAAAAAGCCAGCCCGTTTTCCTCTTTCACGCAGATCAACTGCAATGAAGAAGCGTTGCATCCAATTCTGTTTACACAAAGCATGGGGCACCTATTTGCACAGTTTACTCGAATAACCCAACTTTCAAAGTTGGGTTATAATTGTCGTAATGGAGGCCTTCAATTCGTCTGCCAATTTCCATAGAGTTGCATCAGGCTTTGTCGATAGTACGTGTTGCCGTGTATTATCTTCAAACTTACTGGATCTGCTACTTCTGGGCGCATGAGATAGATCCCGTACACCAGTGTCGATTTTCATGTACCAGTCACAGCAAGTGCTCCGTGCGATAATATCTTCACAAAAGGCGTTTTGCAATTTTCCAAGTGCGTCCGTAATTTCCATGCCATTTAAATATTCATAGAGAAGTGTTGCACACTCTCCATTCTTCAATATCTCTATCGCATCGTGGCCACGTGAAACCAATCTTCTCCACCACAGCGTACGTTCTGTCATTAGAATCTATTCTTTCGCGAACAACACTCTGAGATGTTTACGTCACCACAGGCTTAGAGTATCTTGCATTACACACACCCCACTCACATTATAGCAAAACTACGAGCAGCCTATCTTGTATACTCTATCAGGAACTCGGAATTAATAATAAATATGATTTGTGACGTGCGTGCACCAAAGGACGATATGAGATAAGGGCAGATAGCAGCGAAAACGTAAGTCCGCGTAGCTCAGTTGGGAGAGCGACTTATTCCAGAATGAGGCTACCGGGTTCGATGCCCGGCGCGGACAAAAATGACGGAGAAATTTACTTCGTTGTAAAGGCGCCCAAACTTCAAGGGTAACCTGGCCGTTAAAGTTCTCGCCATGGTGGGGTGTTCCGTCCACACCGCGAGACAGGAAAAATAAGGGAATCCCTTCTTCAGCGCTACTAAAAGTAAATGTGTGTGATGTTACGTTCCACACCCTAAATTGTCTGGGATTTCTCAAATGTACGTCGTTCTTCAGCGGATGACTGCCTACAGCGACACATTATCCAGGCTGACACGTGGACCATGCCCCGGCCCTCTTTCGGAGGGGGGGGATGTGACGTGCCTGCACCCCAGGACGCACATGAGATAAAGGCAGATAGCAGCGAAAGCATAGGCTGCGTAGCTGAGTTGGGAGAGCGTCTTATTCCGGAATGAAGGGACTCGATTTCGATGACTGGCGGGTACAAAAATGACGGAGAAATTTACTTCGTTATACCACATGCGATTTTTTCCAAAAACTTCTTCTATAACCTGATAAAATTATATCACATTGGAAACAAGGAAATAAATAAACGACCAGAGAGTAGAATCACACAAGTCAGGTAACATCAAGGGTTTTTTTTATTGCCGGCAAAGTGTTAACGCTCATACAGTTTCAGTCAGCACTCCACTTTTAGTAGGCTATTCTCAGGTCTTAATACACTGAAGAGCAATTAAATTAGAGACAGCTGGCGTTATGCAAATGTGGCGCTGTGGGCGGACCTGTAGGCGGAAACGACATGACGTATGCAGCGATCAGACAATACAAGGAGTGATGCGACGGGAATCAGTAAGAGTCGGACGCAGTATGGGTAAGACAAATAATCTAAGCGCATTTGATCGTGGGAAAATTGTCGAGGCCCGACGAATGGGTCACTCCATCTCGGAAGTCGTGCGGGCACTGGGATTTTCATGAGCCACTGTGTCACGGGTGCACCGTGAGTACATCGAATCCGGTAAAACCATCCCTGCAAGAGCCAACTGCCGTGGACAACAGCGTATGTATAAGCGGTGTCATCGTTCACTAGTTCGCATTGTAACAGCGGATAGACGGGCCACAGTGCAAGTAATCCCTCGACAATTTAACGCTGGTTCACGAAAACGTGAAAGCAGCCACATCATCCTGAACCATCTCTTCGCTATGGGGTACATAAGCCATCGTCCCACAAGGGTACCGCTGCTGACCGCACATCACAGGGTGCAAATATTAGCATGGGCGCGGGAACATTGCCACTGGACCCTAGACATGTGGGAAAATGTTGCCTGGACTGATGAGTCGAGTTTCACGTTTGTACATGCGTATGGCAGGATGCGAATACGTCGCAAACCACATGAAGCGATGGATAGTTCTTGCCAGCAGGGTACTCTTCAAGCTGGTGGGGGTGGTATTCTCGTCTGGGGACTGTTTACGTGGACAGAAATGGGACCCCTGGTACGTGTGACATCATCCGTCACAGGTCAACGTTCCCGGGATATCCTCCACAACGATTTACTCCCGTTTGTGCGTCTTCAACATCCCACTGGGGACCTCATTCTGCAACAAGACAATGCACCGTGCCATCGCTTCTGAATTGTATCCGAATGGTTGGATGAACGCTCCACCGACGTGACCTTGCTTCTTTGGCCAGCTAGGTCACCTGACCTCAATCCCATCGAGCACATCTGGGATGCCATGGAAATGGATTTTCGAGGCTCTGACCCCCTCCATCAAATCTTCGTGAACTGTAGGAGCTTGTTCAGGGGTTGTGGATCCGTATGGCTTCCCAACGCTTGCGGTGTCTTGTCAAGTCCATGCCGAGACGAATTGCCGCCGTCATCAGGGCGAAAGGTGGTGCTACACGTTACTAGACAGGTATCTCTAATTCGATTACTCTTCAGTGTAAATCAAATTATTCTCAACAGAATGCGCATACATAAACGTAAAAATCTCCACCATATGATTTACAACACCTTCTTCATCTACTCACATAGTTTTTCACCTCTCTGTTGCTCCATTACTTCACTCCACACATATCGCACATTCCACGTAAACTATTTATTTTATTCTTACTCACTGTCAGTGTTGCCAAATCCTACAAACTACTCAGGGAAGTAATGCGTCTTTTAATCAGAAACATTTAAGTAGATAACTTTACATGAGAACACAGGAACTCAAAATGAAGGTTAAATTAGATGTATTCGTCATATACGTCGCATCGCACAAATCGTAATATACTCCGGCTTGCCTTGTAGATATAGTAAATAGTATAATAGCTTAAAGAGCATCAGTAAAAGCCATGCTTAGCGCGGAATTTAAAATTCATCTTAATGAAATAGAAAATGAAGAAGAGAAAAGCAAAATCGCGTTAATATGGCGAAAAAAAAAAAAGAAAAGAGGAAGAAAGAGAATTTAATCTGTTATAAATAAGGCACTTTTGTTGACACATTTCACTTCGAGTAATCTTAACTAAATACGGAAGAGCTTCTTTTTGTTTTCAAGTGGAACATCTCATTTTTTCCTACGCTATTCTACCCTCTCAGGAATTCAAAACAAACTAATGTAAAAACTCCCTTTTTCCATTTACTGATTTAAAAATTATAATAGAAACACGTTGATTATTTCCAAAACAACTGGATGCAAAGACAAAGCAATACTAGTATTTTCTGTTACTAAATGCTGGGAAAAAAGCATCGAAATTGAGTTATCTTGAAGATCAGGAGTTTTATATGAGAGACGGACTTGAAGACAGAGTATGGTTTAAAAAAAAAAAAGAGGGAAATACCGATTAAACGCTCGATGAGAACACGTCAATAAATAACTTCTGATGGTTTTTGGTGGCTGATTAGGAATATAAAACTCTGGGTGTCCAAACACTGTTGCTCTCCCTTGAACAGAGCGCTTGGTTTTGCACTGGAGATAGAATAAAACGGAAATCAGCTGGAGAAATGGTAAAGAAATAAAATAAAATGTAAACCTGCTGGAGAAAAGGTTCAAGTAAAAATGACCACCAGCCTAGAAACATGATCTCACACGAAGGTATGCGCTGTACAGAAAGAAGAAATTACAATAATTTGCCGTAAAATCAACCAATTATTATTTTGGTTGAAGGTTCAGAACAGCCTTGAGAAACTGGATGGCCTCATTTATAAGCAACCGTCTGTCACTAATTCAATGCCACTGGTTCTAGGAACGGGAGAGAGCCAATGCCTTAAGACAAACGCAACATCCATGCCGCAATAGAATTTGTACCCGGACACATCATGGACGAATAATCAGAAGTCCGCGCTTATACTACTGCGCCACCGGATTTGCCCAGACTATCTTTTTGTACCAGTGTTTAAGCAAACGCTACGCTATTTTTGTTGCTGAATGCTAGCCACACAAGACAAGCACAGAATCCATGCCTCACCGGGGATTCTAACCCGGACTCATTTGGGAAGAATGGTTAGAAAGCGCTTAGACCAGTACGCTATAGCTACGTTCCTCCTACGTCAATGCATTGCGACCTTTAGAAGATTAAAACAAAACACATTCCGACATGCTCCGAACATTTATGACCTCTGAAACGTACGGTTCTCTCAGGTATCAATGGGTGAACTAAATTGAAGAAATCCTCAAAATGTTCAGAGCTCTTCGACTTACAAGTGCATGAATCTTATGGAAAGGCGACAAATTAGAAGGAGTATGGGAAAATTATCTAACTCACCTTCGTTTTGCTGATGACGTAGTCATTCTTGCAACTCCCACATCAGAGCTGCAGAGTATGAATTGCTGACAAGAGTAAATCAGTGGGATAAGAAATGAACTTTCAGAAGCCAAAAGTGACGTCCAATGCTTTTCAAGAAATGAAGATCTATCGATTGATGGGTGAAATCTGGAGATACCCGATACTTACATTTATCTTGGACAGCAGATATCAAGTGAGGATCATATTGATGAAGAAATTAATCGGCGTATAAAACTTGCCTGGAGAGCTTTTAGAAGAAACAGTATAATTTTCAAGAGCAATATGCCATTATGTCTTAAAAGAAATTTGTTTGATCAATGCATCATTCCATTGCTTGCGTATGGCGCAGAGACGTGGACCTTAACTAAAAAAGACATGCAAAGACTGCAAACACCTCAAAGAAGCATGGAAAGGTGCAGGTTTCGTGTATCCAGGAGAGATAAGAAGAGTAACTCTTGGATCAGAAAAATGACAAAAGTGGAAGACATCATGGTCAAAGTGAAATTACTGAAATGGCAATAGGCTGGACATATTTATAGCCATAGGGTCAGACCATCGGTGGACAGCCGAAATGTTAGACTTTCTTCTCCTTTTTTTTTTTTTTTTTTTTTTTTGATTGGAGGTTTAACGACCACCGTGAGCAACTCAATGGGCTATAAGCAGTCGCCCGTCCCTAATTTAGGGTCACTGGTTCCAGGGAAGGGAGAGAGCCAGTGCCGTAAGACAAGCACAACATCTATGCCTCACCGGGATTCGAACGCGGACCCCGTTCGGACGATTGATCAGAGGCCATCACTTAGACCACTGCGCCACCTGGGCGGCTAGACTGGATTTCAAGGGAAAGGAGAATACCCAGAAGAAGACCACATGGGAGATGGGTGGATGAAATTCGAAAGTATGCGGGAGTAACCTGGATGAGACTGGCAAAAGACAGACCGTTGTGGAAGAAACTAGGGAAGACCTTCATCCAGCGTTGAATTAATTATGTTTGACAATGTTGATGATGATGTACGGGAGTAGGATGCCCTGATAGGAAAGAACCCCTGAGAAAAGTAAGGAAGAATTAGTTTAAAGAGTATACGGTTTCTCGTTAAATCCTGAAATTATAAATTGTCCTAAATACTTACCTGCCTGCAAACTGGTGCCACACCATCATCACATCAGGGCACGGAAAAGGGGAAAAGGAACAAGTAAATGGTTAACCTGAAAAATAAGAAAAATAAGAGAGCACCGCAAAGAAACTACTCGAAAAAAAGAGTTATTTGTAACTGGCGCTTAAAAAAGTGGCACTTTTACACCAATTTTTCTGGCTATGTGCGAAAAGGCTGTTACAAGTTCAACGACAATCACATTACAATTTTTATCTGATGCGTTGGCTATTTGTCTTGCGTGAAAGTGCAGTTGCGGACGTCATGGAACCAGAAAATTACTAAGTTTCGGAGAATACTTTTCAGCATTTTCTTAAGTTTCAAACGCCCTTTTTTTTCAGCAGACAAGTCCTCTTTTTTGGCAAAAAGCTGATGGAATTATTGTGCAAATACAAACAAAATCCCAGTTAACAGTTTGGTTTAATGGTCCAGCTTTTAGTATTGAATATCAGAAAAGTTCATTCTTCTACTTCCCTTAGGAAAAGTATACATGGAGGTTATTAGCAGAAAGTAGAACGTCACTCATGTTAATTTCCTGATTTAAAGTTCTTAGTACGAAAAGATAAATCCTTTTCGAAAAAATTGCGTTGGCCCAGAAAACGGCCTTTTTTTGTGCGTTTTGTGATACTTTTCTACCTTTCTCCTTTTATTTTCATACGCTTAAAGAACGTAGCTACTTTAGGCTTAGAATAAAGGTGGCAAGCTCTATTCCTTTCTTATATATTCCAGCCCTAAAGTTTCCGAGGAAGCCGTGATGCATAGAGAGCTTACCAGATAGATATCAGCAGCTGGCGGAAAGCTAACCACAGCGCGTAACTTCGAGTGGCACCATGTTTTTCGGTGGGTGGTAAATTTTACTTGTAGGTGTTTTATAGCATCTGACTTCAATATTCAAACTCCTATTCCAAACAAACCCTCCTACTCAGGAGAAACAACTCCAAAGTTTAAAACATAAAGTAAGCTCCTTCGTTTTATTTATTTTCTTCAGGAGGGCAGAGGGATACAATTAGTCCGACGATACATAGGATTGCCACGGATCCGTGAGAGAATTCGGATGTGGTTAATATTAAACAGTCTGATTATGTTCTAAAGGTACAAACACGTTATCTATATCTCATCTGGGATTCGAACCCGGAGTAACAGGGGAAAAAATAAGAGATTTGTTCTTCAGGGAATACCGAGCAACAAGAAGTATTCGTATTACGGAGAATAATATGAATTTTAGTATCATTTGCCGTTGCGCTGATTCCTTGTCTAACGTTAAAAGCAGAAACGCTTGCAACCCTAGGAAAGTCTTGTATTTGGATAATAAAAGTGAGAGGACTTATTTTATTGGCTCCTGTCAATTCGTGTAGCCTCCAAACATCTAGCCTTTTCGCCTTTTGCAGGGCTTCCAGGCACCGGACAGCAGTCGAATAATGCTCACGAACGTTTAGTGCAATCTTATAAACACCATCCCGTGCTCCAGCTTTCACGAGATTCTTCAACACCTGCTCTGTTGCTGCTACTGGTGGACGATAACGAAGATCCTTTATAAGGGACAGATGTATCGCCTGCTCTCATTTGCAATTTTTTGAACCACCGGCGCATGATTCGTGCATTCACAGTACCTTGCCCAAACGCCGTATTAATATTTCAGGCCTCAACAGGTGCGTAATGTCCGAGTTTGAACTCATACAAAAGAAATTAGGCCGAAATCGTCTATCTTCATGGTCCACTTTAACCGAAGCCTCTGCGCTCGGGGTTTAACAGTTGTTGAGGTATGATGAACATTAATTAAAAATTAAAATAACGAGTGCAAGAAAAGTGCTATCGCAAGGCTCTCTACACCAGAGAATAAAATGAATCAGACAACGCACAGATTTTGCTATAACATGACAACCTTGTGACGTATACCATGTGACGTTGCTCGATGACACAATTTCGCTGTAGACAAGCTGAACGCGGATATTTCATCGTTTCAAACCAAATACAAATTGTTTTCCTATATCAATCAGTAAATACTTTTTCCCGTTAAATTCAGTAATTAAAAAAGATGTTTTAATCTTGCATTCCGTTTAAAGTACGAAATTTAATTTGCACAGTGCATTTTTTTTTTCAAAATATGCATAGAAGAGGAAACACCAGATAAGAAAGGGAAGTCTGTATAACATTTTGCTACAACTTTGACTGTAAAGAAATGTGATACAGCTTAAATACTGCCTACAGTGCACACGGAAAATTTAACCTATGACTTAGTATATTCGCTGTGTATTTTTGCGCATAACCAGTGCTACCAACAAATATTGATGCGACTAACTTATTCTTCACTGCGGCCACCAATGTGATTCGACGCTCAGGGGGACGTTTTCATTCCAATTAAACAGTAGCACAAATGGACTGAAGCAGCGCGTGCCATGGCGCCACGAACAACACAAATACATTGTTAACCAATCAAAGTAATCGCGGTTCTAACAGCAATGTCGGTACATTGTGAGCAAGCATCCACTTAACCAAAAATTTACTCTCACTAGAGCATCCAACAATTAATTGCGAGAATTACCGGCACATAAATATACTTTTAATTTAGACACAACTCTTTGTATAATTTATGAAGTAAAAATGAGTCTTCAGACAAGTCGCTACGACCAATAATTAATCCCATCTGTGTCCACTTATCGATTTCGAGACAGTCACTCAAACGTCTTGTCACAGGAATACTGTACCTTTTCTAGCGGCCAACGTAGATAAAATGAAATGAAACTTACTGTTTCATGAAATAGGTAATACACAAACGCTTCAAAAGCGCACACGCGACAAACCTGCGCTCGACTATGAAGTCAGCTCACCACGAATCGTTGCTTGACTTTGCTGGATGATATTTCTATAACGCTTCAACTCATACAAACAGTACACTAAAACGGATGCATCCAGACACCTTCCATTTAGTATACAAATAAATGTATGTATCAACCTACGTGCAATAAGTTCCAGGACTCACCGCGGTACTGACGCAACAGTAGTGGGATTAAAATAGCAGGTCTATGCCAGAAGACAGCAGTCCTTGTACAATCAGCGAACAGCTGGACACCGGTTTATACTGGTACCAATCGGCGGCAGACGAGCATTAAGGGATTCATAGCATGCGTGCTCGTTCGATTTCATGTTAGCCATTTAAGAGCAGCTTGTAAACATCCGTTTTCTCTGGAAACTTGGTAAATCAGCTATTGAAACTTACATAATGTTAAAAGGAGCGCTTGGAGACACAGCTTTATCCCACAGTAGAGTTGTCGAATGATATGCACGGTTTGGTGACGGGCGGAAATTCTTTGATGATGACCCGAGATCTGGGGGGCCCTCCAGTGTACGGACAGCAGAAGAAATCAAAGACTTGCGGAATCAGTTAAAGAAAGATCGCCGAATTACAGTGAAACTTTTGGCTGAGTCAGCCGGCATTAGTAAGTCTATCTGCCATGAGATTGTACGCGAGTATCTGGGAAAAGGAAAAGTTAGTGCCAGAGTGATACCCCGCATTCTGAATGATGACCAAAAGGAGGCTCGTTCATCGATCTGTTCCGATCTACTGGACACTGCAGATGGGGATCCTGATCTTCGCTCCGGAAATATTACTGGAGATGAAACACGATGGCTGCTGTATCATCCACAAAGCAAGTGACAAAGTGCTGAACGGAATGGAACCCACTCACAGTATCATGCAGACATTGCATCTATCCAAGGACAAAACAACTTGCAGACGTCCCGCAAACTGCATTACTCAACTGTTTTCATGATCTTCAAGACCGCTGGAAACTACGTATTGATTCAGAAAGGCGGTATTTTGAAAGTGACCAGCCTTAATTGTGAGTATTGTATTTTTTAGCACGTCTTTTGTAAAAAAAGATCGTGCTTGTGTTACCGGTTTGTTCGTCCGTCCGACAGTCCGTCTGTACCCACGATATCTCTGCAACTATTAGTCCGATTTGAAAACTTATTTTTGCATTGGGAAGCTAGAAATATGCAAATGATGATCCTTTATTTCGTTTTTTTTTACGATGTCCAATTTAGCCGCTAGAGGGCGTAAACGCAGATGATGTCGAATTCAAAACTACGTTTTATTCCACGTATTTGCTTCCATTTATGTCGAAGAGTATTGTAGATATAGTTACTTTTTCAAGTTACGCATGGATTTTCCTCTAGGGGCATAAAAGTAAATTACATTTTCCCCGATAACTCTTCTTCTAAAACTCCGATTTGAAAAATAATTTCTTCAGCGGATACACCTTCCGATGGAAAATAGTTTGCATATAATTTCAAATTCTTGATAAAGAATACTTTAGCCACCAGGGGCGTAAGAGTTAATTTTTGCTTCTGATGTATTTGCCATAAAATCTGAGCTTCTAAAATATCGATTGAAAAAATTATTTTGTGGAATGATGCCACTCACATCGATAAACCTTTTGGGAATATTTTCTTCTTAAAATATTCCACAGTTTTTCCGCCAAGAGGAGTAGATGTATACCGGATACAGCTCCTGATGGAAAATCGTTTGCACATAATTTCTAATCTTTGTAAAAAAGATGGTTTGGCCACCAGGGGACGTAAATCTTAATTTCCACTTCTGATGTGTTTGCAGCAAAATATGAGCTTCTAAATTCTCGATTTAAAAAATTCGTTGTTTGTAGACCGATAGTAGCCATGTCGACAAACCTTTTAGAAACATTTTATTCTTAAAATAATGCATGATTTCTACGCCAGGGGGCGTATATATATATATATCTTATTTTTGTCAATATCTCTACTTCTATGAGTCCGATTTGAAAAATTCCTTCTTTGTTGGATAGTGTTTCCAGTGTGACATGTTTTTCATATAATTTCAAAAAATTTAATTAATTCATGGACTTTCCGCTAGGGGGCGTAAAGGTACATTGCTTTCCCCCTATATCTCTGCTTCTAAATCTCGGATTTGAAAAACTCTTTCTGCACCGTATACAGCTCCTGATGGGAAATCCTTTGCACATAATTTCTAATTTTTGTAAAAAATTGTTTGGCCACCAGGTGGCGTGAGTCTAAATTTCCGCTTCTCATGTTTTTGCAGCAAAATATGAGCTTCTAAAATCTCGATTGAAAAAAGTGATTTGTTGACCGATACGGTCAACAAATCACTTTTTTATCTACTCATGTCGACAAACCTTTTAGGAACATTTTCTTCTTGACCTAATACATGGTTTTTACGCCAGGGAGCGTAGATGTATATCTTATTTTTGTTAATATCTCTATTTCTAGGTGTCCAATTTGAAAAATACCTTCTTTGTTGGATAGTGTTTCCGATGCGAAAATGTTGTTCTTATAAATTCGAAATTTTCAAGTAAATCATAGACTTTCCGCTAGGGGGCAAAAAGGTAAATTGCGTGTTCTGCGTGATTTCTGTTTCTAAAACTAAGATTTGAAAAATTCTTCGTGTATCGCATACAAGACCTGATGGAAAACATTTTTCACATAATTTCTAATGTTTGATAAAGAATGGTTTGGCCACCAGGGGGCATAAGTGTTAATTTCTACTTCTAATGTATTTGTAGCCAAATCTGGGCTCATCAAAACTCGACTAAATTTTTTTTTTCTTGGTCCTATAGTACGTTTATGGAAAAACTTTTTGAGAATACTTTCTTCCTAAAATAATGCATGGCTTTCCCACCAGGGGACAAAAGTCACATCTTATTTTTGTCGATATTTATGTTCTTAAGTGTCCGATTTGAAAATTTTTTTCTATGTTGGAGAGCGTTTCCGGTGCGAAATGTTTCTCATATGAGTTCATGTTTTTCTTAACGCACAAGTCTGCAATCAAAGGGCGTAAGCTCACGATTCCGTTTACAGCAATATCTGAGGGATTAAAAACCCGATTGAAAATCTTCTTTCTTTGGTCAGATCTATTGTTTTCCATACCGGTTCCATTGACTTTTAATAGCTTTGAAAAATTCAATTTGCGTCAGAACGGATTCAAAAGACGTGCTTATTACACCCGAAAATTCGGTGTCATCTTTCTTGTTATATTCTTTTGAGTCAGTCTTGGAAGTTTTCGAATGCAGGTTGTACATTTCTTACAAACGGACATTTTTACTCTTTCGTAGGGCGATTTCGGGTCGATGGTTGGACACGAATGACACACAGAGATACACTGGCTCCTTCTTCATCACCAGGAGCATGAGGGGGAAGGGGTTAAAGCAAAGCAGACCTTCCTTTCTCTTCGGCCGTTAGCATTTTTCGTATGCGAGTGGAATCAGCTCATACTCTTCGTAGCTCCATAGGGAACTCCGCGAGGGCCCTCCGTTGATCACCTGGTTTTGGTTTATCTGCACAATCCAGCACCTTGTCCGCTGATCATGTAGCAGGCCTTGTCCGCTGATCTGTTGAAATTGCTGAACAGGAAGCATTCTCTTGCGTATCGTTGTTTTATGGTTCTTAAGGTAATCCCAGACATTCTTTCTCCAAGTCTTGAGAAACAACTTAATTCTTCTCACAGTTCGATTTCTGCGCACTCACAGAGTCTTGAAATGCTTGAGGATATTACGACTGGTACGCCGGTCCGAAAACAGGTGATTACAGGGGTTTCCCTTACTTTCCCACCATTTAGGGGACATAATTACGAACACGTTGGACCCTCTTCTTCCTTCTTCTCGATAAATTTATCCTGCATTCGACATCAGCGAACCCGTGTTTTGTCAAACTGCCTGTTACTGCCACGACTGAATTACGATTGTTTCGTCGCGTTAGGATCCCACACACAACAAAGAAAAGCCCATCTGCTCGGTCCTAATTTCCCTTTGGGGATATATGTTTCTTGTCCCAAAGCTTAACCAGAACCCGGGAATTAATTAAACAATTAATTAAGAGACTTGATTGGACAAACCCCTTACAGCCAACCAAAGATAATGAGGCAAAATCTCATTCATTATGGAATGGCGTTCGGCCATCCAATATTATGTTCCCAATTGATCTACAGAAATGATTCCGCATTTTTTCTTCTTTCTAGAAGAGAACACATTGAGAATCATTAATCAGAGTGAATCGGAATTTGTCTGTACAGAACACACGCACTTACGGCTGTTTGTCTCAGGAATGATCCGGTTTGTAGCAAGTGTTCAGAGCTCATGTTTAAAATCAGGCAAGGAAACTATTAATCCTCCAGCATACATATTCTTCTCATGAAGTCGTTTCGACAGATCTCTCGTTGACACCGTCGTGCTACGAGACATCACAGGTAAGCTCGACAGCGACTTATCTGGCTATCCCTCACTATGAATTTTCGCTGTTTAGGCCAGATAACGGTCGTCTTGCGATGTTGTGATGCTTTTCAGCCCCGGAACTAATCGAGACAGATTGCCCGACTCCTGCTATTTCTGCCATTGGGCTATCCGAGGGTCATTATACGTTTCGGTTACTTCGTCGTGAGTCTCTTCTCCCGACATGCTACAGATGCTTATCTATCTTTCCCATTTCTTCTCGACGTGTTCGTCCGCGTGTCCTCCAACACCTTTGCAAGGTGACGGTTAAGAGACTTTTCCTCAAATGTCTCCGCAAGCATTACTCAAGGGGCAATTTTTTTCGTGGGATGGTGTATCTATCAAACGAATTTCGTCAAATTCTATCAAGTCGTTATGTTGATATTTGTCTTTTATATTTGTAATTATAGGCGATCACGTTGTTATCGTTTCACTTTGCAAATGTGCTGTAAATTTTTCTAGTGTTTTCTTTCTTGTTATCTGTATCAGCATCATGACATTGTACCTCTTTCATAACCTAGGGTATGTACCTCTCTTGTAGATATCATTTGCATAGCTTCACTGAGTGATAATTGTGTTACATGTGTACTTTAACGATATTAACCAATCTGAGTGCTCTATTCATTTTATTAGTCGTGTTTCTTTTATTTTTGTGAACAGAGTGTAGAACTGCATCATCCTTTTCTTTCTTTCAATATGTTGAAACAACATGACTTTTTAAAGGTGGTATACTGTTCACAAGACGTTGACTCATGAAGCTTTTGATTTTTGTTTCCGCCATGTTGTATATGCTGTTCTCTAATGCTTTGGTTTTTTTTTTGCTCACCGTGCCTAGTGTGTACTGTGTCTTTACTCTTTCATTCACTTTTCTGTTTTTCACCAATGTCGAACAACATTGTGTGCACTGTTAATTAACTTTATTTGTGTGGCAACATGTTGTACAAATTTCCTTTTTTCTTACATTGCATATTACATGTGATCTTGCTCACGAACATATTTTTATCCTGTAGTATGTCGTTATGTCTTATTAGTTGAGTCGTGTTCTGTAACGTTATTATCTCTGTTAGCATCCCTGTATTTTATTATCAAAGTTCCTGATGTGTCGCCGACTTTGCGATGTTGTATCTTGTGTTTTGTGTATTGTTCTCGTTTATTACATACATCGTTGTATTTACTTACATTCTCTGTTCTTAGGCATTCTCCCGATATCATTTTGTTATTTGCTCCCATATGCTAAATATGCTTCATGTGTGGAAGACAATAAAAATAAAAAGTGAACTCCGTTTATTAGGCGTAGAAAATAAGGGAATCAAAAGATGCTAGCTTTCACTACCTCCGGGTAGCTTCGTCAGGCATTTAGTAGTTAAAGATCGCAGAACCAACTGGAACAAATGTATTTCTAAGAATATGAATTGTTCCAGTTGGTTCTGCGATCTTTAACTACTAAATGCCTGACGAAGCTACCCGGAGGTAGTGAAAGCTAGCATCTTTTGATTCCCTTATTTTCTACGCCTAATAAACGGAGTTCACTTATTATTTTTATTGTCTTCCACATTAATTGGGCGTACAGAAACCCGTTTCTTCATCGATCGTATATATATTTGTTATACTTCATGTGTTTCTCTAGTTGTATTTCACGTATTATGGGTTGCATTTAACCCCAGATTCCTGTACCATTACGATACTCATAGAATGCTTGCCTGCATTCGTGTTTTTATTATTTTAATCTGTGTAGCTTTACCCTCTTTCATGTGTACATATCATTATAAATGTCATGTGTATTTTTATGTTTTCGATGGGCCCGAACAATAATGATGTAACAGCCTATTTTCTTAAATAAATTATGTTGGAAACCACATGAGCTCAAAGAAATTCATTTCACTAAGTGCGTTGGCATCTGCGATTCACTCTTGAAACGTGAAGAAAACGATCCATTTTTGAAACGTATGATAACAGGCGATGAAAAATGGATCGTCTACAACAACGTCGAACAAAAAAGATCGTGGAGACAGCGTGATGAACTTACTTGGAGCAATTCAAAAGCAGATATGCACCAAAGCAAGGTTATGCCGTCAGTCTGGTGGGATTTCAATGGTAATGTGTATTTTGAATTGCTTCCAAGGAACCTACCCATAATGCAGACGTATATTGTCGTCAGCTGGATAAATTAAGTGAAGCAGTCAAACAGAAGCGTCCAGAATTGGTAAATCGCAAAGGTGTTGTGTTTCACCATGATAACGCAAGACCACATATAAGTGTGGTGACTCGTCACAAATTATTGCAGCTTGGATGGGATGAGTTACCACATCCACCATATTCGCCAGACCTGGCAACATCTGACTACTATTTGTTTCGTTCGTCACAAAACGCCTTGAATTGTAAAATTTTCACTGCTGATGAGGCTATCAAATCGTTCTTCGAACTGCTTTTTGCCGAAAACAAAAAACTTTTTTGAGCGTGGAATCACGAACTTGCCTGCGAGATGGCAAAAGATCGTCGAACAAAATGGACAACATGTTGTTAACTGTTTCCCATTCAAAATTCGCCTTTCATTTACACAGGAAAAAAAACGCAATCACTTTTTTCCCAACCCAATAGCAAATAACATCAAAATGCTATATTTCAGCCCCACGATTACAACCAACCCACATTATAAATTGCTCCTGTTTCATTTATCTTTATACGAAGGGAAAAAATACAAAAAGATTACAAAGATAACGGAAATTTTTGCCGTTGTAGGCTATAATAAGATTAAATGATGGCAGTCATTAGACGTTTAATCAGCTGTAAATTATGATGTAGTTCAGCTCTTCTCTCATTCCGACTCCCCTTGAAAAATTTCGCTGAATTGGCGCCAAGGCAGCGGACGCCATGCTACTTCATATCGGTGTCCCAGCGGGTTTCCGTCTATATTGTAGAGTAAGCTTAAATCATTTTTCTTCAAAATGCGACGTTCGATCGATTGTCGATAAGCAAAAAAAAAAAAGTTCCTGAGGTCGGCGAAAATGATTGTTTGATAGACCATTGGGCCTTCAGAAATGACGTTAAGCTTCGGAATGATGTAAAAATTCAACAATCACTAAAGTTTCACCAAGAAAGAGTAAAAGTCTCCCTTGACTATTATAACATGAAACGGCTGAGGACACTTAACGGTATTCGGCTGCGTTTAGTCCAAAGGAAGATGATTCGAGAACGCACAAAGTAGAAAAGAAATCCTAAAAAAAACCCTGTAAAAGCGCCTTATAGTATTTTTTATTTCATAAGTTCATAGTAAATAAAAAAATACTTTCTTTAAATTTACAGGGCGCAGAAAGAAAGAACAAACGCAGAGTATTCGAAGCTAGCATATAGTCAACAATACCTTGATGACCGAGATAAGCAGAATAGCTATAATTTAATTTGTGGATTGGTCTTATATTTTCTGTTATGCCACTAGAAGAACGAATTAAATTAATTTGAATTGAATTACAATGATGTTCTCTTGCAAATTAAATTATTGTCTTGCCTTACACAATGAACGCGTTGACAACTATGAACATTTTGTAACATCTTACAAAATCTCTCATGTATTCGTGAGCAGAATAACGATCCATTCTTTAGTTTCTGATATTAAGTTCTCTCAGTTCGTTCTGTATTTTGCTATATCACAATGAATGGTGTGCTATATAGAAACAAAGGCACAAAGAACAAAGGAAACGTTTCCACTGTTTCAATATGTATCAGTTAGCACTCGTGCAAGGAATCGACATACACTGTTGTCCAAAACTCAAGGACGAACACTATTTCGAAAGGTTAAATTGCAAAATCAGGCGCAACAGTTTGTGGCAGTTTGCATAACTGGGGCCTTTCAGTAGAAAGCCGTTGCACAAATGTCGAATCTTGCGCACAGGGGTCACGTGGTATCACTTACATGGACAAAAGAGAAAAGAGTGCGGTTGGCGACACGTGTTTGAAAGAAAATCTGGACATTAAGGTATAGAGGTACAAAGTGTAATTTACATTTTGTCTCAAAGACATCATCTATTGGGTTGTCGGAAAACTCACGACGTATTTTAGCCATGTTTTGCAAAGGTAATTTATTGATAGAAAGAACAAGGATAAATCAATGATATAATGCCCGTTTTGTTGGATAACCTTTTGCCATCTTTCAGTGAGCAGAAAAACTGTACAGGGTGCTGATTTACAGCCTTATCTGAATTGAACGTTATACCACGCAAGGACTGTTGAAGAGAGCGAAACAAGTGGAAGTCTGACGGCGCAAGGTCAGGCGAGTATGCTGGGTGTGGCAACACATCCCAATCAAGCTCCAATGATTTTTGGCGGGTGATCAAATTTGTGTGTGGTTTCGCGTTGTCGTTATGGAACACAACTCCTTTACGATGAACGAGCTCTGGACGTTTCTGGATGATGGATTCGTTCAAACTTTCCAATTGCCGACAGTACATATTCGAATTGATTGTATGGTTCCATGGCAGGAGCTCGAAACACAAGACACCTTTAAATTCCAACCACACTGAGACCAGAACCTTCCGCTGATGAATGTCTGCTTTGGATGTCATTTAAGGCGAAGCAGCACGTCGGGACCAAGACTGTTTGCGCAGCACATTGTTGTACACAATCCACTTTTCGTCATCAGTTATCAGTCGCTTCAAAAAAGGATCGTTTTCCTCTCGTTTAATGAGCATATCGCAAATGCTTACACGCGCCGTCAATTGAGCTTTTTTGAGTTCATGAGGAACCCACACATCGAGCTTGCTTACGTATTCCAGCTTCTTCAGGTGGTCGTGAACACTTGAATGATAAATGTGCAATGTGTCTGAAATCTCTCGTGTAATGCAACGTGGGATTCACTCGATCAATGCCTTGATTTGGTCGTCATCAAACTTGGTTGGCCTTCCTGGCCTAGGAGCATCGTTGAGGTCAAAATCACCAGCACGGAATTTTGCGAACCACCACTGGCACTGACGTTCTTGTAGAGCATTATCACCGTACACTTTACGCAACTTTTTACAAGAATGACGCATGTTCTTCCCTTTACGGAAGTAAAACAGTAAAATATGGCGAAAATGCACAGTTTGGTCTTCCATCTTCAACTTGATGTCAAATCTCTGCAAATCAACCAAATCGCTCACTATTCTTTTTAGACTGCAACTAGAACTGGCACCTGTCGAATGCCATAGCGATAACACATGCCTCTAGAACTTCCAAAACCGCTCAACCGCCATCGGGTGCCAAAATACGTCATGTCTTTTCCGACAACCCAATAGATGATTTTACGCGGGGAAGAATTATAGGAAAACTGGACGAAGGCCGCCGAATGATCACGTTGGCAGGGAGTTTGTGATCGCGCATAGTGGTATCCAGCGTCTGGGAAGCATTTCAAACCAACAGAATGTGGTCCAGACGCATGACAGGTGGTCGCTCTTGCTGTACTACGACGCATGAGGGCGGATATCGAGTTGTAACAGCAAAAATCAATCGCCCTACGGCGGCTGGTCAGCTTGCGAGTAGTCTCCATACCAGCAGAGAAACGAGGATATCCCGATAAACTGTGGCACGAAGTCTGCGACATATAGGGCTGTATGACCGAAGACGTATAGTCTGCGTTCTGCTATCCAGAGCTCAATGTAGCGCACGTTTTCAGTGGTGTCGTATCTACAGAAGTCAATGGGCCAATGTACTTCAGATGAGAGTGATTTCAATCTGTCCTAGGATTCTATACGCCAGTTGATCTGGCGTAAAAGTAGTACGGCTTATCAGCGCAAGAATGTGCAGAAAAGGGACGGATACGGTGGTGTAGGTGCCATGGGATGGAGCGGCATCGTGATTAATAGACGTATCGAGCTACAGGTGCTTAATATGGAACTTTGACGGGCGAACCATATTGCAACGAAGTTCTTCTGTGTCATGTTCGATTATTCAGTGGTGCTGTGCGTTTGTGGGGCAAACAAAAACAACGTTTAAAGATTTGCTGGACAACCAGACAAGCTTTTACTGCCCCTAAAAAGGAAAACAAATTCCGAAATTGATGACCAGTTAAGTTCGTTCGTAAAAAACAGCGGGCTGGTGGGTTACCAGTAACAACAGAAATCCTTAAAGAGAAAGCTAAAGAAATTCATCGTCAGCTATAGGGCAAATTTGAAGCATTCCGTTGTTGGATAACGCGGTTCATGGAGAGAAAGGGATTTGCTCTTAGACGGCAGACATCCATCTGCCAAAGGCTACCGGCTGACTTTCAGGAGAAGTTGAATACTTTCCAAAAACATTTTATCGTACTCTAAAGCAAGGGCAACACGACTTGGGGCAAATCGGCAATGCTGATGAGACGCCTGTCAATTTCAATATGCCTTCAAATTGCACAGTGGACAATGTTGAAGCAAAACAAGTGGCATTACTGACAACGAGTGGCGATAAACCAGAATGACAGTAATGCTCTGTGTTACTGCTGATGGAAATAAACTTCCACCCTATGTCGTTTTTAAGAGGAAAACTTTTCCCAAATAAAGCGACTTTTCCAAGAGGAATCTATGTTGCAGTGCAGGAAAACGGCTGAATGTCTGCAAATTTGGTTTTAGACTGGCTAAGTAAAATTTGGCTACGACGACCTCGAGGTCTACTGAAGTTGCGATCTCTGCTGGTGCAAGACACATTTAAAGGACATGTAGCAGATGCAATATAGAAAAAAATGGAAGAAAACCGCATCCATCTAGTCATTATTTCTGGGGGGATGACATCACAAATACAGCCTCTTGATGTTTGTATCAGCCGTCCATTTAAAGCTGCCTTTCTTCGACTTTATAATGCCTGGCTTTCATCGGGAGAAACGGAACTAACAAAGACTGGCCGCGTTAAAAGAGCACCCCTATCGACTGTGTGCGAGGGGACTATTGCTGCTCGGGAATCCACTCCAAATGAACTTGTGGGGAAATCCTTTCTTAAGGGCGGAGTTTCGAATTCTTCGGATGGAAACGAAGATGACGCATTGTTTGAAGTGAGCTCGAACAATGAACAATCGGAAGTAGAAATCCCTGTCAGTGACAGTGACTGATTATTAATATTTTGCAGTCATGTGTATTGGATCTAGTATGTATGGGAGATAAGGTAAATATACCTATTTGTTAGTATTTTTTTGCAGGTTTTCTTTTTGACTTCAGTATGTGTGCATATTTTGTCTGATTCCTAAATACGCAGCCTGGATTTGGGGGTGCGCGTTACATTCGAGGGCGCGTTAAATTCAAGTAAATACGGTGGTCCATACTGAAATGGCTCTCTTCCTGATTATCGGTAAGCACTGTACATCTATTCTCCAACTATGTCCTTCGAAAATTTATATCTTTTGCGTAAACACTCATTACAATGTAATTTGTTAGTCACTTACAAACAATTTTTGTGTCTTTGCATGTGATCGTATGCTAGCAACATCAGCAATATAAGTATTTCCGCATTTGGCTGCAGTCATGTATCGTTTTGTTTGCACGCGTAAAAATTAGTCCGTCCTTAGGCTTTGGACACCAGTGTATTTTCAGTTTGGAATTTTTATACAAGACCAAAACTGATATTCATAATTGCGGTGTCCCACCTGAATATCGGGAATACTATGGGTAAAATAACCTGTCAATCGTGTACATGTGCCTTGTCCATAAACGCTAATTGCAGTCACCCATTAGATTCGATTATCCAAGTTGACAATCCCTGTACTGTGTTAAGCACAGGTTTCATTTTAGCCTCTTATTTCACCATTTTAGTGAGGCTGCGCATGCAAACAAGCAGGGATGGTTTAGCTGTATACGTACTAAAACTACACAATCTACCAACAAGTAATTGGACACCTATGATAGCAAAGGAAAACGAAGTTTATTCACCTTCAATAGTTGGTGGAGCCTCCAGGAGCGGCGATTAAAGCTGCGACCCTCCGGGGCATACTCTCAACCAAGCGTTGTACGACGGCTAGCGGCATTTTCTTCCGGTCCCGGAAAATTCGTCCAACGACGATTGGTCCAATGCCGATTCGCCCAAAGGGACGATTGGTCTAATGTTCGATTCGTCCAAAGCCGATTCGTCCAATGGTACGATTGGTCCAATGCCGATTCGTCCAATGGTACGATTGGTCCAACGCCGTTTCGTCCAATTTTATCATCTTACCAACGGTAAACTTTTTTATTTTAAAGAAAGGAATAATAATTTAAATTATTCTCCTCTTTATATCCTTTTGAAAGATAATTTCTGTATATTTAGTAATTGTAAACATTTTACATAAACCCGGTAAAAGGCACTCAATGGAGCATTTCTCAGCTGTTTGCGAAGCCCCTAGGCCGCGGGCATTTTTTGAAGATTTTAATTTACAACCTAGATATTTGGTATTTGTAAATATGTTACAAAACCTAATAAATGGCACTCATCCTATCATTTCTCACTTCTTTACGAGGCACCTAGGCACCGGGCCTTTTTAGAAGTTTTTGAGTTACAACCTAGATATTTGGTATTTGTAAACATTCTATAAAATCTTGTAAAGGCACTCATCGTATCATTCCTCAGGTCTTTACGAGGCACCTAGGCCCCGGGCCTTTTTAGAAGATTTTAAGTTACAACCTAGATATTTGGTATTTGTAAACATTTTATAAAACTTTATAGAAGTCACTCATCGTATCATTTCTAAGGTCTTTGCTAGGCACCTAGGCCGCGTGCCTATGAATTAATATTTCGTGCTTAAATGAAAGCGCAATATTATTTACTTGAAGATGACAATCCGATTTTTGGCGTAAATGTGACAAGGATGGTAAGTCAGATAATATCCGAAAACTTGAAAATTTTCATCGTCCTGGAGCGGGACTCGAACCCGCGTCTCCCAGAAAACGCCCGGGTATGCTAACCACTACACCACCCAGAACGACCGAGTTTCAAGTTTCCGATCAATTTGAATATAACCATCACAGGATTCGCTAGTCGAAGCAACCGGCATTCATGTTTAGCGAATCTGGAGGTTAAGAATCTAATCCCGTGCTTGCCCGGAGAAGCAGATAAATCATGAAAGAAATACGGGATTACGCCATATAATACAAATTTTGAAGATGACAATCCGATTTTTGGCGTAAATGTGACAAGGATGGTAAGTCAGATAATATCCGAAAACTTGAAAATTTTCATCGTCCTGGAGCGGGACTCGAACCCGCGTCTCCCAGAAAACGCCCGGGTATGCTACTACACCACCCAGAACGACCAAGTTTCAAGTTTCCGATCAATTTGAATATAACCATCACAGGATTCGCTAGTCGAAGCAACCGGCATTCATGTTTAGCGAATCTGGAGGTTAAAAATCTAATCCCGTGTTTGCCCGGAGAAGCAGATAAATCATGAAAGAAATTTACTTGATTTAATATGTAAACGTTATGAATATGACACCGGTAGAATAAAAAGTCCTAAAAAGACCTAGGCCTACAGCCTATGAATTAATATTTCGTGCCTAAGTAAAAGCTCAATATTATTAACTTGATTTGATATGTATCCCTTATGAATCTGACATCGGTAGACTTAAAACTGTTAAAAAAGCCTAGGCCGCGGGCCTATGAATTAATATTTTGTGCTTAAATGAAAGCGCAATATTATTTACTTGATTTAATATGTAAACGTTATGAATATGACATCGATAGAATAAAAAGTCCTAAAAAGGCCAAGGCCTAGAGCTTATGAATTAATATTTCGTGCCTAAGTAAAAGCTCAATATTATTAACTTGACTTGATATGTAAACGTTATGAATATGACATCGGTAGAATTAAAACTGTTAAAAAAGCCTAGGCCTAGGGCCTATGAATTAATATTTCGTGTTTAAGTAAAAGCGCAATATTATTAACTTGATTTAACATGTAAACGTTATGAATATGACATCGCTGGAATAAAAACTGTTGGAAAGGCCACTGTCCAAACCCCGACCAATTGTTTCCATTGGGCAGTTGGCGGAAAACCCCACTGCATTCTACACACAGAAACGGAACACTAGTATTTTATATTATTTCATGCAAAAGAGAAACATTGAAGTTGATAGAACGGCTCGTACATCAGTAACTTCACACGGCAGCAAGGACAATATAACAAGAAAACGCGATTCCACGATCAAAAAAAAAAAAACGAAATCTGTAACCACAATAATACGCATGTAATGTAACATTATTTTACATTCTTTGGACTACCGGTACTTTCGTATAACATCGGAGATAGAATCAGAACAGATGAGACTTTTATAGCACGAGTAGCACTTCGGACAGATAGGACGGAATTGGACCAATCGTCCATTGGACGAATCGGCATTGGACCAATCGTACCATTGGACGAATCGTACCTTTGGACCAATTGTCCATTGGACGAATCGTCCCTTTGGACGAATCGGCATTGGACCAATCGTCGTTGGACGAATCGTGCCAGACATATTTTCTTCCACTTGGCATGGAGAAGACAGGTCAGTTCCTTCACCGATTTTGGAAGGTGGGGGCACCCTTTAAGTCGACACTCCAACTCGTCCCAGAGGTGCTCGATAGGGGTCCGGACTCTGCGCAATCCAGTCCATTCGATTAACCCCATTGTCACCATACCAAGCCAGGGTGGACCTCGCAACATGACAGGTGGCATTGTCATCCTGAAAGTAACATGGGTCTACCCCGTAAAACTGCCACAACGTAGGAAGCGCATGGTCATCCAAAATGGTGCAGTAGGTCTCGGCGTTGAGTCTACCAGGAATTGCGACCAAGGGTTTTGTGCCATACCAGGAGAAACACCCCCATAGCATAATTCCCCCGACGCCGAACTTTACAGTTGGCACAATACATTCCAGCATTGTCATCCTGAAAGTAACATGGGTCTACCCCGTAAAACCGCCACAACGTAGGAAGCGCATGGTCATCCAAAATGGTGCAGTAGGTCTCGGCGTTGAGTCTACCAGGAATTGCGACCAAGGGTCCTGTGCTATACCAGGAGAAACACCCCCATAGCATAATTCCCCCGACGCCGAACTTTACAGTTGGCACAATACATTCCAGCAGGAAGCGTTCTCCAGGCAGACGTCAAACTCAGACCCTGCCATCCGAACGAAAGAGGGTGAACCTTGATTTGTCGCTCCAGAGAATCTTTTTCCACTGTTCAACGGTCCACTGTCGACCTTTTTTGCACCACGTAAGCCGAGCAGCGCTATTGGACTTGGTTATCAAAGGCTTGTGGGCGGCAGCACGTCCATGATAACCGAACAGATGGGCTTCCTTACGGATAGTATTCATCAAAAGAACACTCCCGGATGCCTGTTAAAACTCCTCGCGAATGTGGCCCATCGATTTGGTGCGGTTCTTCCGAATTTCTCTGGCCAGCATCCGTCGGTCTCTAACTCCCAGTTTTGTGCGTCTGCCGGGTGGGGCACATTCCGACAGTCACCTCTCATCTTCCACTTGCCAATCATGTAGGCCACTGTCGATTTTGGGTACTTCAACTAGCTGGATATGTCACGTATGGATCGGCCATTTGTGTGATACCCGACGATCACACCTTTCTCGAAATCAGAGAGCTCCGAACTGCGTGGTATCTTGCATGCGACTGGTTGCGCTGTTGTTTCCCACACGATATTTAACGGCGGCGGTCATGACGTGTTTCAGGGCCGCAGATATCGTCGATTGCAGGGGTGTCCAATTACTTTTTGGTAGATAGTGTATAATAAAGGATCATCGAGGCATTTGAACACACTGGCTTCGTTAGAAGCCACGAAAGCTCTCTTGTCAGATCATGAGCAAGAAACACTGCAAATGAATTTTTCTAGGCCTTTTTGTTTCAGGGTTTAACGTCCACTATGAGCAACTCCATTGGATATTAAGCAATCACCAATCCGTAATTTAGGTCCACTGATTCCAGGGAAGGTAGAAACCAATCCCCATAGGAAAAACACACCACCCATGCCTGATTTGGGAATCAAACGTAGACCCACTCGGACAAATGAGCACAAGCTAGCGCTTAGACCACTGCTTACATCGGAGAAACAATCTTTACTTTTCAATAGAAAGGATTTTAGGAGCAGTTTTTAAATATCATTACGTGGACTTGAATATCCTTTTATCTCAAACATCGTGTTTTTCGAAATATAAGGCACACCCTTATTTTCGGAAATTATTTGAGAAAAAAAACAAACTTTATGCGTAAAAACATTATCTTATGAGTCATCAAATCGTTGTGATATGCGAAAATAGCAATGTGCGATACTGCTGATGAAAACAACGTAGAGAAAAGCCACTCAATGCTTCAGCCAATGGCGTTCATGTGTTGCAAGATTTGACCGCAACGTCACACCTTCATGCAACAAATATTCTTCTTTATTGGATCATTCCGAAAAATAAGGTAATTTTTGACGTCACCGAAGAAGCACGAAATCAAGACGTTGTGTCCAAGCTGTACTATCTGTTCAAACGTACCAATTGTTTTCGGGGAGGGGGGGGGTAATGACCACCATGAGAATCTGTAAGAGGTGCGATTAGTTGGTAGTCCCTAACTTATGACCTGTTGTTCGAGGAATGAGTAAGAGAGAGTGCCAGCGCAATAATACAAACACAATACACACACACACACACACACACACGGGCCTAATCAAGGCAACGAGCCCGTTCCCAGCTCATACATACGGGGCAAAACCTTCAACATTGACCACTCAGCCACCAGGGTAGGGAAACTAGCGCAAAACTACATACTCATAACAAAACCGCATTCTTTTAAACGTGTTCGAGAACTGTTAGTGACATCTCTGGTTGTCAGCGGCGCAGCGGTCGGGATATACGTCTCAGCTGGATCCGGGCTCAACTTTTGAATGAGTGTGTCTTACGACACTGGTGCGTTTCCTAACCAGGAATCAGTGTCCATGAATTTGGGGCGATCCATTATTTTTGGCCTTATCTGCTCAAAGTGAATTTTGGACACCAAAGTGAAAAACTGTTAGAGAATTAATGTACACAATTGACGTGGATTAGGAGCATCAAATATAAGTCATCGCTCATTCCACGTTTATAAGTGAGTCACGGTGAAATTCTCATTCGACGCCACCGGGAATCGAATCCAGGGTCTTCCAGTTACGCGCCGGACATGCTACCACTGCTTCACACCGGCATCGAATTCTCCAGACTCACATACAACTAACTGCTAAACCACATGGTAGGTTGCTTCCTGGAGCCCCGCACAATGCTGAAGATTCACCGAAGATGGTATAACGAAGTAAATTTCGCCGTCATTTTGGTCCACGCTGGGGATCGAACCCGAGTCCACTTATTCCGGAACAAGTCGCTCTACCAACTGAGCTACGCAGACGTTCGTTTTCGCTGCTATCTGCCTTTATGTCGGGTGCGTCCTGCGGGGCAGGCACGTCCCATCTCCCCCCCCCCCCCGAAAGAGGGCCTGGGGCATGGCCCACGTGACAGCTGTGAACATGAATCGTTGCAAGCAGCTATCCGCTGTAGAAAGTGCACTTGAGAGCTCCCAGTCAATCTGGTGTGTGGAATGCAACGTCACACACATTTATTTTTCGAAACGCTGGAGAAGAGTGTGGTAAATCAATATGTGATGGTGTGTCTCAGGTGATGTATTTTTTTTTTTCTATTTTACTTACGAAAACTAACAGGAGGCTTTGCGTTGCATCCCGCACTGCTACATCACGTGTAATGTTGAATGAAGGACTCGTAAGCGCTTCCGATGGAAGACAAACCGGAATGTGTAGTTCGGTTCAGTTGGGACTGGTAGTGTTGCCACCAGAGGTTTTCGACAAACTAAGTGAAGAATATCTCGTTTTACACCATTCAACACGGAATACCTATGTACATGGGGATTTATTTACATACAAAGGTGCACAAGGATTTGCATCTCTTGACTAATGCCGTTCACGCTTTTGCACCGAAAGTGATCACTCCTCCAGGTCTATTTAGACCACAGTACTTCTTATAATCGAGCCGTCAAAGTCCGGTTGACATGACGAAGACACTGTCTGTCCTTTTCTTTCAGTCGAGAGAGTCACGGTAGTTACAGCGAATAAATGAACAAGATCAGATGGATTAGTTTACCTCTCTCTCTGGCATATCACCTGGTGCACACAGCCTGATATTGCCACGTCGAGAGACACAGTTGCCAGGGTTATTTGCTGCTCCTGAACCGCAGTTCAGGTCCTCTAATTTCGTAACCGCAGTTACTATTTTACACTTAGTGACCCTCGTCACTATTTGACCCAAATTCTGATGACCTCGGCCATCAGAGCACTATAACGTACATCCTTCCTCCACGACAGTTACCGGATAATATCCCGAATTCCCGCTCCTTCTTCAACCCTCTCTCTCTCCTCGGGAGCATCTCTACAGCTTTGGGCCAATCAGAGCAGCGCATTCCCGCGGGACCCTTGCCTCTGACCCCATAACTCTTACGCAACTGTCATCTCTCTCCGCTGACGACCAGTCCTTCTTCTTCGATGCTGTCTTCGCTACCGAGACCTCTCTGCCGAATACTCAAGATGGCTTCCTCCCGTCCATTTCCTACTTTCCAACCAACTCATTTTCTACTGAAATCTGATTTTGGAAGTGGGTGTGCTTCTCACATCGCCACAAAGCGATTCTCTTATTTTTCTTGTCTCGCGGTGTGGAAAGAACATCACACCATTACGAGATCTTTAACGGCCGGGTCATCCGGGAAGTTCGGGCGCCATTATAACGAAGTAAATTTCGCCAACACTTTGGTCCACGCCGGGTATCGGACCCGAGTCCACTCATTCCGGAACAAGTCGCTCTACCAACTGAGCTACGCAGACACTCGCTGCTATATGCCTTTATGTCCTGTGCGCCCTTCGGGGCAGGCACGTCACAATGGTAAGCAGCAAACTGAACAAATAACTAGGAGGCGAATGAACAATTAATGCACACAATTGACGTGAATTAGGAACATCAAACAGAAGTCCTCGCTCATTCCACGTTTATAACTGAGTCACGGAATTTGAGGCACAGGTTCCACGTTCATAAGTGTGGTGCAGTGGTAGCATGTCCGGCGCGTAACTGAAAGATTCTGACTTCGATTCCCGGTGGCGGCCGATGAGAATTTTTCGCGACTCACTTATAAACGCGGAATGAGCGATGACGTCTGTTTGATGTTAGAGAATTTTTGTGCGAAGGCATGTTGATCTATCAGATGGACAAATACAGACCGCAGGCCAGTTAAGAGGATGCGGGACATAAAATATACAACAAATGCATAACATGCGTTCTGCAATTATAGATAGGAGATTATATTGTGGAAATACGCGTTTCTTCCGAAGATCCTAGTTTCAGGTAGTGCAAGAAGTTTAACAAGAATACAAATCTTCATTTTAAAACAATTATTTGTCATTTCTAAAAAAAGACAAAACTTTTCTGAGGATACATTTCGTGCCCACACTATAGTGATACCGTGATAAATTTAATGAAATGTTGCAATATTATCAATTCAATATTACTGCATCAAATATATAACTACACATCTGAATTCTGACAAATTTGGAATATTACCAAAATCAGTTCAGATTTAGAGAACGAAAATTACTTAAAATGGCATTCTCGGGATAACTGTTCTCAGTGAAAATAAAAGAACTGGGAACTAAAAAAACGCAATAATTTTGCCTTAATACGTCGGTTTAAGAGATTATATCCTCTGAACATGTAACCGAGTTTATAGTCTTGGAATTCTTTATTGGCCTCAAATGGCGTTCTTGCAAGCAAAGTGCATCGTAACGAAAGCAACACGAGGCCGTTAGCCTAAAAGTGGGCGGGAATAAAGAAGCTGATTTATCAGTATTGCCTTGAGTAAAGTGATTCAAAAATATAGATGCAAAGACATTAACTTTCTTCTCAAAGGCATTTATTTACAAGAGAAGTACTGGTGCAAATAAGCCAAGAGGAACGAACAGTAAAGTAACTTGAGGCCAACAGATTTGGCAAAGGACCAGGCGAAACGATCACCATTTGGAGACGAGACAAGAAGTTCATATTTCATTTTATCAATGCCGTTTTTGTTTTGTAAGCGAATTCTTAGCATTTATTTTTACAATTTGGCACTAGCATTCCACAATTCATAGAGCTTACGTTTTGTGTATTATATAAACAGATTTGCTGCATGCGTTGATAAAATGTCATTACCCAGATCGTGTAGGCGATTAATTACTTATTTTTCTGTCAAATGCTGAAACGGGAGAAAAGAACACTAAAAAAAAAACAAAAAAACTTTAAAATAAAAAAAACACGATAGTAAATCTAAACTTTTTCAATATTTTATATTTGTTTGGACGCTTAACGATCACCGTTAACAATTCAATGGGATATATAAGCAATCCCCATCTCTAATTTGGGGCCACTGGTTCCTGGGAAGGGAGAGAGCCAGTTCCTTAAGACAAACAACAACATCCATGCCTCACCAGGAATTCGAACTCGTACCCACATGGGACGAATAATCAGAAGCTATCGCTTAGAGTTAGACCATTGCGCCGTCGGGATGAATTTCAATTTTTCTTACATTGCTCTACAAGTTCTTATTTCACATACACGGTCGAGTAAATTATTTTGACCACCAGCTAATATCTAGAGTAACCGCCGTGTGCAGCGCGGACAGCAGCTAGATGGACTGGGATTGACTCAATAAGGAGATGGAAGGTGTTCAAATGTAGTGGAGCCATGTTGACTGCAGTGCATCTGACAGCTGCTGGAGGGTGTATGCAGGAGGATCCTAAGAGCAAACAACACGATCAAAGTGGCCCCCCACAGATGAATAACTGCGTTTTTGAAGTCTGGGGAATTAGTGGGCCAGAGAAATACTTTGAAGACATCATTGTGCTCTTCCAACCACTCTTGGACATTTCTAGCTGTGTGACACGTAGCATAAGACAATCAGTGTACATGGGTGTACGTGGTCTGCAAGGATGGATTCATAACGAATTCTGTCCATTGTGTTTTTTACAGGTATGAGTGGACCCAGAGAATGTCACAAAAACATTCCCCAGACCATAACGCTGCCACCACCAGTTTGTGTTCTTCCATCAGTGCTTGAAGAGTGTTTGTTCTTCGATGTTTCTCGCCTTATACGCCAACGTCCATCCCTTTGATGAAGCAGAAACCGTGACTCATCGGAGAAGGCAATCCAATTCCAATCAGCTGAGGGTCAATTCCGATACTGCCGAGCAAATGTAAGCCTTTTCTGCCGATGCACCTTCGTAAGCATAGGTGCAGTGACTATCCGTCTGCATCAGAGCCCCATACGCAGCAGGTTTCGCTGAACTGTCGATTTAGACAAACCTCCGGTAGCTCCCTGGTTCATTGGGCCAATGAATTGCTCCACTATAGCGTGTGGATCGGCCCCTACGCACCTTCGAAGCCGACGTTCACCTCTCACGTCAATGTCACGTGGTGCTCCGCAGTTTCCACTTCACTTATTCGCAATGGTGCCATTTCTCCAATCACGATACAATTTAGCAACAGAAGCACGTGACCAGTTCACAAACTGCGCTGTTTCGGAAATACTGCCACCCATATAGTTCCATGCCAAGAAGGTGCACTTTGTTACTAAGAAACCGTGGTTATCCAATTAAATAGCAAAGCGTATTTTGCTCGTTGGCACGTTATTTCAAGTGTCCTGCAGGTCTAAATAATGTATTGTACAGTAATTTTACGTTAAATGAATTGTACACTAATTTCACAAATCCCACTATTTTTTTGCTTTTTATGACTGGACTCTACTTTTGCTTGTAACTTCACTTCTATGACAGGTAATAACCATCTCTAAAAATATTTGAATTCAGCATAAATTTTCTTTAAAATGATGTGTAATATGTATTCCTGCTTTACGCTGTATAAGTTGACTCCAAACATCAAAAATTGACTTTCGGTCTACAGGTGTAGGACACTTGGCCACGACAGTAGACATAAAAAAATGGTTAGCGGACATTACTTACATGCGTTTTTTTTTCATGTTTAAGTTTTTTGATTAAAATACAACGATTTTAAATGTTATTTAACGTAAAACGAGAACTGAACTTTTAAGAGCTCTTTAACTCATGTCAACCACAATGACATAAATCAAAGTTTCACAAAAATATTTTAATATTTAGAAATACATCTTGTGTTATTTTTATATATAGTAGTTCTTAGCTTTTCAGTATATTTATTGTTTATTACTAAGTGTTTATGATTTCTGTAATACTGATTTTTATACTAATGAACTGCAATGCACTCTGTATGCGTCATAGCTATTTTAAGTGAGAAAAAATCCATAAAAGTATAATGGTGAAAAAACGTTTAGATTGATATTTATTGTGAATGTGCAGTGTAAGAGAAGTAGAGTAAGGGAGTCTAAAATTTTCCTCTTCAATCCAACGCATTTATGTCCATTGGAATAAACTTTGATTTATGTTCCAAACCGATTGACAGGATTGATAGTGATTGACATCGTACCATACGAATAAGAGGAAAATATCGTCCAAGTTTAGTTCCCCGTTTTACTTTAAATAACATTTAAAATCGTTATATTTCAGACGAAAATCTTAAACAGAAAAAAATATCGCATGTATGCAATATCTGCTGGTTTTTGTGCCTGCCTGGTAACGAAAATTCCATCAAAGCGGAAAACTTCCACGGTATTCCATCCATTCTGAGGATGAAACGAGTGTGGGAAAGGCGAAAGGCGGACAGAGTGAACAGTGGAATAAATGAACAGTAGAAAAACTGAACGTTGGACAAAGTGAACAGTGGACTAAATGAAAAGCGGACAAAGTGAACGGGGTACAAAGTGAGCAGTGAACTAAATGAACAGCGGACGAAGTGAACGGGGACAAAGTGAAAAGTGGACTAAATGTACAGCGGACAAAGTGAACGGGGTACAAAGTGAACGGGGTACAAAGTGAGCAGTGAACTAAATGAATAGCGGACGAAGTGAACGGGGGACAAAGTGAACAGTGGACTAAATGAAAAGCGGACAAAGTGAACGGGGTACAAAGTGAGCAGTGAACTAAATGAACAGCGGACGAAGTGAACGGGGGACAAAGTGAACAGTGGACCAAATGAACAGCGGACAAAGTGAACGGGGTACAAAGTGAACGGGGGACAAAGTGAACAGTGGACTAAATGAAAAGCGGACAAATTGAACGGGGTACAAAGTGAGCAGTGAACTAAATGAACAGCGGACGAAGTGAACGGAGGACAAAGTGAACAGTGGACTAAATGAACAGCGGACAAAGTGAACGGGGTACAAAGTGAGCAGTGAACTAAATGAACAGCGGACGAAGTGAACGGAGGACAAAGTGAAAAGTGGACTAAATGTACAGCGGACAAAGTGAACGGGGTACAAAGTGAGCAGTGAACTAAATGAATAGCGGACGAAGTGAACGGGGGACAAAGTGAACAGTGGACTGAATGAAAAGCGGACAAATTGAACGGGGTACAAAGTGAGCAGTGAACTAAATGAACAGCGGACGAAGTGAACGGGGGACAAACCTAACAGTAGAATAAATGAACAGCGGACGAAGTGAACGGGGGACAAACCTAACAGTAGAATAAATGAACAGCGGACGAAGTGAACGGGGGACAAACCTAACAATAGAATAAATGAACTGCGGACGAAGTGACGGGGACAACGTGAAGAGTGGACTAAATGAAAAGCGAACGAAGTGAACGGTGTTCAAAATGAACAGTGGACCAAATGAACAGCGGACAAAGTGAACAGTGAACTAAATGAACGACAGACAAAATGAACGGTGGATAAAGTGAACAGTGGACTAAATGAACAACGGACAAAATGAACGGTAGATAAAGTGAGCACTGGACTAAAGGAACATAGGACGAAGTGAAGCGCGGACAAAGTGAACAGTGAACTAAATGAACCGCGGAACAAATGATAGGTGGATAAAGTGAACAGTGTACTAAATGAACAGCGGACGCAGTATAGGGCGGACAAAATGAACAGTGGACTAAATAAATAGCGGTCAAAATGAACGGGGGACAAAGTGATCAGTGAACTAAATGAGCAGCGGAAAAAGTTAACGGGGACAAAGGGAACAGTGGACTAAATAAAAACAGTGGATAAAGTGAACGGTTGATAAAGTGGACAGTGGACTAAATGAACAGCGGACGAAGTGAAGAGTGGACAAAGTAAAGAGTAGACTAAAAGAAAGGCGGACAAAATGAACAGCAGACCAAATAAACAACGGAAAAACTGAAAGATGGACAAAGTGAACGGTGGACAAAGTGACTGGTGGGCAAAGTGAACGGTGGGCAAAGTGAACGGTGGACAAAGTGAACGTGAACTAAGTGAGCAGCGGACAAAGTGAACGGTGGACGAAATGAAATGGACTAAGTGGACGTGGTCTAAATGAACAAATATAAAGTGATTGGGAACACTCGCCGTAGTACACGAAGGATATAGAATTCTTCAAAAGAATGTAGCGTTGTGTGTATCTGACTTACTAAAACACTACATAAACCAAAACTTTACCTACAGTGAAATGCGAGTCACTCAAAAAGTTGAAGAGGTTTAGTTACAGCTAATCCTTTACTGCTGTTAATAAGCACTTGTGCATTTGTACTTCAACAAGGTGAAATCCCGAAAATTGTGTTAATCTCCACAATAATAATTAATTAACTATAAAACACAACACTTTCATTAACGTAGAATACGAGCCTTCAAACTACTTAAACGGCAATTAAACAATCTCTTATCCAAACGGAGCATTAACGTTCACCATCAAAATCCCCTCCACCCAGCTACTGTGTAGCCATTATACACTATACTGACAAAAGTTACCAGACACCCCTTCAAAAGCAAATGAACGGACCCTCTCCGTTGGTACACATCTGCAAGCGATATAAAAAAAAGCCTGAGGCTGGCCGCGATCATATCGCACTGTCAGGTCGAGTGAAAATATCTCGGCGGGAGAGAACTGATTTTGAGAAAGGAAAGATTGTTGGGTGTTATATTAGTGGGTTGTCCCACAAGACACCGAGAGGCGTTTAAACGCACCCAAGTCAACTGCTTTTGATGTACTGAATATGTGGAAGACACATGGCGTGCCTGAAGCAGCAAAACGTACCGGCACACCAAATAAAATCAGTGATAGAGGACTTCGAAGCCTCAGGAGAGCCGTTACAGCTAATCGACGGAGTACTGCACAAGACCTCGGGGTACAGGTGAGTAAAAATGCTAGAACCTCTATATGTACACGTGCCATTCGCAAAGAACTTCGTTACATGGGTTACCGTGGTCATGTCGCTGCTAATAAGCTTTTCATCTCCACTCGGAATGCTACTCGTCGTTTAGCATGGTGTATTGAACATTCATCGTGAACCGTAGATCAATGGAAACGGGTCCAATGGACTGATGAATCCAGATACACGATCTATCAGTCTCATGGCCGTGTCTGGGTATGGCGGCAGCCTGGAAACGCTATTTATCACAGTGTTTGGTTCCTACGATGAAGTTATGAGCTGGGAGTGTACTCGTGTGGGGGTGTTTTTCGTGGTATCGTCCCGGCCAATTTGTTATCGTGGACACACCTGTCATCTAGCACGTCTACCTTGATATTATGGACAATTATGCCCTACCAACTCTGTGGCAATACTATGGAACCGAGCCTTGTTGGTATCAGCAGGATAATGCACCGAGTCATAAAGCAAGGACTGTTACGGCGTGGTTTGACGATAATTTCGCATCATGTGTGGACTGGCGAGCACAGAATCCTGATCTTAATCCCATAGAACACCCTATTTGGATGAATTAGAACGCCGCATAAGAAGTTTGTGACCAAGGTCTACTACTAAGCAACAGTTATTGGGGGCATTATGTACTGAATGGAAGGGTATACCTATCGAAGTGTTACAAAACCTTGTCGAAAGCATGTCTCGAAGGGTCTTTGCGTGCATTAAGGCCAAAGGTGGATCGACACCGTACTAATGTATGTCAATAAATGCTATATTGTGTATGTTTTCTAGGTGTTCGGTGACTTTTGTCAATATAGTGTATGTCTTGTCTTGTTCTTATCACATTCATACATCTCCTACGTATGGTCCTCATGGTTCTGCCAACCTCCATTCATGTGAGAAAGAAGATATCAAGTTAATTTTGGAAAGTGCCAAAGAAAACAAACTCAAATTTACATATGAAAAGAAACTAAAAATGAAAGTTAAAAATGAAATATACGTCACAAGATGTATAAGTTAGCATCGTTTGGAATATCTGCGCTGAACCCCTTCTAGGCGAATAATCGAAATGAACATTTACTGCGTTTGAACTATCTCAGGAAAATTCTCCTAATGGCAGTAAGTCACACCGAATCAACATTTTCACGAAATAGAATGTTTCTCATCAATGGACGTCGCTGGATTTCCTGTGATCACGATCCATGTGAACTAGGCTAATCAAGTAGCGCAGGTCTCTAGCAGAAACATTTAATTATTATAAAGGAATTACAAGAACAAACACAGCTATACGATTAAAAGCATACGAACGAACCTTTAAAAAAAGAGATTTAATAACATTCTTGCTCATCAACCGTTGCTTTAGAACCTCTCTATGTTCCAATTAGTAAACCGTCATGGAAAGGCACTGACATTCATTCGCTGTTTATATCAAGCGCGACATGATAATACATTAATACTTTTCAAACTACAGCACAGAGCAAAATTGCATTCGAGATAAAGTTCAGGCTTAAGCACATTTGCATGTTACATAGCAGAAATCAACAGCTTTCTGAATATTTTAGTAAAAACTACGAAACTCATATTATTATGGTAAAGCTCAGAAAAACGGATTACACTTATGATGGTTAATTTAGTTAAATGCGTAAATCCTCCGGTGCCTATATTGATATAAGTAAGAAACTATGTATTTTTACTTTACCATCATATAATAAAGACATTTCTTTAAACCAAACAAATATTATCTTGGCAACATTTCATGGATGTGCTTAATTAAAAAGTTGAAAACAATAACCCTAAAATGCTCAATTATTATTTCTGATTGCCATTTCTCCTTGTTTGCCATCAATAATCTCAACACGTCCACGAGAAGCACACAATTAGAAAAATGTCGATTGGGTAGTTTTACTATAGCGATTTTGACAGTGACGTTACGAAGCGACCACCGGTAGTTTGGTATGAGCACGACTTTCAGCTCTACTGACATTGACAAGAGAGTGCGTTCACATACGTATAAACATTCTACGTCAAAAGCATAGTTACACGCAGAAGGATGCAACCAACAGGAATGAAACTAAGTGGGTAGATTTGACATCGTGAAGCATGCAAATGATTCAAGTATCAGGATCGGCCGCGCACTTGACGCAAGCAAGGAGGGGTCGTGGCGCTGCGTCTAACCAGCTACATTAGGTCATCTCGTTGGGCGTGCTTGGCATTCTGACTTGTGCTGTTGTTTTCGTTGCATCATTTGTAAGTGAAGTATGCCTGGGAGAAAAGTTCGGAAGCTATACGAGCAGTTGGAGGAATTCTAGAGGGGCGAAATCTTCGGGCTCCGGAAAAGCGGGATGGTCATATCGTCGTATTACGCGCCATACCGGTCGCGCGATAACATCACCATAGCAAGCTGTTGGCGGTAGTGGATGGAACAAGGAACGCAACAATGACAGGAAGGGTTAGGGGAACCTAGGCGAACCACGGAGGAAGAGGACCGACGGGTTGTCCGACATGCGCGGTGGAACCGGGCAGCCGCGATTGCGATAATCAGCGAGCAGTGGTATCCTCCATACAATGTCCGATTAGTGCCAGCACCATTGGCAGACGGCTTCAACATATAGAAATAAACGCACGCCGACCGTTACGACGATAGCCCTGAACACCATTACATAGTCGCTAAAAATTGTAATGGTGTCGTTCCAGACTGTCATAAAGCCACTCAGAAAAGCAGCGGGTGATCTTCAGTTGCGAGTCTCGCTTTTGTCTTGGAGGACACGACTAACGAATACGTGTGCGGATGCACCTTGTTCAACGTCAAGATGAACGTTTTGTTGTCGAGCGTCTCACCTCCAGAAGGCTTGGTGTCATATTGTGTAAGCCTACGATGCCAAATCACCTTTGGTGTTCATTAATGGCGTAACAGCCCAACGTTACGTTAATGAGGTCCTGCAATCAGTGGTCCTACCTTTTCTGAACGCTCACTCTAGTGTGATTTTCCAACAGAATAACACTCGTCCGCATACTGCTGCTGTCTCGAGAGCTTGCCTTCAAGGCACTGACACTCTGCCATGGCCAGCCGCTTCGCCAGACTTATCGCCGATTGAAATGTGTGGGATACTATTGGACGCGTTATCCACACTCCAACCTTACCGCACAATCTTCAGGAACTGCGTGAGAAGATTCAAGCTGCATTGGATGGCTTATCGCAGGACGCTCTTATGTGCCTGTACAACTCCATGCCGAGACGTCTGGCATACTGTGTGAGCAAACATGGCACCCCGACGCCATACTGAGAGACACTACTTATTGGCGTGTAGCTGAATACATATTCCCCGTATCAGTCTCAATGTTTAATTATTTATTGTTCCTGGTAACTTATACCTTCCTCCCGAATAGCATTGCGATCCGACACGTCTTTCTGGGTGCAACTGTTTTTTTGACGTAAAGTGTATTTTGTATTTTATGTGAGAGTTCATTGGCCGCTTCTCTACGTATAAATAATATCTTTTTTAAATCTAGAGCATTCATTTCATGCAAAGGAAAGAGCAAAGACATTAGAGGACCATAGGCTGGCAAACGTAATGCTGGAGGTTCAGAAACTATGGGAATCAATTGGACATGCAGCGCCATCTGTGAATGTGGGGAGTTGGCGATGAACAGATATCTACTGGAAAGCAAGAGTGATTGATTCAATTTATAATGTACTGCGGAAATTACTTTAAAAAAATGTTCGCGTACGAACCGAGAGGAATTAAATTTTAATTAGGAAGTTGTTACATTCCGGAAAAAGCAAAACAAGGTTAGTAAACAGGAAAATACAGGACTATATCGGTGCCGGACAAAATAGAAAATATTGATAATTAATTTTATTGAGCAATGAATTCTACATGCGATGATTAACTTTTAAACATAGTCTGCGCATATTTTAAGGCATTTGTCATATCATGGCACAAGTTTCTGGATATCCTGCTCATATAATTCTTCCGCCTGGGTTTTGAGCCACCACTCAACCGTCGTCTTCAAGTCATCGAACCGCTGGCCTGCAAAAAATCGTTTCATGTGTAAAGAGAAATAACAGTCATTTGGCGCCAAGTCTGTGCTGTGTCTGGCGCCAAGTCTGTGCAAGGAGGATGGACCAGCTTCACAAATCCAAATTTCGTGACCACGCTTTGCGTCACATTCGTGGCGGTAGGCCTTGTCTTGTCATGGAGAAGAATATATCCCATGCTCGCCGTTTGTTTCGGATTTTACGAGGGAACTTTCCAGTGTCTCGCAATGAGCACTCACCTTTACTCTCGCACAATAAAATTCTTTTCCTGTTCCAAAAGACAGTGCACAAAAATTCCACAGCATATGATATGTCTTTCGTTCTGTGCTCTTGGGATAGGGTGCGATTGGGTGTTTAACGACCACCGTGAGCAACTCAGTGGGCTATAAGCGGTCGCCCGTCTCTAATTTATGGCTACTGTTTCCAGCGAAGGCAGACAGACAGTGCAATCGGTTCTTTTATTCGCTATAAACACTATTAAAACTCTAAAATCAGTACAGAGGCATCCGTGAGAATACACAGTACTACCAAAGGGAGATATTAAAATAGGTGCATGAACAATTTAGAAGTAATATATATATATACAGGGTGCTTAGGAAAGTCCCTTTAGCCTGGAATAACTTGCGAACGGAGAGAGATATAGTTATGCAAGTGAGATAACGGTATAGTAAAGGGACCACGCCCGATCGAATGCAACCTATAGCAGCGCCCCTAGTGGCGAAATGCGGAAGTTAGTCATTGCGAATCGAAAACAAATAGAGCTAGAGCAAAATTTCCAAATACAAAGTCGAAGATCATCAATTACTTAGTACAAAACGACATTTGTTTTACACGGATAAGATAAATTGTTGCCTGAATACCCTAAAGTGTCCAAAATCCATGCGCGACCGTTTGTGTGAAAGTTTGAAGGGAACAGGCATAGGTAGGATTCAATACACACAATTTATTGCATAAATGCGTACTTATGCCAATACAGTTTGATCACGTCAGACAAAACAGAAACAAAAATGGCAAACTAGCGCACAGTGATAAAAGGTTAATGTCGAGTATGTTCGAAGAGTTCGCCATTGCTCACGATACACATTTGTATTCGTGAAAGTAACTCTGCATGCACATTCCTCAGCATGGAAGGTGTCACACTATTGCAAGCATCTGTAACACGACGACGTAGAATCAGCAGACTTGAAGGCGCTGTTGCATACACCTGATTTTTTACATAACCCCCGAAATCAAAACTCGCCATTCTCACACAGCGTACGTAAACCTAAACTTCTGATGAGGGTACATCCTGCTACTGGTTTTTATATCATAGGTACGGTACAACGTCATAATCTGCATTTGCATATGGCTACATTTGTGAAATGTGAATATGCAAATTCGAATCGTCGCGCATCGATTTCGGACATTGTAGGGTATTCAGGCGACAATTTATCTTATCTGTGTAAAGCAAATGTCGTTTTCTGCTAATTAATTGATGCTCTACAACTTTGTAATTGGAAATTTTTCTCGATCTCTTTTCATTTTCGATTTGCAATGGCTAACTTCCGCATTTCGCCACTAGGGGCGCTGATATTGGTTGCATTTAATTGGGTGTGGTCACTTTATTATAACGTTATCTCACTTGCATAACCGTACCTCTCTCAGTTCACAAGTTATTCCAGGCTAAAGGGTCTTTCGTATGCACCCTGTACATCATCATCATCATCATAATCATTGTCAACCATTATCAATCCACTGCTGGACGAAGGTATCCCCAAGTTTCCTCCACAACGGTCTGTCTTGTGCCAGTCTCCTCCATGTCACTCCCGCATACTTTCGAATTTCATCCACCCATCTTCCATGTGGTCTTCTTCTGGGTCTTTTCCTGTCCCTTTTAATCCAATCTAAAATTTCGGCTGTCCATCGATGGTCTCTCCTTCTGGCAGTATGTCCAGCCCATTGCCATTTTAGGGATTTAACTCTGATCATGATGTCTTCCACTCTTGTCATTTTTTGGATCCACGAGTTCTTCTCCTTATCTCTCCTGGTTACTCGAAGCATGCACCTCTCCATTCTGCTTTGAGTAGTCTGCAGCCTTTGTATGCCTCTTTTAGTTAAGGTCCACGTCTCTGCACCATACGTAAGCACTGGAAGGATGCATTGATCAAACACTTTTCTTTTAGGACATAATGGCATATTGCTCTTGAAAATTATGCTGTTTCTTCCAAAAAGCTCTCCAGGCAAGTTTTGTAAGCCGAATAATTTCTTCATCAATGTGACCCTTATCTGGTGTCCAAGATAAACGTTGGTGTCTGTTATCTCCAGCTTTTCTCCATCAATCGATAAATCTTCATTTCTTGTAAAAGCATTGAACATCACTTTTTCTTCTGAAAGTTCATTTTTAATACCACTTCTTTACTCTTGTCAGCAAGTTCCTGGATCATACTCTGTAGCTCTGCTGGGGTAGTTGCAAAAATGACTACGTCATCAGCAAAACGAAGGTAAGTTAGATAATCTCCATTAATCTTTATCCATTTGTTTTCCCAGTTCAGTGATTGAAAGATATTTTCCAATGTGGCATTAAAGAGCTTCGGAGATATGGTGTCACCTTGTCTCACTATTTTTCCAATTTTTATGTGTGTTGTATTTTAAAACAGCTGGAATCTTTGCACTTGCATTTTTATAGATGTTATTAATAATATTAATGTACGCATCTTCAATACCGCAGGATTTCAGAGCCATTGTAACTGCTGATAGTTTCATCGAATAGAAGGCTTTTTCATAATCGATAAAAGCCATGCACAATGGAAGTACATATTCCCTCGCTCTTTCAATTAGTACTCTCATTACATGGATATGATCTATTGTGCTGTAGCCACTCCTGAATCCAGCTTGTTCTCTCGGTTGAGCCATGTCCAGTGTCACCTTCAAGCGGTGTGAAAGAACTTTAGTGAAGATTATATAAACCACTGATAGGAGGCAGATAGGTCTGTAGTTCCTGAGATCCTCAATGTCACTTTTTTTATGTAGCAGGATCATTGTAGCGTTTTTCCAATCCTCAGGAATCTTTCCTTCATTTAGGCATCGAGTGAAAATTTGGGCGAGTACTGTTTCGATTTTACCACTTGCTTCTTGTATGATGTCTACAGTAATTCCATCTTCCCCTGGAGCTTTCCCCCGCTTCATGTTCTTGATTGCATGTGCAACTTCTGCTGGGAGGACTGAAAAAACTGTGGTAATGGTACCTTTCATGATGGCTAGAGTACATGTATCATCCCTTTCATATAATTTGGAGTAGAAATCTTTCACTCTTGTCAAAATTTCGCCTCTATTTCTTCTTACAGAACCATCTTCTTTTCTCATTGCCATAATCTGTTTTCTTCCCTTACTGAGATGTCCCTTTCCTATCTTTAGGCTTTGGTTGTTTTCAATTGCTTTCCTTACTAGTTAGTTCACAGTTGAATTTCTTTACGTCTTCAGTGATACTTTTTCGTAGTGTCTTGCATAGCTCTATGTATTCCACTTTGGAAGTCACATCTTCTTTAGTTGTCCTCATCTCTCTTCTTTTTTGCGTCAACATTTTGGTTTTTTTGATAATTTGTTCACATTCAACTTGTTCTTAGACCCAGCTAATTTTGTTGCAGTTTCCATAAGAGTTTTGGTTACTTTTCTGTTAACTTCAGAAATATCCACTTCTTCCGATGTTAGACCTTCTAAAGCAGAGAATATGTTCTTCAGTTCCAACTTGAAGGCATGATGGTGTTTTTTAAGGTTGGTTCATCATTGTCAACCATTATCAATCCACTGCTGGATGAAGGTCTCCCCAAGTTTCCTCCACAACGGTCTGTCTTGTGCCAGTCTCCTCCATGTCACTCCCGCATATTTACGAATTTCATCCACCCATCTCCCATGTGGTCTTTTTCTGGGTCTTTTCCTGTCCCTTGGAATCCAATCTAAAATTTCGGCTGTCCATCTATGGTCTGTCCTTCTGGCAGTATGTCCAGCCCATTGCCATTTCAGGGATTTAACTCTGAACATGATGTCTTCCACTCTCGTCATTTTTCGGATCCACGAGTTCCTCTTCTTATCTCTCTTGGTTATACCAAGCATGCACCTCTCCATACTTCTTTGAGTTGTCTGCAGCCTTTGTATGTCTCTTTTAGTTAAGGTCCACGTCTCTGCACCATACGTAAGCACTGGAAGGATGCATTGATCAAACACTTTTCTTTTAAGACATAATGGCATATTGCTCTTGAAAATTATGCTGTTTCTTCCAAAAGCTCTCCAGGAAAGTTTTGTACGCCGATTAATTTCTTCATCAATGTGACCCTCACTTGATATCTGCTGTCCAAGATAAACGTACGTATCTGTTATCTCCAGTTTTTCTCCATCAATCGATAAATCTTCATTTCTTGTAAAAGCATTGAACATCACTTTTGTCTTCTGAAAGTTAATTTTTAATCCCACTTCTTTACTCTTGTCAGCAAGTTCCTGGATCATACTCTGCAGCTCTGATGGGGTAGTTGCAAAAATGACTATGTCATCAGCAAAACGAAGGTGGGTTAGATAATCTCCATTAATCTTTATCCCTTTGTTTTCCCAATTCAGTGATTGAAAGACATTTTCCAATGTGGCATTAAAGAGCTTCGGAGATATGGTGTCACCTTGTCTCACTCCCTTTCCAATTTTTATGTGTGTTGTATTTTCAAACAGCCGAATCTTTGCACTTGCATTTTCATAGATGTTATTAATAATATTAATGTATGCATCTTCAATACCGCAGGATTTCAGAGCCGTGGTAACTGCTGATGGTTTCACCGAATCAAAGGCTTTTTCATAATCGATAAAAGCCATGCACAATGGAAGTTCATATTCCCTCGCTCTTTCAATTGGTTCTCTCAGTACGTGGATATGATCTATTGTGCTGTAGCCACTCCTGAATCCAGCTTGTTCTCTCGGTTGAGCCATGTCCAGTGTTACCTTCAAGCGGTGTGAAAGAACTTTAGTGAAGATTTTATAAACCACTGATAGGAGGCTGATAGGTCTGTAGTTCCTGAGATCCTCAATGTCACCTTTTTTATGTAGCAGTATCATTGTAGCATTGTTCCAATCCTCAGGAATCTTCCCTTCATTAAGGCATCGAGTGAAAATTTGGGCGAGTACTGTTTCAATTTCTCCACTTGCTTCTTGTATGATGTCTATAGTAATTCCATCTTCTCCTGGAGCTTTCCCCAGCTTCATGTTCTTGATTGCATGAGCAACTTCTGCTGGGAGGACTGGAAGAACTCTGGTACCTTTCACGATGTCTGGAGTACATGTATCATCCCTTTCATATAATTTGGAGTAGAAATCTTTCACTCTTGTCAAAATTTCGCCTCTATTTCTTGTTATAGAACCATCTTCTTTTCTCAGAGCCATAATCTGTTTTCTTCCCTTACTGAGATGTCCCTTTGCTATCTTAAGGCTTTGGTTGTTTTCAATTGCTTTCCTTACTAGCTCAGAGTTGAATTTCCTTACGTCTTCAGTGATACTTTTTCGTGTTGTCTTGCATAGCTCTATATATTCCACTTTGGAAGTCACATCTTCTTTAGTTGTCCTCATCTCTCTTCTTTTTTGCATCAACATTTTGGTTTTTCCTGATAATTTGTTCACATGCAACTTGTTCTTAGACCCAGCTAATTTTGTTGCTGTTTCCATAAGAGCTTTGGTTACTTTTCTGTTAACTTCCGAAATATCCACTTCTTCCGATGTTAGGCCTTCTAAAGCAGAGAATCTGTTCTTCAGTTCCAACTTGAAAGTATTATGGTGTTTTTTAAGGTTGGTTATGTCAATACATTTTGTTTGTCTTATGAGCTTGCCACGTTCCAGTTTAGTGTTGAGGTGCATCTTACATCTCACCAATCTATGGTCACTACCTGTGTTGAACTTGTTCAGCACACTGCAGTCTTCGATGACGGATTTTTTGTTACACATAATAAAATCAATTTCACTTGTCGTCCCAATTGGATGTCTCCATGTCCATTTCCTGTGTGGCTTTTTCTTGAAAAAGGAGTTCAAGATGAAAAAATCCTTCTGCCTCTGCAAACTCTACGAGAGTATTTCCACGCTGGTTTCTGTTGCCGTGACCGAATTTACCTACTGAAGTTTCATTCTGTTGTCGTTGCCCTATTTTTGCATTGAAATCTCCCATAATTATCTTCAAGTGCTGCTTACCTTTATTATTTAGATGACGAATTTCCTCATAAAATTCTTCAATTTCTTCTTCAGGATGACTTGTGGTGGGTGCATAAGTTTGAATAATCTGAGCCTGGTATCTTCTCGATAGTTGGATAACGAGTCGTGCAGCTCTGTCAGAGGAACTTTCAACTTCTATCACTTTATCCTTCAGTTTCTTGTTTATTATAAATCCAACACCACTAGTTCTGCCAGTATCTGTCCCACGAGAATAGAAGAGATGTCCACTTTTTAGTTCAATGAGATCTTTTCCTTTTCTCCTTACCTCACTTAGCCCAACAATGTCCCACTTGATCCTTTGTAGTTCCTCTTCCAATTCAAGAAGCCTTGAATCAGAAGATAGGGAGCGTCCGTTATAGGTAGCCAAGGTCAGCATCAAATGGCAGCCTAGTCCGGTCCTCCGGGGATTCTTAGCACCCTCTGCCTTCATGTCGCACTGGCCGCTGCCTTGGCCAGGTACATTCCAGCTGCCGGAGACTGAGGGCCAAGATTTAAGTTGTAGAGTCATTTTGGAGGTGTTTGGCCATAACTCACCACGCTGGCCAAGCGGGTTGGTGAGTGTGGGATAGCATTTCCTCTGATCCCGATGGTATAGTTATACCGCTATTGGCGGTCGTCAGAGCCCCTTTAGTGGGAACAGGATGCACCACGAGAAGGCGGGGTTGACATTTGTCAAGGAGAGGCTGTGATGTTACGCATCACCTGACCTTACATCCCATGACCTTAAATGTATTGACATAACCAAGGTTGGTTATGTCAATACATTTTGTTTGACTTATGAGCTTGCCACGTTCGAGTTTAGTGTTGAGGTGTATTTTACATCTCACCAATCTATGGTCACTACCTGTGTTGAACTTGTTTAGCACACTGCAGTTTTCTATGACGAATTTCTTGTTACACATAATAAAATCAATTTCACTTGTCGTCCCATTTGGATGTCTCCATGTCCATTTCCTCTGTGGCTTTTTCTTGAAAAAATGAGTTCAAGATGAAAAAATGAAAAACCCTTCTGCCTCTGCAAACTCTACGAGAGTATTTCCACGCTGGTTTCCGTTGCCGTGACCGAATTTACCTACTGAAATTTCATTCTGTTGCCGTTGCCCTATTTTTGCATTGAAATCTCCCATAATTATCTTCAAGTGCTGCTTAGCTTTGTTATTTAGATGACGAATTTCCTCATAAAATTCTTCAATTTCTTCTTCAGGATGACTTGTGGTGGGTGCATAAGTTTGAATAATCTGAGCCTGGTATCTTCTCGAGAGTTGGATAACGAGTCGTGCAGCTCTGTCAGAGGAACTTTCAACTTCTACAACTTTATCCTTCAGTTTCTTGTTTATTATAAATCCAACACCACTAGTTCTGCCAGAATCTGTCCCACAATAGTAGAAGAGATGTCCACTTTTCAGTTCAATGAGATCTTTTTCTTTTCTCCTTACCTCACTTACCCCTACGATGTCCCACTTGATCTCTTGTAGTTCCTCTTCCAATTCAAGAAGCCTTGAATCAGAAGATAGGGAGCGTCCGTTGTACGTTGCCAAGGTCAGCATCAAATGGCAGCCTAGTCCGGTCCTCCGGGGATTCTTAGCACCCTCTGCCTTCATGTCGCACTGGCCGCTGCCTTGGCAAAGTACATTCCAGCTGCCGGATACTGAGGGCCAAGATTTAAGTTGTGGAGTCATTTGGGGGGGGTGGGGGGTTGGCCATAACTCACCACGCTGGCCAAGCAGGTTGGTGAGTGTGGGATAGCATTTCCTCTAATCCCGATGGTATAGTTATACCGCTATTGGCGGTCGTCAGAGCCCCTTTAGTGGGAACAGGATGCACCACGAGAAGGCGGGGTTGACATTTGTCAAGGAGAGGCTGTGATGTTACGCATCACCTGACCTTACATCGTATAACGTTATCTCACTTGCGTAACCGTACCTCTCTCCGTTCGCAAGTTATTCCAGGCTAAAAGGTCTTTCGTATGCACCCTGTATATGTATATATATACGTATATATGGAGAACGTAGCAAAAATTTACACTGGGAGCACCACAGCGAAGGAAACCTCAAAAAGTCTGTAAATCAAAGAGTCGTTCATGGTAGAACAGAATAGCGTGCGCCGTTCAGCCAAGACAAATACTCATCACAGCAATCTAGGCAGATGATGGAGCACAATGGAGGGCAGATTACGATCGAAGTCTTCGAAAAGTGAATAAGGAAGTCCAAAAGTCTTTACGAGAAGATTGCGTATATTCGTCCTCGGGACGAAATAGTCCAACATCATCGTTGTCGAGAACATAAACACTACGGCAATAATCAACGAAGGCGTCTTCAAATTATGAAAGGACAAAATCAGTGCCGTAAGACAAACATTACATTCTGCAATCGCCGGGATTCGAACCCAGACCTATCTCGAACGAATGGTCATAAGCCAGCTCTCTAATAACTTTATTTACCCTCTCCACTAAATCTTCCGTGGTCAGAAATGGCTTCACACTAAGCAATTCATCATGAAAGCTCTGTCTTACTTCATTAAACATTCGAATCCACTTCACCTGCGTTCCTGCACTCATTGCATTTTGTTCGTAAATTTCGCAAATTTGCTGATGTGTCTCACCTAGTCTGACACTTCTCGCATTCAGAAACCTTATCATCGACCGGACTTCGCAGTTCGTAGGCCGTTCTGTTGACTTAAACATTACTAATGCGCCGTACAAACCTTTAACACATGCACAATCTAAAACAAGGAAGATGACACCGAATTTTCGGGTGTGTTAAGCACGTCTTTTGAATCCGTTCTGACGTAAATTGAATATATCAAAGCTATCCAAAGTCAATGGAGCCGGTATGGAAATTAATAGTATCTGACGGAAGGAAGAAGCTTTTCAATCGGGTCTTTAATCCCTCAGATATTGCTGTAAACGGAATCTTGAGCTTACGAACTCTTAGAAACAGAGTTATCGACATAAATAAGATGTGACTTTACGACCCTTGGTGGAAAAACCATGCGTTATTTTAGGAAGAAAGTATTTACAAAAGGTTTATCCATATGATCGGTATCGGTCCAAGAAAAAAAAATTTAGTCGAGTTTTTAGGAGCCCAGATTTTGCTACAAATACATCAGAACCAGAAATTAACACTTATGACTCCTGGTGGCGAAACCATTCTTTACCAAACATTAGAAATTACGTGAAAAATATTTTCCGTCAGGTCCTGTATGCGATACAGGAAGAATTTTTCAAATCGGAGTTTTAGGAGCAGAAAACACAATTTACCATTGTGCGCCCTAGCAGAAAGCCTATGATTTACTTGAAAATTTTGAATTTATGGGAAAAACATTTCGCGTCGGAAACACTATGCAACAAAGAAGGAATTTTTCAAATCGGACTCTTAGAAGTACAGATATTGACAAAAAAAAAGATATACATCTGTCGCCCCTGTCGTAGAAACCATGCATTATTTCAAAAAGAAAATGTTCTTAAAATGTTAGTCGACATGAGTAGTATCAGTCAACAAAGACTTTTTCAATCGAGATTTTAGAAGCTCATATTTTGCTGCAAATACATCAGAAGCGGAAATTAAGACTTATGCCCCCTGGTGGCCAAACAATTTTTTACAAAAATTTGAAATTACGTGCAAACGATTTCCCATCAGGAGCTGTATCCGGTGCAGAAAGAATTTTTCAGATCGGAGATTTAGAAGCAGAGATATAGGAGAAAACGCAATATACCATTACGCCCCCTAGCGGAAAGTATATGAATTACTTGAAAATTTTGAATTTATAGGAAAAACATGTCACACTTGAAACACTATCCAACAAAGAAGAAATTTTTAAAATCGGACTCGTAGAAGTCGAGATATTGACAAAAATAAGATGTAAATCTACGCCCCCTGGCGTAGAAACCGTGCACTATTTTAAGACGAAAATGTTTCTAAAAGGTTTGTCGACATGAGTAATATCGGTCTACAAACGATGTTATTTTCAATCGAGAATTTAGAAGCTCATATTTTGCTGCAGATGCATCAGAAGCGGAAATTAAGGTTTACGCCCCTGGTGGCCAAACAATTTTTTACAAAAACTAGAAATTATGTGCAAACGATTTTCCATCAGGAGCTGTATCCGGTGCAGAAAAAATTTTCAGATCGGAGATTTAGAAGCAGAGATATAGGAGAAAACGCAATTTACCTTTACGCCCCCTAGCGGAAAGTCTACGAATTACTTGAAAATTTTGAAGATATATAAAAAGTATGTCACACGGAAAGCACTATCCAACAAAGAAGGAATTTTTTAAATCGGACTCCTAGAAGGTGAGATATTGACAAAAATAAGATATACATCTACGCTCCCTGGTGGAGAAACTGTGGAATATTTTAGGAAGAAAATATTCCGAAAAGGTTTATCGATGTGAGTGGCATCAGTCCAAGAAAGCATTTTTTCAATCGATAGTTTAGAAGCTCGGATTTTATGGCAAATACATCAGAAGCAAAAATTAACAATTACCCCCCCCCCCCCCCCCCCCGGTGGCCAAAGTATTCTTTACCAAATATTCGAAATTATATGCAAAAGATTGTGCATTAGGAGATGTATCCGCTGAAAAAAAAATTCAGATCGGAGTTTTAGAAGAAAAGTTATCGGAAAAAATGCAATTAACTTTTACGCCCCCTAGCGGAAATTCTATGCGTAATTTGAAAAAGAAACTATATCCAAAATACTCTTTGGAATCGAAAGATAAAAGATTTTTTTCAATCGGATGTTTAGAAGCAAATATGTGGAATAAAACGTATTTTTGAATTCGACATCATCTGCATTTACGCCCTCTAGCGGCGAAATGGTACATCGTAAAAAAAAAACGAAATGAAGGATCATCATTTGCATATTTCAAGCTTTCGAATGTAAAAATAATTTTTCAAATCGGACTAATAGTTGCAGAGATATACCGTGGGTACAGACGGACGGACGGACAAACCGATAACATAAGCACGATCTTTTTTTACAAAAGACGTGCTAAAAATGGCGTCAGGGCGTGGCTAATGAATGTGATTGCGCATGCGAGACTCTGCAGCGAAAGCCTTCGCGGGAGTTATGCGCAAAAGGTACTTAATTTGTGGATGGCCTGCATAGCATGCTCTTTGCCGATATATTCTGCTCTAATACCTTTGGGAAAAGATCCAGTACAGTAAGAAAAACAATCAATAAATCGTTCGGGATTTGAACTCGAATCTAATAGTATAAAAAAGCAGGATTCCGTCTATCTACCTAGCCAACTTAATTCTTACATATTCCGTACTTAAAGACACATCTATCATTGGCCTCTAATTTATCGCATTGTGTTTTGTGTTTTCCAAAAACAACGACTTTTTGTTTTATATAACTTAATAAAAATTTTTGGTGAATTAATAATTTATATCATCATCATCATCATTGTCAACCATTATCAATCCACTGCTGGACGAAGGTCTCCCCAAGTTTCCTCCACAACGGTCTGTCTTGTGCCAGTCTCCTCCATGTCACTCCCGCATATTTACGAATTTCATCCACCCATCTCCCATGTGGTCTTTTTCTGGGTCTTTTCCTGTCCCTTGGAATCCAATCTAAAATTTCGGCTGTCCATCTATGGTCTGTCCTTCTGGCAGTATGTCCAGCCCATTGCCATTTCAGGGATTTAACTCTGATCATGATGTCTTCCACTCTCGTCATTTTTCGGATCCACGAGTTCCTCTTCTTATCTCTCCTGGTTATACCAAGCATGCACCTCTCCATGCTGCTTTGAGTTGTCTGCAGCCTTTGTATGTCTCTTTTAGTTAAGGTCCACGTCTCTGCACCATACGTAAGCACTGGAAGGATGCATTGATCAAACACTTTTCTTTTAAGACATAATGGCATATTGCTCTTGAAAATTATGCTGTTTCTTCCAAAAGCTCTCCAGGCAAGTTTTGTACGCCGATTAATTTCTTCATCAATGTGACCCTCACTTGATATCTGCTGTCCAAGATAAACATATGTATCTGTTATCTCCAGTTTTTCTCCATCAATCGATAAATCTTCATTTCTTGTAAAAGCATTGAACATCACTTTTGTCTTCTGAAAGTTCATTTTTAATCCCACTTCTTTACTCTTGTCAGCAAGTTCCTGGATCATACTCTGCAGCTCTGATGGGGTAGTTGCAAAAATGACTACGTCATCAGCAAAACGAAAATTTATATAACCTAAGTATAATTCTAGAAAGAAACGGCGGTAAAAGAATCTCACTATGCAGAACAATGGTGGTAAATCTCAGGTCATTTCACGGTTGAATAATTTCCACGTTTCATTTCTTAAGATACGGACCGACGAAATAAGGAAGATTCGAAACACTGCCACTTGAGCCGATTACTTATTCAACAGCCTCGCTTCAGGAGATTTTGCTGTATTAAACTACAGGGCCGCTCTTGTTTCTGAGAGCTAAAGTATTTGCCCTTTCGCCAGCAGAGAGTTCAATGTCTGCAAAATTACGCAGTCAATAAAACACGTGATCTTTAACCTCCTCCCCCAGATCTTACAAGGCACACCGTGTGATGCTGAAGGCAATAGAAGGAATCTATTCTTTTTATTTATGTCTTTTTTTTTTTTGTCTCGGAATTGTTCCTTACCCTTAATTTACCCAGGAGCCCTAAATCAATCTGTAGCACCAGAATAAGTAACAAGAGAGACTAAGATAAGCAATATAAGGAAACACTGTATGTGGGTATGAGAGCAAATAAAATGCTAGGGGCAATAGAATTAGAATTTGAAATACAGCGAAGTTAAGTCGGCGAAAAGGAATAGCCGTATAAAAGGATATTCCTTTAGTTGCTCGATCGTCATTGATATGTTTTCTGCTTTCGAAAAGAAAAGGCCTTTTCTCTTTCTTGTATTACTGAAGAATTGCATTTGTTGGATCGTAAAGTCTAGATTTAAGGAATGCTTGCTGCTTTGAGCTGTGTGTAAGTCTTTTCGCATTCATATGAATGGGAAACTATGTGTTGAAAACGGTCTACTAATGCTCCCGTTTTTCTGTTTTCTACATCCCCCTTCCCATCATTCATCTTCATCTAACAGTCGGAATACTAAAATTCGATTTATACATTGTGAAGCAAGCAATGGTAGTATTTTAAACTGCACTCAGTAGACAAAACAGTAGAGATAAGGATGACGGACAGTTGACCTGAGAATCCACCCACTTTCGTTAGATGAAGAGATTGAAGCTAAACGCAGCAAAGCCGATTACGATCTAGCAAGGCGGCTATAACCACCCACTGTAGTCGAAAGACAAGAAGTTAACCACCCCAATGCAGAACATGCCAGAAAAACAAGAGGCAAAATCGCAGTACAGTTGGAAGAAATGATGATATTCGACCTTTGCGTGATCGTCGAAGTAATATGACACCGCAAGATATTGAAGCTGAATCACAGCGCATGAGAAATTTTCACATTGCAAAGGTACAGAATATGACACCTGAACAAAAGAAAGAATGAGAGGTTCAGAGGCAATTAACGAACCGACAACAACAAAGAAATGCTACACGTCATGTGGCTTTAAACGTTAAAGCATTCCATGGGCCAGAACAAAGAAAAATACTTCCAGATTCCGAAAAGATATTTACAACAAATATCGTGTACATAGATATTTTCCAACGTCGTTGCCTTAATGATAAATGCTAAAAAAATCACAAAAAACAACTATTAAAAAAAACACATGGTGTAGCACGCGAAAGGGAATTCACTTCCCTTACCAAGGAAGTATTGTGATCCAGAAAACGCTTCCGTATTTCGTATTGCTATGCATAAAGAAAGAGGCAAACCAAGGGTATGTTTCAATGCACACTCATTATTTACGATGCCTCTGCAAAAGATAATAATAAACGATTGAATAGCAATAAGGGATTTCTAGAACCCGTTGTATTCTTATCTCAACTGGCTTTACAGCTAGTATCAACAATAAAGCTAAAACGTTTTCCAACCTATCTGAAAATTGTTTAATCACTTTCAGTCAGATAGATTTGTATGACTCCAAAAAAATACAGGGGAAAGGATTCGGTTTGAAAACTATGTAAACCTTTTTTATGAAAAATAAGCTGTAATTACAAACAATGTGTGTCATCCATTTCTGTATATTCTAAAATGTAAAACTAGGATGGGAGCAAATGGTCAGATTTAAAATCGAAAATTTTACAAAACAAACGGCTGTAATTGAAAAAAGTATATTTCATACATTTTTGAACATTTTATAATGCAAGGTGATTCCACCAGCTGGAGAAAACTATCGGTTCTTTTCTAATAAAACCTCCCGTTTCTCTGTCCTATTGGAAAAAAATATCTATCAGTTGGTGTTAGACATGATAAATACAGAGGATCCTTACACATTTTTAGAACGATTTTCCATCAATATAATTAATGTTTAAAATGAAATTATTTCTTTCTTAAATGTGACATCTGATAGCCCTTTCTCTTGATCATGAATTATGAAATATATAGATTTTACTATGAAATATAGATTTCCAAGATAATAGAGCATTTTTTTTTAATTGTTAGTAGTATTTTATTCCACTCCTCTTCCACTGCTTTTCATAGACCAATCATTGTTTCAGGTCTGGGTTTAGAAAGCCATCCTTCTAGAAGACCGAAGGCACAGTAGTCCACTGGTGCAACATAGGAGGACTTTAAAGGTATATGAGCAAAAAGTAATGATTTGATACTCGCCTTTGTTTTTGCTCTGTTTTGTTTCTTCATCTTTTCAAGAAAAAGAGTTGTGGATTAGGATGTATGACTGGTAGTCTTCTCATGATGGAATTCAACTGTATGAATTGGCCTCGTGGATAAAGGAATGAAATTTTTCCTTTATACACAGTCCGTCACATTACAGTGACCACCTCCTACTTTTGACATAAACAGCGTGTAGCCATTGTAAGAAAGCACGTGGCGGGAACTGGCTTGAAGGGTATAAAAGGTGAGTTGTAGGCATTCCGAGAACATAACAATCGTCGCTGTCATGGATAAAGCGATCGATTTATCAGATTTGCAAAAAGGGGTTATTATCAGCTTTTGGGCACAGGCTGGCAGTATTTATGAAACAGAGCAGTTCCTGAACTGTTCGCGTACGGCTGTGGTTAAAGCGTATCGTGATTGCAGAAATGGAACCATTGCGAATAATCGACGAGGAAACCGCGGGGCATCACGTACAATTGATGTCAGAGGTGAACGTCGGCTGCGAAGGGGCGTGAGGGCCGATTGACACGCTCCAGTGTAGCAACTCACTGGCCGAATGAAGCAGGGGGCTACCGGAGGATTGTCCAAAACGACAGTTCAGCGAACCTTGCTGCGTATGGGGCTCCGATGCAGACCGATGGTCACTGCAGCTATGCTAACGAAGGTGCATCAGCAGAAAAAGCTTACATTTGCACGGCAGTATCGGAATTGGACCTCCGCTGATTGGCAAAGGATTGCCTTCTCCGACGAGGCACGTTTTCTGCTTCATCGAACGGATAGACGTTGTCGTACAAGGCGGGAAACTCCGCAGAACAGACATTCTTCAAGCACTGCCGGAAGAACAGAAACTGGTGGGGGAAGAGTTATAGCTTGGGGAATGTTTTCATGGCATTCTCTATGTCCACTCTCACCTATGGAAGACAATATGGGCCGAATCCGTTATGAATCCATCGTTGTAGATCACGTACACCCATACATGCTGATTGCCTTACCTGGGGAGAATGGGATCTTCCAGAACGACAATGCAACGTGTCACACAGCTAGAAGAGCACGCTAAAGACTTCAGAATACTTCTCTAGCTCTCTAATTCCCCAGGCTTTAACCCAATTGAGCAGCTGTGGGACCACATCGATCGTGTTGTTCGCTTAATGGATCCTGCTGCACTCACCCTTCAGCAGCTGTCAGATGCATTGCAGTAAGAATGGCTCTAGACTCCTGTGAACACCTTCCAGCACCTTATTGAGTCACTCCCAGTCCGTCTAGCTGCTGTCCGCTCTGCGCATAGCCGTTACTCTGGATATTAGCTGATGGTCACAACATTGTGACTCGACCGTGTGTAGAAGTTAAGACGTAATTTTGGTAATATGTAGAATTGGTTTTAACGTTGCTTTTAACTTTTCTTAATTTTAATTTCCTATTCTACGAGAAACTAGCAATAATCATGAACCCATTATTGAAACTTTTTTTTTTGGATTCTTGCAACCACGTCTATAATTCTTTTTCTGCTCTTTTGCCATAATAAATCGACCTTTTCCTGTTACAGTCGTTTAGGTAGACCAATGCTTCATCAATAGTCAAAATAAATTTCCATCTCTCTTCGGCTAAGTGATTTTCATAAAGAAGTCTACTCCGTGTTCTGCGCTCAGCCACGTGCCTAAGCAAAATGCGGTTAACATTATGTTTTTTGTTTTATTTTCAGATTCTTTTTTTTTTTTTTGATTGGAATTTTAACGACCACCGTGAGCAACTCAATGGGCTATAAGCAGTCGCCCGTCCCTAATTTAGGGTCACGGGTTCCAGGGAAGGGAGAGAGCCAGTGCCGTAAGACAAACACAACATCCATGCCTCACCGGGATTCGAACCCGGACCCCATTCGGACGAATGATCAGAGGCCATCGCTTAGACCACGGCGCCACCGGGGCGGCATTTTTTCAGATTCAAAACTTTGTTTACTGTTGATACAGATATTTTTAGTGACGTACCGATAGCCCTTTGGTTTGGTGGAGTTTCTTTGAGAACCAGATACCTTACTTTTCAAATCGTCGTGAAATTACGTACATTCATAAATGCGTTTGCCAATAATTCACCTCTCGATGAAATGCAAGTTTTACGTTGTCAACCCGGTAGACCTTTTGGTGTCGTACTTGGTGACTCATCATAGCTAACTTTCAGTTTGATATTTTTTATTATTATTATTTAATGAGCAATCCTTATAACTTAAAATCTAATGAAGTATACCTTCAAGATTGTGTCGGCATTACGTTCAAAACTGTTCTTTGGAAGATTTTAACATGCAAGCAGAGCTGGCCAACATATTCTTATATGGATGAAACCTAGTGCAGGTACACTGAAGACCCAGCCGTAATATCGTTGGGTGAAAGGATAACAGCAGTATAATCTTCCGGGACAACATACCAAAACATACCAACAAGGTAACAACTTTGAACATGCAGAACGCTTGAAATATCTATTATTCAGTTTTAATTTGTAAAATAATCCATATATTAATTCTATAAGTTTTTTTAATGAGAGTCCCATTTTGAGAGAACAGCTGAACGTAAAGATATGGTTGAGGTATCAAAATAAAGGTCGTACCACGTAAATGTCTTAGTCGAAGAGAAAAATGAGATTGGGGCAACGGTTCGGGCGTTGTGGGGCGGTAAATTTCCCATGTAAAGACTATGGGAAAAGCGTGCGGTTGACATTCGATCGCCTGCGGTTGACTCACACGCTGTTGAAGGCGGAGGCATGGAGAGACTGTGATAGCCCAAAGTCCGAAGTCTTCTTCGGACTTTGCGAACCGTTGCACAAAGCAACGCTAGCAGGCATTCGTATCAAAGTTCTTCTCATCGGAACAGCGAACACTCTCGAAGACCTGATTGCGTTATGCCGTTGTATTGTGTGATGTATATATACAATTTAATATACATTCTATCCGGTTTAATCACGTAGGTAAGACGTTTCCCATTATAAAAAGATGTAAATAAACATTCGGTTTTTCATTGTTAGTGAAAATATTTAGAAAGCACATATTGAGTTGCGCCATCTATATCTTCATTCTATAAGGTTTTTTACTGTGAGACCTATTTTGAGAGAACGGCTGAACGTAAAAATTTGGTTAAGGTATCAAAATAAAGGTCCTACCATGCAGATGTGCCAGTCTAAGAGAAACCTGAGACTGGGGCAACCGTTAGAGTGTGGCGGGGTGGTAAAGTTCCCGTGTAAAGTCTATGGGAGAAGCGTGCGACCCTTATCTACATCAGGCGATCAGTTCAGTGTCAGACTTGGTGTGTGCATGGTGTTCTATGATCAGTCCTAAAGTAAGTAAATACTTTATATACTTACCCTTAACAAAATATCTCTCCTGCAGAACAAAAAGGGAAGAAATAAAACGTAAAAGACTTACTGGAAGACGTGAGCGATCAATGGGTCGCCACTATATGTCTCAGACAAGAGAGAATGAAGAGATTTCGCAACGCGAATCTCATTCCAGCAACATTTAGAAACACAGTTGTAACTGAAGAGATGAGAGCAAAAGAATGCGCTATCCAGTTGAATCTTTGCACACGATTGAGATAAGTGGATTTCCGCCTCACATTTTACGACTGAAAAAGAGTGCAGTCGTGATGGTCATCAGGAACCTGGCTGCCCCCGGTGGGGCAGTGGTCTAAGCGCTGGCTTATGATGATTCGTTCGTGAAGGGTCCGGGTTCAAATCCCGGTGTGGCATGGATGTTGTGTTTGTCTTACGGCACTGGCTCTCTCCCTCCCCTGGAACCAGTGCCCCATATTAGGGACGGGCGACTGCTTATAGCCAATTGAGTTGCTGACGGTGGTCGTTAAACCTTCAGTCAAAAAAAAATCACGAACCATACTCGAGAATTACATACGTTTGTCTTTACTGAAGTGGCTGAATGAATTTTTCAATCAAATAAAGTTTATATTTGTTGTTTCATATGAGTTTATTCTTTTCAAAAAAAAAAAAAAAAAAGTAAAAGAAAAAAAAACCGTCGATCCGTCGACTCCGAGACAGCTTTCGTCTAGTATTTTAGTATGACTGTATAATTTAGCTCCTCTCAACAATTAACGTCCTTAATAACGTGAAAAACAGAAGTTTGCGTAACGTTGGTTACTAATAGCATTTACGTATTTTCTTTGGATATTCCTTTGGAGTTCTTTTTCCTATTAAAAGCAAAGCTTGGCGATTTTCACCTCTGTTATTAATAACGTTGCTTATTTCACATTTAGAAATGTCAAATCCGTGACTTTCACATCGTTTTTTAATTACAGAGAATACGAATATTTCTCTTCAACAAGAGCAAACACATGACCTTCTATCCTCAGATTGTTTACGTGCGCCATTTTTTTTAGCAGATGATACACTACTGGCCACCCAAAATGCAACACCAAGAAGGACACGAGATAGCAAAACCAGATTTACCAGACACATAACTACAGATACAAAGATGAAACGATGGAGCTTACAGGTCCGTGCGACTTGCGGAACACGCAGACATCAATATTTCGTGTGGCCCCCACGGCTGGCAATAACGGCCGCTACACGCCGCGGCATCAAACGAAAGAGGCTTTGGATGTGGGCTGTTATTAATAACGTTGCCACAGTTCATCAGGCGTAGCCGCGGGTGGTGCTTGCCGGGCCACTTGGTTGCCGATCAGCTACCAGACGTGTTCGATGGGCGACATATCGGGAGAACAGGCGGGCGACAGCAGCAGTGACAGCTGGCGGGCCGTAAAGAATTGTTGCACGATGAGTACCACGTGCGGGCGCGCATTGTCCTGTTGAAACGTGGCCGCTGGCAGGTCCTGCAGGTAAGGGAGCACTACAGACTACAAAACATCGGAGATGTAGCAGTGGCTATTGAGTGTGCCGGCGATGCGTACCAGAGGGGTGCGTGTGTAATATACAATTGCGCCCCAAACCATAACACCAGGCGATGGACAGGTATGACGATGCCTAATGCAGGCGTCATACAGTCTCTCACCGCGGTGCCGCTACACGCGGATCCGACCATCATGATGTTGCAGGCAGAAGCAGGATTCGTCGGAGAAGACAATGTAGTGCCATTCTGTAGTCCAGGTGCGGCGGTCAACGGTCCACTGCAGCCACACTCGCCTATGGTTTAACGTCAATGGTAATCGAAGCAATGGGCGCAGTGCGACAAGTCCTCGCTCTTGCAGACGACGTCGAACGGTACGTGCTGACACGGGTTGTTGCGCAACACACCCTAATTCCTGCGCCAACGTTCGTGATGTGGCGGTGCGAGCCGTCAATGCCCGCCGCATAACATGCCGGTCCTCTCGTTCGGTGGTGTGCTGCGGCTACGGCAAGCGCTCACGTCGGTCCGTCCGTCCCTCCTGCACCCACCGAATCCATACTCTCCTCACTGTGGCTGGATGTCGTCCCACACGGGCGCCGATGCCTCGGTATGATAAGCCGCTGTTGCTATAAGCCACTATTTGCCCTCTGTCGAACATCGAAACGTGCTGTAATGACTGCCGTATTCTGCAACGAGGCATCAGAAAGCATCCTACGCACAGGTCCGGCGGCACAACTCACTTCCTCTACTTACACCCCGCCTTCTGTGCACCCTTCTTATAGTGCTTTTCGGTGGCGTGCCGGTCGCACATAATTTGCATATGCCCTGCATTGCATGTCCTCTCGCGGGCGACGCATGCTACGAATTTCAGGCCAATCGGATGCTTCCTTCTTGGTGTTGCATTTTGGGTGGCCAGCAGTGTATTTAACTGCAGCAGATGTTTCTTTCGTGTTCGTCTAACACGCTGTTGCCAGTTTCAATTCTTTGAACTTCTTTATTTGTTGTAATATCTGATCAAAAACGTTTTAAATATGTGTGAGCATCCTCCGTAAAATATAATTTCTGTTATTTTTGCGATGCACTGCATCTCTTCTGCGTTAAGATGTATGGATGCTTTAAAAAAAGGTCAAATTTGAAAAAAATTGTATCAGATTGAAATTGTGATTACCGTAATTTTCAGTTTCCTTTAAATATGTTTTTTTTTTCATTTGACAATCTTAGTTTCTACAGAGGTTACCTAGAAAAAATCTTTGACAATTGATAATTACAAAACTGATCAGAATTGTCGGCATGCTTTTGATTTCACCACGTGCATATGCAAATATTCGGTTTCCAAAATTGCTAATTCGTTGGATGACTGTACTGTTAGTACAGTATTTTCTGTCTAAATTATATAATTTCGAATTTTATGTTCCAAAAATTACTCATCGCCCAGTTCAAGTTAAAACAAAACAGAAAATAGCCTTTAAACTGTATACTTCAGACTGCTAAATCCATAAGCGAGAATTACATACTAGAAATCTTTATCGTCCTTTATGATCATTTTGTGCATATACACCGATGAGTTATTACATTATGACCACCTACCTAATAAGCTGAAGGACTCCCTTTAGCCCTCAAAACAGCGCCCACACGGCGAGGCATCGGTTCTATGAGGTGGCAAAAGGCATCTTTTATTTTATTTTTTATTGAAAGTTTTTTTTTAATTGATTTATTGGACCTAGTGAAAGAGAGACATGACAAACAGGCAGCCATAGACAGGAGACATGTTTCACATCAACAAGTACATATCCAACATGGTTTTTACAGTACGCTAAATGACCAATGTAGAGAGATAACCAGTGTTGAACAAGTAACACATTGAGAGCCAGTGCCGAAAGACAAACACAAACATGCATGCCTCACGGGATTCGAACCCGGACGCTTCTCGGACGAGTAGTCAGAAGTCAGCGCTTGACCATTACTCCACCGTGGCGGTATAGGCATCTTGGGGTGCCTCGTACCCTAATGTCAACAGCAGGTCCTCCAGTTCCCGTACATTTTGACGTGGTGGTGATTTACCGTGAACCCCCTTTTCCAAGTCGAACCACAAATGTTTGATTGGGTTCATGTCAGGTGATTTGGAGGCCTCGGCATTACCAGAAGATCACCAGCATATTCCTCGAGCCGGGCCTTGATGATTCTGGCAGTGTGGCATGGCGTATTATCCTGTTGGCAATGGCCATCACCAGCAAGAAACACAGTTGCCGTGAATGGGTGAACTTGGTCCGCAACGATATTCAGATACCTGACAGCTGTCAGGGAATGTGCTATTGGGATAATAGGGCCTAAAGTGTCCCAAGAAAACATAGATCACAGCATGACACCGCTGCCGCCGGCCTGTATCAGCCCAACAGTGCATCCAGGGGCCATAGACTCCGTTGGTAATCGGCGTATCCGCGCTCGGCCATCTACGTCATGCACCAGGTATCTTGATTCGTTAGACCAGGCCACTTTCTTCTAATCATCGAAGGTCCAATCTCGATCATCTTGTGCCCATTTCATGCATTGTTGGAGATGGCGATGACGTGCATTGAGCATGGGGTCCCTGCTGGGTCTTCGGCTATGAATGCCCATGCGCAGAAGACTGCGATGAACTGTGTGCTGTGACACATTACCTTGATCACCACTGTTGTAGCTGCAGGTGATTTGTCGCACTGTGGACCTGCGGTCGCTGTGAACAACGCGCTACAGTCTCCGCTCCCCTCTGGCATCAATGAGATGCGGAAGACACTCGGCTCGGCAACGGTTAGTCGTTTCACCATATGTGCACCACTTTTGATACGTACTCACTACAGTGGCACGTAAACAACCCACAAACGGAGCCGTTTCCGAGATCGTAGTTCCGAGGCGCCGTTCCAACACAATTTATCCTTTATCAAACTCCGATAAATGGGAAGCTTTTCCTATTCTAACTCCGAACCACTCTACTAACCAAAAGCTGGTCCTCGAGTTGTGTATATACTGCTCTGTGAACTTCACCTGAGCTACCGTTCGGTCTCCAGGCGCGCTCATTTCTCTAGGCTCGGGGTGGTCATAAATGTTTGATAACACCTCTGAGAAATGAAAGCAGACACTTTATATAAATGTACGCAATTATCTTTGGTAAGAGAAATACAAAATTGAATTATAAACGAATATCATCGTTAATTAATCCTCAAATTCTTTCATTTTATTTTTAAAATTCACCTTTTCAGCGTCACTGAGTTGCTAGAAAGTCCTCAGTACAAAATAAAGAACAACAAAAAAAGACAGCACTAAACAAAGATATAAATCAAAATAATCCGATTTAGTTTGCTTTTGATCGACCTGCTTTACCCAAGTGCATCAGCTGCCGTAGATATCGATTGTTTTACGAAACTCAACCTAACAAAAAGCGTATGCATATTACTTCTCGCGTATGAGGGATAACGATACTCTGTGACACGCCCACGCTCGCCCAAATTCTATCAGTTTCTCTCGAATAATTTAAAATGAGAAGAAGAAAGTAGCATTAAAACGCACCCTCTCAACAAATGAATTTAAAAAAAGAAAATATCTGAAGGTATTTTCAACATTTATGACAGTTTCCCAAGGGTTCTTTAAACCTAAATTCCAGAACGCTGTGTTTTGTTTTTAAAACTAATGTAGCCCACACAAATATTACAGGCACTTACCGCTCTATTACTCAATGGCACGCAAACTCGATGTATGCTCATCACCTACGTTGCGTAGAGGCTGCCTCAAAACATGCGTTTTGCTTTCGTAAAATATTTTCGCATAGCTGAATCCAGTTGGTTTTTGAGGTCGTCCTTTTCCCATAAGCAGAATGCTCCTGAGAACAGTCATACTCAAAAGTGAAGTGAATGATTTTGAGGCATGAGAAAATGCATGCCACACATGGGGAATGTTTCATAAGGTTCAAAACCCTTGAAGCCTGAACAATTACAAAGAGACATGGACATCGAAACAATGCAGTCTAAATTTTTTCCCCAACATTTTAATTCTTTACGTAACTTTCGGGAAAATTCAGAAAGGTGACTTACCGACTGACAGACAATCCCTCGTCTTATATTTTTTTAACGTCCCAAAGCTACACGGAACCTTCTTGAAATTTCAAAGGCACAGGGATAGCACGTCCACTGGCATCTCAATTTATCGTTTAATATTTGTTTATCCTGAAAACTATAGGGAACCTTCTACAAAGTTACTACATGACTTAACTACCTTATTCACAGACTGCAAATTCACCGTTTGCCCATTTATCAGCACTCGAAGCCGCGGAAATATCTCATCCGCTGAGTGACAATTTGATTACCTGCAGTTTTTCATTATTCGGAAATATAAGGGAGCCTTCTAGAAAGGTGCGACAAGATATCTTGTCCACTTAGAGAGAATTTACAGTTTTTCTGTGTGACGTAGTACAGAGGTAAAGCACGTGTCAAGACGACAAATCTTTAGCGATGCATTCCGTGGGTGTAGCTTACTCGGTTAGAGCAACTCACTCCGGAGCGTGGTGACGCGGGATCGATCTTCGTTACCGACAATTTCCTGTTTTCACATTGACGCCCGAACATAAAAAAATGGATCTATTGGCCTTTGGGTTTTCCCCAAAATTTGTGATGTTCCTTCCGCTCATCGTCTGGAATTAAGGCTGTCTTTGAATGAGTGTTAGGGTTCCTATTCTGCGATAGATGGCGTAGAAAATCACTCCTTGGGTGTGTCTTTTAGTCTTGAGGGACTGTCCCAGAAGTTGGCGTCATCGAATCACTGAAGACGTCGCCATATTCAGAATGGAAGCGGTCTCTCGTTGGCTCCACAATGAAAAGACAAAACACGTGCTGTTATGTTTTAACCAATAACGTTGTTTGGGGTGGAGCTTAATTGGTAGGCGGAGTTTCTATAGCTGAAATTCAGAGGTTCTCTTCTAATGTATACATTTTTGCTTCAAAAATGAACGTATAGTTGGGTTTAAGATATGGGAGACAATATTCTAGTCTCACTTTTGGCCCCACTTAATTATTTCTATTGGGCCTAGATAATTAAAACAATGAGACAGAAATGCGAGATTTCAATTCTTTCATACAGAAACACTAATAAGCTAACTTATCGCGCCATCTAGCGCCCAAATTGGAATACATTGGAGTCAGATAAATTGAATTAAAAAAATTAACGAGTTTTTCGGAATAATAACTGTGGCAGATATTAGCTATAGGTCGTTTTTATTTGTGCTCAAATTTCGAACACTACAAAGTAATTGTCTTCGAGAGAATGTGTACAAAATAATTTGCATTGCAGATGTGGGAAATAATTTCTCTTACACTCATTCAAAGACATCCTTAATGAAAGGTTCTCTCTTCGCTTGAAAAAAATATTGAGAGGGAGATAATGTGCCGTACTACAAAACTAAAGCACGTGTCAAGACGACAAATTTAGAGCGATACATCTGTCGGTTAGAACAACTGGCTTCGGAGTGCGTAGGCTGGATGCAATCCCCGTCACCCACAAATTTGTGAATTTCACACACTTTGTCCCTCTGTTCGCCTGTGGACACAGTATCAGTACAATTCTTCCGATTTGCAAAGCTTTTTCTGCACTGGAAAGTCCAAAATGGGAGAATGACGATTGTTACTTTCCGATATTTTTCCATTGCATAGCGTCTCCGCCTAGAAGGCCTACAAAATTTAAAGTACATTTTATTCCATATTTTAGCTACAATACCCCGATTGGAAAATTTCATTCCTTCGATACTATTTATTCTGAACATTCCATGGGTACCGTTCATTTTACAATTAATACAGTTTTTTCCGCTAGGGGGCGCAAAGATAAATTGCGATTAATCCTATATCCTGCTTCTAAATGTCAGATTTGAAAATTTTTGTTACGTCCGATAGAGTTTCTGATGGAAAATATTTTGCATATTGTTCGAAATTTTACAGCATACATGTTTTACCACTAGGGAGCGCAAGATTACATTTATGTTTCCGATGCATTTGTAGCAATACTGCTCTTCTGAAAACTGAATTAGAAATGTTCCTTCGCTGTCAGACGCCACTCCCTGCAAAAACATTTTGCGCATAGTCTCTGCATGAAATATTGCACAGTTTTTCCACCACGGGCGTAGATATATTGGGTTTGCTGGGAATGAAAGGTCCGGGAATGAAGAATGAATGAAAGGTCAGGCAATGGCCTCGCAGCAGGCTGTGTCTTGCTTAACCATTCTGCAGATCGTTTCCGATTATCATAAACAAAAAACACGTGGACGGCGAGAACGGAAAAGTAGGTAACTTACCCAGACAAAATAATCCTCTTCGGCATCGACACATAGTTTCCGTCTGTCCAGCAAGGCCATGATCCCGAAACAAAAAAAGTCTTGTGGCTGGGACCCGAAGAATTCATCAACTGCATGTTGAACCTCGTTGTCTGTCGTGAACTCTTCCCCGAACAGGAAGTGGTCCAGCGGACGAAACAGATGATAGTCTGTCGGAGACAAGTCCGGTTAATTGATAGGATGAAGCAGTGCTTCATGGCCCGAGGCACTTAGTGTCAGCATCGTTCGTTGTGTGACATTAGGGCGAGCGTTATCCTGGAGCAGATGAACACCACGTCTGTTGACCAAGCCAGTTGTTTCTGCAGGAATTTCCGGTGCATCTGGTGTAATTCAGCAAAATAACGTTCTGCAATGATGGTTTGGCCTCTTGCCAAGAAATTCCGATGAATTATCCCGGATGTGGACCACCAGCCGAGGAGTATCATCTTCGTGGTGTGTAGGGATGGCTTAGCATGCCGTGCACCAGGCTGTGTCTTGCTTAACCATTTTGCAGATCGTTTCCGATTATCATAAAGAACCCAGTTCTCGTCACAAGTGACTATTCGATGCAGTACAGGTTCCTGTTTATTCCTGGCAAGCAACGACGTGCCGACTTCCAAAACGTCTAGTCTTGTTAGTACTTGTCAACTGATGCGCCAGCCGCATGTCCAGCTTTTTAACCTTACCCAGCGCAGCAAGACACCGAATAACTGTCGTGTGATGGACACCTACCTCTGCCGGTGTATCACGACACGTTTTTCGATGAATCGTCAGAAACAGCAACAGGTAGTTGACCACGTGCTTCGTTTTGCAGGTCCGTATCTCTGCTTCGAAACTTCACAAACCATCTCCGAATGTTTCCTTAGTTGGCTTTATTCTCCCCAAACACTTTGTTAACGTTTCGAGCGACAATTCCTGCAGAATGGCCCAGTTTAAATTCATACAGCAAGATGACTCTCAAATCCGGCGTCTGCATGTTTCCATTGCAATTATTTTCTTCATGTGTGATGTCATATTTTCTTCATGTGCTTCAACCAAAACAACATATTGCAACAGACTGAATGCAGAAATTGATATGAGAATCCAACTGTCTTCTATAACGCAAGACGACATTAAATAAACTTGCAAAAATGCAAAACAGTGCTACTCATCTCATTAAATTTGTTTCGTTCTCGAAAATTTATTTATTTTCATTTTTTATAATTTTATATTTTAGTTATTTTCATGGAATGAGATCGTTTTTTAAATAAATTAATAAATATTTTCAAAATCCCTCAGTTGTAATTTTTACTTTAAAAATCGACAGATATGTCCCACGTAAAAAAATCTATTTGTGGTTCTCAATAATTCTTAAGAATGTGAAAGGGTAAATGTAATTTCGGGTTCTCAATATTTCTAAAGAATGTAAAAGGGTAAGTGCAATTTCGGGTTCTCAATAATTCCTAAGAATATTAAAGGGTAAAAGTAATTTCACGTTTTCAATTATTCTCAAGACCACAAAGTTTGAGAACCATTGGCTTAAGTCATGTTCCTTCATTTTTAATATACAACGTTCAGTTGGGAATTATAACACACATCTTATTAAAAATCTATCTTGACCACCAGCAAATTTCTACATTAAGAAAAAAAAATTCTCCATTACAGATATAATATGGTACATCTGAAACGATTCCAAATAAATGTTTAAGAAGTCTCATCTTCACAAAACAAAAAGCTGACTGTCAAAAACACAGCTTAATTTATTACACATGCGCAATAAATTGATCTGCGTTAAATTAAGCTGTACGATACCAACACATCTGAAACTAATCTTCAATAATAAAAAACCACGAAGTTATGTCTCTAAAGGAAAAGGACTGAAGCAACAAAGTCCTGCTTAATTTTTTGTTCATTTGCTCCATAATGACTCTTCAAAATTGCTCTTAAGTAAAAACTAAGGTTTTATCTTCACACACAAAAAAGGACGCTGCAGGAATAACCACATCTCAGTTTATTGCGTTTCAGTTACGTGAAAATACACTGACGAGCAATTGAATTAGAGACAGCTGGCGTTATGCCAATGTGGCGCTGTGGGCGGCCCTGTAAACGGAAACGACATGACGTATACAGCGATCCGACAATATAAAGAGTGATACGACGGGAATAACTAAGAGTCGGACGCAGTATGGGTAAGACGAAGAATCTAAGCGCATTTGATCGTGGGCAAATTATCGGGGCCCGTAGAATGGGTCACTCCATCTCGGAAGTCGTGCAGGCACTCGGACTTTCACGAGCCACTGTGTCACGGGTGCACCGTGAGTACATAGAATCCGGTAAAACCATCCCTGCAAGGGCCAACTGCCGTGGACAACAATATGTGGATGAGCGGGGTCATCGACGGCTAGCTCGCATTGTAACATCGGATAGACGGGCCACAGTGCAAGAAATCACTCGGCAATTTAACCTTGTTGCACAAAAGCGTGTAAGCAGCCACACCATCCAGAACCATCTCCTCGCTATGGGGTACAGAAGCCACCGTCCCACGAGGGTACCGCTGCTGGCCGCACATCACAGGGTGCAAAGATTAGCATGGGCGCGGGAACATCGCCACTGGACCCTAGACATGTGAAAAAATGTTGCCTGGACTGATGAATCGAGATTCACGTTGGTACATGCGGATGGCAGGATACGAGTACGGCGCAAACCACATGAAGCGATGGATCCTTCTTGCCAGCAGGGAACTCTTCTGGCTGGTGGGGGCGGCATTCTCGTCTGGGAACTGTTTACGTAGACTGAAATGGGAACCCCTGGTGCATGTGACATCGTCGCTCACAGATCAACGTTACCGGGATTTATTGGACGACCATTTGCTCCCGTTTGTGCGTCTTCAACATCCCACTGGGGACCTCATCCTGCAACAAGACAATGCACCGTGACATCGCTCACGAATTGTATCTGTATGGTTGTATGAACACTCCACCGACGTGACCTCGGTTCATTAGCCAGCTAAGTCACCTGACCTCAATCCCATCGAGCACATCTGGGATGCCATCGAGAGAGATGTTCGAGGCTCTGACCCCCTCCATCAAAACTTCGTGAACTGTGGGAGCTTGTTCAAGGGTCCTGGATCCGTATGGCTTTCCAACGCTTCCGGTGTCTTGTCGAATCCATGCCGAGACGAATCGCCGCCGTTATCAGGGTGAAAGATGGTGCTACGCGTTACTAGACACGTATCTCTAATTCAATTGTTCTTCAGTGTACTTGCGAAACTTGTTTAAGCAAATATTATTAATGAAGTTTATTGTTTCAAAACACCAGATGCACGCATGAGCACAGATAAATTTATTGCGCATCTGCTACAAACTAATATATCCGAAATTGGACTTAAAAAAAAAAAGTAAGATTTCGTTATCTCTATACGTACATAATGCATTTTCAAGCAAGTACACGTTTCGTGTCTAAAGCAAATATTGTTACCTGACAAAGGAAATCATAGTATTTTATTGTGTTACTCCATTTGAAAATTTTCAGTAAAGATTTTAACGTACGGTGATCATAATAAATTAACTTCTTTATAAAACGGAATTGTTACAAAAATTTTAAATCTTTCCAGGGCTGCAAAAGGCGAATTGCAAACTTAGATGACAAACGCTAGTGTGTGGTTTTCCGGAAATTGCGAAACTGAATTAACTTTGGTTGTCCTACGAATTTCATTCTTCCAAAAGAACCACACTTTCCAGGTCCCTAAGGCTATACTCTATTGTTTGCGGTGTGTATCCCATGGGAAATGGCTGAGGTGGATTTCGTACTTATTGATTTAAAACAGAAAGCAAATTGCCCAATAAAGTATCGCGGTTGAGTCTGATGGAATGGAGTCGAATAGCAAGGGAATTATTATTAACAGAATCGAAATTTCCGCTTTCATTGGTTTCGAGCAAACTGAGATCCAGGCCTTAAATAAAAATATTTCAATACAGTAAGTATTTGGAAAAATTCAGAATTACACGAAAATCATGCGAAACTTTAATTATGAAACGCTCTCAAAATCATAAAGGAAACTAGAACACAAGATAATATTCTTACTTCCTTTACGATGGCACTTGTTTTCACTCTATTTTATGGTATTTTTTAGAAAATGTTTGTTTATAATTTCACATGACTTTTGTACACTGAATGGTCAAAATATTCGAGATACCTACCTAATAGTGAGTTGGTCCACCTGTAGCGTGAATAACAACAGCATGTACACGCCCCACCAGATGTCGGAGGGTTGCGGAGATATTGCCAGTCATGCCTGTTGCAGCATGGTACACAACTCCGACCGAGGCGTCGGTCCAGAATCCATGGATCTTATGTACCGCTTAACGGCGTGCCAGATAGCATTCCCAGGATTTCACTCCGCGGACCTTGGAACTTGAAGGCCACTGAATCGTTCCAGCATGGTACACAACATGGACCTTGGTAATTGGGAGCCACTGAATGGTGCAGCATGGTATACAACTCCGACCAAGGCGACGGTCCAGGATCTATGGATCTGATGTACCGCATAACGGCGTGCCAGATAAAATACCCAGGATTTCAATCCGTGGACCTTGGAACTTGGGGGCTACTGAATGGTGCAGCATCGTACACAACTCCAACCGAGGCGTCGGTCCAGGATCTATGCACCTGATTTACCGCTTAACGGCGTGCCAGATAGCATACCCAGGATTTCACTACGGGGACCTTGGAACTTGGAGGCCACTGAATCGTTCCAGCATGGTACACAACATGGACCTTGGTAATTGGGGGCCACTGAATGGTGCAGCATGGTATACAACTCCGACCGAGGCGACGGTCCAGGATCTATGGATCTGATGTACCGCTTAACGGCGTGCCAGATAAAATACCCAGGATTTCAATCCGGGGACCTTGGAACTTGGGGGCCACTAAATGGTTCCAGCAAGGTACACAACATGGACCTTTGTACTTGGGGGCCACTGAATGGTGCAGCATGGTACACAACTCCGACCAAGGCGTCGGTTCAGGATCTATGTATCTGATGTACCGCTTAACGGCGTGCCAGAGAGCATACCAAAGATTTCAATCCGGGGACCTTGGAACTTTGGGGCCACTGAATGGTTCCATCATGGTACACAACATGGACTTTGGTACTTGGGAGCCACTGAATGGTGCATCATAATACACAATTCCGACCGAGACGTCGATCCAGGATCTATGGATCTGATGTACTGTTTAACGGCGTACCAGATAGCATACCCAGTATTTCAATCCGGGGAACTTGGAACTTGAGGGTCACTGAATGGTTCCAGCATTCTACACAACATGGACCTTGGTACTTGGGGCCAATGAATGGTGCAGCATGGTACACAACCCCGACCGAGGCGTCGGTCCTGGATCTATGGATCTGATGTACCGTTTAACCGTGTGCCAGATAGCATACCCAGGATTTCAATCAGGGGACATTGGTACTTGGGGGCCACTGAATGGTTTCAAACTCAGACGAGTGTTACTCGAGCCATGCCTAGGTATTTGTGGCCCTGTGAGTTGACGCATTGAGCTCCTAGAACGGACCATCAGAAGATGGATGCGCGAAAGCCATGACAGCGTGTAGGTGATCAGCCAGCACCAGCTGACAGCACGTAGAGGTTAGTGACTTCTCCAGACACACTAAGAAACAAAATAAGCTTCATCCCAAACAGCACAAAAAGTTTCAGATATGTATCAATAATGTAACAATCTCTCATTTTCGTTACACTTTCATAGCTATTTTACAATTACGTTTCAGCATCAAACAGAGGTCATCGCTCTTTCCATGTTTATAAGTGCGTCACGGAAAAATTAAATTCTCATAGGCCGCCACAGGGAATCAAACCCAGGGTCTTCTAGTTACGCGCCATATATGTTTCCACTGTACCACAGCGGCTTTGAATTCCTCCAGACTCACATATACTAACTGCCAAAAGTCTGGACGAATTCGGGGACGCTGTGGTACAGTGGAAACATGTCCGGCGCGTAACTAGAAGACCCTGGGGTCGATTCCCGGTGGCGGCCAATGAGAATTTTTCCATGACTTACTTATAAACGTGGAAAGAGCGATGACCTCTGTTTGATGTTCCTGGTCTACGTCAAATGTCTGTATTAATTACGTTTCAGCAACACTTATTTTGGAACATAACTCTTTTTACATTACGGTTACGTTAAAAATAGCGTTGACCGATACTACTGTTTTATAGTTGCATTTGTACATAATTGCTACCTTGATGTTACATTCCGGCGATATTTAAGATTTTTGGTTTGGCAACGGTGTGGGTGCGCATGCGCATTTATGCCATTTCACCGAAGCGCACTTATAGTCGTATTTCCACATGCTACTGGGATATTCTTTGGTAATACTGTCGTACTCGAGTTAGCAAGTTAGTTTATTTAATATTTCATCCTTTCCTTTTTTTGTGATTCAAGATCATCTGAAAGTACGCAACTGTTTTGATTAGTATAATTTTGAAATTCTAAAAAGCATTTCATAAAATCTAAGTAGATGGCTGTGTTGTTGTATTATTATACTATACCAGCCTGTTTTGTTTTTTTACTTGAAGCTGAGAAATTTCATATCGGTAGGTATTTAGAGAAATGACGAATTTGATTTTCTTTCTTCTTTTTCGCTGAAATATAGTAAGTATCATAGAAATTCGACACCCTCATTTGCGACCGATTTTTTTTTATGAATGTATAAACGCCGCTACTGTTCCCAATGGACAGCGAACTGCGTTGAACCTGTGAAAACGTAAACAAATCGTAATAAGACAGTTGTTGCTTTTGAAACAGCTGTCGAGTGTAATACTTTTTATTGTAATTTTACAAAGTTTATTAAAACTATAATATTCAACGTAGTAAATACGTAACAGTAATATCTTGAAGACACAAATATCTTTCAAATACGTAACAGTAATGTAACGAAGTTATAAATATCTTTCAAAAACGTAACAGTAATGTAACGAAGTCATAAATATCTTTCAAATACGTAACAGTAATGTAACGAAGTTATAATTATCTTTCAAATACGTAACAGTAATTTAACGAAGTTATAAATATCTTTCAAATACGTAACAGTACTGTAACAAAGTTATAAGTATCTTTCAAATACGTAACAGTAATTTAACGAAGTTATAAATATCTTTCAAATACGTAACAGGTAATGTAACGAAGCTATAAATATCTTTCAAATACGTAACAGTAATGTAACGAAGTTATAAATTATCTTTCAAATACGTAACAGGAATGTAACGAAGTTATAAATATCTTTCAAATACGTAACAGTAATGTAACGAAGTTATAAAGTATCTTTCAAATACGTAACAGTAATGTAACGAAGTTATAAATATCTTTCAAATACGTAACAGTAATGTAACGAAGTTATAAATATCTTTCAAATACGTAACAGTAATGTAACGAAGTTATAAATATCTTTCAAATACGTAACAGTAATGTAACGAAGTTATAAATATCTTTCAAATACGTAACAGTAATATAAGGAAGTTATAGTTATCTTTCAAATACGTAACAGTAATGTAACGAAGTTATAAATATCTTTCAAATACGTAACAGTACTGTAACGAAGTTATAAGTATCTTTCAAATAGGTAACAGTAATGTAACGAAGTTATAATTATCTTTCAAATACGTAACAGTAATGTAACGAAGTTATAAATATCTTTCAAATACGTAACAGTAATGTAACGAAGTTATAAATATCTTTCAAATAACGTAACAGTAATGTAACGAAGTTATAAATATCTTTCAATAACGTAACAGTAATGTAACGAAGTTATAAATATCTTTCAAATACGTACCAGTAACATGAAGTTGGTATTTTGAAGTTACAAAGACCTTTCGCTGTAACGTATCGGATGTTTCAAATATTGTAACGTTTGAGGACATTTTGATGTAACCGAAAGTTTTCTGAAACATTACTGTTACATTGCGCAACGTATCTGTAAAGTATCAATGTTTCAGGGCCATGTACTTGTAACATATACGAAATATTCTGTGCTATGTGGAACGAGAAGGCTAGTTAAACCATCACAGCGCCACCACCGCCTTGAACAGAGCCGACCTGGCACGTCAGAGCCATGGCCTCATACTATCGATACCACAGCCGCACTTTCCCTGCAGCTCGGACCTGCATAAAACAGGACTCATCTGATCACACGACGCGGCGTCATTCTACAGATGCCCAGTTTTGATGTACCCAGCAGCAGGCGAGTCGTAATGTCGGATGACGAACAGACAGCTGTGGTACACGAGTAGGGCGTCGGCTCCCGTAGCCAAGGATATGCAGCGTGAGCCGTGCCATTCGGTCGCTGCCATGGCCTACGACACTAACAGACGTTTCCAAGTGGTAGGTCTGTACGAGCCTGGGTAGCCTACGTCGACCCCGGTCATCAATGGCGTTTGGTTGGCCGGCGCTTGCTTTTCGGGCGCTGGTAGTCTTGTCCCTTGGTGGTGTGCTTGCGGTACACCTTGATACGGTTGTTCTTGGGAGCCGTAAGGCACTTACCACTTGCGCGATAGAATGACCCATCTTCCTAGCCCGGATAAGGCGTCCACTACAAAAGTCGCTCAGATCACTATATTCACCGATTTTCGTCGATTGTAATACGTTGTTGGGAAGCCCAGCTATACGCCTATTTTTTGACTGCATCCAGTTTGGGTTTCTTCCATTCTGCGCGGGGGATGTCCCTATCAACTGCGCATCACACCTGTCTCTAATGTTTTGACCATTGAGTGTGTGTAGGATTTCTGCTTATTCAAATGGACTAACTACTTGCAATGGCAATTCTGCCTCACAGATGGCGGCACAGTACATCTACACGCTAGCTGCAGAGAAGTGAAGACAATGCAGAGAGCAGAAGAGAAGTAAAGAAGGTCGTTGATCGTAGGTGTTTGTTGTGTGGAATGAATCCATTTCAGTTGTTAATTAATGTCTTGTGTTCGAATAAAGTGTTAAGGATAGGATGGCTGTTCATTGTAGTCGAGGTGCAGGATTTGATTCCCCTAGACGCCACGAGTTCTAGAAGAAAAAGTGCTGATATGTCCCGGATTTCATTTCAAGGAAAAACGAAGGGTTCTAAGTCGGCTATGTTGTTCTGTGTCAGCCTGACACCAACGGAGTTCTACGTTAGCCATGTTACTCAGTGTCGCTCCGTTTCGTATGGATTTGTTCTTATTTTTTGAGGTGTCGTCCACCTCGGCAATGTTGTGTGGCGCCCTGACATGTACGGATTCGTTCCTGTTTACCCAGGCTCGACGGTTATAAGGAGCGTCGTGCTCAAGTGCCAATATTTCAATTTGTTCCTATTTTTCGAAAGTCATTCTGGCTCGACAGTGTTGCTGAGTGTCACATTGACACGTGTGAATTCGTTCCTGTTTTCCAAGGAATCACCCAGGCTCGACGGTTACAAATATTTCGATTTGTTCCTGTTGTTTGAGGAGTCATCCCTGCTCGACAGCGTTGCTGAGTGTCACCCTGGCACGTACGGATTTCTTCCTATTTTTTCATTATTCACCTAGGCTCGACGGTTATAGCGAAAATCCTGCTCGAGTGCAAATGTAATATTTCAGTGGGGCAGTTTTGCCCGAAGTATTCACATTTTGGTGGATGTAATCTTGTCCGGAAAGCTAGTGTTGTGCTTGGATTAGGCATGGAGCGAAATTTGCAAATTTTTTTATACGACAAAGGGGTCTGTGCCAAAAGTTGTGGTTCCACATGGTAATCAAGAGAAACAAAATAAAAAAAATTCTAACCGTATATCTTCAGTCTGCGCAATCGCCCGAAAGTTTGAAACTTTTACATAAATCTTACAGTATTTCAAACATTTTCCCATTTTTTGTTTAAAGTGCTCTAATGATTGGGTACTGATAAAGTTTTAAATTTCGATTAGTAATATATACAGAAAAAGATCGAGTGTATTAAATGGCATCTGGTGTCTGCGCACAACTGGTGAAATAATCGCAAATTTGTCTAAAGAACAGCTATTACCGCATCCCAAACATGTTCTATACCTTATAGTATATTTTGTGGGACACTGTACTTCTTCCTGTAGCTCTTCTCTTGCTGTAAAAACAACTACCCAGGACTCACCACGTGGAGGTGGCTACACTTCGAGTCGCACCCGTGTCCACCCAACCATTCTGCCTTTTGGGCACTTTTAACATATGTTCTATAGTGACACTTCGTATCAAACTATGGCATTATTTTTCTGTCAAGAAGTGTTGCTCGTATTACGCCGTCTCTTGCTACATGTCCACATACTTTGGATGCTGCTGCTGTGACCTCTTTAACACATCTTTTTACTGCTTCTGTGTGTGATGGTAAATGAAATAATTTCGTAGGGAAAACTTCTGGAGTGTTTCTTCCAACACTCTGCATAGGTCTGAGTCGACTACAAACATGGTAATAGGAGGCTCTGTAACTTTAAGGTCGTGCCAAAAAATGATGTCAATGTGATCTTCGGCATCAAAGTTTATAGCGGTATATCAAAATTTCTTACGACAGAACCAGAATTGTTTCTTGCAGCCAGTATTCTTTTTACAGCAAGCTTACGAATACTTTGTTGGTCGTCATTTAGCATGACTAGCAATACATTCTCCGGATGAGCAAAGTAGCCGTTTCTTTGGATGACTTTCTGAAAAATGGCTTTTCAGGACCTCCCAAATGCTTTGAAAATGATATTGTTTTCCATAGATTCTTAGTGCCTTGTATCTCAGTTGGGCTGCATTTTATAGCGAACCATACAGGGGCATAAACTGTCATTACAAATGTTGTCAACTAATGACAAAGTGTTTAATAATTTGTTCGAGCTAAATTATCTGTTGCGCAATTTTGGTGTAAGAATTCATGTGTGCAAGTGCCTAAATATCTGAATACGCCCTACACTGCACTTTTATAAGTGGTAAATTCGAATATATGCATTTTCCGGTGCGGTGATTTGTAGACGTACTAGAGTTTAAGGATGGCGTACTTAGCAAAAGCTCTTAGAGTGGACTTACAAATAATGGCTTATGAGTTGGGGTTAGAAACACCACCAGATTGCAGAATTATAGATTTTGAGAGAGCCATTCTTGAAATTGAAAAATTATAATGAAGCATTTTGCAAGGAGATACACGATCATAAAAACAAGGAAACATGCCATTGAAGAAAAACAAAGGAGATACGAAATGGAACTTGAACTAGCGAAAATAAGAGTCAAAGCTGAATCTAGACAAGATGGGAGGGTTCAAGTTGAAAATACCAGAACTCCAAGTAAAAAGTTTAAAATCTTCATTCAGAAATTTGATATGGGAGACGATATAAGCCTGTACCTAGTGCTTTTTGAACGGCAAGCTCGTCGTGCTTCGTTACCGCAAGAAGAATGGGTCACTCATCTTTGGGACTCCTCTCCCACGAAATAAATCAGCTGACTGCTCGTGAGCCAAAGGAAAAAGTAGAGAGTTATGACCACGTGAAATAGTTGTTGCTACAGAGGTTCAAGTTAACTCCTGAAAGGTTTCGTTAGTTATTTGATTCGCATCGGAAAAGGCAGACCGGTTCCTGGCGTGACCTTTATCTTGAGTTGTTTACGTATTTTGACGGTTGGATTTCGGACTTAGAAATAACAACGTTTGAACAATTGAGGGATTTGACCATCACTGATCAAATTAAAAAAACGAACTCCAGTGGATTTTAGAGAATATCGTTTAGACGACTGGATCATCATTATCACTTCCGTAGAATTATCCGAAAAGCTCGATGATTATAAAGGTGTTAAAAAGACCGCGAAAGCAGATTTTGGTGTCGTGCATGAACAACCAAAATTCCCAAGGCCGCTCTTTCATGGTTTTCCAGAGATGTTCGACAAAAACAAAGATATGGAAAAAGCAAAGTTGTTGGAAGTAGGATGTCTGGAGGCAGATATGCTGAAAAGTTCCAGAGACGAAGTCCAATAAGATGTTATGAGTGTGGGAACAGAGGGCATTTGAGGCCCCAATGCCTTGAACTCACCAGGAACGACAGTGGTCCGTCAGCGAACAGAGGCAGTGAGAAGGAAATGACATTGGACGCCGCCCACATTACACACGTGCGTAAAAAGATTGTGAATCAGAAGGTTCGAATCAAAGAGATACCATTGAATAATTTGACTCTTGTTGCACTTGTTGAAACAGGTAGTTCAGTATTTCTTCTACGTGAAGATGCATATAAACAAGTTGCTGGATTTTCGAAGCTGGCGAACAAACCCTTGCTTTTAAACGGAATTGGAGCGTTGCAGGTTTGGACTAAGGGATCTTTTGAGCGGGAGGTTGCCATAGATGGACATCATTTTTTACTTAGGTGGCATGCTGTGCCCAAACCACAGCTACGTTTTCAGGCAGTAATTGGTACGGACATTCTGGACTAAGCTTCGATAAATTTCAGCAAGAATGACACTCAATTTTGTAAGTAGGACGCGAAGACGTGGGTAATGCAGATATTCGAATTGACCCAAGAGGAGGAAATCGAACTGAGTCACGTTCGTGACACTCAGGTGAAGGCAAGTTTGAGAAAGTTGGTTACGGCATACAAGCCAGGGAACCACGAAACAACTGGCATCTCTATGAGAATCATACTAAATGATGAAACACCGATATACCACAGAGCCCGTCGCCAGTCGTTCCTGGAGAAGCAAGAGGTTGACCGACAGATCCATGAATGGTTGGAGTAGGGTATAGTTAGGCCTAGCTCTTCTGACTATACCAGCTCTGTGGTGTTGGTAAAAAAAGGATAACACAAACAAGTTATAAGTATATTACAGAAATCTAAATAGAAAGCTAGCAAAAGATAGGTTCCTTCTGCCTTTAAAACAAGATGTTTTGGACAGACTACAAGGGGCCAAAGTGTACACCACACTGGACTTGAAGAATGTTTTTTTTTCATGTAAATGTCGATGAAGACAGTCGAAAGTATACTTCGTTTATCGTTCCAGATGGGCAATTTGAATTCACAAAAGTTTCTTTTGTGTGAAGCAGTAGTGTTTTCAGAGACTTTTGATCATATGAACGACTTAATCATCCCATCGATAGATGAAGAGGAAGGCTTAAAGAAACTAAAAACTGTGCTTGAAGTCGTATATAAATATGGACTCGAAATAAAGATGAAAAAGTGCCAGCTCTTGATGAAGAAAGTAGAGTTTCTGGATCACGTGGTAGAAAACGGCGCTATTCGTCCATCCACGGCGAAGACACTGGTAATTATGAAGTTTCCTATCCCAACAAACGTGAAACATGTGCCAAACGTTTTTGGAACTAACAGGCTACTTCATAAAAGTTATTCCAGAATATTCTAAGGTTGCAAAAATTTTGAGTGACTTACGAAAGAACAGTGGGTCGTTTGCTTTTTGTCACGAACAGACAGAAACATTTGAAGAGTTTACGAAATTTCTAGCCGAGCGTCCTTTGTTGAGCATTTTCAAACAAGGACGGAGGACAGAACTACATACATATGCGAGCAAAAACGGCTATGGAGCTATGCTGCTGCAGGAAGCTGAAAATGGGAAATTGCACCCTGTTTATTATATGTCGAAGAAAACGAGTTTAGCTGATGAGAAGTACAGCAGCTACGATCTAGAGGTCCTTGCCATTGTCGGAGCACCGAAGAAGTTCTGTGTTTATCTGTTGGGCAATCGATTTAAAATCGTCACTGATTGTTCGGCATTCCAAAAGACCTTCGACAAGAAAAACGTTGTCACCCGAGTCGCACGATGGGCCCTGTTACTGTAGGAGTTCGACTACGAGATATTATATAGACAAGGTCAGAGAATGCAGCATGTAGACGCCTTGAGAAGGCACCCAGTCATAATTATAGGAAACGATACTCGGACTGCAAGGGTCCGAAATGCCCAGTTGGAAGAAAAACATGTTTGCGCTCTCAAACCACTCCTATCCTATAATGAGTCTCAAGAGTATTTTGTGCGAAATGAAATGTATACAAGTTTGCTAACGGTCGTGACCTTATTGTAGCGCCAAGAGACATGCAAGGTGAATTAATCAAATTGGCACGTGAAAGGGGTCATTTTTCAACCGCTAAAATAGAAGACGTCGTCAAAAAAGAATTTTTTTATCCCGAATCTGAGTAAGTTAACCGAAAGCGTAAAGACCAACTGTGTCCCTTGCATATTAGCCAGTAAAAATGTAGAAATAAAGTAGGGTTTTTGAACACCATCACAAAAGAAGACATACCCTTGTCTACATATCATGTCGATTTTATCAACCCACTGCCTTGCACAAACACAAACTATCACATATCTTAACAACAGTCGATGCATTCACGAAATTCACTTGGTTATAACTAGTTAGATCAACTTCGGCAGAAGATGCATTAGATAAACGGAAGCTGCAGCAGCAAACTTTTGGAAATCCTCTCAGGATAGTAACCGACAGAGGCCCGGCTTTAACCTTGAAAGTTTTTAATGACTATTGCGTTGAAAAGAATCCGACACTTTCAAGTAACTACAAGTGTCTCACACGGGAATGGGCAAGTTGAAAGAGTCCACCGTACTCTTATACCTGTCCTGACTAAGTTGACTCTCGACGATGCGACGAAGTGGCTCAGACATGTGGATATATTGCAGAGAATATTTAATAGTACGACGAGTCGTAGTACAAGGTGAACATCATTTGAACCTTTGACTGGGGTGAAAATGTGGAACAAAGAGGACGTCATCCTCAGGAATCTTTTAGCAAAAGAGATGATAAACAGTTTCAAGACCAAAGAAGTTTTATCAGGCAAGAGGCAATGAAGAATATATTCAGATGATTCAGGCTGAGAACAAGAAGACTTACAAGAAGAAAAGGAAAATGGCATCAAAATATAGAGTTGGCGACTTAGTAGCCAACCAAAGAACTCAATTCGGCGCTGGTCTGAAGTTAAGACCCAAGTTTCTCGGTCCTTAGAAGGTGGCCAGAGTGAATCCCAGAGAGAGATATGAGGTTGAAAAATTTTTGATAATTCAGGTCCTATTGCGACCACCACCTCCGCTAATCTAATGAAACCCTTTTATAAAAACGTAACAGTTTGATGTTGTAATATTTTTTTCATATTACGAAATGTTTTCATTATTCATAATGAATTCCTGTGCACTAGTTCAATCCTTCTTGTTGAATCTATATTTTGTGCAATACTTTTTGTAATGTGGAATCATGCAATAAGGCATGGTATGGTCACATCTGATGTTGTTCATTTTGCATTTTTTGCTGTGTAATGTGTTTTGTGCTTTGTGGGCCTAGTTAATTTCCTATCGGACATGTCCCTGGGGGCAGTGACCTCCAGGATGGCCGAGTCTGCATGATTTCTGCTTATTCAAATGGACTAACTACTTGTAATGACAATTCTGCCTCACAGATGGAGGAACAGTACATCTACACGCTAGCTGCAAAGAAGTGAAGTCGACGCAGAGATCAGAAGAGAAGTGAAGAAGGAAGAAGTTCGTTGGTCGTAGTTGTTCATTGTATGGAATGAATATGTTTCAGTTGTTAATTAATGTCTTGTGTTAGTTGTGTCTTGTGTTCAAATAAAGTGTTAAGGATATGATTGCTGTTCATTGTAGTCCTGGTGCAAGATTTAATTCCCCTAGACGCCACGAATTCTACATATATGTACGTATATATACAGTATAGTATACAGGGTGAATAGGAAAGTGCCTTTAGCCTGGAATAACTTGCGAACAAAGAGAGGTACAGTTATTCAAGTGAGATAACGGTATAATAAAGCGATTACGCCCGATCGAATGCAACCGATGACAGCGCCCCTAGTGCCGAAATGCGGAAGTTAGCCATTGCAAATCGAAAACAAAAAGAGTTAGAGCAAAATTTCTAAGTTGTAGAGCATCAATTAATTAGTACCAAACGACATTTGTTTCACACGGATAAGATATATTGTCGGCTGAATATAATAAAATGTCCAAAATCGATGCGCGACTTTTTGTGTGAACGTTTGAAGGGAACAGGCATAGGTATGAGCAAATACACACAATTTATTGCATAAATGCGTACTTATGTCAATACAGTTTGATGACGTCAGACAAAACAAAAACAAAAAAGGCAAACTGGCGTACAGTGATAAAAAGTTAATGTCGAGTGTGTTCGAAGAGTTTGCCATTGCCAACGATACACATTTGTATTCGTGAGAGTAACTCTGCATGCACATTCCTCAGCCTGGAAGGTGCCATAGTACTGCAAGCATCTGTAACACGACGACGTAGATCCAACAGACTTGCAGGCGCTGTTGCATACACCTGTTTTTCTACGTAACCCCAGAAATCCAAGCTCGCCATTCTCACACAGCTTACGTAGACCGAAACTTCTGATCAGGGTACATCCTGCTACTTGTTTTTATATCGTAGGTACGGTACAACGTCACAATCTGTATTTGCATACGGCTACATTTGCGAAATGTGAATATGCAGATTCGAATCGTCGTGCATCGATTTCGGACATTTTGGGGTATTCAGGCAACAATTTATCTTATCCGTTTTAAACAACTGTCGTTTTGTACTAATTAATTGATGCTCTACAGCTTTGTTATTGGAAATTGTGATCCATCTCTTTTTGTTTTTGATTTGCAATAGCATATTTCCGCATTTCGTTACTAGGGGCGCTGTTATTGGTTGCATTCAATTGGGCGTATTCGCTTTACTATACCGTTATATCACTTGCATAACTGTACCTCTCCCCTTCGCAAGTTATTCCAGGCTAAAGGGACTTTCCTATGCACCCTGTACATATACCATTAGAGCAGAGATTTTTTTCTTTCAAGTATTTTAACCCTTGAACCAGCTGTAACGAATATACTCGAGGTGAGCAACAAAATAGTGTGAAATCAGTTCGAACGAGTGAACCTTCATAACAGAAAGTGTTGTATTCCCGTTAGCTTTGTTATTTAAATTGATCATATAGGGAGATGATTGATATCCATATTTTCTGTCTCACTGCGGGTTAAAAGCGATAAAATAATATCAACGGACTTAAGAAAGCAAAGAAGGTTTTTTTGAGTCACTTGTAACATGATGTCCGTGTAAGGGTGACTAGCATTCTCTCATCTCGCCTTGGGTCACGGAGCAGAGAAAAAGGACTAAAAGAGAGCGTTTATCACAAATGTATATGGTCGACACTGCTGAGATGAGAGGGAAGGAATCAATTATTTTTCCGTCGCTTTCGTAAAATCCGGCCGTCATATGAACTGTTCTGTTTAGGAAGTGCAGAAAACTTGGGGCATCGGGTGCTTAAAGTGTTAAATAAAGCATAAGTATTGTATGTCCACTGTTAGTTCGATGGGGGTAAACGAATTAAATTTAAAGAGGGAACTTGGCAGCGAGATAACCGAAAAGAACGCCTGACTGAAAAAGAAGGAACAGGACAGTGTGGAAATAAACAAAACGAATAATACAGATATCATATAAGGCGTTTAGAGCAACAGTGACGAATACGCCATTATCACAAAATATTTTATTGCATTATCTGGAAGCAGAATCTATGCTCTGTCTTAACATAGATTGCTTAACAGCAATTCGTCACTTTTCCTAAAAATTAAAAAAAATGGCATATTCGATATTATTTAGATATTGATTTTCTGTATTTTAACCCCAATTTTCTGAAAACATTACTTTGGCACATTAGTTACCGTCGCTCTCTGTGCCTCATTTATAGAAATCGGGACAAGCAAATCTGGGATTATTTCCTTATATTTCATTCAATAAAGATCACCATTGAAGGACAGCGAGTTCTTATTAAAAAAGAGCACCATTGAAGAAGAACCTTTTCAGCTATTAGTTCTGTCATTTATTTCATCATCGGCTAAAAATGTAGGTAAAGCTTCATCCAGAACTGCTTAATTATCATACAAGATAAGGCCTGATGAACCCGGGACACAAAGCACTAAACGTAATCGAGTGAATAAATAACCCTGTGACATTAATAACGAGGAACAATTGCAGATAAAATAGTAAAACTCTACTAATTATCCGGTTTATTGGCGTATGAACATAAATAAACTTTTTCAAGCTTCCGAACAACAGTCAGATAGCTTTTTCAAAGAATGATAGGTAAAAATCGTTTCTGTCTAGTTCGTTCGTATCGACAAGATGGCTTTTTCAAGGAAAGATCTACAGAAACTGTTTCAGATGGATGTTTCAAGGAAAAATCGACAGAAACTGTTTCAGATGGATGTTTCAAGGAAAAATCGACAAAAACTGTTTCAGATGGGTGTTTCAAGGAAAAATCGACACAAACTGTTTCGATGGATGTTTCAAGGAAAAATCGACAGAAACTGTTTCAGATAAATGTTTCAAGGAAAAATCGACAGAAACTGTTTCAGATGGATGTTTCAAGGAAGAATCGACAGAAACTGTTACAGATGGATGTTTCGAGGAAGAATCGACAGAAACTGTTTCAGATGGATGTTTCAAAGAAGAATCGACAGAAACTGTGTCAGATGGATGTTTCAAGGAAAAATCGACAAAAACTGTTTCAGATGGGTGTTTCAAGGAAAAATCGACACAAACTGTTTCGATGGATGTTTCAAGGAAAAATCGACAGAAACTGTTTCAGATGGATGTTTCAAGGAAAAATCGACAGAAACTGTTTCAGATGGGTGTTTCAAGGAAAAATCGACACAAACTGTTTCGATGGATGTTTCAAGGAAAATCGACAGAAACTGTTTCAGATGGATGTTTCAAGGAAAAATCGACAGAAACTGTTTCAGATGGATGTTTCAAGGAAGAATCGACAGAAACTGTTTCAGATGGATGTTTCAAGGAAAAATCGACAAAAACTGTTTCAGATGGGTGTTTCAAGGAAAAATCGACACAAACTGTTTCGACGGATGTTTCAAGGAAAAATCGACAGAAACTGTTTCAGAAGACATTTTCACGGAAATATTGACTGAAAATTGTTCAGATGGCTTTTTCATGGAAAAGTATACAAAAACTGTTTCTTTCCTTGAAAAAGTCGTTTGTTGATGTGCGAAAGTTTGGAAACGTTTATTATTTCATACACCAATAAATCCAATAATTAGCATAGTTCAACTATTTGATGTGTAAAATTAGATCCATATCGTAAAAGACTGGTCATGTAAAATGAACAATTAGAAACATGCCCAGTATGTTACTCCGAAAAGTTATAGATCGTGGAATACTGATTTCCTAGAAAACACGACGCTCTCACCCCTGTCACTAGTGGTCCAACCCTCCGCTTCGCAGCTATATAGATATGAGGACGTCACTGTATTCACGTAGTTGGGACGCGGAGCCTAGTGGTCAACGTTCGTGACTGCCATGGAGGAACTTCAGGTTCGATCCCCGGAAACTGAGAACACTCGAACAAGTAAATATCCGCCGTGCGTCGGATGGACACGCTAAGCCGTCGGACCCCGGATACTGACGCCTCCCGGTAATAAATAAGGACGTCTCTCCCCCCTTCCCTTTCTGCACCGCTTTTGTGCTACTATCCAATCGGGCACTCTAGGCCTAAATCTCCTTGCTTCCTGTTTAAGACCTTTGGTCAGACACTTTCTTCCTAAAATCCTTTAAATATGATCTGATCTGATCTGTATTCACATAGACGGTAATTCGATGTCATTATGGGTAAACGTCATGTGTTAACCGTGTTTGAAAGAGGGTTTATAGTGGGTGCCCTACGCATGAGTCACTATTTAGGGAAGGTGGTACAGGAATTCTTATTTTTTTGATTGAAGGTTTAACGACTACCATGAGCAACTGAATGGGCTATAAGCAGTCGCCTGTCCTAAATTTAGGGTCAGTGGTTCCAGGGAAGGGAGAGAGCCAGCACTGTAAGACAAACACAACATACATGCCTCACTGGGATTCTAAACCGGACCCTTCTCGGGCGAATCAACGTGGCTGCTGACCTCTGTCTCGCACAGTTGCAATCAACCGAAGAGAGGCTATGGCGTATATCACCACGGAGTTCTACGAGGGAGCTGCCAGAAAAGTCTGTATCAAGAATAAGCGATCGCTATACGCAATAGGTTATGGGAGTCGCTGATCCACTACAGTCCCAATGCTAACGCTACATCACCACCGGATTGCATACCTCGACGGGGTGAAAGAACATCGGCACTGGATTTGGGACATTTGGTGGCGGATCTAATGGTCCGATGAGTAGTGATTATTATTATTTTTTTTTTTTTGCAGATGTGAGAGTGCAGAATAGACACTAACCCCACGGACCGGACACTGGAATGAAGAACTGTTCAAGATGGTGCAGGTACGGTTATAGTTTGCGGCGAGTTTAACTGAAAAGTTTCCACCATGAAATGACTACCCGGTTCACTAGATACAAAACCAGTGGAAAATCTTTGGCATTCCGTGAAAAGGTCCTTTCAAGCTCTCCACCTGGGCATACGACGGAATTATGGAGCAAGCGTAGATGGAAGTGCTTGGGGAACGCTTTCGTGACTTAATGGTCTCAATGCCTTGCCGTATATTTGCATTTAGCCAGGCGAAATTCGGCCTACATGTCTATTAGTAGGTAGGTATCCCCTGATTTCTCTCCACTCATTGCAGAATCAGCAGAATCTGTAAGAATGAACTCCAAAAGAAAAAAAAACACCGAATAAATTGAAACTACGAAAAGGTTTTGTATGTGAAAGTAAAAACGAAATCTTAGTCTTCGAATTTTAATGAAAACAAAATTCTGATTCTACTATACCGTGCAAATTAATTGGGACAAGATATTTTATTTTCAGAATTGTAATATGATCGCCAGTTGATGTCGGAAACCCACGTAAACCGGTTTTATTAGCTCTGAGGTAGTGTGACTGTTAGAACTTGATAGTAAGAAGGTGGTTTGACCGGTTTTAAACAGGAAATAGGCACTTCAGCTTCAGTTGTGAGCTTTCGTGTGTGACAGGTGGATGTTAGTTTTTGCTCTCTGTGAGTACGTGTGGCTTTCGTGTATTGAAAAATGGATATTTCCCCAAGGAAGCGTGCAAAAATAATTGCTCTGAAGGATCACACTTTTATGACAGTGAGAGATATCGCTTCTGCAGTTGGTGTAGGCGCATCAAGTGTATCAAGACTGCTTACGCGATACAATACATCTGGATCATCGTCTCCCAAAAGGAGAGGTAAATGTGGAAGAAAACGAAAAAGAACTCCACGAACCGATAAACATCTAATCAGAAAGAGTAAAATGAATCCACAAAAAAAAAAAAAAAAAGAAAAAAACAAGCACCGACCCTCAAAGAGATTTATTGGCTAGTGGTTGTGATGTTAGTGATTCAACTGTACGCCGTAGGCTTCTGAAAGTTGGCCGGAAGGCAAGAAGACTAACAAAAAACAATATTTGAATGCAAAATGAAGATAAAACGTTTAGCATAGGCCAAAAAACATAAATCACGGACTGCTGACGATTGGAAAAAGGTAATTTTCAGTGATGAAACTCATTTATTTGTGCAGGGTTACCAAGCAAATGTCGTTAGACGAAGCAACTGTGAATCTTTATGACCTGCGCATGTCAAACAAACTGTAAAACACCCTCTGAAACAGAGGTTTTGGGTTTTTTTCACATCAAATGGCACTGGAAGCTTAGTTCCTGTTCAAGGTATGATGAATTCAGCCAAGTACGTAGAAATATTACATCGTAGAATTGTTCCATTCTTGCAAACATTTGACGGGACATTTTAACATGACTTGGCCCCATGTCAAAATTCGAAATTGGTCAATAATTTCATGCTGAAAAATCAAATTCATTTGTTTGATAGGCCTGGAAATTCACCACACTTAAATCCCATAGAAAACTTGTGGAATATTTTGAAGAGACGTTTAGGTAAAATGGACTGTACAACCATAGAATGCATGATAACGAATGCCATAAAAGTGTGGTTCCACGAATATGAAGTTAAAAATATGTGCACTCAATTAGTGGAGTCAATGCCAAACCGAATTCAAGAGGTGAATTCTGCTAAAGGAGGACATACTTCATACTAATACACGTATTTGTCAGTGTATATCAAGGCATAGAATGATATAAATGTATAGTTTTGGAAAAAAAGAGTGATTTTTTCCTTTGTCCCAATTAATTTTCACAGTATAGCACATGCTTTCTAGACTTTTATTTAGGACATTTTCTGCAGTACTTCCGAAGAAATATGTTTTAGGGATACTGGAAAAGTTCTAGAGAGCCAGAGCAGGTGGTTTTTATAAAGACATGTAAATCTCCTTTACCAGTAGTAGAGAAACGATATGTTCAGCGCAATGATATTTCCTTTCTCGAAAGAGTAACCCTACAGCACTCTTACGGTACTATGTATTTAATGTAGAAATAAGTTTTGAAGCGTTATAAGAAAATGCAACATGTAATTTGAGAGAAAACAACAATACCTTTACGAATCAAATTATGCGCTATCATTATCTATTACCTTCCGCCATCGGTCGGGCAGCTGATGGATTCCAGCCATGAAGAATACTTCGTCGTGTGACGCGATGAAGTCATCAACCAATTTTGGCACTTCGTCACATGTCCAGAACTTTACAGCATAGAAACAAAGTTGCATCGGTCGGAACAAATGATAGTCTGAAGGGGCGATGTCTGGACTATATGCCAGGTACTCCAAAACTTCCCAGTCTAGCGTCAATAACGTTTCGTTGCACGATCTCCGCGACATGCGGCCTAGTGTTGTCACGCAGTAATTTCACGGGACGCAATCCTTTGCCTGTGAATGGATGTTTCCGACAGATTTCGTGGTTCAATTGCAGCAATTGTTGTTCTTAGCGATCAGCAGTAACAGCTGGACCTTATTCCAAGAGTTCATAACAGAGCACACGCTTCATATCCCACCAGATGCATAACAGAACTTTCTTGGAGTGAATATTGCGTTTCGGTATCGAAGTCGTTGCTTTACCGGGGTCTACCCAGTGTTTTTTGCGTTTGGGATTGTCGTACCATATCCACTTTTCACCGTAACTATTTTCCACAGGAAAGACTTTCTGTGTTGTTTATTCAACAGATTCAAATACTTAATGACACTCCCATCCCGAGGTGTATTTAAAGGGGGGGGGGGATATGCCTGCACCCCGAAATCTGTTTAATTTTTTATGTTATTTGTCAAAATAAGGTTAAATAATCAAACTGTATTTCCCAATATAATTTTTACATATGTATATTAAATCATAATTTTTGTTATGAGAAAAGTTTCTGAATCATGGATATTTACTGCTGCAAAAATCCAACTGCTACTAACGGATTCAGTGAAAGATCATTGCGCGAAGGAGACAGAGGTCAGAGAAAGAAAGGTGGCTCATATCCGTGGTCAGGAAGACGGCTGTAGGTTTCTATGGCGCCAACTCCTAATTGACCAGACGTGGCAATGCTCCTCTCTGATGTCACGTGGCACCGCTTCCTCTCTGCCTGGCGCCGGTCGTTACTAGGACATGTGCAGTGACACTCGACACCTCACTTCACAGCCCAGCCACCTGTGTTGGTACTTTACTGATTCCGAGCTGTGCGTTGGGCATGTGGGTGGATTCTTTCATTTTCAAACGGAGTGAAAAAGTGAAACTTCTGTTTTGTCTGTATCCTTGCAATTCAAAATGAGTATTTATTCGCTCTTTCCCGCAGCTGCTTAAAACAGTTTGTTGAGGTTATTTCAAAAATGAAACGATTTCATCAACAAAGTCTGTTGACTTTTTGTAACAAAAAAAGAGCTGTGGAAACTGAAACGCTAGCTGAACCCGCTGATATTAATGTTCCAAACCAATGCGTGCGGGAGTAATCAGGAAAATTATGAGCTTCAACCAATACGCATGACGAAAGACGGAGATGTAGATGTTAATGAAAAGTCTGAAAGCATTTCAGATTCGAACGACATGGGATTGTATGCAGGCAACAGTGAGCTTGTTAACTCTTTGAGCGACGAGAAAAAAGTGGATTTGTTACATAGCATGTGGAAACCTACTGCGAAATATAGATTCCTTAAAAAAATCAGTTCCAGTTGCAATAAAAATCACATGAGAACATTCCAAATTAAATGGCTGGAAGAGTATAAGTGGCTGTCATATTCACGTCTGAAAGAAAGTTCATTTTGTAAATATTGTGTTTTATTTTACGAAACAGTTGTTGCTGGTAAAGGCAAACATCAGACTTTGGGTAGCCTCGTTACAAAGCCTAGTACCAATTTAAAAGATGCGAGGGAAATATTCAAAACAACATGAAAATAATAAATATCACAAAGACGGTGTATTGGCAGCTGAAAATATTGCATCAATAATTCATAAAAACAGGATAGTATAATTTTACAAATGAATAAACAGAAAAAAGCAAGAGTTAATTGACAGCAGGGAAAAAGGTTGATTCCTTTTGTGCAAACAATTAGATTATGGGGAAGGCAGCAGAAAACTCTTAGGGGAAAAGTTGATTCTGAAAGAATTTTGCTGGAGAACCAGCAAATAATGATGGCAATTTTCGCACTTTATTAAGATATCGTGCAAATTCTGGAGATGTCATTTTAAAAGAAAAATTAGAAACTAGTTGGAGGTAATGACATGTATACAAGTTCTATAATACAGAATGGAATAATAAACATCTTGGGGGAACTTATTCAACAGAAAATTGTAGCAAAGGTAAAGCATTCAAAATTTGTTTCAGTATTGGCAGATGAAACAACTGAAATTAGTCAAGTAGAACAGTTTTCTACTGTGCTTCATGTATTTTGATGAAGAACTGAAACTAAGAGAAGATTTCCTGGCTTTCATACCAGTGAAAAATTAAACAGGATGTTCTCTTGCAACAATAATAATGGAAAATTAAGTAAAATTGGGTTTTGATTTGAACGATATGAGGGGGCAGGGGTATTATGGGGATGCAGCAATGCGAGGACAGTTCCGTGGAGGGCAGGCCTGTATTAGAAAAAATATCCCGAAGCAATGTATACTCATTGCATGTCCCATTCTTTGAACTTATGTTTGACGTATGCAAGCAAAATGCCTAGCATAAGGAACTGTATGGGAGTTATATCAGAAAAATGTTCGTTTTCCCACGCTTCTGCTAAACGTACCAGTGTTTTGAAATAAAGTATTAAGCGACTGCTACCTGATTGCAAGAAAGTTAAGATGAAATCTCTATGTGAAACTCGATGGATCCAAAGGCATGATGCCGTTCTTATGTTTAAAGAAGGTCTGCATCCTATTATATCATCCTTAAAAGCGATTGAGCAAGAAGAGTCAGCAGAATCATCTGTCTGTCAAAGCACACACTTTGCTCAACTCTATATGTCAGTTTTCATTTCTATTGGCAACTTTTGTCCTTAGTAAAACATTGTCCATCACATACTACCTATCTGAAAACTTCCACAACATGCAAATCGACTTAGTCGATGCATTAGAGAAAATATCAGAAGTTACAACACTGCTAATCATCATGAGAACTGAAACAAAAAAATCCTTTAGCTTAATATATGATGCTGTAAAAATATTGGCTGTAGGCCTCAAAGTAGCAGAAGAAGTTCCACGTAGATGCAGTATACCAAAAAATAGATGCAATGTTACATATTCAACTCCAGAAGAATATTTACGCAGAAGTATATTTATACGCTTTGTTGATGATATAATTGAATCATTAAATGAAAGGTTTCAACCACAAGAAGAAACACTAACTTCATTGCGAAACATTCTACAAGTTTTTGCTGTAAAGAATGGTTATTCCCAAATATTATCTGCAGTGAAAATGTATGAATCTGATTTAGGATATTCTGAGGTAACAGAAAGCGAGTATTAATTATGGTGTCAAAAATGGGAAAGGGAAAAAGCAGACGTGCGCCCCAAAAACGCTGTTTAAAGTTTGGCATCATGCAATAAGAACTTATGTCCCAACATTTATATTTTGCTTCACATCTTGGCAATTCTTCCTGTAACCACAGCATCAGTGGAAAGAAGCTTTTCCAGTCTTCATCGATTGAAATCTTATTTGAGAAACAGTACATCAGAGACAAGACTGAATGGGCTAGCTTTATTATCTATTCTTAGAGACATTCAAGTTAAAGATGAAGAAGTCATTGATAAATTCTGAAATGTGCCTAGAAGAATAAATCTCAGTTTTTAAGAATTAGGTGAGTCCAATCAATTTCATTATTTCTCAAGGAGAAATTTGTTTCTGTCACTCTTTTTTATTAATATGTACTCATCAGCTTAATTTAGGTATATATGTGTGTTATATACCTAAAAAAACTACAAAGAAATACCTTTTTTTTATTATTAACATGTTTTTCTTTCTTTTTTTATTAACTTCCATTTTATCCTGGTGGATTTCAAAAACCTTCAATTTTTCGCCGCCCCCCCGAAAAAAATGTCTGCATATGCCCCTGCTCTCATCCTTGTTCCACTGGCTGAGGTCATGTGGCACCCATTTTTCTTCCTTCTGAATCTTTCCCATTGCGCGTAAACGATTGGAAATGGTTTGATGAGTTATCTCCAGTTGTTTAGTTAGTTCTCTTTGCGTTTGAGACGAATCTTCATCCAGCAATGCTTGCAGTTCCTCAAGTGCAATCTTTTGTGGGGCCCCGCTACGTTCTCGATCGCTAACATCAAAATCACCTGCTTTAAACCATCTAAACCAAAACTCACACGTGCTTTTTGATACAACATTCTCCCCTAGAACAGATCGATGCACATGCTAATGCAGCACTCTTTCCTTAATGAAATTCGTAACGTGTGCAGTGTCGAATAAATGCAGTATCGTTTGCCATCTTTCACTTACCGATGTGCAAGAGCGTTTGACTGTTGGGCAAACTTCTGTGTCACATTTTATACTCTGGATCAGTTTCAGTCCCATGACAACAACGCGGAGAAATGTCGGATATGTAAATTTGCGATGTACGCCACACAAAAAACGCTTTAAAACTTATTTGTACACCTAATAAAAGGCTCCAAATTATTTGAACGACTCTCTCATGTTTACACGGGGGACAAAGTCTATGTTTTTCAGTGTCTTATCAGAAACTATCACAAGCATCATTTTGCACTGCAGATAAGAAACATAATTTGCCTATTTACTACTCTCGTTCGCAGTACTCCATATCTCTGCTCATGGAATCTGAATGGTAGCATTCATTTCCTTTGTAACGATCACAAGTAATAATATCATAAATAACAGAGATTTTCCCATTTGGTGAAACAAACATTTCATGCTACGGGACATACTGTAAGCGTATATATTAATAAGCACGAACACGAAAATAAAAGTAACAGATTAAGTAGGGTAATCAAATATTTTTACAACTACAACTTACATACCGTTCTTCAAAAAAAGGAAAACTTAAGAATGAGCTTGACTAAAATTCCCTTAATCGTGTCAGATAAAGATGCCCTCTTTTACCTCAGATTTAAAGTACACATATATTTCAATTTTATCAGGATATTTTCCTTACTGATTACATAAGAAGTGAACGAACATACCAGTTTGAGAATTAAAGCAACTTTGAAATGCAATACATTCCGCCGGAAGAAAAAGAACCTCAAAATACTATACTAGGCAGAAATAGATCAAATCCTCTGTAAAACAAACAGGCAATTATTTATTTGTGCTGAAAAATACATGCTGATACGTAAGGTAGCTCCTTTTTTCAGCAATCTGTGCATAAGGAATATAGATAAGCAGTGTTTAAAGAGATAAAGTGATTAAGAATCCCAATTTGTCAGAAACTACAGAGGAAAGACTTGGTTTACACAATGCGTAGTGGAAGATTAGGAAGGTTGTAGTTTTCTTACGTGAGTTCAACCTAAAGAAAAAAAGAACCTTTTTGCCGTCCTCCGAGGAGGGAAATATATTCTCGAAACACAATGTGGTACTTGATCTTGCTGCGTAAACATGGAGTTAGATATCTCCGGTATTCGTGAATCGACGCTCCGTAAACAAGCTTTACAGAAATCTTTTGACTGGGCCAGATAGTGTAAACTTCAGTTCATTAGAAAAAGATTACTCCAACGTTTTCTCTTTGCTCCTTTTATGAGCTCCGGTATATTCTTTTGTTCTTCCAACTTGCCCGAAATACCTTTGTTCCTGCATTCTAATTATTTTAATTTATTTTTCATGTTGTTTCCTGAGAGCTGAATTCTGCTCTGCATTGTTTCCGACTAACATAGGCTACAGAGCAAATTCTTGCAACTGTTTTATTTATTTTCAAACACCAAATGAGCTTAACGAAGATAAAGTGTCACGAATCTGAATGGCAAATGAATTCGCTTAAAAGCAAATGTATGCGAATTGCCAATTGTTCTCATAGCTTGGAATTTCTATTTTAGAGAATCTCTCGGCATACACTGCCACGCTTACGTCAAACAATGATGTGTTTCAGCAGTTGTCTTTCCAATCCCATCGAGGGACAGAATTTCTGCATTTCTAAAATTCTGACTGAACAAGTACTTTTTATACGGGATAGGTGTAAGTACGATAAACAAGTTTCTTACCTTTTCGAGCCTTTTCTGGTGCAGAAACTCTCCGCTAGGTTCTTTATATACAAATTTATGCACTTGCATGAAACAGAAGTCATCGCTCCTTCCACGTCCATAAGTGAGTCAGGGAACGATTCTCAACGGCCGCCACCGGTAATCGAACCCAGGGTCTTCCAGTTACGCGCCGGATATGCTTCCACTGCACAGCAGCGGCGTCGGAGTTCTCCAGACTGACAAACGACAAACTGCCAAACCACATGACAGGGTTGCTTCTTTGGAGCCCCGCACAATGCTGAGGATTCACCACAGATGAACAGCAGCAACTGAACAAATAACTAGAAGGCGAATGTTCAACGGTCCACTGTGGACGTTCTTTGCACCACGTTAGCCGAGCAGCGCTATTGGACTTTGTGATCAAAGGCTTGTGGGCGGCAGCACGTCCATGATAACCGAACAGATGGGCTTTCTTACGGATGGTATTCATCGAAAGAACACTCCCGGATGTCTGTTGAAACTCCTCGTGGATGAGGCCCATCGATTTGGTGCGGTTCTTCCGAATTTCTCGGGCCAGTACCCGTCGGTCTCTACTTCCCAGTTTTGTGGGTCTGCCAGGTCGGGGCACATTTCGACAGTCACCTCTCATCTTCCACTTGCCAATCACTTAGGCCTTTGTCGATTTGGGGTACTTCAACTCGGTGGATATGTCACGTATGGATCGGCCATTTCTGTGATACCTGACGATTACACCTTTCTCGAAATCAGAGAGCTCCGAACTACGTGGCATCTTGCATGCGACTGGCTGCGTTGTTGTTTCCCACACGATATTTAACGGCGGCGGCCGTGACGTGTTTCAGGACCGCAGATATCGTCGCTTGCAGGGGTGTCCAATTACTTGTTGGTAGATAGTGTATATATTGTACACACATTGTTTACGTATATTATATATATATATATATATATATATATATATATATATATATATATATATATATATATATACAGTATATAGCCCCCTCCAACAGAAATTCCTGGGTGTGCATTTGAGATGTTAGCTCTTTTCAGGCGGAGAGCTAACATCTCAACAACCCCAGACATTGTTGGTTACCGAGATCCGCGCAAAGAAGATGCTGCAGGAATGGACAGAAGAGGGCCAGGCATCCACCCAATTTGCCGGAAATGCATGACCAACACTTGTAGACAGTCGAGGTAAACGCCAGTTGATACGTGCTAACCGGGAAAGCATAGAGCTTATGATATTTCTGTTAGTGACAAACAACAGCCACTGCTCACATAGAAGAATGTTCGTAGCACACAATATAGAGGATGCTCTTACCGATGTTCTTAATGAGTCCATCTTATGACATTTTTTCTTTCTTTTCTTCTCTCATCCCTATTTTCTTCCTCATTATTATTTTTTTGCTTGGTTGGAAGTTTAACGACCACGGTGAGCAACTCAGTGGGTTATAAGTAGTCTCCTGTCCCTAACTTTTGGCCACTGATTTCAGGGAAGAGATAGAGCCAGTGCCATAAGGCAAACGTAACATTCATTAATCACTGGGATTCGAACCCGGACCCAACTGGGAGAAATGGTTATAAGCCGGCGCCTAAATAGCGCTGGCTTATGACAATTCGTCCTTCTACTGTGTTTACCAATGGACATTATGACCATTCGTCCTTCTACTATGTTTACCAATGACCATTCCTCCATCTACTGTGTTGACCAATGACCAATATGACCATTCGTCCTTCTACTGCGTTTACCAATGACCATTCGTCCGTCTACTGTGTTTACCAATGACCATTCGTCCTTCTACTGTGTTTACCAATGACCATTCGTCCTTCTACTGTGTTTACCAATGCCTATTCCTCCTTCTACTGTGTTGACCAATGACCATTCGTCCTTCTACTATGTTTACCAATGACCATTCCTCCTTCTACTGTGTTGACCAATAACCATTATGACCATTCGTCATTCTACTGTGTTTACCAATGACCATTCGTCCTTCTAATATGTTTACCAAAGACCATTCCTCCTTCTACTGTATTGCCCAATGACCATTATGATCATTCGTCCTTCTACTGTGTTTACCAATGACCATTATGACCATTCGTCCTTCTATTGTGTTTACCAATGACCATTATGACCATTCGTCGTTCTAAACTGTGTTTATCAATGACCATTATGACCATTAGTCCTTCTACTGTGCTTAAACTCATGCGTCCCAGCTCGCTTGTTGACAGTACACCATCGAAAGATTCCGGGAGAACCGTTACTGGCAGATACTCGTGTAGGTGCATTAAGTCTAGGTTCGATCTCCGACCTACAGATTGTAGTATCTGTACTTAACGTCTGGTAGGAAAAATGGTTCTCGTGGACATCACTAGGTCCCCTGATCACCGTTCAACAGACGCTTACCGCCAGATTTAAAACCACCTGCTATCTACATGCTGGCCGCATATATCGGTATGCCACTGGATTCTTTCAAAATGAAAACGCATCGTCTTAAACGGCACGCATTATGCAGAAATGGCTCGAGAATTATGTTCGGGTATTTTGTTAGTTCCGTTAGCACCCACAATCCTCCAATCTGAATCCGTTCGAATATTTGGGAAACATCGCCGAACGCTGCATTAACCGCTCCATGCCAGTGCTGCGTTCCGCTGCCGAACTTCAGGACTTTATTTTGTTCATCTTGTACAAAGTACCTAAGAATACCTTTCATTATGTTATCGAATCAATGGTACGAATCAGAGGTTTCTCGCGGAAAAAGCGACCAAACACGCTCTTATGTACAAGGATTGCACAGAATAATGTGAATACCACGTTTAGAGACGTGACTTTTAATGCAGCTGGATACATCGCAATACGCAAAGGTATCCACCACATTTTTGGTTGTAATAGCTTTGTTTAGAACCTTAACGTCCTGTTTAAGTGCATTTAAACTGTCCTGCTGCAAAATTTATTTCAGGGTGACAAAAAAATGAGCTACCTAACGGGCTTCAAAAGAAGGCTAATTGTTGGTGGCTGGCTAGTTGATGTCTCTCTGACAGCAGTCGCTAGGGTAGTGGGGGTTATCGAGAGCTACTGTGTTTACCCTATCGACAGCATACCATGTTCGTGGCAAAATCTCGTCTGCGAAAAACCAGAGCGGCCGGAAAACGACCCTGACTGATAGAGACAGGAGAGCATTAAAAATATTGTTACCCGTAATAAGAAGCCCACGGAGCCAAAAATTAATGCGGAACTCAATCTGCATCTCCAGACCCCAGTATCACCGAAAACAGTGCTCACGGAATTGCATAAACAAGATATTCATGGCAGAGCTGCTATTGCGAAACCTCTGGTGACCCTGGTGAATGCACAATGGTGACGGCAGTTGTGCCAGGAGCATACAACGTGGACTGCCGATGCATGGAAGCGTGTAATGTGGTCGAATGAATCCACATTCACACCATTCCCCACCGCAGGCCATGTTTATTTATGGAGAACACCGTCAGAAGCGTATAATCCAGACTCTCTACTCCCAACAGTTCAACATGGTGGTGTTTCTGTCTTGCTCTGGTCGGTCATGTCGTAGTTTTCAGCAGGTCCCCTGATCGCCTTGTAAGGACGGATGACTGGCAGGGCGTATGAAACCATTTTGGCTGATCAATTACATCCAATAGCCCAGGCATTGCTTCCTGCAGGGGATGCCATTTATCGTGATGGTAACGCCCCAATTCACAGAGCTCGGAATCTCCAATCATGGTTTGGGGAACACGAAAACGAACTTTCACACTTTTCTCGGCGTCTTCAATTACCAAACTTAAAAATTATCGAGCCACTGTGTTTTGCGTTGGAAAACAGAGTAAGATCCCGTTATCCTCCTCCTGCATCTCTCATAGGCCTAGAGCAGCTTCTGCATGAAGAATGTTGTAACATCCCACTAACCACCATTCAAAATTTGTACGCGTTCATTCCAAGGAGGATTCAGGCGGTTTTGGATACCAAAGGTTGTCTCATACTGTCTTAGGCACGTAAAACCTTCTTTTCCTAGGTGTTCACATTATTATGTCCAACCTGTGTATGTAAGTGCTCATGAACGTCAAAGTGAAATCAACGTGAATTTCTGTTGTAACAGGAAGACCAAATCCAGCCACACTCGACAGCAAAATGAATGTACAAACCATTGTATTACATCTCGTACGAACAGAGCTCCGATTTAGGAGCTGTGGCAAAATCTATTGCCGCCCCGGTGGCGCAGTGGTCTAAGCGATTGCCTCTGATCATTCGTCCGAACGGGGTCCGGGTTCGAATCCCGGTGGGGCATAGATGTTGTGTTTGTTTTATGGCACTGGCTTTTTCCCTTCCCTGGAACAAGTGACCCTAAATTAAGGACGGGCGACTGCTTATAGCCCATTGAGTTGCTCACGATGGCCGTTAAACCTCCAACCAAAAAAAAAACAAAAAATTTATGGGGTACTAGCCGATGCACAGAGAATACTTGCTTCTGTTTTCAGTTTGACGTGAAGAATTTGTAAGAAAAACTGGAAGAATTAGATAGCTGTAAATATTCCAAAATTCTGTAAAACCTTGAGATCACATTCATTTGATAGATTAATGGCGGTTCCCATGTGAGCGAATTAAGAATAATTGTGTTTTAACAGATACATTGCCTATAGGACGACTTTTGCACAGAGACATATTCTATAAAACTTTTCTTCTCTGCTTTCTTTGAAAAAGGACATAAGATGAAAGAAACGAAGCAAGACCGTCAGAAAGTGCAAAGCCATACCATTAGAGAGATGAGTTCCTTCCGTTTGTGACGTCACTGTCATGTTACACAGGCTTAATACGTCGGTGTCGTTTTCGAAGTCATACCTGGCAGCGCTGGAAACGAACCGGAAGCCTCTGTTTCTGCTCGACGTCACTGAAACAGGGAACTCATCTCTCTAATATGTATTTTTAAAATGGCGTTGAGTGAAGCCCCACTTGGACGTCTCGGTGTGGCAGTGTTTTAACCGCTGGCTTATGACCATTCGTGCGTGAAGTGTCCATGTTCGAATCCCGGTGAAGCATGGATGTTGTGTTTATCTTACGGCTCTGGTTCTCTCCCTTCTCTGTAACCATTGGCCCTAAATTAGGCACAGGTGGCTGCTTATAGCCCATCGAATTGCTCACGGTGGTCGTTAAACCTTTAAAACCTTCAACCAAAAAAAAAAAAAAAAAAGGCGCGTATAAATATGCGCGTTTTCGGAGGACATTTTTGCGCTGTAATGATCAGCATGATTTCTGGATGTTATATAACTGTCAACAACTTTTCATATTTCTGGGACACCACCCGAAATAAACTGGAAATAATTATTGTCGCATTAAATACTAGCTGTGCCCACGGCTTCACTCGCGAAGAAGATACAATGTTACTGAAAAACAGGACTATGATAACACGTGTAATCCCATCCATCCTTAAGAACTATAATTGAATCTCATAGCAACCGATGGAGGAAATTTGCCAAAAGATAAAATTGTCGGCAGTTAGTTTTTCACGTGAAAGAAAATTACAATTAATTTTTACATAAATTTAAGCACATAATTTTTATTTTATTTTTGGAAAATAATTCATAATGCCTCTGCATAAACAAAATTCTTTGTCTCGTTTCCAGTCGTTATCAAAATAAATTGATTGTCTGAAATACCAGTTTTCGATTAGCCTGCCCGTACGAGAAACATTTTTGACGCAAATCCAATCCCACATGTTTGTAAGTTTGGCCCTGGGATTTATTGATTGTTATACCGAAGGATAGTTTAACAGGAAACTAATCTTTTGCATGTGAAAAGCAAGTCCGTCGGAATCATTGGGATCATTGGTATATGTGCCATTTGTCCCGCTGCTGGCCCAGTTAGTATAATGGCCTCAATAATATTATTATGCAGCGCTTTGCCCTGTGATCTTGTACAATTTGCACAGGTTTGGAGGATTCAGGTTCCGTAATAATATTATAGGAATGCCAACTTCCAATTTCAGGCAATACGATGGAAGTCCTGAGGGAAAAAAATATAAACAATTCATGTGAATAATGCACTGTATCTTCCAAGTTAACGACAGAATCGATCGATGTGTAAATTCTGTATTCGCCGGGCAGTATTTCCAAAAAAGCATCGTTTATTTCATCAACAGATGCTTTCTTGGAGACACGATAGCTCGTTCGCACATCCAGTTGTGACTTCTTTGGAGCAAATTTTCTACATTAAGGTAAATTTTGTCTGCTAATTCCTTAATAGATCTTACAATGCTTATATGTACTGGAATCAAACCGTTCTGATTAGGTACTTTGCCATCCCCGACACGTAAAAAAGAATAGAAAATTGGGTATCTCAACCTCCTAAATGAGCTCTCATATTTGTTCGTAAATGGAGCGTTTCAATATTATTCCACATTAGTAAAAAAAAAAAAAATTCGGCATATTATCGCGAACTACTTTCTTTCACGTTGAATGTGATCAGGGTCGTATGTAAACAAAGCCTAACGATACACGGGAAATCGGGAATTACTTGAAAGCTATCTGATTCGGTAATACAGCCAAAAATAATAATAAATAATAACGAATAAGCGAAATAGCCTATGTCCACCGGAATGAAATAAGCTTCCCAACGGTTAAGGAATCGTGAACTACTTTATTTCAAGTTGGATGTGATAAGGTTGTATGTAAACAAAGCGTAACGATACACGGGAAATCGGGAACTACTTGAAAACGATCTGATTCGGTAGCAGAGCCAAAATTAATAAAAAATAAAAAAATAATAAAAAAATAAACAAAATAGTTTATGTCTACCAGAAAGAAATAAGCTTCCCAACGGTGAAAGGATTGTACAAATCGGTTCAGTAGCTTTCGATATTACCTCGAACACACAAACACATTTTCTCTCTTCATATATTATTGTAGAATTTTTTTTCATCAGGGTGAGTTAAAAGTTACCACCGTTTGCAGATAAAATGTTTAATGACACCAGAAAGCAAACGTTTAATGAAGCCAGAAGCTTCCTCATTCTGCAAAGAACAGGCCGTTGTTTTCTTCTGAGACATGATCCATCTACCTGAGCCATGATCCCACGAGGGTGCCACTCTGCAAGTTTGACAACAGAAACTGATTGATGCCAGATTCCACATGTGAAGCTAAGTGTCGTCCTTGTAGTAAATGGGCCGTAGGACGTAACAGGTGGTTGTCGGATGGGGCAAGTTCCGGACTGTATGGAGAAAAGTGTTGAAGCTAAACCCCATCTAATTTATGTAGTTTCCGGTGGACCATTCTTGAGATGTGACTCGAGGCATTATCCACTTCCTGCAACACCCTCTTCCTATTGACGAGCGCTGGGTGGCGTAGCAGCTGCAGCTGTTCGGCATATATGTTCCCATTCATAACCTGATAATCTGGCATGAATTGCCAGATCGTGGCATCCTCACAATTTCACAAAATACACAGCGTAACTCCTCTTGAACCACTCTCTTTGCTCCACTGGCCACTGGCTTCTAGTGATAGGCTAACGTTAAAATATCCAATTTTCATCAACAGTGACGACACGATGCCAAACCGTTCTATGTATTTGACGGCAACATGCAACAGAAAGTGATACGTGTTTCAGCCTGATGGATATCAACTCATGAGAACCCATTCAATGGCGTCTGGAGAAGAAACTAAGCTGTACAATCGACAAAAGATGGTGGATTGGGAAGAGCTAAATTCAGCTGCCAATTGTCGTATACTGCTACTGGGGATTGCCGCGACAGCTTTGACACGGATGTTAGAGTTAATGGTCCATAAGGGAGTAAATTTCTCCGTCATTTTTGTCCACGCCGGGCCTCGAACCCGGGCCCCCTCATTCCGGAATAAGTCACTCTACCAACTGAGCTACGCAGAAGTTCCTTCTGACTGCTATCTGCCTTTATGTCGTGTGCGTCCTGCTTGACAGGCACGCCACAGGTCTTAGGACGTCTTGACCTCGCCTGCTTGTCTTCGTGTTTGGTGTCTCTTGCATTAAACCAAAGGAGCCATTTTCGTGCAGCGCTGCTGTCGCGTTTGACGCTTTTGTCGAATAATGGCGTAGGATCACTCGAACAGCACGTTCACCGACCACCATCTTCTACTCACCTGATGACAAAATGTGGCTGCGTACGAAATGCAGGCCATTAACGTCAGGGTTCCACATCATCGTGGTACCCAGTCGCAGCTGATTCGTACAGGAACAGAAGCCTAAAATTCTATGAAACTCAAACCGGGACGAACTTTTGACTCATTTTGGTAACTCTTCATTTATACGTTAAAGTTTTACATATGTTATTTATTAACGATCATATTATATGGATATATGTTAATGTCCTTTTGATATAGCCATATACACCTTTTGGTGTATTCTTGTAAATTATTGATACTCTTTTCGACTTCTAATCCACTATATGATCTGGATGTAATGACTTTTTGAGACAAAATATTGTAAGTTTAAACAATTAATTCAAATAGTCTTTCTTTTGTCTATGTAAGATATCAGTAATGATCTGTCACGTACCGAGAAAACAAACACTGTTCTCGTTTCTTTTAAAAATAGTGGTTTTCTTAGCGTTTATAATGAGTCCAGTGAAACTGGTAAAAACGAAATGTAAATGCTCTGGGGGATTCCGTTCGTTTAATTACTTTCGGAATATTTCCGGTATAAAACAAAATTATCTAAGCAATCAACGATATAAAACTATAAATGCGCTCTAGTTGTACATTTCTCATTCTTTTAATGTCTTTATCTTCCTTAATAGGAAGAAGAAACAAAGATAATCATACTCATAGATTTCTTGTTCCTTGTACTCCTTAAATACGTTAGAAACAGCTGACAAATATTTGCTATGTTCAAATCTAATTTGTTCTTACAATTCCAGTGAAAATATGCGAAGTTAATTATCCATTCTGGAATACGTGCCCAAACGTCATTAAGACATAATAGAATAAGAAATCACTCTGCAAAATAAGAGTAATTAAGGTTGGGTTTTTTCCTTATTCTTTTCGTTCTTTCTTTTCTCTTCTCTTCAGCTACATTTGCCGCTTAACTGTTTGTGAGCATAGATCTCAATGTGGGAACTAGATAGTTTCGTTTCCGATGTTGACACTAATCGCAGGTGTTTCCGCGATGAACAAAATGCTTCATTAACTTAATATTCAGAAAGATCATCTAATTGGCTTAATTTTCCATTTGCACTGCTATTTGCTATCAAATTGCTTTCGGTTCAACGTTTTAAACTTACAGCGCATAAATTTGTTTCTTTATCCCTATATTTTTTGAGAGCGGGAGGCTTCTTCAAACAGATAACTCAAACTATTTCCGATTAAATTATTTCTAGGAAGCTCAAAGCATGAAGCTTTAATAGCGCGTATGACAATGCGGAACAGTTGGAAATATTAAAAAGAAATGCTTGGAGAACAGTTTGATCAAATAGTGTTGAGCCTGAATTTACGTCTCTTCTAATTAACCAAATCACGTGGAAAAGTCAAGAAAAATTACAGGAAAAGGAGATATCGCGTACATACAGACAATAAATTATGCATTTCTGAAAATACTCTTTGTTTCTGCTAGGTGGAGGTTACATCCAGTGAAAATGACGGAGAATCATTGATTATGAAAGGAACAAATTAATGTTCCATTCTACCTTTTAAATCGGAAATAAAAGTAAGACAAATTAATTTTCAACACCTAAAAGAAACGGACCAACGAAATAATGTTAGCCTATATGGAAAGTTATTGCACTTTAGTATTAATTCGTTATGCAGGGTGACTGAAAACTCAGGAGTCAATGGGTTTTACCATATGATTCTAAAATGCACTACTACCTGATTAAAACTATCTAGACATTTGCCTATCCAGAAACACCAAATAATAGGAAATGAATAATATTCAGTTGGTCTACCTTTTGCTCCTATCATGGCAGCTACTCTTCTAGGTAGGTGTTTACTAGATAATTTAATACGTAGTAGTTTAATACGTAGAAGCGGGAACTGTCTTCCATTCTGTACAGCATAAAGGTCATTTTTCGGTGGCGCCATTTGAACTCGCATCCTTCTGCTGCAGAAATTTCCAATAAGCTACACCGACAGTGATGCCAACCATTCAAAGTAAAAATTATCTCAAACTTTGCTGAAATTTCCCTTTTTACACCAATATTCCCCCACGAAAATCAGAATGGATAGGTAAATGTACTGCATATCGAGGACATTTATAGAGGAATCGCTCTGTCCCTATTCCTTCAATGTTAGCAACACGAAGCCGGATTTGTACGCCTCCGAGATAGAAATAAAGCCTGAGAGCTTTGACTGCAAATCATCAAGATTTAAATTCAAGAGCCTTGAACATTTCTTAAAAATACTTCAGTTTTTGCTACAAACTGCGTACACTGCTTCCTACACCTTCACACGTAACTTTGCTGCAAATCCAAATTGCTCCGTAATTAGATAAAACCCTGCAAACAACTGTACCCGACGCAGGATTTACATAGGAAGAATAGATCATAATGTAGGAATTTTAACCTGAGAGCTATTAAATAAACTTTATATCGACTGGTGAATGCAATTCCTTTTATTTGTACACTAAAATGTACTATGAGATCCCATGCAAGATAAATATGAATACATTGAAATACGTTCTCAAACACACCTAAAAATCTTCCCTGGAAAAGTAGTGAAAGAAAAAGTGTGAGTTCTTAAATATCAGATATATATATATATATATTTTTTTTTATGAAAGACATGACCTAGAGGGTAGTGAATGCTATGAGTGTCGTCAAGCGCACGGAACGATATCTTATTACATCGACTTCAGAAATCCGCGCACAAAACGCCTCCGGAAAATTCCTACCACTATAAAACAGGCAGTAAATTTAAACAAATGTAAGAGACTGTAAAACTATGGGCTTACGGTAACAGTTAAAATGCATTGATTCATTCATTCGCACGTCCCTTCATTACTTTATTTTCTGAGTTGGGGTAAATATTTCCTTATATTTCGGAATATACTTTACTAATTTCTCTTTTCCCCACATGGTCAATATTAAGCCTTGAAAGTCCCCACGCCGTGGGAAATTCCCACGGGTTTGGCATCACTGTACACTAAAGAAGTATGTCGGATCTGACCATATGTAGAGGATTTTAGGAAGGTGGTGTCTGACCCTAGGTCTTAAACAACCCTTAGAAATAGGAAGCTAGGAGATTTCGGCTAGAGTGCCCGATAGGTAAGTGACACGGAAGCAATTTAGAAAGGTGGGGGAAGACGCCCTTATTTATTACCCGGGGCCCTACGGCTTAACGTGCTCATCCGACGCACGGCGGATATTTAGTGGTTCGAGCGTTCGTACCTGCCTGGAATCGAACCTGAGGTCTTCTCCTTTGCAGTCACGGACATTGACCGCTAGGCCATCCGCAGCCTCGAGGAAGTATGTCGCTGCAACTCTACCGTCTTAACATGTGCGTCACCTCTGTAGGACATCACATGTGTCCCCTCCCCTTTAACGGCGGGGGCACACATTCGTAGGTTTCTGATCCCTCGCAGACAATGCTTGAAGTAATCATCTGGAGAAGAATGAATTCTCATTCATTCCAGACGATGTGTGGAAGTAACATCACGCAGTTTTCGAAGAACCTAACGGTCAGTAGATCGTTTTTTAACGTTCGGACGCCTTCCAGTGGCAAGAATCGAATCCGCGTTTTCTGCTCGAGAGCCGAAAGTTTCCAAATTAAACTTCACCAACGAAGTTTGTTTCTACAACTTTGGCGTCTCGACATATGCGTCACCTATGTAGTACGTCACATCAACCACAGGAGCCCTACTCAGGTAGATTACCGATGTTCTGCCTGGCCCTCAGTCGGCTACTGAGTTCATCCCAAAGGTAGGTGTTCCATTGAGTTGGGATCTGGTTATGCGTAGGCCGCAAGTTCTTTCATACATGTCGCATTAAACCAATTCTTTTCGAACCTCGCTTTATGGATGGGGTATTATCGAGAATGTTATTATAGGCAGCAGAATTAAAACAACCAGGCACTGGAACTTGTGGTCTTAGCTCGAACCATAAAAAATATCCTCAGATTACGATGTCTCCAATTTTTATCGTATGCCCGATAAAATCACTGCTGTACACATTTTGTTGTCGCAGTAAGAGTAACACACACACACACACACAAGCACACACAACAAAAATTCTCCGATATCAACAATTTCGCTAAGCGGGAAAAATAATTTCTGAAATAACAAAAAGGGTCCATTTACGAAAAAATAATCCAATAAAATTCCTTAGTAGAAGATGAAGACAAAAAAAAATGTACGAATTATGAGCGAAAATTGCATTCAAAAATAAATCATAGGCAGAGAAATAATACCTGATCGAATTACGAATACAAGCAGCTTTGAATATTAATTCGCTAACATGCATTAAACCAAAGCCTCTGAACGTCGTTAAATAAAAATTCTTTAAGTGGGAAAAATAAAGAATCATCTACAAGAAGGTTTGGTATAATAAAACGGGACAATTTGGAAAAACACACAGAGTAAAATTTCCTGAGGGGAAAATGACGTTGGTCGGCGAAACATTTAATCTTGCAGAACAGCAATGTAGGATGTACATAAAACTATGTATCGAAGAATTGTAAATAATCTTAAAAAATGCATAAAGAAAAACAAATTATTTGAAAAGAAACATTCAAAATATAAAAATCCCCCGAAGAATATAGAAAGAAAAGTTTCCACAAACACGTGTTAGATAAAAAAAATTGAAACATTTGTAACGCCACCCACCCTCCGTACCAAGATAGCATTGTAAAATAGTAATTTAACCATAACGCTAACTCCCCACCCCTATGATGTTATGTTAAGATGGCGCAGTCTTATCTCACAACCCTATTCCGCAACCCCATGATGTTACCAATCACCCAAGATGGCGTAAGATGTGACCTTCCGCCACTCCATGACCCTCCACTTACTAAAGTGGAGGTTCCCATAGGTTAACATTGACCGTCCACTGGCCCAGAACCCCCATTTTATACACTAGGGAGATCAAAATTTTATACACTAGGGAGATCGACGCCAGGCGCCAATAGACGTCTGGCGTTGATCTCTCTAGTGTTAAGATTGTGTCGGGCTGCACGTCCATGTAACCCCGTTTCCTTCGGCTCTCATGGAACCGTCATGGTGCTATCGTGGTTTCCAGAGGCAGTTTGAAGCTCCGTGGTGAGCGCTGAAACCGAGGACAGACGATTCGGGCGCGTCACCCTCTTCTGTACTCAGTGGTTCCGTTATAAAATAATTTTATTTTACGTGTCCTCCCACGTCCTGATCGTGCAGTTGTTGCTCTTACGCGTTTCCACTTCTCAATAACAACGGCTGCAGCTGACAGGAGCAGTTGCAGGATTGCAGAAATTTCCCGAACTAACTTGTTGCTAAGATGACATCCTATGAGCATGCCACGTTGAAAGTTACTGAGCTTTCTCTCTAATGGCCCTATATGATGTTTGCCAGTCCACACACTGCTTTTTAGCACGTCTTTTGTTAAACAAGATCGTGCTTATGTTCCGGTTTATCCGTCCGTCCGTACCCACGATATCGCTGCAACTATTAGTCCGATTTAAAAAGTTATTTTTGCATTGGAAAGCTTGAAATATGCGAATGATGATCCTTTATTTAGTTTTTTTTTTTACGATGTACAATATCGACGCTAGGAGGCGTAAATGCAGATGATGTCAAATTAAAAAATACATTTTATTCCACATATTTGCTTCTACACATCCGATTGAAAAAATATTTTATCTTTCCATTCCATTTATGTCGAAGAGTATTTTAGATATAATTACTTTTTCAATTACGCATAGATTTTCCACTAGGGGGCTTAAAAATAAATTATATTTTTCCCGACAACTCTTCTTCTAAAGCTCCGATTTGAAGAAAAAAATACTTCACCGGATACACCTCCTGATGGAAAACCTTTTGCATATAATTTCCAATTTTTGATAAAAAAAATACTTTAGCCACCAGGGGGCGTAAGTGTTAATATTTTCTTCTGATGCATTATCCATAAAATCTGAGTTTCTAAAGTATCGATTGAAAAAATTCTTTCGTGGACTGATGCCACTTACATCGATAAACATTTTCGGAATATTTTTTTCTTGAACTATTCCACAGTTTCTCCACCAGGGAGCGTAGACGTATATCTTATTTTTATCAATATCTCGACTTCTAGGAGTCCGATTTGAAAAATTCCTTCTCTGTTGGATTATGTTTCCAGTATGACATGTCTTTCATATAATTTCAAAATTTTCAAGTAATTCATAGACTTTCCGCTAGGGGGCGTAGAGGTAAATTGCGTTCCCCCTTATATCTCTGCTTCTAAATCTCCGATTTGAAAAATGCCTTCTGCACCAGATACAGCTCCTGATGGGAAATCGTTTGCATATAATTTCTAATTTTTGTAAAAAAAATGTATCGGCCACCAGGGGACGTAAACCTTAATTTCCGCTTCTGATGTATTTGCAGCAAAATATCAGGTTCAAAATTCTCGATTGAAAAAATTTGTCGTTTGTAGACAATAGTACTCATGTCGACAAACCTTTTAGAAACATTTTCTTCTTAAAATAATGCATGGATTCTACGCCAAGGGGCGTAGATGTATATCTTATTTTTGTCAATATCTCTACTTCTAGGAGCCCGATTTGAAAAATTCCTGCTGTGTTGTTGGGTAGTGTTTCCAGTGTAACATGTTTTTCATATAATTTCAAAATTTTCAATTTAATTCATAGACTTTCCGCTAGGGGGCGTAAAGGTAAATTGCCCCCCACCTGTCTTATATACACTGGCGAAAAGTGAAGAAAGAACACCAAGAAGGAATTGGCGGACAATCATGAAATTTACATATGTTAATGGGGTCAAGTTTATGTAAGTGTGATATTAATTTCGGGATCAACCGGTGAGCGCTTCCGCCACATCACGGCATAGTATGCAAATTATCGTCGGTGGTATTTAAGGAGTACGGCGAAGTGAATGTAATCAGTCGTTGGCGTACGGACACGTGCAAAGACCCTGAAGAAGCTGCAATGCTTGTATATGGAAGACGCGTACGTTTTCAGCAGTTATCGGACTTTGAACGAGGTCGTCTAGTCGCACTCTGCGAGGCCGGGTGCTCGTATCGTCGTATTGCGGAGCGAATTGGACGGGAAGTATCGGTGGTGGTACGATGGTGGCGTAGATGGTCCGAGGAACATTCCTACACGAGAAGGCGTGGAACCGGGAGTCACAGACGGAATGATAAGCGGACCGATCGACGCATAAGAAAAGCGGAGTTGTCAAGCAGAACATCCACTGCTACGCAAATCCGAGCCGCCGTTGCACCTGAGGTGACTGTGCGAACAATCCGCAATCGTCTAGTGGATGCAGGACTACGTGCACGTGTGCATTTAGCATGTGTACCTCTGACTCCAGCCCACCGTCAGGGACGGCTGCAGTGGTGTCGCCAACGTCTGCACTGGAGAACGCAATGACGATCTGTCGTGTTCAGCGATGAAAGCAGATTCTGCTTGGGAGCCACCGATGGCCGTATGCGTGTTCGCAGTCGCACGGGGGAGCGTCTCCACCCTTTTTGCATCCGCCAGCGACACTCAGGGCCTACATCTGGTCTCTTGTTGTGGGGAGCGATCAGTTATCACTCCCGAACGCAACTAGTGTTTGTACCGGGTACGTCAAACAGCACCTCCTACATCAACAACATCATTCAGCCCGTTGTTGTACCATTTGTAAGGTCGGTCCATCGTGGTGTTTTTCAGCAAGATAACGCACGCCCACACACGACACGTGCAACGCAACATGCACTTCAGGGTGTGAGATAATTTCCATGGCCTGCACGTTCACCGGATTTGTCCCCCATTAAGCTCGTGTGGGATTTTATGGGACAACGACTTATCCAGTCTCCACGGCCACCGACGACCATCCCCTATTTACGCGTCCAGGATGAGGATGCTAGGAACTCAATACCCCAAACTTACATCCCACATTTGTACGACAGACTGTATGCCAGAATTGCACAGTGTGACGCAGTTCATGGCGGTTCAACCTCGTACTAACAATGTTACATGGAAATTTTATTTTTCAGTTTACCAGCAAATACAGCTGTATTTTGCCATAATGTTTTGATCACGTTATCCTTTGTACTCCGTTATTATGCTGTATAAATTTCGTTGGTATCAGACGTCTCCTTCTTGGTGTTCTTTTTTCACTTTCCGCCAGTGTATATGCTTCTAAATCTCCGATTTGAAAAATTCTTTCTGCACCGGATACAGCTCCTGATGGGAAGTCGTTTGCACATAATTTCGAATTTTTATAAAAATGGTTTAGCCACCAGGTGGCGTATGTCTTAAGTTGCGCTTCTGATGTATTTGCAGCAAAATATTTGCTTCTAAAATGTCGATTTAAAAAAAAGTGGTTTGTTGACCGATACTACTCATGTTGACAAACCTTTCAAGAACATTTCTTTTTGAAATAATGCATGGTTTCTACGCCAGGGGCGTAGGTGTATATCTTATTTTTTGTCATTATCTCTACTTGAAGGAGTACGATTTGAAAAATAATTTTTGTGTTGGAGAGCGTTTCCGGTGCGAAATGTTTGTTATATAAGTTCATGTTTTTCTTAACGCACAATTCTGCAACCAAAGGACGTAAGCTCACGATTCCATTTACAGCAATATCTGAGGGATTAAAAACCCTATTGAGAAACTTCTTTCCTCCGTCAGATACTATTGTTTTCCATACCGGTTCCATTGACTTTGAATAGCTTTGATAAATTTAATTTGCGTCAGAACGGATTCAAAAGACGTGCTTATTACACCCAAAAATTCGGTGTCGTCTTTCTTGTTATATCTGTATAGGCCATGACTTTAACGAATAGTGTACATGTAATTAAAATATCTTTGATTAAATGATTTTTTATATTGTTTCATAGTGAGAAGCAATGCAATAATAGTAAATACGTACCGTATTCTTATCGTACATGAATTTACGTATGTCTATGAATGTTCAAACGTGTTGTTTGTGGGTACTTCGTAGCGGGTGATCGAGAGTGGTCTGGCGCAGCTCGATTAAAGAGCTGCTGAGTTTGCGTCTCGCTGCACAATGCAGGATGTATGCACCGTCTGCTGACATTAATTCAGGGCATCCTTGTATAGGATGTGTGGGAGCATACGTGATACTCTGAACCATATTTTAGGTTGAGCTATGTTGCATCCCGGGCATTAGAACCCTTTATGTGGATTTCTTTTCACGCTCAACTCATCTCGTCCACTGGTTGACAGATACGTTGGTCCACGGAGAAAAGTCTCTTTTCAGTTGATTGAGGCTTTAAGGGACCCTACCTTCCTAAACTTTCCCGCGCATTCTGACAATTCTAATGCTCCCTACTGGTACTCATATATTCTTCTCAGCTTACACTAATGGCGTGCTTCTTGCTTTGCAAAGGGCAGCTCTGAAAGCATAAGTAGCTCAAGGCAAAAAAAAAAAAAAGAAAAAAAGAAAAAAAAATGAGCCGCCCCGGTGGCGCAGTGGTCTAAGGCGCTGGCCTCTGATCATTCGTCCGTAAGGGGTCCCGGTTCGAATCCCGGTGAGGCATGGATGTTGTGTTTGTCTTACGGCACTGGCTCTCTCCCTTCCCTGGAACCAGTGACCCTAAATTAGGGACGGGCGACTCCTTATAGCCCATTGAGTTGCTCACAGTGGTCGTTAAACCTCCAATCAAAAAAAAAAAAAAAAAAAAAAGACAGTCAAATTGTAGGATTTACTTGCTTTGGAAAGGGTAGCTCTAAAAGCGCAAGGCCACCCCGGTGGCGCAGTGGTCTAAGGCGTTGGCCACTGATCATTCGTCCGTAAGGGGTCCGGGTTCGAATCCCGGTCAGGCATGGATGTTGTGTTTGTCTTACGGCACTGGCTCTCTCCCTTCCCTGGAACCAGTGACCTTAAATTAGGGACGGGCTACTGCTTATAGCCCATTGAGTTGCTCACGGTGGTCGTAAAACCTCCAATCAAAAAAAAAAAAAAAAAGCGTAAGTTACTCAAGGCAAAAGCAATGGTAGTCAAATTAGATGAGCTACTTGCGTTGCAAAGGGCAGCCCTAAAAGCTTAAGTTACACAAGGCAGAAGCAATGACAGTCAAATTGTACGGTTTACTTGTTTTGCAAAGGTCGGCTCTAAAAGCGTAAGTTACTGAATGCAAAAGAAATGACAATCAAATTTTAGGATTTACTTGCTATGCGAAGGGCAGCTCTAGAAGCGTAAGTCACTCAACGCAAAATAAATGACAGTTAAATAATAGGGCAGCTCTAAAAGCGTAAGTTACTTATGGCAAAAGAAATGACAGTTGAATAATAGGATTTACTTGCTTTGCAAAAGGCAGCTCTAAAAGCGTAAGTTACACAAGGAAAAAGCAATGACAATTAAATAAAAAACACATACAATACTTATTACTTAGATAATTACTTTCATAAATAAAAATTATCATCTCTCATCTCATAAAGCAAACAGACAAAGCACCAAACTAATATATAAAATAATTATTCAGTTCGTGGTATGAAATTTAGCTTTTCAGCGACTTAGCATTCAGCCAAAGAAAACACATATACTCTACCTCTAATGTTTCATTGCTTCCACTTTAAAACTCTCCGAACATGTGTTTATTCCTCCTTGCAAGACGGATGGACATACGGCGTCACGTCTTTCCCTTCTTCCAGGGTTCGATTGAGCTTGCGTGCTGGGGACTATATCTTTTGAGGGAACTAGTAATCAGATGTTATTCAAATTATTGAAGTGCGTGCTTCACAATTTTGAATCTTTGATCCTGGATCCGTTCTTTGATGTATGTTTAAACATCGTACTTAACAACAAAATACGTTACGCCATACATTTTTAAAATCCCGTACTGATCGTTTATTATTTGATTAAATCAGTCAACAGTTTGTGGCTGAAAAAATCTCATAAAATGATAAAAGCGTTTCTTTGTTTCCTCTGGAGGGGGCAGTGAAAGTTACGAATTCGTAGAATGTTGGGCTAATCTCCCCGTATCTACTTTGTTAACGAAACACTTTTTTAGCCCTGCACTATGAATTTACAGCGGCTTTAAGCGAATCTCACACTTCACAGCTGCATCAGATGCTTCCTTATGTGAAATCATTTTCTTCTGATATTTTTAAAGCAACCAACTGGAGCACATTTTCCGTTGCCTTCTCGAATCACTGAACTTCATCAACCGTAATGAAATCTTTCTCACCCCATTCACTGTTTACACACATAATTAGGGAGACATGGAATTAAAATGGCGTCAAGATCTTGTTCTTCTGGAATGACAACGAATACTCCATTTTGTTTGAAAGAAGATGTTTTACCCCCTCCCCCCGCCCCCATTCATCTAAGAAACGATCGGTCATATTGAAAACACGGGCCAGTAGCTTTTGTAATGCAGATGAGGAAGACAAAAAGTATCACATTTTCGTTCAAAGACCCTAACCAAAATCTTTGCAGACCACCAATATATTTCTTCCATTTCATCAGATAGCATCATCCCATTTCACGATTGCATCATTTCGTTTCTTGGCTACATCATACGATTTCAGCAAATATTTATCAATTCGGCCAAGTATTTGTAGTTCAGTTGACCGCTGGTTTTTTATGCAAACAACTTGTTATTTGAATTTTATCCATCGCGTATAATGGACAAAGCGCATCACTGAACTTCGTCCACAGAGCAGAATTCGTGACTTTCTACAGAGGAGGATAATCTGAGCAGAAACAAAACATGAAGTTTCATAATCACCAATATTATCCACAATGTGAGTACGAAATTGTAAGATGGTGGGGAATTTCGCGATCGTCAGACATGTGGCCGTCCAAGTAAAAGAACATCCCTAGATGACCATGAAACACAGTGAATCCTCATGACTTCCTGCACGAAGATTAGGAGATATATATATACATTATAACAGGGCAGAAGTTGCTGTCAGAACAGTTTCACGATATTGAGCAAAGAAATTGGAAAACCAATCTTACAAACCTACACGTAAGCCTCAACTGAACTCCCGTTACGGAAGAAAAGATATTACAGTTCGCTAGGAGATATCAGTCTTGCATTGCTGAACAGTGGAATGCAGTTTTGTTTTTCAGATGAATCCACCATGTAACAATTTGTATGGTGTACACACGTCTGATGCCAGTGGGAAAGAGGCTTCACAAAAATTCACAGTTTCTACCATGAAATATCCTCCAAGCCAGATGATATGGGGTTCTATGTGAAAATGTGTAATTGCGGCTCAGAGGCCATTTAAGAAGGAGGGCTAGGGAGGTTGCAGACGCATGGTCCTGCATCTTCAAGATACCCCAGAATTATGCAGGATGATTGAAGAATTGGCAGTAATATACAATTTTTATATTACTTTTGCAGATAAACACAGCAAAAAGTATATGAAACAACTTCGTGAAAAAAAAAATTATATTTCTTTCGGCGTTTTCAGGACTCCGCAAAAAATATGGTAGGCCCTATAAGTCCATCCTCAAATTAATTTAGCTTAAGAATCAATGCATTCATAACGATATATTACTTGGCTGTCAGTACTTGTAACTGTGACGACTTAATAAACATCAAATTTCTGTTTCCCCCTTTTTAAAGATATTTAAACCCCATTGAAAGCTCCTGTATAACACGTTTCTACGAGAAACACCATCTGACATATAGTATACCAATATTTACTCATGAATATTGAACGTTACATTATAATACATATATACATCTGAAAATAATAAGTATGGTTCTGACATGGAAAATCATGCAATCATTCCCTATGTTATGAGAGGAAGACCAACAGGCTCAGACAGACAATTTTGGTCTGAAAATAATAAGGATGGCTTATCATCTGAAAATAATAAGGATGGTTTATCATCTGAAAATAATAAGCATAGTTCTGACATGGAATATCATACAATCATTCCCTATGTTATGAGAGCAAGACCAACAGGCTCAGACAGACAATTTTGGTCTGAAAATAATAAGGATGGCTTATCATCTGAAAATAATAAGGATGGTTTATCATCTGAAAATAATAAGCATGGTTCTGACATGGAATATCATACAACCATTCCCTATGTTATGAGAGGAAGACCAACAGGCTCAGACAGTCGATTTTGGTCTGAAAATAATAAGGATGTTTTATCATCTGAAAATAACAAGGATGGTTTATCATCTGAAAATAACAAGGATGGTTTATCATCTGAAAATAACAAAGATGGTTTATCATCTGAAAATAACAAGGGTGGTTTATCATCTGAAAATAATAAGAATGGTTCTGACATGGAATATCATACAATCATTCCCTGTGTTAAGGGAGAAAGACCAACAGGCTCAGGCAGTCGATTTTGGACTTCCTCCTATAACATAGAGAATGATTATATGATATTCTATGTCAGAATCATGCTTATTATATTCAGATGTATATAGTTATTATAGTGGAACGTTCAGTATTTATGATTAAATATTGATATATATGTCAGATGGTGTTTCTCGTAGATAAGTGTTATACAGGAGCTTTCCATGATGTTCAAATATCTTCAAAACGTGTGAAACAGAAATATAATGTTTATTAAGTCGTCACAGTTACATCCTTAAATGTTTTGAAAACATTGCAGAAGTTTTGTTTAGTATATATCTTTAATTGGGGGAATTTTCATACATTAAGGATTCGTTTGAATCACGATATTTCTATCATAAAATTGTGCTCACTACTTCGATATAATTTCAAGAAACTGAACCCAACCCTGAGGGGAAGGTGAAGGTGGTAAAAGTAGAACTGAACTGGTAACCATTTTTCAGCCATACATTTTCTTGCTACCACTGATCAGTTCATGAATCATGGGATACACACTTCAATACAGCAGGAATACTTTATGGCTTTCTCATCATATTTAGGGAATGTTTTTTCATGGGTATTTTTATTCATCCACCCTGAGTGAAGTACCAGATGTGCCACTAATACTGGAACACCAAAATATTGTCCAACCACAGGGCCCTTTGTCTTCTTAAATGTGCTCTGCTGCTGCTATACTCTCTACCACAAAGTACTACCATGAATGGACCTAGGTATGTGGTAATGTTAAAGGACCACCTGACACTTCTTATGAATATTCACTTATGGGTCAAATTCATGCATGACCCAGATCCAAGATGGTGAAGGTCTTTCTAACTAAGATGAAGACCTCTCTGCTCAAGTTAGCTTGTCACAGCTTAGGCTTCAATCCCATGGAGAATCTTTGGGTGTTTTGAAACATAACGTCGCAGAAAAACAGCCATTAAATGAGAAAGCTGTGATTGAAGCAATCAAGTATGCTTGGTGTAAGAAAACGTCCACTGAGTACTGCGAATACCGCATTTCCGCATGCCACACCATATTCAGGCAGTATAACGATGCATACTACTGAATATGGAGTGGCATATTAGTATAACGAGGCCACACCAAGTACCAAATCGGAATAATTGTGAGCCTTTTTGTTGGAACAGTCTCTAATAAATGAATATGTTTTGTGTATATTTTCGAAATAATTACATGTTTAAATAAACCTTTAGAATTTGTAAAAAAAAAAATGTAGTTTGCACATTCGGAAATGACTGTGGTATAAGTCAGGAATTCGCAAGTATGCACTTTTATGAATATTTTCCGTAGAACTAGGTAAAGGCGGTCTTTGAATGAATGTGAGAGAAATTCTATCCTACATCTGCTATGTAAATTTTTTGTACACATTTTCTCGAGGACTATTACCTTGTAGTGTTTGAAATTTTGAGAACACATAAGAACTACTTATAGCTAATACGTGCAGCAGTTATTATTCCGAAAAAATTGTTAGATTTTTTTTTAAATTCAATTTACCTGACTCGAAGGTATTCCAATTTGGGCGCTAGATGGCGCGATAAGTTAGCTTAGCAGTGTTTCTGTCTGGAAGAAACTAAATCTCTCACTTCTGTCTGATTTTCTCGAATTACCTAAGACAAATAAAAATGATTAAATGGAGCCAAAAGTGAGATTGGAACCTTTTCTTCCAAAATTTATCTTAAATCCTACTGTACGTTCATTTTTTGAAAAGAAAATGTGTACATTAGCAGATAACGCCTGAATTTGAGCTATGGAAACTCCGCCTTCCTACTAAGCTTCGCCTCCAAATAACACTAGTAGTTAAAACGCAACAGCGCATATTTTGTCTGCTCATTGTGGAGCCAATGAGAGACAGCTTTCATTCTGAGTATGGCTAGGTCCACAGTGATTCGCTGACGCCAACTTCTGAGACCATCCTTCTAGACGTAAAAGCGACGCCCAAGGAGTTATTTTTTGCGCCATCTATCGTAGAAGATGAAACCTAACACTCATTTAAAGACATCCTTAAGGTAAGAACTTTATAAATCTCAGCTTCGGCGAGCCGTTTTTTAGCAGAACTCAATTGAGGAAAGCAATTAACAAGAAAAATGACACCGAATTTTCGGGTGTAATAAACACGTCTTTTGAATCCGTTCTGACGCAAATTAAATTTATCAAAGCTATTCAAAGTCAATTGAACCAGTATGGAAAACAATAGATCTGACGAAAGAAAGAAGATTTTCAATCGGGTTTTTAATTCCTCAGATATTGCTGTAAACGGAATCGTGAGCTTATGAACTCTTAGAAACAGAGATATCGACAAAAATATGATGTCACTTTACGTCTTCTGGTGGGAAAATCATGCATTATTTTAGGAAGAAAGTATTTTTAAAAGGTTTATCCATATAAGCGGTATCGGTCGAAGAAAAAAAAATTAGTCGAGTTTTCAGGAACCCAGATTTTGCTACAAATACATCAGAAGCAGAAATTAACACTTATGATCCATTGTTGGCTAAACCATTCTTTACCAAACATTAGAAATTATGTGAAAATATTTTCTCAGGTCTTGTATGCGATACAAGAAGAATTTTTCAAATAGGAGCTTTAAGATCAGCAATAACGCAGAAAACGCAATTTACCTTTGTGCCCTCGAGCGGAAAGTCTATAATTTACTTGTAAATTTTGAATTTATAGGAAAAACATTTCGCATCGGAAACACTATCCAACACAGAAGGAATTTTTCAAATCGTACTCCTAGAAGTAGAGATATTTACCAAAAAGAAGATATACATCTACGCCCCTGGCGTAGAAACCATGAAATATTTCAAGAAGAAAATTTTCCTAAAAAGTTTGTCGACATGAGTAGTATCGGTCAACAAACGACTTTTTTTCAATCGAGATTTTAGAAGTTCATATTTTGCTCCAAATACGTCAGAAGCGGAAATTAAGACTTACGCCCCCCGCTGGCCAAACCATTTCTATACAAAAATTAGAAATTATGTGCAAACGATTTCCTATCAGGAGCTGTATCCGGTGCAGAAAGAATTTTTCAAATCGGAGATTTAGAAGCAGAGATATAGGGGGAAACGCAATTTACCGCTACGCCCCCTAGCGGAAAGCCTATAAATTACTTGAAAATTTAGAAATTATATGAACACATGTCACACGGAAAACACTATCTAACAAAGAAGGAATCGAACTCCTAGAAGTAGAAATATTGACAAAAATAAGATGTACATCTACGCCCCCTCGCGGAGAAAGTATGGAATTTTTTAGGAAAAAAATATTCCAAAAGGGTTTATCGATGTGAGTGACATCAGTCTACGAAATAATTTTTTCAATCGACATTTTAGAAGCTCAGATTTTATGGCAAATACATCAGAAGCAAAAATAAACGCTTACGCACCCTGGTGGCCAAAGTGTTCTTTACCAAAAATTTGAAATTTTATGCAAAAGATGTTCCATGAGGAGATGTATCCGCTGAAGAATTTTTTTCAAATCGGAGTTTTAGAAAAAGAGTTATCGGAAAAAATGTAATTGACTTTTACGCCCCCTAGCGGAAAATCGATGCATAATTTGAAAAAGTAACTATACCTAAAATACTCTTCGACATAAATGGAATCTAAAGATAAAATAATTTTTTCAAACGGATGTTTAGAAGCAAATATGTGGAATAAAACGTATTTTTGAATTCGACACCATCTGCATTTACGCCCTCTAGTGGCGAAATTGTACATCGTAAAAAAAAAAAGAAATAAAGGATCATCATTCGCATATTTCAAGCTTCCCAAATGCAAAAGAATTTTTCAAATCGGACTAATTGTTGCAGAGATACCGTGGGTACAGACGGACGGACGGACAAACCGATAACATAAGCACGATCTTTTTTTACAAAAGACGTGCTAAGAAGATGAATTTTAATTAGCTTTTTTGTAGTTTAATGAGCCGAAGGCAAACGAATTAAAATCACGTGATTGCAGTTGTGAATATTCAGTATTGAAAACAGCAAAAGTGAGAAACAGGAAGCTTGTGCTAATGGTTGTTCGAACACAGAGCTGAAGAAAAGAACAAATGACTGTAGTCAGGAGGGAGACAGCACGTAATTTGGCAAAATAAACCTCAAAAATGTGTAACAAAATATACTAGCTGTTCTAACTAGATTTTGCCAATCCAATTTCTGATCTACATTTATATGTAAATCTTTATTTATTTCCGAAAACAAATGTATCCTTCTACAAATTAATTTTTCTCCCGTTTTGGTCTCTTCACATTCGAAGAAGAAAATGTTCCTTAAAATCTGCCATCTATATTGACTAAAATTCAACTACTTGCTCTAGAAACACTTCTGTCGCTTTTCGGTCATTAATTACAGCAGCACTAAATGTTTCCTATCGGTAACTTAGATGGTGCGACTTCACATACGTATATATAATTGCTTTCGTATCAGAAAACAATTTGATTTGCCCTCAGCAGTGCCTTTTCTTGAAAGTCTGGCCTGTCGCGTTAACTAATTTTCACTCTGATTACAGTGTCATGAACATGGGACAGTCAGCAAGCCTGAATAATCCGATTTTGAATCCCACACGCATGCAACCACGAATATGTTGATCAGACACGGAGGTGCAACCTCCCGTGTTCCTCACCTGCAGTAAAGTTAAACCATCCGTTTAATTGCTATAACTTACGCACACACGAGTTCTACTCCCAGAATACAGAGAATACACATAACTAAGCGAATTGTGATTTACTCACAGTTTAGTCCAAGCCTCCAATTTAGTGTTTTGTTTAATGTCCTGTTTACGTCGCAAAACGCAACGCACACAATTTCCTGTTCGTTCAGCTTACGTAACGTCTGATGATACGGAAAATATACGAAATTGTCCTGAAAATTACGTACCTTACGCGAAATAATCAGGAGTCCTATTTGTATTTTGTTTGCTAAACGCCTTTATCGTGAAACAAAATACATCAAGGATCTTACCCGGTCAGGGATGATCCTTTATATGTCTTCTTCAATCTCATTCAGTTCTGAAGTTTTCTTTCTTTTTAATTGCACATTCTACGAAGTTCCACGAATTTATACGAAATGCCAGTTAGATTGTGACAGGAGCGTTGCGTAAAATGTTGTCATGTATTTATACAGACTGTGTCCTATTTTTTTAGGCGTGGAAATCATGATATGATCATATGTAGAGGATTTTAAGAAGGGAGTGTCTGACCCCAGGTCTTAAACGGCCCTTAGAAACAGGAAACTAGGATATTTGGGCTAGAGCGCCCGATAGGAAAGTGACACAAATAGAAAGGGGGAGGAAGACGCCGTTATTTATTACAGCGGGCCCAGTACCCAGGATCCGACGGCTTAACGTTCCCATCCGGCGCACGGCGGATATTTAGTGGATCGAGCGTTCTTACCTGCCTGGGATCGAACCTTAGGCCCTTTCCGTGGCCGTCACAAACGTTGCCCACTAGGCCACCCGCGGACCGGAAATCATGATAATACTATCTTCCAAGTAAAATAATTCCGCTCCAGCTCCCCCATGCGGCGCGATTATTTTCAGAAAACCTATAGTAAGGCAAATGTATATCGCCGAACAAGTCCCAAATACGCCGACGGACATCTATGCAAAACTAAAGGGTCGCGGATGGCCCAGTGGTTAACGTTCGTGACTGCCACGGAGAAGACCTCGAGTTCAATCAAAGGCAGGTACGAACGCTCGAACCACTAAATATCCGCCGTGCGTCGGATAGGCACGTTAAGCCGTCGGACACCGGGTACTGGACCCCCGGTAATAAATAAGGGCGTCTTCCTCCTCCTTTCTACCTCGCTTCCATGTCACTTTCCTATCGGGCACTCTAGCCCAAATCTCCTAGCTTCCTATTTCTAAGGGTCGTTTAAGGCCTGGAGTCAGACACTCCCTTCCTAAAATCCTCTGCATCTGATCTGATCTGATCTATGCAAAACTGACTCACACTGAGCTGCAGCAGACCGTTGACATGCAGATGTTAGTTCTATTTTATGAACAACTGGCTTTACTATTCACCTTAGCTCGGGATTTAGGCTTATTAATTTCATATTCCCTTTTATGTCACTGAAAAAATCGGGAAAAAGTTGATGCTTGCTAGAAAGAAAAAAGCTGATTTCACAAATTCGGTCATTACAAATCATTTATTCATAGTGTGATGATTTCAGCAACTGGTTGCACACAACATTTTTGATTTCTCCTTCATCTGCGACAATATATAATTTTGTTGGATCCTTTGCTCTTGACATTCCAACATACAGCTGTCCATGTGAGAAGCATCAAATGCATCACGTGCTTTCAGTTTCAGACGTCTTCCAGGGGCGAATCTCTGGAATAAAAAATTTAAAAACGTATGTTTGCGAATATTTAATGAAACTGGCTGAAATTTTAATGAACACCATAAATCGTTAATAAGAACATGACCTCCAAATTTCGCCGGAATCGGTAACTAGCTTTTTAAAGTAGCCGTCAAGATTTTATTAACCGTTTCTGCGTATATATTTCTGTTTACCGATGAATTAAAAATTCCATGCCCATTTTAAAACGTTTTGGCCAGATTCCGGTGAATTTTGAGGGGCTCCTCATATTACCAATTCATGGTGTTGACAAACATTTTAGCCCGTTTCGTTAAGATTTCGCAAATTTCGTTTTTGCATTTTTTTATGCACAGTTCTCAAAGAATAGAAACACCTGTGGATGAATGCGGCCACGTGCTCTTTCAGATTTGGAACAGATAACGATGACGTAGCAAACGACGCTGACTTTATTGATTAGCTTATTAATTAATTCATAACTCGCGAACGGAACAACTAAGAGATCTTAAAATAGTTGCATTGGCCTAGAAATTCCAGTATTAATAAGCTATGCAAACTTCACGATGCCACAGTTCGGCGTTCGAGAGTTGTTGCTGCTTCAGACAAACAGACGTTTCGTGTTTTATCTATAAGATTTCCCCACCGGTGAGATATAGAAACGTTATAGTTCACGAAAATTCCCAAATCACTCACTTATGCGACAGTAAGGAAGCAGACCAAGATGTCGAATCAAAGACGGTGAAGAGGTAATGCTCTGTAACGGTATGTTCGCAACCCGTTCATCATGGCGACAGAGCTGCAGCGTGATGCGCAGCTTGCTACGCAGATAAACGTTCACCCAGACGATATTACGAACTTTGCGCAGCACAGGGTTCGTTATCGGGAATGTTACAGAGGGGCAGGCTGCGATGAAGTGTAAAATAGAGCAGCGTATTCTTCACAGACGGGGTCATTTCTGTTTCGCCGGGCCAGAAGGACGCACATGGTGCCATATTTACGAGCGCCTTGAAGATTTGTTTGGATTTAGCTTTCATACAATTGCCCGACATGGTATACTAATGTCAAAGTAAAAGTAATCGTGAATTTTGCCCCATTCCGTATAATTTACGCAACGCATGAAACTATCCGGAATTTGCTTACTGCTCGTGTTGCAAGGGACAGTTTCTAGTGAGTAGACATTCTCCAGGGCCAGAAATCATCTCACCAGACCAGTCGCCCACAGAACATGTATGGGAACAAACCGGTCGCTAGTTTCCTTCGGCATGAGATTTGCAAATTCTGTGTGTCCAGTTAATAGCTGCTTTGTAAGTCATGCACAATAAGCCACTGAAAATCTCACTGGTTGCGTGTTTGTATAATGTATAACTGCCCTCGGTTGACCAAATCCTTACTGAGCAAACCTAAATAAAATTAAACTACTTTCTCAGATTTAGTTTTCTGATTGCTTACATGTCTTTGCCTGCTCTTTGCATTTTGAGATCCTCCCGACTGCACATCAACCCCTCAATGATGCTATTTCAATGTCTAGCACTGTAATTATTTCAATGCAAATTCCCTAATTTTGCAAACATAACTTCTTGAGGTCCGTGCTGTGTTTATCCACATGTGCTGTATTTATTCACATTTATCCACGTGCTGCATTTATTCATCATGTCTGTACAGTTATACTTCTTAATTAATAACCAGGAACTATACATCAATCGCAGTTAAAATAGTACTAGTGATCCGAATTTCTTGGCGCAGAATATAAATCAAAGTTTCCAAGCTTTCGCACATCAACCAGATGATTTTTTCTAGGAAGGTCGACACCTAACTGCAAACTGGATAATGTAACACTTCAACAATTTGAAAGTGGTGACTTGACAATAAATGAATAGGCGCAAATGTGATCAGACATTCGAAGAAACGGGGTCACGTCGGTTGGGCGCCCGGTACTCTGGTATAAAACACAACGTTATTTAAATAACTTATTCCAAATGCGTGGCAATGCGAAAGAGACGTTATCGTTGCAAGCCTCGCTGCTGGTCAAGATTTACAAGGTTTCGCGAATGGCAGATTTAGGTGTGGAGTATGAAGCTAATTCATTGATATCATTCGACATAGGATCAGCGGACTTGAACCTGACCTCTCTTGATAGGGCAGTGGTTATTTTACCGTCTTTTGTATCCTCTTTTATGTTCGTTGATTCTAATTCCAAACGAACGTTTGGTCGTTCCGATGTAGTATCGCCTGGAGTCGTCCGGATATTGTAGTTTATACTTCTGATTTTCATGGAACGAATAGCTCCATTTACAGATTAAAAAATATATATATTTGGTTTATGTGTATTTAACCAAAAAATATTTTCTCGCATATGTACTACACGAGAAATTAAGGGTTCCGCAATTTTAAAATCCAATTATCTCCATGCCTCGTATGAAGCAAATTTTCTTTTGAACTCCATTAAATCTGATGACGAACGCGTTTTTAACATTTGCCATCTCTTATCTACTCGCGCTGACATTTAAGCAGGAATATTGGGCTTAGAGGTATTACAGGTATCAGAAAATATTTCGAATGCACTTTCTGCGCATTGCTGTCGCCAGGAGACGATGAATATCCCTCGCAGCAGAAACGAATGCGTGGATAGCAGTTTTCTTCCTTAGATCTCCCTCTCTCTCTCTTCATCTCTCTTTGTCTGCAGTTAGTCTGTAATGGTGAGCAGGCGCGGCTACTAAAATTCTCCCCTAATCTCTCGAAAAGCAATAAGATTCATTTTAAGAATCTCTATCACTTCGTGGACTTTAAATCGAAAGGAAAGGTCTAATCTTTCGGAATCCTTTAAGGCATTCATTGGGTTCGCTTGATGAGACAAGAATTGCTGCCGCCATGGGCGAGATTATTGAACTTTGTGGGAGGATAAACAAGAGAGAAGGGACGGGGAAGAGAAGGAATGGATTTAAAGACTTCCCTAAACTGACTGAGACTCGAAAAGCATTTTGATGGCTTAGTTCTGTTGACTCCAGTCTATTTGATCCACTGTTTACCTTCGGCCCTCATGATCGCTAATATTAAGCATAGGACTTCCGATTTATTTCAGATATCAGCGAGTGGCGGAAAAGTACACCTTTTACCTTTCAGCTCGATCTGTTTTCAGAGACTCATCTGAAACACCTATATTGACAGAGTTGATTATTATTTGTAGGGTTTACTGCCTCTGTTTGTTTCAACACTGCTACCAGGTGGTCAACAGAATCTCTGTAACTACATAGCAAGAACAGAAAAAATTGTTTTATTTCCGTTTTAACTTAACCCAGAAATAATCATACACTCACATTAAAAACAGCAAAGAATGTAGCACAAGGAATTCAGAAACATCTAAATGCTGAAAAAAGGTCGGTGTTTGAACGTAATGGTCAACTAAAACTACTTATAACATATAAACACATTGTAGCTTCGGTGAGGCACGTTTTCAAATGAATAAATCAACTCTATAAAAATGATTTATTCATGCTCTGAATAAACCATTTCCCCAGAGTTTGCGTAGAATAACAACGGCGGTTTATTTCACATACATTATATTGACAAAAGTCACCGGACAACCCTTCAAAAGCAAATGAAGCTGCGTTGTTAAGATGCTCGGTACAGCTGCAAACAGTATAAAAACAAGCCTGCAGCTTACCGCGATCACATCGCACTGTGAGGTGGAGTGAAAATATCGCGGCGGGATAGAACTGACTCTGAGGAAGGAAAGATCGTTGGGTGTTGTATTAGTCGGTTGTCCATAAGAGAAACCGAGAGGCGTTTAAACATAGCCGAGTCAAATGTTTGGGAAGTACTGAATAAGTGGAAGAAATATGGAGTGCCTGAAGCAGCAAAATGTACCGGTAGACCAAAGAAAATCAGTGATAGAAGACGTGGAAGCCTCAGCAGTCACGTTCGTGTGAGTTCCGTATATATTGGGTTTGTGTTGTGTGATATCAAGTGTTTCTTCCTTACCTGCATGTCGTCGTCGATTCATGACAATCCTGTGATCTTTTTAAGTCTACTCCCGAACGGGTGAGTTTTTTTCTTTTGCTGTTATCATTTTATTTACATTCGACCTAGCTGGTCGGCGGTGCACGCTTCATCAAAATTGCATATGGTGACTTCCGGCGGAGAGGGACGGAGCCCACCCTCACTTCCGGTGGCCCATCATCATCATCATCATAATCATTTTCGTCTTCGACTGATGCCAGCGGCCCTGCGCTGTCTTTCCTAGCTAGCACTGATGCACTACCCTCTCCGAGTGGTACGTTCGGTAGCCTTTCGGGTGTCAATCCGTTGACTTCCCCAGCTACGTCAAACCTTTCAGCTTCTGCTCCAATCGATGAAGCCATGGATATTACGGGTGGTGAAGTCTCTTCATGTTCTTCTGTACCCGTTCAGTTGTCTGCCACGTATTCTAAGGTTGCAGCCTCTTCTACTCCTCGACAGTTTTCCAAGGACCTGTATGCAAGCGCTCAAGCTATGCACACCTATATTCATCGTGCTGGAAACAACATTATTCTTGAAATGCCAGCAGCCTCGACAGCCGCGACTGTTTTTTTGAAAACCTGGCTAAGGGAATCAGTTGTGAGGCTCTCCCAGATACACCGATGCGGATCTATGCCGATGCCCTTCAACGCCTGTTATCTCCAGACGCCATTTCGCATATGTTCCGGCGGGGCCGGACAGTTGTCGTTTATCTTGCCTAGGTTGAATATGCCAAGTCTGTCCTGACGACAGGTCTGAACACAGGAGATCGCCAACGTACTCCAGAACCAGTAGCCCAACGACCATTAAATGTTTCTTTTTACCCTGTACCCAAAGAGGTAACTGACGTCATGTTATATGCTGTGCTATCATCTCTGGGGCGAGTCGTTGGAGGGATTCAAATACACTTAGCAGCAAAGAACGACCCGATGCATGATACCATCCGTGGAGTCCGTCGATTTGCACGTGTCGTTTTTCCTTCCCAAGAAGCTATCGCTCAGCTCCCAACTCACTTCACAGTTAAGTGTGATAGTCAGACTCGCCAAATTGATCTCTTGACTGAATGCCTTTACAGTCAGTGCAAGGAAGTTCGTCATTTCTACAAAGAGTGTCCTATTGCACGGCCATCACTTGGTTCTTCTGCACCACGGATGGATACTCACTACACCCCTGTTGGTGCCTCATCACTATCTTCGGCACCTGCTGATCCTCTTCACCTGAAGATCGCTCCTAAGTCGACTGCCTTACCACCTCCTGCTTCTGTAGAGCATTATCCCGAATTACCACCGCTATCGCCTTTCCTTGTTCCTGCACCACCTGGCGACATTACAAATGCTGATGGTGGGGTGTTGTCTGATACTGAAACTTCCAATGCGGACACCAACACCGCTTACCAGAGCGTCAGTGACCACACCTTAAGTGATGGATCGGACGCTGCCTCTCAGACCCGCACTGACAAAAGAGAAGCGCCAAAAGACTCCCGCGGTTCCTCCAAGCGGCGGAAGCCTTAAGGTAAATCGCCACTTTCTACTCGATCCCGTACGATGGCTTCTCGCCTGAAGGACTGTGATTTGTCTTCGAACCGTGAATATTTTATCTTACCTTATGAGGATTTTCTTGCAAGACTGCAACAACATGTATTTCCGTCGACTCCTCTATCATATCCGGAGTTATATGACGTTTTCTGTCGGACATCGTTGCCTGGGGGATTCCCTCCTTTTGTCCAGGCACATACGGCTCAGCTTTCGGCGGTGACTGCGCAGTTGACGGCGTTGGACGGCATCTATCAAGCGCTTCGTAGTCCGTCTTCTGATGATGCTGCTGCTGTGAAAATGATGCATCGTCGATACACTAATCTTTAAGACCATTTGCGTGAGGTGCTCACTCCACCCTCTGATTTGGCGCTTTCACGGTGACGACCTTCAACTCTCGCGGCTTTGCGACCCCTGATGTGAATGCCTTGTCTACGAGGACCTCGTTGCTGATGCCAGTGATGACCTCCTCCTTCAAAGACTCGATGTTCAACTGATACGCCGACACAAATATGGCGGTCGTGGCCTTACACATTCTACCATGCGTACCGCCAATCGAAGTTTGGTGGCATTGCCGTCGGTGTACACCATCGTTTGATGCACCGTATCTCTTCTATTTCTGTCAATAACTTATCTTCAGATTTGTTACAATGCCTTATTTTCTGTGTTGATATTGTAACTTTTCATGTGTATAATGTGTGTATACCAACTGAAGAATCGTATGTTGATCCACTTTTTCGGAGTCTACGTGCAGCTTTTGCTGCGATTCCCTCCGGGGATTTTTTCATCATTATAGGGGATTTTTACTGCACGGTGCAGCCCTCTGTAGACCGCTATTTGTCGCACGGCGAACACTGTACGAATCTAGTCTTCAAGTTAACACAGTTTATTGCTTAGTTTCAGCTTGTTGACTTTTTTCGCCAGCTGAATCCTCAAACCATTTCATTTACTTGGTGCAATTCCCCGACGCAGTTTTCTGCTGCCGCTCGATTGGACCGTATTTATGTTGTCTCTTCTTTGATTCCCACTATTATTTTGGCACGGCACCTCCACACAGCGTCCTCCAATCGTAGCGCTCTGTCTTTATCTGTTTGTGTTTCCCCATCACCATCTTCGGCTCGTCGTGGATGGAGCTTTGATGATACAATTTTACAAGATCGGTCTTTCTGCGATACAGTTGAGCAGTTCCTTGCTGCTCGGAAACCTCTGCTAGCTATTACTCCGAGTGCCCTGCGCCTGTGGCTCGACATTAAACAAGACTTTCTATTATTGGTAAGACGCCTTTCATTTTCCATCACTACCACTCGTGCGATGGCGATCAGCAATCTTCGGGGCTTGCTTTCTTCGTTACCAATGTCGGATCCACAGTATTCAGTAGTTCATGATGAAATACAAGCTCACCTGCAACCGCTTGCCCAACAAGCTGTCCGTCGACTTCGACTTCTGCATCTATCTCCATTGACACAAGCCATTGACCATTGACACAAGCCATTGAAGTTCTTTCCAAGATGGAATCATCGAAACGAGCATCAACTTCCCTACGGCATCTTCGCCTTCCTAATGGCTCCACCATGTTGGACACATCTCTTATTTGCTCCCAAGTCCGTAACTTCTTACAGGAGAAGTTTTCGAGCGGTCGCGCAGGTTACTGATCTTTCTTCTTCTTCCCATCTCTCTTCTCGTCCCTCAGGTCCAGCCTTCTCTCTGAGCTCCCCTCACTACTGAGTTTTCTCTCCCTGAACTTAGAGAGACGTTTTTCTCCCTGAACTCCCACGCCGCCCCGGGACCTGATGGTCTTCCGCTGTCCTTCTACCGTGCTTTTCTTCCATCCCTTCTGCCTTTTCTTTCTGTTGGTTTTTCTTGTGCTCTTTCTTCTTCTGCGCTTCCGCCGGAATTTGCAGTTGCTCATGTCATCCTCCTGCCGAAGAAGGGGACCTCCTGAATCTGACAAATTGGCGCCCTATCTCCATCCTTAATATTGATTATAAATTTTTCACAAAACTCCTTTCTTGACGTCTTAACTCTGTCCTTTCGTTTCTTGTTTCTCCCGATCAGTCATACACTGTGCCTGGTCGATCTATCGCTAACAACATTTCTTTTCTTCTGAATCTCAATTTTCTTGCTCGCAAACGTTCAGAACCTCTGGCCCTATTTAACATTGATCAACAGTCTGCTTTTGATAACGTTTCCGATGACTATCTCTCTGCTGTGCTAACCCATTTTTGTTTTCCTTCTCCCTTTGTCTCTCTCCTTCTCAGTCTTTATCGGGGCGCTCATTTTCATGTTCGGGCGGCCATTTTTGACGGCATCCATCGCTTTCCAGCAAGGAATCCGGCAGGTTACCTCCTCTCAGGACAAATCTTTGCCCTCGCATTTGAACCTTTCGTGATTGCCAACCGTTCATCTGTTCTTTATGCATTGCCAGTGACCGTTTCTAGCACCAGGCATCACCGTTTCGCTGTTTCCGCCCATGCAGATGACGCCACTTTCTGTCTCTCGAAACAGTTTGATATACTACTTTCCACGTATCAACAGTATGCAGGTCTCTTTGGTGAGTCCTTGAACGTGCTCAAAAGCACCGGGTTGTGGTGTTGGTCTTGGATTGGCCGCACCGATATTCCATGGGGTGCGATGTGGTCATCCTTTACCAAGAAAATTCTTGGCGCCCAGATTGGACGTCCATACACTGCTGGAATTATTACCTGCAATGGTCTCCTACCTCGATTACAACGCTCAGCTGCGTTTTGGCGGTTCACGCATTCTTTCGTATCTTACATTCAGAGAACCTTCTATCCCAATGCTTGTTTTCTTGGAACTCATCGGTGTTTACCTCGGCTCGTCTCTCTACTATCAACAGCATCTTCACTTCCGTGATTTGGTCAGCGAAACATTGGGTTGCTGCTACGACAATCACTATTCCAGCCTCCCTGGGAGGAATTCGCCAACCGGATGTACGCCTTTACTACCGAGCCTTTCGCATCGTTTCATTCCTTCGCCTTCTTTTCACTCCTTCTCTATCACTCTGCTCTACTTTTGATATTCGTATCTCACTCCAAGATCCATCCTTTTCTTTTCTCTTATATCTTCGGATGGAATCTTATTCTTCTTATTTTAATCAATTTCCGCCCCTCATAACTCAAGCTCTGGCGTTCTTCCTCTCGCTTCCACTTCTTCGCGCAACTCCCTCTACTAATCGTGATCTTTTTGCCGAACCACTTTTCTTTTCGTCTCTGGTTCACCCTCCTGATCAACCCTACTTCATCTTCTCTCCTTGGGTCCGCTCCGGAATATTTACTGTTCAAGCTTTAGTTACGGCTGACCACTCCTGGAAGCCCATTTCCTCTCTCTTCCCCGATTTTACTCCCTTACTGGAGGAAGATTATGATCTCCTTCGCTCTACTCTCTGTTCTCTCTTCTCTTCCCTTGTTTCTGATTCTGGTCTCATCTCCGTTTCTGGTCCTAGCCTCTCTATTCCTTTCTTCCTTCCTCTTCGTGACTCTGTTGCCCCCATTTCTTCTTTTTCCACCGGTTCGATCTGTGCTCTTCTCAGCGCACCCCTCGCTATTCCCCACCCACTCCCGGATGTTTCTTCTCCGCTTTCTTTGACAATCTGGTCTGCATATTTTTCGCCGCTCTCCTCCCCGCTGGAGCTTAACCTTCAATGGCGGTTTCTCCACCCCCGTTCCTTCCTTTTTCTTTCGTATGTCTATTTCTTCTTCTTCACTCTGTATTTTTTGTGGTTCTGAAGTCGATGTTCCACACGTTTATTGTCACTGTCCCATTCTGTTACCGCTGCTTCATACTGCTTTTCGTCTTGCTGGCATTATTTGTTCCAGGGATCTTCCTTTCCAATCATATCCATGGCTACTTCTCACTAAGCATCCTCCAACTAAACTTCCGGATGCTTCTGCCTACCTATTCGTCCTTGTGAAGCATGTTATTCATCTTTACCGCCTTTCTAAACGTTCCCGTTCTGCCACACCTAGCATCCTTTCTGCAGGTGCAGCTTCGCGGAGGATTTTTCGGAATCGGATCTTAGCTCGTCTTCGGCTGGAGTACTTTGCAGCGTCCACCCCCAATCTCTGGCTTCCTTCCGGTCTGCCTGCGCGCAGGAAACAGGGTGGTTCTGAGTTGACGGGTCGACGCTGTTTCTTTCGTGTTGATTACGTTGTGCTTTCTCCTCTTACTTTTCCATGTGCCTTTTGGGACACAGTGTATATTTGTAAATATATTTTATTATTTTGTTGGATCTGCATTTCTTAGTGTCTGTTCTCTCATATGGCAGGGTATGTTGTTGCCCACCGTGGTGTGTCTTTCTTGGCATAGGTTTTGCGAATTGCTAACTCATGTGGCTCGTTTTCTTTTGTTTGTGTACAGGTTCGTACCCGGGTCTAAGCTACATGTACCCCTTTTCATTGTTTTCTTCCTGGTGTTTCTGATATATACAGTAGCGAACAAAAGTATTTGGCGAAACACTTTTTCGACCATAATTATTTTTTCTGCTGGACCAAATCGGGTCATTTTGGGATATGATATGTGTTATTCAGTTGTAAACATGACCCATATGCAGATGGATCGGAAACCTTATTACAGATCAGGTACCGAGCTTAATCGCAAAGATCATACAAATTGACCAACAAAGTAGAAACATTTATTGTTTACCGTAGATCAATGTAAACGGTGGCTATGCACTGATGAATCCAGATACACGATCCATCAGTCTGATGGCCGTGTGTGGGTATGGCGGCAGCCCGCGGAAAGCTATTTACCACAGTGTACTGTTCCTGTGGTGATGTTTGTAGCTGGCAGTGTACTCGTGTGGAGGTATTTTTCATGGTATAGCCCCGGCCCAGTGGTTATCGTAGACAATCCTATTTACCAGCACGTCTACCTCGATATTATGGGCAATTATGCCCTACCAACTATGAGGCAGTACTATGGAACCGAACCTTGTCGGTACCTGTAGGATAATGCACAACGCCATAAAGCAAGGAATGTTACGGCGTGATTTGACGATAATTCCGTATCGTGTGTGGACTGACCAGCACAGAGCCTTGATCTTAATTCCATAGAGCACCTGTGGGATGAATTAGAGTGCCGCATAAGAAGCTTGGAACCAAGGCCTACTACTAAGCAAAAGTTAGCAGCAGCATTATGTACTGAATGGGAGCGCATATCTATCGCAGTGTTCCAAAAGAAACCTTGTCGAAAGCATGTCTCGAAGGGTCAGTGCATGCATTAATGCCAAAGGTGGGCCGACATCGTACTAATGTGTGTCAATAAATGCCGTGTTGTGTTTCTTTTCTAGATGTGTGGTGACTTTTGTCAATATAGTGTAAATACCTAATACAAATTTGCTCTAGTGTTCATGAGGACAAACAGATTGTAAAATGTTTTATCGTGACCGCAAGGATGGCAGCTCGCATGCACTCATTTCGTGTAAACCCGAGTAAAGGATTAGCATAAGTGCCTTTCTGCGGCTGCTCTATGTCGAATGGGTAGATAGCTCTGATAAAGTTTGTTGTAAGGCCTTAAACTTTGTGCCAGACAAACAATTATATAAAGGAACAGGGTGGACGGTTTGGATTCATTTTTTCTATACTTCAGAGATGAGTGGTTAGGATAAACGTGTTTCTACAGAACCGGGATCCGTCACTAGAAAAACAAACGAGCGGGTGAGTGAGTCAAAACAAACTACACTCCGAAGCACCAGGTTTCGCATGCAATACAGCTTCTTGTAGAACACAAAGATAAGTAACAAAGAAAAACTTTCTGCAAGTTTGAATTTGTAGCAAACTTCTTTTTTTTTTGTAATTCCGGTATTAGCTGCTTTTCGAAGCACCAGGATGGACAAATTCCTACTAAAGCACCACTAATAGCATCTGAGGTAAATTTCTCTTTAGAGAACCTGTATGAATAGCTGTGATGAGTATCTTCCTAGTGCATCAAGATGAGTTTCTGGTATCAACCCCTATTTAGAGCAGCACAACAAGGAGCTAAAATGAACCATTTCCTGGGAACACAAGGGTGAATGATTAAGATAGATCACTTTCTGTGGCGCCAGAATTAGCATAGCTAAGATAAATTCCTCTCCAGAAAACCAAAATGAGTGGTTTGAAAAAAATTTCAATGCCAGCTATAGTTGCAGGAATAAACTACTCCCATGGTCAGCTAGACGACTTGCTGGAAACATTCCTTTCTAGACCATCACAATGAGTAAAGAGCATAAACTCATTTCTACAAAGACCGTTCCATAAAAATTCAGACTAATTTTTTTTTAATTTTGTAACAGTGCGACGGGAAAAAAATAACCACGCACACGACTAATTGAATTAAGGAAGTATCTATGGCAACAGTTACTAGCCGTTAGAGACGATTCTGATTTTGCTACTGCGCAGTTGTTTAATGTACGTCTGCATTTCGCCATAGAGCTATGGAGGTGAGCGATTCAGAGTTAAGAAGAGAAAAGCGTTGTACGATACGATTTTGCTATTGTTTGGATAAAACGGATCCAGAAACAGTTGATTTAATAACAAAAGCTTACAAAGACAAATGTTTGCGTGAGTCAACGATTTTTAGATGGCACCATGATTTCAAAAAAAGGGCGTTTATTGGCAGAATTTGCTCTTAGGTCTGGTCGACCTGAAAGTGTTGTACGGAGCGTATTGTTAACACTGTTTGGGTAATCCTGCAATAAGATCGACGAATGATGTGTGAAGACATAGCGGCGTCAACTAATATTTCAAAAACGTCGGCATTCCGCATTATACGCGACAAGTTGCTGCTTCATCGTGTGTGTTCCAGATGGGTACCTCATCACCTAACGAGAGAACAACTGTTAGCCAGAGTTTAGGTGCGTCATGAGGGGAAACCAATGATTGCAAATTATCCAAACTTTCTGAACACAGCAATAACTTCCGATGAAACATGGAACTACTATTTCGACCCCCTCTCGAAGCGTGCAACGAGTGTCTGGAAGCACACAGGATCGCCTCCTCAGAAAAATTTCCACCAAACCAAATCAGCTGGGAAGATGATGACGATAATTTTCTTTTATCATAAAGGTGTAGTCTACCAGATTGCCGTTCCTCCACAGATTACTACTGTCAATGCTGAGGATTACATTTCAGTCTTGAAGCTTCTGCGACGACACATATCGATTAAACGACCGGAACTGGTGGGCAAATGGAACTTACACCATGATAACGCCAGCCCATATGTCGCTGCTTGTGTTCAACAGTTACTTACGAAATGCAGTATTGAAATTGTGCCACAGTCAGCATACAGTCCTGACCTCGCTCCGTACGATTTCTGGTTGTTTCCACCAATGCAGGAGAAATTCCGTGGCGTAACATTCAACACAGATGCTGACGTTATTCAAACTCTACAGGGGTCGCTAAAGCAGCTTCCACAAAATGCCTTCGCCACATGCTTTGAAAAGTGGACTGAACGATGGGACAGTTGCATTTCATCCTAGGGCAGATTTCGTTTTAACATTGGCAAATGGATGTTTAAAAGGATAAAAAATAATTTTTTTCCGATGTAATAGATTTAAATTTCATTACTCATAATTATAAAACAAGGAATAAGGCATTACTGCGGCCTATTTTACCAAAGACACAGATGTCAAGGCAAGGTATTAAATGCATTGGTCCTGAGCACTGGAATGGTTTGCCTATGGAGTTAATTGATATTAAAAATAATCTAATAGTATTTAAAACAATACTTACTTAATAACTAAAAAAATGGGACTAACATACACATCTTTCCCTTACTGTGTTGTTATGACCGTTGCTTGATTCATTTGTTCTGTTTTTGGGATTCATGGCACGTCAGGTCTCTGTGAGGCCTTTTCCCTGCTTCACTTTCATGCTTTTACTTTTTAACTGCACATAAATATCTCTGATTTGATGTCATAATGTAACAGCATAAATATTGAAAAGAAAAATGACATGACCTTTTTCCTTCCATCGCGGATTGGTATTGTGGAGAAAAAGATCTCTCGAAGTTATACATTTTTTGGACAAGGACGTTGGTTCCTTACATTATTAACAGACACAAAGATAACCGTTGCCTTTATTACTCCATCGATAACGTCTGTAAGCGTTCACAGAAAGTCAGGTGTTCCCCCTATTCTATCCGTTATTTATAAGCCACTAAATGCGGAAAGAAGTCTGGTTTCTGGAAGAGGCTTTTTCCTTTTCATAGAGGCAGCATATCTTCTACATATCTTCTTCTTCACTAGTGAAAATGAATTGTGATCTGCTGTTCCTTCGACCTCTTGAGATCGGATCGCTGCGTTGTCATGGCTTCATCACCCTGCATACATACAGAGAGCAATGCGGATTCTGTCAACTGATATAAATAAATCGAGCGGAAAGCTCAAACTTTTTTCTATTGTCTTCCACGAAATCGTTTCTTCGTTGTTTTCTTATTGATCCATCAATTGATGTTTGGGTAGTGACCCGTGAAATGTTCTGTGAATCAAGACATCAATTCGGTTCTTCGCTGTACAAAGTAAGTTATCAAGCAGAAAATTTTTCATCTCAGTAGAGATACTTTGTCATCTGAGCTAGTAGTTACTGAAGTTTGTGGTCTTCTTACTTCAAAGGCATGTGATTTATTACGCAAAAGGATACCTTAATAAGGTTAAATGGGACCAATCTTTTGATGTAAACGTTACTGTTAATTTTGGGCTTCTGGCCATATTGGCGTTGTCATTCTGGAATTGACTGATTTCCAAAGATACTAAACACTTCATGACGATTGTTATGTTTCATTGTTGTCCTATAATTTATAAAATTGGAAAATGCAAAGGGTGTTTTTTTGTTTCTTTGGATGGAGGTTTAACGACCACCGTGAGCAACTCAATAGGATATAAGCAATCGCCCGTCCCTAATTTTGGGCCACTGGTTTCAGGGAAGGGAGCCAGTGTCGTAAGAGAAAAACAACATCTCTGCCTCACTGGGATTTGAACCCGGACCCTTGACTTACGAATGGGAATTACCCACCGCTTAGACAGCTGCGCCACCAGGGCGGAGCAGAGGGTTTTCAGAAAGCAGAGCCTTCATGTTTATATACAAGCCCAGTGGTAAGGTATCAAATTGAAACAAAACAAGAACAAAGCTCAGAATTTCTACTTTACCTCATATTTTTTATTTTTCTACAGAGGACCCTAACGATCTATACAGATACGCCAAGGTTTAACAAGTTTTTTAAAACCCGTCTCTATAAAAATGGCCGGGTTGTCCTAGGAAACATTTCCCCGTAGTGGCTTGAACATCTTCGTCTCAGGTGAACTGAATTATTTTTAGATCGCTCTTGAGAGCAGAAAACAACCAGAAGGCGGATGGCACTAAATCTGACCATTAAGTAGGCATTAGGGTGTACAAGAACTTCAAACCCGATTTTCTGTACTGCCACTGAAGTGAAAGCACTGGCGTGGGGTTTGGCATTGTGTTGCGGAATCCTTGGCTTTCTTCCCACGCACGGTAATTATTCTTTGCTTTAAATATTTTATGGTACGCACATAGCTCTCAGATTCGATAGTCGTACCTTTGACCGCGTATTCCTGATGAATAATGCCCCTGTAGTCACAAAACAAGTGAGCATGCAGTTATTATGCTATCCCAGGATTGTCATTATTCATCAATTACTCCTGATGAATGATACTCCTGTAGTTACAGAACAAGTGAGCATGCACTTATTATGCTATCCCAGGAATGTCACAATTCATCAATTTCTCCCGATGAATGGTACCCCTGTAGTCACAGAACAAGTGAGCATGCACTTATTATGCTATTCCAGGATTGTCATTATTCAATAAGAATAAAAACACAGCTGCCTAAGCATGTACAAAACAAACCCAAAACGTACAATTAGAATTTTACTACTAAAAGGCATATTAGGTAAAAAACGATATTTCGCAACAGGCGCCCTGTGCATCATCATGTTAAAAGAACTGGCGCTAGGAGAACACACTCACTTAATATGTATATAGGTAGTCCCGAAGACAACAGCGATCCTGGTGAGAGACATGATATCCGCGTTAAAACTTGGTTACGGCGAGAAACAAAGCCGAGAAAGAAAACATCAAATAGATGACAAATACATACTCACCGAAGTGAAAAATAAGCACAAGGTCCGTTATCAACCCCGCAATAGGGTACTTCGCACGACCCAAAAAGTTAAATAAGCGAATCCATGGTGCATGTGCATGTGCGGGTAAACCATCATTACAACATACGTCCTTAAAAACGTCAATATACAAACTTTCGGCGAAGAGAGTCATATACGTACCTCTGGTCTTAAGTAATAAATGTCTCAGACCAACAGGGCAGATGAGTTCCAGACTTAACCAGGCGTGCAAGGGCAGTAGTAGTAGATCCAGTCTTTACAGTGTACTGATGTTCAGTCACTCTAACTCCTAAATTACGAAGAGTGGATCCTATGTACCATGAATTAGGAGCAGCAGCAACGTCGGTCTTCAAGGACACACAGTACACGCCCCACTGTTCTTGAATGGGTTTGGGCTCACGATCCTTCCTAAGCATGCTCCGAAGGTTAGAGGCCACATCACCAAAATCTTTTTTGTGTTTTTTACACACTCTCCGTAATGCATTTGTAACCGGTGTAAGAAAATACATTGATCCCACATAAGTAATCTGCTCGCGCTCAACAAACAACGAAGTCGAATTACCTCTCCTATGCCGAGCACACAACTTTTTCACAATACCAACATCATACCCATGTTCCATCACAATGGTCTTAATAAAAAGAAGTTATTTATTCCGAGCAGCAATGTACGAGGAATGGGTATACGCTCTATTCACCAAAGCCCGAATAGCTGCAAGTTTATACCTAGCCGGGTGGAAAGAGGCGTGTGGAATAATATCAAAAGAACCAACGGCCTTACGATACACTTCAAAAGTCAAATAATCCTTATCAACATGTCTGGCAATTAGAAGGTCCAAGAAAGGGATCTCAAAATTTTCCTCCCATTCTATCGTCAGGTTAATAGTGGGATATTTAGACGACAAGAGGCTTCTAAAAGAAAGCAAAGCATCACCCGAATGTGGCCAAATGACAAAATCGTCATCGACGTAACGCAAGTACAGTGCTGGAACCCTCTCTGCCCTGGCTAAAATATCGTCCTCCAAATCTTGCATGATCACCTCTGCCAAAACAGCAGAGAGGGGCGAGCCCATAGGAGTGCCACCTCCCAGACGGTACTTGGTCCCATTAAAGCGAAAAAAGGATCTTTTTGCAATAATATTTAAAGCATCGGAGATTGCCTGAACTTACATTGGGGGAATAGTTCCCAAGTCGGACAACTTAGAAATAATCAAATCGTGAGCTACGTTCAATGGAACACTCGGATATAACGATTCCACATCCAATGATGCCAAAATAAAAGAGGAGCCCAAGCCTCTGACCTGTCGAGTAATGTTTGTCATTATTCACCAAACTGATGAATAATGCCCCTGTAGTCATACAACAAGTGAGCATGCACTTATTATGTTATCTCAGGATTTTTATTGTTCATCAATTACTCCTGATGAATAATGTCCTTGTTGTCTCAGAAATAGTGAGCATGTACTTATTGGCAGAAATTTGAGTTGTTGTTTTTTTCTCTCGAAAAGAAGGTCAGTGTCGGTATTCCAATGATTGATTTTACATTTTTGCGTCACATAAGGTTGAATTCAACTCTCATCAGCAGTCACAATACTTAGGTGAAAATCTCTACCGTATTTTTCATAGCAAGCTACCAAACTTTGGCATGTTTCAACGCTTTGTTTCTTCATTACAATCGTTAGATGACGCCGTGCACACACTTTATTTTATGCTAAAACGATAACAGTGCCATTGACACTACTTAAGCTGATGTTCAGCTTATCTGCTGTGGTCCTCTGAGTTCTTCGATTTTCTCTGAACAGCTCATCAAATTTTTGTCTGTTCAGATCACAATTTGGGATTACGGGCCTCACGCTCCACGGTTCATCTTTTACGGCCAACATTCATCCACTGTTCTTTGAATTTTTATCCAACAACGAACAATCATATACAGCACAAAACGTTTCGGATATGTATCAATAATGTTACAATCTCTTATTTCTGTTATACTTTCAGAGACATCTTACAATTACGTTTCAGCAACATCTATTTTGGAACATAACTCTTTGTACATTTTGGTTACGTTAAAAATAGCATTCACCAATACTACTGTTTTATAGTTGCCATTGCACATTATTTCTACCTTGATGTTACATTACGGCGATATTTAAGATGTTTGGTTTGGCAACGGCGTGGGTACGCATGCGCTTTATGCCATTTCACCGAAGCACTCTCGTAGTCGTATTTTCACGTGCTACTGGGATATTCTTCGGTGATACTGTTGTACTCGAGTTAGCTAGTTAGTTGATTTAATATTTAATCCTTTTTTTCTGATTAAAAATCATCTGAAAGTAAGTAATTGTTTTGATTATTATAATTTTTAAATTCTAAAAAGCATTTTATAAAATCTAAGTAGATGGCTGTGTTGTTGTATTACTATAATATACCAGCATGCTTTTTTTACTTGAAGCTCATAAATTTAATATTGCCAGGTATTTAGAAAAATGACGAATTTGATTTTCTTTCTTGTTTTCACTGAAATATAGTATATTCCACATGTACAATAAAAATTTGACACCCACATTTGGGACTGATTTTTATTTCTTTTGTTACCAATATAGAAACGCCACCAGTGTTCCCAATGGACTGCGGACTGCGTTGAACCTGTGAAAACGTAAACAACTCGTAATACGACTGTTGTTCCTTTTGAAACAGCTGTCGAGTATTATATTTTTTATTGTGATACTACAAAGTTTATTAAAACTATAATGTTCAAGGTAGTAAATACGTAACAATTATATGATGATGCCACAAATATCTTTCAAATACGTAACTGTAATGTAATGAAGTTACAAATATCTTTCAAATACCTAAGACTAACATGGAGTTTGGTATCTTAAGAGTTACAAATATCTTTCAAATACCTAACAGTAATATGGAGTTTGGTATCTTAAAAGTTACAAATATCTTTCAAATAGCTAACGGTAACATGGAGTTTGGTATCTTAAAAGTTACAAATATCTTTCAAATACCTAACAGTAACATGGTTTGGTATCTTGAAGTTACAAAGACATTTCACTGTAACATATCGGTTATGTTTCAAAGTTATGTAACGTTTGATGACATTTTGACGCAACCGTAAGGTTTACTGAAACATTACTGCTACATTGCGCAACGTATCTGAAAAGTCTCAATGTTTCAGTGCTACTTACTTGTAACATATACGAAAGATTCTATGTGGTGTGGGAATGCTTTTGTCCAAAGTTCCAGATCCATGAACTGCCACTAATAGAGTATTAATTTCTTTGGGACGTACATTTTCATGAGCTATAAAATCTGTATAACTGACTGTTGTTTGACACCCGTCGGTACAGTTGAAAAAAAAACCAATCCATTTTAAACACACTTAAATACGAACAAATATATGTACGGAGTTCCATTACACAGTAAAATGAAGCTAATGGAACAAAGAAGCGTTTGCACTCTGACTGGTTGCTAGGCAACAAGTCATGCGCGGAGGCATTACTTATTGAACACGCCTCATATATTTATAGTTTTGATCGTTCATACAACAGTCGTCTGGCTTGGTCGTATGTAAAAAAATTAACGATAGAGAACAATAACACGCTACATATTGGTGAGTTTTAGCTTATTGTGTGGCGCGTTAATTTAGTGCACTGAAAAGAAAAATATTTAGGATGGAAAAAATGTGATAGTAAATATAAAAGTTGCTATGTAATTTTTGTGCAGTTATGTGTCTGGGTGAAGTCCATCTAATTCGTTAAGATGGTTTATGTAATATGGTTCCTTTTTAGATTCCGTTCCGCGTGAAGCTATGTGCCTGAAGTAGTTTGGGAGGATTGTTCATATTAGTTCCGTCACACAATATTCTAGCTATGTGGCATGGACTCGTTTAGTTGTAAAGGCATGTGTGTATGGTACTTTTCCATTCTATGGCGAATCCTTGTGTTTTTGTAACACGGACACTATTATATTTACGTTCTGACGCATCGCTATGTGTCTTTGTACACCGCTCTTCAAAATTTAGGAATGAGGTACATTAGACCAGTAAAAATCGGAAAGTGAGGGTGGAGCTCTGAAAATGGTATTGATGGGGGCTATAGGAGTTAGCATGACATGAAAAACCGTGAGTAACACGCAATAGAGATAGAAAAATATATCACGAAGGAGGTACGTGCTCACCTGTCTCGTACCGTGGCACTTTATAAGCACAGGGAGAAGTCCTCACTCGAAAATACACTATATTGACAAAAGTAACCGGACACCCTATCAAAAGAAAATGAACGGATCCGCTGCGTTGTTAAGATGCGCGGTACAGCTGCAAACGGTATGAAAACAAGCCGGCAGCTGGTCGCGATCATATCGTACTGTGAGGTTCAGTAAAAATGTCGCTGCTGGGAGAGAACTGACTTTGAGAAATGAACAATTGATGGGTCTTATATTAGTTGATTGTCCATAAGAGAAACCGAGAGGCATTTAGACATACCCAAGTCAACTATTTTGGATGTACTGAATAAGTGGAAGACACATGGCGTGCCTCAAGCAGCAAAAAGTTCCGGCAGACCAAATGATAGAGGACATCGAAACCTCAGGAAAGTCGTTACAGATAATCGACGGAGTACTGCACAAGACCTCAGTGTACAGGTGAATAAACATGCTAGAACCTCTGTATGTACACGTAGCATTCGCAGAGAACTTCATTCCATGGGTTACCGTGGTCATGCCGCTGCTCATAAGAGCAACTCACTGGCCGAATGAACCAGGGGGCTACCGGAAGTGTGTGTAAACCGACAGTTCAGCAAACTCTGCCGCATATAAAGCTCCGATGCAAACGGACGGTCACTGCCCCTATGCTAACGAAGGTGCATCGGCAGAAGAGGCTTACATTTGAACGGCAGTAACGATTGCCTTCTCAGATGAATCACGCTTTCTGCTTTATCGAACTAATGGACGTTGGCGTATGAGGCGAGAAACATCGGCGAACAAACACTCTTGAACCATGGCTGGAAGAACACAAGTTGGTGGTGGCAGCGTTATGATCTGGGAAATGTTTTCGTGGCATTCTCTGTGTCCACTCATACATGTGGATGGCACTATGGACCGAATTCGTTACGAATCCATCCTTGTAGACCACATACACCCATTCATGCTTATTATCTTCCCTGGGGCGGATGGGATCTTCCATCACGACAGTGCGACGTGTCACACAGCTAGAAATGTACAAGAGTGGTTGAAAAAGCACAATCAAGACTTGAAAGTATTTCCCTGACCCCTTAATTCCCCAGACTTAAACCGATTTGAGCACCTGTGGTACCAACTCGATCGTGTTGTTCGCTCTATTACTACCTTCACCACGCAGCCTCCAGCAGCTGTCAGATTCACTACAGTTAGCGTGGCTCCACATACCTGTAAAACACCTTCCAGCATCTTATTGTGTCACTCCCAGCCCGTGCAGCTGTTGTCAGCGCTGCACATGGCGGTTACTCTGGATATTAGCTGGTGGTCACAATAATGTGAATGTCTATATAATTAACGCGGGTTACTTTCAACGAAGATCATTAAATAGTTATCGAATAATTTAAATATTTTGGCAGCATAATGGATGTATCTGGAAGATGCAGTAAAAAACCAGCGCTAAAACTGCTTGTAATAAGATCATTTAAAACCAAGAAGTCTACTTTTATTAGCAACGAGTCCCACCTTTTGAAGAAGATGGGAAAAGTGCTACATCTTATGTGTTGTCGATTATATATATATATATATATATATATATATATATATGTATATATATTATTATTATGGGATGTAAGGTCAGGTGATGCGTAACATCACAGCCTCTCCTTGACAAATGTCAACCCCGCCTTCTCGTGGTGCATCCTGTTCCCACTAAAGGGGCTCTGACGACCGCCAATAGCGGTATAACTATACCATCGGGATTAGAGGAAATTCTATCCCACACTCACCAACCCGCTTGGCCAGCGTGGTGAGTTATGGCCAAACCCCTCCAAAATGATTCCACAACTTAAATCTTGGCCCTCAATCTCCGGCAGCTGGAATGTACCTGGCCAAGGCAGCGGCCAGTGCGACATGAAGGCAGAGGGTGCTAAGAATCCCCGGAGGACCGGACTAGGCTGCCATCTGATGCTGACCTTGGCTACTTACAATGGACGCTCCCTATCTTCTGATTCAAGGCTTCTTAAATTGGAAGAGGAACTACAAAGGATCAAGTGGGACATCGTGGGGCTAAGTGAGGTAAGGAGAAAAGGAGAAGATCTCATCGAACTGAAAAGTGGACATCTCTTCTACTATCGTGGGACAGATACTGGCAGAACTAGTGGTGTTGGATTTATAATAAACAAGAAACTGAAGGACAAAGTTGTAGAAGTTGAAAGTTCCTCTGACAGAGCTGCAAGACTTGTTATCCAACTCTCGAAAAGATACCAGGCTCAGATTATTCAAACTTATGCACCCACCACAAGTCATCCTGAAGAAGAAATTGAAGAATTTTATGAGGAAATTTGTCATCTAAATAATAAAGGTAAGCAGCATTTGAAGATAATTATGGGAGATTTCAATGCAAAAATAGGGCAACGGCAACAGAATGAAACTTCAGTAGGTAAATTCGGTCATGGCAACAGAAACCAGCGTGGAAATACTCTTGTTGAGTTTGCAGAGGCAGAAGGGTTTTCATCTTGAACCCTTTTTTCAAGAAAAAGCCACACAGGAAATGGACATGGAGACATCCAAATGGGACGACAAGTGAAATTGATTTTATTATGTGTAACAAAAAATTCGTCATAGAAGACTGCAGTGTGCTAAACAAGTTCAACACAGGTAGTGACCATAGATTGGTGAGATGTAAGATGCACCTCAACACAAAACTTGAACGTGGCAAGCTCATAGGACAAACAAAATCTATTGACATAACCAACCTTAAAAAACACCATAATACCTTCAAGTTAGAACTGAAGAACAGGTTCTCAGCTTTAGAAGGCCTAACATCGGAAGAAGTGGACATCTCTGAAGTTAACAGAAAAGTAACCAAAGCTCTTATGGAAACAGCAACAAAATTAGCTGGGTCTAAGAACAAGTTGCATGTGAACAAATTATCAGGAAAAACCAAAATGTTGATGCAAAAAAGAAGAGAGATGAGGACAACTAAAGAAGATGTGACTTCCAAAGTGGAATATATAGAGCTATGCAAGACAGTAAGAAAAAGTATCACTGGAGACGTAAGGAAATTCAACTGTGAACTAGTGAGGAAAGCAATTGAAAACAACCAAAGCCTAAAGATAGCAAAGGGACATCTCAGTAAGGGAAGAAAACAGATTATGGCACTGAGAAAAGAAGATGGTTCTGTAACAAGAAATAGAGGCGAAATTTTGACAAGAGTGAAAGATTTCTACTCCAAATTATATGAAAGGGATGATATATGCACTCCAGACATCATGAAAGATACCAGTACCAGAGTTCCTCCAGTCCTTCCAGCAGAAGTCGCACATGCAATCAAGAACATGAAGCGAGGAAAAGCTCCAGGAGAAGATGGAATTACTGTAGACATCATACAAGAAGCAAGTGGAGAAATCGAAACAGTACTCGCCCAAATTTTCACTCGATGCTTTAATGAAGGAAAGATTCCTGAGGATTGGAACACCGCTACAATGATCCTGCTACATAAGAAAGGTGACATTGAGGATCTCGGAAACTAGAGACCTATCAGCCTCCTATCAGTAGTTTATAAAATCTTCACTAAAGTTCTTTCAGACCGCTTGAAGGTAACACTGGACATGGCTCAACCGAGAGAACAAGCTGGATTCAGGAGTGGCTACAGCACAATAGATCATATCCATGTGCTGAGAGAACTAATTGAAAGAGCGAGGGAATATGAACTTCCATTGTGCATGGCTTTTATCGATTATGAAAAAGCCTTTGATTCGGTGAAACCATCAGCAGTTACAATGGCTCTGAAAACCTGCGGTATTGAAGATGCATACATTAATATTATTAATAACATCTATGAAAATGCAAGTGCAAAGATTAGGCTGTTTGAAAATACAACACACGTAAAAATTGGGAAGGGGAGTGAGACAAGGTGACACCATATCTCCGAAGCTCTTTAATGCCGCATTGGAGGGTGTTTTTCAGTCACTGAGCTGGGAAAACAAGGGATAAAGATTAATGGAGATTATCTAACCCACCTTCGTTTTGCTGATGACGTAGTCATTTTTGCAACTACCCCATCAGAGCTGCAGAGTATGATCCAGGAACTTGCTGACAAGAGTAAAGAAGTGGGATTAAAAATGAACTTTCAGAAGACAAAAGTGATGTTCAATGCTTTTACAAGAAATGAAGATTTATCGATTGATGGAGAAAAGCTGGAGATAACAGACACGTACGTTTATCTTGGACAGCAGATATCAAGTGAGGGTCACATTGATGAAGAAATTAATCGGCGTACAAAACTTGCCTGGAGAGCTTTTGGAAGAAACAGCATAATTTTCAAGAGCAATATGCCATTATGTCTTAAAAGAAAAGTGTTTGATCAATGCATCCTTCCAGTGCTTACGTATGGTGCGGAGACGTGGACCTTAACTAAAAGAGACATACAAAGGCTGCAGACAACTCAAAGCAGCATGGACAGGTGCATACTTGGTGTAACCAGGAGAGATAAGAAGAGGAACTCGTGGATCCGAAAAATGACAAGAGTGGAAGACATCATGATCAGAGTTAAATCCCTGAAATGGCAATGGGCTGGACATACTGCCAGAAGGACAGATCATCGATGGACAGCCGAAATTTTAGATTGGATTCCAAGGGACAGGAAAAGACCCAGAAGAAGACCACATGGGAGATGGGTGGATGAAATTCGAAAGTATGCAGGGGTGACATGGAGGAGACTGGCACAAGACAGACCATTGTGGAGGAAACTTGGGAGACCTTCGTCCAGCAGTGGATTGATAATGGTTGACAATGATGATGATGATGATGATATATTATTATTAAGCTGAAGCTTCAGCAACTCTCGGGAAGGGTGGAAATAATGAAATGGGCAAAGAAATCCCGAATATACAGCCAATCATGACAATGAAAGTATGAAAATAATTAATGAGAAGTATCAGAAAAAGAAAAGACTTATGAGTAACAGGTTCATATGAAATGCCTTAATGTGTAAAATTAAGAACGAAACCTAAAGAAAGAAAATCACTCGTTGATAACCTCCAATGCAACAGAAGCTATATAGAAATGAAAGCCGGTATAGTAAATGGAAGACGGTGTAGCCTTCGTTCCCTCAGACCTGCTGTCATTTGATCGTCAAAAGTGAGACTCTGATGGTGGAGAAAATGTGTTCGCAAGTGTATCATAGACATATGAAATTTTAAAATAAAATTGTTGACCTGAGCTACTCCAAAAGCATAACAGAGAATGATACTCGTATATGTTTTTGGTCACAGTAGGTTAAAGACCAAATCTAACAGGTGAAGTTTCTTCTTTTAATTTATGTTATGTTCCCATTATATTCCAGTACTTCGTTCCATTTCCAGCTCAAAACTTTAATGACGCAGGAAAACAATACAAGCTTAATTCGTTCTGGAAAATTCAAGCCGTTGTTTTCTACAGTCCTTTGACAACGTTCCATCAAATCTACGAACTCAAGGGGACACCACCTTGCAAGTTCCGAGGAGAGAATCTGATGCCAGGTTTCACATCCACCTTTGAAGCGAAGGGCCATCCTTGTAGGAAATGGGCCATGAAGCAAAACAGGTGGTAGTTGGACGGAGCAAGATCCAAACTGTATGGAGGTAAGTGCTAAAGCTAAACCTCTTCCAGTTCATGTAGTTTCCAGCGGACCACAATAGAGATTTGACATGGAGAATTATCCACTTGCAGAAACGCATCCTTCCCATTGATAATTGCTGGGTAGCGTTGGCGCAGAGCATCGTGGATATGCAATACTTTTTCAGCATAGAGGTTCCGTTCGCCAGCTTGATCATCTGGCACTAGCTTCCAGTACACAGGACTCTCCTAATTCTATCAAATATACAGCATGACCTTCCTCTGTCTCAGCAGTCTTCGTATATTTGAACAGCTCTCGTGTACTACGAGGCTGTGTGGCCCCAGCCACCGGTTTTCAGTGCTAGGATAACGCAGTAAAATCCACTTTCCATGACGATACGAGGCCAAAACCTGTCATCCATAGGATCTGACAGCAATCTGTGAGAGACAAGTACACTTTGTACCGCCTTCTTGGTCGTCACAATACATTGGTAACCACTTTATTGCACCCGGAGAAGAAACCAAGCTGATGAAGACGACGAACGATGTTGGACTGCGAAGACACTCCTGAGCTGCCAAATGTCGAGCTATTGGTGCCGGCTTTCGTTGTCACAGGTCCGAGCACAATGTCAGTGTTGGTGTTAGCTGGATGTCCTGACCTCGTCTTATTTTAGAGACTGCTGTCTCTAACATTGAAACTCAATCGTTTTCGGATAGTGCTACTGACCACTCACTGTGTCGTTCAGCTGCACGAATTTCTATTGCTGCAGCGGCTTCGTTTAACACCTTTTACCAATAATAGCTTTGCAGCACTCGAACTGAACGTTTATGGATCCCCATCTCCTGTTCATCTGAAAATTCAGTGTGGTTCCGCACCAACAACACGCCATGCGCTTTGCATGTTGCACGCAGCTGAGTTGGTCAGCCGACGCTGGCACTCATTTCGCACAGAAATGGAGACCAAATATTTAGCGTAGCTCAAATCGTGATGAACTTTCGGCTGACCTTGGTAGGCGAAGCAGACACATATGGCGTAAAACCCGTTTGCCTGTGGTTGTAATCCAACCCACATCATTCTGCTCCGGAGCCGAACGCTTTCCCAATTAAGCTACACCGACGAAGTTTGTCGCTGCAAGCCTTTTTCGTCATGACATGCGCGTCACGTTTGAGGCAGATACGTCACATATATGCCCCTTCTTGAGAAAGTGCTAGGACGGAATCGTAGGTTTTCGATTCTGCCGGCAAACCACGCTTGAAGGACAGCTCAATGTAGAAGACAGAATTCTCATCAATTCCAGACGAAGTGGAGAACAAAAACCACACATTTTTCGAAGAACCCAACGGGCAGAGGATTCATTTTACGTTCAGGCGCCAATATGAAAACACAAATTTGCCGATGGAAGAAATCGAAACCGCATCCTTCGGCTCCGGAACAGAATGCTTTTCCAATTAAGCTACATCGACAAGTGCTTATATAAAACTTCTACTTGCCGTCTTGACATGTGCGGCACCTTTGAAGTAGGAACGTCGCACACGCAACATCAGTATGGAAACTTCCTGCTCTTGAAACATAAATGGCACTGGACTCGGTTAACGAAGTACCCTGGAAAAGGTATAAAAATCTGAAACTTAAAATTTCTCAAGAATTTCTGATTAAGTTTTAGTTTTAAAATTCCTTATATAACAGTGAAAAATCAAAATCCATTTTTCCAAATCCACCACAATTTAATTGCACATAATTTGATTATTCGGACAATATTAGCTTTTAACCCTTTAACGACCATAATATGTACAAACGCCCATAGACGCCATAAACGCCTGTCTAGTGTGAGTCAGATTTCTTATCCTTACTGATTCTTCAAATTTTCTCGACCTATGGGGCATGAGCAGGAGTCACCCTTAGTCACTATTGTTTTCATTAAAAAACAGTAGACAGTTTCGGGCTTTATGTAATTTAGAGGGATGCATGATTGTTGGGTCATGGTCGTTAAAGGGTTAAATCTGGAAGTTTTGTAATATTTAATAGTCCTATTCAAAGTTTAATTGATCAAAATTTAAATCTTGGCATTTTAAATTATTAGATGTGTACATTGTTTTATTTCTGAATAAGTTTCCGGTTTTGTGGAATTCACAAAGGGATTTCTAGTAAATTTTCTTCAGATTTCTTAATCAAATGTGTTACATAAAAATGATGACTACGTTTCTTTATCTGTATATCGGAGTATTATCTTTTTTTCATGACCTACAAATAGAAAAATATTTTATCGGAGACACTCCGTATAACCTTGGCTTTTAACGATATAAAATTTATTATTTGCTACCATATCAATCCTTGCATCATGTTGTTCCTCGAAACATAACCATGCCTGAAAATATCCTATACATTTCCAGATTTTCTAGTTATAATTTTTACTGTAATCAGCTGTAACAGCAAATTTGAATTCCTTACGATGCGTCTGTCTCTAAATTTGAAATAGAAAATTTTTGTTTTAGGTCAAACAACTGTTAGCGCGAGCAAAGCTCCCCATAGATATGCAAATATTCTTTTCGGGAGCAGAACGTTTCCACTGCGTGTGATTAGTATGATGACTTTCCTTCAAAAAGTAGATTAGAAAAAGTATTCTTATCTTAGAATAACGACTAATATGGTGTTGGTCATACACTGAAGAGCAATTGAATTAGAGATACCTGTTTAGTAACGTGTAGCACCACCTTTCGCCCTGATAACGGCGGCGATTTGTCTCGGCATGGACTCGATAAGATACCGGAAACGTTGGAAAGCCATACGTATCCGCGACCCCAGAACAAGCTCCCACAGTTCACGAAGATTTGATGGAGGGGAGTCATCTCTCTCGATGGCATCACAGATGTGCTCGATGGCATTGAGGTCAGGGGACCTAGCTGGCCAAGGAAGCAAGGTCACGTCGGTGGAGTGCTCATCCAACCATTCGGATACAATTCGGGAGCGATGGTACGGTGCATTGTCTTGTTGCAGGATGAGATCCCCAGTGGGGTGTTGAAGACGCACAAACGGGAGCAAATAGCCATCCAGAATATCCCGGTAACGTTGACCTGTGACGGACGATGTCACACGTACCAGGGGTCCCATTTCAGTCCACGTAAACAGTCCCCAGACAAGAATGCCACCCCTGCCAGCTTAAAGGGTACCCTGCTGGCAAGAAGGATCCATCGCTTCATGTGGTTTGCGCCGTACTCGTATCCTGTCATCCGCATGTACCAACGTGAATCTCGACTCATCAGTTCAGGCAACATTTTCCCACATGTCTAGGGTCCAGTGGCGATGTTCCCGCGCACATGCTAATCTTTGCCCCCCTGTGATAAGCGGTCAGCAGCGGTACCCTCGTGGGACGATGGCTTCTGTACCTCATAGCGAGGACGTAGTTCTGGGTATTGTGGCTACTTACACGTTTTTGTGCACCAGCGTTAAATTGCCGAGTGATTTCTTGCACTGTTGCCCGTCTATCCGATGTTACAATGCGAGCTAGCCGACGATGACCCTGCTCATCCACACGTTTTTGACCACGGCTGTTGTCCCTTGCAGGGATGGTTTTACCGGATTCGATGTACTCACGGTGCACCCGTGACACAGTGGCTCATGAAACTCCCAGTGCCTGCACGACTTCCGAGATGGAGTGACCCATTCGTCAGGCTTCGACAATTTGCGCACGATCAAATGCGCTTAGATCCTTCGTCTTACGCATACTGCGTCCGACTCTTACTGATTCCCGTCGCATCACTCCTTATATTGTCGGATCGCTGCATACGTCATGTCGTTTCCGCTTATAGGGTCGCCTACAGCGCCTCATTTGCATAACGCTAGCTGTCTCTAATTCAAGTGCTCTTCAGTGTACATTGCATGCTTATGAACAAGATACAGAGGGAGTTCCGAAGGTTTTGCAATATTTGGATCTCTTTATGTCTTCATACGTACCTTTACGACGAAAGATGACGAGCATTCAAAGTACAGGCCATCGTGTTGCACCGTCTTTAGCCATCTGTCTGCCAGTTCTTCGATTCCGCTGCGGTACCAGTTCTTGTCCTTCGAGGCGAAGAACTTCTTCACCCCAGCTGCAACCTCCTCCTAGTTGTTGAAGTGTCGCCTGCAAAGGAAGTGTGCCATGGACCTAAAAAGGCAAAAATCCGACCGGGCAAGGTCCGGACTATGTGCTAGGCGTGGCATCAGTTCGATGCCCTTAAGTTCCTGCAGTTTTGCTCGGGTCGTTCACGCGGTATGAGGCCGAGCGTTGTCCTTCTCTAGGAGAGCGCGCTTTCTCTTCACCAGTGCAGGGTACTTCTCCAAAACAGCATACATACGCGCCAGTTGTTCAGAGTAGAGGTTGGCGTTGGTGGTCCGACCGTCTGGAACAAATTTGTAATGGATTATTCCTCCGAAAGACCACCAGACGCAGAGCATCACCTTGTGCTCGAAGCGCCCACGTTTGGAAACAGGTTCAGGAATCTGGCCTGGGCTTAGCCACTGCCTTTGTGTGTTAGGATTACGGAAATAGATCCACTTTTCATCGCACATAACAATTCTCTTGTTCAAACGTACATCGCCTGGGTTTTCTAGGAGTTTCGTGCACACTTCCAATCAGAGGGTTTTTTCAGCTGACGTGAGTCAGTTCGTGAGGGACAATGCGGCAGCTCCTGTAAACCTTGCAGAGATCCTGAAGGTGACGAACCACGGTGCTCTGTGATATGCCCAGCTTGCTTGATAATATCAGAGTGCTGGTTGTCGGATTTGCCGATACGATCTGGCGCACGGTTTCCGAATTCACGGTTCGCGGCTTACCTGACCTTTGCCGACCCTCGAGGTTAATGTCGCCTGAGTTAACTTTCTTGAAACATCTGATTGCGGTGCTTATTGTCCACGAAAACTTCTCCTTTCGCATGACAAATGTTTCGTGTTGCTTGAGCAAAGTTTGGCCGAGTTTAAACTCGTAAAGCAAAAGTTTCCTAATTAGCCGGTTGTGGCTGTTCATCTTCTGGGAGTCCCAACCACAGACAGAACGACAACATCCAATGCTGTTCACAGCAACGACTACCACTTTATATTCCTTTCGACTGACTGCAGTGCCCGACTTGAACTCGTTTAAACACGTGACATACCAGCCCCAGCGCATGCGTTTATCCAAATATTGCAAAGCTTTCTACTCATCCTCTGTAGTATCCACTCGCTCACTGTGAAATACTCCGAATCATTTTAAATACTACGGAATCTTTACACCTGGTAATAATTGAAGACATGGCTATTCTTAGAACATATAACTAGAATATACAACTGATTATGAAGTTTACTTAGGAATAAAGCTGTTTTTTAATGTCAAATTTTCGGGCAGAACCCCTATCCTTCATCAGGACTACATCAGTACACTATTAAAAATTTGAGGATAGGTTACACCAAAACGTGGTGATACACCAGCTGCACGACTTTCTGAGAAAAGATGCTCCATTATGTGGTGCAAACAAAACCCAACAATATAGTGCAACCTTACACCACTTTATGGGTAAGGTTACAAAAAAATATGGTTGCACCATAAAATGGTGCAATTTTATAATGCAACATAAAATGATGCACCATTTTATAAGGCAACCTTACTCTACAATATGGTGCAAATTTGCACCACTTGTTGGTCTAACTTTTCCAAAATGTGGTGCAACTGGTGTAAGTCCAATTATTGGTGAAACGTATCACCAAAATTACATGTAGTCTTTTTACATCACTGCTTTATGGATAATATATTTTGAAAACATGGTTTCTGTGTAGAGTTCCAAAACGTTTGTGTTTAGTTCATCAATTTAGAAATAAAAGGTTCTTGTTTTTTTCCTTTTCAAACTTTTCTCGCATATTCAGAAGATTTTTGTGTTCATAGCTTATGTTAGCACATACAGTCTGAATTTCAAGATCAATACATTGGGCTAATGAATGCCGCAATTTGAGCTTGTTATACTACATTAGAAGCTACTTCCATGCGAACAAGCTCCTCAGAAAACTAAAACTGCATTGTCCTACACGTGGCTATGCACGTATATAACATCAGAAAGTTCAACGTGAAAACAATTATGTTAAGAACACCAGATATATACGTGCTACAAAATTTATTTTCATCACTTACCTTATTAACTTGAGTGAACACTTCCTTGAAATTTTCCAAACTCGCACTCACTGTGACGATGAAACCAACATGGCGGCACAACACAACATCTGTTTCCTTCGGATGACTTGATGACGAAGACGCATGCACCGTTTCCTTCACTGTCCCAAAAAGTGGTGCAAGATAACGCCGCTCTGACTGCATTTGGTAATTTGCACGAAAACTTGGTGCAAGCCAAACGTTTTCATGCACACTTTATGGTGCAAGTGTGAAAATCACACTAGGTCATGGTGTAAGTGTCAGATGCTGCACGACATTGTGGTACAACGTTGAACTGATATTTCTAACAATGCAAATGTTGCCAAAGTTGGGTTAAACTCCAACCTTTAAAATCGTTTAATGTAGTGCTTCTTCTTCTCTCTATTTCTAGACTTTCCAAGAGCTTTCTTTTGAAAAAGTGGTGCTGGTGTTAAATGCGAATGCGATCTCAGTTATGTGGGAGAGACAGGCAGCCAGCTTAAGACCAGACTGGCTGAGCATAAAGCAAGTACATGACTAACAAGACTGGACTGGAGAGACATGTTCAAGCTACTGAACATAAACTTCTCAGAGACTCAATAGAAGTCCTGGCTACTGAACATAAACTTCTCAGAGACTCAGTAGAAGTCCTTTTGAAGAGGTGGTGCTGGTGTCAAATGCGAATGTGATCTCAGTTATGTGGGAGAGACCGGCAGACAGCTTAAGACCAGACTGGCTGAGCATAAAGCAGCTACATGACTAACAAGACTGGACTGGAGAGACGTGTTCAAGCTACTGAACATAAACTTCTCAGAGACTCAGTAGAAGTCCTTTTGAAGAGGTGGTGCTGGTGTCAAATGCGAATGTGATCTCAGTTATGTGGGAGAGGCAGGCAGACAGCTTAAAACCAGACTGGCTGAGCATAAAGCAGCTACATGACTAACAAGACTGGACTGGAAAGATGTGTTCAAGCTACTGAACATAAACTTTTCAGAGACTCAGTAGAAGTCCTAGCTACTGAACATAAACTTCTCAGAGACTCAGTAGAAGTCCTAGCTACTGAACATAAACTTCTCAGAGACTCAGTAGAAGTCCTTTTGAAAAAGTAGTGCTGGTGTCAAATGCGAATGTGATCTCAGTTATGTGGGAGAGCCAGAAAGACAGCTTAAGACCATAATGGCTGAGCATAAAGCAGCTACATGACTAACAAGACTGGACTGGAGAGATGTGTTCAAGCTACAGAACATAAACTTCTCAGAGACTCAGTAGAAGTCCTAGCTACTGAACATAAACTTCTCAGAGACTCAGTAGAAGTCCTTTTGAAGAAGTGGTGCTGGTGTCAAATGCGAATGTGATCTCAGTTATGTGGGAGAGACAGGCAGACAGCTTAAGACCAGACTGGCTGAGCATAAAGCAGCTACATGACTAACAAGACTGGACTGGAGAGATGTGTTTAAGCTAGTGAACACAAACTTTTTAGAGACTCAGTAGAAGGTCTAACCCACCACCTTTCTTTTTCAAAAGAAAGCTCTTTGGAATTCTAGAAATAGAGAGAAGGAGAGGCACTACGTTAAACGACTTTAAAGGTTGGAGTTTCACCCAAGGTTGGCAACAGTTACTATAGTGTAGTCCTGAGGAAGGGTTGGAGTTCTGCACAAAAAAAATTTGACATTAAAAACATCTTTATTCCTTAGCAAACCCCATAATCAGTTGCATATTATATTTATTGAATCTTTGTTTAAAATATCAACTCAAAGATTCAAAGAAATCAGAAATCTAAAAGCACATTCGAAAGTTAAACTCTCGGAAGTCCATCATTAACGCACAGTGTGCACAATCTGTAACCCAAAAGCTACCAAGGAAGCACAATGAAATGAATTTCATCCTGTGGGAATGAATATTCATAACCAGCATCCGTGAAAACGGAACTTTGAATTAGACATGGAAACTTTACCAAACACATGTTAAATAATACCCAGCTGGCCACCCAAAATGCAACACCAAGAAGGACACGAGATAGCAAAGCCAGGTTTACTAGACACATAACAACAGATACAGAGATGAAACGATTGAGCTTACAGGCCCGTGCGACTTGCGGAACACGCAGACATCAATAGTTCGTGTGGCCCCCATGGCTGGCAATAACGTCCGCTACACGCCGCGGCATCGAACGAAAGAGGCTTTGGATGTGGGCTTGAGGTATGTCGGTGCAGGCTGCTTCAACACGTTGCCACAGTTCATCAGGCGTAGCCGCGGGTGGTGCTTGCCGGACCACTCGATTGCAGATCAGCGACCAGACGTGTTCGATGGGCGACATATCGGGGGAACAGGCTGGCCACGGCAGCAGTGACACCTGGTGGGCCGTAAAGAATTGTTGCACGATGCGTGCCACGTGCGGGCACGCATTGCCCTGTTGAAACGTGGCCGCTGGCAGGTACTGCAGGTAAGGGAGGAATACAGGCTCCAAAACGTCAGAGATGTAGCGGTGGCTGTTAAGTGTACCGGCGATGTGTACCAGAGGTGTGCGGGTGTCATATGCAGTTGCGCCCCAAACCATAACGCCAGGCTACGAACCGGTATGCTGATGCCTAATGCAGGCGTCATACAGTCTCTCGCCGCGGTGCCGCCACACGCGGATCCGACAATCGTGGTGTTTGCAGGCAGAAGCGGAATTCGTCGGAGAAGACAATGTCGTGCCATTCCGTAGTCCAAGTGTGGCGTTCAACGGCCCACTGCCGCCGCACTCGCCGGTGGTGTAACGTCAATGGTAATCGGAGCAATGGGCGCCGTGCGACAAGACTCCTCTCCGGCTGACGACTTCGAGCGGTACGGGCTGACACAGGTTGTTGCACAACACACCCTAATTTCTGCGCTAACGTTCCTGATGTGGCGGTGCGAGCCATCAGTGCCCGCCGGACAACATGCCGGTCCTCTTGTTCGGTGGTGTGCCGCGGCTGCGGCAATCGCTCACGTCGGTCCGTCCGTCCCTCCTTCATCCACCGAATCCATACTCGCCTCACTGTGGCTGGATGTCGTCCCACACGGGCACCGATGCCTCGGTATGATAAACCGTTGTCGCGATAAGCCACTATTCGTCCTCTGTTGAACTCCAAAACGTGCTGGAATGACTGCCGTATTCTACGGCTAGGCATCAATAAGCTTCCCACGCGCAGTTACGGCAGCACAACAAACTTCCACTACTTACAACCCGAATTCTGTGCACCCTTTTTATAGTGCTTCTCGGTGGCGTGCCGGGCGCACATGATTTGCATATGCCCTGCAATGCTAGTCGTTTACATGTCCTCTCGCGGGCAACGCATGCTGCGAATTTCAGGCCAATAGGATGATTCCTTCTTGGTGTTGCATTTTGGGTAGCCAGCAGTGTATAAATTCCAGCGTAAATCTGTAAAAATGAAGTGTAACTTCGCACAAATATTTAATACAGTATCGTTAAGAATGTGTAAGATCTAAAAATATTGAACTGCGATCTCATAAACAAAGTCTAGCTAGCACAGATGGCAGCGGAATTTTGAATAACGAACAAAAAATTAATAACCACCTTTGAAACACTATTGGTGCCAGTGTACAATAAAATTATGAATAGTAACAATCATATTCGGCCGCCCTGGTGGCGCAGTGGTCTAAGCGATGGCCTCTGATCATTCGTCCGAACGGGGTCCGGGTTCGAATCCCGGTGAGGCATGGATGTTGTGCTTGTCTTACGGCACTGGCTCTCTCCCTTCCCTGGAACCAGTGACCCTAAATTAGGGACGGGCGACTGCTTACAGCCCATTGAGTAGCTCACGGTGGCCGTTATACCTCCAATAAAAAAAGTTGTATTCGAAACAGCAGGTACAATGATATTTGAAATAATGTTATTTTCAGACATCCTGCACATGATTTATTTAAATACATATACTGTTTTGAACGGAAGAACATACATACTATCGAATAATCAAAACAAAAGCTCCAGTCATAAAGATATTCCTAAGAGAATAGCATTCTTGTTCCTTCATTTTTCTTTACCTCAGCTTCAAACCGTACCCTCGACCCAGTTTGAATGATGCCTCAAGGTCTGCTAATGGGTTATCAATCTCTTGTGGCAAGTAGAAATAGAAAAATCTTTGCAATGGCGTTGGATCTAACATTTTCTGCCAGAGAGGAGGAAGAAGAATCATGGTAAGAGGCAAGACATACCATTTCGTTTACTGATAAATATTTCTTTTTCTGCCACGAAGGATCATAAAGCTCCTTTCCTCTTACCGAATCAATCAGTCAATTTCTCCTTCTATCTGGAGTCTTAAGAAAAAGTGGGAATCAGTTCTTTCGTTAAGAAATACGTGCGCTTGTTATTAAAGAGTAGATGTTGACGAACCAGATTTCCCTCAAAGCTCCCATTTTTTTGCACCACCTGTCCCTTCGCTCACATCATACTTACGAAATAATCTTACATTCATATTCCATAATTTTACTGTGATGTCCGTAATATATTGCTTTTCTGATAAAGAAATGCAATTACTCAGAGAATCTTGTAACAAACAAGATCATTACATTTCAAAGTGCGTACCATCTAGTTCAAGTATTATACACATCTTTCTGCAAGGTGTTCAATCCCTACAAGGTATCATGCCTTCGGCTAACGAGCAAAGAACTGTTGACATCTAGCATTTGATGTCGCCTGAATCAGAGAAGTACCTACCACGAAGAAAATGAGCCACCGTCTGACACAAGTGATAAACAGAACAGGGCAATGTCGGGGATAGGGCAGGATCGCCATTTTATCAAGCTCCTGAAGCTTTGCCCAGGTTCTAATGGCGATAAGACGCTTGCAATTGTCCTGTTGAAGAAGCCATGAAGAAGCCCCCGCTTTCGGTTGGCTAAATAAGGGTATCGTTGTTTCAGATTGTTCAATTTCCCATATAGATGGTTGTAATACAGTTCAGTGTTGGTAGCCCGGCCTTCCGGAACGAACTCAAACTGGATCATACACTCGTATTTCTACCATACACACAGCGTCACCTTCTTTTCGAAACTTCAGTATTTGCAGGGAAAGTATATTTGGTTCACCTAAGTGCAACCAGTAGTCAGATGTGTCTGTATTACGGAAGTAGGTCCACTTCTTAACCCCAGTAAATATCCGCTTGGTTAACTCAATGTCACGTGCATTCTTAATAACTTTCTTGCAGACTTCGACGTTTCGTTCAGCCTGAGTTTGATTCAATTCGAACAGCAACTAACACCATCTTGCGTAAAGTTTTCACAATTTGTGCAAGTCGACATTGATGGTGAGTTTGGAATCTTCCACTTCAGCACGCAATTTACCGCTGCTGGTTTGTGAATTTTATTCAACAGCAGCGAGCAGGTAGTTCGAATCAAATATAGAGAGACTTACTAAACCATTTTCCCTCACCTAGCTCAGGCCAGCAGCCAAAACATTCTTGACCCATATTTGCCCTGTACAAGTGGCAGCAACACCTTTGCCTTCGTCTAATTTTCGGCCTGTTTCAGCCACTTTAAATTCTTGCTTCCAGTAACGAGCGAAGTACTTTTTGGAGCAACAGATTCAAAATTCAAAATTCGGCTCTTCAAGATTTCGAAGCATGATCAACAGTAGAAGCAGAAATATTATCTTCATCTTGGGTTTAGAAGAAGATGAAAAATATATTTTCTAAATGTCTTTCTAGCCATAAATTGCAACGATTCATTAGATATTATAGTGTACTATCAACCAACAGCGATTCCGAACATCATTCCGCCGAACTCTGCAAACACGAAGCCTTACAAAACCGCTGTATTCAAATCATAAAAGGGCAGTACTCTAAACGAATGCTCAATAGGTAGATTAAAATACAGGATGATTGTAAGCTCGTTCAACAAAACAAGACGAGTGATAATACACATCAAGACGAACAATATTTTTAATGGAACCTAGGGCCGCATTTCACTCCTAATGCCAGAAAATAGTAAAGTTACATATCCACGTTGAACCTCTATATATCCACGTTGAGCCTTTACATATCCACGTTTAGAAAGTTACATATCACGTTGAGTGAAAACAAAGAGACATACCTAATTTATGAGTTGCACATTTCAAATCGCATCAGAGAAAGACTCAAATGAGCTGTTCAAACTGGCGTCGAACAGCGTTGTTACACCGCCCACACCGGCGAATGAAGGACTGTCTCACTCTCTCGTAGACTCCCGGTGTGGTATTGACCTTGTTTTGCAGCAACAGCTATTCGCGCGACGAGATCTTCCAGAGCGTCCACAGGTGTCTCGTACACCAATGTTTTTATGTGCCCCTAGAAGAAGACGTCCAGTGGATTAAGGTCCGGGGATCTTGGAGGCCAAGCCACAGGTCCACCGCGTCCAATCAACCGCCCGGGATACGTCACATGTGTAGTCCTGCATACCCTTCACGTATACGTCAATTCTCATGTGATGTTCGCACGGTAATATCGCTGAACGGGTTCGGCTGTGTTTTTAAATGTTTGCTCCTCATCGTGTACGCACTTGTGCAGCGCACCTGATTTGCATCATGTGCTTCTCATGCACTGGTTGAAACTCCGTGTGCCTGCTTGACGTTTTTCGTACGTGCTTCTTTCTTGCAGTAGGAGTGAAATGTCGCCTGGGCTCTATTGCAAATATTGTTCGTCTTGATGTGTACGATCTCCCCTCTTGCTTTGTTGATGGAGTTTACAAACACCCTGTATAAAGAGATTTTCAACATAAAAAAAGGAAGGAATCTCAGCAGGTTTGTAGGAATAGGAATTACGTGTCCTATTTCAAAATGTGAAAAGGACCCTGTTCAAGGACAACCAAAGGAATTTGCCGGCAGCGTTTCTTATGTACTTTAACTCTCAGTCTGTGTCAATAGTATGATGAAGAAACGTTGCATTGAAATCGCATTCAAGCCATCAAGATGTAGTGATAAATAGCCAACAACAAACACCACAAACACAAACGAAGATTATGTTGCATGGGTCTATAACATTTACACAAATTTGCCGATAAAGTCCTACGTTGGCATGACGAAAAGACCTCTATATATCTGAGGTAAGGAGCATGTGAGGGACATTCGGAGAGGGAGCAGAATATTTGATTTAGCAAAAGGAGTTCCCCGTGATAATTTGTAAATGATCTGCAGGATATGCATCCTCTCCTCCTGGAAACTATGCAAACTAGCTACACAAAAATACGCCAATGAACAAACTCGTTTTTCCAGGAACCTGAACAAAAACACACATTAACAGCCAAAGCAAACCGGAGATATATGAACTAGTAGTGCACCAAAATGAAATTCGTCACTGTTGCTAGTAATGAACTGGTGGGATTGAAAGAAAATGATGGATCACATTGAGATCCATGGGTAATGGCAGGAACTAAAACTGAGGGACCAAAATTAGTCGTTTAAAGTTATGCCGATATTAAAGAACTGTGTAGCTTCGCTTCTATTGTGGTTTCGAGCGTTAAATATTTCTAGAAAAGCTCAAATACATTTTACAAATATTTCTAGAAACGCTTAAATGCCATATTATAAGTCAATTTTAACGATATTTTCAATATGTTAAACTTTTAGCTGTAATATATACCAAACTGAAGAAGTCACACATTTGGAATAAAATTTTTAACAGCGTCTATTCCGGCATGAAGAAGTCGCCCCAGGAATGAAATTTAAAAGAGTGCCTGTCCCAAATCTGGAGCTGTAAAACACATTGAATGAAATTTAGAACAGTGTGTATCCCAAGCTGAAGAAGTCACACACCTGAAATGAAGTTGGAAGAGCGTCTGTCTCAAAACGAAGATGCTAAAAAATTGGAAAAGAGTTCAGCACAATGTCTACCCCAAACTGAAAAATTACACACTTGGTATGAAGTTCTAAAAATGTCTTTGCGAGCATTCATATTTGCTAGTTTTGAAAAAAACTCTTCAGTTGCATTTATTTTAATTAAAAGAAGGGAAAATATTGCTTCGATGACTTTGAAAGGAGATCCCAAAAAAGAAAGGATGTGAGAACATACGTGTGTAGGTAGATACGTCGCTCAGTACTTATGTGGTCGGAGAGTTTCACAACCACCATGTGCAACTCAGTGGCCCACAAGCAGTCGTTCGTCCCTAACTTAGGGCCAGTGGTTCCAGAGTAGAAGCATTTCAAAAGTACTCTATCCATGTTTCACCCAAAATTCGAATGCCGACCTGTTTCAGAGGAATATTTAGAAACTAATCCATCGTACCACGTGGACCCAACGGGCGGCGTTGGTCAGTGCATCAGTCAGTGGTATTGAGCGCCTTTCGAAGAATGGGCTGGTCACCGACGGACCCCCTCCCCTCCCAGCGAAACAGCATTAACGAATGACCGGTATTTAATCCCAACAGCGACGAAGCTCATTATAAGCGTGGACCGCAGGTGGCCTTGTGGTCAACGTTAACGACAGCCACGGAGGAACTTCAGGTTCGATCCCGGGCAGGTGCAAACGCTTGAACCACTAAATATCTGTCGTGCGTCGGATGGACACGTTAATCCGTCGTATCCTGGGTACTGCCCCCCCCCCAGTAGTAAATAAGGGCATCTTCCTCCCGCCTTCCACCTTGTTTCCGTGCCACTCTCCTATCGGGCACTCTAGCCCAAACCTCGTAGCTTCCTATTTCTAAGGGTTGTTCAAGGCCTGGGGTAAGACCCTCCCTTCCTAAAATCCTCTATATATGATCTTATCTGATCATTCTAAGGGGTCAGCAGCCGTAGCATTTCACTTTTACGATTTAAGTTCCCTGAAAGTTTCTACATTAAAATCGTTATTTAAGGGAACCCGTACTCTGAATTCAAATAGCCCATTTTGTAGGAAGACTATTTGACCACCGAATGATACAGAGGCGAGACCTAAAGTGGGGCTATTTAGAGAAGTACGGGACCTTAGTTTCTTTTCATTGAAAAATATTTTGTCGGATTCAATGAACATCCTCATAAACCCACAACAAAAACTAAGCTGATGGTTTTCTTTAAAGTGACCATAACAGGATAATTGAGTGGCAAGCGAGGTCCTATTTATCTTATCATAATTGAACCTTCCTTGAAAAACTAACAGAGAAGAATGAAGACTATTCAATCGCTTCCAATAACAATCTATTAGTTAAAATCTTCGCGCCCGGAGAACGCATGTAATGTTAAACACAGAAATATAGAATTTAATAAATCTGGAATGAGTAGATTAACAAAGTTCAAATTACAGGGTGTCTTATTAGGTATGTGCAAAAACAATGCCTTTGAAACGTGTCGATAAATTTCGTAACACAGATGTCATATTTAGTCACATTTTAGTTGGGCAAGACAGGCGGTGGAGTGATAAAGGCATAGAATCATATAGAGAAAATACAGACATCGGGCGAAATCGATGTCCCATTCGAAAGGTATTTCCCGAAATTTGAGGATCTTTGATACCAAACGCTAACAATTCTTAAAACTAAGCATCCTGTAGCGAAAAAAATATTTCAGCACTATCTTCGCGAATAAATTGCTGAATCTAAATTATTCACAGCAATTTGAACTTGTGAAAACACAAGTTTGTCGGTGACGGGGATTGAAATGACGCCCTCCAGTTGTTCTAACCGACGAAACTGCACACACGAATCGTATCGCTGTACATTTGTCGTCTTGGCATGTTCTTCACCTCTGTTGTACATCACAAACTGTGTACATATTGAATTTCCTGTAGTTTTCTGATCACCATTCAACATTTTCTCAAAATGCATGGAAATTATATCTTCCTGGAGCGGGAATCGAACCCGAATATCCTAATTTCCGCTCGGTGGTGTAACGGATAGCGTACTCGAAATGACATCGAGAGATGTGGGTCCGATTTGGGAGTCGTAATTTTCAATTATTCTGCGGAGATGGAGATTAGAAAACTACAGGTAATTCAGTACACAGTTCTGATTCCTGTCGGTAATCTGGTGAATTTTCCATGAATATTTATGAAGAATATTTCTTCCTTAGTTTCTATAGCCGATCTCAGTCCGCCCGATGCTTGTCTAATAGTAGCCAGAGATCGTAGGCTAGAAAAAATTTCAATTTAGCCGTGCCAAGATTTTCTGAATTCGGACTCAGTCGCAAACTGTGGCATTTAATTTCGAACCTCCATATTATTCCATTCCTTTTAGAGTACATAAGTGATAAGAAAAAGCTTTTCAGGCGGTCTAAAGTAAAGGCTAAAGAAAATTTTCCTAATATAATTTTAGATCTAACTGTGCACGCAAACGCTGCGTTTCCATTCAAAAGAAGCTGTTTATGCATCTCTAAGCTGACATACATACGCCCTGCAGGGTTGGAATGTTACGCTTAAAAAAATGTGTATTTATGTCATAAATGTTTAAAATGCAATAAATTCGAAACTTGCTTTAAATACAATAAAAAGATAGGAATAATTACAATGTTACTCGAGTTCTCAGGCTAACAGCGACACGTGCGTAGTTACTGGCGACAAACCAAACGAGGTCTCCATATTACGTTTTTCATTTCTTCTATCCTTTCCAACGACACGCCGACATCACACACAGCCAACGTGTTGCTTCCTAATGATATTTAAGATGCAACACTGCGAACGTGTAGTATCCTAAATATCAGAGAAAGAAACTTAATAAAGAACGTCTTGAGGTGGTGGAAAATTTTATGCTGCACAATTTCAATGCTGCCGGTATCACAGGCTACCAATATAGAAATCGTGTCGAAATATTTGTTAGATTACTTAGAAAAGAAGTTCGAAATCCAGCAACATTTTGGCGTTTTTTCTAAAATACATCACAAAGAGCTCGCGAAATTAGCTATTAGACTACTCAGCATACCAGCATAGCTTGAAAAGTTGCTCTCTAACTGGCCATACATTCATAACGCAACAAGAAACCACCTAAGGTTTGAAAATGAAGAAATTGCGTGACGTGCCTGTCGCGCAGGACGCACACCAGATAAAGGTAGATAAGAGTGAGATCACATGACACTGAATAGCACGTGGACCTCCGGAGCCGAGAGTTGTGGCTTCGAATCCCTCCCCTGGCAAAAAAATTGAGACATTTACCTCGTTATATTGGCGCCCAAAATTCAATACCGACCTGGCTGATAGGTTTCTCGCAATGGCGTGATGTTCTTTCCACACCGCGAGATAGGGAAAATGAGAATCCCTTCTTCAGTACGTCAAAAAATAAATCAGCGTGATGCTACGTTCCACACACCAAATTGTCTCGGATTTCTCAAATGCACGTTCTTCATGGGATGACTGTCTACAGCGACCCAAGGTCCCGTTTGACCCGTGGGCCATAACCCCTGCCCTCTTTCTGGTGGGGAAATGTGACGTGCCTCCCACCAGGACGCATATCAGATAAAGGCAGGTAGCTGTGAAAGTCCATGCCAGTGTAATACACTGAAGAGCAATTGAATTACAGACAGTAGCGTTATGCAAATGTGGCGCCGTGGGCGGCCCTGTAAACGGAAACGACATGACGTATGCAGCGATCCGACAATATAAGGAGTGATGCGACGGGAATCAGTAAGAGTTGGACGCAGTATTAGTAAGACGAAGGATCTAAGCGCATTTGATCGTGGGCAAATTGTCGGGGCCGGACGAATGGGTCACTCCATTTCGGAAATCGTGCAAGCACTGGGATTTTCACGAGCCACTGTGTCACGGGTGCACCGTGAGTACATTGAATTCGATAAAACCATCCCTGCAAGGGCCAACTGCCGTGGATGAGCGGGGTAATCGTCGGCTAGCTTGCATTATAACAGCAGATAGACTTGCCACAGTGCATGAAATCACTTGGCAATTTAACGCTGGTGCACAAAAACGTGTAAGCAGCCACACCATCCAGAACCATCTTCTCGCTATGGGGTACAGAAGCCATCGTCCCACGAAGGTACCGTTACTGACCGCACATCACAGGGTGCAAAGATTAACATGGGCGCGTGTGCATCGCCACTGGACCCTAGACATGTGGGAAAATGTTGCATGGACTGATGAGTCGAGATTCACGTTAGTAAATGCTGATGGCAGGATACGAGTACGGCGCAAACCACATGAAGCGATGTATCCTTCTTGACAGCAGAGTACTCTTCAAGCTGGTGGGGGTGGCTTTCTTGTCTAGGGACTGTTTACGTGGACTGAAATGGGACCCCTGGTACGTGTGACATCGTCCTTCATAGGTCAACGGTACCGGGATATTTTGGACGACCATTTGGTACCGTTTGTGCGTCTTCAACATCCCACTGGGGACCTCATCCTGCAACAAGACAATGCACCGTACCATCTCTCCGGAATTGTATCCGAGTAGTTGGATGGACACTCCACCGACGTAACCTCGCTTCCTTGGCCAGCTAGATCACCTGGCCTCAATCACATCGAGCACATCTGGGATGCCATCGAGAGAGATGTTCGAGGCTCTGACCCCTCCATCAAATCTTCGTGAACTGTGGGAGCTTGTTCAGGGGTCGTGGATCCGAATGGCTTCCCAATGCTTCCGGTGTCTTGTCGAGTCCATGCCCAGACGAATCGCCGCCGTCATCAGGCCGAAACGTGGTGCTACACGTTACTAGATAGGTATCTCTAATTCAATTGCTCTTCAGTGTAGATTACGGGTAATTTATGCAAAATATTTATAATGTAAGTTACGCGACCAACCCTGATATCAAGGGTATATGATGTTATAAATTCAAAGAATGTCCTTCTGTTAGGGTCGTCTCAACACCAGCTGACAGACTCGGAAAAACAAGCACGATGTTTCAGCGCTTTCTCAGTTTTTGGTCACAACAATTGAACCCTATGTTTCATTTCTTAGTAGCTGTATAATAAGGTGGTAAAGTTAACAAATGCCGAGAAAGTGCATGTGACTAACTCACTCCGACCTGCATTCTTAAACGTGATAGGGAAAACGCCGGACTAATAGCTTTCTCTATTTGTTTTTCTCTCTGTCAATTCATTAGAGAGCAGTAAAACCAAATGCAAGAATGCGGCCCTTTTGCATGAAAGGTCTAAAGCACTGAAATCTGTCCTTTCGATAAAAGTAGGCAATGGTGTGAGGCCGAGATGAAGCACGGGTTGTACGTTTGGCCTATAGCCCTGATTCTTTGAACTATTGGCCGTGATTTAGTAGCGGTTGACTGCTTACAGCTCTGCGTTACTTATGGGGGTCACAAAATGTTTAATTATATACTATAGCTTTCTTTTCGTATTTTTTTGTTTGGCTCCTTGTGTTATGTGCCTGGAATTAGCTCCATGCCAGGCATGGTACGGGTGCCGTGTGTTGCCGACCCGCGGCGCAGAGACTGCGATGAAACTCCCTACAGAACATTTTCAATCCCTAAGAATTCATTATCAAAGTTTCATTACATTAATAATTTTATGATTATTCTTGACAGTCAAATATATAATGCTTTTCACTCTAAGTGTAACACATCAATAAGTGTATGTGTATCTAGTTAAAACACAGGGTGCCCATAAATGAGGTATATAACCAATCATAAAAGTTTAAGGTAGTAATCTTAAAAACACGATAATTAAAACAGTAACAAGCTTCCGATGAAGTGAAGAACTTATTGAATGTATAAGTTAAATGATTAAAAGGTTAAACTAAAGCCATAGGAACTTTCGGTCTTCCTAAAGACCATCATCAGATGGAAGAACTAACAGTACTTCCGTCTGAGTACATGGAATTACTTAAGTATTAAGAGTACATGGAAGTACTTAAGTATTAAGAGTAAATGGAAGTACTTAAGTATTAAGAGTACATGGAAGTACTTAAGTATTAAGAGTACATGGAAGTACTTAAGTATAAAATACTTCCATCTGATGATGGTCTTTAGCAAGAACGAAAGTTCTTGTGGCTTTATTTTAATCTTTTAACTTATACATTAATTCAGCAAGTTCTTCGCTTCATCGGAAGCTTGCGTACTGTTTCAATTATCGTGATTTTAAGACTGCCACTTTAAACTTTTATGATGGACTCATCCCGCACGAGAACCTGATGTCTTGAGGTATACAATTCCCGTATGCTATTGAAAAGAAAAACTACAATAAGTAACGACTTAATTTTAATGTCAAAAACCATGATAACTGTTAAAGTATTTTTTAAAACGTCAGTAGATCTCCATGTGTGCTCCGTTGGCTGCTCTCAGGATGTCTAAATGATAGTCCAGTTTGACCCACGTGCGCTGCAGAATGTCAGGTGTAACAAGGTGGAAGGGTAAAGTAATGCGTTCTTTGAGCTCAGTGATAGATGTAACCTTTTTCTTGTATACAATGCTCTTAATAAAGCCCCAAAGAAGCAAATCGCATGGGATAATATCGGGAGGACGGGATAGCCATGCCGTCAGATACCCAAGTCCAGTCCAACTCCAGGGAGAATGGTGGTCTAAAGATCTGCGTATATCCAAAGACCAGTGTGGAGGCGCTCCATCTTGATGATCCATGATTTCTTGAATAACGTGGAATTGCGAACTGTTCTAACATGGCCAGGTACGTTATGCCAGTAACGGTTGGTTTAGCAAAGAAAAAGGGCCCTATCACTCTCTCTTCCATTAGGCCAGCCCAGATATTAAACTTCGGGCTGACTCTCGCGTGTGCTGCGACCACATGGGGATTTTCCGTGCCCCAGATTCGGCAACTATGTTTTTCACTCTGCCAGAAACATGGAATGTCGACTCATCGCTGAAACACATCCGTGCAATGCGTGTGTGGTCTTCGTCAATGCGATTAAGCATATCTACCGCACATTATTTTCGATGTGGTTTGTGGTTGATCCTTTGGTTGATGTTTTTGCACTAATTGCACTTTACATGCGTCGACGTTTATGCAGAACCTTGTGAACCGTTGCTCGCGGTGTTTCGAGTTCACGACTGGAGATCGGACGGACTTATTCGAGCTCCTTAGATAAGCCTTACGTTCGTCTTCCACCTTTTCGTCCGAAATGGAACGTCTCCCAGTGATTCTGCCTTTCAAGACACTTCTTGATGCTTTGAATTTATTTACCCATTGTTCGATGCCCCTTCGTGTCGGCGGCTGTCTTTTGTACCCCGTGCTGAACTTACGCTGAACTGTTGCTAGAGATTTTGACTACGCAACCAAAACACACATGCAGCTTTCTCCATAGGGGAAGCCATGTCTGTTGTATTCCGTGTTTGACGAGTTTTTTCATCACATGAGACATTTGGCACCATCTATCATTTGATTTAACAATTTTTAACACTTGTCATCTCTTGACGATTAAAGTACGTTTTTTTTCTACCGTATTTTTAATAGCATAATAGCATGTGCATATAGTATGTTCAATATATATATATGTTACCGCTAAAGTGCAGAAATCAGTTATTCTACAGATTATCTAGGTAATGTGCAGATTAACTAGGGTGATCCGTTAAAGTGACGAAAATTGTTTCATTGCTCAAATTACCTAGGTAATCTGCAAATTACCTAGATAATCGGCACATTACCTACTAGGCACTCGTTAAAGGGAAAATAAGATCTTTGCTGGAACAACAGCAACGTTTCTGTACGCTTAAATTAACATAATGTTATTTATTCATTTTTTAATATATAAAGAATCGAGTTAATACAATAAAACAATCGACAAATTTGTTGATAGTATCAATCATCAATCAATTAAAAAACTATAATAGAAAGAATCAAACGGTTTAAAATATTATTATAAAGAAGTTTTCGAAGAATCGTTTCTTCATTTTACTCACCAATTCAGTGCTTGCTTGCATACTAGGAGTTAAATTTGTCTGCTTTAAAAAAAATCACGACACAAATTCACGCGCTAACAGGCAGAAACGAATTTGAAAACAGAATTAGCTATGCTACGCACTGGCAGCCGACGCCAATTATGAGAAATAAAAGACACCGTTGACGACTAGACGCTGGTGAAACGAAACTAAAAGTGGAGGGAGAGGGGGAAGGTGTAGGGAAAGGAAATGAGAGAAACAAACTTTTGAACTTTAACGATACTTAAGCCGTTAATGTGCACATTACCTAGGTAAAATGCGGAAAACTCTTGATTCCGCACGTTAACGGAGCAAATCAGTTAATCTGCAGATTAGCTAGGTAATGTGCACATTAACGGCTTTCGAGCTTTAGCGGTAACACACACACACACACACACACACACACACACACACATACATATATACATTTATATATATATAATTGGCTGATCTCAAAGTATATTGTGGTGGATGGTGATAGACTGATCTTCCAGTTCCGTTTTGTCTTTCCCCACACAGCATTACTATTTCCCTTTCCTGAAAATCCCTTTTGTAGTTATTCCTCACACTTCATGCTCATACAGAACCCAAAACTTACATTAATAGGATGGGAAATTGTGGAAACTAGGGGAATGTCAACCAGTGGTGACAGCAATTTTTCCAGCGATACCATAAGAGCAGAATGCGCTCTGACCTTTGAATCCCCTCTCCAGAGAAACACTTAACACAGGAGTCCTGAAATTCCTCCATTGGCATCTCTATGTTTGAACTCTGCCAACGTAGCTCTTCCTATTGATTATTTTCCCTCGTATTTCGGGGTTTAACGATCCTAATGAGCAACAAGATCTTCCGGCCCAAATTTACAGCCATTACTTAAACGAAAGGGACAGAGCCAATGTCACACGACACGTACAATAAAGTCCGATTCCAGCTACTATCCAGAAGCTCTTGCCTCCCTCCCGTTTGATTCTTATGACTTTTAATTCTGACTATTGGAATCGACGCAGTACCGGTGGTCAGTAATTGTAGGGGTAGATTTTCAGCTATTCGTCCAGCTGGGCCTACGTTTAAGATCGAGATGAGGCATAGGAGATGTGTTTTCTGTGTGGCCCTTTATATGTCCTTTTCCTCAAACCAGTGGCTGTAAATTGCGGCGGATTTTTTTTTATTTTGATTGAGTATTTAACGATCACCGTGAGCAACGCAGTGAGCTATAAGCAGTCGCCCGTCCCTAATTTAGGGCCACTGCCTTCAGGGCAGTTAGAGAACCAGCACCGGAAGAAAAGCACAACATCCATGTCTCACCGGGATTCAAACCAGGACCCATCTTGGACGAATGGCCAGAATCCATTGCTTAGACCACTTCACCACCGCGGCTGCTCGGAAAGTTTTTATAGCTTTTAGAGATGCTCATGGCTGTCGTTAAGCATACACAAAAAAAATAATAAAACTCACCGACTACAACTGGCAGAAATGGTTATTGTTGGTTCTTAACATATTAATGACCTTTTTTATCGAAACAATCCGATTAAAAGCAACACCAAATAACTCGACAAATAATTTTAAAAACATTTTTTTTTGCTCCGTTTCTTCTGTTTTCTGCATGCTTGGTTCTTCCGTACTGACATTTTGCATTTTAATCGAAATATTCGAGCATCTTAGGAAGTAGATAATCTTGATATCTCAAATTGAAGTACTTCGTGAAAGAAATATGACATTACGCCATATAATACAAATTTTGAAGATGACAATCCGATTTTTGGCGTAAATGTGACAAGGATGGTAAGTCAGATAATATCCAAAAACTTGAAAATTTTCATCGTCCTGGAGCGGGACTCGAACCCGCGTCTCCCAGAAAACGCCCGGGTATGCTAACCACTTCACCACCCAAAACGACCAAGTTTCAAGTTTCCGATCAATTTGAATATAACCATCACAGGATTCTCTAGTCGAAGCAATCGACATTCATATTTTTTCGGATATTATCTGACTTACCATCCTTGTCACATTTACGCCAAAAATCGGATTGTCATCTTCAAAATTTGTATTCGAATACCTCGATTTATGCTCAAACTAACAGATTCTTATTCACAGGAGTTTTCAAGATAATTTCAAAACAGGAGATACCCTTGATTTCCTCACTAAAGTCGAATGAAAAACAACCCTGCGTACACAGAATTTCACGATAATTCATTCTATGCTGGTATAATCATCATGATTGAAAAAAATAAATGCTAGGCACACCAGGTTGTTTCTATCACTATGTCTAACAGGGCTTGAGTTGCGTCGAAGCCAATGTGAATCTCAGAGATCGAACAGTTCTGTTAATAATTGGACTGGCGTCACTTGAGGTAAGAAAATCAGAAATCACGCAGAAAATCATTTCCTGCTTCTGACATAATCCAGACAAGGAAAATGAAACATACTTGATAACAGTCCACTGAGCATATGTGTTATACGAGAAAAGTTGACCGCACTAATATTTATTCTTTTGCGGTGGCCAGGTGTTCAGCACTAGTGTATTATATTACATCAGTATACAGATAGAACTAGAAAGAAAACTGAGGTGCACACCACTGCCATAGGGCCCTTGAAAACTGAGGCTTGCTACATTGAACAGTGGATGAATGGTTGTAGAGTTGGACAGTTACTACAGCAACTGCGGATTAGAAGAGTGTAGCTGTAAGTTGAACAGTTACTACTGCAACACCGGATTAGAAGAGTGGAGCTGTAAGTTGGGCAGTTATTACTGCGACTGCAGATTAGAAGAGTTGAGCTAAAAGAAAAACTTACCTAATACTACCACTGCGCAGTGGACAAGTGGAACTGAAAAGAAACTAAAGAGCGTATCGGCTTCCACTGTGAAGTAAACAGACAAAAGAACAAAGACTCATACACCTACTACTTACTCCCTACGCACAGTGGACAAGTACAACTCAAAACAAAACAGATCCGCATACTACTGTCATTGCGCAATGAACGTGTAAAAGTTGAAAAATAAAACCCGAAAGCTAAAGCACGGTTATTGCGCACGCAGTAGAAAGGTGGCTAAAGAAAACCCGAATGCTTATCACTGACAATACGCAGTGATCCGGCAAAACTCGAAAGAAAACTAAGATGCTTAAACCGCTACTGTAGTTCACTGAGAAAGTGAAAATGGAAAGAAGACTCAAGCCCACACAACTTCAATTGCGCAGTGGGCGGATGGAACTAAAACTAAAAGCAATGTGCACTGCCATTACGCAGTGGATGAGTAAAACTGAAGATAAATTAAGGTGCATACCACTACAATTCTGCAAGAGACGTGTGAACGAAGAACTACTTTGGCACGTAACACTTCTGTTGGGCAGTGGAAAAGTGCAACTGAGAAGAATACTGATGCACGTACTACTACCATTGCTGAGTGGACCGGTAGAAGTGGACAGAACTAAGGCGCGCACCACCTTCATTGCGCAATTGATATGTGGAACTGGAAAGAAAACCGAGGTGCACACCACTGCAATTGCGCAGTGGATGAGTGGAACTGGAAGGAAAACTGAGGAGCACACCACTGCAACTGCGCTGTGGGTGAGTGGAAGTGGAAGGAAAACCGATTCGCACACCACTGCAGTTGCGCAGTGAAAGTTGAAGGAAAACCGAGTCGCACACCACTGTAATAGCGCAGTGGATGAGTGGCAGTGGAAGGAAAACCTAGTCGCACACCACTGCAGTTGCGCAGTGGAAGTGGAAAGAAAACCGAGTCGTACACCACTGTAATAGTGCAGTGGATGAGTGGCAGTGGAAGGAAAAAGAGTCGCACACCACTGCAATTGCTCAGTGGATGAGCGGACTGGAAGGAAAACCCAGTCTCACACCACTACAGTTGTGCAGTGGATGATTGGCACTGGAAGGAAAACAGAGTCGCACACCACTGCAGTTGCGCAGTGGATGAGTGGAACTGGAAGGAAAACTGAGGCGCACCCACTGCAATTGCGCAGTGGAGGAGTGGAAGTGGAAGGAAAACCGAGTCGCACACCACTGCAATTGCGCAGTGGAGGAGTGGAAGTGGAAGGAAAACCGAGTCGCACACCACTGCAGTTGTGCAGTGGATCAGGGGCAATGGAAGGAAAACCGAGTCTCACACCACTGTAATTGCTCAGTGGATGAGTGGAACTAAAAAAACCCAGACGCATACCATTTCCATCATTTAGGAGTTGAAAGTAGAATATGAAATAATACAGTGTGAAATTATTTGAGGTGTGAATATTACAATAACGTACATGTATAGGGGTGAATGCTTTTGAATGGCTTAGAAACTTGGTGGATAAACCGCTACCATAGTATTAACGAAATGAAAGCTATTACCCCAGTTTTTGTTACTCTCATCCACATGCAGAAACAAGAGGTTTCTGAAAAATAAAAACCGGACATTTTTTTTAACAAAAATGAAGATTTTACATCACGCACGGATCGCTGGAACTAATTAATTTTTCTTATATTGCCCATTTAATACATTCAACCCCCGTTTTCTTCTTTTTTTAGATTAAGCAACAAAAAGCTGTACTCCTTAATTTTAATTCTACTCGAAGGCTGTCACGAACAGAATTATGGGATAGTCTTCATGTAGCTCTCAAAGTGTAATACCAGTTGAAAGGATTAGTTTCGTTGCAGTGTCTTCACATCTAACTGAGACATGCTTGAGGGAATCCAAAAAGTATTAGCTCGGTTAAAACCGCTTTAAGGAGAAAATGAGTCAGCGATTTAAATTATTGATGTAGTTTACGCCACTTTATGCTCCTGATTCCGCTGTGAAAGCAAACGATGCGACTGTCGGAGGGTTTCGGAGAACAATTAATTAGTTCAAACTAGTAACAAATGGATTTTCTGAGAAGAAAACCAATATAAGTTAGAATCATCTTATTCCGGGATAATTTTTCAAACTGAATTGACGGAAAAGTTGAATTCATTTTATATTTTAAATGTAACTAGTACATATAGAAAAACATCTACTCATTTTCAAAGAAAAATATGTTAAGCTAAAAAACATAAAAGAAACATAAAGGAAAAATAAAAGGTATCTTTCAATTTCTTAAGGGAATCATAGTTTCTTTGAAAGTTACTTATAATCAACAAAATATTAAGAGTTTGAGCTTTTCGATGGCTCCTTCCACTCCTGCATCTTTAATCAGTTAATTTTTATCATGAGAGAACCCAGTTTAATTCAAACGTTGCATTAACGTGGACAATTCAGAATTTACGAGCCGCACCAATGGCGCAGTGGTGGTCAAAGTGGTCGCAGTGGTTTATATATTTTTCGGTACTCAGAAGAAGTGGTACTCAGTGGTCAAAGTGGTGGCAGTGGCCTAAGTGATCGATGATTTTGCAGTGGTATTTGCAGTGTTGCGTAAATAAAAAATATTGCTTTTGCAGTGGTTGCAGGGGTTTATATATAATTTCTTAGTCGACTAAGTGGTCGATTATTTTGCAGTTATATTTGCAGTGTTGCGAAAATAAAAAAATATTGCTTTTACAATGGTTTTTATATTTTTAACTCAGTAGTCTAAGTGGTCGCAGTGGTTTATATATTTTTCGGTACTCAGAAGTCTAAGTGTGTAAAAGTGGTTTCAGTGGTTTACATATTTTTCGGTGGCGCAGTGGTCTAAGTGGTCGCAGTAGTTTATATGTAATTTCTTAGTACTCAAAGTGGTGGATCATTTTGCAGTGATATTTGCAGTGTTGCGTAAATAGAAAATATGGCTTTTGCAATGGTTTATATATTTTTAACTCAGTGGTCTAAGTGGTCGCAGTGGTTTATATATTTTTCGGTACTCAGAAGTCTAAGTGTGTAAAAGTGGTTGCAGTGGTTTAGTGGTCTAAGTGGTTGCAGTGGTTTAGTGGTCTAAGTGGTTGCAGTAGTTTACATATTTTGTGGTGCCGCAGTGGTCTAAGTGGTAGCAGTGGTTTATCAGGTTAATCTTTCAGTGGTCTAAGCGCTGGCTTGTAATCATTCGGCTGGGATGGGTCCGGGTTCGAATCCCAATGAGCCATGGATATTGTGGTTGCCTTACGGCCGTAGTTCTCTCCTTTCCCTGGAACCAGTGGCCCTACATTAGGGACAGGCGACGGCTTAGAGCTCAGTGAGTTGCTCACGGCAGTCGTTAAACCACCAATCACGAAAAAAGAGCTTATGCAAGTAAAAAAATAGTCCTGTATGAATTAGTTTTTAATCATATATAATGAAGTGGCTCTTGTCCCCTACAGCTTTCAATCATGGCATATTTTATCCTGTTTTTAATTTATAATGCAAAATTGTCTCACAATACATGCACTGCTGGTAATAGAAATTGCAACACCAAGAAAGAAACAAGCAACCACAATGAAATGTATGGGAGTGATTAGTTATGGTACAAAATGCAAACGAACACAATTAGAAACCGGTTCATGATGAGGAAGGCCAAAAAAATAATAATTAGCAAATCCAACATGGGTGGTTATAAACGACCACACACGCCGTGGAATCGAATGAAAGAGTTTTAATAGGCGTATGCGGTATTGCATTCCATACTGCTACTACACGCATCCACAATTCGTTGGTTGTGACGACCGGCGAGGCAGTCTTTGCGCGATGACACCCCAGATGTTCTATATCGGCGATAAATCTGTCGAGCGAGCAGGCCAGAAAAGACGAGCGACTTGATGAGCACAGAGTATGTATTGGACAGCACGAGCAACATGGGGTGGGACAATGTGTTGTTGAAAGACGGCTCCCGGAATCGTCAGAAGGAAAGATAGAATTTCAGTTACCAACATTTCCCAGATGTAGCGTTGGCTGTTCAATGCGCCTGTGATGCGTAGTACTGTAGGTGAGTGAGTGAATGAAACGAAAGAGCGCGCCAGATGATCACGCCAGATGCCGTTCACCACGGTATCTGCGAACAAGGATTCGCCCGTCTTGATGAATTAGATTCAATGTGAACTCGCCCAAAAATACAATATACTCCTATTCAACATTCCAGTTTCGAAGTTCGTGGCCCTGCTGCAATCGCTGGCGCCCATGGCTCAGAGTCAAGGGAACTGGCAGCAAATTACAGACCATCTTAATCAAGGATCCCCTCACATGATCTCTGCACGCACTGTTCGCCGTACACTGCATCGGATGGGATATAGTAGCCGAAGGCCTGTTCGAACACCTTTGCTGTCTGCAGTTAACAAGATAAAACGTCTCCAGTTCGCACAGGAGCACAAGGATTGGACAGTCAGTAATTGGAAACAAATTATGTGGTCCGATGAATCACGTTTTCAGTTGCACCATGTCGATGGCCGAGTGAGAATTTGGCGGAAACAGCACGAAAGCATGGACCCCAAGTGCATTGTTACAACCATTCAAGCTGGTGGTGGCAACGTTATGGTTTGGGGAAAGTTTTCCTGGCATGCTTTATACAACCTTTCAGTATATTTTAAATATTGTTGAATCAGAAATTGTGAAGCAGTTAAAGATTCGAACAAATATTGTCAACCCAATTTCTGTTGTGGTGATTTGCATGCCGTTAGTCCCAAATAGCGATGCGTCCGAAAACAGCTGATATCAGTGTCACTTAGAAATTGTCACTTATACTTCAAAAAGTCATTATATTTTCCCCTTTTAAACAAATCATAGAAAAGTCCATAAATAAAACTTGCTTCTATAAAAACGCAACACGGTTTTTGATGATACGAGAGAGATGACTTCGCAGTTTCACACTCGGTTGGGAAAATGGGCCAATGGACGGGAAAAGTGGCCTTGAAGGAACCGATCACAGGGTAAGTTTGAGGATGCCTGGCGATGGACAAGGCTCGAAAAACAAACCAGTTTGATATCATCGCTGTGGCGATGATATCAGCGAGCAGCGCCGATAGCATCGCTGCTCCAAGATAAATGAGCCTGTAAAGATTTATGGTTTTGTTTCATCCCCGCCAGGCATCCATGTGCACAGCTCGGCGAGGTGCCAGCAGCGAGGCTGCAGCATAAACGTACTTACTCTTTCAGAAGCCCTGATACAAAGCGTCGTTTGTAGTGGTTGTTTCCGGTCATTCCTGGACTGTATGGGTGACTGTAAGGCTGTTCTTTGGAATGATGAATCCCGTTTTTCATTCTTCCATCATATGGGCGTGTGTGGATTTGGCAACAACCCGGCGAAAGATTTCGGTCAGATTGTGTTCCTTCGAAGTGTTCGGCAAAGGCCCCATCATGGTATGGAATTGTGTTTCGTGGATGGGACACCGTCCTTTGGTTATTATACTACAAGTCGTGAACTCTGAAGTGTACCTCGACGTTCTGGATAATTCTGCCCTGCTAACAATATGTCAGTGTAATGGAAATGACCATTTACTCTTTCAACACGATCGAGTTCCATGCCACACGGTACGGCGTGTGCTGGACTGGTTTCTTGAAAATCAAGTGCAATTGTTAGAATGGCCAGCTCAGCGTCCTGCCCTTAATCGTATAGAGCACCTCTGGGATGAACTGGTGCGCCGGATGCTAAATCGACCATAACGACCGCCTTCGCTCTCCACTCTGGCAGCAACTTTGCAGGACGAATGGCCAGCCATTCCTATCAAGATCTACCGTAAATTGGTTGACAGTATGTCTCGACTTGTTGCTGCTGTCATACCAGCAAAAGGTTTTCACAGAATATTAATGAACCAGAAAATTTCAGTTAGACTTAAAATGTCATTATTTTAAACACTTAGCGTGACTGGAAAATGCTTCATCCAAATTAAAAGTTTTAGAAGGCATTATGGTCATTTGGAGGTATTACCATACCATGTAATTACTATGTATTTGATATTGATAGATTTTTAATTAATCTTGTAATCTTCACTACACGATTTTATTACAAACACAATGTAATCCTCACTCATGTGCGTATAATCAATTGCTCAAATTAGTTTAATCAAACATTTTTCTTATTTCACTAGGGTTTTGAGAAGTTTGCTGAATTAAAAATTCAGTGGTACATAAATTTGTTTTTAATCATAAGCATAGCCAAAATATTAATGAAAACCAAACTTCATTTATATTAAAAGTTTCACTGCTACCACCCAAGGAAGACATTTACAGTGAAATGAGAATATAAATTAGTATAACCCATTTAAAAAAATCATGTTACTATTAATTTTTTTTGTTTTGTCGCGGTTTGTTGGTTGTTAAAAGCCTGTGGTGTGGGATTGATCGTTAACAGGTCATTTTTATTGGATCAAAATTAAAAGTAGTTTACATCACTACAGTTTTGTACTGAGAGATGTGGTCGCTGGCGCCAGGAATACTGAGAGACGTGGTCGCTGGCGCCAGGAATACTGAGAGATGTGGTCGCTGGCACCAGGAATACTGAGAGATGTGGTCGCTGGCGCCAGGAATACTGAGAGATGTAGTCACTGGCGCCAGGAATACTGAGAGATGTAGTCACTGGCGCCAGGAATACTGAGAGATGTAGTCACTGGCGCCAGGAATACTGAGAAATGTTGTCGGTGGCGCCAGGAATACTGAGAGATGTGGTCGCTGGCGCCAGGAATACTGAGAGATGTGATCGCTGGTGCCAGAAACGCTCAGAGATATGGTCGCTGGCGCCAGGAATACTGAGAGATGTGGTCGCTGGCGCCAGGAATACTAAGAGATGTGATCGCTGGCGCCAGGAATACTGAGTGATGTGATCGCTGGCGCCAGGAATACTGAGTGATGTGATCGCTGGTGCCAGAAACACTGAGAGATGTGATCGCTGGCGACAGGAATACTGAGAGATGTGATCGCTGGCGTCAGGAATACTGAGAGATATGTGGACGCTGGCGCCAGGAATACTGAGAGATGTTTGTCGCTGGCGCCAGGAATACTGAGAGATGTGATCGCTGGCGCCAGGAATACTGAGAAATGTAGTCACTGGCGCCAAAAATACTGAGAGATGTGATCGCTGACGCCAGGAATACTGAGAGATGTAATCGCTGGTGCCAGAAACACTGAGAGATGTGGTCGCTGGCGCCAGGAATACAGAGAGATGTGGTCGCTGGCGCCAGGAATACTATTCTTGAACGTCGCAGTCTCTTGATTTTGTGTACGTTCAAGAGACTCAATGAGACTCTGGTGTCTGTCTAACTGTGCAGTAACTCTTCATCCCTCTAAAATTACCCAGTTTCCTTTAAGGTACACTATTCTCTAATATTACCATATGGTGTCCCACTCGCTACCGAACCCGGCATTTCTTTAATAATGTTAACACCAATGAAGATGATGCAACGAAATTTGAAGTGAACGTACCTCATTTCGTACGGAATGTGATGACATCACAACATGTGCTAGACAATTTGCGTCCAGACAGTATTAAACCCGGCGCACCATACTGTGTAAAGTCCTTGCCAGTACGTTCGTCGTCACTACCTGAATTTCTTCGGTGATATTTGCTTTAAAGGTATCGATGGTTCACGGTTTCTTTTGGTAAACTTTCCCTTTTAGATGTCCCCATAAAAGGTAATCAGGAGGCGTCAAATCGGGCGAGCGCGGTGGCCATAGACCCTTCGAAATGACGCGGTCGCCGAAAACAGACTAAATTTCGGCCATACTGGTGTGTGATGTGTGTGACGTCACTCCATCAAGCTGGTAATATCCAATGGAGACTTCTTTGTCGTCCAATTAATTTACAAAGGTGTTGAAGATCTCCATGTATGCAGGTGTTGTATTGAAGAAGAGGGGGACCAATTACGCGGTGACGGGTCATCCCACACGAAACACCAATTTTCTGTGAATGAAGGGGTTCTTCATGTATGCCGTTGGGATTTTTCCTGGCCCAAATACGGGAATTTTGATAATTCACGTGTCCGGACAGGTGAAACCACGCCTCGTCCGAAAACCACGTGCAGTCCAGAATGCCCGGATTTACCTGAAGAAATGTTTGAAACCATCGACAGTATGCCACTCGTTTTACGTGGTCAGGTTCTTTCAGTTCGTGGACCACAAAGATGTGGTTTGCATGAAGCTTCGCTTTTTTCACAGCACGTTGAGATATGCTTTTTGGCAAACCTGTTTCCTGTGACAGTCAGCGAAGTTACTTACTGGGAGACGGAAGCAGTCGGCCCTTTACATCATGGATCGCTTCCTCGGATATATGTGGAAAACCTCCTGCATGGTCGTCTAATAAACTTCCCTTGGTTTCCAATTTCTTCGACGATGCCCAAATGGTGGACTTGCTCGGCGGGTGTCTGCCTGCAAACCTCTCCAGGAATTGCTGTTGACAAAGCTTTATCGATTCAGTTTTCCAATAAGTGCAAACAATAAACACTCGCTCCCCCAGAGTATACAGATACGTTTTCACACGTGCGCGAACAGCCACGAGCACGAGTACTCACTATTAACAACCCTATTGTGCAGACACCCTCAACGAAATGACATAACAAAGCAGCAGAGAGGCGCGTTCGGATGCCTGGCGGACTGCTCCTCAGTGGCGCCGCACTTAGGAATGTGTCTGCCACTAAGGAGCACTCCGTCTTGCACAATGCTGTCTGGATGCAAATGGTGGCCACTTCCAGTACATGTTGGGATGTCATGACATTTCACACCAAATGAGGTAAGTCCACTTCAAATTTTGTTCCAATATCTTCATTGGTGTTAATATTATTAAAGAAATGCCGAGTTCGGTAGCGAGTGGGACGCCTTGTATTTTTAAGGTTTGTGTAAGACCTGGGCTCAGTTCTTTTCTTTAAATCATCTACCCCTATGACTGATTGCTACTGATTAGCTGGATGTTTTGCAATATAACCTATATAATAGGCTACTTCTGTCCCCAACGCTCTGACGCCATTCAGTACTTGCAGCGCCATATGCTTTTATCCGGTGGCCGAAATCGAAACTAAGCTCACTGCTATCGCACGATAAGTAAAATCAAGGAGGAATACCAGAAAATAAAGTTACTAAGACCAACGACTTCATCTGTTTCAACACGCCCGTGCTCGAACAACTGCCTGAAACGTTTGTTCTATTACGTAGTGTTTTATTTCGTTTACTTCGCATTGCTGATTTACGATTCGTGTTATAAAAATTTCAGTCATAGCTTTTTCACCCGTGCATAGCACGGGTTATGAGCTAGTTCTAGTAAGAAAAGGTGAAGATAACGGGAAAAGCTGTTGCATTTAAACTGCTAAAATCATGCTCGTTATTAATTTTATTTGTCGCCCCAGCGGCGCAGTGGTCTAAATGATGGTCTCTGAGCATTCGTCTGAAAGGAGTCCGGGTTCGAATCCCTGTGAGGCATGCATATTGTGTTTGTCTTACGGCAATGGCTCTCTCCCTTCCCTGGAACCAGTGACCCTAAATTAGGGACAGGCGATTGCTTAAGCCCATTGAATTGCTCACGGTGGTCGATAAACCCTCAATTAAAAAACAATTGTTTGCTCAAAAATGTTAAATATTCTTCTAAGAACCATGACAGTTGGAGGTCCACGACGTTTGAACTAGAGGCCTCAACGCATGTTTAACCGAATTGCAGGTGACGCTGCTCTAGCTGTTTTATTTGTTTGCTGTAGCGATCGTTCTGATGACGTCAGTAGGTACTTGCGCAATTAGCTTTCTTGGCGAAAAAATTTTCGGCGATGTAGAGTCTGCGCGTTAAGGTCGACGTCAAGTAATTTTGCTTCCTATACTTCCAATGGAAAAACTTCTGTACACATTTTCTTCACAATTAAAGCGTTCCCAATGATGAAAATTTGAACATCGATTAAAATAGCTTCATGTTATAACTTGGAGTACTTAATATTTTGTAAAACATAACCATAATTATGCAATCCAACATTTGTTTTTCTACTGACGTCATGAAAGTACTGGTCGCGCAATCTTTTTTCTGGTTTCAACACCACCAAAGGAAAAGTTATTGATTTTTAATATAATTATGGTTATGTTTTAGAAAATATTAAGTATTCCAAATTATAATATAAAGCTATCTTAATCGATGTTCAAATTTTCATCCTTGCGAACACACTAAATGTGAAAGAAATGTGTACAAAAGTTTTTTTCCATTGGAAGTATAGGAAGCAAAATTACTTGACGTCCACCTTAAAGCTATAATAAGGTATAGGTGCGTGTTTGTGTGTGTGTGTATGTGAAGATGTGGGTTTGTAGACATTAAAGTGTTTGTTTATTTTCATTCAAGTTTTTAAATGAATAAATTATTTTTTTAGTTTGATTAATGGTTGATCTGCGTACAACTGGTGAGGGGCTTACTTCGATACATGAAAGGCAAACCTGAAATATAGATTTTATTTATTTAGGAATTCCTAACAAAAAATTCAGCTGCAAATTATCAGTTGTATTTACTGTTCTAAATCTGGATATTTCCGCTTTTCAACTGAGCTCAGGTTTCTTTAAAGTACCATTATGAAGTCTGCTTGCTTAATCTCCGCATCGCGGCAATAGTTGACCCATGTCTCTTATTATGCATTGCCTATCAGGATTTAACCAGCATACGATATTAATTTACGCCTAGCTTCCAAACACCGACGTCCTTCCAGAAATAGTAATTTTTTTTTCTCTGCCCGAGAATGCTCCTTATTCAGAGGTTTCACTGTACACTGAAGTGCCAGAAAAACTGGTACACCTGTCTAAGAATTGGTAGGTCCCCCACGGTAGCACAGGACAGCAGAAATATGACGGGGCATGGACTCCAGTAGCTTCTGGAAACATGCTGTAGGCAATGCACACCATACTTCCTGCAGAGCGTTCCACAATTCGGGTGCATTCCGAGGTCTCGGATTCCTGTGTTCGATAGCGCGTTCCCAAATGTGTTCTATCACGTTTAGATATGGAGATTTGGGTGCGAATGGCAACACCCCAAACTCAGATGAATGCTCCTCTAAACATAATGTGGCGTCCCGACATTTGTGTGGAGATGCATTGTCCTGTTGGAACAGACTCAACCCATCAGCATGAATGCAGGACATGAACGGGTGTACCTAGTCAGAAAGGATGCGCACATAGCGTTGACCGGTCACAGACATTTGCAGACGTACCAGAGGTCCTAGTGAAGTCCAGATAAGCACACCCCATACCATTATGGACCCCCGCACCAGCCGGTACAGTTCCCTGTAGACTGGCGGGATCCATGGCTTCATGGGGTGTGTGCCACACACAAATCCTCACATCTGCCCGATACAGTTGGAAACGCGACTCGCCAGACCAGGCTACTTGTTTCCAGTCATCAAGTGTCCAGTGGCGGTGTTGCCGTGCCCAAGCGAGCCGCATAGCTCTGTGTCGTGCACCCATGAAAGGGACTCGAGTTGGGCGTCGGCTCCCAAAGCCCATATTGTGCAGGGTACGTTGCACAGTCCGGACGCTGATGCTTGTTGAGGCTCCAGCATTGAATTCCGATTATGCCTGTGAGAGTGTTGTACGCCTATCGCGTGGAACGATTCTTGACAGCTGACGATGGTCACGTTCACCCAATGTATTTTTACGGCTACACTGGTGTCGTAGGTTGGAGGTTTTACCGGAATTCTTGTAGTCACGGTACACCCTTGCAATGGTCGACCGTGAAAATCCGAACTTCGTTTCTACGGCCCATCTCACGAGCGCCAACTATGACACCGCGTTGAAAATCGCTTAAATCGTTATTACTTGTCATTCTCATGCCGAAAACAGCTCTGACAGCTGGCATGGATTTTCTATCGCTGTATATACGCACTGGCGGACGCAACCGAATACGCGCATAGGTGACGTTGCTATGTATTTTGAATAAGCTCGTCTGTACCAATTTTTTCTGGCACTTCAGTGTATATGCCATATTGGAAGTCTCGTACTGTAAGTATCGATGATAGTTAATCCACGGAGGTCAGCTTTACTGTTGAAGTCAACGTGTAACAATTGGTACACATATTAAGTACATATATTTATTACCCAGCTTATAAATTTCCGTCAAAATCTTTTTGCAAACAGCTCGCCGAAGCTTCATTTTCGAGACAACAGATGGCGCTGCGAGCACTTACATAGCTGCAACGATTATAATCTCTCCAGGCTGGTGTGTCTGTGTGGTGAAATCTAACACTTGTCCAAAGACTGTGCTTATAAACGCTAATACGCTAATGAAAAATTGGCTGAAATTGCCAGTTTGCAATTTAGCCGAGAAAGAGTTTTACCTAAATCACCAAATTTAACAAACAAAAATTGTCAAGTTTCCGTGCACTAACGGGTAACCTTATGAAGGCAGACTGATACTAACCTATGCGAAGAGGTTAGTATCTCTGTCTTCCGCATAGGTTAGCATCAGTCTACCTTAGTAAAGCCACCAGTTGGTGCACAAAAACATAGAAACAATTTATTTTGCTTCAATAAAAACTTAACGCATATTTGCACCACCGTTCATCAATTTTGTTGTACTTCTGCGCTTTGTTAATTATATTTATCTGATTTTGTTTATTTTGGGAAAATATTTACACTAAATCATGCGTGACGTTCTGCAGAGGTGAAAACATGTGTAAAAACGACAAATCTGCAGCGAGACATTTTGTCCGCGTAGCTCAGTTGGGAGAGCGACTTACCCCGGAGTGAGGCGGCACGAACAAACTTGTGTTTTCACATTGGCACCCGATTGTGAAAAATGGATCCACTGGCCGTTGGGTTCTTCGAAAAATGTGTGATGTTTGTTCCACATGTTGTTTGGAATTAATGAATAATTCCTACTTCGCTTAAAAAATGACACCGAATTCTCGTGTGTAAACAGCACGTTTTATGAATCCGTTCTAATGCAAATTAAATTTATCAAAGCTATACAAAGTCAATGGAACAAGTCTGGGAAACAGTAGTATGTGACCAAACAAAGAAGCTTTTCCATCGGATTTTTAATTCCGTCGATACTGCTGTAAACGGAATGGTGAAATTACGCCTTCTGGTTGCAGACTTATGAGTTAAGAAAAATTTGAATTAATGTGAGAAACCATTCGCAGCAGAAACACTATCTAACAAAGAAATAATTTTTCAAATCGGACTCTTCGAATCTTATATGAACACATATAAGATATGTACTTACGCCACCTAGCGGGAAAACCATGCATTATTTTAGAAGAAATTATTCTCAAAAGCTTTTTCGATGTGAGCAGTATGGGTCCAGGAAAAAAAAAAAAAAAAAAAAAAATTGCAGTTTTCAAGAGCCCAGATTTTGCTACAAATACACCAGAAGAAGAAATTAGCACTTATGCTCCATGGTGGCCAAACCATTATTTACCAAATAGTAGAAATTACATGAAAAAGATTTTCAATCACGAGATGTATGCGATACAGGAAGCATTTTTCGAATCGGAGTTTTAGAAGCAGAAATATCAAGGAAAACACAATTTACGCTTGCGGCCCTTACCGGATCGTCAATAATTCACTTGAAAATTTAAAAATTATATGAAAGACTATTCGCATCAGAAACGCTATCCAACAAAGAAGGAATTTTTTAAACCGAACTCCTAGAACTAGAGATATTGACCAAAAATACGATATACGTCTACGCCCCCTAGCGTTAAAACCATGCATTATTTTAAGAAGAAAATATTCCTAAAAGTTCTGTCGACATGAATAGTATCGGTCCACACACGAATTTTTTTTTAATCGAAATTTTAGGAGCTCATATTTTGCTGCAAATACATCAGAAGCGAAAATTAAGCCTTACGCCCCTGGTGGTCAAACCATTTTTTACCAAAAATTAGAAATGATATGCAAAGAGTTTCCCATCAGGAGCTGTATCCGGTGCAGAAAGAACTTTTAAAATCGGAATTTTAGAAGCAGAGATATCGGGGTGAACGCAATCTACCAATACGCCACCTAGCGGAAAGTCTATGAATTACTTCAAAATTTTGAAATTATACTGAAAACATGTCACGCTGGTAAGTCTATCCAATAAAGAAATAATTTTTCAAATCAGACCATTAGAAGCACGGATATTGACAAAAATAAAATACACATCTACGCCCCCTGGCGTAGAAACCATGCAATATTTTACAAAGAAAATATTCCGAAAAGAGTTTGTCGACGTGAGTAGTATTGTTCTTCGAACGAATTTCGCAATCGAAGTTTTGAAAGTTTAGAGTTTATGGCGAATACTTCAGAAGCAAAAATGAACATTTATGCCCCCTGGTGGCCAAAGTATTCTTTGCCAAAAGTTTGAAATTTAGCGCAAAAGATTTTCCATGAGGAGATGTATCTGCTGAAGAAAATATTTTTCAAATCGGAGTTTTAAAAGAAGAGATATCGGGGAAAAGGTAATTTAATTTTACACCCCCTAGCGGAAAATCTATGCGTAACTTGAAAAATAACTATAGCTAAAATACTCTTCTACATAAATGGAATCGAAAGATAAAAGAAATTTTTCAATCGTATGTGTAGAAGCAAATATATGTAATAAAATGTATTTTGAATTGGACATCTGCATTTACGCCCTCTAGCGGCGAAATTGCCACATCGTAAAAAAAACACGAAATAAAGGATCGTCATTCGCATATTTCAAACTTCCCAATGCAAAAAGAGTTGTTCAAATCGGACTAATAGTTGCACAGATATGTTGTCTACAGACGGACGAACAAACCGATAACAAAAGCACGATCTTTTTTTACGCTTTCCAACCGTAGGTTGAAGAAACTTGTATGCTCCAGGTTTGTCCGTCCGCACGATAATTCACGTCAAAATGGTTTGATTTCGATGAAATTTTAGTATGTGGCAGGGGACCACATTGGGACGAACCCTATTGAAAATCGACGAAATGGGGTCAAAGGTCACGACATAGGAGTGGGATCCATTCCATTGCCCTTATGCGTCTTAACTTGCGTAAAAATGGTTCGATTATGATGAAATTTTAGTACGTGGTAGGCATCACCTAGGGACGAATCCTATTGGAATTGGACAAAATGGGGTCAAAGGTCACGACATAGGAGCAGGATCCATTCCATTGCCCTTATGCGTCATAACTTGCGTAAAAATGGTTCGATTTCGATGAAATTTTAGAACCTGGTAGGGATCACCTGGGGACGAGCCCTATTGAAATTAGACGAAATGTGTTTAAAGGTCGCAACAAAGGAGCGGTGTCCATTCAATTGCCCTTATGCGTCATAACTTACGTAAAAATGCTTCCATTGCGGCAAAACTGTAGTATGTTGCTCAGGAGGTATACTGAAGCGGTTATGTTGAATATCATCGAAATGTGGTCAAAGGTCAGGACACAGGAGCCAGATTTATTCCACAGCCATTATCCTCATAACCTAAGTAATGATTTCCGACACGTTGGAAAGCGTATCATAATCAATAAATTGCATGATTTTACTAAGGGGAATGGCTGACAATAAAGGGGCACTTTACGCCCTAAATCATCACTTTGCATGTCAAAGTGCTGATTTGGGGGATGACTGACACCAATCCTTTCAAACTGATCTTCTGCTAAAAGGGCTATAACAATATCGATTAACATAAGAAAACAGAGAAAGTGTTTCACGCATTTGTTGTGTTTCAGGGGCATGCTGTCCTTTTCAGAGGAAAAACTTCCTTTTTTTTTGTGCTTTCCAACCGTAGGTTGAAGAAGCGTATATGCTCTAGCTTTGTCCGTCTGTCCATCCGCAAGATAACTCCCGTAAAAGTGGTTCGATTTCGATGAAATTTTAGTATGTTGTAGGCAGGTTTCCGCACGTGGTCCTCACCGGGGGACGAAACCTATTGAAATGAGTGAAATGAGGTCAAAGGTCCACGACATAGGATAGATATCAATTCCATTGCCCTTATGCGTCATAACTTGCGTAAACATGGTTCGATATCGATGAAAGTTTAGTACGTGGTAGCGGACGAGCTGGCGACGAAGCCTATCGAAAATCGGCGAAATGGGGTCAAAGGTCACGACACAGGAGCGGGATCCATTCCATTTCCCTTATGCGTCATAACTATGTAAAAATACTTCTATTGTGACAAAACTTTAGTATGTTGTTCCGAAGGTACATTGAACCGGTTCTGTTGAATATCATCGAAATGGGGTCAAAGGCCAGGACACAGGAGTCAGATTTATTCCATAGCCATTATCCTCATAACGTGAGTAATAACTTGAGTAATGATTTCTGGTATGTTGGAAAGCGTATCATAATCAATGTATTGCATGATTTTACTAACTTGTTTTCAAAAGATGTGTTAAAAAGTAAGAGGGAGATGATGGGACGTACTACAGTGGTGAAAGCATGTGTCAAGGCGACAAATCTGCAGCGACACATTCTGTTCGAGAGCGACTTACTCCGGAGTGAGGGGACACGGCTTCGATTTACGTCGCCGACAAACTTGAGTTTTCACACATGTTTGAGAAGATCAAGAATGTTGGCGCAGATGGTATAGTTCCAGAAAGCGAAGGTGAACCTTCACGATGAAAGAGAATGTGCAAATCGCTGAGAAGGTCGTAGCTTGAGAGAAGATAGTGAACTTGGCATGAGAACATTTTACGAACACGTATAATTCAAAGTTTCACACCGTTGAAAAGAACAGACAGCGCAGTATGGAACATGTAAATGGATCTAAGCTTTGGAAGTAATAACAATTATTTGCAGCAAACGAACGTAATTGATTGAAAATACGAACATCATTTCAAATAGGCTTTTGAAGACTTGTTTGTGGTGCTGACATTTTTACTGCAGTTTCTACTTGTGTGTGTAATTTCACCAATGATTCTTGAGCAATTTCTCTGAGGAATTTGTGAGTTCGTTAGATAGAATTCTTTCACTCTCGAACCAAATTTGTATCCTAATTAAGTTCGAACTTTGGGTAACTACCGTGTATTTCTACCAGAACTTTTGCCTTCAGAGCTTTAACCGCAAAACAGATAAAAGAAATAAAACTTTGAGCGTCATCTTCTCTCTTTAAGTACAGAAAAGTAAACAACGCGTAAATGTCAGAAATTGTTATAACAGAATTCGAAAAAAGCACACAAAGTCGTGCAAACGCGGAACTTAAACTGAATGGGAAAATACACAAAAAGCAGTCTTGCCATCAATAATTCATTTAGTGTTAATTTCTATCGCACCGCGAGAGTTATTTTAATTAATTGAACCTAAAACAAATTTGCATTAGCCGATGACGGGCGACCTGTCCTTGGGCAGAAATTTCGAACTGCCATTTAATGATTTAGCAATAACAGCTTCTTTCATTTCAGAGACAAAATTTAAATACATAATTATCTTCACAGAAGCCGAATGAATTATTCAAACATTCTCGGATACACCTGCGTGATTCGGCGTATGTAATCACAGTCTAACGAAGATACTTTTACTGCGGTACATTTTTCAGTTTTCTGGAAATATTTTTGGGAAGTTAAGCTCGTTCTTTTCAAAAATTTGTTTAACAAATGTAATAATACAGTTAGAATTTACCGCGACAGAGATGAACTGCATTATTATGTTTCGTATATCCTTTGGTGTCTCCTTCGAGAGATCTCTAATTTTATATCTCTTCTCGAAAAATCTCGAAAGCTGCCTGCAGAACAAAAGTATTCCTTTACATATTTGCGTATTTGTTTTTTTATCCGTTTATCTCCTTTTATGTTAGCTGCGTATCTGCTGTGTCTCGTTGGAAATATCAGAGTGGATATGTTTCTGCATTTTATAAAGCGGAGAAAAATAATGATGATATTTTCAAAAAATACGTGAATGCTAACATGAAGCCAAGAAAAACACAATGTGGTACAGATTTAATTTAAATTATGTCTGAGAATTTTACACACAAACGGTCAGTGAAAGCCCGTCAGTAATGACTCGGGGAAAATAAAACACAGATTATTTTTCTAAATCAATTATTGAGCGAAGCGAGGCCGAAGCCCGAGCGGAGCTCTCTTTACGAGACTCGACACAATTAGTTGCTCGGGTATGGGTACGCAATAATACATCCGATCACCGTGAATTTTTGCATGCGATTGGACATCGTCCATGATCAGGTTTTGACACATTCCGATTCCCGAAATTTCGTGTCACTGTGGAATAATCGGCGAAAAACTTGTATATTTAGGGGGTTTCCGGGTTTTGAGAAGCGGTCGCTTGTTACGTATCTCCTCCAAAGATCTTCGGCCGATCGCGGTGACACTTGCCACAGAGAAAGGGAAGGACATGGTGAGTAACATGGGGTTGGTATCATGGTGATTAATCGTGCCGTATAAAAATAATGACCATTAAAAGACTGACCAATTTTAATAAAAATTGAGCGAAGCGAGGCCGAAAGCCGAACGGAACTCTCTTTACGAGGGAACTGCTGTGCTTTTGCTCAGTAGTTTTCGTTCGGCTGGTTCTCTTCAATTTCTGGATGCAAATTCACGTCCGCCAAATTTCTTCAATTTCTGGATACAAATTCACTTCCTCAATCTCCAATTCCAGGGGATATTCTGTACAATTTTCTTGTCAGTCCCTGAATTAATAAGCTGTCTCGCAAATTTTTTGGCAGCTTTTACTACAACTCTTCCTGACGTCCTTCAACAACTGCAAGCTGTCCGCTCACATCTTCAAGCGGTGCCTCCCATCACTCTTGGCGATCCTCTTTGGATCAAGAATTTCGTTCGTCGTCTAGCTAATCTGCACACTGCTGCAGACAATATTATCCAGCAGCCATCTGATATGTCACTTCAAGATAGCGACCTTGAATTGTAGAGGATTTAGCTCCCCACTAGCCAACGCGCTAGTACACGAGATCTCAATCCCCTCGATATCGATATTACTCTTTTACAAGAGACAAACTGTCTCTCGTCGATACTTTTCCAACTCTGGCGACAGTGGGATTTTACATTCATCCATGCATTTCGACTTTCCCAACATGGTGGCACGGCGATCGTAATTCGTTCACGCTTTCGCCAACTTATTTCTTCGCCCCGTGTTTAAAACCTGTGCCAAGATTTGTTACAGTGCTTATGATGATCAGCGTTACTTAGTGTGCAACATCTATAATATGTACCCTGTTCTTCAACTCATCTTACACAGTTGTTCTCTTCATTACGTACCGCCCTACAACCTGCGTCACCGTCCGATCATATTGTAGTCGGCGGTGACTTTAACTGCACTCTTCAACCTGACCTTGACCGCACTCCATCTAATAATGAGCATCGCCTCCGTCTGGTTGATCAGCTTCGTTCCATCATAGCGGACTTTGATCTCTATGATGTAATTCGTCAGCTTCATCCGACGTCAACCTCCTATACGTGGAAGGTAGCAACCACCTCTGTTCCTTCTTTTTGCAAGAGTGGACCGTCTGTACTTTACTTCATCACTTCTACCTGTCGCAACAGATTGTATACATTTTCCAACTGCATCCTCAGACCACTGTACATTTATTGCTACCCTTGTATCCTCAACTCAGCAGAATTCGAGATACCGCACATGATGACTTTGTTCATCCTTTCTCGACGATCCTGAATTTTGTACTGCTGTACGGGAACTCCTTAGAAGTTTCCACCCGGGATTTGCTACTGCCACTTGTGTACTCACTTATAGGCTTACAGTAAAATCACATCTCCTCCATTTTCTGAAACACTACTCTTTCCGTGCAAACACTATACGCACCATGCAGGAAAGAAACCTTCGCCAAGTCCTTACTCACCTTGGTGTTGGTCACCCGCAGTACGCGGCGTATCATGGCGATTTAATTGCTCTGCTGGAACCACGGGCTTGTCAGGCCATCATCCGCCTTCCTATCCAGCATTTAACACAGGAGGAATGTTTATATGATTTTCTCTCTTCTCTTGAAGCCAAACATCGTTCATCACACCATCTTCGACTTTTACGTCTACCAGATGGACAGGTATCCTCTGGTCCAGAGATACTTTGCTCACATGTTCGTCACTATTTCGCCAACAAATACAGTGAAATTCTTCCTCCTTCCTCATTTGCAGCAGCCTCTTTACGTTTCTCTCTACCTCAAGTTCCCTCTCACATTTCTGGCTCTCTTCTACAACCACCTACTTCTTCTGAACTAAGGACCATTCTTCGCTCACAGAATCCCCGGGCAGTCCCTGGTTCTGACGGTCTCCCTCTTGCATTCTATACCACTTTCTTCCCTACCCTTCTTCCTTTTCTCCTTGCTGCTTTTACCACCGCTCTCTCCTCTCCATCTCTTCCGAGGGGTTTCACTGTGCCACATGTTGTCCTTTTCCCTTAGGAAGTCGACCTCCTGGACTTGGGTTATTGGCGTTCAATATCTCTCCTCAACTTGGATTACAAGTTATTTACTAAACTACTCTCTAGCAGGCTCAATCTTATTCTTCCATTTATTCTGTCTTCCGACCAAACCTTCACAGTCTCTGGTAGGTCTATCGCATCTAATCTACATCTCCTACGGGACCTCACCCATATCGCTCATACTAACTATCATTGCTTGCGCTCCTTAATTTAGATCAACGCGCAGCATTAGATAAATCTTTCTATGGCTCTCTTTGCTTTTGGCTTTCCCCCTGCCTTTGTTACTACCATTCTTAGCCTCTGTCGGGACGCGGTTCTCCATGTCAGGACCGTCACGGTTCTTACAGCGCCTATCAGTTTCAACCGTGGCATCCATCAAGGCTGTCCCTTGTCTGGGCAATTGTTCGCTCTAGGCTTTGAGCCGTTTCTGCTCACAGTTCATCATTATTTCCTCTCCGTACTTCCTCTTGTAACCGCAAGTACACGGCACTTTCACGTCACTTATTCAGCGTATGCGGAATACGCTACATTCTACATTCGAGACGACGTCCAGTTTGACATCATCTCACAATACTACAATCTCTATTCGTCCTGTTCCGGCGCAAGTCTCAACACCACCAAGAGCACAGGTCTATAGTGTGGTGCTTGGACCGCCCGGTCCGACACCCCATGGGGTGCTTCTTGGACTGATACTACACAAAAATGTTTGAGCATCCATCTCGGTGTTCTCTTAGATGCACGGAAACCCACCTGGAATACACTCCAACCTCGTCTGAATCGCTCAGCCGCCTTTTGGAAGAACACACAATTTTGTACGTCATATATTACTAGAGCAAGGATTGCTCATTCATACCTCCTTTCGACATGTCTCTATAGTTGGACGGTCCTCAAGTTACCTCTTTATTACCTAAAGGACAATACCCGGATTGTGTCTAAAGACATCTGGAGCACCATCACTGGGTCCAGGTATCAACACTTTGTTGCCCGATCTCTACAGGAGGGATTTCACTTATAGATGTTGTGCTGTTCTACAGAGCTCACGGAGTGGTTTTCCTCCTCATTATCCTCAACGCTTCACTGATCCAGCTATAGTCAACATGGATGTCATGGGTTCTCTTCGTAATCCAGGATTTACCTTTATCACACTTGTGATGACGGATCACTTTTCTCATCTTCGCTCCGATTCCCCCACTCTCCCCATTTATGCAGAAGCACTCTCTTTTATCCACTCTCTGCCTCTACTCCGTGTGCCTCCTGCCTCCACCACTGAACTCTTAGCCCAACGACTTTTCTACTGTTCTGTCATTCATCCCCCTGGTCCCCCTTACTTCACTGAACTTTCATGGCTCCCTGCGGGAATCGTGCTTGTTCGGGACCTTCTTACTCCTGATCTCCTGTGGAAACCTTTTTCTGAGCTCTCTCCTTTACTTCCAAGTACTTCCACTCAGCCATTATTACACTTTATCCTGACTTGGCTTCCCCCACTGGCCTGTCCTTTGTTCATTCCGCCTCCCTCCTTCTTCCCTACTTTCTCACTTTTTAGGGCTCTACTCTTCCACTTTCTAGTTTCTCTGTTTTTTCCCTCTGTTGCTTCCTTCGTGCTCCATCATCCCTGCTACTTTTGATACCAAATGTTCCACCTGCTGCATTACCGTGCGTGTGGTCGACAGTATCATAACCGCTGTCCACGTCAATAGAGAAGACTATTCCTTGGTTGTTCGGACATCATCGCCTGCCGGTACCTTCTAAACTCTACCGTATGTCAATCATTACTTCTTCTACCTGTGTTTTCTGCCTCATGCCTGCAGATGTTCCCCATGTGTATCTACATTGCCCAATGCTACATCCACTACTTCATCTTGCGTTCTCCGTGGTGCGACGTTTATGCGCCCTCAAGCTTCCATTTAGGGCATACAGTACTATGTATAGCTCGTTTCAACCGCCCACTCCATTACCAGCTGCGAGCGCATATGTGTTCATTCTCGCCCGACATGTCACTTATCTCTACCATCAAAAGCTTCGATATGCTCCAGTGACACCGACCGTCTTCCAGGCGGAGGGTGCACTGAGCTGTACCTTCCACAACTAGCTTCTATCTCGATTGCGCCTTGCATACGCGTCTGCATCAACTGATAACCAGATACGTCGCTTCTTCCGCGTATGGTCGCCACACCAAACCTGGTTCACTGATCCATCGACTGACCTCCAACTTCTTCTCTGAGATTCATTGTCTCCATAGACTTACTTAATGACTGTAAATATCTCAGTTTGCACATTTTTGCAATTTTATTCTACTGTTATACATACTCATTCAGCTCTATTATATCTTATTGTACTTCTGCACTTTTAATGTATCGTATTGTATATGCTCCAACCTCGGAGCTATCTGTTCAGACGTACAGTATTATAATACCTAGTATTGCATTATGTTCAAGCTCTGTTAAATATTTATCACTTCTGTTTAGCACAATGTTCTTGCTTATTAGAACGTTGTACATATTTAACTTGTTACTTTTACCTTTTTTGCACCTACTACAGCTTGTACTGTGCCGCTTCAAACTGAAGCAACCTTTCAGCCGCTTACTGCGTTATGTTTCATTCATTGTACTCACACATGTTACTTGTAATTTTTCAGTTGTAAAGCTCTGCATTTTCCAGCAATTTTGCTGGCCTCATATTGTCATACTTTTAATTGCCTGTACTTTTTCATCTCCGCATTGTGAATATCATTCTTCATTGTAAATATCATTGTTATATTTTGGCACAGTCAGATGACGTGCCGCCTGTAACCTATACCTCTTAGTCCACAATAAACATCTTTGAAATCTCTTTACGAGACTCGAGACAATTAGTTGTTCTGGCATAGTTACGAAATGACATATCCTCTCACCGTGATTTTCTGCATGCGATTGGACATCGTCCATGGTCAGGTTTTGACGCTTTCCAGTTCTCGAAATTCCGTGTCATTGATTAATAATCGTCCAAAAACTTGCATTTTAGGAGTTTTACCGGAAATTGAGAAGGGGTCGTTTGTTACCTATCTCCTGCGCATATCACCCGCCGACCTCGGTTACACTTGCCACAGAAAAAGAGAAAGACATGGTGAGAGACATGGGGTTGGTATCATGGTGATTCGTCGTGTCTTATAAAATTAATTACTATTAAAAGCTGGTCATTTTTAATAATAATTGAAAATATCCACTTTCTATACGAGACTCGGGCCAATTAGTTGCTCGGCCATAGCTACGACATAACACATCCGATCACCGTGATTTTTGGCATGCGATTGGATATCGTCCATGGTTAGGTTTTGACGTCTTTTGATTCCCGAAATATGGTGCCATTGAGAAATTTTAATTAAAACCAGATGGCCTTTTACTTTGACCGTTTCACGAAAATCGGCTCACTAACATTAATTTAAAAGAATCGTTTGAATTGAAAAAAGAAGAATTGGAAAGACTCCGTCTGTTAGCTCATCACTTGCTTAATCTATAACAATAAAAGGAAGTTTGAGTATGTGTGTGTGTATGTGTGTCTTTCGCGAAACAAAATGAAGAACGTGGTTCCTGATCTTAGTGTGTCTTTCTGCTTTGTTTACATGCAGCCTGATCACAACCAGCATGAAGAAAAGTAGTTCACGATCAATTTTAGGCATTGTTTTTTAGAATGTTTCGTACTTTTGCTATGGAAGTCAAATTTTACGCGTTCGTTTTTTAGGATTTGTTTTAATAGACGTCTTAATGAGCTTAGATTTTGCAATAGCTTCCCTCAAAATTTGCCAACTGTACTCGAGTTATCGGTTACCGTTGGCGGCTTGTCCTAGTTTATTATTTCTTTGATCACAATATTTTTTGTGAACGTGCGTTAATCATCGAGAATCTAACCTTGAAATGGGGTATCACAAATACACGCTCGAAGATCTCGTGATTTCGTTTTCTTGTATGGGCTACATATTTGGCCGTGTCCAAAACTAATATCGAAAACAAATAACAGCACAAGTCGCAATATTTCTCGGCATTGTTTGTTTTTAATGAAATCGTTAGAGAGTAAGCCTTGTCAGTTGTTCCGGTCCTTCGAAACCTTTTAAAAATGCATAGTGCACCTAAAATGCATCGTTTCGTTTATTGTAAAAAAAAAAAAAATAACGCAGATGGTAAGCAACTACTTTCACTTGTTCCTGCTGTTGCCAGATAGCCGAAAAGAGTTGACATACTAAACGCAGTTTCGGAAACTTTGATTTGCGCATTTGCAAATAAATGTGACGCACTACAGATGTGTAACACGTGTCATGACGACAAATCTGCAGCAGTAACTTCCGTCGGTGTAGCTTAATCGGTTACAGCAACTCACTCCGGAGCAAAGGGACGCATATTCAATCAGCGTCACGACAAATTCCTGTTTTCACAATGGCGCCCGAACCTAAAAATGGATCTGCTGGCCTTTGGGATCTTCGAAAAATGTGTGATGTTCGTTTTACACATCGTCGTGAATTATGAAAGGATTCTTCTTCGCTTCAATAAAAAGGAATTAGGAGGGAGATGATGTGATGTACTACAGATGTGAAGGATGTGTCAAGCTGACAAATCTGCAGCGTTACATTCATTCGCTGCAGCTTAGTCGATTAGAGCAATTCCCTCCGGAGCGAAGGGAGGCGATACATTCATTCGATGTAGCTTAGTCAATTAGAGCAATACACTCCGGAGCGAAAGGAGGCGATACATTCATTCGATGTAGCTTAGTCGATTAGAGCAATTCACTCCGGAGTGAAAGTAGGCGATACATTCATTCGATGTAGCTTTGTCGATTAGAGCAATTCACTCCGGAGCAAAGGAAGGCGATACATTCATTCGATGTAGCTCAGTCGATTAGAGCAATTCACTCCGGAGTGAAGGGCGGCGATACATTCATTCGATGTAGCTTAGTCGATTAGAGCAATTCACTCCGGAGCGAAGGGAGGCGATACATTCATTCGATGTAGCTTAGTCGATTAAAGCTATTCACTCCGGAGTGAAAGTAGGCGATACATTCATTGGATGTAGCTTTGTCGATTAGAGCAATTTACTCCGGAGCAAAGGGAGGCGATACATTCATTTGATGTAGCTTAGTCGATTAGAGCAAATCACTCCGGAGCGAAAGTAGGCGGTACATTCCTTCGATGTAGCTCAGTAGATTAGAGCAATTCCCTCCGGAGCGAAGGGAGGCTATTCATTCATTCGATGTAGCTTAGTCGATTAGAGCAATTCACTCCGGAGCCAAGGGATGAATACATTCATTCGATGTAGCTTAGTCGATTAGAGCTCCGGTGCGAAGGGAGGCGGTTTCGATTTCTGTCAACGACAAATTCCTGTTTTTAAAACTGTTATGGTAGTTTATGCGCAGAAACACCAACTGCAGTTTCTTTATTTCCTTTTTTGTCATTTCTGCTATAGATATAAATAAAGGAATATATACCTTGTGACATTCTGAGAAAAAAATTAGTTATATTCTAAGAATTTGGTGGTTTAGAGAAAAAAAAAGCTTCCCAAGTTATATTTCTTCAGCATACCCATTAAATAATAACACACTGATTCTACTGTATTGGGATTCTAAATGTTAAGACATAAATGAGAAAGAAACGGGAATGACAATCTAAAATTTCCATTACAGTTTCGAAAGAGCAATGTTAAAATTAAATTTCATACGTTGGGATTCTAAATAAAGAATTCTGTAGGCCTATTTACAGTTAATTAAATTCAATATTTTGGTAATGTAGTTAATTATTCTGATACAGAAGGCGAAACAATGTTTCGTCAGAGGGAAACATATGTGTTTTAAAGTGAAAATATGTATCACGAACATTACAACATTAAAAAAACGTATACTGGTTGAGGCACGGATTCGACAATTAAAACAGGCAAACGCTCTTCCCACTGCTTCATCAAAGTGGGACAAACCTTAAATTGTTTACACAAAGGAAATTATATTGTTTGTGATGGAAAGATTATTGCCGAGGAGACATTGCAGAAACTGTTTCAAGTATCTTCACTGCCAATTCGTTCTTTAAAGGTCTGGCCCTTATTTACCATTTATATTCTGTTTATTTATTTGCAGTTTAATAATGATATTTCTCATAAATAACTAAGGCATTATCGAGTGTCTTTATCGATATACACTGCAGTGCCATTAATATCCGGACACACCTCTATTGTTAGTGAATTAGGTCTTACGCCAACACCACATCATAGACCCAATAATGGATATTGCTTGTAGAGTTACGAAGAGAAAATAGAGTGACGGTGAATGCAAGACGCTTAGATCAAAAGAGATAATTGATTTTCAGCAACAGCTTATAACACAGGTTTGCAATTGAAAAATTGTCTGAAAAATGTTTTAAATTTTCATAGATTTTTGAGTGTTAATTTCAGAAAATATGTATTTTAATATAATATGAGCCATTCTGCTTGCCTTTAAGTTGGTGTACAACAGATCGTAATTCAGGTATAATGGATTAATTTACCGCCAAATAAAAGGGGGCCACCATGGGGTCCCCCTTATTGGATCTGCTGGCTGAGATCCTGATGCAACACCTGGAAAACGAGGTGTTGGAAGCTTCATGTATAAAACCGCTCCTATATTTCCGCTACGTTGATGACATCCTGGTTATCTGTACATCCTCTATTGATGAACTGCACAGCGCTATTGAAATATTGGCTTCAAAGTACCCTACAATAAACTTCCCCAACGAATTGGAGACTGATTTCACCCTCCCGTATCTGGATATCTTACTCAAACGGGACCCAAATAACCACACAGTAACTACATCTGTTTACAGAAAGCCATTTTCCAGTATATAGATGAAACCACCCACTTCAACTCACCCTTTAAGCCAGAAACTATCTTCAATACATTTCATGCTACACCGTGCTATAACACATTCTTCAACACCGGAGTTATTTAACATTGAGATTGGAAAAATAAAGAACTTTGCAGCCGCCTTTGGATATCCGCAGCATGTAGTGTGAACAAGCTACTGAGGAAAATGCAAGACAGAGCTTCCATCACCTTGTCTAGAAACAATAGACCTACTAAATATGTAGGCTCGATACCGTTCCTTCCGCCATTATCCAATGTTCTTAAAAACATTTGAACACCCTATGAACTGAATTTTGGGCTGAGCAGACATGGGGTTTGGTCCTTAATAAAAATGGCAGAGCCTTAACTCAGCTGTTGGACCGCCATGGGGGTTTATTCTATTCCTCTCAGAACGAACGAACCTGGACACGACGACGGCGTTTATACAGGCTTGACGAATCGCAATTTAGCAACCCATTTGAAAGAGCATAAATACAATTCTAAAACTAATTCATCTGCCACAGCGATGTCACGCTTACTCCACAAGGAAGAATTCCAACCGATATGGGACGAAGTCTCCATCCTTACCACCCTGAAATCGAAAAGTGCAACTCTCCTCAAAGAGAGTTTACACATAATTGCTAATCTGAAACACTGCTATAACGACGATCTCCCTTATGTTGTTCCCACCCCATGGAAACTTATTACATAATGTAATAGAAAATACTGACTCTAATTAAGTCTAAATGTTTAAAAACAACTTAATCCTAGATGTTCATGACCCTGCTCTTTTACGCATGTCTGTTGCGACCTACTCCATCTCCCACAGATATTTAATCAGTTGTTACCACATTTACTCTCACACCTGATGAAGAGACTGGGGATGTCTTAAAAGTGATTGTGTATTTTAACTATGTGTGTTTTTAACTCACGTGTTTTAATTAAAGTTTTTAACTTATAATCGTGTTGAAGACAGATTAGTTTTTCTAGCAGAAGAAATAGTGTAAAAAAGCTATCACACAATATTTTTCCATTTCGCTGTACAATAATTCGGCTGTTCTCACGTATAAACATTTATTTTAATTTTTTTCTCCTGTACAATAATTCGGCTGTTCTCACGTATAAAACATTTATTTTAATTTTTTTCTCCTTTGTTTACTCGATTTATTATCATTTGACATATCGATTTAATATCATTTGACATATCTACTCTAAATTATTATCATTTGACATATCAATTTAATATCATTATCATTTGACATATCTACTGTAAATCTATGTCATTTGACATATCTACTGTAAATTATTATCATTTGACATATCGATTTAGAATCATTTGACATATCTACTGCTTTCAGCAAAAAGGAAGACATTAGGGACTATAACACCTAGTTCGAACTGCAAAAAGTAAACTAGTAGTGCACATGGTTTTTTTTGCGGATTGGACAGCTGACCGAAGAACCAACATTGGATCAAAAAATAGAACCCAAACAAGGCTGTTTTATAATCTGGAACCAAAAATGTTGTACGGGACGGTTTGGTTGACAATTAAAAATTCGTATCTCTTCTTCATATCAAACATTGACTTACGAAGCAGTTTGTAAAAGTTTTACCAGGAGGAGAGTGTTTTATGTAAGTGTGTAATATGTTTTTACGGGACTGTTACATGCGAAATTGAAAAAGGTATTTTTGTCAGACCGGACATCCGAAAGCTCTTAAGGCTGTCTTTGAATGATTGTAAGAGAAATTCTATCCTACATCTGCAATGTAAATGCCTTTGTACACATTTTCTCGAAGACTATTATTACTTTGCAGTGTTTTAAATTTTGAGCAGTAGTAAAAACTACCTATAGCTAATATATGCCACAGTTATTATTCCGAAAAGATGATTGGAATTTTTTTTTTAAATTCAATTTATCTGACTCGAAAGTATTCCAACTTGGGCACTAGATGACGCGATAAGTTATCTTATCACACTGATATTCTGTCTGGAAGAAACGAAATCTCTCACTTCTGTCTGATTTTTTTTAATTATCTAGGCCAAATAGAAATACTGTAACTGAATGTGGCCAAAAGTGAGACTGGAATATTGTCTCCCATAAATCATCTTAAATCCTACTGTATGTTCATTTTTTAAAGAGAAAATGTGCACATTAGCAGAGAATCCCTGAATTCGAACTATAGAAACTCCACCTACCTACTAAGCTCCACCCCAAACAACGTTATAGGTTAAAACGTAACAGCGCGTATTTTGTCTTTTTATTGTGGAGCCAACGAGAGACCGCTTCCATTCTGAATATGGCGAGGTCTGCAGTGATTTGGTGACGCCAACTTCTTGGACAGTCCCTCAAGACGTAAAGGTCGCGCCCAAGGAGTATTTTTGCGCCATCTATCACAGAAGAGGAACCCTATCACTCATTCAAAAACCGTCTTTAAAGACAATGAGTTTGAAACAAAAATGGAAACATTGGAAAGAAAGGCTTAGAATGCTTTACAGAAGTTTTAAAGAATTTCTTTGGCAGCTTTAACCCTTTAACGACCACAACGCCCAAAACGCCCTTACATCCAAACTACCACTGCCTGCCGACTAGAGTGAGCAGGATTCCTACCCTCACATGTTCATTTCTCGAAGTTCCTGAGGCGACCGAGCACTAATTCTTCCTTTGTTAGCTAAGAAGTTCTAAAAGGGTCAACAGTTTCGGAGGTTATGGTATCCTGAGTGACACAAAATTTCAGGGCTGTGGTCTTTAAAGGGTTAAAGATACCAACTACAAGCAAATAGTAGAAAGCATGCTGGAAAAATTCAAAGTGTTAGGTTCTTCTATGAACTTGAAGGTGCGCTTTCTGAATGCTTACTTCACACTGCCTTCCTGAAAACCTCGAAGCTATTAGTGAAAAACCAAAAGAAAGATTCCACCAATAATAAATGAGATTGATCTTCAACATAATAATAGACTACTGTTCGATACTGCACAGATATATACAGTGATGAGCGATTACATTATGACAACCTCCAGCCTAGAGAACTAAGCGCGCCTGGAGACCGAACGGTGGCGCAGGTGAAGTTCACAGAGCAGCATGTATACAACCCGACGACCGGCTTTTGTTTAGCAGTGTTCGGAGTCAGAATGGGAAAAGCTGCCGATTTATCGGAGTTTGTTAAATGAAAAATTGTGTTGACGCGGCGACTCTGAACTACGATCTCGGAAACGGAACGATTTGCGAGTTGTTCATGTGCCGCTGTAGTGAGTACGTAGCAAAAGTGGTGCACAAATGTCGAAACGACAAACCGTCGTCCGCATCTCACTGATACCAGAGGGGAGCTGGACTGTCGCGCATTGTTCACAGCCACCGCAGGGTGACAAATCTCCTACAGCCTCAACAGTGGTGATCAGAGCAATGTGTCACAGCACACAGTTCATCGCAGCCTTCAAGGCATGGGCCTGCGTAGCCGAAGACTTAGCCAGGTCCCCATGCTCACTGCACGCCATCACCAACAATGCATGAAATGCGGCCAAGATTATTGAGATTGGACCGTGAATGATTGGAAGAAAGTGGCCTGGTCTGGCGAATCAAAATGCCTGGTGCGTCACGTAGACGGTAGAGCGCAGATATGCCGATTACCAACGGAGCCTATGGTATCTGGATGCACTGTTGGGCGTAAACAGGCAGGAGGCGGCGGTGTTATGCTGTGAGCGATATTTTCTTGGGACACTATAGGCTCATTATCCCAAGCACAATTCCTGACAGCTGTCAGGTATCTGAACATCGTTGCGGACCAAGTTCTCCCATTCATGGCAACTGTGCTCCTTGCTGATGATGGCCATGCCAACAGGATAATGCTCCATGACACACTGCCAGAATCGTCAAGGAATGGTTCGAGGAACAAGCTGGTGACTTTCTGGTGTTCAAATTCACCTGAAATGAAACCAATCGAACAGTTGTGGTTCGCTTTGGAAAGGCGGGTTGGCGCTAAATCTACCGCCCTTCCCTCCGAAATGTACTGGAACTGGAGGACTTGCTATGGACATTAGAGTACCAGGTGCTCCAGGAAACCTATGACCACCTCATAGAATTGTTGCCTCGCTAAGTGGCCGCTGTTTTGCAGGCTAAAGAGGGTCCTGCAGGTTATTAGGCAAGTGATCAATGGCTTATTGGTTACGTATATAACAGCAAGTTGTGTATAGAAGAAAAAGCAGCAAACGAAGCTTTGAAGCAAAAGATAAAGACAATTAATGGACTTCTAAACAGAAATAACATATCAAAATGGGCCCTTCTAATGTTTTTGTAAGTAAAATTATTTTTTGATATAATTAAAAGTTATCAGTGTCGCAAATCCCATAGATATTATTGGGACTGGTTACCCACAATCGAGTACCCACCCACACACCTCTAATCACTTCGACTAATGTCACACGCTAATAAGCGACTAATACCACACGACAATAAGCGACTAATGCCACACGCCGATAAGCGACTAACGCCACACGTCGATAAACGTTACTAATGCCACACGGCGATACGCGACTAATGCCACACGCTGATAAACGACTAATGCCACACGCCGAAAAGCGACTAATGCCACAAGCAGATTAGTGACTAATGCCACAAGCAGATTAGTGACTAATACCACAAGCAGATTAGTGACTAATGCCACCAGCAGATTAGTTACTAATGCCACACGCCGATAAGCGACTAATGCCACACGCCGATAAACGACTAATGCCACAAGCAGATTAGTGACTAATGCCACCAGCAGATTAGTGACTAATGCCACACGCAGAGTAGTTACTAATGCCACACGCCGATAAGCGACTAACACCATAAGTCGATAAGCGACTAATGCCACACGCCGATCAGCGTCTAATACAACACGGCGATAAGCAACTAATGCCACACGACGATAAGCGACTAATGCCACCAGCAGATAAGTGACTAATGCCACACACAGAGTAGTTACTAATGCCACACGCCGATAAGCGACTAACGCCATACGTCGATAAGCGACTAATGCCACACGCCGATCAGCGTCTAATACAACACGGCGATAAGCAACTAATGCCACACGACGATAAGCGACAATAAGCGACTAATGCCACAAGCAGATTAGTGACTAATGCCACAAGCAGATTAGTGACTAATGCCACAAGCGGATTAGGGACTAATGCCAGAAGCAGATTAGTGACTAATACCACAAGCAGTTTAGTTACTAATGCCAAACGCCGATAAGCGACTAATGCCACAGGGCGATAAGCGGCTAATGCCACACGCCGGTAAGCGACTAATGCCACACGCCGGTAAGCGACTAATGCCACAAGCAGATTAGTGACTAATGCCACACGCCGGTAAGCGACTAATGGCACACGGCGATAAACGACTAATGCCACACGCCAAGTCGACCTATTCTTTTTATCGCAATGGTGAAGAAAGAAACAAGTCGTGTTTTTCCGATTTTTTGGTCTGTTTAACTGTTTTGCTGGCTTTACGTACTTCCATGACATAGCTCAGACACTCACAGTGTTTTTACTATCGGCAGGTATTAAGATGATAAAATCACTTTGGGGCTACTTGACAAAAAAAAAAGATTCGAACCCGAGCGAGTGTGTGTTGTGTAAGGGGAATTGTCTGCAGTAGGGTGGGGTGTATGTGTTGTTTGTATGAGGGTCTGGGACGTTATGAACTGTTTCTCTTATCCCTAATCGGTGTAGGGATTGTTACTTGTGGTGTCACCGCTTGCTTGTTCAGAGAATAGGACATTTTGAACCTTCTTAGTCTCTTTTCCTCTCCCTTTAGAAGTTATATTCTTCGATAATTCCCAAAGTTTAATTAATATGTTTAGACATATATTCAACCAAATATTTTCAATAATACTTAATTTTTTGTTTTCTACAATTTAATAAAATACAATAGAAAGACAAAATAACACAAAAATGGCACATCACGGTCCGGGCCTAAATAACAGTTGCTATTGACGGGACTGGGATGGGCCAGGCCGAATATTTGAAACGAGATGGGCCGTGTTCACCAAATACGGCCCGTGCAGACCTCTACTACACCATACTAGGTACAGGGGTTGTCCAAAATAATGGAAACACCTTGAAAAAATTACGCACCTAATATGGTGTGGGAGCACCCTTGGCATTTAAAACTGCTTGAATTCTTCTTGGAATGGACGCATACCTGGATTACGGTAAGTGGTATATTGTACCATTTTTCCTGCAGAAACTGCTCCAATTCCTTGAGGGACGCCGGAGGAGGATAACGGGATCGCACTCTGTTTTCCAACACAGACCACAGAGGCTTTAAGATGTTTAAGTCCGGTTATTGTGCAGGCCAGGGAATGTGTGCAACTTCATCCTCATGTACCTCAAACCATGATTGAACAGTTCGACTTCTGTTAATTGGGGCATAATCATCTTGAAAGGTTACATCCCCTGACGGAAACAAAGTCTGCGCCATTGAAAAAGTAACATGGTCGGCCGAAAGAGTGACATAGTCACCGCTGGTGATCCTTCCGTGTAAGGTAATAATGGGAGCTGCTACAGACCACAAGATAAGGGCCCAAACCATTACGGAACCACCCCCATGCTTCACTGTAGGAAGGACAGTCTGTGTTGTAGGTTTCTGCGGGGGTTTTCCACAAGTAAACCCGTCCTGTGGTGAGGATTAGTGAGAAACCTGATTTATCGGAAAACAAGACATGTTTCCATTGATCCGCAATCCACGATTTATGTTCCTGGCACCACTGTAGCCTCCGTTTCATATTCACCTGTGACACCAGGGGTTTTGCAATTGCAGCTTTGCCGTAAATATTGTACTTATGCAACTCCCTTAGCACGGTATGGGTCGACACTGCTTTTTTGAGATGTGCATTAAGCTCAGCAGTCACTTTCGTCGCCATGGTCTTCTTCCTTGCTGGCACAATCCTCTTTAATGTCCTCCTGTCTCTCGCAGTGAGTTTGGTTTTCCTTCCCCAGTTGCGTCTCGCAGATGATGTTGTGACGTGAACATTGTATGCTGTCATGACCGTCGACACGGTACCTCTCGATACCCCCCAATACCTGTGCCATTATGGTTACCGACACACCAACTAGACAAGCTCCTAAAATATGCTGTCTTTGTAACTCCGACACGCCCCATTGTGCCTTCACCTGGAACGAAATTACGCAAACATCGATTTACAATGCAATCACACAGACCCTGGAGACTATGAGCAACACTTGTTTACAAAAAAATAAAAAAAATTGTAGGTACATGTTCTTTTTACTCAAAAAGCAGCACATACCAAAGTCACTTTTTTCAGCGAGGTGTTTCTATTATTTTGGACAACCCTGTACGTGTTGCATGACTTTTGGCACTGTAGTGTATGTAATTTTGCTTTTGGAATTCGTGAAAGCCACCCCCGTGGCGCAATGGTATAAGTGATGGCTTATGACCATTCGTCCGAGAAAGGGTCCGGATTCGAATAGTGAGGCATGGATGTTGTGTTTTTCTTATGGCTCTGGCTCTCTCCCTTCCCTGGAACTAGTGGCTCTAAACTAGGGACGGGCGACTGACCATTGAGTTGCTTCCGGTGGTCGTTAAACCTTCAATAAAAAAATCGTGAAACATCAAGTGTATCATTGTGGTTTCTGAAGCAATCTACGCAATGAATTTTGAGGTGAAGTGAAAATCCGCCTAGTTTCATCGTTCCCGCTGATATAACTGCTGATTTGTTTTTCAGGCGGAAGAGTGATAAGAAGCCCTGGCTTCAATCATTCGCCCGAGTCCGGCATGGTTGGGTTCGAATCCCGAATGTGCTTCCGTTATGGCACTGGCTCTCTCCTCTCCGTAGAACCAGAGGTCCTAAATTAGAAACGGGCGAATAAAATTAAATGCGCATGTCTGGTAGTTACAGAGCAGACTGCAACTCGAATCCTCGAATTTACCATTTGTTTCTCTACAGAAAACTCTGATTTCTTTTTCTCTTGAACGGTTTCGACTTCCGATAGCACTTTACCAAACATGTACGATCTTACGTTAGGTGATACGTCATCGCTTCTTAGGCATAGCTAAATTAGAAACGGGCAACTAGTGTTCATTTACTGACAATTGTGGTTTAACTAAGTTCACTAAACAACAATTTGTCAGCAAAATGATAACTGATGCTTGTACAGGGGTATAATAAACTGTGCTGATATCTTAAGTAACGCAACACTTTTCATGGCGCTTGTGTCCATGCGAACGCAATGTATTGTGCCACCTACGTCCAAAAATCTCATAGTTCATTGATCGAAACAACATAACATACATACACCTTTCGCAGACAGGCATGCTCATGAGTGGCCGGTGTAGAATTCAATAAATAACAAAATCCTCTTGTAGAACAGGCACTCGAAACAATGTTTCAACTCAATGCAAAAGAAATAAATGCCTCACGGTGAGCCTTTTTTACATATCACTTCTGTGTTGATAGTTGTTCCATTCGGAAAGGAAATGTTTCCCTAATAGCTGGAATGTAAATTTTATTCATAAGTTTTACCATTTCAACGTTCGGCATTGTTTGTGCGTGAAAAACATTACTTTTCTTACTGTTAACGTTAAAATAGAGAAATAATATTCTGACTCGTAGTTTATACGACTAAAAGCTTGAAAAAAAAAAGCATTATCAGAGATACATTCGCAAATTGGAGCTTTAAGCAACTAAAAACTATTGCCTCGGTAACAAGAAAGCTCTAGGCATTTTTGAACTCCGAAAACAACTGGGAAATAAATAGACGAAACACAGGAGCCCAAAATCCCATAGTAAAAAGTTTATATAAAACTTTTTGTTTGGAAAGTCGAGTGCCAGTTATATGTGAAATTTCATGATAAAAGTGAAAAACGAAATATTTGAAAAAGCAGGCTGTACGGGAAGCAAAAAAAGAACAACAGGGAATAAAAGACAAACCAAAATACGTGGTAGTTGTCGTAGATCTTTTATTGCCTTCGAGAAGAATTGTATCATTTATATTCAGTTTTGTTATTTCTATGAACTTTGTATTATGTAATCTCTTTTTGTCTGAAATAATTTATTTGTTCCTTTGACACCTCTTTCATTAAATCTAACATTCCTCCAAAAGGCTCGCAAAAGACAGACACTGAATTTTATGGAATCGGAATCACAAACATAAGCATAATCAATGGCGGACCACATTGAGGTGAAATATGAATGCCATAACGTAATTTGGAACTGTTTGAAACAGTAAAGAAATTGCGATTCTGGAAGTTTCTTTGACTCTCAAGATCTTGTACAATACAGGTTTACTTTAGAAGGGAGGTATATGAATAAGGAATGGTACATCGATATCCTTTGTCGCCTCAAGGATACAATCCGAAGAAAATGTCTGTGAAAACGGACAACAAGCAGTTGGTTTCTTCTTCATGATAATACACAGTGATTCCTAATAATCAAACAGCACTTTGCAAAGCACAAAGTGATGTCACTGGAGCATCGTACATATTCTTCTAACTCTGAACCATACAATTTTTGCATGTTTCCGCTGTTCAAATCTGCAATGAAACGACGACAATTCACAACCGCTGAGGACATCTTCAAAACGCAACAAAGGCGCTGAAAGAGGCTTCAGTGGATTTCAGGAATGCTTCAAACAACATTATACACATTGGCAAAAGTGTGTATCTACCCAAGAAAATTATTTTGAAGGAAACACAAGGTAAATACATGTATTGTTAAAAAATATTGCTTTCAGTATAAAAAAATTCCGGAAAATGTTTGAGCCTACCTTAAGGGATTATCAAAGAAACGAACTTCATTTTCCATTTATTTGTTACTTTTAGGTAGTGTAACGTATACTCTAGATTCACTTTCCTTTTGATTTTACTATCTCTGGTTATTTTATTTTTCTATGTAAATTATCTTCTAACTGAACGAGATGTTATTTCTCCCGCTGAATGAGATCAGGCAATGAGTGTAAGTCATGACGTGGTGGTTGCCAGTATAAATAGGCGCGTTCAACGATACCGAAGAGAGCTTTTGTTTGTGTTACGTGAGAGAGCTTTTGTTTGTGTTACGTGAGAGAGCTTTTTGTTGATGTGCGTAGGGAGAGCTTTGTTTCATGTGTAAAGAGATCTTCGTTATATGCGTAAGGAGAGCTTCGTTTATGTGAGTAGAGCTTCGTTCATGTGCAAGGAGCTACGTTTTATTGAGTAGCTGTGTGACCCGTGAAGTGTATGTTGGATACTACCAGGAGTTTTCACTAAATAAAGATTGTTTTAGTAAGTACGTTTTTCTCAGTTCATAGTTTTGTCAGACCTCTGTCTGGCTGTTAGGTTTATTAGTTGTTATTATTAACAAATAGCAAAAGACTTTATTCATCTTAATTACTACTACAACATTACTAGCAGTTAAAAGCTTGTTTATTATTAATACTACATTACTAGCAGGAAGGTTTATTCATGATATAATTAACAACACAACAACCATTAGAAGAAGCTTAGTAGAAGAAGCTATATTCATTATAATTGGCGCCCGAACTTTTCTCGAACACGAGGTCTTGACAATTCTTACCCATGTCTTCCTTACCTGAGACAACTTCAATTTTTCACCCTAAATCAAATTTCGATGGTGATGGTGTTTTTTTTTTGACAATTTGCAAGAAGCCTGTGGGTCTCACTTCGATATGAATGATTTACAAGTCCCCAGGTATTCTTCACAATTTCGTAATTCACCAGCTTCTTATCACTCTGAGTCGCGGGTCGTACCTGAGGGAGTTCAATCCTCTCAGCGAAGCAGAATGCTTGCCCATTTCGTGCCGCATGCAGGAATGATTAATTTCAATGGTTTGGAGGGTTCCTTAAAATTCCTCGAGGATTTGGAAGATCATTTTGATCTATACAATATTCCTCAAGACTGCAAAGTGCAAATAGCAGGCACTTACTTGAAGGATACCGCTAAGACCTGGTATCGGCAGTGGAGAGTGTCGAACCCGGATTCTCATTATGAGAATTTCCGTGCAGAATGTTTGGAAGTCTTTCCTTTCGGCCTCAGTCGAGCTAGCCTTGCACAGCAACGTTTTTCTCGTCAGCAAGGACCCAACGATAGCCCTGTTGCATTTGCTTTGGAAACAACACGCTTGTATAACTTATGGGATCCACATGCCAGTCATGTCGACATGTTGGACACCCTATTGCAGCAGCTCGATCCATTTCTACAGGATTTTCTTGAGGTTCGACACCCTGCTACAATTCACGAATGCCTTCGCCTCATACGAACGTATGAAGAGCGACACGGCAAACATGGTCCAACTCACCATGCTCGGGCACCCCGCGAGGCTTATTACGAATATCCTCAGCGGCATAATAGGCCTAATGAATTTCAACGCAAGCGTACACAAGTGCACGCCCAAGCTTCATACGTTCCACTGCACAGAAGAGTGGTACACCTACCGCTCGGTTCTAATGAATCTTCTGGATACCGTACAAATGCACAGTATGCTCGACCCCGTTCCAATCCGCAGAATTCGGAACGTTTTCATGCTCAGGGCAATGATGATTTTTCTGCTCGTGCTGAGGGAAGAAATAATAGAAATGAAAATGTCAACAGACATGCGGAGTTCCCGCAGCAGTTTTCACGCAGTTTTCCTCATCGTGAAAATTTTCCCGATACCCGGCAGGGTCGAGGTTTCAGACCGCATGATAATCCAACCAGGAATCCTTTAAACTTCCAAAGGAAGTAGACCAAGGGTCGGTCCTGCTTCCTGAAACCAAGCATTCTGACCCTAAAACAGTATTAGTGACTGTCCAAACTCCTCAGTTGCCTGATGTGTTCTTGACAATTGAAGATATTATTGTCGAGATAAAGTTCAACACTGGTTCTGAAATATCAGCCCTAAATACGAAGTTTTGCACTGACAATTTTCCTGCAATACTCGTTCAGCCTGCGACGCAGTATTTGCGAGGTGCAAATAACGAAATCTTCAGTATCACAGGAACTGTCACATTATCTCTAGGGCTGGGAAAGACTCGTTTTACGTATTCTTTCCTGCTCATAGACGAACTACCTGTTAAATGTCTAATGGGCATGGACTTTATCAATACCTTTCAAGTTACTCTGAATTTCGTACAACATGTAATTTCCTTTCCGGAACCTGTCGAAGTGATTCCTACGGATCCTATAGATATAACGAATTTGTTATTGAGTAACCAATTGAATGAGAGGCAACGAAACCAGCTTTCTCTACTTTTGCAGGAAAGCCCTGGTTTATTTTCAGATCAACCTGGTTTCACACAGGTGGTTTATCATGTTATTGACACTGATGGTTCGAAACCGATAGCGACGAAGCCTTACCCTTGTGCTCCCACATAAAAAACAGGAAATGCAACGTCAAATTTCTGAAATGATTAAGCAGGGTATAATCAGGGAATCAACAAGCGCCTGGGCTGCTCCTGCCTTTTTGGTTCCAAAGAAACAACCCAATGAATTTCGTTTTGTGACAGATTTCCGCAAGCTAAACCAAGTCACGAAAACGATCAATTATCCACTACCTGTCATGTCGCATATTTTGCATGACCTGTCGTCAACTAAATGGATGTCAACCTTGGATTTGGCGAGTGGATATTGGCAGGTGGCGGTACATCCAGACTCCGTCGATAAAACAAGCTTTGTTACTCCTTGTGGGGCTTATGAATACTTGCGTATGCCCTTTGGATTAGCTTCTTCACCTGCTACTTTCCAAAAGCTTATGGATACGGTTCTCAGACCTGTTCTGGGTCCCCATGTGCATGTATATTTGGATGACATTATTATTACATCCGAGACTTTTGACGAGCACCTTTCTCTGCTCAAACAGGTGTTCCAACTCATATACAATGCTGGCTTGACGTTAAAACCTAGTAAATGCCAGATAGCGAGGGACGAGATTGTATATCTGGGGTTGAAAATCACTCCCCACGGCTTATTTACGGATAATGAAAAAAATTAGGCCTATTGTTGACTTTCCTCGGCCTAAAACAGCAAAGGAACTATCACGCTTTCTGGGAATGACCGGATGGTATCAGCAGTTCGTCCTCGCTTATGCTACAGTCTGTGAGCCATTGTATGCTTTGAAACGTAAATACAAGAAGTTTGTTTGGACACCTGAGGCTAACGCTGCATTTGAAACACTGAAGTCTGCGTTGACTCAGCCTCCTGTGTTGGCTTTCCCAGATCATACTAAGGAATTTGATATTTGTACTGACGCATCAGGAGTTGGTTTTGGTTGCGTTTTGTCACAATCTGGGCATCCAATAGCTTTTGCGTCTCGTACTTTAGCCAAAGCTGAACGCAATTATTCAGCTACGGAACGTGAATGTCTTGCTGTAGTGTATGCTCTTGACAAATTTCAATGTTATCTTAGCGAATTGACAGTTAACGTAATTACGGATCATTCTGCCCTTCAGTATTTGAATTCTGCTAAGCACCTATCTCAAAGACTTATGAAGTGGGCTCTGAAGTTACAAGAGAGCAATATCAAAATTTCGTACCAACCAGGTCATAAGAATCAATTACCGGACGCATTGTCTCGCGTCCCAATTAGTGGGGTCCCCACTGAAGCTACTCCTGAATGTCAGCCTTTACTTCTAATAGCTGATATAACATCCAGAGAGCAGATAATGGCAGAATTAATAAATGATCCAGATTTTGGAGATATCTATAATATTTTGCTTGCGGGTTCGCCCCTACAAAGTGATCCTTCTCTATCTGGGAGGTCACATCATTTTGAAGTCATAGAGGGTTTTCTTTACTATACGAAATCTAGGACTACTAGGGCAGAGTTTCGCCCATGTATTCCACGAACCCTTAGAATGGCCCTTTTAAACGAATTTCATGACAAACCTCTTGCAGGCCATTTAGGTATTCGCAAGACCCGTTGTAAATTGCGGGATGTTGCCTATTGGCCTGGCATGTACCAAAGTGTGCTCGCATACGTTCAATCATTTCACTTGTGTCACATTAATAATTACCGTAATGTAAGACCAGCCGGCCACTTGAAATCTAGTTCAAGTTCTCATGTTCTTGACATTATTTCAATAGATTTATTGGGACCTTATCCTTTATCTGTTAAAAACAAAGCTCGTTACGTTTTAGTATTAACTGATAATTTTTCTAAATGGGTTGAAGTTTTTCCCATTAAAGCCGCTACGGCAGAAGTTATTTGTAATGTATTAATTAATGAAGTATTCTCTAGATTTGGTGCACCTAATAAAGTAGTTTCGGATAATGGTCCCCAACTTATTTCTGACATTTTTGAAAGAATGTGTGCGAGACTACACATTAAGCATAAATTCATTTCCCCATATCATTTCCAGAGTAATCCTGCGGAACGAGTAAACCGCACGTTAGGGAAAATGATTGCTACATTTCTCATGGATCATCATGAACGATATGATGACCATCTTGAGCTTTTTCGTTCGCCCTCCGCTCGTCTGTTCACGAATCTACTAAAATTACTCCTGCAGAACTTTTTCTGGCTCGCAAAACTAAAAACCCTTTTGAAAATTTAACGGGGATTATCGACGAACTAAACCAGCGACCAGCTCCGCAATCAGTACGAATCATGGCAGAAAAAGCTCGTGTTGCAATGCTAGGAGCACAAGCGGCTCAAGCAAGATACTATAATACTAGGCTTAGGGAACCAGATCTTGTCGTTGGAGATCTCACTCTCGTGGAAACGCACTTCCAGTCTTATGTTTCTCATACTTTAGTGAAGAAATTTGCACCCAGCTACGAAGGTCCATATCGGGTGGCAAATGTATTTTAAAATAACATTATCCTTGAAAAACCTGACAACCAATTTCAATACGTACACGTTGCTCAGTGTCGCAAGTATCATGAATGAAATATCGATTTTATAATCAACCCTACTCAACCTTCTGTTCCACAGACTCAAGAGTCTATATCTCACGATCAACCTCCAGAAATTTTGGACGAACCGACAAACATTTTTGAAGAATCTCCAGTGATTTTTTCTTCACCCTCCCCTCCACAAGACGGGCTTCCAAAAACGCAACCTGTTTCTCCCATGAGACGAAGGCTCGAATCAAGTTCTTCAAATACTAGTATCGTTCCTTTCCCTCCAACCATTGCCAAGACTATTGCTGCACCGTTTCCTGATAACGCTGCACCAACACAAGCTCCTACTTCCTTGAATACCTCGTCAGAGAGTATTCCTATAGGCAGAAATAAACATCGCCCTGCACGACCACTCACTTACAGCAGCGACTCAGAGTCATCAGATATTTCTGATTTATCAGTTATGGACAATAGTTTGACGATTCCTAAACGCCAGACACAAATTACAAACCGTCCAGCAACACCAAAAGCTGGTCGAAAACGTAACTTGTCTCCCCAATCTGCTTCGCCGCAACAGCGACGAAGGCAGAGATCCTTGCATCCGCCCGGGTTTCGCCCCTGGAACCTTCGCTCAGGACAAACAGGGCCGATGCCTGCTTCTACTCTCATGCCACGAGGTAGAAAGCGAAAACAAACGATGTGGCCGGAGCCACGTCCCTCCAAAAGAATGCTGGAAGGACAACACGGGCCCCAGCACAAAGGGACTACGTATCAAAAGCCTGGGGGAGCCCGTTCCTGTCAGCCGCAGGGATTTCCTGTCCAACAGACTTCGGCCGTTCCTGATCGACGGACTTTAGCCGTTCCTGACCGTTCCTGTCAGCCGCAGGGATTTCCGGACCGACAGACTTCAGCCGTTCCTGACCATTCCTGTCAGCCGCAGGGATTTCCGGACCGACAGACTTCAGCCGTTCCTGACCGTTCCTGTCGGCCGCAGGGATTTCCTGGCCGACAGACTTCGGCCGTTCCTGATCGACGGACTTCAGCCGTTCCTGACCGTTCCTGTCAGCCGCAGGGATTTCCTGACCGACAGACGTCAGCCGTTCCTGACCATTTCCTGTCAGCCGCAGGGATTTCCTGACCGACAGACTTCAGCCGTTCCTAACCGACGGACGTCAGCCGTTCCTGACCGTTCCTGTCAGCCGCCGGGATTTCTTGACCGACAGACTACAGATGGTCCAGATCCAGTCACGTCCTTGAAGAGAGCTACGCCACCTGAATTTACCAGTCCGATTAGGCCTGGAAAACGTTATCGTACTAGAGTTTTTTATGCGTCCTCGAGATAAGTAGGTTCTCGTGGACAGGTTCTTTTCTCCGTTTGTTGTTTTTCCTGCACGACCAGTTGGCGTGTCAGAATTTCTTTTTTTCGTGTGGGCCTATGCATTCTTTTTGTGTATATATGTGTTTTTTTTATATTTCTTCTATGTCCATCTACTAATCCAAATTTATTTATATATATCTATGTGCTTAGGGGTAAAATAATGAAAATTGTTACTGTTAGGCAGCTACAGGCAATCTTCGCTGCTGATACAGTTGGTTTGTATTCAACGATAATATGAGGACGTAATTTGAAATTAAAAAAGTGATTCCTGCTAGGCAGAATAAAAGGAAGGTATGCCGATGCAGGTTTGTTTTGTTCAAGTATACAAAGTGTTTTACAGACGAATACAGATTTCTTGATTTTGTCATTTCAAGTTTGATATTGTACATACTGCTGCCACCAAAACAACAACAAAAAAGAGGTCAATAAACGTCAGTCAACGAAGTGTAAGACTTACACTCCAAAATTGATAGGTTTTTCGGAAAAAAAATTAAGGGGGAGATGATGTAACGTATACTCTAGATTCACTTTCCTTTTGATTTTACTATCTCTGGATATTTTATTTTTCTATGTAAATTATCTTCTTACTGAACGAGATGTTACTTCTAACGCTGAATGAGATCTGGCAATGAGTGTAAGTCATGACGTGGTGGTAGCCAGTATAAATAGGTGCGTTCAACGATACCGAAGAGAGCTTTTGTTTGTGTTACGTGAGAGAGCTTTTTGTTGATGTGCGTAGGGAGAGCTTTGTTTCATGTGTAAAGAAATCTTCGTTACATGCGTAAGGAGAGCTTCGTTTATGTGAGTAGAGCTTCGTTCATGTGCAAGGAGCTACGTTTTATTGAGTAGCTGTGTGACCCGTGAAGTGTATGTTGGATACTACCAGGAGTTTTCACTAAATAAAGATTGTTTTAGTAAGTACGATTTTCTCAGTTCATAGTTTTGTCAGACCTCTGTCTGGCTGTTAGGTTTATTAGTTGTTATTAATAACAACCAGCATAAGACTTTATTCATCTTAATTACTACTACAACATTACTAGCAGTTAAAAAGCTTGTTTATTATTATTACTAGATTACTAGCAGGAAAGTTTATTCATGATATAATTAACAACACAACAACCATTAGAAGAAGCTTAGTAGAAGAAGCTATATTCATTATAGTAGGTTTATTGTATAAACCATCACTTAACGTAATTTACCCCTACGCGTTAAACCTCATCTCCCTGGTAGAAATAACTGACAAACATGCACGGTAGTTGTACAAATATGATAATTCACACAGAAATACAAGATGTGGCAAAGAATCTTTAAGACTGGGTGTGTAAAATAAAATGGAAACAAGAAATTATAATTTGTTTTGGTTTGTTATTCAAAATAAGTCCCTCCGGCTTCAATATACTTGTTACAGCGATATAATAATGATTCGAATGCCTGTTCCAGTTCATTTTGCGGAATTGCCTCCAAAGCACGCGTCGAAGCTGTTTGTATGGTCAAAATGTCATCAAAATAACGCCGTTTTAACGTCATTTTAAGTTTTGGGAATAAAGAAAAGTCGCAGGGTGCTAAATCAGGGGAATACGGTGGATGAATTAACACACAGACGTTATTTTTCACCAAAAATCTACGAACAAGAAGCGAGGTGTGACTGGGTGCATTATCGTGCAACACACACCATCTGTTTTCCTCCCGAAATTCAGGACGAATGCGACGAATTCTGCCCACCAAACGCCTCAAAACATTTAAATAAAACTCACCAGTAATTGTTTGTCCACTTGAAACAAATTATTTGTGAATAATATCCTTACTATCGAAGAATGTAATGAGCATTGTTTTGATTTTCGATTGAACATTTCTTGTTTTTTGGCTTGTGGTTCGCTTTTTGACTTTCATTCCGCACTTTGTCGCTTTGTTTTAGGATCATATTGAAAACACCATGTTTCATCACCTGTAACAATCGATTTTTAGAAGTTTGAATAATTTTCACCGGTTGAAATTATGTCTCTGCAATGTGCATTTCTCCTTGATTTTTGTTCATTGGTTAACGTGTGTGGAACAAATTTAGCACAGCCTTTTGTTTTGCCCAAATCTTCATGATGAATTGCTCGAATTGTTTCTTTGTTGATGTTTAAAGACTCTTCCATCATTCTTAGTGACGCACGTCGATTGTTTTCCATGAAATCACGCACTTTTTCAATAATCTCAGGTGTCCTACATGAACTTGGTCTTCCGGTATGCTTATCATCTTCTAGCATATCTCTTCCGTCCAAAAAACGTTTGTACCACAGTAAAACATTTGATCTCCTTAAACAAAACTCATCGTAAACTTGTTTCATCATTTGGAATGTTTCCGAGGCAGTTTTACCAAGTTTTGCGTTAAATTTAATAACAGCCCTTTGTTCCATCTTAATAATTCAACATGAAAAAAATTTTACTTCTCTAATGAACGGCCGTTTCGTTTGAGTTACTTTAACAACTGCGCAGTACTTTTAACAGAAAACAAGGAGATGGTCACGGTTTATAACGCATTCGCGATTACACTGGTGGCGGCACCATATGCTGAAATCTACCGCCAGGTTTAAAAATTCTTTGACGCACTGTGTATATCATTGCAAAATATCTCATACTAAGCTCTAGACTGATTTTTATTTCATTTGTAGTTAGCACAAGCAATACCCGTACATAAGGCCATTCAGGATCTATGATAAAGATATACACCAGCATTCCCCGACCAGTATGCCAAAGAAACTGTAGGACAGCGCTCGTAACAAGATCCCTCTTAACTGAGAAATGCCGTAAAACATTATAATCCGGCAGAGATGATGCTACCAAAAGACGAAAGATTATCTCAAATTTTGAAGCGATTGAGGGCAGCGGATGTCCTAGCGGTCAGCTTTCCTTCCAACTGATGGAACGGTTCCAAGATCGATCCCAGGTAGGTCAGAAACGTTCGAACCATTAAATTGCCGCAGTGCCCAGGATGGACACGTTAAGCCGTCGGCCCCCGGACACTGGCTCCTCCGTTAAAAATAAGGTTGTCCGTTCCTCCCCCATCTTCTGCCTACTAGAATTGTCTACTTTGGTGTCAGTCGTATCTGTGACGCTACTACTGGCTACATAAATTGACTTCTCTCTGTCTGTTTTTTTTTTTTTTTTTTTGCAATCGGGAGCCTCTGGGTTTCACCTAATGACCATCAGCATCCTTACTCGGCTCAAAAGTGTGTGAAAGGAGTAGCTATTCGAGGTTAAATCTATTGGGTGTAAATCTACAAGCTTATTGTTGAGTCAGGGCTGGTGATGATGCTGGAGGGGGGTCGTAGTCAATGTCTCGTCCCACCCCCCATACGTGTTGATCCATTAAAGGAAAGCTAACGAGATTATGCCAGCAACTATACTCGACCTCTGGAGTGGGTACATCACAACCATGTACAACGCGAAATACAGTTTTTCACACATAGTAAAATAGTACGACTCATTGATTCAACATCGTGTCTATATAAGGAATTTCGCTCAGTGGCAACCTCTCGGTTTATACAAAATAGTTAAAACCATTAAACTCTGTAGAACGGATTTTGTTTTAGTCGTGATTTTGTGTTTGTCTATTTAATTTTTGATACCGTTTCACCAAAGGGGCAGTTCACCAAAAGGACCTATTATTTTGTTTTAGTCGTGATTTTGTGTTTGTCTAGTTGGTGAAACGGTATCAAAAATTAACTAGACAAACACAAAATCACGATGGTGAACTGCCCTTTTGGTGAAACGGTATCAAAAATTAACTAGATAAACACAAAATCACGATGATGAACTGCCCCTTTGGTGAAACGGTATCAAAAATTAACTAGACAAACACAAAATCACGATGGTGAACTGCCCTTTTGGTGAAACGGTATCAAAAATTAACTGGATAAACACAAAATCACGATGGTGAACTGCCCCTTTGGTGAAACGGTATCAAAAATTAACTAGACAAACATAAAATCACGATGGTGAACTGCCCTTTTGGTGAAACGGTATCAAAAATTAACTAGAAAAACACAAAATCACGACTAAAACAAAATCCGTTCTACAGAGTTTAATAGTTTTAACTATTTTGTATAAGCCATTAAACTCTGTAGAACGGATTTTGTTTTAGTCGTGATTTTGTGTTTTTTTATACAAAATAGTTAAAACTATTAAACTCTGTAGAACGGATTTTGTTTTAGTCGTAATTTTGTGTTTGTCTAGTTAATTTTGGATACCGTTTCACCAAAAAGACCTATTAAATGAAAGCATTTATTGGAGTACAGTGTCCTCTCGGATACGTTTATAGAATAAGCACCGAATTTTTGATTCTTCTCCCCAAAATGCTTCCGCAGATATTGATGGATATATTCAGTTCTGTAATTTTTCCAAAACAAAAGTGTTTAGATCTAGGCTTGTGAAGTAACTATCCAAGGTAAAAACAGCGTTTTATTTATTTCAAAGAACTATTTCTTTTCTTAAATTATATCAATTTTTGCAAATACGTTAGTAACATTTAGTACGAACCAACATCTTGATGCTTTCACATGTATGAAGTACTCTAAAATTCATATATTCCAGTAAATAGCTTACTGCTACGAAATGCACCAAATGTTCCCAGTTCAGCAAAAAATCGAGATAGTGTTTTCTAAAATTATGAACGCAGTTGGTTGGTCCTTCGGAGTTTTGTACCGTTAGAGCTAAAGAGCGGAAAGCATCACGGGTTGGAAAATGCGAAAAGAAAAAGAAAATAAACGTCAAAACGCAACACGTGTACGTCACAAGTTATACAAAAACTACAAGAAGCTGCGTACAGGTGGGACACAAAGCCAACAGACTGCACACATCTGTAAATCAGTAGTGAAAGGTAAAACTACAAGAAACTACTTATAGGTTCGACACAAAGCCAACAGACTGCACACATCTGTAAATCAGTAGTGAAAGGTAAAACTACAAGAAACTACTTATAGGTTCGACACAAAGCCAACAGACTGCACACATCTGTAAATCAGTTGTGAAAGGTAAAACTACAAGAAACTACTTATAGGCGCGACACAAAGCCAACAGTCTGCACACATCTGTAAATCAGTAGTGAAAGGTAAAACTACAAGAAACTGTTTATAGGTGCGACACAAAGCCAACAGACTGCAGACATCTGTAAATCAGTTGTGAAAGGTAAAACTACAAGAAACTACTTATAGGCGCGACACAAAGCCAACAGTCTGCACACATCTGTAAATCAGTAGTGAAAGGTAAAACTACAAGAAACTACTTATAGGTGCGACACAAAGCCAACAGACTGCACGCATCTGTAAATCAGTAGTGAAAGGTAAAACTACAGGAAACTACTTATAGGTGCTACACAAAGCCAACAGACTGCACACATCTGTAAATCAGTAGTGAAAGGTAAAACTACAAGAAACTACTTATAGGTTCGACACAAAGCCAACAGACTGCACACATCTGTAAATCAGTAGTGAAAGGTAAAAGCGGACAGCGCACAAACTATATCGCACAGATCGCTTAAAAGTCTACCCAGGGTATCTGAGTCGTCTTTCGGAGTGGAATAAACCTGAAAAGCATAACGTTAACGAAAAAAAAAGGGATGACACAAATACAAAACAACAGCAGTCAGTGCTGCATTGCATTTCTCACACATTGAGGAAATATCGGCCCATAGAAAACAGCACTAATTAAAACTAGAGTGGCCAATGCGGAGGCGTGCTAGCGCAACTTCCTCCCTATGGTTTCGGGGGATTGATGAAGTCCCTCCAGCATGGGAAAAAACATTTCGCTCTCTATGACGTACACTCTAATTTAACTTACCTTTTCAATTGTCTTTTTTTATGCAGGTAAATTTTGAGTTCATCCTCTTTTAGCGTGTCACCCTTAACATTATATTTTCTCACTTACTGAATGTTATTTAGCAACAATCTTGAGGTCAGAGTTCGTGACGTGTGTGTATAGACGTAAGAACGAGCTACATAATGTTGGAGCAAGCACCGAAAAGGGGTGCATTAGTGGTAGTCATTGAGGCTGTACGAATCTGTATGCTGTATTCTTTCATGGAGATAGCGCATGCTGATATGTAATGCGCATACATATTTAACATTGGGCTTTTCAAACTACTACTGTGTTCACTAATTCAAGTTAATCCGACTAAGTGCTTGTTGTGATTGGAGCTGTGAAGTGCAGCTGGATAAAAGGTAAACGGTAAGTAAATATTCCTTGAGCTTTTTGCAGAGGGTGAGTCAAAAGTATTGCAATATTTGAATAAACACATGTGCTACTGCGGGTATGTTACGTGTTTAAACTAGCTCAAATCGTGCACTGAAGTCAGTCGAAAGGAATGTAAAGTGGTAGTCGTTGCTGTGAACAGCATTGCATGTCGTCCTTCTGTATGTGGTTGGGACGCCTAAAAGATGAACAGCCACAACCGCCTAATTAGTGAACTTTTGCTTTACGGGTATGAACTCTGCCATAACGCTGCTCAAGCGACACGAAACATTTGCCATGCGAAAGTGTAAGGTTTAGTGGAACACAGCACCACCGCAACCAGATGGTTCAAGAAATTTCGTTCAAGCGACAGAAATCTCGATGATCAGCCAAGGTCAGGTAGGCCACAAACCGTGATTTCGGAAGCCTTGCACCAAACCGTTGAAGCAAATCCGACAACCAGGACTCTGAGATTATCAGGCGAGCTGAGCATATCACAGACCACCGTGGTTCGTCACCTTCAGGACTTCGGTAAGGTCTACAGGAGCTGCCGCGTTATCACTCACGAACTGACGGCAGCTGACGCAAACCGTCGAGTGGAAGTGTGCACAAAACTCCTACAAAACCCGCGAGATGAACGTTTCATCTAGAGAATTGTTACGTGCGATGAAAAGTGGGTCTATTTTCGTACTCCTAGAACACGACAGTGGTTGAACCCGGGCCAGCTTCCTGAACTTGTTGCCAAACGTGGGCGTTGCAAGCACAAGGTGATGCTCTGCGTCTGGTGGAATTTCGAGGGGATGATCCATTACGAATTGGTACCAAACGGTCGGATCATCAACGCCAACCTCTACTCTGAACAGCTGGAGCGGATCTATGCAGCTTTGGAGGAGAACTACCCGGCACTGTTGAACAGAAAGGCGCGCTATCCTGCAGCAGGGCAACGTTAGTCCTCATACTGAGCGAACGACCCGGGCAAAACTCCAGAAACTTGAGGGCATCAAACTTATGCCACACCCAGCATATAGTCCGGACCTTGAGGGCATCGAACTGATGCCACACCCAGCATATAGTCCAGACCTTGAGGGCATCGAACTGATGCCACACCCAGCATAGAGTTCAGACCTTGAGGGCATCTAACTGATGCCACACCCAGCATATAGTCCAGGCCTCGAGGGCATCGAACTGATGCCACACCCAGCATATAGTCCAGACCTTGAGGGCATCGAACTGGTGCCACACCCAGCATTTATAGTGCAGACTTTGAGGGCTTCGAACTGATGTCACACCCAGCATAGAGTTCAGACCTTGAGGGCATCGAACTGATGCCACACCCTGCATGGAGTTCAGACCTTGAGGGCATTGAACTGATACCACACCCAGCATATAGTCCAGACCTTGAGGGCATCGAACTAATACCCCACCCAGCATATAGCCCAGACCTTGAGGGCATCGAACTAATGCCACACCCAGCATATAGTCCAGACCTGGAGGGCATCGAACTGATGCCACACCCAGCATAGAGTTCAGACCTTGAGGGCATTGAACTGATACCACACCCAACATATAGTCCAGACCTTGAGGGCATCGAACTAATGCCACACCCAGCATATAGTCCAGACCTTGAGGGCATCGAACTAATGCCACACCCAGCATATAGTCCAGACCTTGAGGGCATCGAACTGATGCCACACCCAGCATAGAATTCAGACCTTGAGGGCATTGAACTGTTGCCACGCCCAGCATAGAGTTCAGACCTTGAGGGCATCGAACTGATGCCACACCCAGCATAGAGTTCAGACCTTGAGGGCATCTAACTGATGCCACACCCAGCATATAGTCCAGGCCTCGAGGGCATCGAACTGATGCCACACCCAGCATATAGTCCAGACCTTGAGGGCATCGAACTGGTGCCACACCCAGCATTTATAGTGCAGACTTTGAGGGCTTCGAACTGATGTCACACCCAGCATAGAGTTCAGACCTTGAGGGCATCGAACTGATGCCACACCCTGCATGGAGTTCAGACCTTGAGGGCATTGAACTGATACCACACCCAGCATATAGTCCAGACCTTGAGGGCATCGAACTAATACCCCACCCAGCATATAGCCCAGACCTTGAGGGCATCGAACTAATGCCACACCCAGCATATAGTCCAGACCTGGAGGGCATCGAACTGATGCCACACCCAGCATAGAGTTCAGACCTTGAGGGCATTGAACTGATACCACACCCAACATATAGTCCAGACCTTGAGGGCATCGAAAATGCCACACCCAGCATATAGTCCAGACCTTGAGGGCATCGAACTAATGCCACACCCAGCATATAGTCCAGACCTTGAGGGCATCGAACTGATGCCACACCCAGCATAGAATTCAGACCTTGAGGGCATTGAACTGTTGCCACGCCCAGCATAGAGTTCAGACCTTGAGGGCATCGAACTGATGCCACACCCAGCATATAGTCCGGACCTTGAGGGCATCGAACTGATGCCACACCCAGCATATAGTCCAGACCTTGAGGGCATCGAACTGATACCACACCCAGCATATAGGACAGAAATTGAGGGTATCGAACTGATGCCACACCCAGCATATAGGCCAGACATGGAGGGCATCGAACTGATGCCACACCCAGCATATAGTCCAGATCTCGAGGGCATCGAACTGGTGCCACACCCAGCATTTATAGTGCAGACTTTGAGGGCTTCGAACTGATGTCACACCCAGCATAGAGTTCAGACCTTGAGGGCATCGAACTGATGCCACACCCTGCATGGAGTTCAGACCTTGAGGGCATTGAACTGATACCACACCCAGCATATAGTCCAGACCTTGAGGGCATCGAACTAATGCCACACCCAGCATATAGTCCAGACCTTGAGGGCATCGAACTAATGCCACACCCAGCATATAGTCCAGACCTTGAGGGCATCGAAGTGATGCCACACCCAGCATAGAATTCAGACCTTGAGGGCATCGAACTGATGCCACACCCAGCATAGAGTTCAGACCTTGAGGGCATCGAACTGATGCCACACCCAGCATATAGTCCGGACCTTGAGGGCATCGAAACTGATGCCACACCCAGCATATAGTCCAGAAATTGAGGGCATCGAACTGATGCCACACCCAGCATAGAGTTCAGACCTTGAGGGCATCGAACTGATGCCACACCCAGCATATAGTCCAGACCTTGAAGGCATCGAACTAATGCCACACCCAGCATATAGTCCAGAAATTGAGGGTATCGAACTGAATCCACACCCAGCATATAGGCCAGAAATTGAGGGTATTGAACTGATGCCACACCCAGCATATAGGCGAGACATTGAGGGCATCGAACTGATGCCACACCCAGCATATAGTCCAGACCTTGAGTGCATCGAACTGATGCCACGCCCTGCAGATAGGCCAGACCTTGAGGGCATTGAACTGATGCCACACCCAGCATATAGTCCGGATCTTGCTACGTCGGATTATTACTTGTTCCGGTCCATGGCCCATTTCCTTCGCGGATGGCACTTCAACAATCAGGAGGAGGTGACAGCTGGGGTGAAGGAGTCTTCGCCTCGATGGACAAGATCTGGCACCGCAGTGGAATTGAAAAACTGGCAGATAGATGGCTAAAGACGGTGCAACACGATGGCCAATACTTTAAATGCTGGTCATCTTTCGTCGTAAAGGTACGTATGAAAACATAAAGGGATCCGAATACTGCAAAACTATTGACTCACCTTCTGTATGAGTGACTGTTTCAAATATGGTGAGTGAATAAGAACAGCAAACGTTACGTAGTGTTCCGTAAGCCACATATACATGTTTCAAATAATAAAAAACGCTACATCTCCTAAAAGAAAAATCCCCGAAAAGATTTTAAATAAATGAAATTTAAACTAAGCGCGCTCAAGATCTGCCGTAACACACGACTCTTCATGAGAAGTTGGAAAAATGAGATGTGTGCTCAGGTTGTCTCTGAAAAACAAAGTTTATCAATTCGTAAAAAAAAAAAAAGTTGCCTGTCAATTTTCACCCAAAATGTTGTCTACAAAATGTTGGGGGGAGGGGTAAACCCACAATTCCAACGGAAAAAAAGACACCAGGTGTCCAATAAAACAGGAGACTGTTTTCTTTTGGTCAGCAATTTTCTAAGTTTCCTAGTGGAAGAAACACCAAGCTCATCTACGTCTGATGAAATGGAGGGCGATCGCACCCTAGAATGTGTCTGAGGGTCTCTTGAAGGACAATCAAGAAATGGTCATAAAGATCAAACCCAAAAAACAGGCTTTATACGATGTATTGTATTTTTTGTCCCAGGGAGCCTGCCACGTGCAGTTGATATGTCCTCTAACTGAGCGTAAGTCCCGGTTGTAAAGAGGCATGGTTGTGGCCCCAACGGGAAACAGAACTAGCAGGAATCGGCACGTTACCTTGGATCCCATGCAGCACAGCTGAGAATCCAGCAGAATAATACACTGTAAAGAAATTCACGAAATTCACGAGACATTTTCCGTGACTTCTTTGGTGAATTAACGAAGCATTTTCCTGATTCAACCTTTTTCGTGAAAAAATCGAAAACTGAATTTCACAGATTTTTCACACATGAATTGACAGAAATGCTCCTGTTCATCTTCCTGTGGTTAATAACAAAAAATAGTCGTTTTTAAGAGGTGCTAAAAAACAATTCTGAATTTTTAGAAACTTCTCAGAAAATGTCCGGTTTTTGAAAATATACTTGAGGTTTGATTAGCTATTAAATTTTAGTTATTTGTTGGACTGTCCGATTTTGAAGTTCTGTTGTGAAAAGCTGGGAAACTGAATTCCGAATATTATGAACAGCATATTGCATGATATTTAGGTTATTGTGTCAACTGATATTTCTTTCCTCCCTTAGTTTGTGCACGAACTATTGTGTGTGTGGTGTGTGTGTGTGTGCTAAATTTTGAGAGCTGTTATCGATGGCTTCTTTTTTCTTATGTTTTTTACTTAAGCCCGATTTTAGAACTGGTAAGGTTTTATAATTATTTTTCCTATTTCGCATTTATACACAACTTTTACAATATTTTAAAACATTTACTCGTTTAGTAATTTAAACCACTTATTTATTTAGATAAAATTATCATAAGTATTTAAAAAGAAAAGGTTTCAGGTTAAAAAAAAGGTAGAACACAAACTGAAATCCACTTCTCATCCACTACAAAAACCAAGTTCTTATGGATCCAATAAAAATTTACATAAAATTTGTTATAATTACTTTCGATTATTCACCCGTACAGCTCTTTCACATCACCTTTATGGGTAAGGGGGATTGGGAGGGAGCCTGGCAAGGAAGAACCACCCGGAACAGATTTTGTGCAATTATTATAAAATCACTCCTTTAGTGAGCACTAAAAAGAGCCCCATAGTGAAGTAATTCTTTAACAAGTTAGTAAAATCATGCAATGCATTGATTATGATACGCTTTCCAATATACTAGAAATCATTACTCAAGCTATTACTCAAGTAATGAGGAAAATGGCTGTGGAATAAATCTCACCCCTGTGTCCTGACCTTTGATCCATTTTGATGATATTCAACAGAACTGGTTCAGTATGTCTCCGGAATAACATGATAAAGTTTCGTCCCAATCGAAGCAATTTTACGTAAGTTTTGATGCATAGCGCTATGGAATAGATCCCGCTCCTGTGTCCTAACCTTTCACCCCATTTCGCCCATTTTCAACAGGATTCGTCCCCAGGAAGGTCCCTACAACATACCAACATTTCATACAAATCGAAACATTTTTACTTAACTTATAACTCATAATGGCGATGGAAGTGATTCCGCTCCTATGTCCTGACCTTTGATCCCCATTTTGCCAATTTTCAAAAGGATTTATCCCCAGGTGGTCTCCTACCACATACTAAAATTTAATCGAAATCGAACCTTTTTTACCTTAGTTATGACGCATAAGAGCAGTGGAATGGATCTCGCTCTTATGTCCTGACCTTTGACCCCATTTCGTTCACTTTCAATAAGGTTCCTTCCCAGGTGTTCCCCTACCACATACTAAAATGTCATCGAAATCGAACGATTTTTACGCACGTTATCGTGCGGACGAAAATACGCACGCAACGCGTGACGTAATGAGGCAGATGGGAGTCGCGACCATCTGCTAGCAAGGTGTGACGTCATAAAACGTTAATAGGATCCACAAACAACGCGTGACGTAATGAGATAGATGGCATGACCGCGCGCCAACATCTAAAGGGGCGACGCCATTACACCACACTACAAACTTGGTAATTCGGAGCGGTTATTTAACCCACTAAACAAATTTTCTTAAAGTCGAGACCAAGCTAAATCAATTTCTAGTACCAGAAAACGGTAGGTCAACGACTTTCATAAAAATCCTCAGAGCCGTTTTCAAAATAAAATTTACATACATACAAGAATTGCTTCTTTAAGGTGAACGTCAAGTAATTTTGCTTCCTGTACATCGAATGGAAAAATTTCTGTACACATTTTCTTCTCAATTAATGCGTTCCCAAGGATGAAACTTTGAACATCGTTTTATAACTTGGAATACTTAATATTTTCTAAAACATAATCATAATTATGCAATACAACATTATTTGTCTGCTGACGTTATGAAAATACAGGTACGCGCCATCTTTTTTCTGGACAATTAATGCGTTCACAAGGATGAAAATTTGAACATCGATTAAAATAGCTTCAATTTATAACTTGGAATACCTAATAATTTCTGAAACATAACCATAATTATGCAATCCAACATTTGTTTGTCTACTGACGTCATCAAAGTACAGGTCGCGCCATACTTTTTCTGGTTTCAACACCACCAAAGGAAAAGTTATTGATTTTTAATGTAATTATGGTTATGTTTTAGAAAATATTAAGTATTCCAAGTTGTAATAAAGTTATTTTAATCGATGTTCAAATTTTTTATCCTTGGGAACACATTAATTGTGAAGGAAATGTGTACAAAAGTTTTTCCATTAGAAGTATAGGAAGCAAAATTACTTGACGACCAGCTTAATAATATGGGATAAGAGTGATGGAATGGATCGTATTCTTATGTCCTGACCTTTGACCCCATTTCGTCCACATGCAATAGGGTTCGTCCCCAGGTGGTCCCCTACCACATACTGAAATTTCATCGAAATCGAACCATTTTTACGCACGTAATGACGCATAAGGGGAATGGAATGCATCCGGCTCTTATGTCCTAACCTTTGACCCCACTTCACCGATTTTGAATAAGATTCGTCCCCAGGCGGCCCCTACCACATACTAAAATTTAATTGAAATCGAACCATATTTACGCAAGTTATGACGCATAAGGGCAATGGAATGATCCAGCTCCTACGTCGTGACCTTTGACCCCATCTATCCCATTTTCAATAGGGTTCATCCCCAAGTGGTCCCCTATCACATAGTGAACTTTCATTGAAATCGAACCATATTCACGCAAGTTATGACGCATAAGGGCAATGGAAGGATCCCGCTCCTACGTCATGACCTTTGACCCCATTTGTCCCATTTTCAATAGGGTTCGTCCCATGGTAGTCCCCTACCACATACTAAAATTGCATCGAAATCGAACCATTTTTACGCCAGTTATCGTTCTGACGGACGGACAAAGCTGGAGCATATACGCTTCTTCAACCTATAGTTGGAAAGCGTAAAAAAAGAGAAAAAATAAAATTAAAAATAATTTAGAAAGATAATAACCATTTGAAGACAAAGTTGCAACAGGAAATTTAAAGATTCGCATCATACAAGTTTTATATTATTTTAGTTTTATATTATTTTTATTATTTGTATTATCTTATTCCAGTATTTCATTAGAACATTATTTCCTTTTCTATAAACTATTGGTTTTAATGATATCCATTTCTTAAAAGTCTTATCTACTCCATATTTTCTAGTATTAAATTTAAATACTCGTCAAAAATTCCATTTAATTGCTAGTTTTATTTGTTCTACATTTCGATATTTTTGTTTGTAGGACACTAAGTTTCTAGTTTTCCGGAGATTATTTCTTGTTACGGCTTCTTCAAGGGGCAGCATAAAAAATCATCTCTCGTTTCTGCATAGACACAGTGAACACGTGTTTCTGCTATATCATATTTGCATTCAGCCTAAGTAAACGTTTCCTAGAAAATTAAAAATTACTCCGTTGCCACACGTCTTTAGTTTCCTTGAAATATGCAAATCAGGAATATAACCCCACCAAAGAAACAAAGTTAGAAAAAGCTAATAACTCAATTATAAAAAGGATTATTTTTTTGTTTAGAAAAACTCACATTTAACATGAAACATGTACAAATATGACATTCAGACCCTACCAGATGACGTCATTAGACCAGAACAAAAGAATAGCCAAAAAATGATCTAAACACAGAATATTACAAAAATTTACACTATATAGTATTATCTAGCAGAAAACATTAAGCTAAAAATTAAAACTGCCAATGGAGGGGATATTCCTGAGTCGCATGTTGCAAGGAAACTAAAGACTGTTGTAATTACTAATTTTCTGAGATAATTTTACTTAGACCGGATGCAAATATGCTATAGAAGAATTCCACGTTCAATGGGTCTATGTAGAAAGAAGAGAGGGTTATTTTTGCTGATCTTTGAAGAAGCCATCGGTAACAGCTTTCAAATTTTCTGCATTTCTCCCAGTCTATTATAGTCTGATCTTGATGCATTTATAGTTTTAAAAAGAAATTTTGGTCTATTTCTCAGAAAGTTCGTTTAGAACTATTACTAATTTGGCATGTTGCCCTTGAAAATTATTTTCAGCAGCTTATGCGCGGCTAGGATTCCAAGGTATTCTGCTTCTTGTAAAGACACCTTTCGAAAACGATCTGCTTATTCAATACAACTGTCTTTCATAAGAATAAGTAACTCTCGGTCATATCAATATTACACATCTGAAAATAGCATTTGATCATCTCATCATTAATCTCTCGTAACATTAAAGATTGCTACAACATTGCATTGCAGTCTTCGTAAAAATCAATATCGTTCTGCTCTCATTCTCATCAGTTCTTACCTCAGTAATCTTTATTTACCTTAGATTGCCTTTTGACAACCCGCTGTCAGGATTGCCAACATCAAATCCATGGAGAGAAACTGAGGCGTTAAATTTGAAAACACTTAACGAAAAGAACTCAAATTTAATTAAGAACACAGAAACTCAAAGAGGAAGGTTAAATTAGAGGTACATATCACACGTTCAGGTCGAAGCTGAACGTATGAGTTCGCAACACGAGATTAGATTTGCGCTAAAATCGAGTAACTTTCGCGATGCGAAAGAACAATTTTTAGAAGGTTGGGTGTTATGCAACTGAAAAAGATCTCCATACGCAATTCAATTTTTAGCATATATGTGCCGTACTAATTAAATCATCAATGGCAATTAAGACATCACGTAACACATAACTTTAAAGCTATCCATACTATTTTGGCCTTCTTAAATTTGCTTTTTCGCTTCACGCAAGTCACTTGGGTTAATGTACTGAAATGCAATTCCTGAAATAAATTTTCTACACATGCGCAACTGAATAAACTTCCATAAACAAATGTTACAAACTAAAAGAATAACAAAATAGCATCTCTCATGCCATTTCTCTACTTATTTTTTTTTCGGAGGGGCGGGGGGGAGGTTAACGACAACCGGAAGCAACTACATGAGCTATAAGCAGTCTTCCTTCCAGAATTTATAGCCACTTGTTCCAAGGAACGGAGAGAGCTGATGCCGACAGACAAACACAACATTCATGCCTCACTAGGATTCAAACCCGGACACATCTCACAAGAATGGCCAGAAACCAGTGCGTAAGCCACTGTGGCACCGGGTTGGCCATGTCAGTTATTCAGACACTAGCGTCAAACTCCAGGTATCTAATTGTGTTTTCTCTCGCAAAGTACTCCAACACTTCGTTTCTCTCTATTCTAAAAAAGTAACTGCCGCCGCCGCCGCTGCAGCTGTTTTATAAATTTTGCGACACCCTTTCTCTCCTAGCTCGCAGCGCAAAACGTATTGAACACAAAAATATGCAATTTACATGGTTTGTAGAGAATTGTTTGACAAACACTCTGAAATAAACCGTTTCTCGATTCTGGCGATACTTCAAGAGCTATTGTATTTCAAACTTAAGGGAAGCAAAAAAAGTGCTATTAGGTCGCGTTCCAGACACACTAACAGCAACAGAACCACGAAACTTTGTAGGCATGTAATGCCATGACCGAATTGTTGCACCACGTCGCCATTTTTTTTTAATTTCGTTTTATTTTACGAGAAATTAAATTTCTTAATTTCACAAAATTCTCTATTTTGCAATGGGATCCATTTAAAAAAACGGATATATGGCAAACTATAAATCACAACGCATTGAAATTTTTACAGCATAAACTTACAACTATCATCCCCTTATTAAAAAAAAAATAAGAAAAAGTCATTCTCTGATTTTTAAGGATTTTTTAAAGACGCAAAGGAAAGAAACGAACGGCTTGTCTTTCTTCACGATAACCATAGAGGAAAGTTCTGGTTCCGTGACCTGCTGCCATGGTTACGCAGAGAATTTGTTATGCATATGTTTTGTTGGTAAAGCTATCTCAGTTGTGGTGGACGTCAAGTAATTTTGCTTCCTATACTTCCAATGGAAAACTTTCTGTACACATTTTCTTCACAAGTACTGCGTTCCTAAGATGAAAATTTGAACATCGATTAAAATAGCTTCATTTTATAACTTGGAATACCTAATATTTTCTAAAACATAACCATCATTATGCAATCCAACATTTGTTTGTCTACTGACGTCATCAAAGAACAGGTCGCGCCATCTTTTTTTTTTTTTGGTTCCAACACCACCTAAGGAAAAGTTATTTATTTTTAATATAATTATTTTTCTATTTTAAAAAATATTAAGTATTATTAGTTATAGTATGAAGTTATTTTAATCGATGTTCACATTTAAATCCTGGGGAACCACTAATTGTGAAGGAAATGTGTACAAAGTTTTTTCCATTGGAAGTATAGGAAGCAAAATTACTTGACGTCCACCTTAACGGTTTAGCATAACGGTTTACGGTTTGCGGAAATGATTTTTGTTCTTCTTAGTGGTAAATTTAGTAAGTGCTATAAGTTCAAACGACAAAAGACCGACCTTCCAAAAATTAACGACAGTAAAAAAAACTCTGAAATTTCGGAATAACAAGCCTTATTTGCTTAGACATGCAATAAAAATTTAAATGTATATGAATTTTCCAGTTTTTATTTCATGTGATATACTTGGAGAACGGGCTGCAGGTCCCGAGCGCTACTCTGGAAACTTAGCTAACCTAAAGGCGCAGCCCCTAGTCAAATATAAAATAATAATCCGTTTAAAGGATAACCTTCGTTACGCTACTGCCATTATAACGTTCCTTTATATTAATTACCTACCGAAGTCTCAAAATGGCCATAAATAAAAAAATAGCGATCCTTCACCTTACCCAAATATCACCAGTAGTCCACACTTTGCGCAAAACATTGCGAGGTTGGACTGCAGTAATTCATCGTTTTCAAGTAAGACAATTGCTTGACTCCTGACAGGCCGGCACGGAATTTTTTTTTTCTTTTTTTTTTTTGATTGGAGGTTTAACGACCACCGTGAGCAACTCAATGGGCTATAAGCAGTCGCCCGTCCCTAATTTAGGGTCACTGGTTCCAGGGAAGGGAGAGAGCCAGTGCCGTAAGACAAACACAACATCCATGCCTCACCGGACCCCTTACGGACGAATGATCAGAGGCCAACGCCTTAGACCACTGCGCCACCGGGGCGGCCCGGCACGGAAAGGAGCGAAGTTTTAAGGAAACGAAGCAGTTGCCACTCCTTAAAAGCGTCTGCTCACCCTTCTTCCTTTAACAACTCTTTTGCAGTTTTACATAATCCAAATTCTTGGCAATGGAAATTGGAATAAATTGCATAGGGCATCCTGAAAGTAATGCCTCGTCCCCCAAAATATTTTTATTTGTAGATATATTATACCTAGACATATTTTTAACAATGCTAGCCTATTTAAAGTATTGTCCATCACATTCTATACATTTCCGCCATCTTTGAACCCATTGGTAAAAATCCATTTTGGAAACATTCCTGAGGCTGCCCTTTCACCCATAAGTTCACAGCCAGTTTAACGTCAGTCGCATCGTTAGAACGTTCCCCACAAAGGGTATTTTTCAAAGGGGCAAACAGGAAAAGGTCTCAGGGAGCCAAATCAGGACTGTAGGAGGGGAAGGGGATATCACCGTCCATCCTATTTTGGCAAAAGCCTGTGAAGTCTCCATTAAGGTGTGGGGATGTGCATTATAATGGTGTAAAAAAAGACTATGCAGTGGAATGTCACGTATTTTCCCTTTTGATAGCTTCTTAAATGTCTGCACATAGTGATAACTGTTCGTTGCACCCTGTTTAAGGAACTCAGTCAAAAAGACATCACGTTTGTTCCAGAACTTCACCATCACTTTCCTTGATGAACGAATTGTTTTCACCTTTTTCTGTCGAGGTGAAGACGTGCGTTGTCATTCCATTGACGCACGTTTTGTTTCTCGGACATGAAAGAACACCCAGGTTTCATTTCCCGTCATAACATTAAAGAAAAACACCTCAACCTCCCTCTCATGAGGTTCTGACATATGTCCACCTCTTTGCTCACATTGTTCACGGGTTAGGTTTCTTGGGATCCACTTTGAAAATTTTTTCTGTAGCCCAGATGCCTAATTAATGCTTTCCTAGCCCTATGATCACAATTAATTGCATCACACAATTTCTGGATGGTGACACGACGATCAGCCGAGATGAGGTCTTTCACTCGTTGCCTGTTGGCATCTGTCAATGCATTTGCGGGTCTTCCATTCCGTTGTTTCTCCGACACTGAAATTTCTCCCTCTCAAAACTTCTTCATCCATTTTTGGACAGTTCTGATATCGATTGTTGAAGCTCCATACACCGCCAGGAGTCTTCTGTGGATTTCTGGAGCCTCACATCCTTCCTATTTTTCCAGGAATTCAATTACGGCTAGCTGCTTTTCTCTGTCATTCATGATTTCTATTTCCGATTCTGAAAAAATTGTGTTCCCACATTAGTTACATATCATAAGTACACGTCAGTGCAGTTTCATTAAAATCACTTCAAAATTTCAAAAGTTATTAAGGAGAAGGCATAACTTTCAGGATGCGCCTTGTATAATCTTGTATCCCAGAGAATTTGTCACAAGCTTTTTTCTATGTCAAAAAGGGCAAGAAACACAAGGAGAAAAAGATAATTCAAGTAATCATTGGTTCTCTTTGCTTTTACTTGTTTTCTGTTCGCAATGTTTTCTGAACAGGAAGACAAACACCTTTAGCTGGTGTGTAGTTCCTCGTTGTTACGAGGAATATACACCGCTATGTACAAAATAATAAATCTATACAAGTAATCTGATTTATTGGATTAAGAATGCATCAATGGTCAGTTAAATTTACTTGGAAACGTTTACATATTATTTCACTAATAAATCGCATTATACTAATATAGTTTTACGATTTTCTAAAAACACCTTTTCATATGTGTTCCTCTTTTCCCAAATAAAAGCCATTCCTCGAAAAAAAATTTATCAACATTTTCAACAATATATTTTATTCAAGAAACAATCGGATTCTTTCTTTTAAGAATTCGATTGAAACAATACTCTTCCTCAGTACCCTTTTTTTTTTTTACCACGAAGAACATTTAGCACAGTTTCTTCAAACAGTGTAGTCTTCCCCACTAGAAAACTTTATATTCTATTTCTCAAGGTATCTCTGCTTCTAAAAGTCTAATTTGAAATGAAGTTATTTACATCGGATAAAAAGTGTACAAAAGCACAAGCGCGAAACTGCATTAGATTTTTTTATTTCTTGTTCCCAATATATTTATGTCGTATCAACACATATGAAAGCCAATATTGAAAAACAGAAATTAATCAAGTATCATTGAATAAAGCAAATATTTCGAGGATATTGTTTTCTTAAAATAACACAGCTTTTCCGACAAGGTGCTTTCAATATATAATTTAATTTTCTCGATATGCCTGCTTCTAACTGTTCGACATGAAAAATAGTTTTCGTGTGAGATAGCATAACTAGATAAAAATATTTTGTGTACAATTTCTACATTTTTGAAACCACCAATTTATTCAATCGAGAGCGTCTGTGTATGTTTATATTTACTGCATGTTTGCAGCTGTTAATTTAAAACTAGGCATCCGCTACCCGATCGGAAAAATTACCTTTCAGCCAGACACTGCTCACTCTCTACGGAAAACGTTTGTGCATATCTGCTCACCTAAATAATGTTCAACTTTTCCACTAGAGAGCGTAAATTTTATTCGCTTTCTTTCATTAATAATATAAACACCCAAATCCGTCTGTCTCTCTGGAACGCTTGACGTCGCACCAACGTCCGCATTGGTGCGCCATCACTTATTCATAAATTAATGTGTGCTCTCGCGATGTCAAAATGATTGCCTGCTATATAATAGCACGCTACCACTTTTAGATGTCAAGGCGATCACGTACTAATTTAAAAACATTGGATTATTAATGACTCGAGTTCTGTTTTTCCGATCCACAAAATTCGAATTAAATTCTTAATATCACAGCAAGTTGAGTTTGCACGTGATCACACTGAAATGTCAAAGTGATCGCGTACTAATTTAAAAACATTGGGTTATCAATTACTCGAGTTCTATTTATCCGATCTACAAGATTTGAATTAAAATCTTAATATCACGTTTCTCACGAGTAAAAGCCGTCTTTGTGCGGATAATTGAAAGTAAAATAAAACTCGGCTTAGCTTAAATCAAATTAACTCATATTATGAGACATCAATTTAATAAAACCTTATGATATTTAAAAAAAAAATAGATTAAAAGACATTAGTACTTTCGGGCCATCGCATGGCCCATCCTCAGATGAAACAGCCAAATTGACAAGATCCGCATAATATATACACACACATGAACGCGTCAGTCGGTTGTTGTACATATATGCAAAGAAGGAAGGTATTCCTCCCGGCACATTATCCCACGGTTATAGGTAATTCAAAGCCCCTAGGATTAGAGTTAATTAATACCTTATAGGCATTGGGAAGCTCATACGGCATATAGTCCTTACAACAAATATTTTGCGAGTGAAAAATGAACGAGTGAAAAATGAACTCGCAAAATATTTGTTGTAATGACTGTATGCCGTATGAGCTTCCCAATGCCTATAAGGTATTAATTAACTCTAATCCTAGGGGCTTTGAATTACCTATAACCGTGGGATAATGTGCCGGGAGGAATACCTTCCTTCTTTGCATATATGTACAACAACCGACTGACGCGTTCATGTGTGTGTATATATTATGCGGATCTTGTCAATTTGGCTGTTTCATCTGAGGATGGCCATGCGATGGCCCGAAAGTACTAATGTCTTTTTAAATATCATAAGGTTTTATTAAATTGATGTCTCATAATATGAGTTAATTTGATTTAAGCTAAGCCGAGTTTTATTTTACTTTCAATTAACCGCACAAAGACGGCTTTTACTCGTGAGATATAGTTTGTGCGACTCATCAGTATTTTAATATCACGGCAAGTTGCGTTTGTATTGTAATTTAATTTATCACAATTCGAATATTAATTTGTGCGCTTTAATCATTTTTTACTTGAACTAACTTTGCGGGTTTAGTGCAGATTATACTAAACATTTTGCAAAATACCTATCTATCTAAACGCTCTAATCTACAATTGTAAGCAACAGCAAATATTTTTACACAGAATGTTATTTAACGCTAAGTCTTTTGAAAAACGGAAAGAAATAGCTTATGATTGTTATGAAAGAAATACCGAATTACTCCATATATTACAAATTTTGGAGATGACAGTCCGATTTTTGGTGTAAGTTTGACAAGGATGGTAAGTCAGATAATATCCAAAAATTTGAAATTTTCATCGTCTGGACTCGAACCCTCGTCTCCCAGATAGCGCCCGGTTATGCTAACCACTACACCACTCAGAACAACCAAGTCTCAAGTTTCCGATTAATTTGAATATAACCATCACAGAATTCGCTAGTCGAAGCAACCGGCATTCATATTTGGCGAATCTGGAGGTTAAGAATCCTATCCCGTGATTGCCCGGAGGAGCAGATAAATCATGAAAGAAATCTCCAAAATTTGTGTTATATGGTGTAATCTCGTATTTCTTTCACTTAACCTCCAGATTCGCTAAATATGAATGCCGGTTGCTTCGACTAGCGAATCCTGTGAGAGTTATATTCAAATTAATCGGAAACTTGCGACTTGGTCGTTCTGGGTGGTGTAGTAGTTAGCATACCCGGCCGCTATCTGGGAGACGCGGGTTCGAGTTCCGCTCGAGGACGATGAAATTTTGAAGTTTTCGGATATTATCTGACTTACCATCATTGTCAAACTTCCGCCAAAAATCAGATTGTCATCTCCAAAATATGATTTTTAGTTCTAACATGAATGAGTTCTTACTATATAAGTTTCTACTATGTATTTCCTTACAGAAATCCGGAGTGTATTTGATTTGTTTTCAGTCTGCTTCAATTAAAAATTTCGTTCCGCCATAGGGCGGGCAATATCCCCTATATATTAATATTTATTGAAAGCTTAAAATCAACCGTCTTAGAACGGGCTATACAATAGTTTATTATTAATTGATTTAAAAAATATATTTTCATTTGGTACCTTTTGCTGAGAGGTACATTTTGCGAGCGTTTTGAGAATTTTTAGGATGCACACTTTATCCGGAAGAGGAGGGAAGAAAGGAAAAATTCTTACTTGTGTGTTAATGATTCTACGAGGGTAGGAAATTCCTTTTGAAACGAGTTGTATTTACTGTGAATAGCCCTGCGTTTTAAACAATACGCAGTCTCGGCTAGGAATGCCAAATGGGTTTTCTGCATCACAAATATTCTCGTTTTCAAAAAATACCATATGACAATTCTTTATTTTGGAAAAGACGCAGAACTGCTAATCATTGAACCAGATAAGGGCGACCTGCTTTTAAACGATTTGCATGATGTACACTGCGTAAAATGTTTTCTGAAATTCACGAGCCACTTTCGGTCATTTCTTTCGTGAATTAACGAAACACATTTCTGATACAAACTTTTCCGTGAAATGACGGAAAGAAACCTGAATTTCACGGATTTTGTTCGTACCACGGGAAAATTCTGAATTTTCAGAAACCTTTCCGCAGTTTCTTTCTTATATTGATAATAAATGACCGTTTTACACATGTGTTAACGAAAACTTCTGAATTTTTAGAAACCTTTCCGCAAATCCTTTCGTATATTAACTGAAAAGCTCCGTTCTTACTTTTCCGTATCCGTATGATGAGAAATTACAGGTAACATCTCCTATTACACCATCTATCAACAAGTAATTGTACACCTGTGATAGCAAAGGAAAACGAAGTTTTTTCACCTTCAATAGTTGGTGGAGCCTCCACGAGCGGCGATTACAGCTGCGACCCTCCGGGGCATACTCTCAATCAGGCGTTGTACGACGGCTAGCGGTATTTTCTTCCACTCGGCTAGGATAAGACAGGTCAGTTCCTTCACCGATTTCGGACGGTGGGGGCACCCCTTAAGTCGATGCTTCAACTCGTCCTAGAGGGCTCGATAGGGTTAAGATCCAGGCTCTGCGCAGGCCAGTCCATTCGATTAACCCCATTGTCACCATACCAAGCCATGGTGGACCTCGCAACATGACAGGTGGCATTGTCATCCTGAAAGTTACTTGGGTCCAACCCGTAAAACTGCCACAACGTAGGAAGCACGTGGTCATCCAAAATGGTGCAGTAGGTCTTGGAGTTGAGTCTACCAGAAATTGCGACCAAGGGTCCCATGCCATACCAGGAGAAACACACCCATAGCATTATTCCACCGCCGTCGAACTTCACAGTTGGCACAATACATTCCGGCCGGAGGCGTTCTCCAGGCAGACGCCAAAACCAGACCCTGCCATCCGAACGGCAGAGGGTTAACCTTGATTCGTCGCTCCAGAGAACCTGTTTCCACTGTTCAATGGTTCACTGTCGACGTTCTTTGCACCACGCTAGCCGAGCAGCGCTATTGGACTTGGTGATCAAAAGCTTGTGGGCGGCAGCACGTCCATTATAACCGAGCAGATGGGCTTGCTTACGGAAGGTATTGATCGCAAGAACACTCCCGGATGCCTGTTGAACTCCTCGCGGATGTGGCCCATCGATTTTGTGAGGTTCTTGCGAATTTCTCTGGCCAGTCCCCGTCGGTCTCTAACTCCCAGTTTTGTGGGTATGACGGGTCGGGGCACATTCCGACAGTCACCTCTCATCTTCCACTTGCCAATCACGTAGGCCACTCTCGAATTTGGCTACTTCAACTCGCTGGATATGTCACGTATGGATCGGCCATTTCTGTGATACCCGACGATTACACCTTTCTCGAAATCAGAGAGCTCCGAACTGAGTGGCATCTTGCATGTGACCGGTTGCGTTGTTGTTTCCCACACGATATTTAACGGCGGCGGTCGTGACGTGTATCAGGACCTCAGATATCGTCGATTGCAGAGGAGTCCAATTACTTGTTGGTAGATAGTGTAAAACGGGAGCGATTGGTGAGAGTACTTGAGGTTTGATTAACTTTTAACCCTTTCGTCCCGGAATATAAATGGCAAGTTATTTCTACTGCATTGACACGATATGCAGTGGAGACCACTTGCGGAACAAGCAAACGTGAGCTCTTTGAAAGTCGCAGTGACGATTCTGGGCGTAATAAACGACGTTAATTTTTGGGTGTGGGGAGGGGTGGATGGTACATATGTGGACCAATAGGAATTTGAGCTGTACCAATGGGAAACAGGTAAGAAATGAAAACATTAGCTACAGACGATGTTCAGTAGAATGATATATTTGTGCAAAAATATGCTATTTCGTATGATACAACATGAAACAGTCTTTGCACAAAGGTAGATTACATTGTTGGAAAATTGCTTTTGTTCATTTTTGATGTTTTACTTCTTCAACAACGAGCACATCGCCTTCTTGTAGGACCATCTACGGGAAGATGTAATGCTGCAAGAAAATGTGTTTTTCTTTTCTTTTTTTTTTTTTTTTTTTTTGAAAGAGGGCCTCGTCTTGGTAATGGTAAATCAGTGTTTTTCTTTCCGTGGGCAATCAGTTCTTCAGCAAGATCTACCAGAAATATGAGGAATGTCGGGATTCCCCGAGCCTACAGCCATTAGCGCCGTACAATATGCAACGGAAGTTGCACGAACCACTAATCGAAGGTGTCTGAATGAGGTGCGTCTGTAGTCTTCCCTGCGAGAACAGTTCAGGAGGTGCTATACCAATATTTCCGGTTTTTTCTTACACAGACGGAATTGCAGTGTTGAGTTCATGAATAAAATTTTTAACTAACATAATCTTGCCTAAAACACTTCCATATAAAGAAATGCAATGACAAATTCGTGCAAACAATATCAACGACTACAAAATACCATCTAAGGACGATGTGAATGTGCTTAGACGGTATTTTGTAGTCGTCACTTCCATTTAGCCTTCTGCATTACCCAATCACAGGGAAAGTGACCCTTCAGTCTTTCATGCGTTAACCTCTCAGCAAGCGGTAACACAAAACCCCGCCATGGTCCAATTGTTACTAGTCTGTCAAGCGTTCTCCAGGTTTCCGGTAATTTGCACTCTTTCTGGTATATATGTGCACCACTGGGGACGAAAAGGTTAAAGTTCAATCGTCCGATGAAATTTGAAGTTACGTAGCGAGATCTAATATATCGCATGAATTTTGTTTATTGTGCCACAGGATATTTCTTCTCCTCCCCTCTATTTTATGCACCGGATTTTTAATATACCCTGAAGAGCAATTGGATTAGAGATATCTGTCTGGTAACGTGAAGCACCACCTTTCGTCCTGATGACGGCGGCGATTCGTTTCGACATGGACTCGACAAGACACCGGAAGCGTTGGGAAGCCATACGGATCCACGACCCCTGAACAAGCTACCACAGTTCACGAAGATTTGATGGAGGGGGTCAGAGCCTCGCACATCTCTCTCGATGGCATCCCAGATGTGCTCGATGGGATTGAGGCCAGGTGACCTAGCTGGCCAAGGAAGCGAGGTCACGTCGGTGGAGTGTTTATCCAACCATTTGGATACAATTTGGAAGCGATGGCATGGGGCATTGTCTTGTTGCAGGATGAGGTCCCCAGTGGGATGTTGAAGACGCACAAACGGGAGCAAATGCTCGTCCAGGATATTCCGGGAACGTTGACCTGTGAGGGACGATGTCACACGTACCAGTGGTCCCATTTGAGTCAAAGTAAAGAGTCCCCAGACGATAATACCACCCCCACTAGCTTGAAGGGTACCCTGCTGGCAAGAAGGATCCATCGCTTCATGTGATTTGCGCTATACTCGTATCCTGTCATCCGCATTTACCAACGTGAATCTCTACTCATCAGTCCAGACACCATTTTTCCTTATGTCTAGGGTCTAGTGGCAATGTTCCAGCGCCCATGCTAATCTATGCACCCTGTGATGTGCGGTCAGCAGCGGTACTCTCGTGGGACGATGGCTTCTGTACCCCATAGCGAGGAGATTGTTCTAGATGGTGTGGCTTTTTACACGTTTTTGTGCACCATCGTTAAATTGCCGAGTGATTTCTTGTACTGTAGCCCGTCTATTCGCTGTTACAATGCGAGCTAGCCGACGACGACCCCGCTCATCCACACGCTGTTGTCGACGGCAGTTGGCTCTTGCAGTGATGGTTTTACCGGATTGGATGTACTTACGGTGCACCCGTGACACAGTGGCTCGTGAAAATCCCAATTCCTGCGCGACTTCCGAGATGGAGTGACCCATTCGTCGTGCCTAGACAGTTTGCCCACGATCAAATGAGCTTAGATCCTTCGTCTTACCCATACTGCGTCGAATTCTTACTGATTCCCGTCGCGTCACTCCTTATATTGTAGGATCGCTGCATACGTCATGTCGTTTCCGTTTACAGGGCCGCCCATAGTGCCACATTTGCATAACGCCAGCTGTCTCTAATTCAGTTGCTCTTCAGTGTATATTGCGTTGCAGTAAAAATCCGGGTACTTATTTTACAGATGGTTATACGATGTCTATGTATCAGTCTTTGGAAACTTAAGACAAAAGCTATTATAGCTATCAAGAGTAAATTTTATGTTTAGGAGTGTCATTTTTGTGAAGTAATGAAATAAAAAAGTATTTTTCCCTTTTTTTAAAGATAACTGAAAGTCATTGCCAATTTAAAAAAAAAATCAAGTTGCAAAGCATTTTGTTGCTTCGAAAAATCACGATGAAAAATGCTTGATTTGTCAATTAAATTCTCCTACAGGAAAAAAATGTTATCAGAAAGCTCTTCAGAAAAATAAACTCTAACAGAAAATAAAATGACTAAATCGCTTGCATTAATGACAAAGAAAAAAATTCGTCGCCCGATTTCTTTTACGCTGTTCGAAACGTGGATTTCCGCGTGTGTTTGGCTCAGGGTTAAAGGCGTGGGTTACCTGTTAAACCAATCCAAGCAACGACGGGGGTTCGATGCTAACGCAGCGAAAGGATTATCTGGGCTGAGAAATGCAGAGTCGTTAATTTTGTGAAATTTCAGTTTAAATAAGGAAAAACCTGAAATGGATTTTTTTTAATAAACTGGATTTCTGACTACGGAACAGTGTACACTTCCGTTTATTTGTTGTTATACAACACAATTTCACGGGTATCTTTCCTAGATGTTAGGTGATTCCAGAATGAAGTTAGCCCTTTTTTTAAATTACAGGACAGTAACTACCATTAGCAAATCCTTTAGTAAAGGTTCACGTGAAGATGTCTTGTGGTTTTTATATGGTAATATTTAATCCGTTGCCTTAGCAGTAATAACTTAAATGTCTGCAAGCGACCGCAAGAGATATTCCTAAAACTTGCTGACGGATAAATAGATTAGAATAGCATCTGCGTCAAGAGAGAAGCTCTTTGAAAAATTATAATTATTATTAATCCATGCGTTGTTTCCTTTGAGATTACTCACGTGGGGATCTTATTTCACTTTTCCGTCGTCATTGGTGTTTCCGAAGTCTTACGTCACTTTCCCGTTTTACGGCGTCTTCATCGTTGCCATACCCAAGAGAAAAGAAACAACAATCATACGCGCAGCTGCTGGGAGTACAAAGAAATAAAATTGGACGGTGCCTTTTCGATTTCCACTGCAGTCACTTTACATTAGTTGGAAATTCCAAATGTTTTGGTGCATTCACCCTCACAGCTTTTCCTTTTTCCTCCGCCGTTTCTCAGCGCAAATCGTTGAAAAATGCCGTTGTCTACGCTTCAAGAGTAATATCTGTGTTTCTGCTTGGTGATAACATTGTTGTTAAATGCATGGTTAACGTTAAATCTCGGAAAAGGACCGTGTTATGACATTGTGCGCTCTTACTCTAATGCGTAATGTTCTCCGCCTTTCTGCAAGAATTGAAAACATTCAGACCCCGATTTTAGAACGTAAACGAAAGCGACTCAGATAAACATCGTGAGTCGTATTATTAAACATTCTATTCTTTGGGTAAGTAGTTTCCAAACTTTTCGCGTTGCTTAAGGGGCGACGAAACTTGACACCCCAGTGAAAAGTTCCTGACGGAACCAACCACATACTTTAGATTCATTTGAAACTGTACGCAAAGAACTGGCAAAACATGAGAAGTTATTAAACAGTCGTGACTTTTTGAATATTTATTTCAGTTCCGGATTAACGTCTCATACTTGCTTTTCAACAGATCTTGTTCAGGCAGGGCTGATTTCACGTATACTTTGGTCTAGGAATTAAAATATGTGACCCGTAAAATACGCATTAATTACCATTTCTGTAAATGTAATCAATAGGGAAAATGTATTTTAATATTTAACTTAAGAAAAAGGCAAATCTAATTCCTGTGCATTATTTGTGAGAAACGAATTAATTGAAATTGTTTAACATCGTATATCATGAAACGCTAATGTTGATTGTTGCAGTGGAAATAATTCGTATTTATGGCCACATAGCTTTATCTCTTAATCACTTAAGGGAACTTTATTAAGTTACTCTTATTATTTATGATATTTTCTCCCACTCCCCCCGCCATCCGTCGGGATTCCTGGTAGCCGTATGAACGCACCCATGTGTCCACATAAGCAAATTTCGTTCACTGCGAATACCTGTAAACATTGCTGTAGTCGTAAAACAAGCAGAGGGATATACTGCATGGGCGAAAAAAAAAAAAAAAAAAAAAAAAGGCACGGTACCCTCGTGGAGGTACCCTGCCTTTTCTACGATTATGACTATCAGCTCTCCTCTCTCCTGTCAATTATGACATGCTGAAGAGCATGCACTAGATTATTTTAATTTTTATTGAAATATCCCATAAAGCCTGGCGCAGTGGTCTAAGCGATGGCCTCTGATCATTCGTCCGAAAGGGGTCCGGGTTCGAATCCCGGTGAGTCATGGATGTTGTGTTTGTCTTGCGGCACTGGCTCTCTCTCTTCCCTGGAACCAGTGACCCTAAATTAGGGATGGGTGACTGCTTATAGCCCATTGAGTTGCTCACGGTGGTCGTTAAACCTCCAATAAAAAAAAAGCCTGACGAGATAAGTCCTTACAGCACTGTTCTTCTCTAGAAGAAACTCTTAATCTACTATCAGTTACTGAACGATCTACATATTTTCCAAGATCTTACATATATTTTTGGATTAAATCGTTCAATGGGCGGTCCATTTGAATTTATGAACATCAGGTTAGATGCATTGGAGATTAACAAAGATGCTCTGAGATCGGTTATAATGTTGTTCATTGAACTGAATCCTCGTTCGCTTTCAGCTGTGGAACAAGCTCTTGTATGTTTTACAGCTATAGATTTTGTGGAATTATGCACATTCATTATGCCTGCCCGTTCATCAGGACTTCCGAACGCCTCTGAGGTAATATTTTACTACAGAAATCCGGAATTGATCCACATTATTGCAAACATATTGTTTTTAATTAATATTTACTTTTATCTTCTGATTGCGACATGTGTATATAACATATGGCAATAATAAATAAAAAGATTCAAGACAATTCTACACCTACTTTCGCGGATCGCTGTGTATTTTTTATATTGATACCTGTGTAACAGTATGATCACTATTGTCAACCATTATCAATCCACTGCTGGACGTAGGTCTCCCCAAGTTTTTTCCACAAAGGTCTGTCTTGTGACAGTCTCATCCATGTTACTCCCGCAAGCTTTCGAATTTCATCCACCTATCTACCATGTGGTCTTCTTCTTGGTCTTTTCCTGTCCCTTGGAATCCAGTCTAAAATTTCGGCTGCCCACCGATGGTCTGTCCTTTAGGCAATAGGTCCAGCCAATTGCCATTTCAGGGATTTTACTCTGATCATTATGTTTTCCACTCTTTTCATTTTACTTATCCACGAGTTCCTCTTCTTATATCTCCTGGTTACACCAAGAATGCACCTCTCGATGCTTCTTTGAGCTGTCTGCAGTCTTTGTATGTCTCTTTTAGTTAAGGCCTACGTCTCTGTACCATACTTAAGCACTGGAAGGATGCATTGATGAAACGCTTTTCTTTTAAGACACAATGACGTATTGCTCTTGAAAATTATACTGTTTCTTTCAAAAGCTCTCCAGGCAAGTTTTATACGCCGATTAATTTCGTCATCAATGTGACCCTCACTTGATATCTGCTGTCCAAGATAAATGTAGGTATTGGTTATCTCCAGCTTTTCCTCATCAATCGATAAATCTTCATTTCTTATAAAAGCATTGTACATTACTTTTGTCTTCTAAAAGTTCATTTTTAATTCCACTTCATTACTCTTTTCAGCTAGTTCTCTGCAGCTGTGATATGGTAGTTGCAAAAATGACTACGTCATCAGCAAAACGAAGGTGAGTTAGATAATATCCATTAATCTTTATCCCTTTGTTTTCCCAGTTCAGTGATTAAAAGACATTTCTAAAGTGGCGTTAAAGAGTTTGGGTGATGTTGTGTCGCCTTCTCTCACCCCCTTTCCAATTTTTATAGGTGCTGTATCCTGAAATAGCCGAATCTTTGCACTTGCATTTTCATAGATGTTATAAATAATATTAATGTATGCATCTTCAATACAGTAGGATTTCAAAGCCATTGTAACTGCTGATGGTTTCACCGAATCAAAGTCCTTTTCATAATCGATAAAAGCCATGCATAACGGAAGTTCATATTTCCTCGCTTTTTAATTAGTAACAGTATATGTGATGGTATATCCCCAATTTATTAGATTTACCACCCACGTAGTATATGGTTCAAATTGTTATTATATTGAACCTCATGTTATGTATCCCGTCCACTTTTTTTTTTTCGTAGTGGAAAGTTTAAGTATAATCCGTGAATTTTAACTCGGCACTTGATGATAATGGAATCGCCTAATTTTGGGGCGACCATGTGTCGAAGGTGGAGTTGGCTTCTGATACTCAGAGACAAAACGCGAAAACTTCCTCAGTCACTTGTTCCCTACGGGGCTTAGATTTTACTACCCAATACCAGGGCAGTACCACCCCTTCTTTCATCCCTCAGCCCCACTTTTTACTGTGAGCCGGGAGGGTAGTTATTCCCCCTGTACTCAGCATAAAGTACATTCCTTGGCAATCGGAACCACCTTGTAATGATTGGTAAGTTTTGGAGTTTGTACTTTATGTTTAAATATTTCACAGCAGTAGTGAGAATGGTAAACTCGTATCGAGTTGCATAATAACAAAACAATCTTTGTCTTATGCATTTTTTTTCTACATTTGCTTATTTTTGGTACATATATTTGGATAGTATAATGTAGAAATGTTAGCGTATTTGTATTTTTTTATATGTTCGATAATTCGAACACATCGAAAATCCGAACTACCAGTGGTCCCAATTAGTTCGGATTTTCGTTGCTCTACTGTATTTGTAAAATCCCAAAACAGAAGTAAAAAGAAAAAAAAATTCAGATTTATGAGCCGCCGTTATTCAGAACAAGCCATTCTGAATTCGGGACGATGTCCTATTTCCCTCATTTTATGCGCATGGGGCGGAACGTTCAACTCCGAATTAAAAGCAAAAAATTGCTTTCTTTTCACTTATCAAGATTTATCTAGCGTTCCTACTTTCTATGCACTGGATTCTGCGTCCCTAAATTGGTAACGGGGGTTTTCTTCTAGATGTAGGTGTTTATAAAAAGCGTTAGGCTAAAAAAATCTCAAGACTAATCCCATTTCTGGTTAGAAGTACGAAGGAACAAAAAGAAAAAAAAAGGAGCAAACATCTAGAGTTTCTAGGAACTAATTTCGGCAGAGATAGAAAAGGGTAAAAGTAGGAGCTTAGTTTAACACCCGAAGTTTTTGCTTTATTTTACTACGCGCCGTTCTCAGGAAAGGAAATTTAGTTCATAGAGTTGCTGGTGGTCTTTGAATTCGCTGTTACTAGGGCGACGAAGGAACAGTGAAAAAGCGCAGAATTGGAAAACAAGGAAACCCGCTGCAGTTCCTCGAACATTTGCTCAGCTTCAATAGCTCGTTTCCCAGTTGTAAGTTGTTGCAGCCACCGTAGAATAGAGAACAGGGCAGAACAAAAACACATTTGGCGAATAGAAGCTGTTAGAACGTGATGTCATTGTCGAACACAGGATAAGCTCGTTTCTTTCTTTCTATTTTTTTTTCTGCTTTTCTTTCTTTGGCTTTCTTCGCGAATCTACAGTTCGGGTCCATGTTAAGAAAGCAGTTTCAGTTAAGTGATAGCCATTTGGGGTTGCGTAAGGACTGTTTAACAGCGTTGAGAAAAATGTTAAGAGCCGATGAGGAAGCTGTTGGAGGCCCGTTTTGTATTTTACTCAACACAATCGAGATTGCTTGACTAAATTTCGAAGCTAATGACTGAGTCCTCTTAATAGGTGGCACGTTTTCTCCATAAACTCCAACTAGTGGATATGTGATTTTGCCGAGAAACGAACTTAGTGAGTCTTGGTCAATTACGGTTAAGTCAATATTCACTACGGAGTAATAAAATGAACCCGTGGCTGTTATTCAGGTCACAAACCAATGCGCGAAAGACTCGATTGCTTCTAGTCTGAGGGATTTACGACACAAATGTACAAGGTGGCAGCAAAGTCACCTTGCGAAACGTTTGCCGCACTGTAAAAATACACTGTAGGATTTTTTCTTTAAAACTGGAGCCTAAAATGAGAGATGCAGTTGAATTAAAGAGATTTTTCTATCTATAGAATAATATGGGTTTATACTACTTTAAAATTATTAAGTTTAACGTTTACTTCAACTGAACTGTCACTTGGTTACTTACATTTAATTTGCAGACCCTTCTGTTTTGTTTCGTACAGTTTCTTATATCTCTCGTAAATGCAATATTTCAGTCTCAATTAAACAATATCATTGCCTTGCAAAACGGTCAGGTTCAAGAATTTAGCAAAGAAAACAGCATTTACGAGTTTAATATCCACCATTACCGGACAAAATTTGCAGCTTGGCATACTACTGGACAAAAATGGCAACTTGGCATTTACAGCCCTTAGTCGTAATCTCCTACTTACAGAGTATTACGAGTTCAATATCCACCATTACTGGAAAAAACTGGCAAATATTCATTTATAGCCCTTTGTCGTAATCTCCAGCTTACAGACATTACTATGAGTTCAATATCTACCATTACCGAACCAGGACGACATTACAACATGGAGAGCTTGACATTCAAAACCCTTAACCGTAATAAATTGTTCACAGACAGTACTAACGAGTTCAGCGTCCACCAGTACTGGACCAGAAGGACACTACAAGATGAAGATCTTAGGCATTCACAGACCTTAGTCGTAATCAGCTCCTTACAGATATCAAAGAATTTCTAACTCCAAACTATCTACTTCAATTTGATGTAACATTCACGGCTTATAGCTTACAATATAACAAATCTGTTCCGCATAAATCTTTAATCTTTTCATTCTCTATTGATGCAGCTAAACATAACATAATATAAGAAGCTCTCACTGTCATACTCAAAACAGTTATCGAAACATCATCTCTCTTATCGTACTCAAAAGACAGTTCTCTCACTTAGCTCTGAATACTGAACTTTTATTTACCTTTGACTGAATTTTGATCCACTTCCACTCTGCCAAGTTTGAAAAGCTTGCCGGCAGGAACAGTGTATCGATAATTCAGAAACTATTTTACGAGGGGACCAAATTTACATGAGAACACAGAAACGCAGACGAAAGGTTAAATTAGAGTTAAACGTCAAATATCCGTTTATGTATACATACGCTGAGTTCACGCGAGTCAAACGGACGGATATTTTAAAACTATTTTTGAGTAACTATAAAATGCAGAGTAACAGGCAAAGCGTTTGAATATTCAAATTTGGGAATTACTGCATTTGACTGAATATAAAAGCAATCATGATGTTTCAGCACCAGGTGGCATGGAACGTGAGCAAACAATAGTGTCTTACGTAAACCTGTTTATCTCCTTAAATCGTCTCCAAAATTACGGCAGCTCGCTTGATACATATTCATTATATACCATTGTAATAATTTCCAAAATTTTGTCTGACTGTCTCCCTATGGGTGTTATATGAGATAATACTTTTCTATGATTTCGTTTAAGCATGGCTGCATTGAGTGAGAACTCTCTAACATGAGCCTTAAATATTTTACTTTTTTCTTAATCTCAATAATGCTCTTTTGACCTGGTTTCTATGGATCTTCCGATCATGCCTATCGTAAATTTCAAACTCGTCCTGGTACTCAGGTAAAAATTTCGTATCCTTGATGTATCAGTTATTAGTGCCCTAATTGATCTTTGAGATATAATTCCAACATAGTAACCTATTTTTGTATCGTGTACCTGAGGGAACAGGGGAATCCTGGGAATTAGGTTACAGCACCTGCGTACTTCGTTTTTGTTTTTCAATTGCTTGCTGGGAGTTCATTTATTATGCGTATTAGTCGCTTGAGTATGTAAAGCATTTGGATGTGACTATAACCAGCCGATATACATATATGACTAGTGTTATTGCACTCGTAAATTCTCTCATTGCTTCATGGTCGGCACAGGTTGTGTATGTTTCTGATTTTAATTATCATCATGGGCAGTTCTTAGGATGATATAATCATTTGCCGGTCCCTAATATGTGTGACTTCTAGTTCCAGGGAAGGAGAAGAGCCAGCACCATTAGACAAGCACACAACATATGCCTCATTCGGGGCTCGAAACAGTGAACATCTCGGCCGAATGGTCAGAAACCAGCGTCATAGACCACTCTGCCATCTGGGTTTCAGAACTACAAGACATTAATAACACAAGGCATATCGAATTTATGCAGTCGTAGCCAAATATCCTTTCTTAACTTTCTTTTTTTTATTGGAGTTTTAACGACCACCGTGAGCAACTCAATGGGCTATAAGCAGTCGCCCGCCCCTAGTTTAGGGTCACTGGTTCCAGGGAAGGGAGAGCGCCAGTGCCTTTGGACAAACACAACATCCATGCCTCACCGGGATTCGAAACCGGACCCCTTTTGGACGAATGATCAGAGGCTATCGCTTAGACCATTGGGCCACCGGGGCGGCTTACCTAACCTCAAAGAGTACCAAGCATTATTGGTGAAAATCCAGGAAGCTATATAGAAAAACAGGTACGTAGAAACTATTCCGAGATTACTCAGAGGCTACGAACTTTAAATAAGATGAAAATAATTTCAGTAATGTATTTTTTCCCTTTCACACTTAGCAACAGACGCACGAAGAGATAGGCCTATATGTACATTATCTACCAACAAGTAATTGGACACTTGTGAAAGCAAAGGAAAACGAAGTTTATTCACCTTCAATAGTTGGTGGAGCCTCCACGAGCGGCGATTACAGCTGCGACCCTCCGGGGCATACTCTCATCCAGGCGTTGTACGACGGCTAGAGGTATTTTCTTCCACTCGGCTTGGAGAAGACAGGTCAGTTCCTTCACCGATTTCGGACAGTGGGGACACCTCTTAAGTCGACGCTCCAACTCGTCCCAGAGGAGCTCGATAGGGTTACGGTCCGGGCTCTGCGCAGTCCAGTCCATTCGATTGTCACCATACAAAGCCATGGTGGACCTCGCAACATGACAGGTGGCATTGTCGTCCTGAAAGTAACATGGGTCCACCCCGTAAAACTGCCACAACGTAGGAAGCGCATGGTCATCCAAAATGGTGCATTAGGTCGTAGCGTTGAGTCTACCAGGAATTGCGACCAAGGGTCCCGTGCCATAACAGGAGAAACATCCCCATAGCATAATTCCACCGACGCCGAACTTCACAATCGGCACAATACATTCCCGGCCGGAGGCGTTCTCCAGGCAGACGCCAAACCCAGACCCTCTCATCCGAACCGTAGAGGGTGAACCTTGATTCGTCGCTCCAGAGAACCTGTTTCCACTGTTCAACGGTTCACTGTCGACGTTCTTTGCACCACGTTAGCCGAGCAGCGCTATTGGACTTGGTGATCAAAGGCTTGTGGGCGGCAGCACGTCGATGATAGCACGGCAGATGGGCTTCCTTACGGATGGTATTTATTGAAAGAACACTCCCGGATGCCTGTTGAAACTCCTCGCGGATGTTGCCCATCGATTTGGTGCGGTTCTTCCGAATTTCTCTGGCCCGCACCCGTAGGTCTTTAACTCCCAGTTTTGTGGGTCTTCCGGGTCGGGGCACATTCCGACAGCCACCTCTCAACTTCCACTTGCAAATCACGTAGGCCACTGTCGATTTTGGGTACTTCAACTCTCTGGATATGTCACGTATGGATCGGCCATTTCTGTGATATCCGACGATTACACCTTTCTCGAAATCAGAGAGCTTCGAACTGCGTGGCATCTTGCCTGCGACTGGTTGCGTTGTTGTTTCCCACACGGTATTTAACGGCGGCGGCCGTGACGGGTATTAGGACCGCAGATATCGTCGATTGCAGGGGTGTCCAATTACTTGTTGGTAGATAGTGTATATACAGAGTGATTCCCTCGGGGCTTTACCCAAAAAAAGCGCTATAAATTTGAAAAGTGTAAATATGTCACGCTGAAATTTGAAGACAAAGTGCCGTTCGCTCTGACATTCGTATCCATATCTTCGCAGTTTGACTCGCATCCCTAGATGGCGCCACAATTCACGGCATATAGTTGGAACGGTTTCGTGCCATTCTCTTTGTCCGTCGGTTAGCGTCGAGTACGCTAGCCGACGGACAAAGAGAATGAATTTGCTTCATGTTACTCAGTGCACTCCATAAAATAGGGAACATTGAGTATTGAGTAATATGACGCAAATTCAACAGCGATTTGCATGGTAAAAAGACACTGGTCTGAATAATCCCCTCACAAGCATATTTTTAGGGATAAAACAAAGCAGAATCCATCGGCATGGAACAGAATTTACAGCATTCTTGATTTATATCAACTGACAGTTTCAAAAGCATGATTCTCTTCGTAATGTCCTTTTAAATTCACAAATCTTAAGAACGGGGGCGCAACTAAGGTGTATCTAAAATATATGTGTCAAGTTAGAACATTTTGCAAAGGCAAAACTCAAAACAAACTGATTGCAAGAAAAATTGTGGAACTAATTATGAAACATTAGACAGACTGGTTTTTAAGCTTCCGTATCAGGATTATGTAAACATCCACTGTTTGGTATGTCTCTTACTCAAACTATTTTGGATTTATTCAGGACTTGTGGGTCTAGTGTAGTAAACTAAATAATCGTGTGTTTCTATTTATCTTAGAAATAGCATACTAGAATTACATGAAAATAAAGTGGTAAGAAGCTGGTTTTCCGTCACTTAACACAAGAGTTCAAGGAGGACCAGCAGCAGAGAAACGCAAAGCAATCGGAACGGCTAAGCGACAAGTTCCTAGTCTCCTCGATGGGCATTTCTATTGAACGATTTGCTGCTAGCTGCAATAAAAGTAACACTGGTCGTCATGAAAATCGGCCCTGACACCATTCCTACTGATTCTTATGTAAAACGACCTCCTGAAGCCGAATATGACCCCCGTTTTCCCCCATCAACCACCGTTTTCGGGGAGGCCCTCCACCTAATTTTATCACTTTCCTATAATTTGGAGGGATGAAAAGGATTATTTCAGCCTTTACATTTCTTCTGAGGAGCTACAGAGGTTAAAAGTTATAAAACATGAACATCTGTATAAAGGAGGTATATTTGGGGGGATTTGCACCCCCCCCCCCAATTGTAAAGAAATCATTACAAATGATTGATTTTTTCGTTTTTTTTGGCGCTTCTTAAAACTGCTTATAAATTTTACTTTGATTGCAAAGTTGGCGATCAGGACAAGAATTGAGCTCCCACAGTTTGCTGCACTACTTGTTACAGTAGCTTGACCACATGGCTCAAAGGTACCCGTAAATCAATGCCATTTGCTGTGCCCATGGTTTGGCGCGAACCTCGCTGTCATCTCACAGATTGTTACTTTTGTATGACTTCCACCGTCGGGTTATCTAGCAACAAAAGTAAGCATACAATTCAGTATCCTAATATCCCTTCAGCTCTAAGACCAGTTCCTCAAAACGAATCATTGCCAATCCCAGTGCCCCCAAAAACCTATATTCTAGAGCCAGAAACAGATGTTACATACTTTGAGCCACAGCTTGGACCATCACATGATACGTCCACCGATGATGAAGAGTGTTCTGCTGATTCAGCTCATCGAAAATCCCACCTCGTTACTCAGTCGGAATTGAATGATCTCGTCAGGGATTTGGAGTTACCTAAGACTAAATCTCAACTTCTTGGATCTCGACTTCAGCAGTGGAATCTCTTAGAAAAGGGCGTAAAAATCTCTTCTTACAGGACCAGACAGTCAACCCTGCAATTACTTTTTTCGGAAGATGAAGGCTTAGTGTTCTGCTCTAATTCAAATGCATTGATGATAGAACGGAAGATGACATGTGACCCAGACAAATGGCGACCGTTTATAGACTCATCAAAGACAAGCTTGAAAGTTGTCCTGTTGGCCAATGGGAATGAGTTACCATCAGTTTCGGTTACATACTCTGTGGATATGAAGGAGACGTACGAAAACATCAGCCGAATCCTTGATAAAATCTGTTATCATGATTATAATTGGAAACTTTGCGCTGACTTAAAAGTTGTTGCTGTACTCGCGGGCCTGCGATCAGGCTTCACAAAATACTGCTGCTTTTTATGCGAATAGGACAGCTGAGCACGAGACAAACATTACATCGTATGGAACTGGTCTCTGCGAGAAAGTTTTACTCCCGGTCACAAAAATGTCGTTCATGATCCTCTGGTCCCGAAAGAAAATATTTACTTGCCGCCTTTGCACATCAAACTGGGATTGATCAAACAGTTTGTGAAAGCAATGGACAAAACAGGTGATGCATTTCAATTTTTGAAAAATAAATTTCCTCGTCTTAGTGAGACTACAATCAAGGAAGGAGTTTTCGTGCGCCCTCAGATTAGACAACTTTTCAAAGATTCGACGTTTATTGAACACCTGAATCGAAAAGAAAAAAGAGCTTGGCTTGCATTCCAAAACGTGTGTAAGAACTTTTTGGGTAAAAACAGAAGTGATGATTATGCCGCTCATGTCGAGGAATTGCTGTCAACGTACAAGGCCATGGGGTGTAACATGTCTCTTAAAGTGCATTTCCTGCACTCACACCTGGACTTCTTCCCTGAAAACTTAGGAGCAGTTTCCGATGAACACGGGGAACGATTCCATCAAGACATCAATAAGATCGAGAGGAGATTTTCAGGGAAGTGGAATACGAGCATGTTAGCAGAGTACTGCTGGTGTTTGGTACGAGAAACTTCTACCTCAGGGTACAAAAGGAAAGCAAGCACCAAATGAAGGTACTTATCTTATTTATTTATTATACTTTACATTTGTATTTTACTTTTCATATATTATTCTTTACAGCTAAAATAAATAATCCTTTTCACCCCTCCAAATAAAATTCATGACCATAACATATTACCGAAAATTGATAAAAAAATCATAAAAAATCGATCATTTTTAATGATTTCTTTAAAATTGTGTGTGTGTGTGGGGGGGGATCCCCCAAATCTACATCCTTGCTATAGATGTTCATGTTTTATAACGTTTCCCCTCTGTAGCCCCTCAGAAGAAATGTAAAGGCTGAAATAATCCTGTTTATCCCTCCAAATTAACGGAAAGTGATAAAATTAGGTGGGAGGGGGCTCCCCAAAAACGGTGGGTAATGGGGGAAAACGGGGGTCATATTCGGCTTCAGGAGGTCGTTTTACATAAGAATCAGCAGGAATGGTGTCAGGGCTCGAAATTTTTTTTTTTTTGCCGACCAGTGTAATCAGACACTTAACTCTTTCTTATTCCTTATGTGTAACACAATAGATATATGCTTAACCCAACGCACTATCTTCAGAATAAGGACACAATAGAAACACAGAGGTAACAGGCTGAAATGCGTTGGCGATTCTCAGGCAAAGGTGGAACTGCATGTAATGGGATTTTTGTACTCATTCTAACGCATTCCAAAATAGCGTCGGTTGCAATATAACCGAATGTTCGAATGCTCTGAACCGTATTGCTGTAATAAGACAATTACTATTATAAACACCCAGATCTCTCTGCCTCTATGGAACGCTTGACGTCACAGCAACGTCTTCATTCTTGCTTCATCATTTATCGATAAATTCGTGTGTGCTCTGGCGATGTCAAAATGATTGCCTGCTATATAATGCCACGCGATCACTTTTAGATATCAAGGTGATCGCGTGCTAATTTAAAAACATTGGATTATAGTGACTCGAGTTCAATTTATCAGATCTACAAAACTAAAATTAAAATCTTAATATCATAGCAAGTTGTGTTTGTATATTAATTTAATTTAGCACAATTCGAAAATTAATTTGTACGCTTTATTTATTTTTTACTTTAACTTTCCGAGTTTAGTGCCTATTATATTACACATTTTACAAAATATCGATCTATCTAAACGCTACAATAAAAACTGAAATCTTGCGATGTCGAAGTGAGCAAAATTGCAATTAAAAACAGTTGTCGCCACAACAGCATATTGTCAACAATTTAGATAGTTCCGAATTGTAACGCCAGATGTCGCATTTTTTTGGTAGAAAATTCTTCGGTTATGAAATTTCAAACTACCATCCGAATAGGACAGTCCAAAACAAACCGTCAAAGGAATAACGTGTGCCGGAGAAAAAGTAATTTAAAGCGAAAAATCAAAGCAAAAGTTATTGAGATAAGCTCGCACGAAAAAACTGGACAAGGAAAATTCTTAAACAAATATTTCGCACAGAATGTTTATTCATCGCCAGGTGTTTTTAAAAACTGAAATAAATAGCACATAATTTTCAATTATGACATGAATGAGTTCTTGCTATATAAATTTTTATTATGTTTCTTTACAAAAAAGAGTTGTTTTCAATTCGCTTCATTTAAACATTTCACCATCTTAGGACGGAAAACATCTCCTATATATTAATATTTATTTAAAGCTTAAAAACAACCGTCCTAGGACGGGCTATAGGCTAGTTTATAATAAAGATAAAGCAAAAGTTTTATGGGTAATGTATTTTTGCACTGTCATAAACATTTCAAGAGTATGTAAGCAAAAGAAGCATCTGTCATCATTTCTAAAACGCGTTTCCAGCACAAATTCTACATTTACTGCAATGGATTTCCAAACTTTCTTTGTTCTTGTGCTGGTCGGCAAGGAGAAAAAAATGAAGTTTCTTCAGTCTGTTAAGTTTAATTGATGTTTTATCATCAGATCGTTCCAGATATCACACTATGTGAAATTTATCATCAGGTGGCCTGCAAAACTGGCAAAACATTTGGTTTCTCTAGCCTATTCTCTTACAAGAGAGACTCCATGTTTACACGAGACTGAAAATCCATCTCTCATTTGCATATGAGAATTTTTCCATGACTCACTTATAAACGTGGAAAGACCGATGACTTCTATTTGATGTTCCTGGTCCACGTCAACTGTGTATTTATCATTCATTCGCCTTCTAGTTATTTGTTCAGTTGCTGCCGTTCATCTGTGACGAATCCTAAGCATTGTAAGGGGCTCCAAAGAAGCAACCCTATTATTTATTTTGGCAGTTTGTCGTTTGTGAGTCTAGATAATTTTGAGGCCGCTGTGGTGCAGTGGTAGCATGTGCGGCGCGTAACTGGAAGACAATGGGTTCGATTCCCGGTGGTGGCCGATGAGAATTTATCAGTGACTCACTTGTAAACGTAGAAAGAGCTATGACTTCTATTTGATGTCTCGTTTGCACTTTGGTAACAGCGTAATATGTTAAAGGAAATAAAAATATGTTGGCAAGGACTTCCTGAATTTCGAAAATGCCTTCGAATAATGTCTTTCTGTGTAGCATGTAGCGTTGGGAAAATACATAGGTAACAAAATTTTCTTAGAACGAACTAAGATGACTCTGAGCTTTGTCCAGTATTAATATGTCTTCTAAGGAAGAACATAGGCCTGAGGGAAGTGAGGGTAATAGTCTTCCCAGTGGTCATTACAATCAATGCATATTAGCACTGTCGTAAATCTATAACCTCTGAGGACGTGACAGTGGAGCAAGTTGTTCGAGGCAACACTCAGATCTAAGTTGAAGTAACAGCTCTGCTGAACAGGCTAGAGACTGTTCCCGTGAGGGAAATACACGTGAAGAGTTGCTTTCTTGATTGTCAGTCTTCCCCGGATTAACCTTGAGAAGGTAGAGACGATACGTAGGAGTCCCCTTCTTATGGCGGTAATTATTGTATGATGACAGATGATCGATATTGAGAGATTTTCTATTTTTCAATTAATGAGCGGAGTCTAAGCCCGGAAACTGCCATCTTAATCAGAACAGAACGTTTTTTGATGTGACAACTTGTGTAGAACTTCGAGGCAAAAGCCTAAATGCGTGATAAACGAAAAGTATCTGAATTGAAGTCAAGGATCAAGCAAAAGATACCTAAAAACAAGAAAGATGACACCGAATTTTCGGGTGTAATAAGCACGTCTTTTGAATCCGTTCTGACGCTAATTAAATTTATCAAAGCTATTAAAAGTCAATGGAGCCGGTATGGGAAACAATAGTATCTCACGGAAGAAAGAAGTTTTTCTATCGGGTTTTTAATCTCTCAGATATTGCTGTAAACGGAATCGTGAGCTTACGCCTTCTGGTTGCAGACTTGTGTGTTAAGAAAAACATGAATTTGTATGAGAAACATTTCGCACCGGAAACGACCTCCAACACCGAAATAAATTTTCAAATCGGACTCTTAGAATCAGAGATATTGACAAAAATAAGATGTGACGTTACGTCCCCTGGTGGGAAAACCATGCATTATTTTAGGAAGAAGATATTCTGAAAAGGTGTTTCCATATGAGAGGTATCGGTCCAAGAAAAAAAAATTAGTCGAGTTTTCAGGATCCCAGATTTTGCTACAAATACATCAGAAGCAGATATTAACACTTATGGCCCCTGGTGGTCAAGCAATTCTTTACCAAACATTAGAAACTATGTGAAAAATATTTTCCATCAGGTCTTGTATTGCGAAACAGGAATAATTTTTCAAATCGGAGTTTTCGAAGAAGAAATAACGCAGAAAACGCAATTTACCTTTGTGCCCCCTAGGGGCAAGTCTATGATTTACTTGAAAATTTAGAATTTTTGGGAAAAACATTTCGCATTGGAAACACTGTCTAAAAAGAAGGAGTTTTCCAAATCGTACTACTAGAAGTAGAGATATTGAAAAAAATATATATACATTATTTTATCCCCCTGGCGTAGAAACCATGCATTAGTTTAAGAAGAAAATGTTCCTAAAAGGTTTGTTCACATGAGTAGTATCGATCAACACATGCCTTTTTTTTCAGTGCAGATTTTAGAAGCTCATATTTTGCTGCAAATACATCAGAAGCGAAAATTAAGACTTACGCAACCTGGTGGCCAAACCATTTTTTCACAAACGTTAGAAATTATGTGCAAACGATTTCGAATCAAGAGCTCTATCCGGTGTAGAAAGAATTTTTCAAATCGGAGATTTAGAAGTAGAGATATAGGGGGAAAGCAATTAAACTTAAATCGCCCTAGCGGAAAGTCTATGAATTACTTGAAAATTTTCAATTGATATGAAAAACATGTCACACTGAAAACACTATGCAACAAAGAAGAACTTTTTTCCAATCGGACTACTAGACGTAGAGCTATTGACGAAAATAAGATATACATCTACGCCCCTTGGCGGAGAAACTGTGGAATAGTTTAAGAAGAAATATTCCGAAAAGGTTTATTTATGTGAATGGCATCAGTACACGAAATAATTTTTTCAATCGATATTTTAGAAGCTCAGATTTTATGACAAATACATCAGAAGCAAAAATTAACGCTTACGCCCCCTGGTGGCCAAAGTATTCTTTACCAAAATTTAGAAATTATATGCAAACGATTTTCCATCACGAGGTGTATCCCCGAAGAATTGTTTTTTTAAATCGGAGTTTTGAAAGAAGAGTTACCTGGAAAAATGCAATTTAATTTAACGCCCCCAAGCGAAAAATCTATGCGTAATTTGAAAAAGTAACTATATCTAAAATACTCTTCGACATAAATGGAATCGAAAGATAAAATAACTTTTTCAGTCGGATGTTTACAAGAAAATATGTGGAATAAAACGTATTTTTGAATTCGACGTCATCTACATTTACGCTCTCAAATGCAGGCGAAATTGTTTATCGTAAAAAAAACGAAATAAAGGATCATCATTCGCATATTTCAAGCTTCTCAATGCAAAAAAATTTCACATCGGACTAATAGTTGAAGAGTTATCGTGGGTACAGACGGACGGACGGACAAACCGGTAACATAAGCATGATCTTTTTCGCAAAAGACGTGCTAAAAAGCTGCCTTTTATTTAGTATCTATTGGGGCCACCGAATACCAGCAGGTATGCGGCTCATCGTGGTTTCTATAGGTGCTTGAGTACATTTTGGTTCAAAGACAGCCACTCCTAAAGCAAAATAAGTAACTATTCGTCTTGAAGAAAAAGTACTTTGACCCTAAACAGCTATTTTCGTCATGACCTGCGCATTTTCAATAGGATTGAGTTAGAAGGACTGTAGAAGCTAGGGAAGATGATCAAACAATTATTGTAATGGGACCATTATAGTTGGAAAGATTAATTACGACTGATAATGTGTTCTAATGATTTCATAGTATATGATTTCATAATATAGAGCAAAGGTGGACAACCTATTTCTTCAATGCAGCCCCAAAGGTGGCGAATGAAAAGTGACATTCGTCACACCTTGTAGAAATTGAATACTGGATGGCTGTGTGGCCTCAATGACTCATACAAAAAGCGGGATACTTCCAACTACATGCAGGAAATACCAAGTTACAACTACCACACGCCTCCGGGAAAAAGTTTATTTCGCTGTAGGAACGGGCAAACAAAAAATTCGCCAAACTTTCAGGACCAATTCGACACTTGTGGCAATTGACACCCGGGGTATAAGGTCTAGGACAGTAGTTTTTGCGTACTAAGGAAAGACAAAAGTGGCTTTCCCTTTTACCTGTTCGTCGTAGAAAGAATTTCACGAAGCCTTACCTAAAACATTTGAGTCTAATGTCCAAGAAATTGAGTAATGGAGTCTGTAAGCCGAAAGAAATCTATTCTAATTCCTCTAATGATACTCTTCGAAAAGCATACTCAAGATCTCACACTGAAGGACATCGTATCTATGAAAGGAGATTAATACTCGCTTAGCTTTCTATGGATAGTAATTTATCTTTAAAATATTCAAAAGGCTGTAATGCTCTTAGGTTTAAATAGTGTAACTATATGTAAAAATGTCGGTTTCACCAGATTATTAACATTACGTGAAGCTTGATTTGTTTTAATCGAAACCCTTAATAGACAAACAAGTAATGTCCTAAACTGAACACAACAATATCACTTCAAGAAATCTTCAAGAGAGAGCTACTTACAGATAACTTTACAGATAACTTGGAGGTAAACAGATAACAAAATATCCTAAGGTACTTACAGATAAATTTACAGATAACTTGGAGGTAAACAGATAACATAATATCCTAAGCTACTTACAGATAACAAGCTTCACGTTTTATTTTCAATCAAGCTTCACGTTTTATTTTCAATCAAGCTTCACGTTTTATTTTCGGCTGCACATGAAAAGTTACTTCAACTATTTCTTCAGTAGCAGAATAAATGACAATTCATAACACATAATAATCTTCTCCCTCGGGCTGACAAAGAATGTCACTTCAAAAATAAGGAAGCACCTTTCAATATCCGCTTCAATCAAGCTCGTAACGTCAGACTTCGGACATATAACATGGACTATAATCCACTTCACAGCTCGCAAACAGCCTCACAATTCGTAAGCCAGCAAACGAACATTGAAAATGAACTTCGTTTCTCATTTTTTTAATACGTCACACAACATTTAACCTCATTTGTCTTTGCATAAAAACATTCAATCGGGAGAGAAAATATAGCTTTAACTTAGAAACTGCTTAAAGAGAACGAACCAAATTGTACAGGTACAAGAACTACACAGGAAAGTGATTCAGAGTATATGTAGCCCGTGGTATGAAAAATCCATGAAGTTCAGGTTTCTTTCCGTGATTTGACGGAAAAGGTTGTATCAGAAATATGCTTCGTTAATTCACGAGAGAAATGACGGAAGGTGGCTCGTGAATTTCAGAATTTTTTTAATTTTCACAATCCGCTTTCTAATGACGAAGAACATCACCGTCAATGGTTTTGGGAAATCTCAGAAGAGCAACAATGCTCCGCACGTATTGTTTACTCAGTTCGCATCCCACTACACGCCCCTTTCGAAGACATTCAGTTCAGTTTCTCCCGACATAGTTGCTTTCCCCACCTTGGACGAGCTCTTACAGTTCTGCAAATGCATGTTCATTTGCATATGTGAATGTGTCCAAATGTGTACTTCTGTTTTTATAGTGCAGAGGGAATCGGCAATTCGTTTATTCCCTGTGTGGTTTTCTTATTCCTTCAGCATTCAAATTAATTAATAATAAATTAAATTTATTTTAATCTGCATGCATCTCTCAGATGGGATTCTCAGGTGGATCAGCTTGCGTTATGTTTAAGATCTCGCATTGGTATGATTTCGCGGATTTCTGTTTTTTTTGTCATTTTGTTGATTTTATACTATTCTTTTATTTTTCCTTTATTGTCGTACTGCAATTTTAATATGGAGTGCGACTACAAGGCTTAACAAAGTTCGTTTATCTGTGTTGCAGAGGAAGTTTGTCCGATTGTTAAATTATTCGGTTGGATCGGAGATCCTTTTTCGTCATTTCCATTTAATAACTATTGAACAACTACGTAAATACAGATTGTTACTGATGGTCCATGAACGTATTTTTACTGGAAGATACTCCGACTTGATTGCTTTACGGCGTACAACTCACACCTATGATACTCGTGATGAGTCGGGTTTTTCTGTTCCGTGGGCTCGTACAGGTTTAATGTTTAGTAATATTCTTACGCTTTCTCCCCTATACCAGGGGGTCGTCCCTGAGCATGAATTCGTTGCAATACAGCGAGAATTATAAAGAGGCAATTCGCATTTCGCTGATAGGCCGGAAACCACGCAACACACACTCACAATAATGATCAGAAGGACGTAGCACGAAAATAACATTTAATTACACCGTTAACATCTTGGATAAGAATTAAAGAGAAGAAATACACGGCACCATTATTAGCTAGAAGTGTTAATCTGAATCGTCATCACTCCTGACCAGATGAACATTCTGCGAAGGAGTTCACATCTCATGTGTCCGGCGTTAGTTCTCGGAGATCCATTCACCGAGTTCTTACAATGAGAGACAAAAATGCACTTACATGCCCTCAAGGTAATCATTTGGCATTTTTGCGCCAATTTAGCGCTTTGGAGAAACACACAAACACACACGCCCTCGCACAAGTAATCACAGGGGGTGGCGCACTCTCTGGGTTTAATCACCTGTGTGAGCCAATCGATCTGATGGTCTATGAAACTTTCTCACCACGACATAGCGTCGATCTCCCCCTATGTTTTTTCTTCTTCTCGCCGATTGCGAGGGGTAGAGGGTGGTGGAGCACAGGTGTGGTCCCCTCTGAATTTTTAACGGCTGCTGGTCTCAAGTGCGTCTCCTCCTCGCTCTTCTTGACGGCGTGTCTTTTTGCCCTGAGATCGGACGGCAGTCGTTTCACTTCTCAGTTTGTTCCTCAACAAGGTTGCGGAATAGCGCAGCTCGTTCCTGCTGCCCTAATTTGGCTGGTAGTTTTTGGACTTGGCGTCCGCTATTCGACTTCGTTCTTTCTGATTTCTGCTGCACGGCGATCCGAGAGAAAATATCAGCGTCTCCGCTCCAGCGTGTGTCTCCGGTCTCTCCGTCCTTCTCAGTGTCCTATTTTTCTTCGTCCCCAGCTCAGCTTCGTAAAGCTCTCCGTATCTGCACAACGGTGCTGAATGTCATCTGGTCTTTCTCATGATGTTCGTCCCCCCATGCAACTGTAAATTTTTGGCCGGCCCCTCAACAAGCGCGCTGCCTTATCTGGTCAGCAGTTTCGCTTCTACACGGGAATTCGGTTAACGCCGAGGGACCCAAGACAAGAAAATTTATTACCTTGTTTTTGCCACTTGCGACATCTTTCCTGAGAGGCCCGTATGGGGAAATAAGGCATCCAAACTCTCATTTGTCCTCTCAAAAATTGCTGTTTCTCCTAGCTCATTTTTTGACCCCGCGTAACACTGCTCTCCCCTCCGAATGAATTCGTCCCGACTTTTCGGCCTATACCATCCTACCCAAACTGAATTACTAATCCGACTTGAACTCTCCGAAATAGGGCGGAGCCCAGCCGCTTCTCGAACTCGAAACTCAAATTACCCTATGGGAACAGTACTGATTTCTTGCCAGGGTCCTACACTCATTGGCACACAACGCAGGGAGTAAACTCCCCTGACCTTCGCATTAGTTACACGCTTAGGTTGCTGACCAAACTAGATGCACGCAAGTCCCGGTTCATCCTTCTACTTAATTTGGATCATCTACACCTGTGCCTCTCCGCGATAGGGGCGTAGCCTATCAATGTGAATAACTCTGCTCGTTTTGTTCCGATACTTGATTCGATATAAAACATCATTGAGCTGTTTCTCGACCTTATAGGGCCCCTCCCACGGCCGCTGTAATTTGGGGGAACTCCCTTTTTCCTCTTAGGGTAATACAGCCATACTAAATCGCCCACCTGGTAGGTAGTGTCAGAGGAATGCACGTCATATCTTGTTTTCATTTTATCTGCCGCAACCTTAATGTTTTCCCTAGCAAATTCGTGGACCTTCTCCATTCTTTCCATCAATTCCTCCGCGTACTCACTAGCTTCCATTTGTAGCTCCTTCGGCCTTCCAAACATCAGATCGCAAAGGAGCCGGATCTTCCTCCCATATACCATCGAGCTTGGTGTTCTACCAGTCATGTCGTGCTCGGCGAACCGTTACGCCATTAGAAACATCGGAATTAAACGGTCTCAATCCTTCTGGTTTTCACTGCTTCCGTTGGCAGGGGGCGAAAGGGGGTTGTCCGGGTCTTTCTAATCCCTAGCAATTTGCACATCTCCTGGAACACCTACGATTCGAAATTCCGCCCCTGATCTGAGTGCAGCAATCTGGGGACCCCGTGACGGCTGATCACGTGAGTTACAAGAGTTTCCACCACCAGGGTAGCTTCCTACGTGGGCACAGGAAATATTTCGGGCTACATCGTCAAGTAGTCAACAACAACCAGCAAATAGCGGTTTCCGTCCTGATTTCTTGGGAACGGCCCCATCATGTCTATAGCAAGTCTCTCGAATGGGGCCCTGACGTTGTACAACTTCATACGCTCTCGGAGCCTCGTGGCCGGCCTCTTTCTTGTTGCACATAGGTCACAGCGTCGGTACCACCTTTCCAGCTCCGGCCCAAAATTCGCCCAATAAAAACGCTCTCTGATTTTTTGCAGCGTCTTCTTGACACCAAGGTGACCACCAGTGGGACTATCATGAATCTCCCGCAGCACTTCCGCCACCCGGGCTTTTGGGAGCACCAACTGGAAGCTGCTGCCTCTCCCCGTGTCTCTCTCAAATTCTCTGTACAGCACGCCATCTTTCACCACAAAATAATTCCATTGAGCCCAGTACGTTTTTACACGCGGGCTATACCTGGAAACATCGTTCCAACTAGGCAGCTCAGGTGAGTTCTCTTTCCAGAGAAAGAGAGGGCCAATATCTTTATCCTCCAGCTGAGCATCGCGGATGCGCTCGGGGCTGCAGAGGTCATCCACCACTGGAGTCGCTGCTCCACCCACCTGGCGAACCTCGACCGCCTGTCTTTCCCTTTCTCCCTTTTCCGTTCTGTCGCAATGGGAACATGCCTCGAAACACGGGCGCCGTGACATAGCATCAGCGTTCTTGTGGGAACCTCCTCTTCTGTGCTCTACGTCGAAGTCATGCACTTGCAGTCTTTGAATCCAACGGGCGACCTGTCCCTCCGAACTTTTAAAGACGAACAGCCATTTCAGGGCCCCGTGATCCGACCGGATCCAAAATTTTCTCCCATACAAATAGTGGTGAAAATGACTCACAGACTTCACAATTGCCAAATGTTCCTTCTGCGTCACGCAGTAATTTCTCTCTGACCTAGAAAGAGATTTACTGAAATAGGCAATCACTCTCTCTTTCCAGTCCTGCACCTGGGAGAGAACCGCCCCAACTGCCACAAAATTAGCATCAGTATCTAAGACGAAAGGAGCCTCCGACTGGGGGAAGGCTAAAATGGGTGCCGATACCAAAATTATCTTCAGTTGTTCGAATGCCTGCCGACACTCCTCACTCCATTCGAACTTGGCCTTTTTTTCAGTTCAGCAATGCAGCGGTTTAGCAATCTGCAAGAATCCCTGGATGTACTTCCGGTAATAAGAGCACAGTCCCAAGAAGCTCCTAGCCTGATGTACGTTCCGCGGAGGTGCCCATTCATTCTCCGCCGAGATCTCCTCCGGGAAGGTGGCAACCCCCTGTGCCGATATTTCATGTCCTAGAAATTTTGCTTCCCGGGTTGCCAACCTGCATTTCCCTGGATTCCATTTCAACTGAGCGCTACGGCGGCAAAAGAAAACGGTCTTCAACTTTTCCAGATGTCTATCGAAGGTAATTCCGCCGACCATAATGTCGTCGAGGTAGACCTCGCACGTTTCGAAAGACAGTCCATGCAGGACGGTCTCCATGAGACGTTCGAACGTGCTGGGGGCGTTACACAGCCCAAAAGGCATCACCTGGAATTGCCATAGGCCGTTCCCGGTCGTGAAGGCGGTCTTCTCTCTATCATTTGGATCCACTGCGACCTGCCAGCACCCGCTTTTCAAATCCAGGGTCGAGAACCACTCCGAACCTGCCAAACGGTCAAGTGTATCATAGATCCGGGGCAGCGGGTACGAGTCCTTTTTCGTCACCTCCTTCAACCTACGGAAGTCTACACAGAATCACCAGGCCCCTGAACGCTTCTGGGCCAGAACTATAAGCGAAGCCCACGGACTGGTGAATGGATCCACAATTCCTTGCCTTTCCATCTCCTCGATCATCTTATCCACATCGTACCGCTTCGCCAGCGGCAGAAGCCTCGGTGGCTGTTTAATTGGCGCGCTTTGGCCTGTATCTATTTTATGCAGCTCCGCCTCCGTACGACCGTAATCATCTTCACCCTCCGCAAAAACGTCGCGATTCTCCCTCAATCGGTTCGGCAACATTTCTTCTTGCTCCGCGCTCAGGCTTTTGTTCGCTCCCTCCATCAACTCCTCCAAACACGGGGGAAATCCTGCAGCTGTTGAACTTTCCGCCGGGCTTTCTCTTATTTTAGAGCGAAAGACTGAAGCGACCGGCTCCATAGAGCAAAGTGCCGCTCCCTTTCTTAGAGTGCAAGGCGAGTATCCAATATTCAACACTTTGACGGGAATGCTCTGACGTGGAAGCACTACGGCTCGTGCTACGAGCAAATTCTTTTGGGGAGGCGAATCCTCTGACATCTCGCAGACGGCCACAGGAAAGGGTGCACTACCATCGGTAACCTTACCGAGAACCACCGCTTCACATCGTGCCGGAATTATGACATCCTCTTTGGCCACTACTTCCAGTTTCCTTGCTTCCAGCTTACAAAAGCTCCTAGTCAAGAGAGGTAATTCCTCAACCTCTCCCCGGAGCGTCCCGTGCTGCAGATCTAAAACATAGCCATTCCGGCGCAAAAAATCCAGACCGATAATGCACCGATCTGCAATGTCCGCAATCACGACCGTATGTACGCAGGACCGAATCCCAATCTGAAATCGAAACTCCGCTGTTCCCTGGGCCACCACCTCTTCCCCATTTACCGTTCGCACAATGATGTGCGATTCTGTTTTAAGGTGAACCGTCGACCCTTTAACTATGTAAAAGAAATCAGAGTGCATCAGCGTCGCATCTGCACCAGTATCCAAAACAAAATCGCATTCCACGTCATTTACTTTTCCTTCAACCACAAGCCCATTTGCATCTCCCGCCAGCCCTGAAATATGCACTAATACTTGGTGCGACTTTTCCACCGCTCGAGTCAATTTCCGCCCCGCGAAACTGGCCTCTGTGCGTTTCCCGCGTCCCTTTCCTTAGGTTTCGTTTCTGTAAAGTTGTTCCGGTTCCTTGGGCAATTTCTGCGCTGAGGAGTGGGTGACGCCCTTATTCTCTAGCCCTGGAGAGACGCACAGTCCCAGCAGCCAGCACCCCTTTCTGACGGGCTTCTGGTCCGACGCCACCCGGAGGGAGACGAAGATTGACGCGGTGGGGAGTTCCTTTCGAGACACACGACTCTCTTACTCAGTCGCTTCCCCAACTCCTTTATTTCTCGCCCTAGGCCCCTGATCAAGTCCTCCACCTTTCTCTCGGTGCTACACGGCACACGCTCGGCCGCGTTTGCCAGCCTCACTGATTTCCTCGTGCTTCTCGAATGGCGCGACGAGTCGTACCTGATGGCATGGAGTACTGCAGCACGCATTGAGCCGCAGTCTGCCATTTTAACTGAATGTTGTATGTCCACACCTAAAATTGCATCAACAAAATGTTGTTGGGCTATGTTATCCTGAACTTCGGGAGGGCACTGAGCATATGCTAATCGTGTCAGCCTCTCTATATCGGATGCCAGTTCCTGCAAGGACTCGTTAGGTTTCTGGAGCCGATTCTTCAGCTGAATAACACGCAGCCATTTTAGGTGTTCATCACCGAACCTCATATCGAGTGTGGCCAATAAACATTCATAATTTAACCGATTTTCCGTTGGGAATGACTTCAGGATATCGGCAGCTGGACCCCGGAGTGCGGCGGCTAAAGAGCACGCCATCTCGTTTGAATTCAATCGGTTGGTCGCCGCTATCACTTCGAACTAAGTTTCATACATTGACCAGCTGGACGTTCCGTCAAATGTACTAGGCTTAATCCTAACTGTCCTACCTAGATCTCCGCTTGGTATCGCGGCTGTTACCCTTTGCCCCATCTCAATTTTATTTTCTAAAACTTTTATCTTTTCCTCAAACTCTTTACGAAGCTCCGACTGCTCTACGCCTACACCCTGTCCTGACAGCTGCCTTCTTAAATTCCCCATTTCTGATTCCAAATGCTCACTAACATTTTTGCACTGAGCAGAACATTCCGTACGTAGCGTATAACATGCTTCACCTCTTTTATGCTGCACTGTATTTATCCTTGTTACTACGTCAGCCTGCAGTTCCTCAGAGATCGCTCTCTGGGAGCCAATCTGCTCTGCCATCTGCTGCTGGGCGACAGCATACTGTTCCTCCAATTTGTTTACCCTCTCGTCTTGAGTACGCAATTTAGTAGCCAATTCTTTAACGCACGCTTTTAGCTCAGACTTACAATCTTGCGCGTGTTCGTTGAGCAAGGCTGTGAAACTTTCTTTCTGATCTGTAGCCTGTGCCATCAACTGCGCCGTAAAATTTTGAGCTTGGGCATTCAGCTGAGTGGTAACATTTCTTACGTGCCCATTTATCAAAGTGCCAAACTTTTCTGCCTGCTCTTTTTGCTCAGCGTGCTCCTACGTCCTCCTTTTGAGTGTTTAATTATGTTGCCAGCTCGTCATTCTTTTGCATTTGTTCTTGCCTCTGAGAATTTAGTTGCTGTAAGAGAGCATCCTGTTTTTTTTTCATCTATGCGAACATTGCTTTTACTTCCTGCACATTTTCTGAAATTTCTATCTTAGCCTTAGATCTGGTTAGCATTCACTAATACAAAGATACAAATAAATTTCGAAAGAAAAAAATTATGTGCATTAACTTTAGGACTGGCCTACTCAAATTTTAAGACAAAACAACAAAATAAAAATTTTACTTTTGCTTTATTTATTTACTACTACTAAAAAAAAATTCCGCTGTATCCCACTTGCTGACACCACTTTTGTTACGCTTTCCACCCTATACCAGGGTTGCGACCTTGAGCATGAATTCGTTGCAATACAGCGAGAATTAAAAGGAGGCAATTTGGATTTATCTGATAGGCCGGAAACCACGCAACACACACTCACAATAATGATCAGAAGGACTTAGCACGAACACAACATTTAATTACACCGTTAACACCTTGGATAAGAATTAAAGAGAAGAAATACCCTGCACCATTATTAGCTTGAGGTGTTAATCTGAATCGTCATCACTCCTGACCAGATGAACATTCTGCGAAGGAGTTCACACATCGTGTGTCCGGCGTTAGTTCTCGGAGATCCATTCACCGAGTTCTTACAATGAGAGACAAAAATGTACTTCCATGCCCTTACGGTAATAATCCTTTGGCATTTTTCAGCCAATTTAGCGTTTCGGAGAAACACACAAACATACACACGCACAAGTAATCACAGGGGGATGGCGCACTCTCTGAGTTTCATCACCTGTGTGAGCCAATCGGTCTGATGGCCTATGAATCTTTCTCACCACGATATAGCGTCGATCTCCCCCTATGTTTTTCTCTTCTTCTCACCGATTGCGAGGGGTAGAGGGTCGTGGAGCATAGGATTGGTCCCGTCTAATTTTTTAACGGCTGCTGGTCTCAAGAGCGTCTCCTCCTCGCTCTTCTTGACGATGTGTCTTTTTGCCCTGAGATCGGACAGCAGTCGTTTCACTTCTCAGTTTCTTCCTCAACAAGGTTGCGGAATAGCGCAGCTCGTTCCTGCTGCCCTCATTTGGCTGTCATTTTTGGACTTGGCGTCCACTATTCGCCTTCGTTCCTTCTGTTTTCTGCTGCACGGCGATCCGAGAGAAAATATCAGCGTCTCCGCTCCAGCGTGTGTCTCCGGTCTCTCCGTCTTGCTAAGTGTCCTCCTTTTCTTCGTCCCCAGCTCAGCTTCGTAAAGCTCTCTGTCTCTGCACAACGGTGCTGAATGTCATCTGGTCTTTCTCAAGATGTTCGTCTCCCCCCCTCATGCAACTGTAAATTTTTGGCCGGCTCCTCAACAAGCGCGCTGCCTTATCTGGTCAGCAGTTTCGCCTCCCAAAATGCGTCGTTTCTACACGGGATTTCGGTTAACGCCGATGGAGCCAAGCCAAGAAAATTTATTACCTTGTTTTTGCCACTTTCGACTTTTTTTCCTGAGCGGACCGTATGGGGAAATAAAGCATTCAAACTCTTATTTGCCGCCCCGGTGGCACAGTGGTCTAAGCGATGGCCTCTGACCATTCGTCCAAACGGGGTCCGGGTTCGAATCCCGGTGAGGCATGGATGTTGTGTTTGTCTTACGGCACTGGCTCTCTCCCTTCCCTGGAACCAGTGACCCTAAATTAAGGACTGGTGACTGCTTATAGCCTATTGAGTTGCTCACGGTGGTCGTTAAACCTCTAATAAAAAACAAAACAAAAAAACTCATATTTGTCCTCTCAAAAATTGATGTTTCTCCCAGCTCATTTTTGACCCCGCGTAACAATATCAATGTGTTTAATGGAACGGATTACCGTTGCTTATTAGATCAGAGGCACGTTTTCTGTTATTTAAGCGAGCACTAAGGAGCTCTTTGACGGGAAATTGAATATTGGAATTTATTTCTTTATGATTTGTAAAAATAAGTATTGTAAAATTGCTTTCTTTGATTTGACTGGACCGTAATATTTTGTTTTTATTTAGGAGGGGTCAGGGGCTTGTCAGGCAGTATTTCAGCCTTTTTCCCTGGCCCCTCGCTGTACATTTAATTATTACTATTATATAATATTTGATTCATATTGACAATTGATAGTCATTTTCAATGAAACGAGTTTTTTTATTGTTGTGCAGAATTTGTATTTATTCTGAAGGTTTTGGGGATTTGTCGTGCTTTGTGAGTTTCATTGGTAAATTTTTTTGACTTTATTTGCACAGTTAGATTATTATTGTGGCACATATTGTATTATTACTGAGTATTATATTACTTTTCTATGATATTGTACAGCAGAAATTTTTCAAAATAAAGAAAAAAATAAATCTTTACAATTGCGCAACTTGAAGTGGTTTTAAGAATTCATCTTAAATTTTGGTTCATTGTCATACTTTTGTGCTGCCTTAATTTTCTAAAAAGCTCTGTTTTATGCAGTTATATTTATTTCTTGTTTCCGTTTATTGTTTTTATTCCAACCATCTCGAATGTTCCATATTCCGTAATACTTTAGCAAATTTTTTCGTAATACATCGAATTTATGGATGTTCTTTTCAAATGTTCCAACATATTTCTTTTATTCTCCAGAATTATTCGTCTCTTGTGTATATTTTCCGGACTTCCTTAACGTTTTCTGCATAAATGCAGCACATTTCCTAGAACCTTTTTGTTCCGTTCCTTTCTGTTTGTGCTAGGCAGTTGGATCTTTATTTTTAACTCATTTTTAATAAATTACTAAAGTTCAGATACCCTCGACAAAGTGTTATGGCGCCATTAATTCCTTGAAGTCGTTCACTCATAAAATTCGAAAGTACTTCGTCTTTCGTACGAAGTTTGTCTATGAATTTCTCAAAAGTTTTCCTCAAATACTTGTCTCCATTTGTTTTATATTTCGTATTCTTCACTTAAGATTTTTTTTCCTGCTTTTTATATTTCTCATATTAATTACTTGATAATCTTTCATCAAGCTAAATTTATCTCTATTCCTCCTTCGAAAATTGCATTATGTCAGTAATGCAATTTTCTTTTAATTTCTACCCAGTAGACAGATGTAGATAGAATCATCTTTCATACAGGCTTTGAAGAAAATATGTTCACGACTTGAAATGGAATTCAAAAAAAGGTAATTATTACACAAGCGTGAAACAAAAACAAAATAGGTGTGAAGATTTAAATTTATTTCAATTTATGGAAATAGTTTGTAAACGATTTTTGGCGCTTCCAAAGGGTTTTAGTAAAGTTCGCAATGAAGTATCTTAACCACTAAAAGGTAATATAACTTTGACCTAATTTTAAGAGATCATCAGAAAACATTTTTAACAGCAAATCTTAAATGCTAGACTTCGGAGACACGAGGGAAATAGAATGAACATTCACTTATGATTTTCTGCGCTGCCTAAATCAAAACAGCGAACAAACGAAATGCAAATTCTGTATCATTTTCCGTAAATGAAACATTTTTCAATAATGGAAATAAAGCAACGCGTTTTCATAAGTCAGGATAGTACTGGAAATTAAGTTACCTCATGAGTACAAAGGTATTATGGCCAAAGAGCCCATTTTTGCCGGTAATGGGATTTTTTTATTTATTTTTTATTGGAAACTTAATGACCACTGTGAGCAACTCAATAAGCTACAAGCAGTCACCCCTTCCTAATTTAGGGTCACTGGTTCCAGGGACGGGAGAGAGCCCGTGCAGTAAGACAAACACAACATCCATGTCTCACCGGGATTCGAACTCGGGCCCCTTTCGGACGAATGGTCAGAGGCCATCGCTTAGACCACTGCGCCACAGGGGCGGCGTAGTTTATCTTCTGGATCCGATATTCTACCGCTCAAAATACACCGATGAAGGCTTATCGCTGTAACTTTCGGTTTAGACGTGCGGGTCACCTTTGCGGTAGAGACGTCGCATATATCCCCTCCCCCCTTGAGAATGGAGGGTGCACGAAATCGCAGGCTATTTCGGATCAGCCGACTAACCATGCTATAATGAACTCTCTGTAGAACAAGGAGTTTTGATTAATTCCAATGTGTGGAAGAAGCATCACACATTTTGTTCTGACCTTACGGCCGGGAGATTTATTTTGCGTTCGGGAGCCAAAATAACGTAAAAACCTGAATTTTTTGGTGATGAAAATCAAAACCACATCTTCCTTCTCCGGAATCTGATATTCTACCGCTTGAACTCCACCGACGAAGGCATATCGCTGCGACTTTCCGTTCAGACATGTGGCCCATCTCTGAGGTAAGTATGTCTCACTACGTGTACAACATTCATGTAGAAATATTTAGATGTCATATTGGCTTGTGGTTTCGAATTTTGACTTGCAGAAGCGCAAACAAATCTCTTGCAAGAATTTTCAGCCAGTGTTCTAATTGCTGCCACAGTAAATAGACTCTATTCCACTTTTACGTAATTGCCCTCTATCCCCCTTAAACTTTTCCTTTTTTCGAAATTTTTTGGCGATCCGACTATGCCGCACAAGGTGGAAATTGCCACTGTGAAGATAATAAAAGGTAAAATGTTTTCTTTGTAAATAAAACAAAAAGTGAGTAGTCTTCCATGGAGATGGTGAGGTGCTGCTGATTTGTTATAAAAATGAAACTTGTAGAGCAGTTCTAAGAAAATTTTTGAAGCATATTGTTGACAACATTTTTTCAGGACCCCCCCCCCAAATTTTTACTTTAGTGTGGAATATGTTCTAAAACTTACAGAGTACATTACTGCAAAACACGTTTTGGAAGAACTCATTAGGTGAACGTAAATTGTTTTGAATGTATAAGTACTAGTTGTATTGAAGGGAAAGTATAATGCAATATGTATAAGCGCTGACTCATGTTAACGATGTATCTTTGAAAAACAAAACAACGTAGCTCGTTTTAAATAAAGAATGTTTATAAACACATTACAAGAAATAGAAAAGGGTCATGGGTCAACGGGTTGACAATATCTTACGGGCCAAATACGTCGGGTCAAGGTGTTCTGTGACCCGATTTCGACCCGGTTTTATAGTCGTTTGATTTTTGAAGAGAAAGGAAAAATGAGTACTGTAGAATTTTGTGCTCGATGCTGGCGGCAGCGGAGTGAAAAATAATTTGTTAAGGAAAAATGTTGTCTCTTTCTTACAGCAAATAAGATTCCCACCGACAGACGCTAGCCACATGGACAACGTAAAACGTTACTTCCCTTGCGTTTGCTTTCTGTACGATTGTCCGGAACAAGGTGCAGGCAAAAGCCTGTCACTTGCTTCTCTGATGATTCACTCTCTCACACCCCACGTGTCACATTGTAAGACTGAGAGTTACTTTTCACATAACATGTTGTGCATTGAGTTTTCAGAGGTTTTGCTTTGATGTAAGGTTTTGGTTTGACGTAAGGTTTTGGTTTGACGTAAGGTTTCGGAGATTTTGGTTTGACGTAAGGTTTCAGTGTTTTGAGGTTTCAGAACCTCTGAAACATGAGGTTTATAACCTTTTATGTGAGGTTTCGGAGATTTAGTTGGTTCAGAGGTTTTGGTTTTGGTTTCACCAACACCGTATCGTTAAACTCTACTTTCTTTGCGTTTCTTTTCAATGCGATTGTCCGGAGCAAGATACAGGTAAATTCCTGTCGCCTGCTTCTCTGGTGATTCATTCCGTCACACCCCGCGTGTCACATTGTAATATTGAGAGTTACTTTTAACATCTTATCTCAGGAGTCCGCAAACATTTTGAGACCGGGCCACCTTCAGATGGCACATTTTTCGTACAACGTCCCTGTTCCCAAAATTAGAAAAAATCGCCCAAATTAGTGTTTGCGGTATTTTTTTATAAGAAAATAGTCATTTACATAACTAGCTTGTATACTTTTTAATGTAAAAATACAAAATTCTACAGAACTGAGTAAAACGAAATTGATGAGATAGGCATATTTTCACAATGGTAACACTCTTCATTTGGCATTCACGTTTTTACAGTAATTTTAGAAACTACCTAACAGAGGTACTTGCGTCTTAATGGGATGAGGGCGGGAGGGCTTGTTTCTAGTCACATAAGACATCGAATCTGGGGACAATGTTCGATACAGCTACGCAGGTCTCCTTCTGAACGTTAACTTTGCTTCTGTATCTGGATTTTATTACTTCCTGAGCTCATATTCCTGCCTCGCAAAGGTTGGGTGTGGCAAAAGGGAAAATTACTTTCACGGCTTTCTTACTCAATTCGGGGTACTTCTTTGCCATACTGTTTCAAAACTGTGACGGAATTCCGGAAGAGAATGTTCTTTTCAGTGGGGACTCTGAAGAAATGTCTATTAACTGCTCCTGCCCTACAGTAGTGAAGGTTGATGGTCGATCTGCTGTAAACGCGTCTGTAACCCACATGTGTTCATTTATTTGTGGACGAAAACATTTCTTAAATCGGACGTTGAGTTGAGAAAATCATCATCATTGTCAACCATTTTCAATCCACTGCTGGACGAAGGTCTCTCCAAGCCTCATCCACAACGGTCTGTCTTGTGCCAGTCTCATCCATGTTACTCCTGCACACTTTCGAATTTCATCCACCCATCACCCATGTGGTCTTCTTCTGGGTCTTTTCCTGTCCCTTGGAGTCCAATCTAAAATTTCGGCTGTCCATCGATGGTCTGTCCTTCTGGCAGTATGCCCAGCCCATTGCCATTTCAGGGATTTAACTCTGATCATGATGTCTTCCATCTTGTCATTTTTCGGATCCACGAGTTCCTCTTCTTATCTCTCCTGGTTACACCAAGAATGCTCCTCTTCATGATTCTTTGAGTTGTCTGCAGACTTTGTGTGCCTCTTTTAGTTAAGGTCCACGTCTCTGCACCATACGCAAGCACTGGAAGGATGCATTGATCAAACACTTTTCTTTTAAAACATAATGGCATATTGCTCTTGAAAAGTATGCTGTTTCTTCCAAAAGCTCTCCCGGCAAGTTTATATGCCGCTTAATTTTTCATCAATGTGACCCTCACTTGATATCTGCTGTACAAGATAAATGTACGTATTTGTTATCTCCAGCTTTTCTCCATGAATCGATGAATCTTCATTTCTTATAAAAGCATTTAACATCCCTTTTTTCTTCTGAAAGTTCATTTTTAATCCCACTTCTTTACTCTTGTCAGCAAGTTCCTGCATCATATTCTGCAGCTCTGATAGGGTAGTTACAAAAATGACTACGCCATCAGCAAAACGAAGGTGAGTTAGATAATCTGTATTGATCTTTATCCTTTTGTTTTCCCAGTTCAGTGATGAAAAGACATTTTCCAGTGTGGCATTAAAGAGCTTCGGAGATATGGTGTCACCTTGTCTCACTCCATTTCCAATTTTTATGTGTGCTGTATTCTCAAACAGCCGAATCTTAGCACTTGCACTTTCATAGATGTTATTAATAATATTAAAGTATGCATCTTCAATACCGCAGTATTTCAAAGCCATTGTAACTGCTGATGGTTTCGTAGGTGCCCCAAAATCTGCGTGTTTGCATGTTGCGTTTCACTAAATTATGTTCTTCCTTATAGTCGCGACGTCCCGGACCAAGACCGGCAAAGCCCTGAGGCGTCGCGACGCACAGATTGGGAACATCTGCCTTATCTGTTAATATGCATTCATATAATATTAAGGAGACTTCAAAAGGCGTTGTGGGAAACAAATACGCTTTTGTTGAAAACAGGAAGAGGAAGAGTAAATACTTGAAGTTGTTTCATCTCATTAACAAAACCAGAATATGTTTTACAGCAACACCAATTTTTACAAGCTCGTGATGAGTTGAACGTTTCTAAAATATGAATGTTGATTTCATGAGTGTTCCTTTTATCTGAGTGGCTATGATGAAATCAACATCCACATTTTGGAAACTTTCAACTCATCAGAAGCTGTGAAAATTGGTGTTCCTGTGATACATATTCTGAAGCTTGATATACTATCAAGAAAACAGTAAACCTACAATAAGTAACTTAATTCAAAATGTTGAGTGTAGCATAATTAAAATTTACTGGAACAGCCTTAACGTTAATGCGGGGGCAGGAAATTTTTAAATCCCGTAGACGTGTTTGAAAGCATTTGTAAAACAGTTAGGTTATGTCAAGGACGACAGTTTCAACACTTTCTGTAAGTAAGTGAGATATACCCGGTCGAGTCACATTATTGTGAACACCATCTAATATCCAGAGTAACTGCTGTGTGCATTGCGGACAGCAGCTAGACGGACTGGGAGTGACTCAATAAGGTTCTGGAAGGTGTTCACGGAAATGTGGAGCCATGCTGACTGCAGTCCATCTGACAGCTGATGGAAGATCCATAGAGAGAAACATACAATCGAGATGGTTCCACAGGTGCTCAATTGCGTTTAAAGGCTGGGGAATTAGGGCGCCAGGGAAGTACATTGATGTCTTCATTGTGCTCTTCCAACCACTCTCGGACATTTCTAGCTGTGTGACACGTCGCACTGTCGTACTGGAAGATCCCATCCGCTCCAGGAAAGCCAATCAGCATGTATAGGTGTACGTGGTCTACAAGGAGGGATTCATAACAAATTCAGTCCAAAATGCCTTCCACGGGTATGAGTGCAACCAGGGAATGCCACGAACACATTCCCCAGACCACAACGCTGTCCCCATCAGCTTGTGTTCTTACAGCAATGGTTGAAGAGTGTTTGTTCTGGAATGTTTCTTGCCTAATACGCCAATGTCTATTTGTTCGATGAAGCAGAAAACGTGACTCATCGGAGAAGGCAATTTTTTGCCAATCAGCAGAGGTCCAATTCCGATACTGCAGTGCAAATGAAAGCCTTTTCTGCCGACGTACCTTCGCTAGCATAGGTGCAGTGACCATCCTTCTGCATCGAAGCCCCATACGCACCAAGGTTTGCTGAAATGTCGTTTTACACACACTTCCAGTAGCCTCCTGGTTCATTCGATCAGTGCGTTGCTCCACTGTAGCTGGCCTATCGGCCTTCACACAGCTTCGGGCTCTTAAGAGTATAGTGGACTCTTGAGTAAAATTCGTGCCTGGTTTGGCCTTTCCAATCCGACCCTGCTGTAAGTTATATTACTGCAAATGAACATAGCCACTTAAACAATTGACCACTGTCAGGTAATCAGACGCTTGAATTAGACTTATTACGTCACTTGTTTACATTGAAAGGTCACGTCTGAAGGCCACCATGTATCATCTGGAAACGGAAACTAACTTGTAGCAGCCTTTGCGAAAGGTAATGTAGCGAAATTCAAGAATTATTTAGTAGTTCCTTCTGAGCAAACGCTTAGCTCATTAGTATTCTACGAACATGTCGAATTCTCTTGGATAAATGACGAAGAATGATCAGCGTTTTTTCTATTTCTGAACTTCAGTAGAACGCATATTTGAACAATGCATTACCATTCGAAGCTACAATTTCTTTGAAATGGTGAAGGAGCGAAAGTGTTGTCGGGGTAATTTTCTTTCAGTTTCCCATCCTAAGAACACAAAGTAAAAAATTACTGAATTATGAATCTGTCACTTGTCTTAAAAATTGCACTATATATCAGTGTTTCTTCTGTATCTGTACCTCAGTTGTCTTACTATTCTGACGGTTAAATAAATGCTACTAAATTACGTGATCAAATTTTTGAATTGCAATAAATTTTGTAGCCTCTGGAAAAACGTTTTGCACTTTATCTTAAAGAAGAAAAAAAATCTGGCTCAGCGATGACTCTACGCGACACATTCAGCTGATTTATCCCCCGTTTATCTTGTTCTCCCTCATTCGCAGATTCAGAAGGAAAAATATACAGAACGAAAAAGAGAATCCACGGCATATTTCCGCAAAGATTCGCTTTTCCGTTTTATAATTCGTTTTCAGCAGGCTTGAGTTCCGGTGTTATAGACTCCCGCCTTATGCGATGTCCAGCTAGATTTTTTCGGAATATTTCTAAGGCATTAGTTCATGGTCTGGAGGGACAGCAGATCTGAGCCTATTTCCTTTCTCTACATGACTGAGTCTTGCAGGAGAAAGGAAAGATAAGAAAAAATATATATATAAAGGAGAAGGAAGAAAAAAAAATGAACGGAGATTTCGAAATTGGATTTTGCTGTTCGGAGGGCAAAAGATTCAGCCCGCATGAAGGTCCAATCAATCTGGTTTGCTGTAGTTCACGGAGAGAGTTTATTGATACAAAATAATACATCCCGTTCCTTTACGCTAGAGGACCCTATATACTTTCATTTGGTGCATTCTTTCGATGTCTAGTAAGATCATTTCGCTTTCTGAACATCGGATATCTTACGCAAAATATACTAATAATTTCGATCAGATTGGAATTGTTGAAAAAGATATTTCCGTTCGATTAAATAATCTTATACGGCATCTTTAGAATTAAAAAAAATAAATCCTGTGAGCCGAATTCTTGAACATTCAGACACGTAAGCATATTTTCTTACACTAAAACTTAATCTTTCTTTTACTACTCAGTCATTTTTTCGTTTGATGGTCCTCATATCTCAATATCAGCATATAGTTGCACGAAGAATCAATATATTTGATATCAATCTTTCCGCCAAGTGACATCGTGTACACTTAACCCGGGGCTTCCAAGGAAGTTCATTGCCCTCAAGAACACTTACTGTGAAGCTATTAAATACTTCAGCGAAGCGTCGTCAAAAAATATTGTTCATTAGCAACAGGTTTAATTATACTAAGAGGTCGCGAAGACTTCTGTGGAATCTCTTGCAAAGCGTCTTTTTGCACAATAACAGGGAAGGTACTGATAATGGAAATACTGTAGAACTCTATGAGAATACTGTTGCAACATGACAACGTTCGTTACTGTATCTCAGTTTCAATATACCTTGTAGTTTTAGTATACCTTATTCATGAAAGTCCGCATGAAAATGGTGAAAGCAAGATGAATTGAAATGGTGAAAGCAAGATGAATTAGATACCATGAAGTGGTGAAAGCAAGATGAATTTAGTATACCTTGTTCATGAAAGTCCGTTTTCTTGGCATGTAGAACTATGGAAATACTGCTCATCAGCAACAGGTTTAGGTATACTAAGCGGTCACGAATACTTCTGTTGAATCTCTTGCAAAGCGTCTTTTTGCACAATACCAGGGAAGATACTGATCATGGAAATACTGTAGAACCAGGAAAGATACTGATCATGGAAATATTGTAGAACCAGGGAAGATACTGATCATGGAAATACTGTAGAACCAGGGAAGATACTGAACATAGAAATACTGTAGAACTCTCCCACGAAATGTGTTCAATATCGAGGTTGATGTGGGTGGTTCGAAATTGATAAACCTGTTTTAAAGTGTTTTCACCCAAAATTACTATACACATACAGATCGTGGAAACGACCAGGTTCCCTTCTGGGAAGAAAACTTGGTCTCTCGAAATTAACTTTTGACATGTGAGAAAAAAAGAAGTCCAACTGTGCTAAAATTTTGGAACGTTTCAATGTAATAAATTGCACACTTCGGGAGACCGTGTGGGCGATTCCGTTGTCATGATGCAAAGGCAAACCACGAGTGCCAGTCTTGCGTTGCCTTTAGCACCTTTTTTCCACTACTTTTGGCAGGCATGTGGATGTGCATGTATACTATTCTACTGTCTCCGACCGTTGACTTTCTAACAGAATCACAGCTAGGCGATAGACTTTGGACCGAATCATAGAACTGTGATACGTAGGCGAATCAAAAAGTAAGTTACACTTAGCGCCATTTGCAGTGGGATTGCTGACAGACCGTGTGTGCTTGGGAGCGAAGTAGACAGTACGTCAGAGCTGCCGACGGGAGGTGTTTTAGTTCACTAACTTAATAAGGCGTGTGCAGGAGGCAGTTCGTAATGACGCGTCAACTGGATTCTTACTCCAAATTGGAAGTGCGTGGAACCATTCGATTTTCGTGGGTTAAGCGCCTAAATTGCACTGACATCCATCGTGAAATCTGTGCTGTATGCGGGGGAAATGTCATGCCTCGCCCGCTAATTGTAAAGTGGCGGCAACGATTTGAAAAGGGTCGCACAAATTTGACGGACGAATACCGCGAAAGCAGATCAGCAATATCCAGCACTCGGGAGCATGTGGACGACATGATACGCGATAATAGGCTTATCAAAATCAAGGAAGTTTCCAGTACATTAGATACTTTGTACGGGACTGTGCATTCCATCGCTCACGAGCACCTGGGATTTCGGAAATTGTGTGCGAGATGGATGCCACCTTCACTCACCGACCAGCATAAAAACTAACGTTCCGTGTCGTCTTTGGCTCCTCTGCAACGGTATTCTGCTGAGGATCACAATATTTTGCGTCAAATCATCACAAGTGACGAAATGTGGTTTCACCATTTCACTCATGAAATCAAACGATCGTCCATCGAATGGAAGCATGTCACCTTTCCAACAAGGAAGAAGCGCAAAGTCCAACCGTCTTAGGGACAAAGGTGTCATGGCGACTGTTTTCTTTGACTGTGAAGGTTGTTGCTTACACAGAATGTCTGCCAAAAGGGACGAATATCAATGCTGATTCATATTGACAAACGCTACGAAATTTGCGAATGGCAATCAAGGACAAACGCCGGGGTAGTTTGAGCGGAGGTGTCATTCTGCTACACGGAAACGTCACACCCCACACAGCACGGAAAACAAAGGAATTGCTGCAGTCTTCAAGTAGAAGGTGTGGAAAAACCCACTGTACAGCACCGACTACTCACGTGTGACTATCATTTGCTCGGTAAAATGAAACAGGACCTCAGTGTACAATGATTCCAAACCGATGGGGCTGTGAAAACTGTGGTCCTTAACTAGTTGCACCAAACTGTACTTTTTCTGCACAGGTATGGAAAAGGTAATCACACGTTCCAATAAATGTTTACAGTCCTTAGGCGACTATGTCGAAAAATGAATAAGTGTATCTTTAAACTAACATACATCCCCTGAGTATATCTCTTTATTTGTTTTTTCTATTCAACAGTGTAAATAAATGTTTGATATGCCCTCGTATAAGCTGTGGCGCATGTCTAATTTAGGGTCACTAGTTCTGTGTAAAGGACAGAGGTAGCACCATCATACAAGTACACCATCCGGGAATACAAACTGGGCCCATCACAGACATACAATCAGATGCCAGAACCTCAGAAACCTTGCTTAATTTCAGAGTCAAGTGATTTAGTCGACAGTTTAGTAGTAAGTAAGATCATGAAGAAACATTAACATGGCACTAGGTTTCTTAACTGGGCATTTCCTGTTTTGGTTTTTCCTTAACACATGAGCTGGATCATTATGATCACCAAAGAGCACATGCGTAATAATGGAGCATGAGTTATGGTTTGCGTGACGTGAGAAGAAAATGTGTTCAAGCAGTCCAATGGCATCAGTTGAATGGAAGTCACCGGGGGATTTGCATAAATCTTACAGACGTTCAGTTGTGTTTGTTGTATTGATAAACGCCCGTTGAGAACATCTTGATGATTTTATTCGTGGTCCAATAATTAGGAGGCTCGAGGACGGACGAACTGGGAGGAGTTATGTCCAAGACTTGGTATTGCCAGTAGCATCGTATCCCGTGCGTTGCCGATATTCAGGATTACAGGTACAGCTGTGGGAAATACCGGTGCAGGTCGTACATAAAAAAACATCACCAGTGAGGACTGTTATCATGTGCTTCTATAGGTCAAGAAGGATCAACACCAGACAGCACGTAACCTTGCAAAACAACTAAACATATCCACTGGATGCACAATATCAAAGTATACAGTATCCAGGCGACTACACAAAGATGGACTGTTTGCCCGACGAACAGTTCGCTGTGTTCAATTACAAATGCTCATCGGAGGCACCGTTTACATGGTCTAGAGACAGCAGAACAATGGGGTACGTTACTCTTTACTGATGAGAGTAGACTTAGTCTCTCTAACGATTCTGAAAGTCAGGTAATCTTGGGTGAAGTGGGCTCTCGGTATCACCTCTAAATCATCAATGAAATGGATAAATATGGTGGCCGCGGCCTCTCGTATGGGGAGTAATACCGATCGATGGACGTACTAAGCTCTAGATACTGGAAGGATGCATTGTAACCCGTGAGCGTCACTCTCTCAATTAACAGCCGACCTTGCTCGAGCTGAAATTTTAGTAAATACCAGGGTACAGGTTTTTATTACAACTTCCATAATCATGTCGTTACTGGCAGTTTTGATTTTATTGATAACCCTAGTCTTAGGAGGCTTTTGGGATTTGTTGCAAAGTTCAGGCCCTCCTTCCATATCTCAAAGGAGAGAATTAAGTTCGACTTTTGTCAGGATTTAAACAAGTACATCGTTAAAACTAGATTAGCCAACAATCTGCCAGTCGGGCCTTTGCTGAATGAAAATGTAAAATTTTGCAAGAATTCCATGTAAATTTATCTAACTTAAAAATTTCACATGATAATAGCTTTATTTTCTCTAATGCATTGAAGCAGTCTCTTTATGGTCTACAAAAAGAGCACATTTTTACCACGACTGTTAAAGCCAATCATAACATTGCCATCATTTGTAAGAAATTTAATTTGGACTAATTTAAAAGTGAACTAAATAACCAGCTTACCTATCTCCCTGCTCCTGTATCAGGTAAGGAATTTCCTAAGAAGTTCAGGGCTTTCACAAACAGCTTGGGCTTAGGTTAGGGAAGGGTTATGAACCTCAATTTTCTTATCTTTTTGCTACTGCAAAATGTCATAAGGAACTGGTGAAATTTAGGTTCATAGCTAGTGGGACAAAAAGTCACAAGAAAATAATAGATCAGTATTTTGAATCTGTTTTGAAGCAGGTTTTAAAGCATGTAAAATCTAGTACTAATTTAACCTGTAAGGACTTTTGGGTAATTAATAGCAACACCGAAGTAATTTCTGACATCCTTGTAATTATGTCTGTAAATATTAATAGCTATGATTTTGAACATTTGTACACCAGCTTCTCAATACATGATATTATTTGCACCCTTAAATAGAATTTGAGGTCTATAATATTATTTCTGAAAGTTCCTGGCTAAAAATGCTGAATTGCTGAATCAGAAACAGAAACAATTTTGTCCTTTTCTGCAATAAATTTTACAGGCAAGTAAATGGGATTCCTATGTGATGCTCCCATTCCACCAGCATTTGTAATATGTTCCTGTTTTTCAAAGAGTATCAGTTCATTAAAGAAAATTCTTTCAAAAGAGATAGCTATTTATATACATACAGGTGTATAGATGACCTTCTTTGCTTAAATAATACAGGATCCCTTGAACATGATTTCTCAGCCTTATACAAGATACCTTAAGCTAAATAAAACTAACACTGGTAACCAGGAACTTGAATTTCTAGATTTGTCTATTAATCGTAATGAAGGTAACCCAGTTATTAGTTTGTTCGATAAGAGAAACAACTTTAAATTAAAAATTTTAAAATACGTAGAATGGTCTAGTAATATCTCCAGTAAGGTTGTCGAGAATGTGTTTATCTCACAAGTCATAAGGTTGTCCAGAATTTGTTACTTGGAGTCTGATTTTAAGAAGCATGTTCGAATTCCAATAAGTCAGTGTACTGAAATCCAGGTCCGCAGGGATTTCTTAAGAGAGACACTCAGGAAAATTGTTTTCAAGTATAGTGTTAGGATAGCAGAACTTACCTAATTTAATTTCTCGGTAACCGAAAGAATCATCTAAATTAAAACTAAATTTTAGAGGTTTACATGATGATGTGGTTACCTTCATTTTATTTAGAACCTAAAATACTTTTTCACCTTTCTCTCCTTTCATTAAAAAAAACTATCATAATAAAACATTGCAAAAAAGTTTCAAATATAAAACTTGTACAAAAAATATACAATAGAAAATAGAAGAAAAAAATAGAATAATTTAAATAATTAAAAGTTAGGGAAAGTTTCAGTTATTTTGCGTATATTTAGTACTCTTAAAGCCATTGAGAACAGATTATTCTGTTTATAGTATTCCGGTTGTTTGTGTTGCTAATTTAAAACAGTTTCTTCTGAGCACATTGGCTGATCAGTCTGTAACATTTTCTTGTCTTAGTGATAACTGCAGAGAACTCTTGAAATTGGTCGTCTTTTTGACCGGAATGTGTCACAGCTGGCGTCACTTCTTTTGAGCGGCATTTGTGCTTGTTGGTGCGCGTATAGCTGCTCTTCATGTGTATTATTTTCCCCTGGTACGTTTATAATTATTTCCTCTTTCAAAGTTTTATCTTTTTTGTAATTATTTTTAAAATTTGTTTTTGGTTTTGAAGTTCCCTTTCTCCTAAAGTTGTCAGGAGTTTTTCCGGAAAATTGCTTTTCTTTCGGGCATTTCTATTGTTCAGACCACGCTTTTAGTTTGAATTTAAGGAAAGTGCAGCCCAGACTAGCTCTCCTATCTGAAGTATTGAACTCATTTAGGTTATATATTGTATATAGGTTAACTTTATAGATGTGCCATTAGAATGTGACTGGTGATAGTTATTTCGTTGTAGTGTTTGGTTATATTTTTTATTTTTAATTTGAAGGTTTAATACTTCTCAGAACTAAGGAGTGTGAGTAGTGCTATTGCATTTATTTTTCTTTTTATCGTTAATGGGTATTTTTACTTTGTTGTTTTTCATTTTTATTGCTTTAATTTTATTTCGGCTGCTTAATTTTCAGGTGATTTTTTGTTCATTTGTTGTAATGCGGTGGGGAGTTTTTTTATCCGTAATTGGGAAGGGTCTTTGCAATTTTCTGTGTAGTCATTTTTTTTTCTCTAGCAAACTGGATGATGCAGAAACCCACACTTTTTGGTCTATATAGAGGTATGAGAGGTGTTATCCGTGCCTATCCCCTGAAGAAGCCATGGATAGCAACTGCCATATTTCTATAATCCTTCCTTTTTCTCTTTGTTGGTTTATCGGTCTCTGGCTTTGGTTTTCCGAGTCAGATGTCTTCGGCTTTCAGTGATTTGCTTTGGTTGTTGTGTTATGTTTTGATTTTTGTTGTATGCAGCCTCCGGCGTAAATATGGAATTTCAAAAGCTGTTTTGTAAATCTATATGACTCCTGTAATTTACCTTATATATTCAAGATGATAAGAATCGACCGCACAATAAACCTACCGGACGATTCCTCGTGGAGAAAGAAGCCGAAAACCGTTGTCCGATCGGACGTCGCATTCCGGAGATAAACGCGCCGAAAGTTTCGTGACGTCACATCCGGTAACGCACATGCTCGTTGAAGAACGACGTGGATACTTATACAGACGCACGTATCACAATGCAATCAAGTCGCTTGTGTGGCGCAGTGCTCTAAGGCGATGGCTTCTGATCATTTGTCCGAAACGGGTCCGGGTTTGAATCCTGGTGGAGCATGGATGTTGTGTTTGTCCTACGGCACTGACTCTCTCCCTTCCCTGGAACCAGTGGTCCTAAATTCAGGAGTGTGCAACTACTTATAGCCCACTGAGTTGCTCACGGTGGTCGTTAGACCTCCAAATACAAAAAAGAAAAAAGGCAATCAACATTTAAAAATGTGGCACAGAGTGGGTATGCAAATTCTAATTATGTGGTGGCGTGAAACCATCAGTTGTACGTCTGCGCGATACGGCTGGTAGGGATAAAAAGGGTTGGCGACGGTAGCAGGTAAGCTCATACTGCGTTGGTATATTTGACAGCAGTGTGGGTAACAATATGTCGTACAGTTTGAGAGAGTATTGTGACATGTGTCTCCTATTTGGGGAATGCCATGGTACAGCATAGCGTACAGCAAGAGACTACAGCGAGTGATACCAAGCACGACGGCACCCGGACGCCTAGGTCATACCGTGGCTTAACCCTTGAATGCGCGACACAGGCAATATCGCACCACGTCCAAGTGTAGACAGTGGCGCTGGACCCTCTGTGAGAACACCATCCCTCGAGGACGCCATACTAGAGTTCATAGAGGAGGAGCCAACGACCAGTTGCCGTGCGATCCCGCGACAGTTCGATGTGCACCAAAGTACCGTACTTGCCGTTCTGTACGACGAAGACTTGCATCCATATCACATCACCCGGGTGCAAGGCCTATTTCCACAGGATTATCATCGAAGATAGGCATAATGTCAGTGGCTGCTACAGCAACATTCTGCCGATAATAGTTTCATCCGCCGGATCTTGTGGACTGATAAAGCAAGGTTTACACGGCAGGGTATCTGCAACACCCATAACTGTCATGTTTGGGCATTTTATAATCCGCACGCAACACGTGAACACGTTCACCAGATCATGTGGGGTGTTAATATCTGGTGAGGTATTGTGGGCGTTGTATCCTAGTGGGACGATATCTTCTTCCCGAACGTGTCACAGCTACCAACTACATGGTGTTCCTACGTGATATTCTGCCGGACTTACTGGAAAACGTGCCATTAACTGTTCTCAGTAATCTGGGGTTACAGCATGATGGAGCAGCGGCGCATTACGCTGCAAATGTTCGCCAATGGCTGGATACGGAATACCCGGGTAGATGGCTTGGCCGTAGTGGTCTTGTTGCATGTCCTGCTAGACCGCCAGATCTTAACCCATTGGACGTCTTCCTCTGGGGTCATCTAAAGGAACTGGTACATCGACGGCCTGGCAACAGCCTGCACGACGTAGTGGCCACCTTACACGCGGCCCTCACAACTGTAACCCTTGCTATGCCGCAACGCGTGGAGATGTCTATTCCTCGGCGGGCTGCCGCCAGTTCCGCACTAAAAGGTGGTCATTTTAAACACATGTTGTAATCTGGAACAAATCCACGTGTTCTATCATTTGTTTTGTAGTGGTACACATCAATAAATTACATGTCTTCTGTCAAAGTGATTGGGTAAGTTATGTCTAATGTCTGTATTCTTACCGGATGTGACGTAATATGACTTTCGGCGCGTATATCTCCGGAATTCGACGTCCGATTGGACAGCGGTTTTCGGCTTCTTTCTCCACGAGGAATCGTACGGTAGGTTAATTATGCGGTCGATTCTGATTACCCTGTATATACACTGGTGTACAAAAATTAAGGACGAAGAGGAGAAATTAGCATAACAGCGGAACGAGCCGGCAGGACGGACCGAAAACCACTCAGGAGATAGACTAGGATCCGGTACGGTATGGCATGCGCATATATGCAGCATGCCAAAGGGGGGAGTGAGTGTCGGAAGGGTATAAAGAACACGGGCGAGGTACGCTCAGCAATTAGGTGAAAGCTATTGCACGATGTACATCGGTTTGAACGACGTCGAGTGCTGCCACCGTGTGATATGGCCAACAGACAATCCAGTAGACGACATCTGGATGACTTTACCGGAGGTTGCGTCATTGGGAAATTGGAAGAAGGTCGAAGTGTGACTAGTGTGGCTAAGGAGTTTGGGATCGCTCACAGCCTCGTTTCACGAGCTTGGATAGCATTTCAAACGACAGGAACAGCTGTCCGAGAGTTTAGTAGTAGTCGTCCACGAGCAACCACGGCGGCGAACGACCGGTCCTTCAGACGAGAAGAGACAGACGGCAGACAGCGGGAGAAATTGCAAGGCACATGCAACATACAACTAGACGTCCGTTATCGCCTTTTACCATGGCCAGGAGGCTGCACAAAGGTGGTCTATTTGCACGAAGACCAGTACGTTGTGTGCCATTAACGCCTGCTCATCGGAGACGGCGGTTTCTGTGGTGCCAGGAACACAAGAACTGGACACATTAGCAATGGAGTCGAGTTCTCTTTAAGGATGAGAGCCGATTTAGTCTGACGAGCGATTCTGGCGGTATGCATATCTGGAGAGAGCAAGGAACACAAAATCAAACCTCCAACATCATCGAAAGTGGCCGGTTTGGAGGTGGCGGATTTCTCGTTTGGGGCGGTATCATGCTTGATAGCCGTACTGACCTCCATATCTTCCAAGGAGGTTCAGTCACTGGTGTCCTCTATTGTACCGAGGTTCTCCTGCCTCACGTGCGTCTGTTTAGAGATGCTGTGGGTTCTGAGTTCCCCTTCATGGACGACAACGCTACACCTCTTCGTACAGAGGCTGTCGCCGAGCTGTTGGAGAGTGACGATATTTAACGCATGGATTGGCCCGCAAGGTTCTCGGACTTAAATCCAATCGAACACGTGTTGGACCTTTTCGAGAGACGCTTGACAGCACGTCACCAGCAGCCAGCAACGATCCCGCAGCTGTGATTGGCGCTACAAGACGAATGGGCCGCGATGCCTCAACAGCTCCTTGACAACCTCGTCCTCAGCATGGACAGACGTAAATCCTGCAACGCAGTCAGGGGTGATCATATCCCTTACTAAAGAATGGATTTTTCTGGGCAGCCGCCTGTCACATGGACGTTTCTGTCTTCTGTCCAGTTGTGCTCGCAGCTACCTTTTCAATAAAGTGCCTTTGTATCCTTTGGATTCCTTGTTTGGACGGGTTTGCTCATATGTCCCATATTCTTCCATCTTGGGGATCGTATGGTATGATTTGTGTCGATGTGGAGCACTTCTGCACGACGTTACATTTGAAAAACCGTCTCGTTCTTAATTTTTGCACGCCAGTGTACATGCTTTCTGTCTTCAGCCAGTCTCCGCCAAGTTACTTTCTTATGCTTTCGAATTTCACCCACCTATCTCACACGTGGTATTTGGGGGTGGGGGTGGGGGTCCTGTCTGTTGGAATCCAGTCTAGAATTTCGGTTGTCCGTCGGTGGTTCGTCCTTCTGGCAATATGTCCAACATATTGCCATTTCAGGGATTTTACACTGGTTATGATGCCTTCCACTCTAGTTATTTTCCTTATCCACGAGTTCCTCTTCGTATATCTCCTGGTTACACCAATCATGCATCTCTCCAGGCTTGTTTCAGTTGTCTGCAGTCTTTGTATATCTTTTTGTTAAGGACCACGTCTCTGCTCCATACGTAAGCACTGGAAGGATGCATTGATTAAACTCTTTTCTTTAAAGACATAATATATACTGTATATATGGACATAGCATGTCACATACAGGTACGCACATATCACCCAACTTGTCAGCAAAGGAAAACCATTATTGGTTCTGACATTCAAGCGAACGCCGATTGGTATACGACACCTACTTTTTCATTTCCATATCTGTTTCTCTCTAAGGCTGCGATTTCCGTCCAGCGAAAATCACCTTGCGGCGGAAGGTTTTACTGACATCCCGCTGCGCCGGGTGTAGATACCAGTTTTCAAGAATTTAGACAGCGTCTTGAGTCTTGAAAGAAAGAAACGAAATTCTTGTTGGAGCAATGAAATTTTTACAGGTCTATTTTTTCGGACCATGATCGTCAGCTCACATTGCACTAGAACAGCGTGACGAAAAATAGTAGCCTAAACGGATGCGTCCAGGTTTCAGCTCCAACAATGCTACCCAAACTCTACGTTGGACAGGTGAACAGCTACAATCATGTCACAACACTGTACAAAAGCAAACAAGCGAAGGTATGGTAATGTGGGTATTGTTCTCTCGGACATCACCTGATTTCGTCATCTTTGTTGCCCACACCCTCAAGAACAACGAAGGAGAGTTATCGAGAAAAAGATGACTTACATCCTACGCCCCTTGGCAGGAAAAATGTGTATTGTTATGGGCATAAAGTATGCGCAAAACGTTTTCCTTAGTGAGTGATGTGTGAGAGAAAAATAAATTTTCTCAATACATTTTTGGAAAGTATATTCCCATATATTTCAGAAAAGTATAAAGTTTTTAAGAAAGTAAGTATATTTCTCAATACGTTTTTAGGAAAGTATATTAGTATAGTCGAAAAGGAAATATACCTTTATAATACCCCGTCTTCCCAATGGAAGGGCTGCTTCCTACAAACAAAAAAATCCGAAATTGTGTGCAAAACATTCCCCATTCTGAATACTATCCGAAGAAAAAAGAATGTTTCAAATCGGACTTTCCGAAGTAGAGATTTTGGAGGAAACGATATTTATATTTACGTCCCCGAGAGAAAAACTCTGTCTTGTTTTAAAAAGAAACTGTTCAAACATTACCTTAACATGCATTGAAGGAAAGAAAAATAATTCAATCAGATATTTAGAAGCAATAAAATGGTAATAGAGTATCGGTTTTTTCGCCCTATAGCGGTGAAATTATGCACTGAACAAAAACAAGCAAGGATCATCTTTCTCATATTTCAGGCTTACCACCAAAAAGAAGAATCGCAGTAATAGGTGCAAAGACATGGTGCACTCATGAGCGGGAAAACTCATGGAAGGACATAATGAAAACAAAAACACATTGTTTTTTTGTTTCATTATATTCAAAAAATGTTTCAAAGACATATTTAACCTCCGTTTCATTATATTCTTTAACTTTTTGCATAGTAATATGAAATGAAGGGTAACTGCAAACAAACCTGTTAAACCGTGGTTTATGTGCTCCTCACTACAAGCAGAAGTTAAAAAAAGAAATATTTATGAAAAACCTATTTCAATAAATTTACCCAATAAATCGGTGTAGGGTTATTCCTGAGCCCTCTCTCAGTCGATTGGTACAGATGTATGTTGTACAAGAAGTTGGCATAATGTGCTACATTTATGTACAGCACCATCGTTGCAATCAATGTTAACAAGAAAGATGACACCGAATTTTCGGGTGTAATAAGCACGTCATTTGAATTCGTTCTGACGCAAATTAAATTTATCAAAGCTATTCAAAGGCAATGGAACTGGTATGGAAAACAATAGTATCTGACGGAAGAAAGAAGTTTTTCAATTGGGTCTTTAATCCCTCAGATATTGGTGTAAACGGAATCTTGAGCTTACGAACTTTTAGAAACAGAGTTATCGACAAAAATAACATGTGACTTTACGTCCCCTGGTGGGAAAACCATGCATTATTTTAGGAAGAACATATTCACAAAAGGTTTATCCATATGAGCGGTATCGGTCCAAGAAAAAAAAATTTAGTCAAGTTTTCAGGAGCCCGGATTTTGCTACAAACACATCAGAACCAGAAATTAACACTTAGACCCCTGGTGACCAAGCCATTCTTTACAAAACATTAGAAATTATGTGAAAAATATTTTCCATCACGTCTTGTATGTGATACAGAAAGAAGGTTTCAAATCGGAGTTTTAGGAGCAGAAAACGCAATTTACTTTTACGCACCCTAGTGGAAAGTCTGAAATGATTTACGTGAAAATTTTGAACTTATGGGAAACACATTTCGTATTGGAAATACTATCCAACAACGAAGGAATTTTTCAAATTGGACTATTAGAAGTACAGTTATTGACAAAAATAAGATACACATCTACGCCCCCTGGCGTAGGAACCATGCATTATTTCAAGAAGAAAGTGTTCCTAAAAGGTTTGTCGACATAAGTAGCATCGGTCAACAAAAGACTTTTTTCAATCTAGTATTTAGAAGCTCATATTTTGCTGCAAATACATCAGAAGCGGAAATTAAGACTTACGCCACCTGGTGGTCATGCCATTTTTTTTACAAAAATTAGAAATTATGCGCAAACGATTTCCCACCAGGAGCTGTGTCCGGTGCAGAAAGAATTTTACCAATCGGAGATTTAGAAGCAGATATATAGGAAGAAAGGCAATTTACCTTTACGCCCCCTCGCGGAAAGTCTATGAACTACTTGAAAATTTTGAAATTATATGAAGCACATGTCACACGGGAAACAATATCCAACAAAGAAGGAATTTTTCAAATCGAACCCCTAGAAGTAGAGATATTGAAAAAATAAGATATACATCTACGCCCCTGGCGTAGAAACCATGCACTATTTTAAGAAGAAAATATTCCTAAAAGGTTTGTCGACATGAGTAGTATCGGTCTACAAACGACGTTTTTCGTTTGTAGACCGATACGACTCATGTCGAACAAACGACGAGCTCATATTTTGTGCAAATACATCAGAAGCGGAAATTAAGGCTTACGCCCCTGGTGGCCAAATCATTTTGTTTACAAAAATTAGAAATTATGTGCAAACGATTTCCCATCAGGAGCTGTGTCCGGTGCAGAAAGAATTTTTTTAAATCGGAGATTTAGAGTGAGAGATATAGGGAGAAAGGCAATTCACCATTACGCCCCCTAGCGGAAAGTCTATGAATTACTTGAAAATTTTGAAATTATATGAAAACATGTCACACGGAAAACGTTATCCAACAAAGAAGGATTTTTTCAAATCGGTCTGCTAGAAGTAGAGATATTGACAAAAATAAGATATACATCTACACCCCCTGGCGGAGAAATTGTGGGATATTTTAGGAAGAAAAGATTCCGAAAAGGTTTATCGATGTGAGTGGCATCAGTCCACGAAAGAATTTTTTCAACCGATATTTTAGAAGCTCAGATTTTATGGCAAATACATCAGAAGCAAAAATTAACACTTATACGCCTCCTGGTAGCCAAAGTATTCTTTACCAAAAATTTGAAATTATATGCAAAAGATTTTCCATCAGGAGATGTATGCGCTGAAAAAAATTCAAATCGGAGTTTTAGGAGAAGAGTTATCAGGAAAATGTAATTTACTTTTACGCCCCCTAGAGGGAAAATTATGCGTAATTTGAAAACGAAACTGTACCTAAAACACTCTTCGGCATAAATGGAATCGAAAGATAAAATAATTTTTTCAATCGGATGTTTAAAAGCAAATATGTGGATTAAAACGTGCTTTTGAATTAAACATCATCTGCGTTTACGCCCTCTAGCGGCAAAAGTTTACATCGTAAGAAAAAACGAAATAAAGGATCATCATTCGCATATTTCAAGCTTCCGAATGCAAAAAGAATTTTGCGAATCGGACTAATAGTTGCAGAGATACCGTGGGTACAGAGGGACGCACTGACCGACGGACGGACGGACGGACGGACGGAGAAACCAATAACAGAAGCACGATCTTTTTTTACAAAAGACGTGCTAAAAATCAATAAGGATGTCCGTCATAACGATGGCTGCGTGATGTCCAAAATCATTTATGTCAGCTGAACCTCAATCAATAGGACGAGTACTCTTATCATTTTCTCGCTCGTAGATTTAGAAATATTCGCGTCGGGTATTAGAAGATACTCTCGTTACAATGAGGCATAGAATATTCCGGATATCTGTGATGGATTTCTGAGAGGATAGTTTAGCAGTCGTTAGGATCACGCAGAATTGAAATACCAAAATTGGGGCCATCGTTGCTTCTGTGACAGTCTCTTTGGCAGAGAGCCGTGTTGACCCTATGCTAATGGAAAAAGACCTTTAAAATAGCTGTTTTCGGTAAGGAAGAGAGGAAACATTTTTTGTGACCCTCTGGGATTCACGCCACCCTCAAAACAGCTGAGGGCAAGATATCATCGCAGAATAGAAAACTGATGGACTGCAGAGCAAGGGAGTATAACTGAAGTCCACCGTGTGGGGAAGGTATTGCTGATTGGAGTAGTGAATTTGGGAGCTGTAAGGATTATCGGGAATACTCCTAGAAATTCCTCCATGCTTCCTGAGATTAGGCGTTGAGGCCCTGCAAATGCGTGGATGATCAGAAGCCACTGAAATGTCAAGTACGGCAGTGACAACAGCAAAAATCAAAATTATAGAATCCTTGCCTGGCTTCCGAAAGGGGTTCGGTAAGCTCTGCGAGATGCAGTTTTTGATACAACACTTACCCAAGCAGCGTTTACACGCGCTTTACAAATCTGTTAGATCGGCAGTTTGCCTTCCGTCGGCTACGATATGTTTATGTCGACCGAAATCTTGTGTGTGTCGTTGAACAGATTAGTTCGCCGATTAGTCGTGCCTATGGATCAAATTAATTATGCAACCACCCATAGAAGCAGGAACTGTCTTATTCTTTAAACTGACATCAGTAACCTGCTTCTCAGTGGTGTACGTTAAACCATCTCCACCCCAACATCTCTAAGTACCATATCATTTCCTTTTCACGGAAAAGAAATCTAATTCTATTTTAACACAAAGCTGGAGAATATTCTCTTAGACGGACGAACGATGTCCAGGACTTGGGAGTCACGTGTGATTCCAACTTGAATTTTAAAACCCATATTCAATATAACGTATATTCCATTTGAACTTCCCTTTTTAGTTTGATTTTCTATGTAAATTTGAGTTTGTTCTCTTCGATATTTTCAAATCTTAACGTTATGTCTTTTCCCTCAAGCCAGATTGAAGTTGGTAACAATCTGAGGTCGGAACGTGAGTGACGTATGTATGTGATAAGAACGTTAGATAAAAATACTGTCGAGCAGTTGTTTTGTGGGTGGAGATGTTTGATCGTTGTTAACCTTGATTGTATGACAGATAATTAAGGTATGTGAAGTGTATGTACCTTGCTGTGCTATATTTTGTATTTCTTAAGTTGCTGGACCAATAAAAATTCTGCGTAAGTGAAACTGACTTTCTGTATATGTTTCGTCTGGCCGTAAGATCTTAGTTTGAGCTATCCGGTACAATTAGTTGCGTCGCTTTTACCCATCGTTTAACATCTGTTCCGCTGGAAATCTTGCATAACGTAAAAAGGGTTACGTCATACCAAAGAATTGTACGTTCATCGTATAGAAGTCTTAAATTCGTCATGTCACATTCTAAGTATGTTTCTAATTCTTAGACACTTATTCGCATTTTAGATATTACTGTCAGATCTTCACTAGAGTGTGCTGCGATCATATTGAACCCTAGCCTCGTAACTAGAGTGTGCTGCGATCATATTGAGCCCTAGCCTCGTAACTAGAGTGTGCTGCGATCATATTGAGCCCTAGCCTCGTAACCCTGATAAAAGAAATTGAGAAAGTGTAAAAACTGTTTTTGTGACACACTTTCAACAAATCTACTGGTGTTTGTATCGCGGATATCTCGAAGGCTGGCCTTTTGTCGTTCTTCAAGATGACCTCTCAACAATCGAGATGGAAGGCTCTCCAACTAAAGTTTCCGAACATGTTAGTACTTGAATCATCAATGGAGTGCTTGATGATATTCAAATTGTGAAACTATTAGGTTTCGGTGTGTCACGTTCACCAAAATCAAAATGTAAGGAATTCTGCAGTGCCATTATGAAGTACTAATGCAACTCATTTGAAGAACGTCCGGATACTTTTAATGAGAGTTATTATTTTTTTCGTGCAAGATTGTATATGATATATATCCATTCCTGTAACTAGATCCACCGTCTGTCGGGATAGGCCCACAAAATAAGCAAAGAAATAAAAGGAAATAAACAAACTAAGATAAGGAATTGTTTCAAAATCATAAGTACTGTTTTTACTATGAATGCCAATATCTACCAGAAAAGGGACAAGTGTTGGGCTAGACAGGACAGACTCATGGCAAAGGAGCTTGTAAGTTCTTTCTGGAACTGCTTATTCTTTGTAGTGGGGAGAAAACGCTCTCTTCGCTCCCGAAAAAGTTTTGCAAATGCGAGGGTAAGTAATTTCGTAAAATTTGTAGATAGTTAGAAGTGCCTGTGTGTTGTTCTGAGTCCCGAACATGTTAGTACTTGAATCTATAACTAACACTTATAATAGCAAAATACTATTCTTCACGTGTTTATACTAGCAATTTTAAGTAGAAGTCAACAGGTTCCTGGTAATATTAGCAAAAAGCAAACTACAAGCAGCACAATCATGCAGAACAGTATTTTGCTACTATAAGTAGTAGTTATAGATTCATTTTCTTTAGCCACGTATTATTCACTATGTGCATTTATGCACTTAGGATTTTCTAGTTATGTTAGTACTTTAACAGTTTGTGTTTGCCATTGTTGGATCTCATTCAAATACAGTGTTCGCAATCCTTCTGACCGACGGTAACCTACAGACATAACGCGTCCACCATCGGCCCAGCTACCCTCAGCAACCGGTCGTTACTAATTATTGGTTTCTGAAGCGGGATTAGTATCCCAGGAGCCCAGAACAGGGCGCCCAACGTAACAGTACGATAAACGTTAATTCCAGAAAATTATCTTAACCAATCTAAAATTTCCGTGGATGATAGCATAAAAGACTAAATTATAATCTTGAACTTTAATGTGTGTGTGAGTGAACTTATGCACACAATGCTATATAGGCTCTCAAATTTAGTGACGGGCGTCACGTGTATTTATAATAAACCGAGATTCAATAAAAAATTGGGGCAAGTAATCACGCAGAAACTTTAAGGCCGCCCTGCTGACGAGTGGTCTGAGAAACTGGACTTCTGCCATTTTTCCGAGTTAAGCGTGGATTAGAGTCCTCAATGAGGTATAGTTGGAGTGTTTGTTCGATAGTAATGCCTTCACTGCGATCAGGAACCCAAAATTACCGATGCTCGACTGCGTACAGCTCTGAATAGCCTACGGTGGTCGATAAACTCGAAACGAGAAAAACAAACTATTCAACTGTCAACCAAATAGACACTTAACTAACCATGGACTCTCATTTAAAGTCAAACCAAGAATGTGATAGAGAAAATGTATGTATGTATATTTTTCTATGTACTACATGTAAGTCAAAACCCAGGGAGAGAAAGAGAAAAGCAGAGGAGGCTTTCCTTCAGTTGTGAAAAAACTCAGGGTGATAAGGTGGATAACATGGTGGAAGTTACATTTGAGAGCACCTACAAAGGGCACCATACATAAGTGGGAGACGAATTTTCCTGAAGAAATAATTCTTCACAAATGCATGGAAGGCAATACAAATGTAATTGTTGGTACAAATGTGCCATATTTTCATTGTTTCCATGTAGCCACATCTTCAGAAAACTTGAAAATTACATTGACCTGGAACGGTAATTTTACTCGTATCTCCCGATTTCCTTTCGAGCATGCTATCCATCACACCACCCAGGACAAGGAAGGTTGCAAGTCATCGAAACTAAGCAGATGTAGCTTAGAAATTTAAGAACTGTTCAGATTTGCGCTTGTTAAAGCAACTAAGCAATTTTGGGCGTGGTGGAGTTACGAGGGAGCACATAATTGCTTCGACTCATGGCCGGTTTCATGGGTGTGTGACCTGTGAAGTCGCACAGGTCCCCGCGCCCAGAGGGGCCCAGCGCCCGCGTTTGTGTGATGTTTTTGAATTTTTCATATTTTTTTTTCTTGTATTAAAAACAAATGACACTTAACGATGTAAAAATGGCATTTTTAAAATTTTTGTACCATTACACTTTGCTGGCCTTAGTGAACAGAATTCAAGTATCTTGGGTCCATCGCGATGATTCACCGTATCACCGAAAGAGAATTTGCATTAATAACATCGTATATATAATCACCCAGATCTCTCTGGAATGCTGACGTCACAGCAACGTCTCAGCTACATCTGCATTCTGCCGCAATCACACGCGGTCAGTTTTTCGAGTGCGTGGGCGGCGAATCTCTGGTTTATCAATGAAAAAAAAAAATGAAAAACGTATCTCTGGGAACTTTTTATGAAACTGGCTGAAATTTTAATTATAACACTATAACTGACAGATCGATTGTACCTTAAGACGACAAGTGTCAGAAATTGATAAATTGCAACATAACGCCAATTCGGGATTATCAGGACACTAGACCACTGCGACTGGTTCCCAGAGACTCTTACAAGCATGCCGCGGACCAGTAAAATTTCACAAAATGCTTCTCGGACCGACCCGCACGAACTTGCTTTTATGCACAAGAACGTTTGTACAGACATGTTTTTACTGGTCAAATTCGGAAATCTCTGCCATTTCTTAAGTTTCCCTCCGTTTCGGCGGAAACCTCGTGACGGACCGGTGATGTTTGGGAAACACTGCACTAGACTGCTATCACACTCACCTCATTTGAGCTACAAAGCTGAAAGCTCCCACTACCCACTAAAACAAATTATAATGAACTGTAGAACGTGGCCTGCAAACGAATCTTTCTTCCTTGAAGTAAAGAGTCACAGTGATAAGGTAAACGTTTTCTGAAAATTGCGTTACTCATTTAGTATTATACGGACTTTAGAACTTTAGAACTCAATATTCCAACCATGAATCTTTGAAAAAGACATTTCCTATCATTCTATCTTATTTGTTTAAACTATAACTATTATTTTTTAAATTTTGGATAAATTACATTAATTTTTGCCATTAGCACGCATTTTGAAGAGGTGCGGGAATTATATTTTGTTGCTTCAATTCAATCAACTTCAATTTGATCTGGCATTGCAAATTAATATAGCGTAATTTTAAAATGTCTCTTTTTATTTTTTTAATGAGTAATAGTAACGGTTTATTATAACTCATGACTAAATAATAATATTCCCTAGTACCACCTAGCTTTATTAAGCTTCATGAGAAAATGAAAGAACGTGGTTTCTCTACGTGACCCCGCCTTTCTTTCAACAAGTTAGTAAAATCATGAAATGCACTGATTATGATACGCTTTCCAACATACCAGAAATTATTACTCAAGTTATGAGGATAATGGCTGTGGAATAAATCTCGCTCCTGTGTCCTGACCTTTCACCCCATTTCGATGATATTCAACAGAACCGGCTCAGTACACCTCAAGAATAACATACTAAAGTTTTGTCGCAATAGAAGCAGTTTTACGCAAGTTATGAGAATAACGGCTGTGGAATAAATCTTGCGCTTTTGTGCAATGACCTTTGACCCCATTTCGTTGATATTCAATAGAACCGGTTCACTATACCTCCGGAACAACATGATAACGTTGTGTCGCAATCGAAACATTTTTTGGTAAGTTATGATGCACAAGGGCAATGGGATGGATCCCACTCCAGTGTCTTGACATTTGACCCCATTTCGCCCATTTTCAATAGGGTTCGTCCCCAGTGGCTCCCTACCACATACTAAAATTTCATCGAAATCGAACCATTTTTACGCAAGTTATGACGCATAAGGACAATGGAACAAATCCCGCTCTTATGACCTACCTGACCTTTCACCCCATTTCGCCCATTTTCAATAGGGTTCGTGCCCAGGTGGTTCTTTACCACACGCTAAAATTTCATCGACATCGAATCATATTTACGCATGTTATGACGCATAAGGGCAATGGAATAAATCCCGCTCTTATGCCCTGCCTGACCGTTGACCCCAATTTTCCAATTTTCAATAGGGTTCGTGCCCAGGTAGTTCTCTACCACATAGTAAAATTTCATCGAAATCGAACCATATTTACGCATGTTATGACGCATAAAAGCAATGAAATGGATCCCGCTCTTATGGCGTGACCTTTGACCCCACTTCACCCATTTTCAATAGGGTTCGTCCCCTGGTGGTGCCCTACCACATCTAAAATTTCATCGAAATCGAACCATTTTTACGTGAGTTATCGTGCCGACAGACGGACGGAAAAAGCTGGAGCATATACGCTTCTTCAACCTACGGTGGGAAAGCGTAAAAAACGCTTCAACGTCCAAGCCCATTTAGTAGATTTAGAACTCGCCGGTCCTGCTTCGACTAGCGCAAATCGGAACAGTTGCGCTGGGTGGTGCAACTGATAGCATGCTCGAACGGATATCGGGAGATGCTCGGAGCAATGCAATTTTCAAGTTTTCTGAAGGTGTGGCTAAATGGAAACATCAAAAATGCGGCAAAGGGGTACAAATTGTTTTTGCAACAAAATCACAGCCACCCCAATGCCCCAGTTAACCAAGCGTTGCCTTATAATTACTCTTTCGGGTTGTGTCTGAGCTAGACCATCCTTGTGAAGCATGGATAGTGTGTGTCTTACTTTGCTGGATACCTCTCTTCCCTGTGGCCGTTAACCCAACCCTTGCGCATTCCAAAAAAGAAAGCTAAGTTGCCAGCGATTTACGGATTTACTGGGTCGCGTACAAAAATAAATAAGAGAAAACGTTCCTCAGCAGGAATTTTCTTTTACCAAAAGCAGCAAAAATTCTTACATTTTCCTAGAACACTTTTGCTGTTGCAAACTTCTGCTACACTTACAAGATGAGGAAATCGGATTCTAATGCCGGAATTCAGGATCTGCGGTTATTGGAAAAATTCTTACATAGCGAAAACGAAATTGATTCCCACTGAGACCCTCTAAGTCCACGAAAGACGGAATTTGTCTGAGCTGGAGACAAATTCTGAAGCACTCTGTACCGCCACTAATCCCAATTTTTTTTTCCTGAAAATGTCTCTTAAAAATACAAGCAAAATCGACTTCAATGCGTTTCGAAAGAAACTGTGTTGGAATTGAAGACTTTCATTATTGTTATTTTGACATAAATGTCAAAAACATCCTCTTGCATTTTCCTTTGTGTGTATTTTAAGAACGTCCCATGATCAAGTAAAATTTCAGGTGGAATGAGAGAGAGAGCATGAATTAAAATTCGCATCGTAGATTGAAGCAAATGACTTGAGACAAATTGCTTTTCCAATTTATACATTTTTTTTTCTTCACAACGCAGTTTGATTAGTCAGCGAGATTTAATTGTGTTCTCATTGGAACTTGAAATTAATGGATTAATTTTTTATTTGTCGTTCAAGAACACAAAATTATTAGTATTTGTTTTCTGCATAATTAAAGTCGTTCTTTTTTAATATAAAAGATTGGACATTTATTTTTTCTATACGAGTGTTTTCAGTTACTTCGTCATAAAGGATAAAATCTGGTTTGTTGTGGAATCGATTTGGGCTGCAGTGAGATTCAAATTATTGTTGGGTTTAACAATTTTTTCGTTATTTATAAGGAACTAGGCGAAAGCCCGTGAATAATGAGGGGTAGATTCGATATGTAGAGTATTTTTTTTAATAACCAGATATTCGTTTTGTTTGTGATGTATAAATATAAAAGTATGTTTCATGAACATTACAACAATAAAAAAAGTATGTTTGTTGAGGCAAGAATTCGGCAATTAAAATAAGCAAAGCGTTCTTTCCCCTGTGCCATCAAAGTGGGACAAAAGTTCAAACTATCAGACAAAGCAAATTATATTGTTCGTAAAATGACGCATTATGCGATTTGGGTAAACGATTAACGACTACTTTCGTACCTTTCAGGTGCAAGAAAATGAATCATGAATCTTTGAATTTTTTAGGATTTAGGATATCCTAAAATTCACTTTTTAAAATGACAAAAGAAGTTATTTTGGAGGCACTTCCAATTAGCGACAATTTCACCAAGTTTCAGAGTTTGCTTGTACAGCTCCGTTGCGTTTTCGTTCAGCCGGCTCACATCCAACATATGGAAGGACAAAGTTACTAGCTCGGCAACAATTTCATGCCGAGCATTTTTATAGATTAATTTCAACGCTCTAATAACACGGACGAGGAAGTGCGAATAATTTTATATATCGAGTAAATTCAGAATAATAATGCAGCTGACGTTTCTTTTCGATCTGCTTTGAGTTTGCACTTACCTTCAGCGGTCCGTGGTTACGAACTCATTCGCATACGCACTAATTTCGCAAAGGGCAGAACTTATGTGATATCAAAACATGCACATTTTAAGAGGGAATTCTACCAAATGCAAACGCTATCACGTAGTTCCCAAGTTCGCGTGAATTTCTGCGCCATGTTTACATACAGCCGGCTCACAACCAGTGGCGGTTCTAGAGAAAAAAATTGAGAGGGGGGGAGGGGAAATTCCTACATGTGCCCGTAATTAATTAAAAATAGTATATTATTCCTGGAAAAACGGTTATATTGCGGGAGGCGGCCCCCTAACTAGAACCTCCACTGCTCACACATACCATCAAGAAGCAAATAAATTAGCACACGATGCATTTCATATGAAAATTTTCTTAGAATTAAATAGATTAGATCAGAGGTGGTGAACCTGTTCATTTTGGAAGGCTGCATTAAGTTAGCTGTAATCTAGCAAGGACTCATTCAAGAAACGTCAGTTAGATATGCACTGTATTGACGAAAGTCACCGAACACCTGTAATAGAAACACAACATAGCATTTATTGGCATACATTAATGCAGTGTCGGTCCACCTTTGGCCTTAATGCATGCACTAACCCTTCGAGACAGGCTTACGACAGGATTATGGAACACAGCGATAGGTATGTGCTTCCATTCAGTACATAGTCCTGCAGCTAACTGTTGGCCTTAGATCCAAACTCCTTATGCGGCGTTCTAATTCATCCCATAGACGCTTTATGGGATTAAGATCAGGGGCCTGTGCTGGCCAGTCCGCACACGATACAGAATCATCGTTGAACTACGCCGTAACAGTCTTTGCTTTATGGCTCGGTGCGTCATCCTGCTGGTACCAACAGAGCTCGGTTCCATAGTTTGCCACACAGTTGGAAGGGCATAATTCTCCAGAATATCGAGGTAGACGAGCTGGTTAACAGATTCGTCCACGATAACCAATGGGCTGGGACCATTCCACGAAAAACACTCCCACACGAGTACACTGCAAGCTGCAAACTTGACCGTAGGAACAATACACTGTGGTAAATAGCGTTCCCCCGGCTGCCGCCATACCCACACACGGCAATCATACTGACGGATCTTGTATCTGGATTCATCAGTCCATGGAACCCGTTTCCATTAATCTACTGTAGACGATAAATGTTCTTTACGCCATGCTAAACGACGAAGAGTAGCATTCAGAGTGGAGATGAAAGGCTTATGAGTAACCACACAACAACGGGAACCCATGGCATGGAATGAAGTTCTCTGCGAATGGTAAGTGTACATACCGATGCTCCAGCATTTTTACTCACCTGTACACTGAGGTCTTGTGCAAGACTCGGTCGATTAGCTGTAGCGATTCTCCTAAGGCTTTTTTTTTTTTTTTGATTGGAGGCTTAACGACCACCGTGAGCAACTCAATGGGCTGTAAGCAGTCGCCCGTCCCTAATTTAGGGTCACTGGTTCTAGGGAAGGGAAAGAGCCAGTGCCGTAAGACAAACACAACATCCATGCCTCACGGGATTCGAACGCGGACCCCGTTCGGACGAATGATCAGAGGCCATAGCTTAGACCACTGCGCCACCGGGGCGGCCCTTAGGCTTCGACGTCTTCTATCAGTTATTTTTTTCAGTCTGCCGATACGTTTCGCTGCTTCAGACACGCCATGTGTCTTCCACTTATTTTATACATCCAAAACATTTGACTTGGGCATGTTTAAACGCCTCTCGGTTTCTCTTATGGATAACCCGCTAATATAACACCCAACGATCTTTCTTTCTATAAAACAAGCCGCGACATTTTCACTCAATCTCACAGTGCGATATGATCGCGATCAGCTGCAGGCTTGTTTTTATACCGTTTGCAGCTCTACCGCGCATCTTAACAACGCGGCGGATACGTTCATTTTCTTTTGAAGGGGTGTCCTTTAACTTTTGTCGATATAGTGTACTTCAAAATTCACATTATTTTGTAAAACAAAGTAACTAATATGTCTTACTGACTAACTTTCGTCAGTCGGAGAGCATTTTTTCGTTGAATCTTCTTTTACTCTTTGGTACTTTAAATACGGTCATTTTAAGATTAAAATAAAAATACTAAAATTCGGAAAAAACATAACAAAAATAAAAGCGTTTGCTCGGTAAAATTTGGATTCACTCGAAAGTCCGCACTTAATGGCCTTGAACGAAGTAGTTTCCCACTCCTGGATTAGATTCTGCGACGACTCGGATTTTGTGAAAGAAGGTAATCCAATAACAGAACAGACTTCATCGTGTAAGCGAAAATCTAAATTTACATACTCTTAAGGAGTCAAAGTTATTCGATGTCCAGTTAAAATATGATTTTTGTAAGATATTTAAGAAGAGATTGTTCAAACCATCTGTGGAGTCGAAATCAATATTCTGCCCAGCTCTTGTTACGCAGGAGTTGCAGCTGATTGCATTTGGTTACTAACCACCGATTAGAACAAATATACTAATAGGCGAAGTTTAAACCACATTTTATTAAAAATCTGTAATTATTCAGTATAAGAGTGGATGGATTTTTATGTATAAAGGATATTCGTATTATTTCGGAGTTGAAATTAATAATTTGGTTTGTAAGTACACTGAAGTGCCAGAAAAACTGGTACAGACGAGCTTATGCAAAATAAATAGCAACGTCACCTATGCGCGTACCCGGTTGTGTCCGCCAGTGCGTATATAAAGCGAAAAACATCCTTACCAGCTGTCAGAGCTGTTTTCGGCATGAGAATGACAAGTAATAACGATTTAAGCGAGTTTCAACGTAGTGTCATAGTTGGCGCTCGTGAAATGGGCCATAGTTGGCGCTCGTGAAATGGGCCATAGTATTTAGGAGGTAGAAAAGAAGTTCTGATTTTCACGGACGACCATTGCAAGGGTGTACCGTGACTACAAGAATTCCGGCAAAACCTCCAACCTACGATATTAGTGTGGCCGTAAAAAGACATTGGATGAACGTGACCATCGTCGGCTGTCAGGAATCGTTTCACGCGATAGGCGAGCAACACTGTCGCAGGTATCATCGGAATTCAATGCTCTAGCCTTAACAAGCATCAGCGTCCGGACTGTGCAACGTACCCTGTACGATATGGGCTTTGGTAGCCGATGTCCAACTCGAGTCCCCTTGATAGATACACGACACAGAGCTACGCGCCTCGCTTCGGCACGGCAGCACCGCCACTGGACACTTGATGACTGAAAACAAGTAGCCTGGTCTGACGAGTCGCGTTTCCAACTGTATCTGGCAGATGGAAGGATCCGTGTATGGCGCAAACACCATGAAACCATGGATCCCGTCTGTCAACAGGGAACTGTACCGGCTGGTGGGGGTCCGTAATGGTATGGGATGTGTTTAGCTGGAGTTCACTGAGACCTCTCGTACGTCTACAAACGTCTGCGACCGGCCAACGCTATGTGCGCATCCTTTCTAAGGAGGTACACCCGTTCATGTCCTGCATTCATGCTGATGGGTTGGGCATGTTCCAACAGGACAATGCACCTCCACATAATTGTCGCGACGCCACATTATGGTTAGAAGAGCATTCATCTGGGTTTGGGGTGTTGCCATTCCCACCCAAGTCCCCAGATCTGAACGTGATAAAACACATTTGGAATACCATGCAACGCGCTATCGAACACAGGAATCCGAGACCTCGGAATACACCCGAATTGTGGAACGCTCTGCAGGTAGTATGGTGTGCGTTGCCTACAACATATTTCTAGAAGCTAGTAGAGTCCCTGTCCCATCGTATTTCTGCAGTTCTGCGATTCCGTGGGGGACCTACCAAGTATTAGACTGGTGTTGTAGTGTACCAGTTTTTCTGGCACTTCAGTGTATTACACACATGCAATTTATGCTGATCTACTTCTTTTGTTCGTTGATGGTGGGTATGATCCTGCTGTATGTAAACACAGCGCAACGATATACGCGAAATTGAAAGCTAGGTAACGGTCTGTAATCGGAAGACCACTTTTTTAAAAGAAATAAATAACTGTACTGCATAGTTTACGCATAATGTTCTTTAGAATACTAATGCGTGCTAGCTATTGTCCAAAAAGACCCCTAACGGAAGAGGGCGGACATGTAGCTCAGTATGTATGCGAACACTACAAAGCTGTGTTTCCGCAATATGTAAATACTGTGTATCTAGTAATCTGAAATGTTTTTATTGTTGAAAATCTAATAGCAAAATCAAACATACCACGAATTTCTTATTTGTAATTTCCTCCACTTCATGCTCATTTGAGAAAAAAAAAACCCCTCCAAATCGTAAGAATTCTGTTTTGGACGTAGGACAACGTCTTGCTCCGCGGATAGTCGACTTACAGCAGACAGTCTGTGACAAAAATAGGTTCCAATTGAAATCATTATAGCGTTGAAAATACGTTCCGCACACCAATTGTTTTAGCATATTTGTAAACAGGATTGAGTCCAATTCGCGTACTGCGCAATACAGCAAGCTCTCGACGCAACCCCCGCTCGCTGTTCGCGGGGGAGATGATGCAATATTTGTGGGTGTGCTGCCGCGTTTGACTGTCTACCTCAGCAACCTTGAGCGCAACACGACTGTACGTGGTATCGTTTTAAAGATCTGGAAGAGATCTATTTAAATATATGAAGAACATTTCGCAGTGGTTTGAACTGAATATTTTAAAAATTGTTTTCTTGTGAACAGGTAAACACTTTTGACAATATCCCGGTTTATCTTCCCAGCAAAAACACAAGTGTTGGGAAACTGCTGGCCACCAACTGGCAGTGATGGGAAACTGCTGACTGAAATCTGCCGCTCACGGCCCGGTAGTGGCCCGTTCGTGGCAGTACCGTCGGTTGGCAGCCACTGATGGCCCTGTTGCATCGCCGTGTGCTGCGGGCCAACAGGCAAGTGCTACTAGTGGCCCGTAGCAGGCAACCGATGAAATCCCAACATCAGGTGGAACCAACGGAACTGCGCATGCGCAGAAGCAACAAGTGCTGTCTCTTTCGTGGTACCAGTTAGTTAAAGACGGCGCTATCGCCATCGTGTTATTTTAGTGGATGCTAAGAAAAAAGCATATGTTGAGAGGAGAATTAATTTCCTAATAAAATGCCACGTCGACGAAGATATCAGATTAAGCCATGAAATACTAGATTACAGCCATAAAATACACGCACTCCATTTTCATGAATAACAAGAAATGATTTCTGTCCTGAAAACATATTAAAAAAGCGTTATGTTGAAAAAGAAAAAAGAAGAATTATACGCTTAAGAAAATTATAAATTATTTGAAAAAAAAGCAACGCTATGTATATATAATGTACTTATCCATGGGTTGAATACACAAGACTGTAGGAATTCACTTCTAAAAATAACGAGAAGTAAAATAAAATATCTTTCCTCTTTAAAACAAATGTAGCTTCGGACAGCGGAAAGAAAAGATACAACGTTAAAAATGTAACAGAATGTGACATGAACTGGTAAATATATTAATTTAACAATCGCTTTTCAAGACGACAAGGACAACTCCAAACTTTGGAAAGCGCCTTTAAGTTGGTACACTCGTTGAAAAAGTAAAGTTCCATTAAGGTAAAAAAACAAAAAATTGTTACGTTGAAAAAAATAAATTTATGAACTATATGAAACTGACATTTGTGAAAAATACCTCGCAATATTGTAAAATTAAAGAGAGAACCATTCGTTACACATTCCGCAGAAAAGAGGCTCAGCATCAAGCGGTGCTCGTGCGTGCCAAACCAGTGCAGGTGGTAGAGCGGCAGCTTCCCACGCATGCAGTCTTTGATTCGCTTCAAATCAGATCCAAACGGGAGTTTTTCTGGACTCGTTGAGAAAATCTCACAGCGCAGTGCTACAATTGAGAAATTTCGTAAGAAAAGAAAATGTAGTTGTAGCTTTGGGAAACTGCAATTATGCTTTTTTTTTTATCGTTACTACTAGGGAATTGGCGGACAAGATTCGGCAAACCATCAGTTACGTCACATGATCGCCGGCTGCCACTGCCGGGAAACTAACGGACCACATTAGGCTAGCCATCATTTATGGCACGTGCTTGCAGGGCTGCTTAAAGGGCCACTTGTGGGAGCTAGTGCCTGTGATGGATAACTGATGACCCTGTTGTGGCATATGGCAACTGATGGGGGTGGCAACTGTTAGCCAGCTGCTGGCCCGGACTGCTGGCCTTACTGTTTGCCGCCTGGATATTTTATTGACGGTTCGGCAGCGGAAACATAGTGCTGGGCCATTGCTGGCAGTGCTGGCCCAGCAATACTGTTTTTGCTGGGAGGACAACCGTGGTGGCAAAGCGACTGTGCGCGGTATCGTTTTACAGCTCTCGACGAGATCTACTCAACTATACAAAAAACATATGGCAGTGATATAAACTAAAATTTTAAAAGATTGTTTTCGTGTGATCGGGTTAACACTTTCGACAATGCGGCGGAATTCGCAGAATCAAAGCAAGCAAAAGTGGAAAAAATCAAAATGAGAGGCAAGGGAAAGTAATAAGGAATGTACGAAACGCAAGAAGACAGAGTACCACGTTGGGTAATTCGCGTATCGATCTGTTTTGTATTCGCAATGTATCCACCAGGGGCGAATATTCGGGGTCTCTAATATTTTGGGACGAGCATGATTGCAACTCTGTGTAGATATGCGGCGTACACCCAGACAGAGTCGCAATTTACTTTACTTATACTATCGATATTACATTTTCGGAATTATTTCTAATGAAACTCGCCAGAGTTGTCCCAAGGCTTCGAGTGGTGGTAAAAATTAATTCCCCTACACAATGTCTTCTTTAAGAGAAGAAGGTCTGCTTAGCAACCATATCACATTTGCGCTAAGATCGTCTGGTGTGTGGTTTCTCGACAAGAAATTTGATATGCTCAAGCAATTGTGGTACAAGCGCCTCCTACACTGTTAAAAATGTGTCGTAGGTTGCTCCAAAAGAGGTGCAACTCCAGCTGCACCACTTTCTGAGAAAAGATACACCACTGTTTGGTGCAAACAGAACCCAACAATGTGGTGCAACCTTGCATCATAATGTAGTGCGGACTTGTACAATATCGTAGTGCAAAACTGCAGCATATTTTTGGGTTCTATTTGCACCACACAGTTGTGTATCTTTTCTTAAAAAATAGTGCAGCTGGTGCAGCACCACTTTTTGGTGCAACCTACCACAAAATTTTTAACAGTGTAGATGGCGCCGCAAGCCATGTTTTTATTTCCCCGTGGTTTCAAACATTACATCTGATCTCTCAGAGTGTGCTAGCCAAACAGAACACCGTTTGCAATCCCATGGAGCAAGGCAATTCAACGTTGTGATACCAGTTGCTGTTATATAATATTTCTTGATAACAAAACTCACCAAAGTTTGTCCTAAGGGTTTGCGTGGCAGCTGAAATTAATTCCCTTATGAAATATTTTCGTAAAGTGAAGAAAGTTCGTTGCTTCGTTGAATAAACAAAACATAATAAGTCCAAAGTAGGACACCCGAGGCATGCACAGCAATTATGATACAAAGCTCTCCAGATGGCGCTGCAAGTCCCGTTTTTATCTGCCTGCGATTTCAACCATGGTGCTAAAAATTTCCCAGAGTGTGAGCCCCTAAAAAAAGCACTACTGGTTTTATGTTTGCATTTGGATAAATACAATTCAGCGTTCTGCCGGGAATTTCAGATTTTTTGTCTTTTTTGTTGCAGAGAAAATCGATGTGTTTATGAGCACAATTTTAAAAACATAATTTGAATTTCTTGTATCCATATGGGATGGGATAACAAACATTATTTTTTTTTATTAAATGCCCTGTATATAAAAAAAAATGCTTTCGTATGTTCAAAATCAAAGCGTGAATTTTTCAGCTCAGGTTACATAATAAACTTTTTGAGTGTTGTTTTTCCTGTAGCACTTCACATCCAAACTAAATAAATACGCGACGCCTCAGGTATTCAGCATTACTTGTAAAAATTATACAGTATAAGTTACTTTTCATATCGATTTATATTTGTAAAAATTATATAAGTTACATAATAAATTTATATAATCGCATTATTGTAAAGCTTATATAAGTCCCTTTTCATATTGACCTGCGTTGGCTATAACAAATTAAATAAACGCTTTGAAACCATACTCGACTAGCTCATTTCAACTCTCCGATCTGCAAGTCGTAGTCTTACGTTCTAAACTGACGGCTCAATCAGAATTGAGTCTACCTTTATTTTTTCAAGTTCTTTTGTTGTCCTCCTTTAGCGGCGAAGGTATTATTTTGCTTATTCACGGTGTGTGTGTGTGTGTGAAATCTGTGGGTAAACACGGCGGAACGATACGCGTGAACTGGAGTACTGCGTGAAAGCGTCGCTAACTGTAAGTAAAGTCGCTAATCTCTCGATTTTTCAGGATTTCTAACTTAGTAAACGTTATGTTAAACATCAGAAGGTTATTCCGTAATCAATGATAGCGAAACATAAATTATATGTTGAGAAACAACAAAGTGTTCCAAAGGAAATTATCTCAAGTTACGTACGGGGAAACTACTTCATTTTTAGGACACCACACCCAGTGTCCGAGTCTTCAGACGCGGGGTCCTCTGGCTTATCACTCGGAATGAGATGATTTGAATCCAAAAGCAGGAGTGGGAATTGAGTTCATTATACTTTTCTGATTTAGCTCATTGAAATCTGGTCCGTCAAATCAAAGGCAAAATATTCCACAAAGGTTTACATGAAGTTTAGTTAATAAAGCTAGTTATTTGGTGTCAGAAATACATCACATAGAGAACTGACATATTTTAACCGCATGGAATTGAACAAGACGTACAAAGGAATACCTAATTACAAAAATATAGTTCACGAGTTTCAAAAACCTTTAAAGGGCCAAATCGATCGCGCGACTTTTGCCCGAGACTAAGTCGCTGTTTGAATCTTTCGGACCAGCATGACATTGTAAAAATGTTGCGTTGTCTGTACTGCATGCAGATTCAGAGCATTTTATCCCCACTGGAAGGTCCCACCTTTCAAAACTGTCTTTCGTCCAATCAAAACCAGTTCGCAAACATACTCGAGCGCGGATCCGGAGATGCGGGTTCGGTTACCGCTTCAGGATTCATATTTCTGCGGTTAAGTTACAAGGAGGAACAGCTTGATTTATGTCCGTATTAATTATTCCACGTGCTTTCAACTTGATATTTACCCATTTGCTGGTGATATAAGATAGCGCTACGATGGGGCACGTTTGTTTCAACTAGCGCAGTGAAAGTCTGACGTCTCAGATAAGCCTCAGTTGTTTGGATTTCATTGTGGTGTAATGGTTAGCATACTACTGGGCAAATCAGGAAATGCGGGTTCGAATTCTGTTCTAGGACGATGAAATTTTCAAAATCCAGGACGATGAAATTTTCAAAATTCTTCAGATACGTTACATTGAGAAAAAAGGTTTGTTTGAAACAACAAAATAATTTCGTTGAGCTGTTTTGTCGATTTATCTTGTTGCTTTAGCAAAACTCCATCGGAATTGTTTTGCTGGCAAAACAAAATTATTTTCTTGGCTATATTTTGTTAGTTCAATTATATGGAGGTGCACTGAGAAAAAAGGTTTGTTTGAAACAACAAAATAACTTTTTTAAGCTGTTTTGTCGACTTATTTTGTTGCTTTAGCAAAACTCCATCGGAATTGTTTTGTTGGCAACACGAAATTATTTCGTTGGCTATATTTTGTTAATTCAACTATATGGAGGTGGCATCGACCTTACGACAAAGCTCATGTGAATACCAGCTATTCCATACAGGCACTACCAGACTACCACTGACAAGAAGAATGTCATTTTGCGCTGAGGATTTCGCTTTGAATTATGGCTGACTATAAAGTGAGTGCATTGTTAGAAGACTGGGAACTGTCAACTCTGATAGAGACATTCAGAGGTAAGAATTTCTAATATATCTTAATAATTCGGACATATTTTCATGCTAGTGTTTATTGTGTGTTATTTCGGTTGGATTCAGTGAATTTTAGTGATAATTTGGCCTCGCTTTGTAGACTCATAATTACAATGAACACAATAGAATCCACATCTTATTAGATGCACAGGGGCACGTATTGAACTTAAACCCAGATTTCTGATAAAGCAATAATGCATTTCTGATAACGGTTTGCAGTTCCTGATCACAAATACAAATTTGCACATGAGGTAATGCTAAGAGTTGTAATTGATGTATAGAGTTTGATTTCATGTATAGGCTATATATACAGGGTGTTTCAAAATACATGAGGCAACCAAAGATTGCATGGTGATAGTACCCTGGAACATATAGAACGTTAAAAAACATATTACGAATTTTTTTGTCTAACCAAAAATGTCAATAATTTGTTTCATCAAAAAACTAAGGAACACATTTAAAAAGAAATCAGTATTGACATCGTTATATCATTTGTATTTGATGTAAATGTCAATACATCGTTATATCAAATACAAATAGTCCGCGAACATTCCAGAAGGTAATAAACCCACCTTCAAATGATGAATTCGCAGATAAGAATTTGCTTGCAAGGGCAGGTATAGCCGAGTGGTTAGTACGCCTGGTTGCTAAACTAAGGGTCTCAGGTTCGAATCCGCTTGGTGAGAAATCTTTCGCTGGCTCTGAAAAAACTTCCTCTTGACGTAACACCGTCCAAAGTAATTTAAACACCACTAGAAAGTAAATACGTCCGGAAAAATTAAAGTACGGCCGTGGAAAACAAATAGCCGACACTCAGGGTCGAAGGGCAACGCCTAAAGTGTTGCCATCGGAAAAAAGTTTAGGGACAAAGCGGCCCAGCTACATAACTCCAAATTTTGTTGGAGCAAGAAATTACTGTGTCACGATAACAATGTTTGGTTGCAGCATCAAAACGTTTTATCACGATAACAATACATACTGTTGCATCAAAGAAATTAACAAAAATCGTCAAAACTATTTTGTTAAATGAACAAACCGTTTTGTCATGATAATAATAAATTTTGTAGAATCAACAATAATTTTCAATAAACTTTTTGTTGACTGTATATCGACAAAACTTTTTTGGTTGATTCAACAACTTTTTTGCTGAATTAACCAAATGTTTTTCTCAGTGTACATGGAAGAATAGCTTGATTTACATCCGTATTAAAGTCTATTCCTGTTGGCCATACCTCTTCACATCCAACTAATACCTCTTCCGCAGGCGCAATCCGTCCCAATCCCTTTGTACTCGTGTTAACCAGATATTCAAGTCTGGCTTTTGATGAATTTGTTGTAAGCTCCTTTACGGTACGAATAGATATTTTCCTAAATCACACCATTTTTAGCACTTATTTCGAAAATAACGTGCGTGATTATAGTATCACATAATGCCCGTCCGTCTCTTTCTCTCTTTGTACACCATGTACATGTTAGTCCGATTTAAAAAGTTCTACTTTCATTAGAAAGTCCAAGAACTGGGAACGATGAACCTCCCATGTTTGTCTTTCCGACGCATAACTTCGTTGCTCGAGGGCGAAAGCGCAGATGTTATCAAATCCAAAATGTATATTATTATACTGTAGTATGCCGATGATAAAAAAACCTTAAACAGCATGATTATCGAAGAGGCAGCAAATATTTACAAGGGGATGTTTACTTACAGTTCACCCACCAAAACAACATACGAGATCTTACTTCGAACAACACTCGCCAATGACTGCTCACTAACTGACTATTGAGGGAGTGAATATATGTAGTTATGCGCCGTCGAGGTGGCGCAGTGATCTAAGCGATGGCCTCTGATCATTCGTCCGAAAGGGGTCCGGGTTCGGATCCCGGTGAGGCTTGGATCTTGTGTTTGTCTTACGGCACTGGCTCTCTTCCCTGGAACCAGTGACCCTAAATTTGGGATGGGCGACTGCTTATAGCCCATTGAGGTGCTCACGGTGGTCGTTAAACCTCTAATAAAAAAAAAAATACATATATATAGTTCTTCACATCAGAGTCTGTTTTGTAGCGCCCTCTCTTGACGCTGAGAGGAGACGCTGTCAGATACACCACATTATTGGGTTCAAATATCTTATTTTAAAGATTTTCTTCCATTATATAGTATTTAAAACGAGATAAGTTCGATACAGAGGGTGCGTTTCAAATAATGAAATTTTTCCGCTAGGGAGAGCGATTGCAAATTGAATTTTCCTCGATATCTATGGTTGTAAAACACTGATTTGATAAATTGGTCATTTATAATGACAGATATCGAAGAACATTGCGTATTTTATATTACGCGCACTTTTACTTTTCAGGGAGCATGAATGCATTGTCTTTTTCGCTGATTTTTTTCTTTTACGAAAGTCTGCTTAATATATTTTTTTTTTCGTTTCCGAAAGGATACAAAAGACGTGCTCATTAAATTCAAGAATTTGGGTATCACCGTAATTTTTTATTTTGGTGTTCAGAGACCACTATGAGTAACTCTATGGGCCATATGCAGTGGATCGTACCTATTTGGGGTCACAGTCTGCAAGAAAGCGAGAGCTAGGGCTGTAGAACAAGCACAATCTCTCATGTCTCACTCAAGCGTAAGTTCATCTCGGAAGAAAAGCCACGAACCAGCTCTTAGACCACCGTGACATCAGGGTGGTCTAGTTTTGCTTGTTCTGGTTGTTCAAACGTGAGGTGAGTTTTGCTTTTCGTCTGAGGATTTTGGGTGAAATTCTGACTAGAAAATGTATTTTGCCATCTAGGTTGAAGCAAAGGCATCCAATAACTCGCCTACCAGTTTCATTTAGGGGCCACATCTAATTGCTTTGCTATGCAACCACACATAGAACATTCACATGCCGAAAAACACAGTCTAGAGTAGTCGTTCTAACAGTGCGTCCGACATTTAAAAAAAACGCTAATAAAATTATATAAAACATTCTAGGGAATGATCCTGTTTTTAGCAGAAAAACAAAGCTCATGTTCGATATCCGGAAATAACTTCGTTTCTCGGGATATCAGAACTTAATAAAATCACATCGCATACGTGGGAACGCTATAGTACTGCAAAATTAAGTAAATAACTAACTGAAATGTCTACCTGCAAATAAATTTATCCGAATAACGACTACCAGGATGTCCTCAAATTCCGATCATTATTTGGACCTTGAAGATGTATGCAGTGAATCGATATGGTGTTGCCACAAATTTTGTAGATTTGCTCTAAGATTTCCCAAATCTGATGAAAAAAACCCAGATTAAATTTAGATGGTAGGGCGTTTTTATTTACACATAATTCGCTGGATTTATAATTTATTTCTGTTATATCTCCACAAATATTTTGCTGAAGTTATAGGGCTACAGAATATAAATATAGGAGAGCACGTCACGGAGTATTTATATACAAAGCTTGCGAAAAACATTATATGTTCAAAGCTTGAGAAGGGCACCAGAGAGATAATACTCTTCGTAAGTTTAACAGAACGTTCTATGAAAAATAAGCACGAAATATGTAATTTTCATATAACATTTTCATCAATTCGTTATGCTGCCGCGGTGACACAGTGGTATAAGTGCGTGCTTCTGAGGTGTGGGCCCGGGGTTCGAGTCCAGAATGAGGTATGGGTGGTGTCAAGGACACAGTTGGAGACGGGTCAAATATTTTGCACTAATATCCGACTCGGACGTGACCCGGAAAATCTGCTTTGAACAATAAACTCGAAACTCAATTCATAACTATGCATAATCATGTATAATTACAATACATAATGACATACACGGTCGAGTCACATCATTGTGAACACCAGCTAATATCCAGAGTAACCGCCGAGTGCAGCGCGGACAGCAGCTAGGCGGGATGGGAGTGACTCAATAAGGTGCTGTAAGGTGTTAACAGGTACGTGGAGCCATGCTGACTGCAGTGCATCTGACAGCTGCTGGAGGGTGCGTGGTGGAGGATCCATGGAACGAACAACACGATCTAGGTGGTCCCACAGATGCTCAATTGGGTTTAAGTTTGGGGAATTAGGGGTCGGGGAAGTACTTTGAATTCTTCATCGTGCTCTTCGAACCACTCGCGGGCATTTCTAGCTGTGTGACACGTCGCATTGTCGTCCTGGAAGCTCCCGTCTGCCCCAAGGAACACAATCGGCATGTATGGGTGTACGTGGTCTGCAAGCATGGATTCATAGCGAATTCGGTCCATAGTGCTTTGCACAGGTGTGATTGAACCCAGAGAATGCCACGAAAACATTCTTAAATTTATAACGCTTCCCACACCAGCTTGTGTTCTTTCAGCTGTGATTGAAGAGTGTTTGTTCCCCGATGTTTTTCGAATAGTATGCCAACGTCCATCCGTTTGGTGAAGCAGAAAGAAAACGTGACTCACTGGAGAAGTCAATCCTTTGCCAATCAGCAGAGTTCCAATTCCAAAACTGCCGTGCAAATGCAAGCCTTTTCTTCTGATGCATCTTCGTTAGCATAGGTGCAGTGATCATCTGTCTGCATCGGAGCCCCATACGCAGCTGGATTCGCTGAACCGTCGTTTTTGACACACTTCCGGTGGCCTCCTCGTTCATTCTGCCAGTGACTTGCCCCACTGTAACGTGTCTATCGGCCCTCCCGCACCTTCGTAGCCGACGTTCACCTCTCACATCAATGACACGTGGTGCTCCGCAGTTTCCACGTGGCTTATTCGCAATGGTGCCATTTCTCCGATCACGATACACTTTAACCACAGCAGCACGCAAACACTTCATAAACTGCGCGGTTTCAGAAATACAGCCACCGAAACCCGATAAATCATCCCTTTGGCAAATATGATCAATCGCTCCTTTTATCCATAACAGCAACGATTGATATGTTTTCATATTGCCTACAGCACACTTTAATACATTCTAAGCCAGCTCACGACACGTGCCTTCTTCCATTGGCTACGCGCTGTTGACGTCAAAAGTAGGCGGTGGTCACAATACTGTGACTGAACACAGAACCCTGAAATAGTCTCTCCGCAGTGGGTATTGTAGGTTACATAGAAAACATATAAAAGTATCATGGAAACGTATAATTTACTAACTTAACAGATAGTGTTGAAACTGTCGTCCTTCATATAACTTAACTGTTTTACACGTTTTTCTTAAAACCCATCTGCGTGAGCCAAAAGGTCTTTCCTCAGTAACATTACGGCTGTTCCACTTATTTTTTGTGCTGCTACAGTGAATTTTATTTAATTAAGTAACTTGTTGAATGCTTAATTTCAGTTTTTGGTGTTTGTTTGATAACACATCAAGTTTCAAAATGTGTGAAAGTTGGTGTTGCCGTTAAACATATTCTGGCTTCTTAATGAAGCGAAACCATTTCTAGTGTTCACTCTTACTCTTTTTGTTTCCAACAGGAACGTATTTGTCGGCCATGACGCCTTTTTCAATCTCCTTAATATGAAAGTCATCCATTTTAACAAATAAGATTTTAATTCCGACATGACATGCAATGGAACGGGATGTTAGAACGTCAAACGAAAACCTCTGAATGCTCAATGCAAAAGACGCGATGTGAATATTAACTCTTAGTCTTACAATGTGACAAGCAGGGTGTGAGAGAATGAATGACCAGAAACCCAGACGACAGACGTTTGCCAGTACCTTGCTCCGGATAATAGCGCTGAAAACAAACACGAAGAAAGTATAGTTTATGGTTTTGCGATATGGTACCGTTATTCCGTGTAAATCGACTTGGCTTTAGGAAATAAGAGACGGCAATATTTTTGTATAACAAATTATTTTTCACTCCTCTGGTACTAGCATCGAGCATAAAATTCCACAGTATGCATATTTCTTTGAAATATTTTTTTCTATTAAAAAGTAATAAAACCGGGTGTTAATCGGTTCAGTACCACCTTCATCCGATCCGTTTGACCCGCAAAAAATTGTCGACTCGTTGACCTACTGAACCGTGACCAGTTTCCATCTCCGGTCCAGGAAGGTGGAGAACAACCTTTTTACAGCGCTGGTTCTCCACCTTTCTTGGATTAGGCGCAACTAAATTGGAAACTAGTGATGGTTTACGGCCATTCGAGTATATCGTTGTGGTCGTTAAACGCCGAAACAAACAAAAAATCATATTATACTTAAATTGTCTATAAATATTTGGTAATTACTGGAACCCAAACGCTTTTCTTTGTTTCAGGTTAAAATATCCGCATTAGCAACTACACTGTAAAAAATGAGTGGTGTGAATTCACGGAAAATTTCTGAAAATAACGTGCAACAAAGTTGCCAGTAGGTTTCCGCCTTTTTCAGAAATTTCCGTTTTCAAAAATGCCCGTTTATTTTAACTTCTGTATTTTTACAGATTTTATTTCCCTTAGACAGACATTCCGTTTATTTCAGAAAAGTCCGTTTCAGGTATTTCCGTATTTACTGAAATTCCGCAAAATCGACGAACCTGTTCTTCTCAGCCCTTACCTACATAATCCTTCCGCTGGGTCAGGATCGAAACCCCGACGCTGGAGCCGGCTCAACAGGCTACTCGCACCTAAAACAACTGAACTAAAAACGCTCAGCGCAGGAGACGACTCAACAAGCTACTCGCGCCTTAAACAACTGGGCTACAAACGTCCGGCGCTGGAGCCCGCTCAACAGACTACTCGCGCCTTAAACAACTGAACTACAAACGCCCGACGCTAGAGCCGGCTCAACAGACTACTCGCGCCTTAAACAACTGAACTTCAAACGCCCGACGCTGGAGCCGGCTCAACAAACTACTCGCGCCTTAAACAACTGAACTACAAAGGCCCGACGCTGGAGCCGGCTCAACAGGCTACTCGCGCCTTAAACAACTGAACTACAAACGCCCGACGCTAGAGCCGGCTCAACAAACTACTCGCGCCTTAAACAACTGAACTTCAAACGCCCGACGCTGGAGCCGGCTCAACAAACTACTCGCGCCTTAAACAACTGAACTACAAAGGCCCGACGCTGGAGCCGGCTCAACAGGCTACTCACGTCTTAAACAACTGAACTACAAACGCTCAGCGCTGGAGCCAGCTCAACAGGCTACTCGCGCCTTAAACAACTGAACTACGAACGCCCGACGCTGGAGCTGGCTCAACAGGCTACTCGCGCCTTAAACAACTGAACTTCAAACGCCCGACGCTGGAGCCGGCTCAACAAACTACTCGCGCCTTAAACAACTGAACTACAAAGGCCCGACGCTGGAGCCGGCTCAACAGGCTACTCACGTCTTAAACAACTGAACTACAAACGCTCAGCGCTGGAGCCAGCTCAACAGGCTACTCGCGCCTTAAACAACTGAACTACGAACGCCCGACGCTGGAGCTGGCTCAACAGGCTACTCGCGCCTTAAACAACTGAACTTCAAACGCCCGACGCTGGAGCCGGCTCAACAAACTACTCGCGCCTTAAACAACTGAACTACAAAGGCCCGACGCTGGAGCCGGCTCAACAGACTACTCGCGCCTTAAACAACTGAACTACAAAGGCCCGACGCTGGAGCCGGCTCAACAGGCTACTCGCGCCTTAAACAACTGAACTACAAACGCCCGACGCTGGAGCCGGCTCAACAGACTACTCGCGCCTTAAACAACTGAACTACAAACGCCCGACGCTGGAGCCGGCTCAACAGACTACTCGCGCCTTAAACAACTGAACTACAAACGCCCGACGCAGGAGCCGGCTCAACAGACTACTCGCGCCTTAAACAACTGAACTTCAAACGCCCGGCGCTGGAGCCGGCTCAACAAACTACTCGCGCCTTAAACAACTGAACTACAAACGCCCGACGCTGGAGCCGGCTCAACAGGCTACTCGCGCCTTAAACAACTGAACTACAAACGCCCGAGCGCTGGAGCCAGCTCAACAGACTACTCGCGCCTTAAACAACTGAACTACAAACGCCCGACGCTGGAGCCGGCTCAACAAACTACTCGCGCCTTAAACAACTGAACTACAAAGGCCCGACGCTGGAGCCGGCTCAACAGGCTACTCGCGCCTTAAACAACTGAACTACAAACGCTCAGCGCAGGAGACGACTCAACAGGCTACTCGCGCCTTAAACAACTGAACTACAAACGCTCAGCGCTGGAGCCAGCTCAACAGGCTACTCGCGCCTTAAACAACTGAACTACAAACGCCCGACGCTGGAGCCGGCTCAACAGACTACTCGCGCCTTAAACAACTGAACTACAAACGCCCGACGCTGGAGCCGGCTCAACAGACTACTCGCGCCTTAAACAACTGAACTTCAAACGCCCGACGCTGGAGCCGGCTCAACAAACTACTCGCGTCTTAAACAACTGAACTACAAACGCCCGACGCTGGAGCCAGCTCAACAGGCTACTCACGTCTTAAACAACTGAACTACAAACGCTCAGCGCTGGAGCTGGCTCAACAGGCTACTCGCGCCTTAAACAACTGAACTACAAACGCTCAGCGCTGGAGCCAGCTCAACAGGCTACTCGCGCCTTAAACAACTGAACTACAAACGCCCGACGCTGGAGCCGGCTCAACAAACTACTCGCGCCTTAAACAACTGAACTACAAACGCCCGACGCTGGAGCCGGCTCAACAGACTACTCGCGCCTTAAACAACTGAACTACGAACGCCCGACGCTGGAGCTGGCTCAACAAACTACTCGCGCCTTAAACAACTGAACTACAAACGCCCGACGCTGGAGCCGGCTCAACAGACTACTCGCGCCTTAAACAACTGAACTTGAAACGCCCGACGCTGGAGCCGGCTCAACAAACTACTCGCGCCTTAAACAACTGAACTACAAACGCCCGACGCTGGAGCCGGCTCAACAAACTACTCGCGCCTTAAACAACTGAACTACAAACGCCCGACGCTGGAGCCGGCTCAACAGACTACTCGCGCCTTAAACAACTGAACTTCAAACGCCCGACGCTGGAGCCGGCTCAACAAACTACTCGCGCCTTAAACAACTGAACTACAAAGGCCCGACGCTGGAGCCGGCTCAACAGGCTACTCACGTCTTAAACAACTGAACTACAAACGCTCAGCGCTGGAGCCGGCTCAACAGGCTACTCGCGCCTTAAACAACTGAACTACAAACGCTCAGCGCTGGAGCCGGCTCAACAGGCTACTCACGTCTTAAACAACTGAACTACAAACGCTCAGCGCTGGAGCCAGCTCAACAGGCTACTCGCGCCTTAAACAACTGAACTACGAACGCCCGACGCTGGAGCTGGCTCAACAGGCTACTCGCGCCTTAAACAACTGAATTTCAAACGCCCGGCGGGCAGTTTGGCAGTCTCACGTACATCATAAAACGAATTCGAGGCCGACGAAATTTTGTTTTTTGTCATTAATTCGAGTGATTTAGTTTTCTGTTTGAGCTTATTATTTTTCTGAAAAGGTTCGTATTTTTTTTATTTATTTTTTTGTAGACCTTTTCACAAACTAAGCATTTCAAATCCTGATTTTTCAAAGCAACAAAATGCTTTGCAACTTGATTTTTTAAATTGGCAATGACTTTCAGTTAACTTTAAAAAAGGTGAAATGTATATACTCTTTTATAGTATTATTTCACACACACACGCACACACAAGACTAAATATAAAATGTATGCTCGATAGCTATAATAGCTTTTGTCTTAAGTTGTCCAAAGAATGTTACACATACATCGTATAACCATCTGTACAGTAAGTACCCGGTTTCTTACAGTAACACAATATACAGTAAGAAGCTTGTGCACCAAATAGGGGAAAGGGGAAGAAATATTCTATGCCACAATAAACAAAATCCATGGGAAATGTTGTCCACAATATCCGATTTCGCTACGGAACTTCAAAATTCGATGGACGATTGAAATTTAAAAGTTAATCAAACCTCAAGTGTTCTCAGGAATCGCTCTCATTACCAGTAATATCTCGTCATTCGGATACCGAAAACGTGGGAACGGAGTTTTTCCGTTAATATACGAAAGGACGTGCGGAACGGTTTCTGAAAATCCAGAATTTTTCGTTAACACATCTGTAAAACGGTAATTTACCGTCAATATAAGAAAGAAACTGCGGAAAATTCAGAATTTTTACGTAGTACGAAGATTCCGTGAAATTCAGGTTTCTTTCCGTCATTTCACGGAAAAGGTTGAGTCAGAAATGTGCTTCGTTAATTCACGAAAGAAATGAGGGAAAGCTGCCCGCGAATTTCAGACATTTTTTTACAGTGTAATTATAAGTAGTTACTAGTCCCGCATTTTGAACCAATGGTCCCAAAGTGCAGAAAAGAAAAAGAGAGAGCGCCTCCGAAAAAATCCACACATGCCTCATCCAGAACTCCAAGTCGGGCTCGTATCTGATTGGTCCGAAACCTTCCAGCGCAAATCTAGTTTTTTTTCCGAGATGACGTTTTTGAATCGTTCTCAGTAGACAAAACATTACAGATAGCGGTGATGAGAAGTTGAGATGGGCATCCCCAGCGCACAAACCTAACGCACAAGATAGGCGAACAGCAGGTCTTCCCAACATCGGATCGCCACTGGCAAACATCGGTAAATGTGGGGATCTGAGCTGCTTTTATCAGGGACGCATTGCCGGCACAAGACAGATGGATCATTCTATCGCCAAGTGAAGAGTACCCTAATTTCCCGAGAGCAACCATATCAAGGGTGTACTGCTACTATAACGACGGAATATGACGTAGTACAGAGCTAAAGCACGTGTCAAGGCAAATCTGCAACGATACATTCCGTCCGTCTAGCTTAGTTGGGAGAACAACTTACTCCGGAGAGAGGGGGCGCGGCCAAAACTATGTTTTCTCAGCACGTACCAGTACCCAGAAAGCATGATGGCGACCGGTCACTAGACATTGATAACCGGGGTCCACGTAGACTAACTAAGCTCGTACCGCTTCAGAAAGGCAATGCAAATAACATTCATGTTAGATATCGGAGGTCCAAACAGCATCAGTGAGTGAACAGTACTGAGCACGATGCATACCCTGTGAAAGTGTATGAAGTGACTTGATCCTACCCCCAACGCACGTTCCCCTGTTAACCACACTTCATCGCACATTTATGCCTCACCTGGTGACGGGAACATAAAAAAAGTACCTCTGTAGTATACCTCTCTACATTAATCTATCCCGTTTTCATCTGTATTGAGTTGTGCCAGCGTGGCGTGGATAGCATAAGACCATGGCTTCATAGTGCCAGTTAGGCTTTGTTCAAGGCCTTGGTGGTTCTGTGATGGTTTGGGGAGCCTTCTCATGGGACACATTAAGTTCCTTAGTGAGTCTGAAGATGTCATTAGCTCCTGCGCGTTACCATAATGGGAGGCTAGTCACCTACACGTTCTCATGCCCTTCGCGCATTCTGTGTCGGATAGTCTGTTGCAGGAGAGCAATGCGCCACCAACGGGCGGCAAACACCCATACATGGCTCCGGGAGCAATCCTCTGAGTTTAGAGCCATCTAGTGGCTCCAAACTCAGAGCAATGCTCCTGGAGTCATGCCCCGTATTTAGACGCTATTGGACCTTATTTTTACTTATGTCTCGTATTTAGGCCCGGTGGGATCTCTCTGGGATGCCGTGGACCAGAACATCAGATCTATGGATCCTGTACGGATGTCTCGGGAGAAGTTGCGGAAAATGCTGCAACAGGCATGGTTAGCATTACCTCCGGAAACCCTCCTGCACCAGGTGGAGTCTTTAACCCTTAACCAACTGGAACGAATTAATTCGGTGTTAGCGCAATGGGCTGATATATAAGCTGGGACGAATATATTTGCTGTCTAAGGAACTGCCCACAAGCGAGTGGAACGAGTGAGCCTCTGGGTTGAAAGCGTTGCTGTCGCCTTTGCTTTATTATTCAAAGTGGTCATTTAGGTGGATAATTAACACTAATCTTTACTGACTGATTACCTGATTACTTTCGAAAAGTGTTATAAAAATTATAGCGACGAATTTAAGAAACGAGAGAGAAGAAGTTTGAGTCACATGTTTCAACCCAGTGGCATGACGTCCATGACAGGAGGAATTAGCACTTCCCCTTTATAACCTTGGTAATGGAGCAGAGAATGAACTAGAAGGAAGGGCTTATCACTTGTGACAGGTCTATTATCGGTACTTATCAGATGATAAGCAGATATGCATTGTTTAGCTGTAGCTTATGGCAAAACAAAACATTTGAAGTGCCGTTCAGAAAGAAAAACCTGGCAGCAATGTGTGCGTTTCTATTTAGGGAGCGCAAAAACGCTTGAGCACCACTTGGTTTAGATACATTGACCGCTTAAAGGATTAAGGTTTGCCCATTGAGTGTATCTGATGTATTGAGCGTATTTGTTAATTGAGTATATGTGTTAAATGGATGTTTTAGGTGTGCAACTTAATTCTCGGCTCTCTAACCGCAAGCGATCATAGAACGTCAGCAAATGCAAATAGATGTGCGCGATAATGGCTGATTGCAGCACCATTCAACAGCTTTCCAGGCAACCGTAACCGCTCACAGCTGTAGTGACAGAAGGGACGAAAGTTGACGGTGAACAGCAATGTCGTTCGACAAGCAACATTTGAGGCACTGCCTCCTGTTCGCGTTTCAGCTGAAATAAAAGTGCAGCGGAAGCCCAGCAAATGATCTGTGCTGCTTTGGGTGAAGCTACTGTGTCCTACACTACGTGTAAGAAGTGGTTCCAGCGGTTTAAGTAGAGAAATTTCGATCTCCGTGATGCGTAATGTCCCGGACAGCCACAGAAAGTTGACGATGAAGAACTGGAACAACTGTTGAACGCGGATCCCTGTGGCACACAGTCAGAGCTCGCTCATGATTTCGAAGTAGCACGACAAGCCATTGCAAAGCGCCTGGTCAAGTTTGGACGGATTCTCAAGGAGGGCCGTTGGGTGCCCCACCAACTCACAGCTGCGAACAAGTCTAGGCGCTACAATGTTGCTATGTCCTTGCTCTCCAGATTGAAGAAGAGGGATTTCCTCCACAAGATTGTGACCTGTGATGAGAAGTGGATACTCTAGATTAATCCTGAGCGTCGCAAATCGTGAGTTTATCCAACTCAGCCTACCACCAGTACCGCCAAACCGAATATCCATGCCAAGACGTTGTTGCTGTGCATATGGTGGGATCAGCGCGGTGTCGTACACTACGATGTGCTCAAACCTGGTGAAATGGTCAATGCTGAGCGTTATTGTCAGCAACTCATTCGTGTGAGTGACCCAATGGAGGTGAAAAGGCCATACACCGGCAAGAGCAGAAGGTCGGTCCTGTTGCTTCAGGATAACACACTTCCTCACGCCGCGAAAACGACTTTAAACACGATCACCGACCTGGGATGGTAGATTTTGTCCCACCCGGCGTATTCTTCAGAATTCGCCCCGTCGGATAATCACCTTTATCGCTCCCTGCAGCATCACCTGACTGATACGCACTTCACTTCTGTCGAGGAGGTCCACACAAGTATTGATGACTTTATCAACACGAAACAGCACCTTTTTTTTTTTCAGTGGCGTTCGGCAGCTCCATGACTGATGGCTCAAATGTATCCAACACGACGGGGATTATTTCCCTGATTAGGTACGTATTCGATTTTTTTCTATAACTTGCTGTCAACGTGTCGTGCCTCTGGCCGACAATTAAGTTGCACACGTAAAAGTTTTTTTGCTTTAAGCGCAAGTTGTAAATATTTAGGGATTATATTACTTTTCAACGTTTTGTAGGCACCCTGATTTCAGATTTATTTTCTTAATAATCTGTTATAATCTTTTCGATTGAAGATCATTCACTTGCGCTGAATGATTTTTAGATTGTTTAAGGATGCATTTCTTGTGGTTGTACGCACAGCTGTTCTAATTCGAGTGGTGTAGAATACTAAATATGTCATTTTCATTGTGGCTTCCTTTTTTAAAATAGAATGATTATCTCCGCATTTGGTGGCTGTTTAAAAAGCAAGGTTCTTATTCGAATGAACACCGTGGAAATCTTTGTCTATTAAAGACCACCAAAAATAAATGTAAAGTGCCTTTCGAAGCGAATTGCACTTACTGAAATCTGAACTACAGAGAGAAGAAAATTTAATATAGTCGCTTTCGTAACATCTTAGACTTTTAGAGTATATTTATTCACGTGTATGTGCGTTTACCGGCACTTCGTGGTTGAAGTTCGAAGAAAAGTCTGAATTCCCTCACTCGAAGGTAAAGTCCTCCAAATAGGATTTAACGGGTCGCATAGTAATAACGCTCAGAGCTCGAGAAACGGGCTTAAAAATGCATTTCACAATGGTAACCGGATTTTTCAACTCTTCTCATGTGCGACTTAAAATGGATCAAGAAGAGTACCTTTTAACCATGCCATCAGAAAGGTATTTCGCGTTTTGCCGCCGCCTTTCTAATAGCTTTGCACCTTTATATATTTTTAGGTCTTGGGATTTCCGACAATAGCATGGTTGGCTGGGTAGCGAGAAAATGAATTTAAGTACGTGAAATTACGTACCCGGTTTACGGGGATAACTTTAAGAGAAAGATCACCACACTAGAATCAAGGAAAGAAAATTCTAACGAGATTCAAAGGAATCTAATACGTGCCAAGATTCCTCTTCACCTGAAGAAATTCAGCAGTTTAATTTCTCTTGTAAGAGAAGAAAAACTTGATGACTCACACAAATTTACCGTTAAACTTTTGTTAGAATTTACATGTTGAAAAAACGTATGTTAATTATGCTTATAGTTCAAGTAAAAGTACGACTCACGATATTTAAGTCATCCAGGTTATATACCCATTTTGTATAGCAATTCCAGGTAATTAAATGAAAGTAAAGCACGGCTTGAACACCTATTCGTAACGTAACTGACTGCCCACTGTTAAAACAATTCTACTTTAATCTATCGTTATTTCTTGCGATTGTGTCTCGTCTACTATAGTTCCAATACTTACTTTATTTTTCATTAGCTCTGTGTTTTTAGTATCCACGAATGTGGCTATTTTGCATTTTGATGTTAATTACACATTAAAAAATCACCAGAAATCCATCACTATATATACTGTATATCATCATCATCATCATCATTGTCAACTATTATCAATCCACTGCTGGACGAAGGTCTCCCCAAGTTTCCTCCACAACGGTCTGTCTTGTGCCAGTCTCCTCCATGTCACTCCCGCATACTTTCGAATTTCATCCACCCATCTTCCATGTGGTCTTCTTCTGGGTCTTTTCCTGTCCCTTGGAATCCAATCTAAAATTTATGCTGTCCATCGATGGTCTGTCCTTCTGGCAGTATGTTCAGCCCATTGCCATTTCAGGGATTTAACTCTGATCATGATGTCTTCCACTCTTGTCATTTTTCGGATCCACGTGCTCCTCTTCTTATCTCTCCTGGTTACACCAAGCATGCACCTCTCCATGCAGCTTTGAGTTGTCTGCAGCCTTTGTATGTCTCTTTTAGCTAAGGTCCACGTCTTTGCACCATACGTAAGCACTGGAAGGATGCATTGATCCAACACTTTTCTTTTAAGACATAATGGCATATTGCCCTTGAAAATTATGCTGTTTCTTCCAAAAGCTCTCCAGGCAAGTTTTGTACGCCGATTAATTTCTTCATCAATGTGAGCCTCACTTGATATCTGCTGTCCAAGATAAACATACGTATCTGTTATCTCCAGCTTTTCTCCATCAATCGATAAATCTTCATTTCTTGTAAAAGCATTGAGCATCACTTTTGTCTTCTGAAAGTTCATTTTTAATCCCACTTCTTTACTCTTGTCAGCAAGTTCCTGGATCATACTCTGTAACTCTGATGGAGTAGTTCCAAAAATGACTATGTCATCAGCAAAACGAAGGTGGGTTAGATAATCTCCATTAATCTTTATCCCTTTGTTTTCCCAGTTCAGTGATTGAAAGACATTTTCCAATGTGGCATTAAAGAGCTTCGGAGATATGGTGTCACCTTGTCTCACTCCTTTTCCAATTTTTATGTGTGTTGTATTTTCAAACAGCCGAATCTTTACACTTGCATTTTCATATATATATATTAGGGGTGCAACTTAATTCTCGGCACCAGGCACGACACGTTGACAGCAAATTATAACAAATCGAATACGTACCTAATCAAGGAAATAATCTCCGTCGTGTTGGATACATTTGAGCCATCGGTTACGGAGCTGCCGAATGCCACTGCGGAAAAAGAGGGCTGTTTCAAGTTGATAAAGTCATCAATACTTGTGTGGACCTCCTCGACAGAAGTGAAGTGCGTATCACTCAGGTGATGTTGCAGGGAGCGAAAGAGGTGATAATCCGACGGGGCGAAGTCTGGAGAATACGCCGGGTAGGACAAAATCTCCCATTCCAGGTCGGTGATCGTGTTTAAAGTCGTTTTCGTGGTGCGAGGACGCGCGTTATTCTGAAGCAACAGGACCGACCTTCTACTCTTGCCGGTGTATGGCCTTTTCGCCTCCACTGCGTCACTCACACGAATGAGTTGCTGACAACAACGCTCAGCGTTGCATGTTTCACCAAGTTTGAGCAACTCATAGTGTAAGACACCGCGCTGATCCCACCATATGCACAGCAACAACTTCCTGTCATGGACATTCGGTTTGGCGGTACTGCTTTTAGGCTGACATGGATAAACCCACGATTTGCGCCGCTTAGGATTATCGTAGAGGATCCACTTCTCATCACAAGTCAAAATCTTGTGGAGGAAATCCTTTTTTTTTTAATCTGGAGAGCAAGGACACAGCAACATCGTAGCGCCTATGCTTGTTCGCAGCTGTGAGTTGGTGGAGCACCCAACGGCCTTTCTTGTGAATCCGCCCAAGCTTGTGCAGGGGCTTTGCAATGGCTTGCTCCGAGTTAGTGGGCGAGCTCTGACTGTGTGCGACTGGGATTCGCGTCTAACAGTTGTTCCAGTTACTCATTATCAGCTTGCCGTGGCTGTCCCGGACGTTCTTCATCACGGAGATCAAAATTTCCCTGCTTAAACCGATTGAACCACTTCTTCACGTACTGTGGGCCACAGCAGCCTCCCCCAAAGCAGCGCAGATCATTTTCTGGGATTTTTTGTTCAGCTTAAACGCGAACACGAGGCAATGCCTGAAATGTTGCTTCTCGAACGACATTGCTTTCACCGTCAACTTTCGTGCCTTGTCTCACTACAGCTGTGAGCGGTTACGGTTGCCTGGAAAGCTGTTGGATCGCACTGCAGTCAGCCATTATCGTACACAGCTATTTGCATATGCCGAGGCTCTATAATCGCTTGCGGTTAGGGACCGATAATTAAGTTGCACACATATTATATACACTATATTGACAAAAGACACCGGACACCTTTTCAAAAACAACTGAACGGATCGGCTGCGTTCTTAAGATGCGCGCTACAGCTGCAAACAGTATAAAAGCAAGCCTGCAGCTGATCACGTTCTAATCGCACTGTGGTATTGAGTAAAAATGTCGCGGAGGGAGAGAACTGTCTTTTCGAAAGGAAAGATTGTTGGGTGTTATATTAGTGGGTTGTTCATAAGAGAAACCGAGAAGCGTTTAAACATAACCAAGTCAACTATTTTGGATGTATTGAATAAGTGGAGGACACATGGCGTGCCTGAAGCAGCAAAATGTAGCGGAAGACCAAAGAAAATCCGTGACAGAGGACGTCGAAGTTTCAGGAGAGTCGTTACAGCTAATCGACGGAGTACTGCACGAGACCTTAGCGTACAGGTGAGTAAAAGTGCTGCAACATCAGTATGTACACGTACCATTAGCAAAAAACTTCATTCCATAGGTTATGGTGGTCGTGCGGCTGCTCATAAGCCTATCATCTCCACTCGGAATGCTAATCGTCGTTTAGCATGGTGTAAAGAGCATTTATCGTGGACCGTAGATGAAAAGAACGGGTCCTATGGACTGATGAATCCAGATGCACGATCCATCAGTCTGATGGCCGTGTGGGGGAATGGCGGCAGCCGGGGGAACGCTATTTACCACAGTGTACTGTTCCTTCCGTTGCGTTTGGAACTGGCAATGTACTCATGTGGGGTGTTTATTCGTGGTATGGTTCCGGCGCAATGGGTATCGTGGACAAACCTGTTTTCCAGCACGTCTACTCCGATATTCTGGACAATTATGCCTTACTAACCTGTGGCAATATTATGGAACCGAGACTTGTTAGTTCCAGCAGGATAATGCACCGAGCCATAAAGGAAGGACTGTTACGGCGTGGTTTGACGATAATTCCCTATCGTGTGTGCACTGGCCAACGCAAAGTCCTGGTCTTAAACCCATAGGGCACCTATGGGATGAACTAGAGCGGCGGATAAGAAGTATGGTACCAAGGCCTTATACTAAGCAACAGTTAGCGTCAGCATTATGTAATGAATGGAAGCGCATACCTCTCGCTGTGTTCCAAAACCTTTTCGGAAGCATGTCTCGAAGGGTCAGTGCATGCATTAAGGCCAAATGTCGACCGACACCATTCTCTTGTATTTCAATAAATGCTATGTTTTGTTTCTATTCTAGGTGTCCGGTGACTTTTGTCAATACAGTGTACATACAAAAAATTGAAAATCGCTTGACTGTGAAAAATTAGGAATAAAAAAATGTAATGTGTAGTATGAATTCCGGGTCCTTGCCTCATTGCACTATGTGCAGCAAATCTTGACTGAGTCCCTGTGCATTTAAAATTTTTAATAAAAAATCAAGCAATATGTCAGCATAGGTGAGCCACATGGATCACTATATCCCCGAGACTTAGACTCAAGACAGTAAAAATTGTAAGTATTAAGAAATTACAAAAAAAAAAAACCGAAAAAGACCTTACCTTCATTTAAAATGTCCACAAAACATAAAAATATATAAGTAAAATCCAGAACACATAATTTCCGTGCTAAATGTCAGGTCCCAAAAAGTCACTGAAAAAATAAACGATCGAGAACAAGAAAGCCTCATCAAACAATGTACAGTTCTTATCAGGGGAAACACCTGTACATAAGGCAGATTTTCAAACTTGACCGAAAAAGCCTTAGCCGGGTGGCGCAGTGGTCTAAGCGATGGCCTCTGATCATTCGCCCGAACGGGGTCCGGGTTCGAATCCCGGTGAGGCATGGATGTTGTGTTTGTCTTACGGAACTGGCTCTCTCCCTTCCCTGGAACCAGTGAGCCTAAATTAGGGACGGGCGACTGCTTATATCCCATTAAGTTGCTCACGGTGGTCGTTAAACCTCCAATCAAAAAAAAAAAAAAAAAAAAAAGAAAAGAAAAATCCTTGCTTTAGTAAAAGAGGCCTGCCAAAGTGTTCCCTAGGCCACCTTGAAGTTAAGGGTTACTTAAGTGGCAGACAGATTGAAAGTTCACGAAAAAGGGTTACTTGATTAAACCAGTGTCATATGAAGTTGTCAGAGGAAGTAAACTAAATAATGAAATAAATAAATCAACAAGTACGTCATAGCTGAGATATAGATTAGGACTAATTGTGCTGTAATATTTAATTGCCACAGAATATGAAAAGGGAGGGAAAGTTAAAGGAGTTGGTTACAAGCTATCTACCAAGTAGCTCTTAGAAACCTACCACAATTAATATTGTGAGATCAAAGGCTAAAAATATATGACACGTTCAGCTGACGTTGTAGGTTATTTTTAGAATATAGCCCTGAGATTAACTGTCCAATAAGGTTGCGTATAATACCAGAAGGGTAACCATTTGACTGAAGTTGCCGAAAAAACCAGTTTAGTGAAGCGATCAAGGTATTTCGACAATTACATATTCTAACACAACGAAAAAATTGTGTAATAATTAAGTTTCTGTGTGTGCTTTTAAAGATACCACAATCCCATTGGCTGTAGAAATTCATTTTATAATTATAAGCTTTTCTTTTATCATAGATGTTGATATATACTTTCCCTTCCTTGAACGTGATTTTAATATCCAGCAAATTTACAATATTAGTACCAATGTCGTTATCAGTTCTCTAACTGTGAAACAGATAACGGCATTGGTACTAATATTTCAAGGAATGGAAAGTATATACCGGAAGGGAAACTGTGAAACTGATAACGACATTGGTACTAATATTTCAAGGAAGGGAAAGTATATACCGTAGATGTCGGTATATACTTTCCCTTCCTTGAATGTGATTTTAATATCCAGGAAATTTACAATATTAGTACCAATGTCGTTATCAGTTCCCTAACTGTGAAACTGATAACGACATTGGTACTAATATTTCAAGGAAGGGAAAGTATATAGCGTAGATGTCGGTCTATAACTTCCCTTCCTTGAATGTGATTTTAATGTCCAGGAAATTCACAATATTAGTACCAATGTCGTTATCCTATACCTAACTGTGAAACTGAACACGTTAAAGCTACCACAATGTTGAAACCTATAAGCGTCGCTCCTGAGGCGCAGTGGTCTAAGCGATGGCTTCTAATCATTCGTCCCAGATGGGTCCGGGTTCGAATACCAGTGAGACATGGATGCTGCACTCTCTCTTTCCTGAAACCAGTCGCCCTAAATTGGGACGGCGGCGCAGTAGTCTAAACTATTGCTTCTGATCATTCGGCCGAGTTGGGTCCGGGTTCCAATCCTGGTGAGGCATGAATGTTGCGTTTCTCTTTCGGTACTGGCTCTCTCTCTTCCCTGGAATCAGTGGCCCTAAACTGGGACGGCCGCCTAGGTGGCGCAGTGGGCTAAGCGATGGTTTCTGATCATTCGTCCGAGATGGGTCCGGGTTCGAATCCCAAGAGTGAGGCGTGAATGTTGTACTTCTCTTACAGCACTAGCTCTCTCTTTTTCCTGGAACCAGCCGCCCTGGTGGCGCAGTGGTTTAAATGATTGCTTCTGATCATACGTCCGAGTTAGGTCTGGGTTACAATCCTGGTGAGGCATGGATGTTGTGTTTCTCTTACGGTACTGGCTATCTCTCTTCCCTGGAACCAGTGTCTTTAAAGTGGGACAGCCGCTCCGGTGGTGCAGTGGTCTAAACGATTGCTTCTGGTCATACGTCCGAGTTGGGTCCGGGTTCCAATTCTTGTGAGGCATGGATGTTGTGTTTCTCTTACGGTACTGGCTCTCTCTCTCTCTCTCTCTCTCTCTCTCTCTCTCTCTCTTTTCCCTGGAACCAGTAGCCCTATACTGGAGCAGCCGCCCAGGTGGCGCAGTGGTCTAAGCGACGGTTTCTGACTATTCGTCCGAGATGGGTCCGGGTTCGAATCCCAGTGAGGCATGGAGTTTGCGTTTGTCGTTCGGCATTGGCTGTCTCCTTTCCCTGGAACCAGTGGCTCTTAGTTCGGACGGCTGCCGCGGTGGCGCAGTGGCCATTGCGATGGTTTCTGACTAATTGTCCGACTTGGGTCCGGGTTCGAATCCCAGTGAGGCATGGATGTTGTGTTTCTCTTACGGCACTAGCTCACTCTCTTTTCCTTGGAACCAGTCGCCTTAAAATGGGACAGCCGCCCAGGTGGCGCAGTGGTCTAAACGATGGCTTTTGATCATTCATCCGAGATGGTTCCGGGTTCTAATCCCGCTGAGTCATGGATGTTGTGTTTGTGTTTCGGCACTGGCTGACTCCCTTCCTGGAACCAGTGACCCTAAATTCGGACGGCCATCCCGGTGGCACAGATGTCTAAGTGATGGCTTCTGATTATTCGTCCGAGATGGGTCTCAGTTCGAATCCCGGTGAGGCTTTTTTTTTTTTGTCTTACGGTTCTGGCTGTCTCAATTCCCTGGAGCCAGTGGCCCTAAATTACGGACGGGCGAGCTGCTCAAGGCGGTCGTTAAACCCGCAATAAAAAAATATATATAATTTATGAACGAAATGAGCGTAGTGCTTTCGGTTTCGCACAGATCTCCATGCGCTGTCTGAGGGCAAATATGTCATCTCCTGAACTCCTCTGCAGAATAGATCCAAATAGATTTTTTATTTGTAATCTTCTCCTAATCTCTTACCGTAGACACTTTTCTCATAATCCCTCAAAGACACTACCCTTATGTGCACAAATTTTACATAATTCTCAAAGTGTTTCTGATAACTATTTTTTTTTATAAATGAGTACCAGAAACAATTCTTTAGCATTCATCATAAATTACTTCCAAAAGTAATTTGAGAGGGATTGATTTTATTTGATAACGTACTTGCTCAGTTGAATGGATCCATATATTACATCTCCTGGAGTGTTATTTATGCATTGAGATGGGCATTAGCAAGTAATAACCAGGAAGTGGAGTTATTTAATAGGCATACTTCATTTTTATATTCTACTCGAAAAATTAAAGAATTTCTTCGTGATTAATTCCTTGCTATGCGAGAGAGAGATCTACATCCTTCACATTCGCTCGGTATTAAATCAAAGCTGGGGATTCTAAAAAATACTAAACTAGTAATTGGGAGTTGTAAAAAATTCAGCATGTTTTATAGATAAGAAATTTCCATAATTTTGATTAGTAAGGTCTTGTTTTGAAAATTATTTAGACATTTGCATCTAAAAAAAAATCACTTTATCCTAATGCTAGTCTAATACTGTTTCGAGTTTATTTCTTTTCTCAATTCAGTTACATTTAGAGTTCTCATTTGTTTTCAAAAGAAATTAAATTATGACTGTATTTGTTTTTCCAGAGAATGATTCTTTTGGATAAAGTTCCTCTTTCTGGGGTGATTGGAAGTTCACGACGTTTTTAAAAGTAATTATAGGTATCTCAAAAACTGTTCGAATATGCAACCTTTTCCAATATATAGTAGTATACTGTGCAAATTAATTGGGACAAAGTAAAAAATCACTCTCATTTCCAAAACTATGCCTTTATATCATTCTATGCCTTGATATACACTGATAAATACCTGTATTAGTATGAAGTATGTCCTCCTTTAGCAGAAATGACCTCTTGAATTCGTTTTGGCATTGACTCCGCTAATTGAGTGCACATATGTTTGACTTCATAATCGTGGAACTACACTTTTATGACATTCGTTATCATGCGTTCTTCGGTTGTACAGTCCAATTTACCTAAACATCTCATTAAAATATTCCACAAGTTTTCTATGGGATTTAAGTCTGGTGAATTTCCAGGCCAATCAAGCAAATGAATTTGATTTTCCAGCATGAAATTCTTGACCAATTTCGAATTGTGACATGGGGCCAAGTCATGTTGAAATGTCTCGTTAAAAGTTTGCAAGAATGGAACAATCCTACGTTGTAATATTTCTACGTAATTGGTTGAATTCATCATACCTTGAACAGGAGCTAAGCTTCCAGTGCCATTTGATGTGAAAAAACCCCAAAACATCTGTTTCAGAGGGTGTTTTACAGTTTGTTTGACATGCTCAGGTCTTAAGTGTTCTCAGTTGCTTCGTCTAACGACATTTGCTTGGTAACCCTGCACAAATAAATGAGTTACATCACTGAAAATTACCTTTTTGCAGTCGTCAGCAGTCCATGATTTATATTTTTTGGCCCATGCTAAACGTTTTATCTTCATTCTCGCATTCAAATATTGTTTTTTCGTTGGTCTTCTTGCCTTCCGGCCAACTTCCAGAAGCCTACGGCGTACAGTTGAATCACTAACATCACAACCACTAGCCAATAAATCTCTTCGAAGGGCGTTTTTTTTTTTTTTTTTGGATTCATTTTACTATTTCTGATTAGACATTTATTGGTTCGTGGAGTTGTTTTTCATTTTCTTCCACATTTACCTCTCCTTTTTGGAGACGATGCTCCAAATGCATTGTATCGCGTAAGGATTCTTGATACACCTGACTTGCCTACACCAACGGCATAAGCGATATCTCTCACTGTCATAGAAGTGTGATCCTTCAGAGCAATTATTTTTGCACGCTTCCTTTGAGAAATATCCATTTTTAAGTACACGAAAGCAACACGTACTCACAGAGAGCAAAAACTAACATCCACCTGTCACACACGAAAGCTCACAACTGAAGCTGAAGTGCCTATTTCATGTTTAAAACTAGCCAAATTACGTTCTTACTATCAAGTTCTAACAGTCACACCACCTCACAGCTGATAAAACCGGTTTACATGGGTTTCCGACGTCAACTGGCGATCACATTACAATTCTGAGAATAAAATAGCTTGTCCCAATTAATTTGCACGGTATAGTATATATATATATATATATAAACTTTATTTTTTCTGCGATTTTATGTTTTCAGGAAAATATATTTAAACGGGGAGTATTTACCACAGAAACATCACCATTATCGAATTTAACAGTTGCGTTCATTAAATTTAAGATATTAGAAAATTTAGAATTTAAAGGTGGAAAATTATATATTTTTGAAGCACTTATAAGCACTGTTTCTCCAAAGTTCAATTTTAGTAAGCAAACTAAAATTTTAAAGAAAAGTGAAATTAAAAAGTAAAGTGAAACTTTAAAAGACTATATATGAAGTGTTGTTACTGATGACAAGAATAGAAATCAAGTTATTACCGGTAACTACGCAGCAAGAATCAACAGTGGATTATTAGTATTGAGTCTTCCTCCTGAAATATTGTCAGCGTTGGAGATTAGTGGAATCGTAGCAAAGTAACATTTTTCTCCTGTCCATTTTGCGCCATGTAGATTTTTTAAAACTGTATGTCATTTACAGTTTCGTTCGTTTTTGGTGTAGGATCCGTATATCACAGATGTACATCTCACCTTTCATTTATAACCAAGTACAGTGATCTTTGCGAAGTATTAATTGTCAAAAGTGAGTACAAGGGAAGTTATTAAATACGTGCTATCTACATGTACATTCTTAAAATGAACATTTTTAACTAGTGAATATATGAATGCATATTCGTTATTTTATTGAAGGTTTAGCGAACAGCGTGAGAAACTCAATGGACTCTAAGCAATCATCCGTCCCCAATTTAGGGCCACTTGATCCAGGGAAGGGAAAGAGCCAGTTGTGTAAGACAAACACAACATCCATGCCTCCCAGGATTCGAACTCGGACCCTTTTTCAAACGAATGGTCACACGCCAGCGCTTAGAACAATGCATATTCAACTAGTTTAATGTTAAAATTTTACCCATGTATATATATCACTTTTTTATACATGTATAATGACAAGATTATTGAAATGGACAAACATATTTACTCTGAACGACGAAGTGTGTACTTCACCTTCCTTGAGTGTCAAAGTAGAAATTTAGGGCAATTGATTGAGCAAGCCAGTGGCTGTACGAAACAAAAATTAATAGTTACATAAATCTTGAAGTCAAAAAATTAATAGTTATATGGATCTTGAAGGAATCATTGATCGATCATCACGATTTACGATAATCGTGTGAAATAGTCTGAAATTCAGTATAAGGCCGGATCCCGGAGATAAGTGAACAAAAAGGGGTGCAGCACCTCACTGAAGTATTGTCGTGCTGTCATTGCATCAACTATGCGTACCAGTGGTGAACGTCTGTTGAAAGTGATAGCTCCTCAATTCATGACGCCAGGCTCAGCAGCTGAATGACACTCACGGATGGCAGCAAGATCACTCGGTGACTAGGTCTTCTCCGGTCACTCTGTCGGAAATTGTCGGCGTTGAGAGGAAAGCGAGATTTGCTACTGAATACATGATCGCATGTATTCCGCCACACATGCCTGATACGGCACCACTGCAGCCTTGCGCGACGATGTGCTGCGATAAGTGGCAGTCTTCACAAAGTCTGGTGAGAGGGCAAACTAGCCTCACCCAATCTGCAATTCATAGTCCGTGTCGAGACGGGAATGTCCATGGTTGCCTGTACGGATCGTCAAACGCCGTCCGCTGTGCATTATGGAGGTTCTGCGACTAGCCGTCGAATGCTGTTATAGTGGTGTTCCGACGTCGGCTTACGCACACCTTTCCTACTACGGCGACACACGTGACCTTTCTCGAAACACTGTCGCCACGTTAGGTCCGACAACTGTTGTAATCCGATGAGTTTTCACCGAGATGCAACGCAGGGATCAAGCAGCAGTACGTAGCCTCTGACAAGGTCTTCTCCGGTCTCTCTCACTGGTAAAGGAGTCAGTGTGAAGGTTATATTGACGATAACATCGTCCAGATATTCTCATCCCTTACGCGTGCTTTATCTTCCGCGATCACTCTGATGCGGTGGTTTAGACGTCCAGATGAGGGCACCCAAGCTTAGCTCCGCCTGCCGTTTTATCTCTCTCACCTAATTCATTTTCACAACGGCAATAATGTACATAACAACTGCCGACATATATCAATTTACATGGCGCTTCGACATGTACTTCCTGTTGCGGCATTTCCTATATCGAGAAATATATCATTATAAGGGTCCGATAAATAGGATCAGCGCTGTCACTGGCAATACTTCCGGTAAGTTGACTCCCCTCGATTTTATATCTCCCTCCAGAAATACCACTGTCTTAAACTTATGGTTTTACACATAAGTAAATTCACATCGATCACTTCAGAACAGCAACCTGTTAATCGAAGGATAATGTCTGGTAAATTACTTCTGCCTTTTGCAATACAACAGTATTCCTTATTCATCAGAAAATCTCTGTTATCCGCGGACGAATCTCGGGGAACTCTCGAAAAATGTAGCAGAGCAGCGGCAGTCACAATTTAGAGTGTTCGGTACGAAGTGCCCAAATATGAGGTTGTAACTCAGCTGCAAACATGCAAGCACGACACCGCAGCTTCTTATTGTTAGTGTTTATTAGTGCCGTTCAGGACGAGGTAGCCGACGCACACATGGAACATGAACTTCGAGTCGGAAAACTTCAAGTATACATTATTAATAAACAGACTAGAGGCTTTATTTCTGTAAAAGCACTCAGTAAAACACCACTGATCCAGGTCGTTTTTCAAACTTCCATCACAGTACCACGTGTAGGCCATCTTCATAAGGAAAGAAACGAAAAACGATACCTACTTTGGTATGAAAAGGTGTTTATCCTTCCATGATACCGGCCAAATGTGGAGACCGTGGGAGCCAACTCTTTAAAGTGAGATACATGTAGACTAACATGTAACCACATAGCTAGTATCTATGCTTATGTCACCCTTCTCCGAGTCCGATAGTTATAGTGAAAAATCCGAGTATCCTGCAGTACCTTCGATATTTTCCCTGATTTTTGTCTTAATGAAGTATTTCCCCATTTTCAAATTCACCTATCGTGAGATGTAAAGATCTTACAAATATGGGTAATAGGCTGAAGGTAATGTTTGTTTTGGAAGTGTGACGATCATCGTGAGAAACGGTAAGCCACTATTTTCCATTTCCACAGTAGTACATTTCCCGCCAAAAAACTATCTGGTACCTCTTTAGTAACTCTCTTTTCATTATCTCAATAACTCCCTCATGTACCAAAATAACTTATATTTCACCCACTAGCAGCTGTTTTCCGCTCAGAGAGTAATTATTTTTCTATCTCCAGGAACCATTTTCCACCCTTGAGCAACTATTCTAAACTTTTAAAACACTGTCTCCAAACAATGGTTCTATCTCACAAGTAACTAATTTTCACCTCCTCAGTACATAATTTCCATATCCCTAGTGACGATTTTACAATTCCATAATAGCTGTATTTCATCTACCAGTAGCACAAATTTTTGTTCCCTGATAACTATTTTTCATATCCCAATACCTGTTGTTACCATTCGAATAATTACTATTTTCCAATCCCAAAAACTATTTTTTACTTCTGCTATCAATATTTTTTCTTACCCAATAACTATATTCCCTTAATCAGTAGTTGTTTCTCATCTTCTGAATAACTATATTTCCTTAATCGGTAACTGCTTTTCATCTCCTGAATAACAGTAGATAAAAAGCAATTACTTTTTGCACTCCAAGTACCAACTTTACACCGTCCCAATAGCAATTTGTGCTCTTAAATGAAATAAAACATTTTAGTGCTCAGTAGGTATTTTTTTATATTTTAGTAATTAATATTTGCTCCACAATAACTATACTTTCATAATCTTGAAAAATATTTTACCAAACGAAACCTATTTCTTTATATCCTCAGAGCTATGTTTGTATCTTCACAACTTCTTTAAATCCGTGATTCGTAGTTTTTTCTTTGATTCAAACTGACGAATATGTATTGCCTCAGCGTTCACAGTATGCAGCAGAAGATCGTCCAAATTATTTTTGTTCTTTGGATGTGCAGGGTTACCGATCACCATGAGCAACTCAATGGGCTAAAAGTAGGAGTCCGTCCCAAATTCGGGACCACGCATTCCACCGCGTGAAACTATTTCACTCTGTGGACTTGAGATCATGTTCCGTTTATTTGAATAACAAAATTATAATAAAAGGGACGATACAGAATAGGTATGTACGAAAATACCGAGCCAACTCAACAGGTCGGTAATGATATATAGTAGCCCAAAACCAGGGAGATGATAAAATAAGGATAACACTTGTTTCAGGTAAAACAAAAAGAACCTCATATAAAACACAAAAAGGACGACGTGGGTCCACGTAAGACAAAAGGGTGACAAATGATGTAAAATGTAATAGTCAAGAAAGGACCACGAAACACATCATAACAAAAAGTGCAAAATGACTAAAAGAGTGTATACCCGTACAAACAGATAATTAGTTGTTATTATCATTATAATAAGAGAACAGTACACTTGCGTATTATACAGGATGTCCTTCAGAAACATGGCACTGATAAAAAACAAATTAGTAAAATCATGCAATGCGTTGATTATGATACGCTTTCCAACATACCAGAAATTGTTACTATAGTTATGTGGATAATGGCTGTGGAATAAATCTCGCTCCTGTGTCATGACCTTTGACCCCATTTCGATGATGTTCAACAGAATCGGTTCACTATACCTAAGGAACAACATGATAAAGTTTTGTCGCAATCCAAGCATTTTAGGTAAGTTATGATGCACAAGGGCAATGGAATGGATCCAACTCCAGTGTCCTGACCTTTGACCCTATTTCGCCCATTTTCAATAGGGTTCGTCCCCAGTGGCTCCCTACCACATACTAAAATTTCATCGAAATCGAACCATTTTTACGTAAGTTATGACGCACAAAGGCAATGGAATATATCCCGGTCTTATGCCCTACCTGACCTTTCACCCGATTTCGCCTATGTTCAATAGGGTTCGTGCCCAGGTGTTTCCGTACCACATACTGAAATTTCATCGAAATCGAACCACATTTACGCATGTTATGACGCATAAAGGCAATGGAATGGATCCCGCTTTTATGTCCTGACCTTTGACCCCATTTCGCCCATATTCAATAGAGCTCGTGCCCAGGTGGTTCGCCACCACATACTAAAATGTCATCGAAATCGAACCATTTTAACGCAAGTTATGACGCATAAAGGCAATGGAATGGATCCAGCTCCTATGTCCTGACCTTTTACCTTGTTTCGCCCATTTTTAATAGGGTTCTTCCATAGGTGGTCCTCTACCACATACTAAAATTTCGTCTAAATTGAACTATTTTCACGTGAGTTATCGTGCGGACGTACGGACGGACGGACAAAGCTGGAGCATGTACGCTTCTTCAACCTACGGTTGGAAAATGCTTCAAAGGAAGGTAAAATTTCCATACCCATGGCTTGTCCTTGGCAAAAAAGCGGGTCAACGTATACAGAAAGTTGTGACTGTGCAAGTGAGCAAAAACCCTTGATACGCATCTTGTAGCGACAAAGCACTAGTTTCAAACGAGGGTACTGAGTTTTTTTAGTACAAAGATAGTTGAGATTGTCGTCGACATGAGATAAAATTTGTTGTGAAGGAAGTTAAAATTGAAGGATGAAATCTGACGCGAAAGTGAAACCACGCGTCCGGGGATCAGAAATTATACACAACTTATCAAAAGTAAGAGGTCCTCTAATATTAGCCATCGTAATCAGTAGAAACTGAAGTACTTGTGTAAGAACTGCAGGAATACTCTGCGGTGAACGACACCGAGCTCATTTCGGTGCGATAGAGTTGAAAGATCGATCATCACCTGAGGAAACTGCATCACCAGATGAGGAATTACGTTCTAAATCGGAAATCTCACGTTGACGAGCAGGGCTCCGAGTTCGTTGTCGTGCTGACTTGCGGAGAGAATCGTGAACAGGAGCATCTGTGAGAAAAAGAGCAGAACTTCAGTCCTCGGAAGCAGTCATTCTGAAACCGAAACTCAACCGGATCGTATGGGTTTTGGACTGCATTGGAAGACGGTGCCTCAATGGGATCGGAGTGATAAACAGGATGTGAAGGGTCATTAAGAACATAGTTAGAAAAATGGAAACCACTGTGGAAATCACCTGGATCAAGTTTTGAATCCGCAGTTGTCATAGTGATAGAAGAGGTAGAGAGCCAGTGCCATAAGACGGTACACCATCAACGCCTCACCGGGATTCGAACTTGGACTGACCTCGGACGAATGATCAGAAACCAACGCTTCGTACAAATGCGCGCTTGTACCACATGTACTACTGGGGTGGCATCGTTTGTCTGTTGCTAGCAACTGAAGAGCATTGTCTTCCTTCTGTAAATGAAATTTTTTTGGTATATAGCAAACTGAATTAGTTTAGCATGCAGCTTGTACGTGCTTCCTTCACTAACTGTATCCATAACTAATGGGATCAAAGGATCAAAACTAGAGGGGATCAAAATTCCAAATTGTATCCATAACTAGTGGGGATCAAGACAGTCGTTTAACGGCCACTTTGCGGTACCTATTATATGCTGTCTTATTGCTGTTATGTTTTGTTACGCTTTCTAACTGTAGGCTGAAGAAGCGTATATGCTCCAGCTTTGTCCACCTGTCTGTCCTCACGATAACTCACGTAACAATGGTTCGATGTCGATGAAATTTCAGTATGTGGTAGGGTACAACCTGGGGACGAACCCTATTGAAAATGGGCAAAATGGGGTTAAAGGTCAGGACATAGGAGCGGGATCCATTGCATCGCCATTATGCGTCATAACTTACGTAAATATGCTTCGATTGCGACAAAGCTTTACCATGTTGTTCCGGAGGTATACTGAACCGGTTCTGTTTAATATCATCGAAATGGCGTCAAAGGTCAGGGCACAGGAGCGAGATTTGTTCCTCAGCCATTATCCCAAATAACTTGAATATAAATGCTTCTACTGCGGCAAAACCTTAGTCTGTAGTTCCGGAAGTATACTGAACCAATTCTGTTTAATATTATGGAAATGGGGTCAAAGTTCAGGGCACAGGAACCAGATTTATTCCAAAGCCATTATCTTCGTAACTTGAGTAATGATTTCTGGTATGTTGGAAAGCGTATCATAATCAATGCATTGCATGATTTTTACTAAACTTGTTTTCACGAGCTTTTTACATGCCGCATTGCACTCTCATTGACTTCGAAACTGTTTCCTACCCTCAAATAATCCGAATGTTTTTTTTTCTTTTTCATAATATTCTGCCGAGAAATAAATTTCTTTTTTTACTTCAGTTTAAAATGGAAAAAAAAAAGTTCACGAATGAATGCAGGAATTTCTTCATTTTATTTGTTTTCGCTTATCTGTCCCTGTGTTCATACGAAATTATTTTGTCTTTTCTTTTCTAATCAGCTTTGCACTTCTCCAACAAATTCCGTGAATTATATGTATGTGCAGCATGTGTTTTTGCTTTCCAACATCTTTTCTTTTTCGTTCTTTTTACTTTTTTTAAAGGTAATTCTTCCTGCAAAGGAACGGAGCGTTTGAAGAGCTAAATTCTCCATCGACCTGGCAAACTACCCAGCGAGAGAAGGGGGGGGGGCGCATTAAATGTCCTGGAACTCCCAGCGAAGCGGTAATTTCGTCTAAGCCTCAGTATCAGAGCCTTAATCCAGCTGTCCTCGCTCGGTGGCTTTAGATGTACTTAAGCGCCTCCATCGACGGTTATGGGTCAGTTATCGTTACCGTAATAAAGTGACACCCGTAGTTATCATGGCTTGTGTGCTTAGAACTTCTTTAGTCGCCATAGCTTCTAGTTTATTTTTACAGGAAAAACTCTCTAAGCAATGCTTGTCTTGTCTTTAGAAGCGTATAATTGTCGAAGAGCTGAGAGATCGGATATGATACGTTGGAGTCGTAGATGGGAAAGAAAGTGACGAAGGAGAAAAAAATTGGATGGATGGAAGCTGAGATGGGTTTAGTGGAGAGAAAGATGGAACGCACAGATGGAAAATTGGAGAAATGTTGATTAAGGTACGATGAGATCAAGGATGGAATATCTAAGGTTGAAAGCGACGGCATAAAGCTGATGTTTTTAATTACTGATGTTATAATGCGAAAATAATAAGCCAGATAAAATAAGAATAGAAGAAAATAGAATTAATGCAATGGATGAAGAGATGAGATCAGAATGATCTGGTAGACTGCTAGAAAACTCAAATTGAATCAGAGAAATTGCGACGATTACAACTTCTGAGGATGAAAGAGATTGAAACGGCAGTTTATTGGTGAGCTTCAGTAAAATGCAATAACGAAATTTGTACTCCTGGAGTGGATTTCTCAATGTTTCAGCATCGTAACAATTCGCAATACAGTAGTTGTTGCATATCATCATCATCATCATCATTGTCAACCATTATCAATCCACTGCTGGACGAAGGTCTCCCCAAGTTTCCTCCACAACGGTCTGTCTTGTGCCAGTCTCCTTCATGTCACCCCTGCATACTTTCGAATTTCATCCACCCATCTCCCATGTGGTCTTCTTCTGGGTCTTTTCCTGTCCCTTGGAATCCAATCTAAAATTTCGGCTGTCCATCGATGATCTGTCCTTCTGGCAGTATGTCCAGCCCATTGCCATTTCAGGGATTTAACTCTGATCATGATGTCTTCCACTCTTGTCATTTTTCGGATCCACGAGTTCCTCTTCTTATCTCTCCTGGTTACACCAAGTATGCACCTCTCCATGCTCCTTTGAGTTGTCTGCAGCCTTTGTATGTCTCTTTTAGTTTAGGTTCACGTCTCTGCACCATACGTAAGCACTGGAAGGATGCATTGATCAAACACTTTTCTTTTAAGACATAATGGTATATTGCTCTTGAAAATTATGCTGTTTCTTTCAAAAGCTCTCCAGGCAAGTTTTGTACGCCGATTAATTTCTTCATCAATGTGACCCTCACTTGATATCTGCTGTCCAAGATAAACATACGTATCTGTTATCTCCAGCTTTTCTCCATCAATCGATAAATCTTCATTTCTTGTAAAAGCATTGAGCATCACTTTTGTCTTCTGAAAGTTTAGTTTTAATCCCACTTCTTTACTCTTGTCAGCAAGTTCCTGGATCATACTCTGCAGCATATACAAACCGGAATATATGCCCTAATAATATCCAAAATACACACTTCCAATGCACGAAATATGCACAAAAGATGTAAAATACACATTTACCAATTTTGTTTGTCTTCAAATAAATGCTAAGGAGCCAGTAAGGACTTTCGAGCATGGATTTTTTGGAACACAAATAAATGTATACATTATTCTTACACAAAATTATTGTTACATTGTAGGTGGCCTTCTATCACGAATCAGTTTTCAGTCGCCACTCACAAGATAAAACGGGAGCAGCCGAATTCGACATTTGGATCAGAGAGCAATAAAGAAGAGATTGAGCAGGTAAAGATTTTCCTCCGGAGATAATGAAACCAACAAACGTGACAGTGACATTTAATAGCTAATTTTGGGGTTATAAGATGCTGCACAGTTACATTAAACGAAACATGAATAATTCAATATAAATCAATTATTTGGAATTTTTACTGTCCCTAGTTGAAGCGTAGATACATACACTGAAGAGCAATTGAATTCGAGATAGCTAGCGCTATGCAAATGTGGCGCTTTGGGCGGCCCTGTAAACGGAAACGACATGACGTATGCAGCGATCCGACAATATAAGGAGTGATGCGACGCGAATCAGTAAGAGTCGGACGCAGTATGGGTAAGACGAAGGATATATGCGCATTTGACCGTGGGTAAATTGTCGGGGCCGGACGAATGGGTCACTCCATCTCGGAAGTCGTGCAGGCACTGGGATTTTCACGAACCACTGTGTCACGGGTGCACCGTGAGTACATCGAATCCGGTAAAACCATCCCTGCAAGGGCCAACTGCCGTGGACAACAACGTGTGGATGAGCGGGGTCATCGTCGGCTAGCTCGCATTGTAACAGCGGATAGACGGGCCACAGTGCAAGAAATCACTCGGCAATTTAACGCTGGTGCACAAAAACGTGTAAGCAGCCACACCATCCAGAACCATCTCCTCGCTATGAGGTACAGAAGCCATCGTCCCACGAGGGTACCGCTGCTGACTGCACATCACAGGGTGCAAAGATTAGCATGGGTGCAAGAACATCGCCTCTGGACCCTAGACATGTGGAAAAATGTTGCCTGGACTGATGAGTTGAGATTCACGGTGGTACATGCGGATGGTAGGATACGAGTACGGCGCAAACCATATGAAGCGATGGATCCTTCTTGCCAGCAGGGTACTCTTCAAGCTGTTGGGGTTGGCATTCTTGTCTGGGGACTGTTTACGTGGACTGAAATGGGACACCTGGTACGTGTGACATCGTCTCTTGCAGATCAACGTTACCGAGTTATTCTGGACGACAATTTTCTCCGTTTGTGCGTCTTCAACATCCCACTGGGGACCTCATCCCGGAACAAGACAATGCACCGTGCCATCGCTCCCGAATTGTATCCGAAGGGTTGGATGAACACTCCACCGACGTAACATCGCTCCCGAATTGTAGCCGTAGGGTTGGATGAACACTCCAACGACGTGACATCGCTTCCTTAGCCAGCTAAGTCACCTGACTTCAATCCCATCGAGCACACCTGGGATGCCATCGAGAGAGATGTTCGAGGCTGTAACCCCCTCCATCAAATCTTCGTGAACTGTCGGAGCTTGTTCAGGGGTCGTGGATCCGTATGGCTTCCTAACGTTTCCGGTATCTGGTCGAGTCCATGCCGAGACGAATCGCCGCCGTCATCGGGACTAAAGGTGGTGCTACAGGTTACTAGGCAGGTATCTCTAATTCAATTGCTCTTCAGTGTACATACAAATCACTAAGCTGTTCTCTGAGATTCAGAGGTTAGCTCCACAAAGAAATACAAACTGCCAGATAAATGTTAACTGATTATGTACTTACTGTTGTTATATCAAACTTCTCCATTTACAGCGATCTTGACATACAACCCGGGCTTCACTGACATCTCCATTTACAGCGACCCATACAAGACCTCTTATATTTCCTACTCATAATCTTTTTGTCATGCAGACACTCCTGAATCTGATCCTCCCATGACTTCCTTGGCCTATCTTTCCTTTCACTTGGTCTAAAAACATTTTCCTAGTAAGCATTTCATCACTCATTCTTTCAACATGTTCAAACCACCTAACAATATTAGTCACTAGCTCCACCTTGCTAAAAAACATTTTGCTTCACATTACGCAACTGCCACACATTTTCATTTCTCACACGATCAGAACATGCCTTGCCACCCCACCCCCCGTAAGTAACGCAGTTCTCCAGCACACAAATGACTCCTGTATTTTTTTCCGTAGTATTCAGGTTACACTGCCATACATTAAAGTAGGGACAATAACACTCACATGCGCAGCTATGCGGGACTCTCTTAAGAACCCATTATTCCTGTCAAAACCTTCCAAACTGCTATGACTTTCAATGAAAAATCCACTCGCCTACTAATTTCACCATCCAGTTTGTTCTCTCTCCCAAACATGCTTCCTAAATACACAAACTCATTCACCCTGTCAATCACTTTGCCATTTAGACTTACATTACATTCAGAGCTACCAGTTCCTCTCTCAAAAACCATAACTTTGGGTTTTCCCTTATTTATACTCAGCGCGAATTTCATACAAACTTCGTACATCCGAGACGACATACTCTGCAAATCACTTTTGCTCTCTCCTAACAGGACAGTATCATCAGCATACAGCAATCTGCACACACGGATATGACCAAGACATAAATCAGTATTCTCTGTTTTGGCATCACGCAGGCACGCACGCATAAATATACTAAACAGCCATGGTGGCATTACACTACCTGGTCTGACTCCTGCACCAATTGAAACCATTTTGATAAAACACCATTCACTCATACACAAGATCTACTGCCAGCATACCTGTATTTTATACTATTAAATAGATTCCCAGCAACACCATATGTATTCAATGCCTTCCACAAAAGTGCCCGATTTATTCGATCATAAGCTTGTTCTAAATCTATGAAGGCAGCACAAGATTTCTTACCAACAGCCAGATACTTTTCAATCATCATGCGTAATGCAAAACTTTGGTTAGTGCAGCCTCTACCAGGCATAAAACCAACATCCCACAATTTCTCTGATGTAAGACCCTCGTACTTTTTCAATAATGACCTTACCAAACACTTTCCTTGGCACACTCAATAAGCTAACACCAAGATAGTTATTGCAGTCAGTGAGATCATCTTTTTCCTTATACAGAGAAGCAATGATAGCAACCTTCCAATCCCGAGAGATCATTCCTAACTCCCAGCATAAGTGGCAAATTTCAGTTAACCAGTCATCACCATATTTCAACATCGCAGCAGTTATGATGCCATCAACTCCCGGAGCCTTACCATTCTGAAGAGAGTTTAGAGCTTGTAACATACTATAGACGTGAAAACATGTGTCAAGACGACAAACCTGCAGCGAGACATTCTGTCTGCGTAGCTCATTTGGGAGAGAGACTTATTCCGGAGTGAGGGGACACGTGATCGATGGCCGTTGCGAATAAACTTGTGTTTTCAAAAGCTATACACACCTCTTCTCTTGAGATCCCTTCTGTGCTTCCATTCTTCAATCTGACATCATTTGCAGAAGTATTTACCCCATCTTTCACTTAACTAATTGGGCTCCCATATCATTTCCCCGATCTTATCCTTCACACAGCTTATAACTTTATTTCTCCTAGTTTTCCTGAGTCTCATGTGCTTCAAGAAAGTCTTTCAATCTTTCCAAAAAGCCAGTTCATGCCTTTCACCTTCTCCTTCCTATCTTTTGCCTTACTCTGAATCAAACGATTTCCTTGTTACTGCAAGCGATGATTCAAGTTCCGCAAATTTTTCCTTTTAATAATTTAACATTTCAGTCGTCTCTGACATAAATGGCCTTCTTAGCTTACATATGGCGAAAGTCTAATCCATTTATATTTTTGTTCGACAAGACAAACACAGAGATGCACTAGTTTCACACACGCACATGACGACGCCTTTCACAAAACAGGAGTGTCTCTTCCCGCTGTCACAAGAACACTGTCTTTCAACACATTGCTTTCCTTTTGGATGCACACACTGTTATCACATAAGTTACGCTCAGCTACCTCACTCTAAGAAAAGCAGTTCTTTCAGTTTGGGTTTTGCATGCTTTTCGTGGTCTCAGGGGTTCTAAAGCCTGTCTTTTTTATAATAGTAAATTTGTTAAATAAGCGTACATTATCTCTCTATTCTAAAAAAAAGTAACTGCCAATGCTGTCGCTGTTTTAGAAATTTCGCAACACTCTTGTTTTCCTAGCTCGCAACGCAAAACGTATTGAACACAAAAATATGAAATTTACATCGTGTTGTAGAGAATTGTTTGGAGAACACGCTGAAATAAACCGTTTCTCGATTCTAGTGAAACTTCAAGGGCTATTGTATTTCAAAGTTAAATTAAGCAAAAAAGCGCTATCACGTCGCGTTCCGGACACACTCACAGCAACAGAACCACGAAACTTTGTAGGCATGTAGTGCCATGACCAAATTTTTACACCTCGTCGACCTTTTTTATATTTCGATTTAGTTTACGAGAAATTAAATTTCTAAATTTCACAAAATTCTCTATTTCTCCATGGGATTCATTTAAAAAAACGGATATGCGGCAAACTATAAATCATAACGCATTACAATTTTTACAGCGTAAACTTACAATTATCGTACCATTTTTTTACAAAAAAAAATTATGAAAATTCATTTTCTGATGTTTAAGAATTTTTTAAAGACGCAAAGGAAAGAAACGAACGGTTTGTCTGTGTTCACGATAAATACAAAGGAACGTTCTGGTCTCGTGACCTGCTGCCATGTTGACGTTAAGAATTTGTTGTGCATATGTTTTGTTGGTAAAGCTATCTCATTTGCTTAAGGCGGACGTCAAGAAATTTTGCTTCCTATACTTCCAATGGAAACTCTTCTGTACACATTTTCTTCAAAATTAATGCATTCCCAAGGATGAAAATTTAAACATCGATTAAAATAGATTTAATTTAATAACTTGGAATACTTTATAATTCCTAAAACATAACCATCATTATGCAATCCAACATTATTTTGTCTACTGACGTCATCAAAGTACAGATCGCGCCATCATATTTGTGGACAATTAATGCGTTCTCATGCATGAAAATTTTAACATCGATTAAAATAGATTTAATTTAATAACTTGGAATACTTTATATTTTCTTAAACATAACCATAATTATGCAATCCAACATTTGTTTGTCTACTGACGTCATCAAAGTGCAGGTCGCGCCATCTTTTTTCTGGTTCCAACACCACCAAAGGAAAAGTTATTGATTTTTTATATAATGATGTTTATGTTTTAGAAAATATTAAGTATTCCAAGTTATAATATGAAGTTATTTTGATCGATGCTCAAATTTTCATCCTTGGGAACACCATAATTGTAAAGAAAATGTGTACAAAAGTTTTTCCATTGGAAGTATAGGAAACAAGATTACTTCACGTCCACCTTAACGATTTAGCATAACGGTTTACGGTTTACAGAAATGCTTTTTGGACCGCTTCTGTTTTCCTTAATGGTAAATTTAGTAAGTGCTATAAGTTCAAACCACAAAAGTCCGACCTTTCAAAAATTAACGACAGTAAAAAAACTCTGAAATTTCGGAATAACAAGCCTTATTTGCTTAGACATGCAATAAAAATTGAAATTTATATGAATTTTCCAGTTTTTATTTCATGTGATGTACTTGCAAATCGGGCTGCAGGGCCCGAGTGCTACTCTGGAAACGAGCGTAGTGAGCCTAGAGTAATATCAATTAAACTAGTATAATATTGTTTTGCTTGAAATATGTATTTTTACGAGTAATTTGCAAGTTTTATTCATTTATGTTCAAGCGTCAGAAATGGCTAAAATATGTAGATAATCAGGTTTGTAGTTATAATGTACCACAATTCAAATAGTAATTTCCTTTACGATTTAATTTCCTTTTTTTTTCGAGGTTTAATGAGATAATATGAGACAAAGTATTTGAAAAACAACTATGTATAAGTAGTTGTTAGTCTGTAATTTGGAGCCACCGGCTCTCGCTCATCTCGAATCGAACCAATGTTTGGCGGTATAAGCGCTTCAGACAACTTGGCAAACAGGGCGGTAGACTGGACTTGAGTAAAATAAAATACTAGGAATTAGCAGTTGTTCATATCAATAGCAGTACGAAAATAATACGCCGCCCCGGTGGCGCAGTGGTAAGCAATGGCTTCTGACCATTCGTCTGGAAAGGGGTCCTGGTTCGAATCCCGGTGAGGCATGGATGTTGTGTTTGTCTTAAGGCACTGGTTCTCTCCCTTCTCTGGAACCAATGACCCAAAATTAAGGACGGGCGACTGCTTATAGCCCAATGAGTTGCTCACGGTGTTCGTTAAGCCTCCAATAAAAAAAATGCAGAAAGAAAACCCCAAGTGCTGTTTTAATGTTTCTTTTTATCTTATTTTATTTAATTTTTATTTAGTAATTTATTTTTGCGCAGTCGGTTATCTGAAAGCTGCAATTTGCAAAAGTAGCCGCCAATAGCTGATTGTATTTCTTTAAAGTGAGTCTAAACATATTTGACATCCGTTGTTAGATTTGTGATGGTTTATAACGGCATTCTAGGAAGAAAACTATGTCCATTGGTGAGCGAGAGCTCGCCGCTTATATTTTTCTCAACGTACATCATTAAAATGATGTGCTGTTCTGTGTACATATCGATTTTGGTGTAAGAATATTATTTTGCGTATTTGAATGAAGGTGGCTTAAAATATGCAGTAAATTAATGATTTCAAAGTACACATGCCAGCCACTGAATTAGAAACTTATATTCAGTAGCGGGTTGGACTTCCTTTAACTGAAATGACAGCACGTATACTTCTCTGACATGTAGATACCGCAAGGTGTTGCAATGCATCTACATCTACAGCATACTGACGTTCCTTAACATATTCTGATCTGACGGAAGGGCTCTTCGCTCCCATATTTGTTTTAGTAATAGTACAGGCGGGATAGGTTTTAGCTGGATTTAATTTAAACAAAAACTATTTTTGGTTTATATTCATCCCATTACCCTGTAGATTAACATACTAAAAATCTACATTCATACCTTTGCGCCAACGGCCGCCATATTGAAAAATGGAGGCCAAAAAACCGTTTTTTCCAAATATCTTATAAACCAGTGATCGTATCAGAGAAAGTTTCAAATGAAAGATATTCCTTATGAAGTTCTATAAAAATAAGGTTATTATCAACATTTGCTTAGAATCATGAAACGTTTCGTGAAATCACGTGGTGACGTCACGGTATAGGTAGTTTCGCAAAATCACGTACTGACATCGTTCTAGTGGCGTAGCATGCTGTAAAAAAACGGCTTAATGAGAGCACAGCAGTGAAAACATATATTTGGGCCACGGGTGGCCTAGTGGGCAACGTTCGTGACTGCCGCGGAAAGGACCTCAGGTTCGTTCCTAGGCAGGTACTAACGCTCAATCCACTAAATATTCGCCTTGCGTCGGATGGGCACGTTAAGCCGTCGGACCACGGGTACTGGCCCCCGGTAATAAATAAGGGCGTCTTCCTCCCCTTTTCTACTTCGCTTCCGTGTAACTTTCCTATCGGGCACTCTAGCCCAAATCTCCTAGCTTCCTATTTCTAAGGGTTATTTAAGACCTGGGGTCAGACATTCCCTTCCTAAAATCCTCTACATAGGATCTCATCTGATCTGAAAGCATATATTTATCGTCTATCATAGTGAAAACATATATTTATCATCTAGCATCGTCTATCATATCGCCGTATCGTGAAATATCCTTCATGGAACCTTGCATATATACTTTTAGATAAATGTTTTTCAAATCTCTCATTTGCTGCAGATATACCCGTGCACATTTTGCATAGTTATTGCGTCCAGAGCCTGAAAAAAAGGGCAACACATTTTTAATCGCAGTAAGATTCATTTCGAGATTCCCTGTTCTTTCTGCTCAAATGAATGTTTTTGCAATATCCATGATTTTCAAGTACATTAGCCATAATTTCGCAGTCCGACTTTGACTACTAAGTTCATTCTTCTTCTTGTTCAGGTTTCCATTAAGATTTTTCAGGAGAGGCGAGCTCATTGCAACATCAAGTGTTCAGGTCATAATCCAAAACATCAGCAATGATCAGTGCTTGAAGTTCAACAGATACTATCATTTGGCCTCATAGATCCCTTGAGTATGCTGTTCCTGACAATAGGTGTGGTATTATGTTCTCTGCATACACAAGCTGTAACACCTCTTCCAGGCCATACCATTACTGGGCCTAAGAAAGACATTATAGTGTGGAAGACTCCTAAACGAATGATAATGTGAGCAAACTCGTGAGGAACAGAATTAACAACTTCCAGAGCTTTGAAGTATGTAAAGGCACTGATTAAAGGATATAATAGGACCATCTATTTTTAGTCTTTTTGCTTCGGCACATACAAAATGCAAAGTAGTACACTGCCGGACAATTGCTAAGGACGAATAACAATCGCAACGATAGAAACCATAAAATGGAAGGCAAGAAAATGTGAAAATTAGCATAAGTGCGGGATACAGTAAGACGTGTTGTGCGTATGCAAATTTTGGATTGCCGAACTGGTTCGTGACGTCATAGCGCTGATAAGAGATATAAAGGATTTGAGGCGTATTGACCGTTGTTGTTCAAACGCAAAGTTGAAAAGGAAAGAATCAATTGACGAACTTGCAATTTTCAGTATGTCTTCCCGACATCACCTAGATGATATTACGCGTGGCCGTATTATTGGCAAGATTGAAGAAGGGCGAAAAATAACAGATGTTGCCAGGGAGTTCGACGTCAGCCACAGTGTTGTTTCAAGGCTTTGGAAATCATTTCAAACAAATGGAGAGTGTAGCAAACGTCACGGGGGAGGTCGTGTTCGCAGTACGACACCTGCAGAAGATCGGTACATGGTGCAATCAACAAAAAGACACCGGCGCAGCAGAGCTAGTGAGGTAGCAAATGAGTTTATGGCTCCTACTGGCAAGCGGATCTCCCGAAAAACTGTCGCCAGACGTTTGGATGAAGGAGGACTATACGCCCGCCGTCCTGTTGTGTGCATCCCATTGTCCAGACGTCACCGTACCGCCCGTTTGCAATGGTGCCATCAACATCGCAATTGGACTGATAACGACTGGTCTACTGTCCTGTTCTCAGATGAGAGTAGATACAGTCTATCGTCTGATTGTTGACGACAACTGATCTCGCATGATAGTGGTACTGCATATTGTCCAGCAAACATACAGGAAAGGGACCTATATCCGACATGTAGTGTCATGGTATGGGCTGTCATCATGATCAATGGCCGTACGTCCCTCTATGTGCTTCCAACTGAGACTTTGACAGGCCAACGATACAGTAATGATGTTCAGCTACCTTATGTTCGCATGTTGCGTGGTGCTGTCGGTGATAGATTCATTTTCATGGACGACAACGCAACATGTCATCGAACAGTCGCTGTCCAGGAGTGTCTTGAGAGAGAGGATATTCAACGCCTCGTATGGCCAGCACGTTCTCCATATCTGAATCCCATTGAAAATGTGTGGGATGCTATGGCGAGGAGTCTTGCTGGTCGCCAATGCCCTCCAATAAACAAGGACACCCTCATCCGTGCACTGACAGAGAAATGGGATAAATTACCCTAACAGCTGCTTGATAATGTTGTGCAAAGCATGACACGACGTTTGGAATCTTGCATCGCCATATATGGTGGCCATATCCCGTATTGACATCTTACGCCGGAACGCCTGCGGACGGTAATTGCATTTTTCCACGTTTACGTATTCTGTACAAAATGGCCTGTTTGTCCCTTGAACAAGTTCCAAAGCCTTCTGGATTTCGGAGCACAATAAATTGTCTTTCTTGTAATGTCCTGGCATTCTGATATTATTTTATTTCACTTGGCATCCAACCACACTTACTTTTTTATGCGCTATATAGCCGTTTATGATCCGTCCTTAGCAATTGTCCAGCAGTGTATAAATACAGCTGTAGTTTATGGGATCCAAGTCAATCATAGGAAGAAATTTAACTGATGCTGGTCCTGTGTGATCTTCAACTACAACACTTTGCAGGCAATCAGACAATCCAGGACGAGGGTTTCTCAATAATCTGCTTGTATTCCACAGAAGATCGATTAGGTTGTCACTGAAAGTACTAGTCACAACCTTTTTAAAACAAATGTTTCTCAAACCTTTATTTTCAGACTAATGGAATGGTATCTGTGTTCTAGCAACGATATGAGCAGCTTTAATCCATGATTGTAAACGCTGAACTTTTATTTTTTCTGTGGGCAGATTTTGTTTTCGTTTTGTTGAACACATTATTATCCCCATTCCATGAAACCATCTACAGTAGCAAAGTTGTGATCAACATTATCTGCTACCCACTGACAAAAACTTCCAGGTTCAACAAAAACCGTCACATTCTCTCTCATTACAGAAGACTTCACATAACGTTGAACTACCTCATATCAAACACTGAAACCAAACTTATGGAGTTCATCAACGAGTGTTCGAGAACCAAAATCACTATGTAATTAGAGAATTTTATAAGGAATATTTTTCATTCGAAACTTTATTTGATACGATCACTCGTTCATGAGATATTTGGAAAAAACTGTTTTGCGGCAGCCATTTTCCGTTACGGCGGCCATTGGCGCAAAGGTATGAATGTAGATTTTTGGTATGTTAATCTACAGGGTACGGGGATGAATATAAACAAAAAATAATTTCTGTTTAAATTAACTCCAGCAAAAGGCAATTTTTATCCTATCCCGCGTGTACTATAATGTGACCCATACATTATATAAAGGGTTCCGATCCGGGCATTGTGGTGGCCAGGAAGATAGTGGAAACCACTGCAGAACATATCTTGCTCGATGTAGCATTTTTCATTTAGAATCCTATCATATGAAATTAAATTTTAAGTTTCTCCTTGTGAATCTGAAATCATTATTTTAGATTGTCAAACCAATTTCTTTTCTTCATTTAAGTTTAAAAATTGAGAGTTACAACACAGTAGGTAACAGGGTGTTATTATTATATACAATTGGGAAACGAATTTCCCGGGAGAAATAATTCTTCATAAATACATGTTATGCATTGTAATGTTATTATCGGCATACTTTCACTGTATTCCATGTAACCACTTCCTTCAGAAAATTTGAAAATTTTTATCGTCCTGTAGCGGGAATCGAACCCACACCTCCCGATTTCATGTCGAGAATGCTAGTCATTACACTACCCAGGACTAGCAAATGCCAAGAAACTGAACGTAGATATCTGGGAACATTCAGATTTGCGGTAGTCGAAGTTATTCCTGCCCCATCATGTTATTCCTGCCCCATCAAGTTATTCCTGCCCCATCAATTTATTCCTGCCCCATCAATTTATTCCTGCCCCATCAAGTTATCCCTGCCCCATCATGTTATTCCTGCTCCATCAAGTTATTCCTCCCCATCAAGTTATTCCTGCCCCATCAAGTTATTCCTGCCCCATCATGTTATTCCTGCCCTATCATGTTATTCCTGCCCCATCAAGTTATTCCTGCCCCATCATGTTATTCCTGCCCCATCAAGTTATTCCTGCCCCATCAAGTTATTTCTGCCCCATCATGTTATTCCTGCCCCATCAAGTTATTCCTGCCCCATCATGTTATTCCTCCCCCATCATGTTATCCCTGCCCCATCAAGTTATTCCTGCCCCATCAATTTATTCCTGCCCCATCAAGTTATCCCTGCCCCATCATGTTATTCCTGCCCCATCAAGTTATTCCTCCCCATCAAGTTATTCCTGCCCCCATCATGTTATTCCTGCCCCCATCATGTTATTCCTGCCCCATCATGTTATTCCTGCCCCATAATGTTATTCCTGCCCCATGAAGTTATTCCTGCCCCATGAAGTTATTCCTGCCCCATCACGTTATTTCTGCCCCATCATGTTATTCCTGCCCATCATGTTATTCCTCCCCCATCATGTTATTCCTGCCCCATCAAGTTATTCCTGCCCCATCAAGTTATTCCTGCTCCATCATGTTATTCCTGCCCCATCATATATTCTCACGACCTTCTTCTCACATCCAAGAACGGATGTAGGTCACAAATTCCAGCGATGAAATGACACTGGCGTGCAAAAATTAAGGACGAGACGGTTTTTCGAATGTAACGTCGTTCAGAAGTGCTCCACATCCACTCAAATCATACCATAAGATCCCCAAGATGTAAGAATATGGGACAAGTGAGTGAAACCACCAAACAAGTAAACCAAAGGATATTAAGATACTTTTTTAAAAACGTAGCTTCAAGCACAACTGGACAGAAGACAGAAACGTTCATGTGACAGCCGGCTGCCAAGAAAAATCCAATCTTTAGTAGGGGATATGATCACACCTCACTGCTTTGCAGGATTTACTACGTCTGTCCATGCTGAGGACGAGGTTGTCAAGGAGCTGTTGAGGCATCGCGGTCCATTCCTCTTGTAGCGCCAATAGCAACTGCGGAATCGTTGCTGGCGGCTGGTGATGTGCTGCCAAGCGTCTCGCGAGAAGGTCCCACACGTGTTCGATTGGATTTAGGTCCGGGGACCATGCGTTGAATATCTTCACTCTCCCACAGCTATGCGACAGCCACTGTACGATGATGTGTAGCGTTGTCGTCCATGAAGAGGAACTCAGGACCCACAGCATCTCTAAAAAGACGTACGTAAGGCAGGGGAACCTCGGTAAAATAGCGGACACCAGTAACTGAAACTCCTTGGAAGATGTGGAGGTCAATACGGCTACCATGCATGATACCGCCCCAAACAATAACTCCGTCATCTCCAAACCGGTCCCTTTTGATGATGTTGGAGTTGTGATTGCGTGTTCCCTGCTCTCTCTAGATGTGTATACGTCTAGAATTGTTCGTCAGACTAAATAAGCTCACAGCCGTAAAAAGAACTCGACCCCATTGCTGATGTGTCCAGTTCTTTTGTTCCTGGCACCACACAAACCGCAGTCTCCGATGAGCAGGCGTTAATGGCATACACCGTACTGGTCGTAGTGCAAATAGACCACCTTTGTGCAGTCTCCTGGCCACGGTAAAACGCGATAACGGACGTCCAGTTGTCTGTTGCATGTGCCTTGCGATTTCTCCCGCAGTCTGCCGTCTGTCTCTTTTCGCCTGTAGGACAATATACCGGTCGTCCGCCGCCGTGGTTGCTCGTGGACGACCACTACTGAACTCTCGGACAGCTGTTCCTGTCGTTTGAAATGCTCTGCAAGCTCGTGAAACGATGCTGTGAGCGATCCCGAACTCCTCGGCCACACTAGTCACACTTCGACCTTCTTCCAACTTTCCAATAACGCGACCTCGGGTAAAGTCATCCAGATGTCGTCTACTGGATTGTCTGTTGGCCATATCACACGGTGGCAGCAACTCGACGTTTTTCAAACCGATGTACACCGTGCAATAGCTTTCACGGAATTACACAGCGTACACCGCCCGTGTGCTTTATACCATTCTGACCCCCCACGTCATGCTGCATATATGCGCATACCCTATCGTACCGGACCCTAGTCTATTTCCTGAATGGTCTTTCGGTCCGTTCTGCCTGATCGTTCCGCCGTTAGGCTAATTTCTCCTCTTCGTCCTTAATTTTTGCACCCAGTGTACGTCATATACAATTGGGAAATGAATTTCCCCTAAGAAATAATTATTCATAGATACATGGTATAATATATGGTTATTTCACGCGTATGCTGAAGAAATATAGTTTGGGAACCTTCGATTTTCCCTAAACAACAAAATTCTCAGAATATAACTGAAATTTTTACACAGAATTGAACCAGGTATTGTTTTATTTATATTTGCAGAAAAAATAAAAAAACAAAGAAAGAGAGAAAATAATAGAAAAATGCTATTTGCGCTTCTGCGCATGAACTAGCATAATGTTTTGACATTTGCCATTGAGGAAATCTAAGTTCACAAACTAAAAGAAAATATCTCATTATTAAAAGATTACACTACATATATTTGTTCCCGTCATTATTGACTGAATTTCCCCTTGTATATAAATAAACAATTTATAATAAAGAAACGAAACATTTGATACCGTTCTAAATGTAAACAGTTTATGTAAGATCCATATCATCAGTAACTCCGCCGGGTGTAATGAGCACTTCTTTTTAAACACTATTTCTTCAACGCAGATCTTTAGCAAAAGAAAAATAAGTTAGTAAAATCATGAAATGCTGTGATTATGATACACTTTCCAACATAATAGAAATCATTACTCAAATTTTGACTCAAGTTATGAGAATAATGGCTGTGGAATAAATCTCGCTCCTGTGCCCTTGCCTTTGACCCTAATTCGATGATATTCAACAGAATCTGTTCAGTTTACCTCCGGAGCAGCATACCAAAGTTTTGTCGCAATAGAAACATTTTTAGTAAAGGCATGAGGATAACGGCTGTGGAATAAATCTCACTCCTGTGTCCTGATCTTTGACCAAATTTCGACGATGTTCAACAGAATTCGTTCAGTATACTTCCGGAACAACATGGTAAAGGTTTGTCCCAATCGAAGCGTTTTTACGTAAGTTATGACACATAAGGACAATGGAATGAATCCTGCTCCTATGTCGTGACCTTTGACCCCATTTCGCCCATTTTGAGTAGGGTTCGCCTCCAGGTGATCCTCTATCACTTACTAAAATTTCATTGAAATCGATCCATTTTTACGCACGTTATGATGCATAATGGCAATGGAATGAATCCCGCTCTTATGTCCTGACCTTTGACCTCATTTCTCCCATTTTCAACAGGGTTCGCCCTGAGATCATTCTCAACCACATATTAATATTTCATCGATATCGAACCATTTTTACTCGAGTTATCGTACGGACGGACAGACGGACGGACAAAGCTAGAGGATATACGCTTCATCAACCTACGATTGGAAAACGTAAAAAACAATGCCGTCTTATACACGTATATACCATGACAGTCGTGTTACACGTGAAGTATCTCTAAAGAAGTTCAACGTCAATTTCTGCAGACTCGTAGTGTTTTTTCCGGTCCATTAACTGTTTCCAAGGGAAGGGGATAGTAAGTACACGGAGAGTCATCATTGCAGCGTAAATGACATTTTTTATAAATCAGTAAACTTACTGTTAAAAGAATAGTAGAACGAAGTCTAGGGGTATTCAGCATAATTGCTGTCTCCCAAGTAGGAGTATGCGTATCCGCTAAATAGGACCTGGAGGGAGCTGTAGAAGTTGAAGAGGCTTTAATGTTATATTTGTGTTCCGAACTCTACATTTCAAGAAACGAGAGGTCAAACCCACACACACCATATGCTCTTCCTCCAGCAAAGCCTTCTGTGTTATGGCATAAATGCCATGTCGATTGTAAAGTTCAACCTTGTCTGTAACTTTTATACGCTTTCCAACCGTAGGTTAAAGAAGCGTATATGCTCCAGCTTTATCCGTCCGTCCGTCCGTCTGTCTGTCTGTCGGCACGATAACTCGCGTAAAAATGGTTCGATTTTGATGAAAGTTTAGTATGTGGTAGGGGACCACCTGGGGATGAACTCTATTGAAAATGGACGAAATGGGGTCAAAGGTCACAGCATAGGAGCGAGATCCATTCCATTGCCCTTACGCATCCTAACCAGCGAAAATATTGTTCGATGTCGATCAAATTTTAGCATATTGTAGGGGACCACCTGGGAATGACCCCTATTGAAAATGAGTGAGTGGGGTCATAGTTCAGGGCATAGGAGCGGGATCCATTCTTTTGCCCTTATGCGTCAAAACTTGCATAAGTATGGTTCGATGTCGATGAAATTTTAGTATATTGCAAAGGACCACCTGGGAATGAACCCTATTGAAAATGGGTGAAGTGGGGTCAAAGGTCAAGACATAGGAGCGGAATGCATTCCATTGCCTTTATGCGTCATAACGTGCGTAAAAATGGTTCGATTTCGATGAAATTTTATTATGTGGTAGGGGACCAGCTGGGGACGATCGTATGACGTCACAATCTTGCGCTTGATATGTTGGCGCGCGGTCACACCATCTGTCTCATTACGTCACGCGTTGTGTGTGGATCCTATTAAATTTTTATTACGTCACACTCTTGAGACCAGATGGTCGCGATTCCCATCTGCCTCATTACGTCACGCTTTGTGTGCGTATGTTCGTCCGCACGATAACGCGTAAAAATCGTTCGATTTCGATGAACTTTTAGCATGTGGAAGGGGATCACCAGGGAAGGAACCCCATTTAACGTGAAACGAAATAGGGTCAGAGGTTAGCACGTAGGAGCGGGATCCATTCCACTTCTCTTATGCGTCATAACTAACGTAAAAAAGGTTCGAATTTGATTAAATTTTAGTATATGGTAGGGGACTACCTGGGGAAAAACCCTATTGAAAATGGGCGAAATGGGGTCAAAGGTCAGGACATAGGAGCGAGATCACTTCCATCGCCATTATGCGTCATAATTTACGTTAAAATTCTTCGATCTGGATGAAATGTTAGCATGTTGTAGGGACCTGCCTATTAAACGGGTGAAATGGGGTCAACGAATCCTATTGAAAATGGGCGAAATGGGGTCAAAGGTTGAGACGCAGGAGCGGAATCTGTTCTATAGCCCTTATGCGTCATAACTTACGTAAAAAAGTTCCATTCCAACAAAACTTTATCATTTTATTTCGGAGGTATGCTGAACCGGTTCTGTAGAATATCATCGACATGGGATCAAAGTTCAGGGCAAAAGACCGAGATTTATTCCACAGCCATTATCCTTATAACTTCAGTAATAACTTGAGTAATGATTTCAGGTATGTTGGAAAGCGTATCATAATCAATGCATTGCATGATTTTACTAACTTGTTATGATTTACGCTTTCCAACCGTAGGTTGAAGAAGCGTACTGTATATGCTCCAGTTTGTCTGTCTGTCTGTCCGCAAGATAACTTGCGTAAAAATGGGTCGATTTCGATGAACTTTTAGTATGTTGTAGGGGACCATCTGGGGACGAGCCCTATTGAAAATGGGCGAAATGGAATCAAAGGTCAGGACATAGGAGCTTGGATCCATTCCATTGCCCTTATGCGTCATAACTTACGTAAAAATGCTTCGATTGCAACAAAACGTTAGTATGTTGTTCCGGAGTTATACTGAACCGGTTCTGTTGAATATAATCGAAATGGAGTCAAAGGTCAGGACACAGGAGTGATATTTATTCCACAGCCATTATCTTCATAACTTGACTAAAAATGCTTCTATTGCGACAAAACTTTAGTATGTTTTTACAGAGGCATACGGAACCGGTTCTCTTGAATATCATAGAAGTGGGGTCAAAGGTCAGGGCACAGGAGAGAAATTTATTCCATAGTCATTATCCTCATAAATTGACTAAAAATGCTTCGATTGCGAAAGAAATTTTTCATGCTGTTCCGGAGGTACACTGAACCGGTTGTTTTGAATATCATCGAAATTGGGTCAAAGCTCAGGGCGCAGGAGCGAGATTTATTCCACAGCCATTATTTTCATCACTTGAGTAATGATTTCTGGTATGTTGGAAAGCGTATCATAATCAACGCATTGCATGAATTTACTAACTTGTTACTGAGATGTTATTAGTCTTGAATCCGATGTTGTATTTTCTACAAATACCTTTTAAGGGGTTAGTGTCTTGAGGTATAAAAGGAACGGATCCGACATATTTGATGGGTTGATAATCTCTAGTTAAGGAAGAAACAGAGTTTTAAAAAATTCGTCGAGGTAGTTTATCCACACTAAAGACTCGGTATCCATGATCACTGTCCAACTTCTTAATATTTGTCAACCCCAAGTTGCGCAGGGCAATGTCCAATGAATGCGATATTGCTCTTCGCAGAAAAAATATGTAAGGATGAGAACTTTTGACAAAGCGGATGAAAATATCAAAGTTGTATTAGAACCTGGTTTTCTGTAGCTACGTAGCATAAATACAACAAGGGATTAATTGGTGTCAAAGGAATCATAACCTCTTCTAAATGTTGAAGTAAAATCTCCGCAAGAATGGGAGACAACGGTGACCCCATTAGCGCTCCCTCTATTTGGCGAAGGTAGGTACAGTTGAAACGGAAATAAGTCTGATTTTCGCGACCAAACGAAGGGCAGAAATAATGGCTTGGATGTTATCGTGGGAATAAGTTCCCAAAGTACAAAGTTTGGAAGAAGTAAGATCATAAACAACTGGAAAAAGAATATTGGGAAATAAGGAAATCACGTCGAGGGAGGCAATGAAAAATGGGGTATTGAGAGGGTGTAAAGATTTAATACGAAATAAAGCCACTGCTGAACTGAAAATGGATTAAGGTGAATTAGAGATTAGAGGCGCGAACAGTTTTGCTAAAGAGCTCTCTAACGGACGGGTTGGGCTGCAATACGCAGACACGATAGGGCGGATAGGGTTATCAGCTTTATGAGACTTCAGCTTACCAAAACGCTCTGGTACACGTGCTTACCCCGCAGGACGCACACGACATAAAAGCAGATAGCAGCAAGGACGAGCGTCTGCGTAGCTCAGTTGGTAGCGGAACTTGTTCCGGAATAAGTGGACTCGGGTTCGATCCCCGGCGTGGTCCGAAAATGACGGAGAAATTTACTTCCCTCTTTGGAGATACTTCACTTGTGACACGACAGTATATAAAACTAACACCTTGCCGCTTGTGTTTGTGCATTCTATTACATCTGAGGATGAGTCTATAGATGTTGTTTTAATATTTTGGCCCTCAAACTCATCCTCAGATGTAATAGAATGCACAAACACAAACGTCAACTCCCTCCGCCCACATATTGCACTAAAATGTGACGAATTGTCTCCTTATTAACACCGAGCTCACATTCCAGCATCCTAAAGGTCACACAGCTGCCACTTTTATCCTCGCGAACTTTCTCAATGAGTTCAGACAAGCGCACTGAAAGCGGGCTTCCCAGATCTTACGTCATTTTCCAAATCATTCCGCCCATCCTTGAATCGTGCATACCATCGTAATATTTGTGCACAAGATTGGCAATTACACTAATATGCATCTCACAACAACTCCACTGGCTGAGATGCAGTTTTACTGATTTTCAAACAGAACAGGATATTTTCTACCGAGTAACCGAGATTTGACGATGTTCTTCCCCCGAATGATATCTTGCACATCGTAAATAATCATCTCATCTGCGCAATCTCCCGCAAATGCTGCTGCCACCACATAGCTGATTAATGGCTCATCAAAGAATCATGCCTTTCGGACACTTGTGTTTTGAATGGATTTAATAAACAAACTTTTTTGAAAGAAATACGGGATTACGCCATGTAATACAAATTTTTAAGATGACAATCCGATTTTTGGCGTAAATGTGACAAGGATGGTAAGTCAGATAATATCCGAAAACTTGAAAATTTCCATCGTCCTGGAACCCGCGACTCCCAGAAAACGCCCGGGTATGCTAACCACTCCACCACCCAGAACGACCAAGTTTCAAGTTTCCGATCAATTTGAATAAACCAAATCTTAAAAATATAATACAAATCTTAAAAATTTGTATTATATGGCATAATTCCGTATTTCTCTCATGATTTATCTGCTTCTCCGGGGAAACACGGGATAAGATTCTTAACCTCCAGATTCGCTAAACATGAATGCCGGTTGCTTCGACTAGCGAATTCTGTGATGGTTATATTCAAATTGATCGGAAACTTGCAACTTGGCCGTTCTGGGTGATGTAGTGGTTAGCATACCCGGGCGTTTTCTGGGAGACGCGGGTTCGAATCCCGCTCCAGGACGATGGAAATTTTCAAGTTTTCGGATATTAGCTGACTTACCATCATTTACACATTTACGCCAAAAATCCGGTTGTCATCTTAAAAATTTGTAACAAACTTTCTCATTACTTAATTGTCACACTGTGCGTTTCGTTGCATAGTAAAGGTTTTTTTTTTGTTGAAATGCACACGTCCAATGATTTTCTGAAGTAAGAACATTTTATTGACCCGCAGATTATCACTGTTCGTCTGTGGTAAGCATTTCATATGAAGGTGCAAATAATCGTTGTTGTCGTAAGTGAAACGATTAAAGTTAAGCCAAATTACCGATATGGTCTTTAATCTAATCAATATACGAAACGATGCATATCTTTGATGCGGTCTTTTTTGAGAAAATGAATGTCATGATTCAAACCAATCATGGTGTGAATTTAAGTTACAACGCCAATTATCTACGACATTTAAAGTAAATTCGAGTGATAGATGTCGTTCTAAATGTAACAATAACGACATTTTCTATCACTGATTCCTTTTAACTTTGTTGTTATAAACACAGATAAGACACCTGCAAGGCTGGAACCATTTTCATTAGCCATTAAATCCCTATCTGCTTCAGAAAGGTAGGTTACGAGTTTGCTTCAAAGTTACCGTATAAGGTAAAGTATAAATTTATGTGTAAGCATGATGCTTGAAAAATTACGTTGTTCCACTACATAAACTTTAGCGCGTGGTTTACTGAATCTCATATAAATCGTTATTCGTTAAGAACAGCTAGTAAATTAAACTTCTTTTTTTGTTTCGTTGCTGGAACCGTCAGTCAATCCCTAATGCCCGTCCGAGGAAGTTCATATGCATGCCGTTCTGCATCTTTAGAGCACGCTTCCTTAAACAGGATTTTCGCCTCAGTTTCCACAAAGCAACAAGCTCTTGCTCACTCTCCCTCTGAAGCGCACTTCACTCCCCTTTCTTTATTTTCTTCACTTTCTCTCATTCCCCATTTAATGGTTCTTTTTCACGCCACTGGATTTCATTAGAACTCTGCAAATTCAGTAACGCACAAGCACATGGCCTTCCCCTCAAGATTCATTATGCAATCCTTCGAAATGAAATACCTTTCTTTTTTCGCCTTTCGCTTAACAATTGTCACATTAAAACATATTTATTGTTGACTAGCATTTTAAACGTAAGTTCTCGTTACCATAAGTGCACAGCGAGATCTGGAATTGTTTTATTTAGAGTAAATATTAGGTTGTTGATCCTTTAGAACCTACTACTGCTTCCAAAAACAATTTTACTAATCTTTTTTTCAAAAATACATGTCCAACAAATAAATAAAATATTTTCTTTGGCCCAGAACAACACGGAATATTGAAATGAAACAAAAGATCAGTAGATCTCCGAATTTCGGATCTACCAAAAATTTCGTGTTAGAGAAAATGAAATCATCCAACAAATTCATTAAAATATACTCTAATTACGATATGATGGCCGAACAAAATATTTGAAGTTCCGAAACAAATTGAGGAACAGTTTGCAAGCTTAAAAGAAAATCAGATATTTTCAGAAATTTATTAAAAAGCTCTGAATATGAGTTCTGATCAGCAATGCTCGTCTGTCATTTTCCAGTCAGACTCCTTGTCCTGTATTTGTCTCCGAATGGCATCAACTTCTGAATATTACGTGCCAGGTGGGAAAAAATGGTGACAGCTCTGAAAAGGGCCGTTGTTTTTCGTTTCACGTAAATCTTAAAAAAATAAACGGAATATTTTTTCTGCATCCATTATGTATCCCTTGCGTTTTTTGATTCTCACAGAAATTAAGGCAATCTAGTATAACATAGTAAAGTACTAAGGATGAACTTAAAAATTTTTCCTTGTGCTTGGATGTTTCTCCATTAGAGACCTGATATAAATATTCAACGACACATTTAGAGGATTTTTTTTTATTCTTGTGTTTTTTTTTCGGAGATAAGCATAATAAAATAAAACAAAACTAAACCACTTGAGGACTAAGATGGTAGATCCTTTCTCCCCAGCATAATTAAGCAAACTCAGACTATCTAGCAGTAAAATACATTTCAAATTAATTTTACAGCATATAATTGAGATTGGAGAATTGGACTTTACGTTAACTTCATTAAAAGCTTAGTCACGTTGATACCGGAATTACTTCAACTCGTCCTTTCGTTGTAGCTAAAAAAATAAACATCCTAGATTTTCGCTGAACTGTCTTTCAATATAACAGCCAGATATCAATTGCAACAGAGTTCTAACTTGCAAAACACCAACTTTAACTTTATTAGTTATCAAACACGCCACTAATTAATCAACAAGAAGTCTTTTGTAATTCATTACGCTGCATAGAATTCAGTCAAAGATGTCTCAAAGTAGACGCTTATCATTCTTGGAATTCAATATGCTCGCTCTAGACAATCAGCTCATTTCAACATTGCACACTGCTCGTGTAAACATTGCACACTGAGCTCTAATCTCAGAACACATTATTTACGTTGATTGCCCTTTGACCTCGCTGTCACGATGCTAATAACTCGTCGGAAGGAACGTTGTGTAGTTAAGTTAGAAAATATTTAACCAGGAGAAAAAAATTACATAACACAAAACGAAGGTTAATTAGAAGTATACTTCCACCCTGTCTTTTGAAATGAAAATACCTCACGATATATTTCTTTCTCTCTGGTGAGTGCGTTGACGATCACCATGTACATCTGGGTCTTCAAAGAGTCGTTTCCCCCTAGTTGGAGGCAACTGGTTCTAGAGAAAAGAGGAAACCAGTATGATAAAACATACATAACACTACATAACTCATTCGTTCATTCGTCATGATCAACTGGAACTCAACTTAGACGAAGATCTTGTCATATATATTTGACTTTGGATTTTTTTTATTTTTTTGGATTCTTGTTGTTGTAGTTTCAGCTTTGTAAGTTGTTGTTTCTGAGAATTATTCACTGCTGCTTTTGTGCGTTTGGTTTTCAGAATGTAAGTTTCTGTAAAAAAATATTTTTAATTTTTATTATTTTTTTTGTTATTTGCTGAAGTTTAGTTTAAATTGCATCATCATCATCGTCAACCATTATCAATCCACTGCTGGGCGAAGATCTCTCCAAGCCTCTTCCACAACGGTCTGTCTTGTGCCAGTCTCCTCCATGCTACTCCCGCATACTTTCGAATTTAATCCCCCCATCTCCCATGTGATCTTATTTTGGGTCTATTCCTGTCCCTTGGAATCCAATCTAAAATTTCGACTTTCCATCGATGGTCTGCTCTTATGGCAGTTATAACGAAGTAAATTTCTCCGTCATTTTTGGTCTACGCCGGGATTCGAACTCGAGTCCGCTTATTCCGGAACAAGTCGCTCTACCAACTGAGCTACGCAGACGATTATTCTGATTCCTATCTGCCTTTATGTCGTGTGCGTCCTGCTGGCAGGTACGTCACATCTCACACCCCCTCCCCCGAAAGAGGGCAGGGGGCATGGCCCACGGGTCAGCCGTGACCATGAATCGTTGCTGGCAGCCATCCACTGTAGAACGTGCACTTGAGAACTCCCAGTCAATCTGCTGTGTGGAATGCAACATCACACATTTTTATTTTTCGAAGCGCTGGAGAAGGAATTCTCTGATTTTTCCTGTCTCGCGGTGTGGAAATAACATCACACCAATGCGAGATTTTGAACGGCCGGGTCATCTGGATAGTTCGGGCGCCATTATAACGAAGTAAATTTCTCCGTCATTTTTGGTCTACGCCGGGATTCGAACCCGAGTACGCTTATTCCGGAACAAGTCGCTCTACCAACTGAGCTACGCACACGATTATTCTGATTCCTATCTGCCTTTATGTCGTGTGCTTCCTGCTGGCAGGTACGTCACACAGTATGTCCAGCATATTGCCATTTCAGGGATTTTACTCTGATCATGATGTCTTCCACACTTGTCATTTTCTGATTTGCGAGTTCCTCTTCTTGTCTCTCCTACTTACACCAAGCATGCACCTCTCCATGCTTCTTTGAGTTGTCTGCAGCCTTTGTATGTCTCTTTTATTTAAGGTCCACGTTTCTGCACCAAACGTAAGCACTAGAAGGATGCATGGATCAAACACTTTTCTTTTAGGACATAATAGCACATTGCTCTTTAAAATTATACTGTTTCTTTCAAAAGCTGTCCAAGCCAGTTTTATACGCCGATTAATTTCTTCATGAATGTGACACTCACTTGATATCTACTGTCCAAGATAAAAAAGTACGTGTCTGTTATCTCCGTCTTTTCTCCATCAATCGATAAATCTTCATTTCTTATAAAAGCATTTAACATCCCTTTTTTCTTCTGAAAGTTCATTTTTAATCCCACTTCTTTACTCTTGTCAGCAAGTTCCTGGATCATACTCTGCAGCTCTGATGGGGTAGTTGCAAAAATGACTACGTCATCAGCAAAACGAAGGTGGGTTAGATCATCTTTATTAATCTTTATCCCTTTGTTTTCCCAGTTCAGTTGATTGAAAGACATTTTCCAATTTGGCATTAAAGAGCTTCGGAGATATGGTGTCACCTTGTCTCACTCCCTTTCCAATTTTTATATGTGCTGTATTCTCAAACAGCCGAATCTTTGCACTTGCATTTTCATAGATGTTTTTAATAACATCATTGTATGCATATTCAATACCACAGGACTTCAGATCCATTGTAACTGCTGATGGTTTCACCGAATCAAAGGCTTTTTCATAATCGATAACAAAGGGTGCAGACAACTCAAAGAAGGATGGAGAGGTGCATGCTTGGTGTAACCAGGAGAGATAAGAAGAGGAACTCGTGGATCCGAAAAATGACAAGAGTGGAAGACATCATGATCATAGTTATATCACTGAAATGGCAATGGGCTGGATATACTGCCAGAAGGACAGACCATCGATGGACAGCCGAAATTTGAGATTGGATTCCAATTGACAGGAAAAGACCCAGAAGAAGACCACATGGGAGATGTGTGGATGAAATTCGAAAGTATGCGGGAGTGACATGGAGGAGGCTGGCACAAGACAGACCGTTGTGGAAGAAACTTGGGGAGATCTTAGTCAAGAAATGGATTGATAATGGTTGACAATGGTGATGATGATGATATATACATATATACAGTGCTGGCCACCGAAAATGCAACACCAAGAAGGAAGTATCCGATTGGCCTGAAATTCGCAGCATGCGTCGCCCGCGGGAGGACATGCAAACGATTAGCATTGCAGGGCATATGCAAATCATGTGCGCCCGGCACGCCACCGAGAAGCACTATAAGTAGGGTGCACAGAAGGCGGGGTGTAAGTAGTGGAAGTGTGTTGTGCTGCCGGGCCTGTGCGTGGGAAGATTCCTGATGTCTCGTCGCAGAATACGGCAATCATTCCAGCACGTTTCGGAGTTCGACAGAGGACGAATAGTGGCTTTTTGCGACAGCGGTTTATAGTACCGAGACATCGGCCCCCGTGTGGGACGACATCCAGCCATGATGAGGCGAGTATGGATTCGGAGGGTGCAGGAGAAACGGAGGGATCGACGTGAGCGATTGCCGCAGCCGCGGCATACCACCGAACGAGAGGACCGGCATGTTGTGCTGCGGGCATTGATGGCTTGCACCGCCACATCACGAACATTAGCGCAGGAATTTGGGTGTGCTGCGCAACAAACAGTGTCAGCACCTACCGTTCGACGTCGTCTGCAGAAGCGGAGACTTGTCGCACGGCGCCCATTGCTCCGATTACCATTGACGTTACACCACCGGCGAGTGGGGCGACAGTGAGCCGTTGAACGCCGCACCTGGACTACAGTATGGCACGACATTGTCTTCTCCGACGAATCCCGCTTCTGCTGCAACACCACGATGGTCGGATTCCCGTGTAGCGACATCGCGGCGAGAGACTGTAAGACGCCTGAATTATGCATCGCCATACCGGTCCGTCACTTGGCGTTATGGTTTGGGGCGCAATTGGATATAACAGCCGCACCCCTCTGGTACGCATCGCCGGTACATTCAACAGCCAGCGCTACATCTCCGACGTTTTGGAGCCTGTAGTCCTCCCTTACCTGCAGGACCTGCCAGCGGCCACGTTTGAACAGGACAATGCGCGCTTGAACGTGGCACGCATCGTGCAACATATCTACACGGCCCACCAGGGTTCACTGCTGCCGTGGTTCGCCTATTCTCCTGATATGTCGCTCATCGAACACGTCTGGTCGCTGATCGTTAACCGAGTGGCCCGGCAAACACCACCCGCGACTACGCCTGATGAACTGTGGCAACGTGTGGAAGCAGCCTGGACCGACATACCCCAAGCCCACATCCAAAGCCTCTTTCGTTCGATGCAGCGGCGTGTAGCGGCCGTTATTGCCAGCCATGGGGGCCACACGAACTATTGATGTCTGCGTGTTCCACAAGTCGCACGGGCCTGTAAGCTCAATCGTTTCATCTCTGCTTCTGTTGTTATGTGTCCAGTAAATTTGGCTTTGCTATCTCGTGTCCTTCTTGGTGTTGCATTTTGGGTGGCCAGCATTGTATATGAGAACTTTATTCAGCAATCCATTGCTGAGTGAAGATCTACCCAAATTTCTTCCACAACAGTATGTCTCGGGCAAGTCTCCTCCATATCACACCGGCATGCTTCCGAATTTCATCTACGCATCTCCAGGGGTACAGAATATGTCCGAACGCGCGGGCAAGTTTCAGGGGGAATTATGGCAGCTCTGGGGAAATTTTTCCCCTGTGGTAAAATAATAATAGTAATAATAAAACGAAAAATTGACTTATTAGCGACGAATATAACGTGGAAAATAGGAGTAATTTATTTCACGGTAATCAGGTAATCATTTGAAAAACGCGTCGTTATGAATAAAAGAGGTTATGAGGGCTGTGACGTACTGCGAACTGCCGCTCGCAAATGATTTACCGAGCGTAAACGACTTTACTAATGCCAAGGCGGAGACAGCGTGGCGTTAGTAACAAGTACGTCACAACCACTAGTCACGCTAATAAACTTTTCCGAATCTAATGGGACGCTGCGGCGGCACAGTGGGCTAAACGATTGCTTCTGATCATTCGTCCGAGATGGGTTCGGGTTCGAATCCTGGTGAGGCATGGATGTTGTGTTTGTCTTATGACAGTGGCTCTCTCCCTTTCCTGAAAGCGGTGGTCCTTAATTAGGGATGGCCATAGCCCACTGAGTTGCTCTAGGTGATCCTTAACCCTCCAATAGGAAAAAAATAATAACAATGGCAGCGAATGTATCATAGGTACCGATTTGAAAAATTATTGGGGGTTCCGGAAATTTTAAAGTGAATGACGCATGCTTTTTTCAAAGGATTTAAGTCGAATTTAAATTTCATTCAGTAAAATTATCTGGGCCGCCCCCGGTGGCGCAGTGGTCTTAGCGATGGCCTCTGATCATTCGTCCGTAAGGGGTCCGGGTTCGAATCCTGGTCAGGCATGGATGTTGTGTTTGTCTTACGGCACTGGCTCTCTCACTTCCCTGGAACCACTGACACTAAATTAGGGACGGGCGACTGCTTATAGCCCATTGAGTTGCTCACGGTGGTCGTTAAACCTCCAATCAAAAAAAAAAAAAAAATTATCCGGCCCAATTAGACGCCTGAAATGCTAGAATGAAATAAATTATACTTAATCACATAATTTTTAGCTGTTTATTTTCCAGTCTCTCTGCCCCGGGTGACTTCTTGATTCGCCTATTCTTGTTTCGCCTATTCTTCGTACGTCGAAAGTTAATGGATTCCGCCATTTTAGGCGAGGAAATAATTCTTGATTCGGCTATTCCTGTCTCGCCTAAAACTTTCACCTGCTAGATAAGAGAGGTTCACCTGGAACTTTAAATCTTTCGTGCGTTAAAAAAAAGGACAATTTTTTTCGTGAAAAAAAAGCTAGTTATTAATTGGAATAAATATTAGAAGGTGTTTTTTTCAAATTTTTAAGTAATAGGCTTTAAGGATAGTTCTTGATCATCGACATATACTCTAATAATCGCTTAAACTTGTATGCAAATCTGCTATAGTTTTGGGGCAAATTTCAGACAAAAAAAAAAACTGTTCTGGGGAAATATTGGGGTTTATCGCCATTTTTTAGTCTCTTCTAAGCAAAAACGGTGTAGAGGTAAAAGATTGGATATATTGTATAAGTGTACAATATAAAGTTATTTTAATTATCCGCCAAGTCTACCCGTAATTTTCACTTTCGGATTAGTTGCAGTTGATTGTGTGGCAAAACTTCGTGTCCTTGCATGTTTCGTAAAGGGAATAATACCCTGAAAGTCTTGCATAGTTCCAACTGACGGAGTTATTCCGGAGCATCTGACAAACATGTTCGTTAGCGATTTCATCGTATCTGATAGTGCACGCTAAACAGCGCCTGACAATTCTAGTCGCATTTTCCCCTCAGTCAGCAAATCGTGTAAAGCGCACCCGACAGCCTTTCCTTCTTAACGTATCACGGAACTCCGTGATTTAATATATAGCATTTCACACTGAAAATAATTTAGGGCCGCTTTGCCTTTTGTATCTAACTTACTAGCCATAAACTATAGAAATAAGAAACATCCAAATCCATAATCCAAATGATTTTAATGCACCGTAAAAAATTAAGAATTTGTTAAGTACTTTCTCCTCTCTAATCATAAACAACACAGCTTGGATGAGACACTTTGACATAGCGGTTGCATTGTGATGTCCGTACAAAAAACTATTTTTATTCCAACACAAAAATCAGCTTGTCTGCACGTATGCAATTGTGGACATTAGGTACTGACGTTGTAGGAACTATTTATTTAGTTAATAGTTTTACATCTCCTCGATTTAATGCAATTACTTCTTTAAAAATATATTTTTAAGATAGCCCTAGCAATTCTGGATGTAATCTTTTTTAATATGAGTGAAATCCGCCTTTGTTTTCAATGTTATGCTTTTCGTTAAATCTTTTGTGGAACGCACGCCATTTCTGCCGCGGTGTCGTTCAAACGAATATTGAGAATCAACTATCAAATCTCCTCATATCTATGGTATTAAGTGAAAATGTGTGTGTGTGTGTGTGTTTTTCTGTGTAGGAAAGCCATAACACAACGGAAAATCGTGGTGGGTTCTTCACATTTAAAAAGAATAGCGAGTTGCAGTTGTCTGCTTCAAGTCGGAATTCGAGATAGAGTTTCTGCCAGAAGCAAAATTTTTTAAAATGCTATGCTATCTCACTAGAAGACAGGAAGTTACGAGACAGTTGTTAACGCCTATGAGATTTTGAACGTGAGTGGTCTGTCAGTGGTGCCTACACGAAAAAATTTCTGCGCGTGCGTCTCTTGAAGCAAAACAAACTTGCTTTATTTGGGCATTGTTAGTCCAGCAGTAATCGCAGTGTTTGTTGATGACGAAAGAACGCTCATCTTGTTGATGCATGCAGTGCTTCGCTACCGCTCTTGAGCTGAGTACATTACTTTCCTTGTGGTTCGTCAAACTCATATTCATATTACTTCGGAAAGAATAAATTTGTGGCTGAAGCTATGGAAAAGGAAGAAGCGAAAAGGTAGATAATAAAAATAATAATTCTAACTCCTAATTGGGAAAATCATGAAGGTAAAGTTATATGTTCTGTTCACACTATATACTGACTAATTAAAGTACACTGAACTGTCAAAAGTCATGGGGCAGCAGTATGCAAATTTTTAAGAGGTGCTGCCGTCGTATAATGGTTTGGACACACGCCACGATTTTTATCAGTTGCGAGGTGTAATCTCGTGAGACATGCTGAACAACCGCCAGTAGGATTATAGCAAGCTGACGTGAATTATCGGAGTTTGAACGAGGCATGGTAGTGGGAGCAAGACGGAAGGGACATTCAATTTCTGAAGTTGTGCAAACATTCAACATTCTTCTATCCACGGTGTCACGTGTGTACCGCGATTACGTCATGGAAGGCATTACGACCCACCGTTGACAGCGTAGTGGCCGACGACGGATGTTGAATGACCGTGACCAGCGGCATCTGACCAGGATTGCCCATGCTAATAGACAAGCGACACTGGCCCGAATAACATCCACATTCAATGCAGGAGCTACCAGAGATATATCCATCAACGCAGTGCAGCGTAATTTAGCGTCCATGTGGTATGGGAGCAAAAGACCCACCAGAGTGCCTTTGTTAACACCACGACATCGGACACAGCGCATCAGCTGTGCTCGTGAACACGGTAATTGGACACTGGAAGACTGGCAACATGTGGCGTTGCCCGATGAGTTACGCTTCCAGTTGTTACGAGCTGATTATAGGGTTCGGGTGTGGCGCATACCCCATAAGGTTATGGATCCAAGCTGTCAACAAGGCACTGTGAAAGCTCCTTGTTGTTCCATACATGTGTGAGATGTCTTCACGTGGCACGGTTTGTGTCATCTCTTCCTCGTAAATACGTCATTAACCGGTAATCGCTTTCCTGGGTGACCATTTGCTGCCCTTCGAGGATGTCATGTACCCCAACAACGATGGGATTTCCCAGGCGGACAATAAACAAGTATCATCGGGCTCACATTGTCCAAATTTGGTTCGAAGAGCATTCTGGACAGCGACGACCGATGGTGCTGCCAACACGTTCCCCCGACATGAAACCAATAGTGCACTTGTGGTGCGTGATGGAAAGAGGTCCATTCGCACCCAAGATTCTGCACCTAAAAATACCGGCTATTCATCGGGATGGCCCAACTTCTCTCCAGAAGTCTTCCTGCTACTTGTGGAATCGATGCGACTTCGAGTTGCTGCACTTCGCCGTACTAGTGGGGGTCCTACACGCTACTAGGTACGTATCCCATGACTTTTGGCATTTCAGTGTTTATTAGTGCCTGTTCGCAAAACTCGTATAATGGAGGTTTCGTAGCCATTTTAAACCCGACTGGATGACTCGCCCAAAGCTGGAGAGCGATCGGTGGCGCGTTTCCGGTCCGGCTTCATATGAAACAATCCGCACATTCGCGTCCTCAGCGAAGAAGATCTGCAGAAAAAATCCAAGAAACCTCAGACTGCATGGCTGGTAGACAGGAGTTCGAACCCCAATGAATAACATATGATGCAGAGAAGGCAAGGCAATTATAATATGCCAATATAGACTGGTCACAAAAAGTAAAGGATATTGCAGTTCCGAGGAGAAAACGTAGTGATATTCAAATTTATCGACCACTGGAGATTTGTAATAAGCGTGGGTAGCTACGTCATATGTAAATTAGCTTCATCACAACACACCAGATGGCGTGCGAGCTCTGATAACAGTACCCTGCGGGACGTGGAAAACGGGTCGTTCCCTCGCTTGGTCCTGAAGTTTGCTGAATTGCCTTCAGTGTGAAATTAACCTGAAATTATGTCCAGACGACGCTTCAGCATTGACAAGAGAAATAGGGCTGTTGGCATGTTAAAGACAAATACCTAAACGGCAGATCGATGAGGCTGCTATTTTAGGAGTTTCGTAAAGTGTCGTAAGTTGGCTACACACAAGATATCTAAAGCATGGAAATCTTGCAGATCGACCCAGAAGTGGTCTCCCAAGGGTATACACCAGTTGGCGAGATCGCTACCTGGCAGTAAGTGCTCGGAGAATGCCTAGTATCACCAGCGGCCAACTCCTGGAATCATTTCGAGTTGCTTCTGGTGTCATAATATGTAGGCAAGCGGAAAGAAACTGGAAAGGACTCTGAACAAGGAGACCGCTGACATGCATAGCATTGACACCAGCTCACCGTCGTCAAAGATGTACCTGGATCTAACAGCACATATCAGGGAATACAGAGTGGTACCATGTACTTCTGACAGATGAATCCCGTTTCACTCTTTATTCTGACACTCGACGAAGACACGTGCGGAGATGATCCTGTACACGAATGCAAACACAGCATGTGCACTATTCAAAGAAAGTCAGCACTAGTGTGGGCAGAAGCGTGCTTCAGAAGTTGAATAATCAGGAGATTAAATCGTTATTGATGCCTCCGTGGACTCCTGACTTAAATCCTCTTGAGAACAGTTGGGACGATGTACAGAGACGTCTGAACAACCGCATCCCATTCTTTATTACACTGGCAGACCTTTGTTAAGTGTTTCCTGTAATATGGGACGAGGTGCCCCACACACTCGTCAATGATGATGTTCCAAGTATGCCTCGTAGTTGTCAAGATATTCTATGACACAGATGTGGTGTTACAGGGTACTGAAATCCAGAGTTATGAATAATCTCAGAATTTGGCATATTGCTAATATTGCAGTGCTACTTTGTTGCACCAGATATTGCATAATAAGTTGTTTTTGTAAACGCACTTTTTATCGTTTGTGTTACGTAGTGTCACTGATATTATTTCAATGCGTGTTACTTGAGTCACATACACACATCTTTCATTTCATGCAATATCCCTAACATTTTCCGAATAGTGGGCTGTATGTGTGTGTGCGTGTGTGCATGTGTGTGTGTGCGTGCGTGCATGTGTGTGTGTGTGCGTGCGTGCGTGTGTGTGTAGAATGAAATATGTTCGTAGTTCAGGCATCGTATTTACGAGGCGATACTCAAAACACGATTTATCATTACAGTAAAAACCAGAAAATAGATTGCACTTTAAACCTTATACCCAGGCAACCTCCCAAAACATACGGTGTAGGAAGCCCTATAGGACACCGGGTATATCTAAAAGTCATGATCACAATTATTGCATTTGGCAAATGTATATACCAGTCAAGTGTACACCAACTATACTAGTTACAAACAATAAGAGTGTAGTTTTTTGGGGTGTGCACAAGTTCTACCCGTTTTTGTAATAGATGCAAATTGTGATCAGAGTATGTCCGTCACAGACGACGCTGCGATGCCGAATTTTCAGCCAATAAAGTGTGGAGCAGTAGAGTATATAGAGGCACTAAGTTTGTGCGAGTAAGTCATTCATAACGGAAATCACGGACGGTGAAAGATGGAATGTGATAAGGAGCACATTAGACATCGTTTCCGTTACCAGTTCGATAAAAGCAGTACTGCAGCCGCAGCTTGCCGCAACATATGTCAAGTGTATGGGGAGGAGGCAGTTCATGATAGCAGATGTCGCCGTTGGTTTCGGATATTCCGGGACGGAGACAGAAGCTGTAGAGATCAACCACGTCCTGGACGTCCATCTGTGGTTTCTGACGAGAATGTGGACCAAGGCATAACAAATGACCCACATCCAACCGTTCAGGAATTAGCGGGAACGTTCTCGGTACACAGAACAACAGTCGAACGACGGATGCATGTGCTTGGGTTCATTACCAAGTTCAATAACTGGGCTCCGCACCAGCTTTCTGCAAAGCAACGAGAGGAGAGAATCCGTACCTGTGTTTCTTTGCTTTCTCGTCACAGAAATGAACCGTTTTTGAGACGAATTGTAACGGGTGATGAGAAATGGGTACTGTACCGTAATGTAAAGCGTCGACGAACAGTGTGCCAAGGTGCAGAACCTACTCCATTGACTTCAAAAGGTGGACTTCCTCCCGAAAAGGTTTTGTTGAGTGTTTGGTGGGATGTCCAGGAAATAATCCACTGGGAGGTGTTGGCACCTAACCGAACGATAAATGCTGACCTCTACTGCCAACAGTTGGACAGATTGCAAGAACAACTGACATCGAAGCGGCCAGCACTCGTCAATCGAGAAGGCGTGATCCTTCATCATGATAACGCCAGACCTCATGCTGTTTTATCGCTCGGCAAAAATTACTGGAGTTTGGTTGGGAAATGTTACCTCTCCCGTCGTATTCCTCTGATCTGGCACCTACGGACTACCACGGTTTTTGATCCTTACAGAACGTCTCCGCTCACCAAACCTTCGATGATGTAGACGATAAGAAATCGGCATTACATGACTTTTTTTACTCTAAAACAAGGAATTTTTCCGGCGTGGGATTCACCTACTCATAGACAGATGGCAAGAGGTCATACAGAATTATTTTTTGATTATGTGAAATCCTAGGTACGTTATTTGTTGTGTTCTCCTCCTTTCTTTGTAGCCTACAAAAACGGGTAGAACTTATGCACACACACACACACCCTATACAAATTCTTTTATTTAGTGGCGAAATGCAATATACCTATTTACCTAGCGAAGCTTTCGATCTTCACTATGAGGTATTCTCAAGGATGTGGGCTGCATTTTATATTTAACTACTGCCTTGAAAATCCCTCATGGTGAAGAGAGAAAGCTTGGCGACTTAAATACCTATTGTGCTGCGCCAGAGAACAACCGGATTTATTCTACGCTACAGGCTTTTGGAATCGAAAATTTTAATTTTTTTCAACCTTACAAAACATACTCGTACGAATAAAAGATAAATCAGCAATAAATTTCGTTTTCAGTAATTTCATTTTAATCATGCGGAGTGGAGAAGTCGGATTAAAGATGAACTTACAGAAAACAAAACTGATGTACAATATTTGTACAAGAGCTGAAGATTTAGAGTTTGATGGGCGAGAGAGAAGGGGATTTAGAAGCGACGAATGCCAGCATCTGTGTTAGATAGCAAACGCTAACAATGGGCGACCTCGATGAAAAATTGATGGGCGTATAAAACCTGGTTGGAGTACATTCTTAAGGAACAGTACAAATTACAAAAGCAGTATACTATTGTTTTAAAATAAGGTTTAGTCAATTCTATCATTCAGTTCTCCCCTACAGTAAAGATGCGGAAGTGGCATTCGGTTGGACATTTTCCTAGAATTGACCGCCGTTGGGAAATTAAAATAGTAGCCCAGATACCAAGGAACCGAAAAATGTCCAGAAGGAGACCACGTGGAAGAGGGGTGATATGGAACAGAACTGTTAAAGGCAGCGAGTTGTGGAAGGGACTTGGAGAGATTTTCATCCGGCAAAATAGAGAACACTGTTGTTGATGATGTCCCTTTTTCAGTAAATTGCAAAACGACATACTGCTATTGCATTCTCATTAAATCCCTCCTGTTACACATAACATTTTTTCCCGTCGGAGGTTGGTGTGTTTTCGGATTAGTCGTCGGAGATCAAATGCAAAAAAAAAAAAACATAAATTTTTTTAATCCTTTTTGCTCATCTTGGGTAAGACAGAAATAGTTCCATGCTTGGAATGCAAAAGCTGCAAACTGCAGCTTGCTATCTTTCGTAACAGACAAAAAAAAAAGAGGCAAACATGCTTACAACCATGCAAGCCTTCGTCATTGATTTTCGTAATCTGAGTTGTTAAAGACGATGCTGCAAATAAAAATTTTTAGCAAAGCTTTGCTCCCGAAATTAAAGGAAATTGCTCATGCGCTTGGTTCTCTTCTATTATTCTCAGATAAAAACTCGGAATGCCTTTCGCCAAGACGGCCAATCAAACAAAACACTTGCGTCTTGAATAGCACTTACTTAGAAGATGTAGATGAACTCAGTTTGCGAGCTCTTTAAAGAAAAAATTTCACGCTCTTCTTGACAGAGACATGTCCTAGCTTTGTGAAGTCCATCACGGAGTTTTAGGTTTTCATAACTCAAAGCTTTCAAAATGAATTATTTAAGGTTCTAAAGCTTTGCTTTAATATCACAAATTTCAAACTATCACTTATTGAATTGCTCGTCGAAAACGACATAATCTCACCCTTTTAAAAGATTCAATGAAAACATTAAAGTAGTATTTTCTAATGTAAATTGATGCATTTTTATTAAATTAAAACATTTTTGTTCTAATGTAAGTCGCATTTTAAAGAAATGAAACACTTTCGGGGAAGCCAAGGCCCCCTTGCCCTCTTTAAAAATACTTCTTTGGTTTTACTCCGTACGTAACAACGCTGTGGAAATTATCCTCGTCGTACAGAATGGTCCGGTACTCAGAAACGTCGGCTTATGAGATTTAACGAATGAAAGAAAAAGCTAAGATGATCACTTTTAATAAAGAAAATAACAAATCTAAGGAAATTCCATCTTTAACCAGCCAGAGAAAATCGGCTGTGCATACTATTCTGGAATGGAAAAATAGAAATGGTGCCATACTGGACGAGCTTGCAGCAGTGCAGGGGAATGCTGGTATGCTAGTGGAAGAATGTTGATAGGAAAATAATGGGGAACGAGTACATCAAATGCTCAACAAGCAAGTTGTGCAAGGAGCGGTCTCACTGCTACCCACTCCAAAGGGCTATGACTGGGGTGTATCGAATCAGCAGAGTCGAAAATATAAGCAAAATAGGATGGGTGGAGCTCACGTATTTGTACGTTGATTTCTGGGAGACAATTGCAGAGAGGAATAGGAGGGTAATGGAATAGGGGATGTAGCTAGAAGGTTAACAGGATATATCAATTCCCGGAATTGTGTACATTGCGTGTTTCACTTTTGAAGTCGAACAGGCAATGTAGGTCTCAAAAGACAATGGGGTCTATATATACAGGGTGCATAGGAAAGTCCCTTTAGCCTGGAATAACTTGCAAACGAAGAGAGGTACAGTTATTCCAGTGAGATAACGGTATAGTAAATCAACTACGCCCGATCGAATGCAACCAATAGCAGTGCCCCTAGTGGCGAAATGCGGAAGTTAGCCACTGCAAATCGAAAATTAAAAGAGATAGAGCTAAATTTCCAATTACAAAGTTGTAGAGCATCAATTAATTAGTACAAAACGACATATGTTTTACACGGATAAGATAAATTGTGACCTGAATAGCCTACAATGTCCGGAATCGATGAGCGACGTTTTGTGTGAACGTTTGAAGGGAACAGGTATAGGTATGAGCAAATACACACAATTTATTGCATAAATGCGTACTTATGTCAATACAGTTTGATGACGTCAGACAAAACAAAAACAAAAAAGGCAAACTGGCGCACGTGATAAAAGTTTAATGTCGAGTATGTTCGAAGAGTTCACCATTGCCCACGATACACATTTGTATTCGTAAGACCAACTTGGCATTCACATTCCTCAGCATGGAAGGTGTCACACTATTGCAAGCATCTGTAACACGACTACGTAGATCCAGCAGACTTGTAGGCGCTGTTGCATACACCTGTTTTTTTTACGTAACCCCAGAAATCCAAGCTCGCCATTCTCACACAGCGTATGTAGACCTAAACGTCTGATCAGGGTACATCCTGCCACTGGTTTTTATATCGTAGGTACGGTACAACATCACAATCTGCATTTGCATACGGCTACATTTGCGAAATGTGAATATGCAGATTCGAATCGTCGCGCATCAATTATCGAACATTGTAGGGTGTTCAGGCTACAACTTATATTATTCGAGTAAAACAAATGTCGTTTTGTACTAATTAATTGATGCTCTACAATTTTGTAATTGAAAATTTTGCTCTATCTCTTTTCGGTTTCGATTTGCACTGGCTAACTTCCGCATTTCGCCACTAGAGGCGCTGATATTGGCTGCATTAGATCGGGCGTAGTCGCTTTACTGGACCGTTATCTCCCTTGCATAACTGTACCTCTCTCCGTTCGCAAGTTATTTCATGCTAAACCCAGCAAAACACAAGTGCTGGGAAACTGCTGGCCACTAACTGGCAGTGATGGGCCACTGCTGGCTGAAATCTGCCGCTCACGGCTCGGTAGTGGTTCGTTGGTGGCAGCGCTATCAGTTGGCGATCCATTGATGGCCCTGCAGCATCGCCTTGAATTGTGGGACTCCAAACAAGTGCCACTAGTGGCCCGTTGCTGGCAACCAATGCAACCCCAACAGCAGGTGCAAGCAACGGTACTGCGCATGCGCAGAAGCAACACTTGCTGAGTCTCTCATGGTACCAGTTAGTTGAAGACGAAAGTTATCGCCATCGGGTTATTTTAGTGGATGTTAAGAAAAAAAATCCATATGTAGAGAGGCGAATTAAGTTCCTAATGACATTTTACGTCGACGAAGATATCAGATTAAGCCGTGAAATACTAGATTACAGCCATGAAATACACCCACTCTATTCCCATGAACAACAATTCATGGAATGGAGTGGATGAAAAACAAAAACAAAAATTGAAACCGCTTGAAACAAATGTCCTGGAAAACCATTAAAACAACGTTTGTTGGAAAAAAAAAAAGAATTATACGCGTACAAAATTTATTAATTAATTGAAAGACAAAAAAAGCAACGCTATGTGGTGCACTCATCCATGGGTTAAATACACAAGACTGGGAAGAATTCGCTTCTAAAAATAACGAGAAGTAAATTAAAATACATTTCCTCTTTAAAACAAATGTAGTTTCGTACAACGGAAAGGAAAGACACAACGTTAAAAATGTAACAAAATGTGACATGAACCCGGGTAAATATATATTTATTCAACAATCTCTTTTCAAGACGACAAGGACACTATAAAACTTTGGAAAGCGACTCTAAGTATGTACACTCCTTGAAAATGAGTGAAGTTCCCTTAAGGTAAAAAAAACTATCGTTACGTTGAAAAAATTAATTTATGATTTATATGAAACTGACTTTTATGAAAAATACCTCGCAATATTGTACAATGAAAGAAGGAAGCATTCCATTACACATTGCATACGAAACAGACAGCTTCAAGCATACGCTCGGGCGTGGCGAATTAGTCCGTTCGGCAGAGGGCTGAGCTAATACGCTAACAGCCCTGGTTCCGATGCAATAGGGCGTTTTTCCGGTCTGTTGAGAAAAATTTCCTCAGCGCAATGCAATAATTTTTTTTGATTTTTTTTTTTTTTGATTGGAGGTTTAACGACCACCGTGAGCAACTCAATGGGCTATAAGCAGTCGCCCGTCCCTAATTTAAGTTCACTGGTTCCAGGGAAGGGAGGAGAATCAGTGCCGTAAGACTAACACAACATCCATGCCTCACAGGGATTCGAACCCGGACCGCGTTCGGACGAATGATCAGAGGCCATCGCTGACACCACTGCGCCACCGGGGCGGCACAACGCAATGCAATGCAATTCAATAATTCACAAGTTTCGCAAGGGTAGAAAAAATTGTAGATTTGGGAAACCACGGTTATCCTTAAATTTTTTTAAATTTTGGCTACTACTGGGAAATTGGCTGACAAGATTCGGAAAGCCACCAGTTACGTCACGTGGATGCCGGCTGCTACTACCGGCAAACTAGCGGACCACATTAGGCTAGCTATCATTTCTGGCACGTACTTGCAGGGCCACTGAAGGGCCACTTGTGGCATATGACAACTGATAGGGTGCCAACTGTTGGCCAGCTGTTGGCCTGAACTGCTGGCCCTTCTGTTGGCCTCCCGGACATTTTATTGACGGTTCGGTAGCGGCAACATAGTGCTGGGCCATTGCTGGCAGTGCTGGCCCAGCAAGACTGTTTTTGCTGGGAAGGGACTTTCCTATTCACTTTGTATACCTGACATTTTTGCGCGGCGTTGTCATTCGCTTGGCTTTTTGAATTTAGGAGAAATACATTTTGTCGCTGTTGTTTTCTCTACCATGATTGGGCGAAAATATAAATTTTTCTGACAGAAATGTTTTGTCTTCCTGTACACAGCGCAAGACAGGCACGTGTCGCGCGGGACGGACCTGGTGGTTCGAACTCCATACCAGAAATGTTTAAATATGCATCTTATAGATAGATAGCTTATTGCCGTAGCACAAACAATACTCTTGAATAATCGCAAAACCAGTGCATTTAAACATAAGCTTTTACAAATTATTAAATTGATGTAAATACACAGAATACAGTTTAATGCAGAGGGCTGCGCTAATCTGGCTGGGTTTAGGTGTGAAGCATGAGGGACCGGGGTGGAAGATAAAAAGTATTTGTGTGCGTGGGTCTGCACACACACACACACACACACACACACACACACACACGTACGAAATTCTTCTATCCCCCCCCCCCCCAAAAAAAAAACAGAAATCTTTGATAAGTGCCTGGCGCAACAACACCGAAAATGAAACGCCTTACTGCTCCCTCACTTGCGTACCGCACCGCCACTGCATTGCCTATCCTGATTGTCGGAAGCAATGGGGAAGGGGGGAGAAGGGATTAAACTACCAACAATTTATATTCGTGAATAAATGAAAACAAGAATTGTTTCCGCGAAAAATTATTCCAATTTATAAAACAGATTAACACTTGTTTGTAATTTATGCAAAAGCACTGATAACTAATTTTCAGGAAATGGTGAACCAAAATTAGGACTTCATACAGAGGTAAAATATACAGTTTCACCGGTATACTGTTCGGCGGCTTCCATTAATTTCAGTTTGCTGAATTTTTGCAAAAACACGTGAGGAAGGAGTAATTTGTGGAGGAACAGCATGCTGGTAGACTACACCTTTATGATCAAAGAAAATTATCATCATCACCTTCCCAGCTGATTTGGTTTGGCGGATTTTTTCGGATTAAGCGAACCTGTGTGTTTCCAGACACTCGTTGCGCGCTTCGTGAGGGAGTCAAAATAGTAAACCCGTAATTCATCGGTAGTTATCACTGTGTTTAGAAAGTTTGGATCCTTGGCAATAATTTGGTTTCACTGATGACACATCTGAACTCTGGCTAAAAATTGTTCTTTCGTCAGGTGACGAGGTATCCACATGGAACACACACGATGCAGCAGTAATTTGTTGCGTAGAATGCGGAATGCCGACGTTTTGAAATAGTAGTTGACCCCGCTATGACTTTACATGTCGTTCGTCAATCTTTTAGTAGGATTTCCCAAACAGTGTTAACAATACGCTGTGTAACAACACCTTCAAGTCGACCAGGCCTAGGAGTGAGTTCTGCAGATAAACTCCCGTATTTGAAATTAATGCGCCATCAAAAAATCGTTGACTGACGGAAACATTTATCTTTTTAAGCTTTTTCATTAAATCAACTCTATGTGGAGCCGTTTTACACAAACAATAGCACAATTTTATCGCTCAACGCATTTCACTTATGACTTCTGCATCATTCACCTCCATAGCTGTATGGCGAAATGCAGACGTACCTTAGACAACTGTGCAATAAAAAAACAGAATCGTCTGCCACGGCTGATAACTGTTGCCACAGATAATTCCTTAATTCAGTTAGTCGTCTGTCTTGTTATTTTTCCCCTTCGCGCTGTTGCCAACTCCAAAAAATGATCTCTCAGTTTTTATGGAACCGCCTTTGTGCGTAGAGTATGTTCTGTTCTAGCTACCGCGCAGTTGCTGCTTCCCTCTGCACATCTTACCACCGTGAGTCTTTTAACCATTCGTCCGAGATGCATCCGAGTTCGAATCTCGGTTAGACATGGATGTTGTGTTTGTCTTACGGCACCTGCTCTCTTCCTTCCTTGGAGCCTGCGACTATAAATAGGGACGGGCGTCTGCTTATAGTCCACTGTTTTGCCAACGGTTGTCGTTAAACACCGGGCATCTAAGTTTAAAAGACAATAAGTTTAAAATTTACATCATAACAACTTGCGCATTGATTTCGATAACTGCGTTACCCTTATCTCAATGTAGATAGCCATTCCCAAATAATATGTTAAAAAATTCGAAGCACTAACTCTCTCTCTCACGTTCACTGCTAAAGAACTAAGCTGGCGTACCTAAGACAAGACCCGCTTCTGGGAATTATTTGCGTGGGAACAGCTGAAGGGGAGGGAAAAGTTTGGCTTCGAACTTCCATCTAAAAATATCGACTGTTACACACTAATACTTCTTTATATCATTGACGCGAACGGAAAGGTTTTCTAGTATGCGAATATAAAACGTCCCACGATTTTGGGAGGAACGACTGCGGAAAAAAATATCGCATTATATTCGGGTAAGCACAGTATGTTTGAAGCGGTGGCCTAGTGGTCAACGTTCGTGCCTGCTACGGAGAAGTCTCAGGTTCGATCCCATGCAGGTACGAACACTCGAACCACTGAATGCTCGCCGTACCTCGGATGGGCACGTTATGCCGTAGGTACCGGACTCTGGTTATAAATAAGGGCGTCTTCCTCCCCTCTTCTACCTCGCTTCCGTGTGACTTCAATATCGAACACTCTAGCCCAAATCTCCTAGTTTCCTAATTCTAAGGGTTGTATAAGACCTGGGGTCAGACACTCCCTTCCTGAAATCCTCTACATATGATCTGGCCTGATCTGATGTTTGATGCGGCGAGTGTTAAGATGAAGAAACAGGTGTTATGTATTACACCACGCGTATATCTAATTTCTTGTTTTATTTGTAGCTTTTGTGGAGCAGTAATTAAATGTCGAGTTCATTTATCACTAGACATTCATATGGATTAAATATAAAAGTCAAGGCATAAAAGCATTCCTCATGAATACGCTAATATGCGAACACAGTTGAGTTAATGAGAATTGGAAAAAAGCCATTACTTTATATTTTGAATGTCTCAAAACTGGCAGTTGCCGTTCAAGCATGTTTTTATCAGAATCGGGTTAATATGTGAACACAGTCGAGTTAATGACAGCCAGAAAAAAACCATTATTTCATATTTTAGAATATTTTAGCAGTTATTCCTCTACGTTCGAAAATTGGAAGTTGCCTTTCAAGCACGTTTGTATCGGAATTGGGGATACCCCTATATCGAAAAATAAGAAGTTCATCTCACGGTGTCTGACACAAACACACACACGCAACCAGAAAAAACCTTTCCTCCTATATTCGAAAAGCTGCTTGTAATTAAAGAAAAAAACAACAGAATACAAAAAAATTTCTCAGTCAGAAGTTCGGATAGGAACTATCCAATTTTGCTACATCTTTTTCTTTGAGCGATTAACGTTGGTACGAAGTTTTTAACGACTAGTATATTCTGTGCGAAATGAAAAATCGTTCTTTTTATGTTATTTTACTTCATTCAGTTGTGACTATTTTTTATATAGAGAAAAAATTATCAAATACCAGGAAAAACAATTTTATAATTTTTCCAAATGCACTGCCACTATTGCATTTTTTCTTTAATTTTGAGGAATAACCTAGCTGGAAACTTTATTTGGTTTCTAAGTATAAGAATGCTCACTGCAGTGTGACATAAAAACTACCCATTAGTGCGCGCATGCAAAATAATTTCGGTTTAAGAAATCACGTCTTCTTGAAGTCCTTTCTGTCTTACGATCCAATAAACTTCTTAAAGTCCTAAATCAGTTCTTGTTTCAGACCACAAAATTGCTCCTCATCGCGTTGCCTTATTACTTAACACGACAATATTTCTTTTCGAAAGTTAACGACGTGGGTTTTTTACCCACTGAGAGAGGAAGAATATTTGTCTTATAACCAAAGCGACAAGCTTTTTCCCTTTCCTAAACACTAACTTTATGCAGTTTGCAGACATTATTAAAAGATCATTACAGGTCCCCTGTGGAGGCGGCAACATCAAGGAGCTTTCATCGGAGTTTCGAAAATCCACTAATGATTGTAAAAGTGGAGGCTAATTATTGGAAATTAGCGCGCCTTGGGAGATGAAAACGGGAAGAGAAAGAAGTACCACATAGCTTGAGAGAGAGAGAGAGAGAGAGTGCGAGAATTTTCTTTTAGGGACTACCACTTAATAAAGCATTTTAGAAGGCTTTTCTTAATACACGCCAGCGGTAAGAAAAATCCAGTTTATCCACTGATTTTCCATAGGAAAAAAAGTGCTAAACTTAAATTAATTCATTTTTTTCTGAAATAAAATACTTGAAGATTCATGAACTTAGGTAACGTCTGCATCTTAAAAAATGATGCAGCAAAGGTTATAAGTCTATTCCATCAACATTTCTCCAATCAACACGCCACTTTGCGATGGCCTTCACAGTGAGATAAAAGTTGGTGTATGATATCAAACACTGATATAATATCAAACACTGTTATGTGCCTTCACGCCCGTGGATGGCATCATTAAAAATCTTCGGAACTTAACTAGCGTCTGCTTAATGAGTGAAACAATACATATTTGGAGGGAGCCTAATCTCGATGTTTGCGCAGTTCAAATCATGCAATAACATTTCTAGTATCCTTAAAAGAGGAAATTATGGATCACTCATTCAACGGTAGGAATACGTAGCTGTCCTCGCACCTTTTAGCCTCCTTGCGGTCAGTCTTAATATCCCACGAGATCCATCGCACTTAATTTCGATTAGTTTGTCCTGCAGCAGCATGCCGTCAGTTCCTCTTCTTTTAATATATCTCGGAAACTAACTTATTTTCTCAAAGTAGGACCGTATGCTACAATAAAACGCCAAGTCTCTTAAAATGTGAAACGGAACGACGGAACTTAGTAGTTGCACCAAGAATGATAATTACGGCTTCCATGTCTTTCGTTACGTCAGCAAATGGAAAAACTTAAGCTGATTCCTTCTCCGCAGTTTTTCTCGCTCTTAACAAAACTAACCCTGTCCATTCCTTGGGATCCGAATACATTTCCTTCACACTCTGATGTACAGAGCTCAAACACGTTCCAGCTGTATTTAGTTGGTCAAAGCCAAAGCGTTCATTTCATGCACGCAAGTTCCACCTGTGCATGCACGCACGTTTGACCTATGCACACACACGTTCGACCTGTAACTCTAACCCAATCACAACAGCTCCTTTTTTCCCCTCCACAACTCGCACAATGCTAATATACCTCCTGAAAATTCATGGAGATCATTACTCTACTTGGGAGACTTGGAAGACTTAATTTTACCGTTTCTCACCCGTTCTCCACCCACTGACACGAATAGGACAAACAAGCGTTGCCATTAGCACAACACATTTGAAAATTCACATTAGCATAAGTCGCTATTCCACCGAGTTCTTTATCATCAAGTAGTTTACACTTTTGACATGTTTCCAAGAGTTTCTAGTCCCTTGACGTTTGACGCTAGCTCTGTGTGGAACATTCACGTCCTCATTGAAGTTGCAGAAAATGCAATAAACAAAGATACCTTCTATTAAAAAGTGAAAATTAAAACATATTTACATATTTAAACGCAAACTGGGTCTAAGAATCCTTCAGAGTGAATCAGTGCCATCGAAATAAACTCAACATGAATACAGGAGGTGGACGAAATAAGGATCTTCTGTTTGTCTGTTACATGGATCTTCTGTTGTTACATGGATCTTCTTTTTGCCATACGACACTGGCTCTCTCCCTTTCCTGGAACCAGTGGCCCTAAATTAAGGACGATCGATTGCTTATGACCCACTGAGTTGCTCAAGGTAGTCGTTAAACCCCCAATACAAAAAAAAAAAAAGCTTCTAGAGAATGTTGGATCATGTCTCATGGAGAATATTAAACTTCAAGCTCCTTGAGTAGCAATGTCGGAAGAAATGTTGTGACTGTGCAGGCCTTGGTAGAGAAGTCTCTTGAAATCCTTTACATTCCTAATAAGACAATACATCAGACAGTATGTACTGAAAAATTATTAGCTTGAAAGACGACGGCGTTTACGGAAAACGATGTTTGCACCGTGGGATGGACCGGAACACCCAAACCAAATTATCGAGATTTGCAGTGGATAAAATTCTCTCGTATGTGACATATATCCACATTTACCCTTCCTTTTTGAGTTCCTGTATTCTTATGTAAATTTAATTTCTTCTCGTTAAAGGTTTTTATGCCTGAAGGGTACATTTTCCTTCTCGATGAATTTGACGTTGTGAAGTCCTGACAACAGGTGATAGTGCAACTACGTTATGAATCTCGAGAGATAAGAGTTCGAGTGTTCATTGTTAAGTGTGCCATCTTGTCTCGACTGCGTCATTCTCTAGAGAAGCTGAAACTGTTTTCTGTTTTCAACTGAGCTAGGTTGATGAATGATCTGCGGGATATATTTTTTGAATATTCTGCGTCCAAAGTATGTTTGGGGAAAGAACGATCGATATTTATGTGAAGCGAAATGTAGTTATATCAGCAGCGAATAATTCTATGCTTGAGCGACTACACTTATTGACGGTGATTGTCTGACATTTAGAAAATACAGACTGCAAAGAAATAAAATCATAACTGTAAGTTATGTAGATTCATTACTTTGACTGAGACTCTTCCGGGACAAAAACGTTTTAGTTAACTAGTTAAAATTAAGCTTCTAGTAAGATTCTAGCAAAACATTTAGTTAATGTTAAAATAATGGTTACAGATTTTTCTATCAATAAACTAAAACAATAGGAGATCGATGAAGAACAATAGGAGATCGATGCTCAACCTGTTATTCAGCCCCCACCACGTTTAACGGTTGGCAAAAGACAGTCTGGACTGCGCTCGCCACTGGGCATACGACAAACATAAACCGTCCCCGAAGTTGGAAATACTGTGAATAATCGGATCAGATTACATGTTTTCAAGCATTACGTTATTATCCGTAATTGCACGATCTAGAACTGTGGGTGAAAAATATTAAAATCCATGATGTATTAGAAGACTTTAATTCACAAATCCCCAGTCATAAAACCACATATTTACAAATTAAAACAATACATATGAGACCTTTCAGCAATCCTAATATAGGGCCATCATCGGACATTAAACTAACACAGTCACATGGAACAATATAAATACTGTCTAGTTAGGGTTCAACTGACGTCATGTCATGTGTCAGTAACATGCGAAATAGAATCGATGTGAAGCCGACTAAAAATACTTGTTAAAAATAACAGTGTTGTTGCATTGATACTTTAAATTTGGGAGATGGTAATTATATAATATGACAATAACAACAATACTACCAATCATGATTACAATAATACAGAACATGGTGAAGAATAGGGGAAAAATTATAAAATTTGTTTCCAAGGTTGTGGAATTAAGATCGGGGTGTCATTATTACAAAGAGTATTTACAAATTTATGTATGTACAAACTTTCAGTACACAATATATGACGCTTTGTAAAGATGTGGTTTTATGACTGGGTATATGTGTATTAAAGTCTTTGAATACATCATGGATTTTTATATTTTTCATCCACAGTTCCAGATCGTGCAATTACGGATAATAACGTAGTGCTTGTACTTCTAGCACAAATTTGAAATCAATCAACTTACATGCTTTCAATCATCCAGTGTCCAGTCTTTGGACTAGTGACGTCATGGCACCCTCCTTTTTAGCACCTCTTTGTGAACCTCTACCGTTCTCCTCAGAAAACCTTTCGAGAATACCACCTGCTTAACACACCGCATAGTTTTCCCGCCAGGGGGCGTAGATGTATATTTTATCATTGTCGATATCTCTGACTCTAAGGGTCCGATCTGAAAACTTTCTTCTTTCTTGGAGAACGTTTCCTCTGCGAAATGTTTCTCACATAATTTCAATTTCTTTAACGCAGAAGTGTACCACCAGAGTGCATAAGCTCACGTTTCGGTTTACAGTGATATCTGTGCGACGAAAAACCCGATTGAAAATAATTATTTTTCGGTCAGATACTAATAACGATGAAGACACTTTGTATGTATTTTCTTCTCAAAAGTAATGCACCATTTCTCCGCTAGGGTCAGCTAATATTTAAACATTTTTTCCCAATATCTCTGCCTCTACATGTGCGATTTAAAAAAATTATTTTAACACCGGATGCCATTTATCTTGTGGAATACTTTAGGTTAGTATTTGAGGGGTTTTGATGTTCACAGTTCTGTGGCTAGGTAGTGATCATGTACTTCAATTTGCATCTGTATATCCACCTCTAGAAACCCTTTTGAGACATTTCTTTTCCACTTTATGCCAAGCGTTACCTCTTTAAATAATGCACAGATTTCCTGCTAGGTGCTTAAAGGTGAAAACCTTTTTCTTGCTATCCCTGCTTCCGGGAGTCGTATTTGAAAAGTTATTTTTCATTAACATAGCTTCTTTCATGAAGAATGCATTTCACACATTATGTAAATAGATCTTTCTGTTCTGGATGTTTTATGGATTGTAGAACTCCGGTTGTTTAATTTTTTAAGCGGTTCCATTGCCTTTGAATAACTTCGATAAATTTAATTTACGTCAGAAAGGATTTAAACGACGTGCTCATTACAACCGAAAATTCAGTGTCGTTTTTCTCCTTCTTGCATTAGCATCAGTAACGGGTCCCTTCACATTAGCAGTTCTGACATAAATTTCAGCTGTACGAAGTTCCCAACCAAATTCCAGTTTTTCAGGTATCAATACATCTTCCGAGAGGATTTTTTCAAATTGTTTACATTTTTTCTGCATTTTATAATGGAATATGACTAAAAATATAGAATAACGTAAGAAAAAAGGTTCTGATTTTTTGTTTTCATTTTTAGCTCGAAAAATAGGTAAAAATAGAAAAAAATTAACACTTTCGCAAAACATGATAATTCAAAAACAAATCAATATAATTTCATTTTGTAAATTTTATTATGATGACAATGACATCATCTAGGTGATGAAATGTTCCCATTATCATAGCAGAGTTATTTTAAAAGCTGTAAAAGTTAAAGTACTGTCGAAAAGAAAATCATTCAAAATTTAGAACAATTCATAATTCATACCATAAAAATTAAAACAAAAACTATTGAATGTACAATCATGGAAATAGTCTATTCCCTTTAACTTATCTTGCAATATATCCTTGTAAAGTTTCAAGGCATTTCAAGCATAATTTTTTCCGTTATGATGTTTTGCAAAACGGCAAAATATAAAAAAATTTCGTTTTGAAAAAAAGCTAAAAATAACTTTAAAACACGAATCCAACTTTAAAAATCGAAATTAAACGTTAAAGTGCTCTTGATTTATAAATTTCACCAACTTTCCTATGCAAAACAGTTATTTTTTTTAATCCTATGGGCTCACAAAACTTTTCTACTTTTTTTTTACAACAAGGGTTGAATACCGTTTCCAGTCATGTATTCGAATATTATATAAAGGTCTTTAACCCTGCAATCTGAAAAATATTGGATTTTCAATGTTCAACTTGGCTACCACTTTCAAAGCAATTATCACAGTTTTTGACAGCATCGTATGAGACTAATTTCATATGTTTGAGACAAATAAAAACCTCCTTCGGTATTTTCTGCCATATCACAACTTTGTTGCCAGATGCTTGAACAAAACATGCGTTGCCAGATCCTTTTTAAGTATTTTAAATATTTGAAATTTAAATTTCTGTTTCGATTTATATACGGATACAAACTTGAGCGTTCATATTTAATAAAATTGCAATGTAATTAAACATTTAAGCTCGCTTCCTGTTAGCATAACAGTACTTACGGTTCTAAAAAGTTGCTGTCAAGTAACATTAAAATAACTGTAACCAATGTTCTGAAAAAGAGAGAAACAAACCTTAAACGGTTTGGAAAGATGAAAAAAACACCAGGATTTTGATAGTAGAACGAAATCGGAGATCGATATTTTGACTGAAAATCGCATTTTAAAAGTGTACTGATGCCTAAGAAATTAATGCTGCGTATCGCATTAATTTCTTCAGTTATTTTTGACGCCGTAGTTTTAAGAGCTCGAGCTGCAATCTGTGTTTCATTGTCAGAAGGTATCTTTCAGTCATATTCGATTTTCTTCCACAATTCATCTTATAGGTTGTACTTTTTTCCTATTCGGTGAATGAAGTCATATCTATCGATGCATTTACTGTAATAAGCTTGGAACATTATTTATTATTTGAAACGTGTGTCTGTAGCATTAAGAACAAACACTACGTAACATTTCCACTTCTTATTCACTGAAACCAAGTCGCTCAAAATTTCAGAAAGACTTACTTACAGTTCACTTTTTATTCTATCTATAGCGCGTGAGCACTTCACTCGGGTACTCCATTTGTCAAGAACTGATGCAGAACAAAACTAATAATTTAAAACTGATTGACTGAAGTTAGTAAGCAGTAAACTTGATTGAAAAGCTCCAGCACTAAATATATAACAAAACAACTGGAACACGCAGGTTTGAAGTAAACACATCTTCAGTCTAATGCAGCTTCCACCACAGTCTTTGCTGCTTGCTTCCACATTATATATATATCTCGTTCTTCTCTGTCAGCATGCATACGACACGCTCTCTGACCTCAAGATTGTTGCCAACTTCATTCAGCGAGTGAGAAGGTATAACGTTAATGTTGTAAACGCTAAAAGAGAATAAACTCAAATTTACATAGAGAAAGAAACTAAAAATGAAAGTTAAATTAAGGTATACGTCATAAGCTGTCATCACAAATTCAATTTCAGTGACCGATGGTGCCAAATTTTAATGCCTTAAGGTTGTATTCTTCCAGATTGTCGTAATAATTACTTAAAAATTAGCGCCTAAATAAATAAAATCCAATTAGTATATACATGTATTTTCCTGTCATTGATCGAAAGAGAACATCAAAAGCATGAAAAAACGCATTTTTAGCATATACATAATCTTTGACCCACGCGATATGAGGATGACATGAGATCTATTGCAAGCAGTAAATAATGTTTGTTGCACGCCATCACACAACTTTACCCTGGGTATGGTTTTTATTGACTTCTCACCACTGTTAGCTGATGCCAAAACGCATTAGGAAATTTGTAGAAGTTGACTTGCCGTTGTAAAAGAAGTACTTATTGCAGAGAGATAACGTATTTAACATGAAAACAGAAACTCAAAAAGAAAGGTTGATCTAGAAATATGCATTACAATGCCCAATTAAAGGGGTTTAAGTAATCGGCCCCCAAAGGACTTCATGTACACGGGTCTATTAAAATAATGTGAACACCAACAGTGATAAGTGTACATTCCATGCGCCGTATGCAAATCTCAAAGACGACATCACTCGCTATGTGAGATACATTGCCGGAAAGTGAAAAAGGAACACCAAGAAGGAATTAGCGGACGATCATGAAATTTGCATATGTTAATGGGGTCGAGTTTACGTAGGTGTGATGTTAATTTCGGGACCAACCGGTGAGCGCTTACGCCACAGCATGGCATAATATGCAAATTATCTTCGGTGGTATTTAAGGAGTACGGCGAAGTGAATGTAATCAGTCGTCGGCGTACGGACACGTGTGAAGACTCTGAAGAAGCGGCAATGCCTGGACATGGAAGACGTGTACGATTTCAGCAGTTATCGGACTTTGAGCGAGGTCGTCTAGTCGGACTCCGCGAGGCCGGGTGGTCGTATCGTTGTAATGCGGAGCGACTTGGACGGGAAGTATCGGTGGTGCTACGATTGTGGCGTAGATGGTGCGAGAAACATTCCCACACGAAAAGACGTGGAACCGGAAGTCACAGACGGACTGATGAGCGGACCGATCGACGCATAAGAAGAGCGGCGTTGCCAAGCAGAACATCCACTGCGACGCAAATCCGAGCTGCCGTTGCACCTGGGGTGACTGTGCGAACAATCCGCAACCGTCTATTGGATGCAAGACTACGTGCACGTGTGCTTCTGTTATGTGTACAACTGACTCCAGCCCACCGTCAGGAACGGCTGAAGTGGTGTCACCAACGTCTGCACTGGAGAACGCAATGGCGATCTGTCGTGTTCAGCGATGAAAACAGATTCTGCTTGGGAGCCTCCGATGGCCGTATGCGCGTTCGCAGAACCACAGGGAAGCGTATCCACCCTTCTTGCATCCGCCAGCAACACACAGGGCCTACACCTGGTCTCCTGGTGTGGGGAGCGATCAGCTATCACTCCCGTGTACAACTAGTGTTTGTACCGGGTACGTTAAACATCACCCCTTACATCAACAACATCATTCAGCCCGTTGTTGTGCCATTTGTAAGGTCGGTTCATCGTGGTGTTTTCCGGCAAGATAACGCACGCCCACACACGGCACGTTCAACGCAACATGCACTTCAGGGTGTGAGACAACTTCCATGACCTGCACGTTCATCGGATTTGTCCCCCATTGAGCACGTGTGGGATTTTGTGAGACACCGCTTACCGGTCTCCACGGCCAGCCACGACCATCCCCGATTTACGCGTCCAGGTTGAGGATGCTTGGAACTCAATACCCCAAACTTACATCCAACATGTGTACGACAGACTCCATGCCAGAATTGCACAGTGTGACGCAGTTCATGGCGGTTCAACCTCGTACTAACCTTTGTTACATGGAAATGTTAGTTTCAGTTTACCAGCAAATGCAGCTGTAATTTGCCATAATGTTTTGATCACGTTATCCTCTGTATTCCGTTATTATGCTGTATAAATTTCGTTGGTATCAGACGTCTCTTTCTAGGTGTTCCTTTTTCACTTTTCGCCAGTGTATATAAAGGGGCATATTATGATGTCGGCTGTCACGTAATTGTGCCACAGTCGCAAGTGAAACAGCTGCTGGGCAGTAATTGTCAGCAATGTCAGATTTAAGTGACCTCAAAAAGGGCGTGAACATTAGTGTGCGTTCTACAAAAGGTTCAGTAAATGGAACTGCGGAAATAGTAGGTCGAACACGAGGAAATGTATTGAAGATGTGACGTATATTCTGAATTAACTTTCACTTTCAGTTTCTTTTCCTATGTAAATTGTGAGTTTGTTCTCCGTTATACTTTCCAACTTAACGTGACATCTTCTCTCTCACGAGAATACTGTTGGCAACAATTGAGGTCAGAGTGAACGTGAATGTATGCGATAAGAACGATAGATAAAAGGACGAGATAACAGTTGCTGTGAGGGATGTGTGTTGGATGTGTGTTTGCAGACGTTCAAATATTAGATAATGTAATCTGATATCTGCTGTCTTAAAATTGTGGAGTGCTACTGAAATTCGTGCTGGGACCAATAAAATAATTCCTGTAAGTTGACTTCTGTTTTATAATTCGTCTGGCCGTAATCATTCAATTGGGAACTCTTGCATCGTATTCATATCTAATGATTTAGAAATAACGTAAGATCGACAATATTTCAGCACGAAAAAGAAATTTCGTTATATTGGCGCCCGAACTTCAAGAATGACCTGGCCGTTAAAGTTCTCGCAATGGTGTGTTGTTCTTTTTACACCGCGGGACAGGAAAAATAAGAGAATCCCTTCTTCAGCGCTTCGAAAAACAAATGTGTGTGATGTTACGTTCCACACACCAAATTGACTGGGATTTCTCAAATGTACGTTCTTCAGCGTATGATTGCCTACAGCGACACATGGTCCCGGCTGACCCGTGGACCATGCCCCCGGCATTCTTCCGGTAGAGGGGGGATGTGACGTGTCTGCACCGCAAGACGCCCGTGAGACAAAGGCAGATAGCAGCAAGAGCATACGTCCGCGTAGCTCAGTTGGGAGAGCGACTTATTCCGCAATGAGGGGGACCCGGGTTCGATGCCCGGCGTGGACAAAAATGAGGGAAAAATTTACTTCGTTATAAAAATTTTATTACTACCTACTAATAAAGGACATGGCGTTGCCTTCGAAAGTGCTAATTGTGGGCGACATACGAAGATATCAGATAGGGATGAGGTGACGTTGGCGCGAATTGTACAAAGGAAGCACAAGACCACGGCATCCCAAACAGCAGTAGAGTTGAAAACCCGTCGGAATGACTTCGTTTCCGTCATAGCAGTCTTCAGGAGCTCTATGGTGCCGGTATTCATGGCCGTGCCGAAATCCAGAAACCTTTGTTTACCAACATCAATGTAACAAAATATGTGATGTGGCACAGCAAAGCATATAAAAGCTGAGATGCTAAAAACTGGCATCGTATCATCTGGATGATGCATTGGCTTCACATTGTTTCACATCACTGCTCAAGCGCACGTCTGTAGAAAACCTGCAGGTTCTCCCGGTGGCGCAGTCGTCTAAGCAATCGCTTATGACCATTCATCCGTGATGGGTCAGGGTTCGAATTCCGATAAGGCATGGATGTTTTGTTTGACTTACGGCACTGGCTCTCTCCCTTGCCTGGAACCAGTGGCCCAAAATGGACCTTATTCATGTGACGTCAGAAGTGGATTCCTGCTGACCAACATGGCTCGTTGGCTCCAAGTTGGCTTCTGATTCAATGACTGTCGCTGTTCGATTACTCCTTGTGACGTGCCTGCCCCGCGGGACGCACATGAGATAAAGGCAGGTGGCAGTGAGAGCACATGTCCACATAGCTCAGTTGGGAGAGCGACTTACTCCGGAGTGAGGGGAACAGGTTTCGATGCCCGGCGCGGAAGAACTTGTAAGTTATATTGGCGCCCCAACTTCCACGATGACCCAGCTGTTACGTTTCTCGCAATGATGTGATGTTTTTTCCACACAGCGAGACAGGAAAGATGAGAATCCCTTCTCCAGTGCTTCGAAAAAATAAATCAGTGTGTTGTTACGTTCTACACACCAAATCGTCTGGGATTGCTCAAATGCATGTTCTTCAGGGATGACAAACTACAGCGACACATGGTCCCGGCTAACCCGTGGGGCATGCCCCCGGCCCTCTTTCGGGGGAAAGGGGATATGTGACGCGCCTGCTCCGCGGACAAACTTGTACGGTATACCCTTCCTCTTTTCCAATTTTAATAATCTTGACGTCTTGGAGTAAGCTAACAAATTAATAGAGCTACAAAAAAATATCAAGACATTTTGGGTTCGATGCTTATTTCGCAAGATGCAGTGCAACATCGCCATTAACCATGGTGAAATCTTTAATGAAGCATTCCTCAGACACGGTATATTAAATTTCGCGTTCTTATTGTCAGACATTGGCGAAATATGTGAAACAAAACCCTGGAATGTTTTTCTTTCTTCCTTTTCTTTTTTCTTTTTGCAAAACGAAACGTTTAGAAGTACAGACAAATAGGTAGTATGGAAATAAACAACTGGGGTTAAAAAAAAAAAACTAAAAACTTCCCATTGTCGCCTGCTAGGCGACCCACTTAAAAATAAAATTAATGAGCAACATTAAACAACAGAAAAATTATAGATATGCTTCGTTCTTTGGGGAAAAGCATAGAAGGTTTTTCGCACCTTACCGATCACCGCAACTGTGGCGCAGTGGTCTAACGATGGCTCCTAATCATTCGTCCGAAAGGGGTCCGGGTTCAAATCCCGGTGAGGCATGGATGTTGTGTTTGTCTCACGGCACTGGCTCTCTCCCTTCCCTGGAACCAGTGACCTTAAATTAGGGACGGGCGACTGCTTATAGCCAATTGAGTTGCTCATGGTGGTCGTTAAACCTACAATCCAATCTAAACTTGCCGCCCTTTTGCAGATATGCAATTCGTTTTCTTTTTTCCACATTTTTTTTTTTTTTTTTGGAAATTACATAGCGAAGGAATACTACCAGGTTTTAATCACCTTTTGTTTTTAGTGCCATAATATTCGAAGTCTTCCTCGTTAAAGTGGACAGAACATATCCGAGAATGCACATTGTGATGGAAATTATGGCGTCCTATTTTACACAACCATTCCTGTAACAGTTTCGGCCTTTTAAGAAAAAAAAAAAAACAGTTATGGAAAGTTATTCCTTCTGCTGCACATTTTAGGTGACATGATTTATTAGCACAACCATACGATGAGAAAAAGTTAGGCATGTCGTTAGCGGACTCGGTACCCTTCGTTTCGCAAAAATTGACAAAATTATAGATTTTCTAATTTTAACCCCAAAATATACTTTGCGACCTCTAGTATATTATGACGAATTTTAGAGTTGATCGGAAGCATATAATAACACGAGTAAAAACAATTTTACTACTGAGATGTTCCTGGTAATGCCATGCACCCTTTAATGTTTGCGTGTTTTTTTTTTTTTGTTTTTTTTGACACAGAGCATTCCTCACTTGCTTTGGAAAAAAGAAAGATTTTCCACACGTTTGTTGTGCGTCAAATATGCGTGGTATTATGAAATGGTATGCATTTAATTTATCAATATAAAAAAAACATAATAAGGTAGGTCATCATTATTCAAAAATATGTGATTTGTATATTACATAAAAACATGGGTTGTTTAAACGATGACACGGACAAACTTCAGGGATGTTGTTGACCATTGAATCTCACAGAATAAATATGATATTTCAAAATAAATATGCATCACTACTTTATTTACTTTTTCCTCCTGCTCGCAAGTCCCTGACTTTGCCTCGTATATGAACCTTCAGTTTTTCATAAAACAATTTCAGGTTTTTGTGGTTTTTTCTTCTCTCTTACCTAAATATCTGAAAACCTTCCTCATTAATTAATTAATTAATTTAAATGTAGCTGTTTATTCCCCCCATTCCTAGTTCTGTGATATAGGTGACAACTGGTTTTGGATAAGGAGGCAAATATCGTGAAATAGGTAAATCTATACGCAGACACTATAATTATTTTATGCATTAGTGTGCCCTTTCAGAATGTTTTTATGGTGCAAAAAAAGGATGAGCAAAATATTTTGACAACACGTTTTTCAAAACGATTATTTTAAACATTATTTTCAATTCTTCAGATTTTGCTCGTCACCGCAAGGTGATGTGATGCTGTAATTAGTAGACAAAAACTGAGATTGAAGTGGGTAATGTGATCAAGACTCATTTTTGTAGCTGCATATTTGTAGGTAAGTGTATTATGAATGCACAAAAATTCATAAAGGAAACTGCTTGTGGTTTTACATATTTTGCAAGAATGAAATCTTTAAGTTCACTTATCTGTGTTCGCATTTTCCCGACAAGTCACTCCATTAAATGTACAAAAACTTGAACATAATTTATCCAACCACTTGAAAAATGTTTGGTAGTTTCCCTAGCATCTAATTAATAGTTCAGGGATGGAAGTTGCAATAAAATAAAAACAAAAATGATTTAAAATTAAAATGTAAAATACAGGGTGATTCATAAAGAAGTATACAGTTCCAACGCACTAGAAAACAAAAACAATGTAAGATATTTTATGTTACCTGCAACAGAATTGTAGAAGGATGTTTCAAGTGTTTTTTAGAGACAGTCACAGATGTTCTATGTGTGCACCCTTAGTCACACGACACACATCGAGCCGGTAATCCATTTCCGCCCAAACGCGAGGTAAGATATCTGAATCAAGTGCAGTGATAATGGCTGTGATACGCTGTTTCAGCTCCACTAGATCAGCAGGAAGGGAGGGGCGAATACCTTGTCCTTTACGTACCTTCACAGGAAAAAGTCACAAGGTGTTAAGTCAGGACTTATTCCCGGGCTTCGTTGAATGGCGGTGCAAACGCTATCGACGACTTCTTCAGATACAGGTGGTCGTCCAGGACATTTAAGTTTGCACAAACAGTAGTTTCAATTTTTTTATGCCAATCGTAGATAGGTTTTCTGTTTGGAGGTTCTTTTCCGAATCGTGTTTGAAAATACCGTTGCATAACAGTTACAGATTCCATTTTGCTCAAGTCAAGAACACAAAACGCCTTCTCCACTGCAGACGCTGCCATTTTGACTTACTAGTCACGTGACACGCGCGCAATCGTCTATGTCACTTCCCCCAGTAGTGGGATACAAACATTATGAGTACATCTACCTAACGGTTCGCATTTGTGGTCCGTGTTTTCACCTGTTACTGTTTTACAGCATCTGGAAACTGTATACTTCTTTATGAATCACTCTGTATACTTATGTTTTTCCTGATTTTGTATATATGTATGCGGTTTTGATTTTTTTCTGCAAAACTATTTTGTTTATTTAAATTAAAATCCCTAACGTTGTAGAACACACATATACTCCTAAAATATCTAAAAAAATCTTTGCGAAATGATTAAAAATAAAGAAGAACAAAGGTTTTTTAAATAACTTCTTTTTTTTTTAATTTTAAATTTCAGAATAAGTAAACACAATATTCTTTTTTTTGTCTAAATCTGTTCATAGTATTGCTCTACTTATAAAAATGTATGAAAAATGAAGTTAACTTCTTAAACAAAAAAAGTTTTAAGGGCACTTAGTCCCCTTAATAAATTTACGAAAATCGCGATTTTCCTGAATTCCTGCAGTGTAACGCCTTGTTAAGCAATGGGAAAACGCACGTAAGCAGACTATTGTTGGTCTTCAGACACGAAAAAGTTTTCCCATGATGCATAGCAAGGTGAATAAGGTCCATTAGGGACGTGCGACTGCTTATAGCCCAGTGAATTGCTCACGGTGATCATTAAACCTCCAAATAAAAAAACCCTGCAGAAACGTACAACCCTGCCAGTTTGTTTTGGACTGTGAAGCATGCAGGTTGATCCCTGATGCAAGGGGGGGGTCCATATCATGGCATTCTTTACGGCCATTACTTATTCTGAAGAATCGTATCAAATCTACAAAGTACCAATCTATTTTTGCCGACTATTTGCACTCAGTGCTAGATGCATAATTCTCTAATGACATATTCTGTTTTCAAGCGGATCATGCACCCATACATTGTGCGAAACGTGTCAAGTTATATTTTGCAGAGCATGACGATGAGGTATAGCAGTTACCCTGGGCACCTCAATATTATTGAACATTTTGTGGAATATCTTGACCGAAAGATCAGATCACACTTTACACCTTCAGCATCATTGGCACAGTTCCTTGATACTTTAGAAGAAGAACGTCCCAAATTGAATTATATTGTTGTGGTGGCCGCGTCCGGGTCCTTACTTTCCGACCACCACTGGCTGTGTTCGACTTAATTACAACGCGTTATGTTTTGTTTAAGAAAAAACTATTGATCGAGCGGAGAGTCTTGGATGAAGTTCAGAACACCAGAGTTTGCTTTTTGACTAAATTAAATTACATGGAGTAAGGGAACTCACCCCTCTGATTCAAAGAACACAGTCACTTCCAGAGTATGGGTAGAATTTAAGGTTTCCGCGAGGAGGGGGAGAGACCTGCGGCGGATTCCCGGAGCTCTCTGCCTTCGCGACCTCTCTTCCCTGCAAGTCTAACCCGAACGAAAATCAAGAAGGGAAGAACGCTGCAGCCTGAATTAACACCACTTTTAAAACTTCTCCATATCTGCATACCGATGGCTAATTCTAGAAGCGTTATTCCGACTTTGCCTTTGGGTCACCTCTTTATATGATGACGCTCAACTTGAAGATATTTCTAGCAAAGAGCACGATGTAACGACGTGCGTTGCCCCCTTTGTTGGATGCTAACAGATTATTATGTCATCCTCTACCTATCAGGGCGAGTTGAGTACCGCAAAGATGAATATACCATCTATAAGGTTGTTTGGCAAATTAATATGGTCGGGTCGCCACTTCCCAGCAACATACCGGGAAAAGGAGCAAAGTGCTTCCGGTGCCGAATTCACAAGGAACCATCTACGCATTCGCGTCCCCAGATTTAGGGAGGCTACGGAAAACCACTAACAGATTCATCTTTGTATATCTCTAGGAGTTCCCAGAACTACTTCTAGAGGTGAATGCTTCTTTTCTCAGAAACTTCTATTTGTATGTATTTTTCAGGAGAGCCAACATTTAGGGAAATTTTTCTCACAGTTATTTAATAATATTAATTTCACCTCACAACAATATTATGTGCATAACATGTTGTGACGTGCCTGCATCGCAGGACGCACATAAGATAATAACAGATAGCAGTAAGAGCACATGCCCGTGTAGCTTTCTTGGAAGAGCGACTTACGGGTTCGATGCTCGGCGCGGACCAACTTGCACGTCATGTTGACGCCCGAACTTCAAGGATGACCTGGCTGTTAAGTTTCTCGCAATGATGTGATGTTCTTTCCACACGGCGAGACAGGAAAAGTGAGAATCCCTTCCTCAGTGCTTCGAGAAAATAAATCAGTGTGATGTTATGTTCCACACACCAAATTGTCTGGGATTTCTCAAATGCAAGTTCTTCATCGGATGACTGCCTACAACGACACATGGTCCCTGCTGATCCGTGAGCCATGACCCCGGCCCTCTTTCGGGGCGGGGGAGGGGGGGCGCACATAAGATAAAGGCAGATAGCAGTGAGATCACATGTCCGTGAAGTTTAGTTGGAAGAGCCTCTTACTCCGGAGAGAGGGGGACCCGGGTTCGATTCCCGGCGCGGAGAAACTTGTACGTTATAATGTATAAGTTTTTCCAAGCCTCATTGGTTCTTTTGCTAAAGCCCTAGGTGCGCCTTCAGCTTATCAATAAAACGTTATCCACCAACAATTAGTGTTTCCATTAATTTGATAAGCTCCTGTATGTCGGTCATTTTAGCTCATGCACGATTTTTTATCATATATTATGAAACTGGTATTTGTGTCCTCAATCCAACGACCTGAATATGTTGTATAGTGTTGCACGAAAGAAATATACACGGAAATATCAGTGAGTCATTTCAAGATGTAATAGTTTTGTAGCAGGCATTTTCATTATTTTGGCTATCAGATGTATGTACCGCGGTTTTTGAGATCAGAATTAACTGGCTAAGGGATTAGAGGCCACCATTCTCGGTATACACTCTACATCCTAGCTAATACTTCACTGTTAGTTTTATTATATTTTCAAAAACAAGGGCATATCAATGTTATACAGTAATTTTCTCAGAATATGTGAACAATAGGTTCAGATAACTACTTCTGTGTTAACAATGCGTCTGTTATGGAAGCGAACACTATGGCTAATCAGTCACTAAGTGCTCACAGTAAATCAAATTTTAACTAGAAGCACAAACATGCAAACACAGCAAATTTACGACCATGGTAATCTTAGAGGAGAAGCACATGACACGTTTTGTTAAAACTCTGATTATTCAAGCTAAATTCAGCCAACGAAGATGTTTATGAGATCCATTCACTTCAGCCCCTTTCCTCTGTTTATTGTAGAGAAATGCAATACGATGCATTTCGAGAATGGGATTTTCTTCCCCCGTAGATTTACCACACATTTAAAAAAGTAATATAACACCCAAATCTCTGACAGTCCGTGCAAGTAGATTTATAATACAGGGTGTTTCATAAAGAAATATACTGTTTCCAGATGCTGTAAAACAGTAACAGTTGAAGACACGGACCACCGATGCGAACCGTTAGGTAGATGTACTCATAAAGTTTGTGTCCCGCTTCTGAGAGAAGTGACGTAGGCGATAGCGCGCGTGTCACGTGACTAGTCAGTCAAAATGGCAGCGTCTGCAGTGCAGAAGGCGCTTTGTGTTCTTGAATTGAGCAAAACGGAATCTGTAACTGTTGTGCAACGGCATTTTCGATCACGATTCGGAAAAAAACTTCCAACCAGAAAATCTATCTACGATTGGCATAAAAAATTTAAAACTACGGGGTGTTTGTGCAAACTTAAAAGTCCTGGACGACCGCGTGTATAGGAAGAAGTCGTCGATAGTGTTTGCCCCGCCATTCAACGAAGCCTGAAGAAATCAACGCGGAGGGTGAGTCGTGAAGTGCAGATTTCACAGCTCACTGTCTGGAAAATTTTGAGGAAAAAGCTGAAAATGATTCCATACATGATGATCGCTGAAAATGATCACAGCCACTATCACTGCATTTGATTCCGATATCTTACCTCGCGTTTGGACGGAAATGGATTACCCGCTCGACACGTAGAACATCTGTTTCTGTCTCTAAAGAAACTTGAAACATTCCCCTACAATTCTGTTACAGGTAACATAAATTATCTTACATTGTTCTTGTTTTATAGTGCGTTGAAACTGTATACTTCTTTATGAATCACCCTGTATAATAGTTCCATACTGAAATTGTTTGGAAATCTTATAATAACATAACTGTTTAGAATCAACATCACTTAATGTTTGTTTGAAGGCTTAAATAATCACTTTACTTTAAAGTTGCTTTCCCGGAACAATTTCAGTCGCAGCAGCTGAAAAATCAACAAGCCATAATCAAACACTTCTGGAATGTAAGAGTAGGGATAGTAAATGAATCAACATAACTGAAGTTTCAAATTATTTATTTAGTAACACTTCAGCACGTTAGAAATGCAAGTAATCACCACTAATAATTGCTGCCATTCAAGCATCAATTTGTACCAAGACTATATTGCAATCTGTGGCATCGCATAGATATCACTCGCTCTTTCCACAAATCAACTTGGCCCACTGGAGATCGCTAAGTATCATCAAAACAAGACAGCAGTCTGAGCTCCTCAAAACATAGCACAGTGAAAACAAGAGAGCATCTTAACACTGAACAGCCGACTTTTCAAGATTCATTGCGTAGTTGCTTTTTAGCATGTTGTCCGGTTATTGCCAACTTTAAATTCATCGAAAAGGAAAGGGCGTCGTTAAGTCAGAAAAATGTTTAAGGAGAAGAAACCAAATTTATATAAAAATACCGGACCTTAAAAGGAAGATTAAATTAGAGTCTACGTCACACGTCACAGGTTTCAAAAAGTTATTGAGGTGCCAAAAGCATTTTCTGGAAGAAACGTTGCACCTGTATAGAAACACCACGTGACATGTGACTCTGGTATACTCTGACCTATGAACAGGAAATGCGCCACATCGGTCTTCCATAGAGGATGTACTACATCTGTAAATGATATGTATACGTGCCTTTCACTGAATATTATCTATGAGGTCATTCTGCCAGCCAGTTGTGGTTTAAAGCTTCCCACTTCTCAAAGCAGGCCGTTCTGAGTTGGTTCTTAGCGCTCGACGGATTCCTTCGACGTCGGATAGCCTGTTTGTACCATGGTTTTCAAAATGAATATATGCATGTATATAAACAGACATGACGTAAGTAAATAGACACATGTCGTAATGTCATTTTGCTATGTAGTGGAGTCTATATTGCATTGCTTTCTTGAATTCACTTTTATATATTTTGCATGACAACGTTAGAAAGTAGGTGACGCCAAAAGAACATGCCTCTACCCAAGGGAGCCAAGGAACTAAGCGACTTTCAGAGAGGACGGATCATTGGGCTAACGGACCTTGGATTCAGCCAGCGTCAGATTGCTGCGAATCTGCAAATGTCTTTTGCTATAGTTAATCGAGTGCTAGTGGAATTCAAGAAGGCAGGCAAGGAAGCTTCAGTATCCCGTACGGGTCGCACTGGACTATCACAGATGCGTCTTCGAGCAGTCAAGAGTTCTGTGGACAGCAATCATCGTAGTAAGGCTGCTGAAATTGCGTAACAGCTCCAAGTGAATTCTAGAACTGCTCAGGGGTATCTTCATCAAATTGGCTATCATGAAAGAGCGGCTCGACGTAAACCTGTTTTGGCGAGAAGCAAATATTCGTCGCAGATTGGCATGGGCAACAGACATGATTGAGAGACCCTCGGCATTTTGGCACACTGCCATATTCTCTGATGAGTTCCCCCTATTTGCACAATTTTCAGACAGGGGCGGCGGAAAGGGCCTGAGTGTATGTGTTTCCCAGCCAGGAATTCAGCTTGAAGCACCAAATGTGGAACATGGCAACTTTTCAATCATGATATACCATATTGATGACTGGTCGTTCTGTCCTCAGAGAATGTGAAGGACACATTGATGCGCAAAAAAATATAACCATCCTTGAGAGGAGTCTGCTACAAATATTCTCCAGTTGTCAGATGTCAAAGGCTACTTCCTGGATCACGGAGGATGGCGATCCATATCATACGGCAAAACGTACCCAAACATGGCACAGACAAAATGCCATCAAGAAACTGTCATGGCCAAGCCAAAGCCCTGATATGAACCCAATTGAGCCGCCCCGGTGGCGCAGTGGTCTAAGGCGTTGGCCTCTGATCATTCGTCCGTAAGGGGTCCGGGTTCGAATCCCGGTCAGGCATGGATGTTGTGTTTGTCTTACGGCACTGGCTCTCTCCCTTCCCTGGAACCAGTGACCCTAAATTAGGGACGGGCGACTGCTTATAGCCCATTGAGTTGATCACGGTGGTCGTTAAACCTCCAATCAAAAAAAAAAAAAAAAAAAAGAACCCAATTGAACACCTGAGGGCCATATTGGATGGAAAATTACTATGGATACCACATAAACCAACCAACAAGGCCATCGTCAGCTCAAATTCCACATGCCGCCACTGCTGATTTGATTTCCACAATGCTTGACAGGATGAGAGCCCTGTGTACTGAAAAATGTATGGCTAGCAGATATTAAATCCAACTACATCTAAAGCTCCTTCCATTCCATGTAGGCATAAAATAAATGTTATTACAAATCAGGTGTCTGTTGTCTGTGTTATAGAGCACATCACACTAAACACAGAGCGCATCGATGGAACTCCAATGAAAGCGGATAAATATGCGACTATAGTGATACCGAAGAAGAAACCATGTTGCAACTGCGTCCCTGTTATCGCAGAATATTCACATATGCACCGTGTGATAAAGGTGGTTGATCGGCTCGCTGTTTACCACACCTCGTATTCCTTCTCAAAGTAGGCTGGAGAGTATTACGGTGTTAGATTGAGTTAAAAGTATCTGGAAGACAGCATTTGAACAATTCGCAAGGGTGGCGAGTGATTAGTAGGATGGAAGAAGCTAAATACCAGTCGGAAGCGTAAAATATAACACAAAATGGCATCTCAAATTTAAAGAGGCTGTTTTTTGGTACAAAAGAGGTTCGTTGTCAACAAAGACGAGGGCCTCCCAGGGCTACCACTGCTGCCGAAGACGGCTATATGGCTCCAGCTGCACGAAGATGTCAGCAAATAACAGGTAGGCAACTAACTCAGGAGCTCACATAAACCACCGGCACGAGAATAGCTCGATTTACAGTTTAACTTTGATTGCACGAGAGAGGAATCTATGCGAGGAGACCTAGGAGTTGTGTCCTCCTAACTCCCTCCTCCAGAGGAAAGCGTTTAAGATGGAGTCGTCCTCATTGCCTGTGAAGCCCAGAAAACTAGGCATGTGTGCCCTTCACGGATGAGTCGCGATGCAGTTTAAATAATAATTCCCCGCGTACTCTCATCTGGAAAGAACCAAGGACTTTCGACAATCTCTCAAGTGTCCATGAAAGGTCCAGTTTTCATGGCGGTGGTTTTCTTGTATTGGAAGGTATCATTTCAAACGATCGCAACGACCTGCACATCTTTCAATGCCTCGGTGGCAGACCAAAGATATAAAGATGAGATTCTGGACCCTGGTATTAGGTGGCTGAGAGGTGCCATAGGCTCAGTTTACCTCCTGAAGAACGACTGGTAGATTTACTCTTGGTAAAACGCGAGTCATCTGACTAGATACGTTTTCCAATTGTCTGCAGTCCAGTGCCCAGCCCATTGCAACTTGGCAGCTTTATGTGCACCTGTTAGCGGAATCTTTGCTCCCATGTACTACTATGCTCAAAATATCAATGAAATGAAGCTCCCTGCGTAATAGGTTTTCGGAAATAGGTTGATTTGGGCCTTTGTTGGCTGTCTGCAGTAATTCTTGTTTGGTTTGAAATTGGTTTCTAGTCACTAAGAGTGATACCCTTCGGCGATCGTTGTCTGTAAGCAATCTCTGTCTGCCCTAGTAACAGCCATGATTGCCAACCGAACTAGATGTACAACACTGTTTATGCATTCGTCGGACTGTTCTTTTCGGAACATCGAAAAATTCAGTTACTTTCTTCACAGCATGTCTTTAGCCCTATTAAATGCAATAACACCCCTTTATTACTAAGTCCTGCTTTTATACGCTTTCTAACCGTAGGTTGAAGAAGCGTATATGCTCCAGCTCTGTCCGTCTGTCTGTCCGCACGATAACTCGCGTAAAAATGATTTGATTTTGATGAAATTTTAGTATATGATATGGGACAATCTGGAGACGAAGCCTATTGAAAGCGGGAAAAATGGGGTCAAAGGTCAGGACAAAGGAGCGGGATCCTTTCCATCGCCATTATGCGTCATAACGTACGTAATATGCTTCTATTGCGACAAAATTTTATTATGTTGTTTTGGAGGTATAATGACCCGGTTCTGTTGAATATCGTCGAAATGGTTCCAAAGTTCAGGACACATGACTGAGATTTATTCCACAGCCATTGTCATCATAACTTGACTAAGAATGCTTCTATTGCGGCAAAACTTTAGTATTTTTTTTATTGGAGGTTTAACGACCACCGTGAGCAGCTCAGTGGGCTATAATCAGGGTCACTGGTTTCAGAGAAGGGAAAGGACCAGCGCCGTAGGGCAAACACAACATCCAAGCCACACCGGGATTCAAACCCGGACCCAATTTTGACGAATGTTCAGAAGCCATCACTTAGACCACTGCATCACCGTGGCGGCTAGTATGTTGTTCCGGACGTATACTGAACCAATTCTGTTCAATATAATCGTAATGGGATCAATGGTCAGGGCACAGAAGCGAGATTTATTCCACAGCTATTATCCTCATAACTTGAGTAATGATTTCTGGTATGTTGGAAAGTGAATCATAATCAATGCATTGCATGATTTTACTAACTTGTTTCTACTTAAACAGAATTCACAACAGAAACAGTATGTTACAGGCACTCTACTGTAATGACGAAAGATAGCTAAGAGTGAGTGTGACAGGCTTCATTTTCGTCTTGGGATTCCTGTCAATGTATTAGGTTTAGACTTGATTTCCTTTGTTAAAACATGAAGTTGTCAGTGACGAATATACACTACTACCAACAAGTAATTGGACACCCCTGCAATCGACGATATCTGCAGTCCTGATACACGCCACGGCCGCCACCGTTAAATATCGCGTGGGAAACAACAACGCAACCAGTCGCATGCAAGATGCCACGCAGTTCGGAGCTCTTTGATTTCAAGAAAGGTGTAATCGTCGGGAATCACAGAAATGGACGATCCATACGTGACATATCCAGCGAGTTGAAGTACCCAAAATCGACAGTGGACTACTTGATTGGCAAGTTCAAGATGAGAGGTGACTGTCGGAATGTGCCCCGACCCGGTAGACCCATAAAATTTGGGAGTTAGAGACCGACGGGGGCTGGTCAGAGAAATTCGGAAGAATCGCACCAAATCAATGGGCCACATCCGCGAGGAGTTTCAACATGCATCCGGGAGTGTTCTTTCGATGAATACCATCCGTAAGGAAGCCCATCTGCTCGGTTATCATGGACGTGCTGCCGCCCACAAGCCTTTGATCGCCAAGTCCAACAGCGGTGCTCGCTAACGTGGTGCAAAGAACGTCGATAGTGGACCGTTAAACAGTGGAAATAGGTTCTCTGGAGCGACGAATCAAGGTTCACCCTCCACCGTTCGGATGGCAGGGTTTGGGTTTGGCGTCTGCCTGGAGAACGCTTCTGGCCGGAATGTATTGTGCCAACTGTGAAGTTCGGCGGCGGTGGAATTATGCTATGGGGGTGTTTCTCCTGGTATGGCACGGGACCCTTGGTAACAATTCCTGGTAGACTCAACGCCGAAACCGACTGCACCATTTTGGATGACCATGCGCTTTCTACGTTGTGGCAGTTTTACGGGGTGGAACCATGTTACTTTCAGGATGACAATGCCACCTGTCATGTTGCGAGGTCCACCATGGCTTGGTATGGTGACAATGGGGTTAATCGAATGGACTGGCCTGCGCAGAGCCCGGACCTTAACCCTATCTAGCACCTCTGGGACGAGTTGGAGCGTCGACTTAAAGGGTGCCCCCACCCTCCGAAATCGGTGAAGGAACTGACCTGTCTTCTCCAAGCCGAGTGGAAGAAAATACCGCTAGCCGTCGTATAACGCCTGGTTGAGAGTATGCCCCGGAGGGTCGCAGCTGTAATTGCAGCTCGTGGAGGCTCCACCAACTATTGAAGGTGAATAAATTTCGTTTTCCTTTGCTATCACAGGTGTCCAATTACTTGTTGGTAGATAGTGTATAAGATGCCGCGTCTACGTTCTCCAGAGTTAGTTGCTGTAACCCACTACGGTACACCGACAGAATATATTACTGCAGATGTTTCGTCTTGACACGTGCTTTGCCTCTGTGTTACGTCACACCTTAGTCGGAATAAACCTTTGTGAATAGGACGGAGAGGCGAATTCGAGAGTAATGAGCGATTCTTAGCCCAGAGGGCTGGCGAAGAGGGTGTGATGAACTTATTTTAACGAGAAGTGTTTATACTTAGTTCCTAGTATTTAACGCCCTCTCCAAGGCGGGTGGGTATTCAGGCCTCTACAGCAGAAGATTTCGAACTCATTAGCTTCATGTTGACAGTTCGCTGCTCTAATAACTGCATTACCCACAGCCCATTGCATAGCTCATGCAGGCTCGTGCGGATATGCATAGAGCTGCATTACTACGAGAGCGGCATCTACCGGTGTATCAAGTTAAAGCTACCGTCTCTCGTGGGTGCTGCTACTTTTGTTTGCACACATGTACGCATTGAAATTGTAAACGTAGCTTTTAGAGATCTCGCAAAGCTCAGAATCGCAGAACTGAAAACATGAGGACTGAGAGTATTGATAGGAGAATAGTAGCGTACAAAAGGCGCCACACACTGGAGTCAACGGGCTGAAACAGCAAACTCATCTATGTGTCCCACTTGGTTCAGCTAAAATCCCACGAATTCCTCCGTAATGGACACGAAAGCACGGAAACTGAACCAATGAGGACAGGTACAGGCACGAAAGCACAGAAGCTGAACCAATGAGGACAGATATAGACACGAAAGCATGGAAACTGAACCAATGAGAATAGACATAAATCTGAAAGCACGGAAACTGGACTAATGAGGACTGGTACAGACACGAAAGCACGGAAGCTGAACCAATGGAGACAGACATAAATGTAAAAGCACGCAAACTGTACTAATGAGGACAGACATAGACTCGAAAGCACGAAATTTGGACCCTTGAGCTCATATATAGACACGAAAGCACGGAAGCTGAACCAATGGAGTACAGACATGGAAATGTAAAAGCACGCAAACTGTACTAATGAGGACAGACATAGACTCGAAAGCACGAAAGTTGGACCCTTGAGGACAGATATAGACACGAAAGCAAGGAAACTGGACCAATAAGGACAGACATGGACAAGAAAGCACGAAATTTGGACCCTTGAGGACAGATATAGACACGAAAGCAAGGAAACTGGACCAATAAGGACAGACATGGACAAGAAAGCACGAAACTGGACTAATGAGGACAGACATAGACCCGAAAGCACGAAATTTGGACCCTTGAGGACAGATATAGACACGAAAGCAAGGAAACTGGACCAATAAGGACAGACATGGACAAGAAAGCACGAAACTGGACTAATGAGGACAGACATAGACTCGAAAGCACGAAACTTTCACCCTTGAGGGCAGATATAGACACGAAAGCATGGAAACTGGACCAATAAGGACAGACATGGACACAAAAGCAGGAAAGTGAACAAATTAGGACAGACATAGATCGACTGGTCCGATGAATCACGTTAAATTAACATACACCGATGGATGGGACAGAAGAACGCCTCACCGGCAAGAATGAATGGATCCAGGAGATTAACGTTAAATTATAGCGTAAACGCCATTTTTTCCAGGCGTGAATCGAACCCGTAGCCCCGTGTTCCGGAGCCGAATGCTTTCTCAATTAAGCTACACCAACCGAGTTTGTCAGTGCAACTTTGTACCTTGACATGTGCGTCACCTCTGAGATAAGAACGTCACATGCATCCCCTTCTGCCTTGAGAAAGGGCTGGGCCGGAATCGTAGGTTTCAGGGTCAGCCAGCAAAAAAACTTGAAGTAGGTCACGGCAGAAGAAGGAATTCTCATTAATTCCAGATGATGTGTGGAACGAACATCACACTTTTTGTGAAACCTCCCACAGCCAGAACATTAGTTTTACGTTCGGGAGCCAATATAGCGTAAAAGCCATCTGCCGGTCACGAGAATTGAACCCTCATCCCTCTGTTCCGAAGCCCAATGCTTTCCTAATTAAGCTACACCGACAAATTTGCCGATGCAACTTTGCCGTCTTGACATGTGCGTCACCTTTGAAATAAGTGCGTCACATGCATCTCCTTCCGCTTGAGAAAGGGCTGAGACGGAGTCGTAGGTTTCAGGATCAGCCGGCAAACCAGTCTTGAAGGATGTCAATGCAGGAAAAGTAATCCAAATTAATTCCAGATCATGTGTGGAAATAACAAAAAAAATTTTCGAAGAACCCAACGGCCAGAAGATTCATTTTACGTTATAGAGCCAATATAGCGTAAAAGGCATTTCCCAGTTACGGAACCGAATGTCTTCCAAATTTGGCTACATCGACAATATTTATAGCTGCAACGTTGCCGCCTTGCCATGTGTGTCCCCTGTGAGATTGGTGCGTCACATACATTCCTTTCCCTATTGAGAAAGAGTTGGGACGGAATCGTAGGTTTCCGGGTCAGCTGGCAAACCACGCTTGAAGGAGGTCACTGCAGAAGAAGGAATTCTCGTTAATTTCAGATGACGAACAACACAAACTTTTCGAAGAACCCAAAGTCCAGGAGATTCATTTTACCTTGCAGAGCTAAAATAGCGTAAAATCCATTTGCAGGTTGGGGGAACGGATCAAACTCGCATCTTTCTGCTCCGAAGCAAAATGCTTTCCTAATTAAGCTATACCGACGGAGTTTGGTCGCTGTAAGCTTTGTCTTCTTGAGATATGCATCACCTCTGAGCTAGGTACGTCAAAAACTGTACAAGCTAGCAGAGGCGGTGCAATGGTTTGGAAACTGTTTAATGGAGGACATTAGTTTCTTTTTTTGATGCATCCAGAAAACCATTTCGATTCCACGAGGAATCTTAACATCTCTGAGGAACACGCATAAACGTACCAAAGACTACTTCCAGGAGGATGATACGCCATGGCACATAGCTTTGATCGTCACACAATGGCTCCAAAAGCACGGCAGTGAGTTCAATGTTATAAACTGGTCCCTCAACAATCGTTAGATCTTAATTCAAATTAACCCTTGAGAGAGAAATTCGTAACAGAAATCTCTTTTTTTTATTGAAATTTTAACGACCACAGTAAGCAGCTCAATGGGTTCTATGCATTCGCCCATCCCTAATTTAGGCCGCCACGGTGGCGCAGTGGTCTAAGGCGCTGGCCTTTGATCATTCGTCCGTAAGGGGTCCGGGTTCGAATCCCGGTGAGGCATGGATGTTGTGTTTGTCTTACGGCACTGGCTCTCTCCCTTCCCTGGAACCAGTGACCTTAAATTAGGGACGGGCGACTGCTTATAGCCCATTGAGTTGCTCACGGTGGTCGTTAAACCTCCAATCAAAAAAAAAATCCCTAATTTAGTGTCATTAGTTCCAGGAAAGGGAGAAAGCCAGCGTAGTAAGACAAACACAACATCCATGCTTCACTGGGATTCGAATCCAGACCCCTCTCTGTAGAACAGTAATAAGCCACCTCCTAGACCACTGCGCCCCGAGGAGGCACAGGAATCTTTTATGCAGAACATTAGACAGTAGATACACTAAGTGGCCACTTTATTATTACCAACTGACAGTTTTAAGCAAATGAGCTATGGTTGCACGCTGTTCCCGCCAGAGGGCGAGGCTAGCATAAAAAGTGAAAGCGTAGTGCTTGCGACAGTAGTAGAAGTGATTTTTTGGTGACAAGATGGGTAAAAAATTTGATTTGACGAACTTTCAACATGGATGATTGTAGGAGCTCGGAGCCATGGAGCGAGTATCACCGAAACCGCCGCATTCGTGAAATGTTCCAGAGCAGCTGTTGTTAAAGGGTAAACCCTTTAACAACAGCTGGACTGTCAGCCAAAAACTGGGTCTCTATGTGCAACGTGTGGTCGTCATCGACTAGTGACTGCTCGGGCGGAACAGAGAGTGTCCAGACTGTACACAGACAACAGAAGGGCAACAGTGCAGCAAATTGCAGACAATCTTAATCAAAGATCCCCTCAAATGATCTCTGCACGCACTGTTTGCCGTACACTGCATCTGATGGGATATGGCAGCCGAAGGCCAGTTCGAACACCTTTGCTGTCTGCAGTTTACAAGAGAAAACGTCTTCAGTTCGCACAAGGATTGGACAGTCAATAATTGGAAACAAAATATGTGGTCCGATGTATCACGTTTTCAGTTGCACCAAGCCGATGGCAGAGTGAGAATTTGGCGGAAACAGCACGAAATCATGGACCTCAAATGAATTACTGCAACCCTTCAAGCTGGTGGAGGCAACATTATGGTTTGGGGAATGTTTTCCTGGCATGCTTTGGGCCCTTTAATTCGTGCTGATCAACGTCTGACTGGCACATCATATCTAAACATCGTTGCGGACTAAGTGCATCCTGTCATGTGGATGGCTTATCCGAATGGGAATGGCTACTTTCAACAAGATAATGCCTCCTGCAATAGTGCTCGTATTGTACAGGATTGGTTTCAGGAACATGCCGGTGAGTTTACTTTGCTGAGATCGCCCCCACAATCTCAAGATATCAACCCCGTTGAGAATTTGTGGAATGAAGTTGAACGAGCCATCAGACAGCTGGATCCACAACCCTGCAATCTCACACTCCTGGAAAATGCTATTCATCAAGCATGGTCTTAGATTCCACAAACCACCTATCAACATCTCGTGGAGTTCATGCCATGAAAAATCGACGCAGTATTAAGGGCAAAATGTGGCCCAACGAAGTACTGAAGTGGTGGTCATAATAAAGTGGCCACTCAGTGTATACGCCATAATTTCCTCTTGGTTGCAAAATATTTGGACGCCACAATACTTTGGGAAATGGCTTTATTATTGCAAATAGTAGTTAGGCGTTCCACCTTTTGCTTGTATGACAGCGGCAACGTGTCGAAATATACGTACTATAAACCGATTTCCGGTAGGTCTCAACAGGAATGACTCGCTATTCTTCCTACAAAGCTGCTGCCAGGGTAGAGAGCGAAGACGGTTGTTGTGGCCGATTTCGTATCTGTCGCTCCAGTTAATCCCAGAGGTAATCTACAGGATTAAGATCAGCGATCTGAGCAGACCACTCTAACAATTACACATCATTTTCAAGAAACCAGTCCAGAAGACGCCATGCAGTGTGGCAGGAAGCTCGATGGTGTTGGAAGAGTCAACGTGCATTTCCATCACACTGCCACATTCTTAGTAGAGCAGAATTATCTAGAACGAAGAGGTACACCTAAGAGTCTATGATTTGTTGTATAATAACCAACGGTCAGTGTCTCACCCACGAAACACAATTCCATTACCATGATAAGCCCTCAACCGAACTTAAGAATTCGAAGAACACAGTCCGATCAAAATCGTTCGCCGAGTTTTCGCGATATCCAAACACGTCCTGTGACGTGCCTGCCCAGTAGGACGCACACGATATAAAGGCAGATAGCAGCGATACGAACGTCCGCGTAGCTCAATTGATAGGGCGAATTATTCCGGAATGAGGGGACCCGGATTCGAGCCTCGGCGTGGACAAAAAGGGCGGAGAAATTCACTTCGTTATAATGGCGCCCGAACTTTCCGGATGACCCGGCCGTTCAAGATCTCGCAATGGTGTGATGTTCTTTTCACACCGCCAGATAGGAAAAATCAGATAGTCCCTTCTCCAGCGCTAAGAAAAAAAAAATGTGTGTGACGTTGCATTCCGCACACCAGATTGACTGGGAGTTCTCAAGTGCACGTTCTACAGTGAATGGCTGCCTGCGACGATTCATAGTCACGGCTGACCCGTGGGCCATGCCCCTCGCCCTCTTTCGCGGGGGAGATGTGACGTGCCTGCCCAGCAGGACGCACACGTTAAAAAGGCAGATTGCAGCGATAACGAACGTCCGCGTAGCTCAAATGGTAGAGCGACTTATTCCGGAATGAGGGGATCCGGGTTGGAGCCCCGATGTGAAAAAAATGACGTAGAAATTTACTTCGTTATAGTCCATGAATTGGAAGAGTAAAAAGCGTGACTCATCACTCCAAAGAACAGCTGTACAGTCACCAACAGTCCAGGAAAGACGGCAAACGGCGCTTTGCATTCACGGTAGTGATGTGTGTCTTGTGTGCCGCTGGTCTACCACAATAAACCATACTGGTCAACTGTCTGCGCATAGTTAAAGTATTACCCGAGCTATTACAAGCATTTTCTACTTCTGCAGCAATGTAAATGGCAGAGGAAGAACAGGATTTCTTAGCATTTCTTACCATGACTTTTCTGTCACCTTCCGTTAGTTTGTGCGGACTTTCTGAACGTTATTTTATTATAGTTGCACCGTCCTGCTGCCATATCTTTACGACATCACTTACAGTTGATTTTGGTATGTTTACTTTATTCCAATGCTTCGTACAATAGAAGCGTTACTGAAAGTGACATTATATGACCATCCCACACTGGAAAACGGAAAGTTCACGTCCGTGAGGTATATGCACCTCAAAGTTACTGATAACACGGCCAAATATTTAAGCTTTATATACGTATCTCACCACTCACAGCGCATCTTCCTGCGCAACAGTTCTTTCCAATGATGCAAAGATTTGGTAACTTCCGAATACTTTTGACAGTGTAGTGTATCTGTAGAACGATGAGGCATCACTTAGAATGCATGGAACATCGAATAGTTGTTGTTTTGAAGACGCATAGCGACCCAACACGCTATTAGATAGTTGTTCCTAATAACTTACTTCTTAATAATTTATAATTTGCTACTTCTACTGATTTACTATTTTAGGTCGCTTGTTTGAAACCTACCCTGGAAAAACGAAAAAAATATATGCGCATCTTATGCACATGTATGGAGTTTTTGTAATAATTAATTATCCACCTTTCCATGTCAAAATGAAATTTTTAAGCTAGCCTGATAATTAACCTGAATTAACTGTCACTAAAATTTACCGAAGCAGTAATGCAGTAGTGTGAAACGTCGTGTCCTCAATTTCATGGTCTCAGAGGGAGTGAGAAAGTTTCATCTTGAAATAATAGTAAATGGCTCCAGAATAGCAAACCTGTTAAATTTTAAAATAATTGGAGTATCTACAGTTCACATTCTCGACAACTCACGTGTTTCTCCGTGGGGGAATATCTGATTCCTGAATCGATAACTTGTAGTCTTTCATGTCAGACAATGTCTGCGTCCTTAATATGCTACTGTCTAGTCGAAGCATTGTTCCTTTGGGACGACACCACCAGACGGAAAAGGGCAGGATGCAGGAATGTAGAAGGACTCCAGAAGGACATACAGCTGATTATAAGCGCTGACAGCGATAGCAAGATACCTGTTAAACCTCTCACCCTGGAAGAAAAGATATCCTTCCATTTCCAGATTAATTAATCTTTTGTTCAACTGTTTCTGATACTAATAAATTTCACATTTGCAGACATCCTATTGCATTTCAGTAAATCTTTGCGCAATCACAACTCCCATTCTCTTCCAGTGGCTTGCATACGTGGAATTTTCTAATTCAGCAAATACTTTTAATCAATGTTATTATAAACTCTATTTACCTATTAAAGTATGAACCGAAAGTCAGTTTTGTGTTGAAGCATTGAACTGTCGACACAAGCTCTTTCATTTTCAACTTCTACACTGAGTGGCCATATTTATTATGACCACCCCCCTCAGTACTTCGTTGGGCCACCTTTTGCCTTTAATACTGCATCGATTCTTCGTGGCATGGACTCCACGAGATGTTGATAGGTGGTTTGTGGAATCTAAGACCATGCTTGATGAATAACACTTTCCAGGAGTGTGAGATTGCAGGGTTGCGGATCCAGCTGTCTGATGGCTCGTTCAACTTCATCCCACAAATTCTTAATGGGGTTGATATCTGGAGATTGTGGGCACCACCTAAGCAAAGTAAACTCACCGGCATGTTTCTGAAACCAATCTTGTACAATACGAGCACTATGGCAGGACGCATTATCTTGTTGAAAGTAGCCATTGCCAATGGGATAAACCATCCACATGACAGGGTGCACTTGATCCCCAACGATGTTTACATATGATGTGCCAGTCAGACGTTGATCAGCACGAATTAAAGGGCCCCAAAGCATGCCAGGAAAGCATTCCCCAAACCATAACGTTGCCTCCACCAGCTTGAAGGGCTGTAGCAATGCATTTGGGGTCCATGCTTTCGTGCTGTTTCCGCCAAATTCTCAATCGGCCATCGGCATGGTGCAACTGAAAACGTGATTCATCGGGCCACATATTTTGTTTCTAATTATTGACTGTCCAATCATTGTGCTGCTGTGCGAACTGGAGACGTTTTCTCTTGTTAACTGCAGACAGCAAAGGTGTTCGAACAGGCCTTCGGCTGCCATATCCCATCCGATGCAGTGTACGACGAACAGTGAGTGCAGAGATCATTTGAGGGGATCTTTGATTAAGATGGTCTGTAATTTGCTGCACTATTGCCCTTCTGTTGTCTGTTTACAGTCTGGACACTCTCCGTTCCGCCCGAGCTGTCACTAGTCGATGACGACCACACGTTGCACGTAGGGATCCAGTTTTGTGGCTAACAGTCCAGTCTTTAACACTTGAACAACAGGTGGTCTGGAACATTTCACGAATGCGGCGTTTTCGGTGATACTCGCTCCATGGCTTCCAGCTGCTACAATCATCCCACGTTGAAAGTTCATCAAATCGCACTTTTTACCCATCTCGTCACCCAAATATTACTTCTACTACTGTCGCAAGCACTAAGCTTTTCCTTTTGATACTAGCATCGCCCTCTGGCGGCAACAGCGTACTGCCATAGATCATTTGCTTAAAACTGTCAGGTGGTCATAATAAAGTGGCCACGCAATGTATAAGCAGTGCGGCAATTTAGTAATAGAAAGGCAGGAAACCCTAAGTGAATATATTTTTTTCGAAATACATTCCTCCTGCTTTAATTCAAGAAGCGAGCCGATCAGCCAACGAAAGGAGGCACTTACAGAGATCACCTTTTGATGTGGAGTGAAGAGCTGATGTCCCAGTTCTTTGCATTTCATCGATGTCTTTAAAATTATTTCCTATTAAAGGCAGCTTCGATTTAGGGAATAGAAAGTAGCCACGCGGTGACAAATCTGGCTGATAGGAGGGATGGTTCGGTACACGCACCGGTTTGTGTGCCAGAAATTACCACGCTTTGACTGCTCTGCGAGCGGATGCGTTATCGTGAAGAAACAACCACTGCCCATTTTCGTACTCAGGCCGGACACGAACAATCTTCCACAATCGTTCCAAACCGGATGTGTTAGCTTTGCCGGTGACAATTGTACCTTCAGGAATTAACTCGCGATGAAGAATTCCCTTGCTGTCGCAAAAGCAGACAAGCATTGTCTTGATTTTGGGATTCTGTAACCTGATCTTCTTCCCTTTAAGTGACTGTGGCGACTTCCACTGGGCATTCTGACACTTCGTTTCGGGGTCATAACGGAAAAAGCCATGTCCCTACACCTGCCACAATGTTTTGGAGACAAAGCATACGGAACAAAACGAGCAAAAACTTTTCTTCCTCCCAAATCATGCATTAACATTTGATGAATCGTCGTTTTTATGAACACCTAACTCCGATTGCAGTTATTTCATTGATGTCTTGAAAATAATTTTTATGATCAAGGTCACACAACAATCACTTTCTATCCTTTCACGAACTTTTTGAATTACTTGAGATGTGCGCTTGGAAATCAGCCGTCCGGAACTTTCGTCATTTTCCAAATCTTCCAGCCCATCCTTGAAACTTGCATACCTTCGGAAAATCTGTACACATGATAGGCAATTATTCCCATTCACATCACGCAGTAATTCAACTGTCTCAGATGTAATTTTACCGATTTTGAAACACAGCCGGATGTGTGTTCTCTGCTCCATGAAAGAGCTCTGACAATATTCTTGCACCGAATGGCGCACAGCGCAAATATCATCTGCGCAATTATCACGCAAACGGTGTTGCCACAGCATAGCTGATGAATGACTTGTCAGAAAACCAATGCCTTACCAACCCGTGTGTTTTACCAGGATTATTTAAAAAAATCAATCTCATTATTTAATTGCCGTAATGTGAATTGACGGTTTCTTAGTACACTGAATGGATACGTTATTATATTCGCACAGATTCTGGCAAACAAGGTGGCTGTCAGACCTGTGCAGTTCTGTGCTTGGCAAGAAACTGCTGCACAAGTTGCGACGCATGGACAGGCGCATTGTCATTCTCGAGTTGCAACTCGAATGCAATGCCGGGTCTTTGCAACGAACTGCGTCCCTCAAACCCCGTACAAATTGACAATACCACTCCTTGTTCATTGTGGGGGCCTGTTGAAGTGTATTCATGATTTCAGAATTCCCTCATGCGGAAACATACCAGTCAGCATCATCTTCACTCTGCTGTAGCTCTATCGTGCTCTTTTGGGTCTTGGACAATTTGTCGTTTTCACTTTCAAGACTGGGCTTTCTTTCGGGGTCATAACCATTATCCCACGATTCATTACCAGGTATGATAGTTTTTAACGTCGTTTTCCACACACTGAAGCAGATCAATAGTAGCTGAAACATTTCTGCTCGGCTGAGAGCAATTTTGGCACAAATTTGGCTGAGACGCGTCTTGTACGGAAAGCCCCCATAAATAGTGGCGTCGCTAGGAATGATACATTTAGGGGGGGGGTAGGCCAATCCGTTATATATATATCATCATCAACACCATCATTGCCAACCATTATCAATCCACTGCTGGATGCAGGTCTCTCCAAGTTTCTTCCAAAATTGTCTGTCTTGAGCTTTCTCCTCCATCGAATTTCTTCCATCCATCTCCCATGGGGTCTTCTTCTGGATCTTTTTCTGTCCCTTGGGATCCAGTCTAATATTTCACTTGTCCGTCGGTGGTCTGTCCTTCTGGCAACATGATCAGCCCGTTGCGATTTCAGTAATTTCACTCTGGTCATGATGTCGTCCACTCTTGTCATTTTCCTTATCCAAAAGTTACTCTTCATATCTTTCCTGGTTAAACTAAGCATGCATCTCTCCATGCTGCTTTAAGTTGTCTGCAATCTTTGTATGTATTTTTTAGTAAAGGCCCATGTCTCTGCTCCATACGTAAGCACTGGCAGGATGCATTGATTAAACACTTTTCTTTTACGACATAATGGCACTCCTCTAAAAAATTGTACTGATTCTTCCAAAAGCTCTCCATTCAAGTTTTATACACAGATTAATTTCTTCAATATTGTGACACTCACTTGATATCTGCTGCCCAAGATAAATGCAGGTATCGTCTGTTGTTTCAAGCTTATCCCGATCAATCAATAACTCTTCTTTTCTTGTAAAAACATCGTACATCACTTTTGTCTTTTGAAAGTTTACGTTTCAAAAGTTATATATATATATATATATATATATAACTTTTGAATATTTTTTTTTAAAGAACAGCATATTCATTTCAAAAGTTATATATATATATATATATATATATACCCTTCGTGTTAAATTCTAAAAATTTTTCCTTAGTCTTCAGTTTTGCTCTTAAGTATATATATATATATATATATATATATATATATATATTCTATAAAGAAGATACCTAAGCAAAAAAATACATATATAATTTTGACTCACACCTAGTACAACATAGAAAAGGTTATGTATCTACCTGTGTGAGTAAAAGGAGAAAAGATAAAAAAATAAAATAAAATAAAACAACTGAATGTAGAAGGTGTCGAGAATACTGAGCCTTGGCTTTATCAAGGACCAGCAAAAACTCTGCATTTTCTCACTTCCACAAAGACCTAGTTGGAAATGGGTTTCTGCAAGGCCATAGATGCAAGTAACATTCCCACCTAAAATAGTTTAAAATATATATATATAAGTCATGTCCTCCGTAGAGTAGCATGACCTAGCACTAGTTAACAATTTCGCTTGCATCCATTAACCTTCATGGCCCGACCCATGCTCTTCATCTGTTACTATTAAACAGAGAGAAGAAGATTAAAGAGAACTCAAGCTGTGAGTGTTACATAATAATTAGAAATGATTTTCAGCTATAACGAAATTCCAAGTTCGTTTGAGAGAGAATTTAAACCTGAAAAACAATGCAAAAGAAATCCAAATTTTACATTGCAATTAAAAAAGGAAATGTTAATTTATAACGAACAGATTTTTGAAAGAAAACTTGAGTCTAAAACCCCCTACTCTACAACTTATGACAGCACGAAAACGAGAATAAGTTAAAGATAATAATTAACTAAAGAAAACTTTGTGAAAGTTATATACCTTAAACAGTTAGTTGCAATATGTACAAAGTATTTCAGCAGTGCTTTAAGTGCATAATTAATTAGTTATTAAGAACTTAACTACTTTGAAAAAACAGCGCATAGACAGCGCATAGAAAAGGAACAAGCTTAGCCATCTTCTGTTCCTAGGTACCCCAAAAGACGCTCAAAGTTACAAAGAAAAGTAAGAGTTAAAACCCGCAAAAATGTTAACAGACAAACCAATGCTTAAAAGCTGAAAAGCTAAAAAACGACAGAGGAAAGGGTACATGAAGTACAAACATTGAACTTATATAACCTAGAACCCAAAATCAAGGAAGAGAGCTTACCTCTTGTGTGACAAAAACTTTTCTCCTCACAAGAGAAGAACATGGCTGACCTCTTCCGCCACTCCCTAGACGCTGGGGGGCAGTGAGGGTGGGGCTGATGGCCTCCTCATACAGCAAGAAACCAACGCGCGGAGATTTTAACCAGAGAAAAAATATATAAACTTAAGACTGTGGATTTGAATGATCAGAAAGAGCAGAATTAACTCTCCAGAATACATGAGAAATATTATAAAATACACGAGCAGTTTATTTAATAATCTTTGCATGTATTAAATCACCTTAGTGAGCTTCTATAGATTAATCAGAATCTTATTAATTTTAATGTTGGTTTTACTATTTTTAGTATAGCTATCCTAGTGATGAATAACTAGTTTTCTTTTTTATTTGTTTTTATTTTCTTTTATAAACAGATTTTTAAGCTTTTTTTGTGATTTTGTTTATATTATTTAATTTTTTGTTTTAATAGGACCGTCATATCCATAGCACTAAGGTTCCTTTAGGTAGTTAATAGGCATCCTCTAGCCAACTTCCTTACGGCTTTGATTGGTCAGAATCATATTATTAACTGTGTAGAAAATTAAAGCAGATCTGCCAACCTTACTCTATTATTCAGAATAATTTTTCTTAAAGTTCTTTTGATGAAAGAAGAAGGAATTTCGTTCTCTAGAAAACTTTCTAATAGTATATTAATGTGGTAATTGAAGTCCAAATTGTTGCTGCAAATTCTTGAAATTCTTAGGACCTGAGAAATTAGTACATTCTCAATTACTTTGGTTGAAATGTTATTATTCCAGTGTAGATATTTAATTACTTTGAAAGGAAAATTAACTCTTTTATCAAAGAGGCTAATAGATGGGTTACCTCTGTTGAGCTTAATGCTTAAGTCTAGGAACTCAAGTTCCTGATTACTGTGGTTGGTTTTACATAAGTTAAGAGAGCTAGGATAGATATTATCAAAATCACTCTCTATAACTTCTGAATTATTGATACACAGCAGATCATCAATATATCTAAAAGTGTAAAGGTAGTTATCTGAGCAGGTGGGGTGATTTTTAATGAATTTATATTCCTTAAAGAACAGGAATAGATTAGCGATATTCGTGGACGTTGATGTTCCCATTGGAATACCGTTCACTTGCTTATAGAGAGTATTATTATATAAGATATGGTTATTTTTTATGCAGCAATTGAGATAAGAGTTCCAAGTTCCTACATCAACAAATTGGTTAAGTTTAAATTCTGCATACAGCTCTTTAAAGGTAGTGATTATATCTGATAGAGGCAGATTAGTATATAGGTTTTCAAAATCATAACTATTAATATCTAGGGGACAAACTTTGAGTATAGTAGAAATTACTCCTGCATTATTATTAATTATCCAAAAATCTCTGTACATCAAGTTAGAACAGTTTCTAATGTGTTTCAAAACCTTCTTTAAGACATCTTCAAAAGCAAGATCTATTTTCTTTTTATGACTCCTTACTCCACTAGCTATGAACCTGAACTTCACAGGATCCCTGTGAAACTTAACCGTTGCAAAAAGAAATGGAAATTCAGGCTCATATCTTCTAGTTTGTGGAATTTTAAGTTTCTTGAAGAATGCCTTAAACCGATTTTCTAACTGCTTGGTAGAATAACTTACGGGCTCGTATGTTACTCTATTATTGAGTTTCATAGTTAACAATTCAAAATAGAACTTCTTACAGATAATTGCAAAATTATTGCTAGCTTTATCCGTAGTGGTAAAAATAAATTGTTCTTGTAGTTTGGAGAGTGACCTTTTAGCTTCTCCAGAGAAAAAGAGATTTCTGTCGAAACAAAAGTCCTAACCTGGCAATAATTTTGCAATTATCTGTAAGAAGTTCTATTTTGAATTGTTAACTATGGAACTCAATAATAGAGTAACATACGAGCCCGTAAGTTATTCTACCAAGCAGTTAGAAAATCGGTTTAAGGCATTCTTAAAGAAACTTAAAATTCCACAAACTAGAAGATATGAGCCTGAATTTCCATTTCTTTTTGCAACGGTTAAGTTTCACAGGGATCCTGTGAAGTTCAGGTTCATAGCTAGTGGAGTAAGGAGTCATAAAAAGAAAATAGATCTTGCTTTTGAAGATGTCTTAAAGAAGGTTTTGAAACACATTAGAAACTGTTCTAACTTGTTGTACAGAGATTTTTGGATAATTAATAATAATGCAGGAGTAATTTCTACTATACTCAAAGTTTGTCCCCTAGATATTAATAGTTATGATTTTGAAAACCTATATACTAATCTGCCTCTATCAGATATAATCACTACCTTTAAAGAGCTGTATGCAGAATTTAAACTTAACCAATTTGTTGATGTAGGAACTTGGAACTCTTATCTCAATTGCTGCATAAAAAATAACCATATCTTATATAATAATACTCTCTATAAGCAAGTGAACGGTATTCCAATGGGAACATCAACGTCCACGAATATCGCTAATCTATTCCTGTTCTTTAAGGAATATAAATTCATTAAAAATCACCCCAACTGCTCAGATAACTACCTTTACACTTTTAGATATATTGATGATCTGCTGTGTATCAATAATTCAGAAGTTATAGAGAGTGATTTTGATAATATCTATCCTAGCTCTCTTAACTTATGTAAAACCAACCACAGTAATCAGGAACTTGAGTTCCTAGACTTAAGCATTAAGCTCAACAGAGGTAACCCATCTATTAGCCTCTTTGATAAAAGAGTTAATTTTCCTTTCAAAGTAATTAAATATCTACACTGGAATAATAACATTTCAACCAAAGTAATTGAGAATGTACTAATTTCTCAGGTCCTAAGAATTTCAAGAATTTGCAGCAACAATTTGGACTTCAATTACCACATTAATATACTATTAGAAAGTTTTCTAGAGAACGAAATTCCTTCTTCTTTCATCAAAAGAACTTTAAGAAAAATTATTCTGAATAATAGAGTAAGGTTGGCAGATCTGCTTTAATTTTCTACACAGTTAATAATATGATTCTGACCAATCAAAGCCGTAAGGAAGTTGGCTAGAGGATGCCTATTAACTAATTAAAGGAACCTTAGTGCTATGGATATGACGGTCCTATTAAAACAAAAAATTAAATAATATAAACAAAATCACAAAAAAAGCTTAAAAATCTGTTTATAAAAGAAAATAAAAACAAATAAAAAAGAAAACTAGTTATTCATCACTAGGATAGCTATACTAAAAATAGTAAAACCAACATTAAAATTAATAAGATTCTGATTAATCTATAGAAGCTCACTAAGGTGATTTAATACATGCAAAGATTATTAAATAAACTGCTCGTGTATTTTATAATATTTCTCATGTATTCTGGAGAGTTAATTCTGCTCTTTCTGATCATTCAAATCCACAGTCTTAAGTTTATATATTTTTTTCTCTGGTTAAAATCTCCGCGCGTTGGTTTCTTGCTGTATGAGGAGGCCATCAGCCCCACCCTCACTGCCCCCAGCGTCTAGGGAGTGGCGGAAGAGGTCAGCCATGTTCTTCTCTTGTGAGGAGAAAAGTTTTTGTCACACAAGAGGTAAGCTCTCTTCCTTGTTTTTGGGTTCTAGGTTATATAAGTTCAATGTTTGTACTTCATGTACCCTTTCCTCTGTCGTTTTTTAGCTTTTCAGCTTTTAAGCATTTGGTTTGTCTGTTAACATTTTTGCGGGTTTTAACTCTTACTTTTCTTTGTAACTTTGAGCGTCTTTTGGGGTACCTAGGAACAGAAGATGGCTAAGCTTGTTCCTTTTCTATGCGCTGTCTATGCGCTGTTTTTTCAAAGTAGTTAAGTTCTTAATAACTAATTAATTATGCACTTAAAGCACTGCTGAAATACTTTGTACATATTGCAACTAACTGTTTAAGGTATATAATATTCACAAAGTTTTCTTTAGTTAATTATTATCTTTAACTTATTCTCGTTTTCGTGCTGTCATAAGTTGTAGAGTAGGGGGTTTTAGACTCAAGTTTTCTTTCAAAAATCTGTTCGTTATAAATTAACATTTCCTTTTTAATTGCAATGTAAAATTTGGATTTCTTTTGCATTGTTTTTCAGGTTTAAATTCTCTCTCAAACGAACTTGGAATTTCGTTATAGCTGAAAATCATTTCTAATTATTATGTCACTCTCACAGCTTGAGTTCTCTTTAATCTTCTTCTCTCTGTTTAATAGTAACAGATGAAGAGCATGGGTCGGGCCATGAAGGTTAATGGATGCAAGCGAAATTGTTAACTAGTGCTAGGTCATGCTACTCTACGGAGGACATGACTTATATATATATTTTTTAAACTATTTTAGGTGGGAATGTTACTTGCATCTATGGCCTTGCAGAAACCCATTTCCAACTAGGTCTTTGTGGAAGTGAGAAAATGCAGAGTATTTGCTGGTCCTTGATAAAGCCAAGGCTCAGTATTCTCGACACCTTCTACATTCAGTTGTTTTATTTTATTTTATTTTTTTATCTTTTCTCCTTTTACTCACACAGGTAGATACATAACCTTTTCTATGTTGTACTAGGTGTGAGTCAAAATTATATATGTATTTTTTTGCTTAGGTATCTTCTTTATAGAATGTGAATTCTGAATTTTCAAAACTGCTGCGTTGCGCGTTTTGATTTTCGGGTTATTTTGCACCCTTCGTTTTAAATTCTAAAATTTTTTCCTTAGTCTTCAGTTTTGCTCTTATATATATATATATATCATCATCATCATCATCATTGTCAACCATTATCAATCCACTGCTGGACGAAGGTCTCCCCAAGTTTCCTCCACAACGGTCTGTCTTGTGCCAGTCTCCTCCATGTCACCCCTGCATACTTTCGAATTTCATCCACCCATCTCCTATGTGGTCTTCTTCTGGGTCTTTTCCTGTCCCTTGGAATCCAATCTAAAATTTCGGCTGTCCATCGATGATCTGTCCTTCTGGCAGTATGTCCAGCCCATTGCCATTTCAGGGATTTAACTCTGATCATGATGTCTTCCACTCTTGTCATTTTTCGGATCCACGAGTTCCTCTTCTTATCTCTCCTGGTTACACCAAGCATGCACCTCTCCATGCTGCTTTGAGTTGTCTGCAGCCTTTGAATGTCTCTTTTAGTTAAGGTCCACGTCTCTGCACCATACGTAAGCACTGGAAGGATGCATTGATCAAACACTTTTCTTTTAAGACATAATGGCATATTGCTCTTGAAAATTATGCTGTTTCTTCCAAAGCTCTCCAGGCAAGTTTTGTACGCCGATTAATTTCTTCATCAATGTGACCCTCACTTGATATCTGCTGTCCAAGATAAACGTACGTGTCTGTTATCTCCAGCTTTTCTCCATCAATCGATAAATCTTCATTTCTTGTAAAAGCATTGAACATCACTTTTGTCTTCTGAAAGTTCATTTTTAATCCCACTTCTTTACTCTTGTCAGCAAGTTCCTGGATCATACTCTGCAGCTCTGATGGGGTAGTTGCAAAAATGACTACGTCATCAGCAAAACGAAGGTGGGTTAGATAATCTCCATTAATCTTTATCCCCTTGTTTTCCCAGCTCAGCGACTGAAAAACACCCTCCAATGTGGCATTAAAGAGCTTCGGAGATATGGTGTCACCTTGTCTCACTCCTTTCCAATTTTTACGTGTGTTGTATTTTCAAACAGCCTAATCTTTGCACTTGCATTTTCATAGATGTTATTAATAATATTAATGTATGCATCTTCAATACCGCAGGTTTTCAGGGCCATTGTAACTGCTGATGGTTTCACCGAATCAAAGGCTTTTTCATAATCGATAAAAGCCATGCACAATGGAAGTTCATATTCCCTCGCTCTTTCAATTAGTTCTCTCAGCACGTGGATATGATCTATTGTGCTGTAGCCACTCCTGAATCCAGCTTGTTCTCTCGGTTGAGCCATGTCTAGTGCTACCTTCAAGCGGTGTGAAAGAACTTTAGTGAAGATTTTATAAACTACTGATAGGAGGCTGATAGGTCTGTAGTTTCCGAGATCCTCAATGTCACCTTTCTTATGTAGCAGGATCATTGTAGCGGTGTTCCAATCCTCAGGAATCTTTCCTTCATTAAGGCATCGAGTGAAAATTTGGGCGAGTACTGTTTCGATTTCTCCACTTGCTTCTTGTATGATGTCTACAGTAATTCCATCTTCTCCTGGAGCTTTTCCTCGCTTCATGTTCTTGATTGCATGTGCAACTTCTGCTGGAAGGACTGGAGGAACTCTGGTACTGGTATCTTTCATGATGTCTGGAGTGCATATATCATCCCTTTCATATAATTTGGAGTAGAAATCTTTCACTCTTGTCAAAATTTCGCCTCTATTTCTTGTTACAGAACCATCTTCTTTTCTCAGTGCCATAATCTGTTTTCTTCCCTTACTGAGATGTCCCTTTGCTATCTTTAGGCTTTGGTTGTTTTCAATTGCTTTCCTCACTAGTTCACAGTTGAATTTCCTTACGTCTTCAGTGATACTTTTTCTTACTGTCTTGCATAGCTCTATATATTCCACTTTGGAAGTCACATCTTCTTTAGTTGTCCTCATCTCTCTTCTTTTTTGCATCAACATTTTGGTTTTTCCTGATAATTTGTTCACATGCAACTTGTTCTTAGACCCAGCTAATTTTGTTGCTGTTTCCATAAGAGCTTTGGTTACTTTTCTGTTAACTTCAGAGATGTCCACTTCTTCCGATGTTAGGCCTTCTAAAGCAGAGAACCTGTTCTTCAGTTCTAACTTGAAGGTATTATGGTGTTTTTTAAGGTTGGTTATGTCAATAGATTTTGTTTGTCTTATGAGCTTGCCACGTTCAAGTTTAGTGTTGAGGTGCATCTTACATCTCACCAATCTATGGTCACTACCTGTGTTGAACTTGTTTAGCACACTGCAGTCTTCTATGACGAATTTTTTGTTACACGTAATAAAATCAATTTCACTTGTGGTCCCATTTGGATGTCTCCATGTCCATTTCCTGTGTGGCTTTTTCTTGAAGAAGGAGTTCAAGATGAAAAACCCTTCTGCCTCTGCAAACTCAACGAGAGTATTTCCACGCTGGTTTCTGTTGCCATGACCGAATTTACCTACTGAAGTTTCATTCTGTTGCCGTTGCCCTATTTTTGCATTGAAATCTCCCATAATTATTTTCAAGTGCTGCTTACCTTTATTATTTAGATGACAAATTTCCTCATAAAATTCTTCAATTTCTTCTTCAGGATGACTTGTGGTGGGTGCATAAGTTTGAATAATCTGAGCCTGGTATCTTTTCGAGAGTTGGATAACAAGTCGTGCAGGTCTGTCAGAGGAACTTTCAACTTCTACAACTTTATCCTTCAGTTTCTTGTTTATTATAAATCCAACACCACTAGTTCTGCCAGTATCTGTCCCACGATAGTAGAAGAGGTGTCCACTTTTCAGTTCGATGAGATCTTCTCCTTTTCTCCTTACCTCACTTAGCCCCACGATGTCCCACTTGATCCTTTGTAGTTCCTCTTCCAATTCAAGAAGCCTTGAATCAGAAGATAGGGAGCGTCCATTGTAAGTAGCCAAGGTCAGCATCAGATGGCAGCCTAGTCCGGTCCTCCGGGGATTCTTAGCACCCTCTGCCTTCATGTCGCACTGGCCGCTGCCTTGGCCAGGTACATTCCAGCTGCCGGAGACTGAGGGCCAAGATTTAAGTTGTGGAATCATTTTGGAGGGTTTGGCCATAACTCACCACGCTGGCCAAGCGGGTTGGTGAGTGTGGGATAGAATTTCCTCTGATCCCGATGGTATAGTTATACCGCTATGGGCGGTCGTCAGAGCCCCTTTAGTGGGAACAGGATGCACCACGAGAAGGCGGGGTTGACATTTGTCAAGGAGAGGCTGTGATGTTACGCATCACCTGACCTTGCATCCCATATATATATATACAAAATCTATTGACATAACCAACCTTAAAAAACACCATAATACCTTCAAGTTGGAACTGAAAAACAGGTTCTCTGCTTTAGGAGGCCTAATATCGGAAGAAGTGGACATCTCTGAAGTTAACAGAAAAGTAACCAAAGCTCTTATGGAAACAGCAACAAAATTAGCTGGGTCTAAGAACAAGTTGCATGTAAACAAATTATCAGGAAAAACGAAAATGTTGATGCAAAAAAGAAGAGAGATGAGGACAACTAAAGAAGATGTGACTTCCAAAGTGGAATATATAGAGCTATGCAAGACAGTAAGAAAAAGTATCACTGAAGACGTAAGAAAATTCAACTGTGAACTAGTGAGGAAAGCAATTGAAAACAACCAAAGCCTAAAGATAGCAAAGGGACATCTCAGTAAGGGAAGAAATCAGATTATGGCACTGAGAAAAGAAGATGGTTCTGTAACAAGAAATAGAGGCGAAATTTTGAAAAGAGTGAAAGATTTCTACTCCAAATTATATGAAAGGGATGGTACATGCACTCCAGACATGAAAGATACCAGTACCAGAGTTCCTCCAGTCCTTCCAGCAGAAGTTGCACATGCAATCAAGAACATGAAGCGGGGAAAAGCTCCAGGAGAAGATGGAATTACTGTAGACATCATACAAGAAGCAAGTGGAGAAATTGAAACAGTACTCGCCCAAATTTTCACTCGATGCCTTAATGAAGGAAAGATTCCTGAGGATTGGAACACCGCTACAATGATCCTGCTACATAAGAAAGGTGACATTGAGGATCTCGGAAACTACAGACCTATCAGCCTCCTATCAGTGGTTTATAAAATCTTCACTAAAGTTCTTTCACACCGCTTGAAGGTAATACTGGACATGGCTCAACCGAGAGAACAAGCTGGATTCAGGAGTGGCTACAGCACAATAGATCATATCCACGTACTGAGAGAACTAATTGAAAGAGCGAGGGAATATGAACTTCCATTGTGCATGGCTTTTATCGATTATGAAAAAGCCTTTGATTCGGTGAAACCATCAGCAGTTACAATGGCTCTGAGAACCTGCGGTATTGAAGATGCATACATTAATATTATTAATAACATCTATGAAAATGCAAAGTGCAAAGATTCTGCTGTTTGAAACTACAACACACATAAAAATTGGAAAGGGAGTGAGACAAGGTGACAACATATCTCCGAAGCTCTTTAATGCCACATTGGAGAGTGTTTTTCAGTCGCTGAGCTGGGAAAACAAAGGGATAAAGATTAATGGAGATTATCTAACCCACCTTCGTTTTGCTGATGACGTAGTCATTTTTGCAACTACCCCATCAGACCTGCAGAGTATGATCCAGGAACTTGCTGACAAGAGTAAAGAAGCGGGATTAAAAATGAACTTTCAGAAGACAAAAGTGATGTTCAATGCTTTTACAAGAAATGAAGATTTATTGATTGATGGAGAAAAGCTGGAGATAACAGACACGTACGTTTATCTTGGACAGCAGATATCAAGTGAGGGTCACATTGATGAAGAAATTAATCGGCGTACAAAACTTTCCTGGAGAGCGTTTGGAAGAAACAGCATAATTTTCAAGAGCAATATGCCATTATGTCTTAAAAGAAAAGTGTTTGATCAATGCATCCTTCCAGTGCTTACGTATGGTGCAGATACGTGGACCTTAACTAAAAGAGATATACAAAGACTGCAGACAACTCAAAGAAGCATGAAGAGGTGCATGCTTCGTGTAACCAGGAGAGATAAGAAGAGGAACACGTGGATCCGAAAAATGACAAGAGTGGAAGACATCATGATCAGAGTTAAATCCCTGAAATGGCAATGGGCTGGACATACTGCCAGAAGGACAGATCATCGATGGACAGCCGAAATTTTAGATTGGATTCCAAGCGACAGGAAAAGACCCAGAAGAAGACCACATGGGAGATGGGTGGATGAAATTCGAAAGTATGCAGGGGTGACATGGAGGAGACTGGCACAAGACAGACCGTTGTGGAGGAAACTTGGGGAGACCTTCGTCCAGCAGTGGGTTGATAATGGTTGACAATGATGATGATGATGATATATATATATATATATATATATATATATATATATATATATATATATAACTTTTGAAATAAATTTTTTTTAAAGAACATCCAGAAGCAAAGATGTTCAAGTCGACAAAAGCAATTCTTCTATGTGTATATATATATCATCATCATCATCATTGTCAACCATTATCAATCCACTGCTGGACGAAGGTCTCCCCAAGTTTCCTCCACAACGGTCTGTCTTGTGCCAGTCTCCTCCATGTCACCCCTGCATACTTTCGAATTTCATCCACCCATCTCCCATGTGGTCTTCTTCTGGGTCTTTTCCTGTCCCTTGATATCCAATCTAAAATTTCGGCTGTCCATCGATGATCTGTCCTTCTGGCAGTATGTCCAGCCCATTGCCATTTCAGGGATTTAACTCTGATCATGATGTCTTCCACTCTTGTCATTTTTCGGATCCACGAGTTCCTCTTCTTATCTCTCCTGGTTACACTGAAGTATGCACCTCTCCATGCAGCTTTGAGTTGTCTGCAGCCTTTGTATGTCTCTTTTAGTTAAGGTCCACGTCTCTGCACCATACGTAAGCACTGGAAGGATGCATTGATCAAACACTTTTCTTTTAAGACATAATGGCATATTGCTCTTGAAAATTATGCTGTTTCTTCCAAAAGCTCTCCAGGCAAGTTTTGTACGCCGATTAATTTCTTCATCAATGTGACCCTCACTTGATATCTGCTGTCCAAGATAAACGTACGTATCTGTTATCTCCAGCTTTTCTCCATCAATCGATAAATCTTCATTTCTTGTAAAAGCATTGAACATCACTTTTGTCTTCTGAAAGTTCATTTTTAATCCCACTTCTTTACTCTTGTCAGCAAGTTCCTGGATCATACTCTGCAGCTCTGATGGGCTAGTTGCAAAAATGACTACGTCATCAGCAAAACGAAGGTGGGTTAGATAATCTCCATTAATCTTTATCCCCTTGTTTTCCCAGCTCAGTGACTGAAAAACACCCTCCAATGTGGCATTAAAGAGCTTCGGAGATATGGTGTCACCTTGTCTCACTCCCTTTCCAATTTTTATGTGTGTTGTATTTTCAAGCAGCCTAATCTTTGCACTTGCATTTTCATAGATGTTATTAATAATATTAATGTATGCATCTTCAATACCGCAGGTTTTCAGAGCCATTGTAACTGCTGATGGTTTCACCGAATCAAAGGCTTTTTCATAATCGATAAAAGCCATGCACAATGGAAGTTCATATTCCCTCGCTCTTTCAATTAGTTCTCTCAGCACATGGATATGATCTATTGTGCTGTAGCCACTCCTGAATCCAGCTTGTTCTCTCGGTTGAGCCATGTCCAGTGTTACCTTCAAGCGGTGTGAAAGAACTTTAGTGAAGATTTTATAAACTACTGATAGGAGGCTGATAGGTCTGTAGTTTCCGAGATCCTCAATGTCACCTTTTTTACGTAGCACGATCATTGTAGCGGTGTTCCAATCCTCAGGAATCTTTCCTTCATTAAGGCATCGAGTGAAAATTTGGGCGAGTACTGTTTCGATTTCTCCACTTGCTTCTTGTATGATGTCTACAGTAATTCCATCTTCTCCTGGAGCTTTTCCCCGCTTCATGTTCTTGATTGCATGTGCAACTTTTGCTGGAAGGACTGGAGGAATTCTGGTACTGGTATCTTTCATGATGTCTGGAGTGCATGTATCATCCCTTTCATATAATTTGGAGTAGAAATCTTTCACTCTTGTCAAAATTTCGCCTCTATTTCTTGTAACAGAACCATCTTCTTTTCTCAGTGCCATAATCTGTTTTCTTCCCTTACTGAGATGTCCCTTTGCTATCTTTAGGCTTTGGTTGTTTTCAATTGCTTTCCTCACTAGTTCACAGTTGAATTTTCTTACGTCTTCAGTTATACTTTTTCGTACTGTCTTGCATAGCTCTATATATTCCACTTTGGAAGTCACATCTTCCTTAGTTGTCCTCATCTCTCTTCTTTTTGCATCAACATTTTCGTTTTTCCTGATAATTTATTTACATGCAACTTGTTCTTAGACCCAGCTAATTTTGTTGCTGTTTCCATAAGAGCTTTTGTTACTTTTCTATTAACTTCAGAGATGTCCACTTCTTCCGATGTTAGGCCTTCCAAAGCAGAGAACCTGTTCTTCAGTTCCAACTTGAACGTATTATGGTGTTTTTTAAGGTTGGTTATGTCAATACATTTTGTTTGTCTTATGAGCTTGCCACGTTCAAGTTTAGTGTTGAGGTGCATCTTACATCTCACCAATCTATGGTCACTACCTGTGTTAAACTTGTTTAGCACACTGCAGTCTTCTATGACGAATTTTTTGTTACACATAATAAAATCAATTTCACTTGTCGTCCCATTTGGATGTCTCCATGTCCATTTCCTGTGTGGCTTTTTCTTGAAGAAGGAGTTCAAGATGAAAAACCCTTCTGCCTCTGCAAACTCAACGAGAGTATTTCCACGCTGGTTTCTGTTGCCGTGACCGAATTTACCTACTGAAGTTTCATTCTGTTGCCGTTGCCCTATTTTTGCATTGAAATCTCCCATAATTATTTTCAAGTGCTGCTTACCTTTATTATTTAGATGACAAATTTCCTCATAAAATTCTTCAATTTCTTCTTCAGGATGACTTGTGGTGGGTGCATAAGTTTGAATAATCTGAGCCTGGTATCTTCTCGATAGTTGGATAACGAGTCGTGCAGCTCTGTCAGAGGAACTTTCAACTTCTACCACTTTATCCTTCAGTTTCTTGTTTATTATAAATCCAACACCACTAGTTCTGCCAGTATCTGTCCCACGATAGTAGAAGAGATGTCCACTTTTCAGTTCGATGAGATCTTCTCCTTTTCTCCTTACCTCACTTAGCCCCACGATGTCCCACTTGATCCTTTGTAGTTCCTCTTCCAATTCAAGAAGCCTTGAATCAGAAGATAGGGAGCGTCCATTGTACGTTGCCAAGGTCAGCATCAGATGGCAGCCTAGTCCGGTCCTCCGGGGATTCTTAGCACCCTCTGCCTTCATGTCGCACTGGCCGCTGCCTTGGCCAGGTACATTCCAGCTGCCGGAGACTGAGGGCCAAGATTTAAGTTGTGGAGTCATTTTGGAGGGGTTTGGCCATAACTCACCACGCTGGCCAAGCGGGTTGGTGAGTGTGGGATAGAATTTCCTCTGATCCCGATGGTATAGTTATACCGCTATTGGCGGTCGTCAGAGCCCCTTTAGTGGGAACAGGATGCACCACGAGAAGGCGGGGTTGACATTTGTCAAGGAGAGGCTGTGATGTTACGCATCACCTGACCTTACATCCCATATATATATATATATGTATATATATATATATATATACACACACTGAAGTGCGAGAAAAACTGGTACAGACGATAATAAACAAGGATTTCGTGCCACATAGACTACTCAGGGTAAGAAACTTGCTGTTAACGCACGATGTACAAACTTGCCGAATGGTTCCAGCCGTATGCAAACTTTAATAACTAAAAACACACACACAAGTTAAAATCTATTTACATGGTTTAGTTTAAAACAACATGAGTACTTTCGTGCTCGCTACGAGCACATCATCAGATGAAAGACAAGTTGGAGTTCCAGAAAACACATTTATGTATCGGTGCCGTTGCCAATCGTTCACACTGAGGAAAGAAATACAAGAAAGTTCACTTGCTCTAACGTAATGTGAGCAAATAGAGGCCTATAGAGTTCTATTAATGATGGGCAGAGTCTGCTATGTAAGAGGTAGAAACAGGAATCGAGGACAGTAAAGTTTTCCAGGCCTGGGAAATATAGCTGGGTACTTCATTGTTGCAACATGTGTCCACCCGATGCAAAACGTGCAGACTCTCTGTAAAGAGCACTGTTTCCCTCGTAGTAGAGGTAGAAAGAATGGAGACGTCTGTCCAAGATGGGTAATGTGTACCAGCTGAAGAAAGCCTGGCTAAAGCAGTCGATGGAGAGCCATTTTTCACACTATATTGGTGTTCCTTAATTCTTGTTTGCAGTCTCAGTAGAGTTGAGCTGATATATATGAGGTCCTGGTCTTGAGGATCGACAGATTTCATAGAAATGGAATAGATGCCACATTTGTCCAACAATTCAACACGGTTCCGATCATTTTTAATCAGGGAATACATGTTCGATATTTTTAACCCAAAACCGACACCGTGGCTGTGACAGATGTTCAATAAACTACCATTCACATGAGGGACGTAAGTCATCGATCCAACATATTTCATATCCCTTCGTTCACGTGTCAGGGTAAAAAATGTTGAACTTTGGATTTTTCGGTAGATTCTATGGACATCTGAATGAGAAAATCCGTGCTGATAAGCAATGGTATATATCTTTTGAAGTTCCTGCTCACGGAAGGCTACAGAAGAGGAGTGGGTAAATGCTCTTCGAATAAGGAAGTATAAGGATGAAACCTTATATCTGGTCGGGTGGGCAGAAACGCGTGGTATCAAGATACGTATAGAGGAAGGCTTTCTGTAAGCCGAATAACTCAAGTACTGAGAGGTGGGGTTACTACGAAGTTGGAAGTCCAAAAACGGAAGATAATTGTCACATTCAACCTCCATAGTGAAGGATATAGAAGGATAAACTGACGACAACGTGGTTGCAAAGTAGAACAAATTTTCAACTGACGAAGGCCAAAAGACCAAGACATCGTCAACATACCGAAGATACAATAAAGGTGCAATCTGACAAAAGTCCAAAATGCGATGTTCTATGTCTTGAAGAAGAAGTTCAGCCAACAGAGGGGAGAGTGGGGACCCCATGGGGGCTCCCTCAAGTTGGCGATATAAAATGCCATTAAACCTGAAAAAGGAACGTTTCTGAATGAGGCGTAATGCCTGCAGAACGGCTTGAATTTCCTCAGGGGGTACAGATGCCAATTGGGAAAGTTTGCTTTCAATGATATTGTGTACAATAGAAATGGGGACGTTGAAGGCTTCCAACTTCGTAGGAACCCCACCTCCCAGTACCTGAGTTATTCGGTTTACAGAAAGCCTTCCTCTATACCTATCTTGATACCACGCGTTTCTGCCCACCCGACCAGATATAAGGTTTCATCCTTATACTTTCTTATTCGATGAGCATTTATCCACTCCTCTTCTGTAGCCTTCCGTGAGCAGGAACTTCAAAAGATATATACCATTGCTTATCAGCACGGATTTTCTCATTCAGATGTCCATAGAATCTACCGAAAAATCCAAAGTTTAACATTTTTTACCCTGACACGTGAACGAAGGGATATCAAATATGTTGGATCGATGACTTACGTCCCTCATGTGAATGGTAGTTTATTGAACATCTGTCACAGTCACGGTGTCGGTTTTGGGTTAAAAATATCGAACATGTATTCCCTGATTAAAAATGATCGGAACCGTGTTGAATTGTTGGACAAATGTGGCATCTATTCCATTTCTATGAAATCTGTCGATCCTCAAGACAAGGACCTCATATATATCAGCTCAACCCTACGGAGACTGCAAACAAGAATTAAGGAACACCAATATAGTGTGAAAAATGGCTCTTCATCGACTGCTTTATCCAGGCTTTCTTCAGCTGGTACACATTACCCATCTTGGACAGACCTCTCCATTCTTCCTACCTCTACTACGAGGGAAACCGTGCTCTTTACAGAGAGTCTGCACATTCTGCATCGGGTGGACACTTGTTGCAACGATGAAGTACCCAGCTATATTTCCCAGGCCTGGAAAACTTTACTGTTTTCCAGGCCTGGGAAATAATCGGGTGGACACTTTACTGTTTTCCAGGCCTGGGAATCGAGGACAGTAAAGTCCTCGATTCCTGTTTCTACCTCTTACATAGCAGACTCTGCCTATCATTAATAGAACTCTATAGGCCTCTATTTGCTCACATTACGTTAGAGCAAGTGAACTTTCTTGTATTTCTTTCCTCAGTGTGAACGATTGGCAACGACACCGATACATAAATGTGTTTTCTGGAACTCCAACTTGTCTTTCATCTGATGATGTGCTCGTAGCGAGCACGAAAGTACTCATGTTGTTTTAAACTAAACCATGTAAATAGATTTTAACTTGTGTGTGTGTTTTTAGTTATTAAAGTTTGCATAGGGCTGGAACCATTCGGCAAGTTTGTACATCGTGCGTTAACAGCAAGTTTCTTACCCTGAGTGGTACAGACGAGCTTATGAAAACTAAATAGTAACGTCACCTATGCGCGTACTCGGTTGCGTCCGCCAGTGCGTATATAAAGCGATAGACATCATTGCCAGCTGTCAGAGCTGTTTTCGGCATGAGAATGACGAGTAATAACCATTTAAGAGATTTTCAACGCGATGTCATAGTTAGCGCTCGTGAGATGGGCCATAGTATTTCGGAGGTAGAAACGAAGTTCGGATTTTCACGGACGACCATTGGAAGGGTCAATATTACATATTTTTGCTAGTGCAAAACACCAAGTGATACATGTACTTTCACCAAGAGCTCACCGTTGCAAAATAACATATTTTAATTAAAATGTGACCAATTATTTTTGCAGGTCCCATCCATTTCACTCAAAAAACCGTATGCTTTTCCAGTTCACATATCATAGACTATAAGTTTGTATTTATTCCTATTTCACAGTTACAACATGTTCTTCTAAATACATCTAAAATCCTTTTAATGATACACGTTTTTACAATATCTTATTTTTCTGTTAAACTGCACATATTTTAATACACTGACAAACACCTACGAATTAATTGTTGTTTTTTTTGGTAACACTTTTATAAGAGATTATAACTAACAAGATCATCATTTCAGACATTTATTGCAAGGGTGTACCGTGACTACAAGATTTTCCGGCAAAACTTCAAACCTACGATACCAGTGTGGCCGTAAAAAGACATTGGGTTAATGTGACCATCGTCGGCTGTCAAGAATCGTTTCACGCGATAGGCGTGCAACACTCTCGCAGGTATCATCGAATTCAATGCTGGAGCCTCAACAAGCATCAGCGTCCGGACTGTGCAACGTACCCTGTACAATATGGGCTTTGGGAGCCGACGCCTAACTCGAGTTCCCTTGATGGGTGCATGACACAGAGCTATGCGCCTCTCTTGGGCACGGCAACACCGCCTCTGGACACTTGATGACTGGAAACAAGTATCCTGGTCTGACGAGTCACGTTTTTAACTGTATTGGACAGATGGAAGAATTCGTGTGTGGCGCACACCCCAAGAAGCCATGGATCCCACCTGTCAACAGGGAACTGTACCGGCTGGTGGGGTGTCCGTAATGGTATGGGTTGTGTTTAGCTGGACTTCACTGGGACCCCTGGTACGTCTAAAAACGTCTGTGACCGGCCAACGCTATGTGCGCATCCTTTCTGACGAGGTACACCCGTTCATGTCCTGCATTCATGCTGATGGTTTGGGCCTGTCCAACAAGACAATGCACCTCCACACAATTGTCGGGACGCCACATTGTGGTTAGAGGAGCATTCATCTGAGCTTGGGGTGTTGCCATTCCCACCTAAGTCCCCAGATCTGAACGTGATAGCACACATTTGTATGCCATGCAACGCGCTATCGAAGACAGGAATCCGAGACCTCGGAGTACACCCGAATTGTGGAACGCTCTGCAGGAAGTATGGTGTGCATTGCCTACAGCATATTTCCAGAAGCTAGTGAAGTCTATGCCCTTTCGTGTTTCTGCAGTCCTGCGCTCCCGTGGGGGACCTACGAAGTATTAGACTGGTGTACCAGTTTTTCGGGCACTTCAGTGTATATATATATATATATATATATACATATATACATATATATATATATATATATATATATATATATATATATATATTTATATAACCTTTGAAATAATATTTTGTTCAAAAAAACCCCTCAGAAGCAAAGATGTGCAACTCGACAAAAGCTATGCAAAGTGCCCTGATTTACTTCAGTTATTTACAAAACTGGAATAATGTCGAGCCTCACACATACCAGACTTTTCCTCTGCATTATAGGACAATTGTCTGAAACTGAATTTGAATAAAATCGACAATAAATACAGCATATTTGTTTTGAATGCATTTCTTGTGTATTAGAGGGCTCGTGCACACAGTGACTACTTGGGTTAAAGACAGTTATTTGACGCTGTTTTCCAAGAGAAGTATTTTGCGGTGCTATTTTTAAAAAAAAATCCATCCTAGTAGCTCTGAAAGCATAGTTCGCTGTGGACCAAAAAAAGAAAAAAATCAACTGCACTTAATTTAGAAAAATACGTAGCAACACTGTTTTGTACAAAAGAATGTATCATACGACAGTTCTCTACTCTCAACGCTCTTATTCTATTTACCGCCCGATGGCCAAATACATCCACCAATAAACTATCGTAACGAAAAATGCGCCAATACTCCACCGAAATCCTTTTACGCCTTCGCTTAGACGAAACGTTTGCTCCCTTTTATGCTATATTTTATTACCCTAGTAAAGATGCCGCCTTTTCACATGAATATTACCGTTTCCTACAAGCTGTTGCAGTTGCTGTCGTACATAGTTCCTTCAGTCTTTTGGCTTACATCTGATTAATCTTTTAACGACCATGACCCAAAAATCTTGTATCACTCTAAATACCATAACGCCCGAAACTGTCTGTTGTTTCACTTTTTTTGTTTAATAACAACAATAATGACTGATTGTGACTCCTGTTGATCCCTCATAGGTCGAGAAAATTTGAAGAACAAGTGACGATAAGAAATCGGACTCACTCTAGATAGGCGTTTCGGGTGGCTATGGCCGTTTGTACGTACGGGCGTTTTGGGCGTTATGATCGTCAAAGGTTAAGAGGGTTTGGGCTTTTCTTAGCTTGGGACTGATGGTACGGACCTCCATGATACTCCCACCCCCGTAAATCATTACGTTGTTTGACGTATTGTTCCCTAATGGCCTAGCACCAGCAGAGACCAGGCGACGAGATTTCCCCAACCAGAATAATGTTATCTTAATGCTGTTACGGTGACACCTGACCCACTTGTAGGAAAAAGAGGTGATCGAAGGAAGAGTTTTTTTTTGTTTTTTTTTGCTTTGACAACAAAATATTTAAGAAAAATCCTATCTACCTTTTTCTTTTAAGTGAAAAAAAAATTACATAGTAAAGGTAAGCTAATCAAGAAAATGTTTATTTTGATTTGGAGTGCTTGAGCCCCGGAAAGTTGGTCTAACGAAGCCACTGTCCATACGAATCCACTGAACTGAAAAGAAATTAATGTTGGTCTTCAGATAATTCATGAATAGTTATTCGGCGATTTTTCCGCACATCTGTGCGTGCAAGTTCGACATTGTTTTCTCTTTGCCTGTTGCGGGGCTCCCAGACAGCTCATGACTGTCAACACTTCCACAACCATTGCTAAAACGTTTATACCACTCACAATCTTATGCACGATTCATGCAATCCTCCCCATAGACTGTATGTAACTTGAAGTAGGTGTCTTTGCAAGTTTTGCCAAGTTATTTTGATAAAAACTGATGCAAGTTCGTTGATCAATTTTTCCGCACAGCGAGGCGTGCAAGTTCGACATTGTTTTCTCTTTGCTTGTTGCGGGGCTCACAGACAGCTCATGACTCTCAACACTTCCACAACCATTGCTAAAACGTTTATACCACTCACAATCTTGTGCACGATTCATGCAATCCTCCCCATAGACTTTATGTAACTTGAAGTAAGTGTCCTTGCAAGTTTTGCCAAGTTACACTGACGGAAAAAAATCCCAACACCACGAAAAAATAGTTGTAGAGGAATGAAATTGCGGCAATACATTTGTATAGGTAACATATTTAATCGATTAAGGTTTCAAGATCACAGCTTAATGTAAGCGCGAGAAGAGCTATTTTAAATGTGAAATGCTGGTACATTAATAACAGGTGTAACCGCCAGAATGTTGAATGCAAGCACGCAAACGTTCATGCATTATTTTGTACAGGTGCTGGATGTCAGTTTGTGGGATGGAGTTCCATGCCTGTTGCATTTGGTCGGCCAATACCGGGACAGATAATACTGGTTGGGGCTGACGCTGGAGTTGTCGTCCAATGATGTCCCATACGTGCTCGATTGGTGACAGATCTGGTGATCTAGCAGGCCACGGCAACATGTCGACACTCTGTAGAGCATGTTGGGTTACAACAGCGGTATGCGGGCGAGCGTTATCCTGTTGTAAAACACCCCCTGGAATGCTGTTCATGAATGGCAGCACAACAGGTGGAGTCACCAAACCGACGTACAACTGTGCCGTCAGGATACGTGGGATAACCACGAGAGTGCTCCTGCTGTCATAGTAAATTGCTCCCCAGACCATAACTCCAGGTGTAGGTCCAGTGTGTCTCGGCCGACGACAGGCTGGTTGCAGGCGCTCACCTGGCCTCCTTCTAACCAACACACAGCCATCACTGGCACCCTGGCAGAACCGGCTTTCATCAGAAAGCACAACAGATCTCCACTCCGTCCTCCAATGAGCTCTAGCTTGACACCACTGACGTCGCAAACGGCGGTGGTTTGGAGTAAGTGGAATGCACGCTACAGGGCGTCTGGCTCGGAGCTGTCCTTCAAGTAACCTATTTGTAACAGTTCGTTGTGTTACTGTGGTGGCAACTGCTGCTCGAATTGCTGCCGCAGACGCGGTACGATGCGCCACGGCCATACGCCGTACATGGCGGTCTTCCCTCTCAGTAGTGCCACGTGGCCGGACAGAACCCAGTCTTCTTGAGGCAGTACCTTCCCTTGACCACCGCTGCCAACAATCATGCACAGTGGCTTCATTCCTGCCAAGTCGTTCTGCAATATTGCGGAACGAAAATCCACCTTCTCGTAGCCCTATTACATGACCTCGTTCAAACTCCGTGAGCCGTTGATAATGGCTTCTTCGTCTTCTTAAAGGCATTCTTGACAAACTTGAACACATTACTTCGAATCTCAACGGTAACTAACGCTCACGAACGTTACAGCGCGTATTTACAGCAAACCTGCTTTGCATGTTCCGAGGGGCGCTACTAGCGCCACACGTATGCGCCGAGCTCGAAATTCACATAGACGTCATCTTACAGATGTACCCTCACCGCCTACCAACTGTCGTTTATCTAACACAACCCCTTCTTGGTGTTGGGATTTTTTTCCGTCAGTGTATTTTGACAAATTATGATTCAAGTTCGTTGATAAATGTTTTTCTTAAATGGCAAATGCAATGAATAGCTTTACACTAAAAAAAACAAAGCGTTACTGTAAAAATACCGGACAAGAAGGGGAAACGTATCTCACGGAATATGTGTATTAGGCTCCAACAGGGTCGTAGCTAGAAATAATTTTCGGGGAGGGTTTTGAATTTAAAAATTTATTTTCACCCCACGTTGTATATATATTGAGTTGTTTTTTTCTTTGTCACATTTTATTTGGACTCGAAATTCATCTATTTAACCCTCCGGGTGGCCAGCACGTATATATACGTTCTTAGATTTTTGTGCCCAAAGCGATGACGACGCAATGACACGTTCGTTGGAAACCTGTTTAAAAGAGACTAGAACGCATATATGCGCATCTTAACGACGACGAATACTACAGAAAGACAGGACGCTTTTAGGGAGTCTCCTGTTATTCGTGTGACAGAATTTTCCATTGCCTCTTCGAAAACACCTTCTACCTGGATGGTTAATACTTCCCATTGTTCAAATACCATTCTGATTTATATCTTATACTACTTAACAAGTATATGGTTCTATATATACCCTCTATTTTTTGAGTACGGCCATAGTATATTCCATTTTAACAAATTGATATGTGTATAGACTAAGTAAAGAATTAGGAGTATTATATATATTAAATAATCCTTGTTTTCTTTACTTACACGTAATACAGCTACTTATCATGAAATGTGCAGCACAAATTATAAAGTAGTACAAACATGTCTGTCCGCCTAAAACACAAAATCCTGCCGTCTATCGTTTTCTTCAGCAAATCTATTAACATCTTCGGGGTTGATGTATTTATTCCAATAGACGCTCATGAGAGCCAAACCAGTTCACTACTCTTGTCCTGTAGAGTTTCGTAAGAATGTTTCTTAAACGCCCGAGGAATGAAAACGTTTGTTCGTGAGTACTAGTGGAAACAGGAATAGTACTGAGTACCTTTAATAGGAAATTAACATTCGGGAAAATATTTTTGTTACATTGAGATAATACATTTATTGGATATACTGTGACGTTCATCTCACGGTGTGGCGTTCCATTTTCTTTTCCACAAATTTATCTCTGACGTACCGATATCATTTTCCAAGAAAACCATCATCGGTGTAACAGGAAATGTAGATTCGGAAAAAGATTTTTGTTACATTGATACAATACTTAATGGCTCTACTATGACGTTTATTTCACGGTGTGGCGTTCCATTTTCTCTTCCACAAATTTAACTATGACGTGACAGAATCATTATCTAAGGAAATCATCATCGGCGTAACAGGAAATGAACATTCGGAAAAAAAAATGTTTACATTGAGACAATGCTTTAATGGCTAGACTATGATGTTCATGTCACAATGAGGCGTTCCATTTTCTTCTCTACAAATTTATCTCTGACCTGACAGAATCATTATATAAGAAAATCATCATCGGTGTAACAGGAAATGAGCATTTGGGAAAGTATCTTTGTTACATTAAGACAAAGTTTTAATGGTTATATTATGACGTTAATTACATGGTGGTGTGGTGTTCCATTTGTTTTTCTACAAGTTTATCTCTGACGTGATAGAATCATTATCCAAGAAAATCATCATCGGTGGAAAAGGAAATGAACATTCGGGAAAAGATTTTTGTTACATTGCGACAATGTTTTAATGGCTATACTATAACGTTCATTTCACGGTGTGTCCTTCCATTTTCTTTTCCGCAAATTTATCTCTGACGTGACAGAATCATTATCCAAGAGAGTAGCGTTTTCTCTGGGTGTGCAAGTTGTGTGTCAACGGCCAAAGAAAATTACATAAAAGAAGAATTAATTTATAATTCATCTATCACAGTAGAATGTTTATTTTAATTTTATTTTTATCTTTCACCGCAGTATTCGAAAGCCAGCGAAGGCGTTTTATTCAGTTTTAACGCTTACCTGCTTTGTTTGCGTTCAATTTGTCTCTGTGCGTCGCGCGATTGTATTGTTAATTGCGAAATGAAGTTGGGGATTCGGTTTAAGATGATTTAAGATGAATTGTGAAAGTGTAATAAAAAAAAACTATTAAACAGTAGTTTTTCATCGCTCTCATACGCAGAAAAGAAACTAGTGATTGACAGTGGCCGACCATGTCCTAATCTCATAATATCAACAAGTGCAAAAGATAAAATTGACGCTGGACGAGGTTTTGAGAGACATTTTCGTAAAGAGCTCTATGAAATTTCAGACTGGCTTTGCGGATGTGATGTGGAAAACAAATTTTACTGTTGGATATATTTGTTGTTCTCAAATAAGAAAACTGTTTTGAATCATGAAGGGTACGAGGACTTGAATCATTTGAATACTGTGGTGAAGGAACACCGTGAGTCTGAAATTCATCTTTCTGGTTGTTTTTTTTAAATTCAACATATTTATTGTTTCGCCTACTAGAATAGACATTCTTTTCGATTTCCAAAGAAGGGTTGAAATCGAGACAATGAAAAAAGTTAAAAAGAACAGGGAAATATTGAAAAGCTTGATTAATGCTGTGTGCTGTTTAGCGAAACAGGAACTACTATTCCCTGGTCATGAGGAAAACGAAAAATCTTACAATAGGGGGAATTTTATGGAGTTCCTTATTACAAGTGCTGAGTTTGATTTCCCATTGAAAGAACATTTAGCGACTTCTACAGTTTTCCGCGGAACTTCGGCAAGCATACAAAATGATTTAATAAATTCAGTTGCTAACGTCCTGAGAGATAAAATTTACGACGAAATTCAGAATACAGATTTTGTGGCAATCATGCTTGATGAAACATCAGATGTAAGCAATAAATCTCAGCTCTCAACTGTGTTACGGTATTTTTCAGTCTCACAGAAAAGAATCGTAGAACGATTTCTGGGATTTCTTGACGTGAGCTCTGATAAGAACTGCAGAAGCTCTGTTTAATTGTGTGAATGAAATCGTGGACAGACAGTGTGGGGATAAATTAATTGCCCAGACGTACGATGAAGCGGCGGTAATAAGTATCCATCTCAATGGACTTCAAGGCAAAGTTTTGGGAAAATACCCTAAAGCTCTCTTCACGCATTGTTGTGCTCATGTAATCAACTTTGTACTGCAACAGTCTCTAGAGTGCAACAAAGAGCTTAGTCTTCTTTAGCGGTCTTAAATCATTAGCTACTTTTTTCTCTCATTCCTTTAAAAGATTACACCAACTTTCTGCTTTCATATCCAGAAAGCTACAATCATTAGTTCCTACATACAGTCAATGACAACAGAGAAGCATTGATACTGTTTTTTGAATATGTCAGTGAAAATGGGGACTTCGACCATTTGACTGCAATCGGATTTGTAAGCTTCTAAAGAACTTCAGAAAAATATTTTTTATAAAGTTCAATCTAACTTGCTATAGGATTTGTAAGCTTTTTAAAGAACTTCAGAAAAATATATTTTATAAAATTTCAATCGATCTTGCTTGCCTTTTCAGATGTATTGTTCAATGTACTGAGTGCCACGAATGTTGACATTTTGTACTGCAGTAATAAAGCAACAGCAAAGCGAATGGGAGAATTTTGAACCATTGTGGTCTTCTATTCATGGTGAAGTAGAGGAGGAAGAAATGCGACCAATAAAAAAAAAAAAAAAAAAAAAAAAAAGGGGTTGAATGATGAATCAGAGAAAGGATCATTCGTCCGTAAGGGGTCCGGGTTCGAACATCGGTCTGGCATGGATGTTGTGTTTGTCTTAAGGCACTGGCTCTCTCCCTTCCCTGGAACCAGTGACCCTAAATTAGGGACGGGCGACTGCTTATAGCCCATTGAGTTGCTCACGGTGGTCGTTAAACCTCCAATCAAAAAAAAAAAAAAAAAAATAGAATCAGAGAAAGACTACTGCCGGAGACTTTGCTTCGAAATAATTGATAATATTAGCAATCATATAACAATTTTATTCGTATCGTTTGAAAAGTTGCAATACTTTGATTTGACAAATCCAACAAAAATGACCTACTTTAAGAAAAGAGAAAACTTTCCTCGCGATTTATTAAAAATATTGAGCGAAATCTATGGTGTTTTTTTTTTTAATTTGAGCAAACTCCAGAATGAACAATATGTATGATATGCTTCCAATGAAGGTTCAGACAAAACACCAATTCAAATTGTTAATTATTTATTGGAAATGAATCTAATGAATGGAATATCGGAAATATACAAATTGGCTATGCTGATCGCAACAATTCCTTCCACAACATCATCCATCCGTCGAGCGGTCGTTTTCGTCCTTGAATTGGATCAACAAACCCAGCATCGCATGGATAATCTAAGAATTATCTCCATTGAAAAAGAAATACTTTCTACGATGCGACCAGAGAATATATCCAAATTCTACCAGAAGTGATCAAAAAATTCCTGCAGAAAGAACGAAGAATTGAATTGGAATTCAAATGACCGTAAGTAATCACTTTGTTTTGCTGAATTTTCATTATGTAATTCTTTCTACTTTATTTTCGTAAATAGATATTTACGTAGGTTAATTTACTTAATTAGGTGCTTTCCTATTGCTTATGTAATACACACTGTCTTTCTTGATTCAGTTTTATTCAGACTTTTTCTACAGTTACGCGTAAAGTGCTCGAAGCAACATTTAAATATTTGTTGGAAGAAAAGACATTGGACGGGGGTCGTGAGAATAAACACTTAACACATTATTCCATCTGTGCCAACGCTTTAAGTTCTGAGTCAGAAAACGCTATTGACCCAAGAAAATCATAATCTGTGGTTCTGGTGATTTGACGTGTGCGTGTAAAATAAGGAGTTGTGTAGATTTTTTAGCAAACATTTATCAAACAATTAATTAATTGTTGAGACATTTCAAACATTCCGGAATGGTTTGAACCCTCAAACCCCTCGTTAGCTACGGCACTGGGGGGGGGGGGGTCGAAGGTCAACCTGTGCCAAACCGCTTTCTGCTGTGTCGCGAGATTCCGAACTTATGCAACTAGTCTGGATACTTTTAGATCACACCTCGTACGTCACTTCCTTTACCAATGGTTACTTTCCGTGAATGATCAATGATTACTTTCCGTGAATTACCAATGATTACTTTCCGTGAATTACCAATGATTACTTTCCGGGAAATACCAATGGTTATTTTCCGTGAATTACCAATGATTACTTTCCGTGAATTACCAATGATTACTTTCCGGGAAATACCAATGGTTATTTTCCGTGAATTACCAATGATTACTTTCCGTGAATTACCAATGATTACTTTCCGTGAATTACCAATGATTACTTTCCGGGAATTACCAATGATTACTTTCCGGGAATTACCAATGATTACTTTCCGTGAATTACCAATTATTACTTTCCGGGAATTACCAATGGTTACTTTCCGTGAATTACCAATGATTACTTTCCGTGAATTACCAATGATTACTTTCAGTGAATTACCAATGATTACTTTCCGTGAATTACCAATGATTACTTTCCGTGAATTACCAATGATTACTTTCCGGGAATTACCAATGATTACTTTCCGTGAATTACTAATGATTACTTTCCGGGAATTACCAATGATTACTTTCCCTGAATTACCAATGATTACTTTCCGTGAATTACTCATGATTACCTTCTAGGTATTACCAATTTGAGCGTCATACGTGACTGGACACGGTACTTCTGCATTGCATATTGTCATCGGGGGCGCATATAATAATTTGTCCACTCAGTGTAAAAAAAGAACAAGTTAAATTACATACCATCTTTTCTCAAATTACTTGAGCACATTATCTGTTCCAGGTCAATATCTTGGTAGAGAGGATAAATAAACTGAGAAATCCCAACGCCCATTTTTTATGTTGAGCAAAAATGGTCTGATTACTACAGAAAAATATATCTTGACATTACAGTGGCGTATTTGGGTCCCAGACCTAGGCAATCTTACCCGTTCCCCACCCCACTGTACTATTTTTTTCAAAATTGCAAAGTTTAATTTTTAGTTGTTAATCAACAGAAGTAATTTTTTTGAAAATTTTGGGTACATACTATTGCTAATATAATAACGAGTAACTGGGGGGATTAGTATTTGAACACTTATTTGTACACGAACTCCATTCTTCTTCTGAATACTTTATTTGTAAATGAATTTCATTCTTCTTTCCTTTTGTGTGAACTTGAGTGTTACGTTTTCATGAAAAGTTCCTTTTGAGTACTTTTTGATATTTAAAAAGCATGTTCTTCTCTATTGACAAAACAGCCAAGTTGCTCAAATGTACATGATCTTGTGTGGCTCGATCATATATTATAACGAAGTAAATTTCTCCGTCATTTTTATCCACGCGGGAGTTCGAACCCTGGCCCCCTCACTCCGGAATAAGTCACTCTACCAATTGAGCTACGCGGACGTTCGTTCTGACTGCTATCTGCCTGTATGTCGTGTGCGTCCTGCTGGCAGGTACATCACATCTCCTCCTCCTCGAAAGAGGGCCGGGGGCATGGCCCACGGATCAGTCGTGACCATGAGTCATTTCAGGAAGCCATCCGCTGTAGAACGTGCATTTGAGAACTCCCAGTCAATCTGGTGTGTGGAATGCAACGTCACACACATTTCTTTTTTGAAGCGCTGGAGAAGGGATTTTCTTATTTTTCCTTTCTCGCGGTGTGGAAAGAACATCTCACCATTGCGATATTCTGAACGGCCTGGTCATTCGGAAAGTTCGGGCGCCATTATAACGAAGTAAATTTCTCCGTCATTTTTATCCACGCCGGGGTTCGAACCCGGGTCCATTCATTCCGGAATGAGTCACTCTACCAATTGAGTTACGCGGTCGTTCAATCTGACTGCTATCTGCCTTTATGTCGTGTGCGTCCTGCTGGCAGGTACGTCACAATATCTTGATTCGGTTTAATGCACAGAAAAATTTCCTTCGGCAGTTGCAGTTCTTGATGGAAACTTTTATATTAGGCATGCTAATTTTTACACCTCACTAAACACTATGTCAAATTTATTCAACTTTATGTAACAAGTAATGTCTCTTACTGATTTCGTTTTGTATTCATCAAGGGAATAAAACACCTTCAGATCATTTTTTAGTCGAGTTGTATCAAAATTTGAAGCATAGAGTTATTTAAGTTCTGACAGTAGATAATGTTCAGGAAAGCTTTCACAACATTTATCAAAACAGCTCGAATCCAACTAAGCCATGAATTTAAGCTATAAAAACACCGATTTTAATTCATTGACACTCCACACGAACTGAAACAACTCTCGCGAAAAAGGTGCTGTTTTCGGCCCGGAGCATGTGAGTAACTTATGTAGTCTAAGTCTTCTCTTTTGTGAGCGAACCGTTGCCCAAAGCAATGCCCCTTTCCCCTTCAGCAGCTCATTATATGTTGTCATGAAAACGCTAGCAAGTGATCTCTTGGAAAGGCTTCGAATCAGAACAGCGAAGGCTCTTTTACAGCTGGTTACGTCACGATGACACCATCCCACCACCAGGAGGAGCCCCGTTGGGTCTTCGCTCGCCAGGCCGATTCTCTTAGACAAAAGAAGCGAATCCGCACGTATTTTTTTCCCAGCGAAAGCATTGACATATCTTAATACAGTTGACCATTGACTTTTATTTGTGTATATTTAATTGCCTTTTATTTGTGTATTTTTAATTGACTTTTATGTGTGTATTTTTAATTGACTTTTATGTGTGTAAATTTAATTGACTTTTGTTTGTGTATATTTAACTGACTTTTATTTGTGCATTCTCTGGGCTTCGCAGCTAGCCTCGAATATACGCTACTTCTTGACAATGAATAATGAATTGAAAATCTTTCTAGCAAATGAAATTCATCACAAACACAAAGTTGTGGTTACACCGCAAACAAACGGTGATTCTATTTCCCTCCACACATTAAATATTAGGCTATACGCGTCGAGAAGACACAGAAGAGGCACGTGTCTTCCCTCCCCCCAACATAAAAATTGGAAAAAGTGATAACTAGTCGTTCGCCTTTTAAATGTTATAATGTGTATCATACAGCCAATGGAACAACGCTACGCAATAGCGAACATAGTTATCACTGCTTTCCAGGAGTCATACCGTGCGCAAATAGCATGCAGTCATCTGATGATGGTTTTCATCATCAGATGACTGTATGAGGTGCTTTGAAAGGCATGCTGCATATTTTTGCATACTCATTAGGATGAATCAACGCAAACCTGGCACACCTTGCAGTTTTGGATGTATTAGGCATGTTAAAATGTAAGTTATGTCACTAATAGCAATTGAACATGTGCATGTTTGAAGAAACTATTTCTGAGAGTGCAGAAAGAAAAACATCTGTTTACTCTTATTTATGCCGCCCACAGAAAAAAAAAACTTTTGGTCACGCTACGCTTATGGTATAACGAAGTAAATTTCTCCGTCGTTTTTATCTGCGCCGGGGCTCGAACCCGGATCCCCTCATTCCGGAATAAGTCACTCTACCAATTGAGGCACGCGGACGTTTTATTCTGATTCCTATCTGCCTTTATGTCGTGTGCGTCCTTCAAGCAGGTACGTCACATCTCTTGGTACGTTACAATGGATATGCACCGATGACGCATTCCATTATGACCACCCCAAGCCTAAAGAAATGAGCTCACCTGGAGACCGAACGGTGGCGCAGGCGAAGTTCACAGAGCAACCTGAGGACCGGCATTCAGTTAGTAGAGTGTTCGCCGTCAGAATGCGAAAAGCTGCCGATTTATTGGAGTTTCATAAATGACAAATTGTGATGGCACGGCTACTCGGAACTACGATCTCGGAAACACCGCGGCTGTAGTGAGTACGTATCAAAAATGGTGCACAGATGGCCAAACGACGAACCGCCGTCCAGCCGTGTGTCTTCCGCAGCTCATTGATGCCAGAGGGGAGCGGAGACTGTTGCGCATTGTTCACAGCTACGGCAGGGCCACAGTTCGACAAACCACCCGCAGTTACAACAGTGTTGATAAGGTCAATGTGTCACGGCACACAGTTCAACGCAATCTTACGCGCATGGTTCTGCGTAGCCGAAGACCCAGCTGTGTCCTCATGCTCACTGCACGTCATCGGAAACAACGCATGAAATGGGCCCAAATCATCGAGATTGGATCGTGAATGATTGGAAGAAAGTGGCCTGCACTGATGAAACAAGATTTCTGGTGCATCAGGTGGGCAGCCGAGAGCGGATGCGCCTATGGCCAACGAGGGCTATGGCACCTGGATGCACTGTTGGGCGGAAACAGGTCGACCGTGGCGAAGTTATGCTGCAGGCGATGTTTTCTTGGGAAACTTTAGGCCTTATTATCCCAATCCCTGGGAGCTGTTAGGTTTCTGAACATCGTCGTGGACCAAGTTCACCCATTCATGGCAACTGTGTTTCCTGCTAATGATGGCGATTACCAACAGGAAAATGCGCCAGGTCACACTACCGGAATTGTAAAGGAGTTCTTCCAGGAACATGCTGGTTACTTTCGCTTACTACCCTGGCCTCCACATTCGCCTTCCATGAACCCAATAAAACATTTGTGGTTCGACTTGGAAAAGCGGATTCGCGATAAATTCCCACCACCACGAAAAGTACAGGAACTGGAGGACCTGCTGTTGACATTATGGTACCAGATACCCCAGGATAGCTATCGCCAACTCATAGAATCTGTGCCTTCTCTAGTGATAAACGGGGCCTACTTCTTATTAGGTATGTGGTCATAATGTAATGGCACATCGGTATATGTGTTGTTCACAGTTCTTTCAAATAATCAACAATGGAGGTGATTTGTGAGAAAAAAAAATTAGTTTGCAATAAAACTAAAATTACACATTTTTGGGACCCGTGCTTCACACGAAATGCACAGCATGACTGCATGTGACGTATTGTTATTTCTAATAACGGTTGGATTCGTATAGTCGAAGGGCAATATCTTTCACCATAATCCTTCATTTGTCGTGCAAAATAATTCCCAGAATACTTCATTTGTCGGCTGCGATAAATTAATTTCACGATTAAGTGTGCGCCCAATTTTTTTAACTTCCCATAAATATCTGAAAGCGGTTCACAGCTGCACTCGAAATCGAAAATCCTGAAATTTTGCTTTACGTTGGCTTCTGCCTGTTAAAGGTGCTGCTGACATTCCCGAATGAGTTCGCAATTGGGTGAACTTTAATTGCCCCTTTTTAAACTCTTTTTCAGTACTGTTGTAACCGTGGCTTCCATATTTATCATAAGTGAAATTCAGTAGCCATTTCGAGGGATAAAGAATTGGAATAATTTTCCTTCAATTCCTTCCATTTTAATGAACTGGGAAGCAAACAGTCAAAGTATTTCTTTTCCCACGCGTCGCAGCAGAGGGGATGTTAGATTTATAGTTTCGTCGATGTGAGAAAAGTAGAACATGGACACGATTGCTTTTCCGCCGTCCCAAGCAACACCACGAAGCAAGAAGAAGGGGGCAGCGAGCCAATTAAAGAATCTGGCGTTTTCAGAGATGAGGTATTTCTAGGATATGGCCGCGCTTTCTAGGAATCCGTCGGACTTCTTCTCCAGGGGAGAGTTTTAGGAGGTTGTCCGGGCAAGAGGACAGGGCACTCGGTGGCAGAAAGTCGAGGGCGTGAGGAGGAAAACGGGTAAGCAAGCGGGCTGATGATATGGGAGAGAACAGGAGATTGCGAGGTGTTAATATATAGAAGGAACAGAGATCAGGACAAGGCTGTAAGACATGTCCCGTAACATATGAATAAAAGTCTTCCTCACTGCAAAATTTAGTTTCAGTAGATTCACTTTTATATACTTTGTATTGTATTTATCTGCTCCAGCCGGGAGAATTACGGGTTAAACCCCCGATACAGAACTTACTGCAAAGAAAGCATCAAACAAACCCTCCACACAGGGCGCTGCATAGTAAGTCAGCACCAAGCCCTGTAACACCATTTACAGAGTAATTTATATAAAATTCAAATTTGAAAGTCCTTTTTCTTGTTTGTAGTATGTTAAACTACACTACAAGCAGGAAAAGAGGGGGGTGTTGAGCTGAGACATACCGAAATTCGAAAATGGACAGCCAGCATCACTTCTGGATTTAAAGTTCGATGAAAGAACACAAAAATTTCCAGGGTTATTTTTCCAAAGGTACAGCAAGACTTTCCATATTGTGACGAACTACAGAGGTGAAAACATGTGTCAAGACTACAAATCTTCAGCGAGACATTCTGTGCCCGTAGCTCAGTTGGGAGAGTGACTTACTCCGGAGTGAGAGGACACTGCTTCGATGTTCGTCGCAGACAAAATTGTGTTTTCACAATATCGCGTCTGATTTTTATTTTGGATTTTAACAACAACCACTAGCAACCGTCAGGAATGTAAGCAGTCACCCTTCCCTAATTTAGGGGCACAGGTTCTAGGAAAAACACAAAGAACCTGGCCCATTTCATGGTCAGAAGCTAATGTCACGGAAATAGGGCTGTATATTTTTGAGAGATTTCATTTTTTTTCATTTGTAAAAGACATTTTCAATCATCTCATGAATATAGCCTCAACACCGATTTGGTGTTATTAATTACAACGTTTCTAATCGCCAATTTGTCGACCAGCCGAGTATGCTCTAATTTGACACTCACATGCAGATCAGATACGAACAGAACATAACAAATATTCTAGACATGCAGAGAAATCTCCCAGAAAAATAAATCAGTTCTCATAAAATAAGTAACAACGTGAAATTGTGTAGTAAAAACTTCATAGTGAAAGTCGATGCATCTACCAAGGGCATACTGTAAGTAAACCCTCTTCTCTCATAAGACTTTTATTTGTTGCAGCAAAAATGTGAAATTTGGTGGCAAAATACTTGGACATATGGTTAATAGGGTGGAGCGAAAAACACTTTTTTTATTTGAAATGTCACCATGTGCAATAGTTGCGATTTTATAACTGAAATAACCCCCGAAATATAGATGACATTAATCGGTATCTTAGGCTTCCCCAAGAATCTCGAAATTTGAAAATTATTATGGTTAATAGGGTGGAGCGAAAAACACTTTTTTTATTTGAAATGTCACCATGTGCAATAGTTGCGATTTTATAACTGAAATAACCCCCAAAATATAGATGGCATTAATCGGTATCTTAGGCTTCCCCAAGAATCTCGAAATTTGAAAATTATAGGGAAAATGCTTAAAAAACTCCCGCTTTCTCCATTTTGTAAATATAAAAAAATATTGTGTCACCATGCTATTTAATATCACCTTTGAGTGTATAAACACGTGTAAAATTCAGCAGACGTGAGTTAATTTCTTATGCTTCCCCATATCTCTTAAAGTACGTAATGTTTTGCCAAAAATGGCATGATAAAAAGTATGGCAGCTTATCATGTTATTCAACAGCAGCCTTACCGTAACCAATTTGGGCTTAACGTTAACAATTACCACTCTCATACTTTCTAGAAACCTTGTGTTGATTTTCAGAAGCATAGCTTGCGACATTGCGCTCTCCTTTGTTTTTGTCACTTTCTTCACCTCACCCCACCCTCTCCCTCACAGCGTAGCTCTCTTTGTGAAATCGCTGAGTAATCTCACCACAGTCGCATAGAAAGTTCTGGAAGAGAGTGTTGGCGAGTGGTGCGTCATAATGATGCAACAGTTTGTTTCACTCCTAGGGACGTTGATTGGAGGTACCGGCATTTCCTTTTTGTCGTTCAACTACTTAAGATGGCTGAAACAAGAAGTAAAGCTGATTGCCCTATCCTCGGGAGTTATAAGAAGATGCATGGAAATGTGTTGCATACGTACGAAGATGTAATGCGCCATTACTACCTTGTGAGGAAAATTCTTAGGCAAGAAGGTGCAAATTATGAGCCTGCTGCAGCAGAAATAGCAAGTATTGTCGCGGATAAAGAGCTGAGTATATGAAAGAAAACATTTCTTCCGACATCACTCCACAAATCAGTTGTAAAGCGTATTACAGCATACAACACTGAAATCCAAAAGCTGAAAAAACACGCTGCAAGAATGGATGAAACCTACCGGAAGAAGGTTGAACAATTTTGTGCAGAATCGCAACGTATCTTTGACATATGCTCGCGCAAGTCCAAATGTCTTAGAACCTGCAAATGCAGCTCTGCAAAAAAGGTACCCCTGAAAAAGCGAGATTTTCTAATGGACCAGAGAACAAACAGAAGAATGATAGTAGGTGCGCTTGACGCAAAAAACCACCAGTGTACTGAAGAAAAGATCAGCTCGAAAGAATAATAAAGAAGAGCATGTCCGTAGAAAAGTACAGAAAACTGCATCAATAAAATGACCCTGCGAGTCGAGGATGATGCTTCAGAAGAGGATACAAATGCTAATTCTGCAGCAAAAACAGACGAGCCGGGTCCTAGTGGTTTGTTGGCCTCGGAGAAAGATTATGATTTCACTCCGCGTCGCTCTTCAAAACCTAGGCGTCAAATGACACTGTCTGCGTTTTCTAGAAAGTGCGATAGGCGAGACACCAGCGATCGAGCGGCAGCTGATCTTGCGTCGTCGTTGCTTCATGATGTAAGTGAATAGGTTCAGCCGAAAGAATGTAATGCACCTGTTATTGACCGGCATAAAGTACGACGAGAAAAGAAAATGACCCGTCAAACAATTCAAAATGAGCTAAACTTGACTGGTCATAATATTGTAGCTCTATATTTGGACGGAAGAAGGGATGGAACTCTTACGAATACACAGACAGATGATGGCAAGTGGCACAAGCGAAAGGAATGGGAGGAGCTTACACTTGTTGAAGAACCGGGTCCAGTCTATTTGGGACATTTTGCACCGAAGAGCAAGAGTGCAAAGGAAATTTCCGACGGTATCTTCAGCTTATTGAAATAGAAGGCCTTCGACTTGTCGGAGTTAGTCTTTATTGGAAATAACTAATACTGGCGCAAATGCAGGTATAATTGGGCGCTTTGGAGAGAATCTCCAATCTCCCGATCGCTGGATTATATGTGAACTGCACTTTAATTAACTGACTTTACGCTACCTCACTGAAACACTCGATGGGAAAACATCAGGTTCAAGAGGATTTAGTGGATTTATTGAAAAGCGCCTGAAGACGTGCGCAAACCTTCCTATCATTAATTTCCAGGAAAATTGAATTTTCGTTTCAGTCCGACATGAACTTTGGAGATCTTAGCTCCGACCAACTATTTTATTTGTGGGAAATTTGTAATGCAGTCTTTGCAGGTGATTGCTCACAAGATCTACAAATCGGGATCCTGGAAGACTTGCACATTCCCGTTGGCTGACCCTCGCAAATCGCATTCTGCTTTTGTACGTTTGTATGTTGGAACTAGTGATCCAACACCACAACTGGTCTCATTAGCCTACCTCGTAATGAAAGTATATGCACCATCGTGGTTCACGATCAAATGTAACGGTACCTGTAAAGATGGTCCCAGAAATTTGCACCTTTTTGCTTTTTATATCTCGGTTTCAGTATCTTACAGATAATTTTAAGAATATTGTAAAAAGAGCCGTCCAAGAGAACGCGTATTTAGCCCATGCAGAAAACTTGCTCGCTGCAATGTATTTGACGACAGAAGGTATGTCCGTGAGCTTGATGTTCGACGCATCATGAAGGCCAGGAAATCTTCCGAACAAACAAATATCATTAGGAAGTTTCGGATTCCTAAGCTGAATTTCCAGAGCAATTATTAGATCGACCTAATCGACTGGCAAGAGTATATTGTGACTGAGCCTCCCATCACACGTAAATGGAAAGATGATGAATTTCTGGAATTACTACAGTCGTATAAATATCCAAGTTCTTGCCCCGAATTTACAAAAATACCCTGCCATTTTCAGGCAGTGGAGAGAATGGTTAAGATTGTAACAGATTCCTCCGTTCATGTGTGCGGTCTTCTTGCAAGAGATCGATTCACCAGGGCAAAAATTTTAGTTAGGAAGCTGATTCCGAGTTTTGAAAAAAGTCTGATTTCCAAGGGAAATAAACTCACTTCTCAAGTTATGCTACTAGGCAAGGCTGGTGTCTATCTTATTTACATAACTCATGCATTTTCAGAGAAATATGACAAACTTTGAGCTCTTTCGGGAAGCCCAAGAAATTAACTCGCGTCTGCTGAATTTTTACTCCTGTACATATATTCAAAGGTGATATTAAATGACATGGTGACACAGTATTTTTTTATATTTACGAAATGGAGAAAGCGGGAGATTTTTAAGCATTTTTCCGAATAATTGTCAAGTTTCGAGGTTCTTGGGGAAGCCTAAGACATCAAATAATGCCATTTATATTTCGGAGGGTCATTTCATTAATAAAATTGCGACTTTTGCACATGGTGACATTTTAAATAAAAAAGTGTTTTCGCTCCACTCTAATGGGTTTTTTTTGTTTTGTTTTTTATTGGAGGTTTAACGACCACCGTGAGCAACTCAATCGGCTATAAGCAGTCGCCCGTCCCAAAATTTAGGGTCACTGGTTCCAGGGAAGGGAGAGAGCCAGTGCTGTAAGACAAACACAACATCTATGCCTCACCGGGATTCGAACCCGGACCTCTTACGGACGAATGATCAGAGGCCATCACTTAGACCACTACGCCACCGAGGCGGCACCCTAATGGTTAAATGCTAGCCTATTCAAAGTGTCGTTCATCACTTTCTATATATTTCTGCCATCTTTCACTCCATAGGTAAAATCCATTTTGGAAAAATTCCTGAGGCTGTCCTTTCACCCAGGATTTCACAGTCTGTTTGACGTCTGTCACATCGTTAAAACTTTCCTCACGAAGGGTGTTTTTCAAAGTGACAAACAGGAAAAAGACTGAGGGAGCGAAATCAAGACTGTATGTGGGTTGGGACGTCACCGTCCACCCGATTTTGGTAATATCCTGTGAAGACTCAATTGAGGTGTACGGACGTTAGATATCGTGATGTAAAACAGCGCTATGAAGTGGAATGTTCTGATAGCTTCCTTTAGCTTCTTCAATGTCTGCACATAGTGAGCGCTGTCGATTGTTAAAATCCTGGATGTTGGCATAACGATCAGCTTGGCGAGGTCTTTCACTCGTTGCCTGTTGGCATCGGCCATTGAAGTTGCGGGTCCTCCACTCCGTTCTTTGTCCGACACTGAACTTTCTCCCTCTCGAAACCTTTTCATTCATCTTTGGACATCACTGATATCGCTTGTGGCAGCTCGATACACCACCAGGAGGCTTATATATGGATTTCGGGAGCCTCACATCCCTTTTTTTCCAGGAATTCAATTGCGGCTCGTTGATTTTCTCTGTCATCCATGATCTTTATTTCCGAATCCGAAAAAGATTTGTTCCCACATTAGTAACATATCATACGTACATGTGAGTGCAGTTTCATTAAAATCACTTCATCGGCCGTCACTAGGAATCGATTCCCGGTGGCGGCCGATGAAAATGTTTCCGTGACTCACTTATAAACGTGGAAAGAGTGATGACTTCTATTTGATGTTCCTGGTCCACGTCAACTGCGTATTTATCATTCATTCGCCTTCTAGTTATTTGTTCAGTTGCTGCTGTTCATTTTTGGTGAAACCCCAGCATTGTGTGGGACTCCAAAGAAGCAACCCGCATGTGCTTTGGTAATTTGTCGTTAGTGAGTCTGGAGAATTTCGAGGCCGCTGTGGTGCAGTGGAAGCATATCCGGTGCGCAACTATAAGACACTGGGTTCGATTCCCGGTGGCGGCCTATGATAATTTTTTCGTGACTCACTTATAAACGTGGAAAGAACGATGACTTCTATTTGATGTTTCAAAAACCGTCAGATTTCCCTGTCGGACGCTGTATATGAGTAATATTTTACTATTGTTATCCACCGTAGGATCAACTGACATGGGAAGTATGCAACTATTGTGCGTCACAAACTAATGAACGAGGGATACACGTAGTCCGTACGCGTTTGGAAGCAATTCAGCAGAAAAACATTCAGAGTCAGCATTCGTTTTCTCATCCAAAAGTTTGAAAATGAACTTGTAAAGTAAAATGTTGCAAATCTTAAAACCTTTAACCTGCTTTCCCTCCAAATAATCACTGCTGATTTGGTGGCTGAGTGGACTGAGGCGCTGGAATATGGCAATTCGTCTTAGATGGGCCCGAGTGTTTTTGTGTTTTTGTCATGGTTCTGTCCTTTTCCTGGATCCAGCAGACCTAAATCGTGCGATTACCTATAGTCCCAGCTCAAGGATATATTTAAATCCCAAAACGAAAATAAAAAGCAACTGCTTCTCGCTGTTTCTTCGGTCTTTCGGTTTACTGTCAGATACGTTCCATCTCAATCATTTCTGTTTGATACCGAAAATTGTCTTCTTTTGAGCGTTAGGGACAATCCCAATTTTAATTCAACTCTTGTAAAATGATATAATTTGACAAACGTGATAGAGCTGTATCGATTGAGTGAAGAAACTCTGCAGGGATTAAAGAAAATGTTATCGGGCAGAAAGGGGATGACGAAATAGAAGACATGACTCCCATCCGATTCCTACTTGCTTATCTCACGGGAAGCTTTCGAAACATTGGATATTAGATTAGAATGATTTGAAACCACGAAAAAACAGGCTCACATTGCGCATGAATCTGTAAAAACGAATTAGAGATGTAGCTGCTTTGAACGACGTTTCGCCGGTATATAAGAAGAATTCAAAGCTGCTGAAGCACGGTAAATTTTCATAAAGCACATGTACCCCACTTTGAATATTCCTTTTAAAAACGTAGGATCTAAAAAACGTCTTTATTTACAATTTTAAAATTATGGTAGATAAAAGATCTGGAGAGCACTTTCGCGACCACTATGGCCGCATCATCAGGCCATTGAGTGAAAACAGATTTGAGCGGCATAAGATTAAATAGCAACAGACAAGAGCATATAACATTGTATATTACACATTATGTAAATGAACACACAAATCATTGCCATTCACTACAAAATTATTATTAAAAGTTCGCTTCAAATGTTCGGACTCTTCTTCTTGAGAGTACTGTAAAATCAAATTCCTCCAGATAGAAGGAATGTACACAGGCACGTCTTCATTACAGCATTTTGGTCCAAGTTGTATGATATATAAACTCTCAGTAAAAAGCATAGAACGTTTATTAAAAGCAGTCGACAGTAAGCTCCCATTGTCCCAATCTGGCCTCAAGTCTTTTTCAGTAAACATTTTTGGCAATGTCGAAGCAGCAGATTCTTTACGGATAGCATATCTGTGTTCAGCCCAGCGAGTACCCAAGCTTCGATATGTGGACCATTCATAGCAGAGATTTACCGATTTTTTATTCTTGTTCAACAGAGGAATGTTATAAACTCCAAAACGGGAAGCAGTTGGAACTACGTCTCTGTCACGTAGAATTAACGAAAATCGGTTTTGCGTTTAGACCCTGAACCCAATAGAATATTGTTCACATATATTTTTCAATATAGAGACCACCGATATTTGGTAGTCCATGCTCCTCACATACTTAATCGTATGTACATTTCTAGTGGGTGTTGCGAATGTTTTCCGTTGATATTGTTGAACAAGTCTTTGAAAATAGCCAGCGGGGTTATTCATTACAAATCTCAGTAATTTTTCGTATTTCTCGGTTTCGGCTATTAGAAGTTGATGAGTGAGTAAAAGCTCTTTGCACAAGGAATCTAAGTGCTGAAAGTTTGTATGGGGTTGGGGTGAATGAATTGTAAGGAATAATAACTGGGACTGAAGTTAGTTTTCGATAAACCGAAAAGTCAAAATGTGAGTGCTCAGAGGTGTAGGAAACCAAACAGTCAAGATAAGGAAGTGACTCAGATTCCTCAATTTCAACAGTAAACCATATAACGGGGAAGAAGGAGGATTCATTCGAGGCTACGTTAAATAATTCTGGGACAGGATGAGACCAAGATAAAAGACGTCATCAACGTATCTAAGATACAAAGATGATTGTACGGAACAAAATTTAAGGGAATAATTTTCCAGATCCTGAAGCAAGATTTCAGCAAGTACTGGGGACAAAGGGGAGACTATCGGTGCGCCCTCCTTCTGTTTAAAAATAGTCTGTTGAAATCGGAAGAAACACCAATCTCCAATAAGTTTTAAAGCTTGTAGGATAGTATCTATTTCGACAGAAGAATAAGAATTTTGGGTATGCAAAATCTTTTCAATAAGAGGGTAAACAACGGAGCGAGATACATTGGGGAATATATTCACAACATCTAATGAAGCAAGAATAAACTGAGTTTTCGCGAATTGAAATGACAATTTTTGAAATGGCTTCAGATGTACTAAGAGCGCAGTAAATGGAGTGAGCTGTAAGGGACTTCAAAAAGGCTGCTAAGGATTTCCAGGTTTCTAGTTGGATTAGCGTATCCTAAAATTAAGAGCCGAACTAGGTTACCAGGTTTATGGGATTTGATTTTGCCAAATGCCTCAGGAACTCTAGATCCCGGCGGCCATCGTATGCTGCAGGAGATACAAGTTGGTAAAAGGCAAGAGTTACGTATCTTTGCCAGTTTTGTAATGGTATATGCTGTTAGATCTGTATCAATGATTGGATATGGAATATCTTGAATGGCAGCAAGCATTTCAGCAACATATTAAGAATGATCTAGGATAACAACCTGATTAGTTTTATCAGCACTAAGGATTGCTAGTTCGGGATCTGTAGCAAGAGAAAGAAGTTCGAAACTGGAGTATTTTAGGGCAAAATCAAAAGGTGGTTGCCTCTTTTGTAAAATGTTACTACGTCTGTGCCTAGTGAATTCCTGATCACCAGGAGGGCGGTGCTTAACAACCTCTTCATCTTGCGGAACTATTTTCAAAAAGTTAGGGTTATGCTTAGGAAAGCTAAATTGAAATTCCAAAATTAAGCCCTCAGATTGGGAAGTCGTACGAGCCCTAGTGCTTAAGTTCAGAAAAAATTGCCCTGGTTGCTTTCTAGGCTGGTCATTCAAGGAACTAAAGGTTACTAGAGGTTTTTTCGGGGATAAGTGATCTCAGTTTCTTGATATTTCCATTTTGTATGTGCTGAAGAGCCTTATCAATAATGGAGTTCCCTATGACATAAGAATGAGTGGGCAAGATCTGAAAAATTTGAATAGACCTGGTATGCTTGCCTGTTGAGGAGATTGATGAAACTACGTTTATCCCTGATTTCAGCACCAAGTCTCTTCTTCTCACCAGCCAAGGAAATTTTGCCATTCATGTAAAGAAATAAAAATGTTTTCTTAATTTGTACGCTAGAGATTCTTTCTTTGCATATGTGCATATGTGCGGACTTAATTCGTTATAAATATAATCCATTCCAGTTAACTGGGACACATCGGGGCTAGAAAGTTTTGGCTCAATTAGGCAACTGCACCAATTATGCGAATCTTAATCCCGAAGAACTAATTTGGAATGTTATTCAAGAACTGTCACAAAAAACGTTTTCCCTTATTATCCTATGGTTGAATTAGACGGAATGTACTGTGCAAGAACAGTTTTTTCAAATTTCCCGCTGCACGTAACTTTATTATACACCAATGAGCACATTATGTCCACTTACCAAATAAGGTGTAGGACTCTCTTTAGCCAGCAAAATAGAGGCCACTTTGAGAGGCATTGACTCGATGAGGTGGCGATAGGTATCTTGGGTTATCTGGTGCCATAATATCAACAGCAGGTTCTCCAGTTCCCGTACATTTGGGTATGGTGGGGATTTAGCCCGAACCCGCTTTTCCAAGTCGAATCACAGATGTTCGATTGGGTTCCTGTTACGTCAATTTTGGAGGCCAGGGCATTAACAGAAAGTCATCAGCATGTTCCTCGAACCACTCATTGACGATTCTGGTAGTGTGGCATGGCGCATTATCCTGTAAGTAATGGCCATCCCCATCAGGCAACACAGTTGCCATGAATGGTTAAACTTGGTCCACAACGATTTTCAGATACCTGTCAGCTGTCAGGGATTGTGCTATTGGAATAATGGCTAAAGTGTCCCAAGGAAACATTGCCCACAACATACCACCGCCGCTTCCGGCCTGTTTCCTCCCAACAGTGCACCGAGACGCCATACCATAGCCTCCGTTGGAAATCGTCGTACCTGCGCTCGGTCGTCTACGTGATGCACCAGGAATTTTGATTCGTTGGACCAGGACACTTTCTTTCAATCATCCATAGTCCAATCTCGATAATTTTGGTCCCATTTTAAGCGTTTTTTGGAAATGACATGCAGCATGGGGACCCGGTACGCATGCCCATTTGCAGAAGGCTGCGATGAACTATGTGCTGTGACACATTACTCTGATCACCACTGTTGTAGCTGCGGGTGATTTGTCGCACTGTAGCACTGAGGTCACTGTGAACAATGCGCGACAGTCTCCGCTCCCCTCTGGCATCAATGAGTTAAGGACGACACACGGCTGGACAGTGGTTCCTCGTTTGACCATTTGTGCACTACTTTTGAGACGTACACACTACAGCGGCACGTGGACGTCCAACAAGCCGCGCCGTTTCCGTGGCGTTGTGCCATCACAATTTGTCCTTTATCAAACTCCTATAAATCGGCAGCTTTTCCTATTCTCGACTCCGAACACTCTACTACTACATATGCAACCGGTCCTCTGGTTGCATATGTAGTGTTTTGGGAACTTCACCTACGCAACCGTTTGGTCTCTAGAGGCGCGTTCATTTCTCTTGTCTGGTGGGGGCGTGGTTATAATGGAATGTCTCATCGGTTTATAGGGTATAATATCTTTTCTACCGATGTACCGCAACAGAATGGTGTTCTCCAAACAGAAATGTTCACATAGTGGCTGGGTTTTGAGAAAACTGCATCAAAATAGTTCGTATCATTTCCTGTTACCTCTGTAGTATCGACCATAAATCTGTCACAGCTGATAAGTGCTTTCCCCTTTTTCCAGTTCATGATGAGAACGGCTAGTACCCTGACACGAACATCATGCCGCTGAGCGGAGAAAAAGTGCTACGTCTTCTCTTTCTTTTTTCAGTTTTGATGACACTGTTACAGCCGTTTTAACAGGAAATAAATCAAAATGGATGTGTCAATCATCTCCTAAGTGACTATTTTTAATATAAAAGAGCTAAGAGAAATGAGGCGATTTCTGACGCACAGGTTCACTCATTCCAGCCGCATTTCGGATTTTTCTTACAAAGCAAATATATTCCTTCTGATTTCACCAAATTTTGCTAATCGCGAGGTAATTCGTTCCAGCCAGCTATAATGTTAAGGAACTATCCAAAATTACTCGAAACTGTTACTCAGACAATCGCATCAGTTCGGTATCAAAGCAATGTACGGGAACGGATTAAACTATTTGAGCGACTGTAGCAGCTATGTCGCGTTTTTAAGGAACGCCGAAGCTGCTAAAATGTTTGAAAGACCTTCCCTTGTGTACAAAGTAAAACAAGTTATTCCCGGAATCAAGGCTGAAAACAGTAGGTGGTTAACAACAGCAGATGTTGGTTTTTATCTTCGTGAGAGGCAGACAATGAAGATCAATTTTTTTCAGCACGCAGTTTGGTTTCTGTACAGCATTCAAGAATTTTTCGGAAAGAAGTGACAAAGGCATTGTAAAAGCCACTACCTCATTTAAATTGCTTTATGGCGGATACTCGATTAACGTGTCTTGAATATTTCAGTGAGATGAAGTTGTCGACTGCGCAAACAGAAGTTCTTTCTTTGTGCCTCACCACGCTTTTCAAAATGACTGTTGTTAAAGGACAGCGGCTTATTTCCTTTGACTACATGCCTAATCAGTTCCGTTGAACCCACTATGGAAGTTTGTAGAAATAACTTCTGATCATCTTGGTGGTACTAATTCAAACAGTGATTCAGCGAATTCTTCAGTTCCAGAACTTTTCCTCAATCTCAGTAAGTGAGCAATACTCTCCACGTGTTCGAAAATATGTTATTCTAAAATTGTTCCCTAGAACGTATTAATGTAACGGTGAAAAAGAGAGTCTTCATATGTTTAATGAAGGCTTCTAATCAAATAAACTTTCCCTATTCTTTATTACAATCTGTTCTTGCTTCAGGAAGCAACGGAGCAAAACGTCCTTTTCTTCTTAAATTAAAGTCATGATTCGGTATTTATTTTTACCGTACTGTAGTTATCACCATTTTTAATGGTCTGTAAAGTAGTTTTTCTTGGCGTGCTCATGAGCAGACGAAATACAAGATTTTGAAACCTAAGTTCGCATAAGGACCATCATGGTCAATTATTAGGGCTATAAGCGGTCGGTCACCTCTAATTTAAGGACACTGGTCTCACGGAAGGGACAGAACTAGAGGAGCCTACTATCAAGTGCACCACGTGACGTATATTCTAAACTAAATTTCTTTTTTAGTTTCTTTTCCTATGTAAATTTTGAGTTTGTTTTCAGTTATACTTCACAACTTAACGTGACATCTTCTCCCTCAAACGAATACTGTTGGCAACACAATTGAGGTCAAAGTTGACGTGACGTATGACTGTATGAGATAAGAACGATAGATAAAAACTACGATACAACAGTTGCACGTGTGGGATGATGGATGTGTGTTCGAGATGTGAATTATATTGAAATATGATATCTGATCTATTGATATAGTCCTGGAATAAAGCCAATTTCCGTAAGTTTGACCTCTGTTTAAATGTTTCGTCTGGTCGTAAAGGTTTAATTAGGGAAGTGTTCCATCGTATTCATGCCTAATGATATAGACGTAAAGTAAGAACGGCAAGATTTCAGTACGAAAGTAATTTTACGTTATAACCATTCATACAGAATTAGAAGAAATTCCAAATTGTAATATGCCCAGTCGGGCTGGGGCACATTGTACAGAAAAATACATGCCCAACACTGTTTTACATGTACCAATACACAAGCAACACATTATGCACAAACTGTACCATTTTTTTAAACATTTCAGTAAGAGTATAAGAAACAAAGAACTTTTACCGCACTTCTTAAATTGCACCCAGCAGTTAAATAAAAACTCATCAATGGTCATTCCATATAAAATCAGAACAAAAAGTAAGCTAAGCCGCCCTGGTGGCGCAGTGGTCTAAGACGCTGGCCTCTGATCATTCGTCCGTAAGGGGTCCGGGTACGAATCCCGGTGAGGCATGGATGTTGTGTTTGTCTTACGGCACTGGCTCTCTCCCTTCCCTGGAACCAGTGACCCTAAATTAGGGACGGGCGACTGCTTATAGCCCATTGAGTTGCTCACGGTGGTCGTTAAACCTCCAATCAAAAAAAAAAAAAGAAAAAAAGTAAGATTTTGGGCTTGAGACTCTTCTGATTTTTATGAAACGTGGTAAACTAGCACGCTCCATAAAAAAACTATCAGAAAAAAATTTCAGATGCCTACATACGATGCTTCAAGAATTGAAATTTACCCCAAAAAAAGTGTTTCTGTGTCTATCATGTCTATAACAACTGACAATATTTGTACAAATTTGTTGCTCTAGCTGGCCAACAGAGCTCATATTGGGCCCATTTAAAAGCTTGTATCACACAATCATATTTTCGGCAAAAATTTCAGTGTGTGATACAAGCATACTCTTTAATCTGCTCCTATTACTATCTGCTTAGTCAGTCTCTCAATCATCTGCATCTCATGCGATCTGCACTTTTTTACATCCAACGTTTTCGCTTTTATCGTTCTGCGATAATCTGCCAGCGTTGCCAAACACAAAAAGCTCTTAAGGGAAGTAATATATCGTTCAGTGGGAAAACGTTTATCTAAGAGGTTTTGCCGTAAACCTCCAATTTAATCTTCCTTTTGAGTTTCTGCGTTCTCATGTAATTTTGTTTTCTTCTCTTCAATCGTTTTTCTGAACTTAACGGCATATTATTTCTCCTGACACGAACTTTTCAAAGCTGGCATCATGACGGTGGGTCAAAGTAGAATCAAAAATACTTATTTTTTCTTATTCGGGTTGTGTTTTTGATTAGAGGTTTAAGAACAACCGTGAGCAACTCAGTGGGTTATAGGCAGTCGCCCGTCCCAAATTTACAGCCACTGGTTCCAGGGTAGGGAGAGGGCCAGTGCCGTAAGACAAACACAGCATCCATGCCTCACCGGGATTCGAACCCGGACCCTTTTCGAACGAATGATCAGAATCCATTGCTTAGACCACTGCGCAACCGGAACGGCTATTCGGGGTTCAAAGACCACCGTGACAAACTCAGTGGGCTATAAGAAGTCACCCGTCCTTAGTTTAAGGTCCCTGATTCCAGGGAAGGAAGAGGGCCAGTTCCGTGAGACAAACACAACATCCATACCTCACCGGGATTCTAACCCGGGCCCATTTCGGAAGAATGATCAAAATCCATCGCTTAGACTACTGCGTCTAAGCGATGGATGACTTACTACTGCGTCTAAGCGATGGATGACATCGCTTAGACTACTGCGTCTAAGTTGGTCACGGTGGTCGGGCTTCAACGACCACCGTGACCAACTCAGTGGGCTATAAGAAGTCACCAATCCCTAATTTAGGGTCACTGGTTCCAGGAAAGGGAGAGAGCCAGTGCCGTAAGACAAACACAACATCCATGCATTAGGGGATTCGAACCCGGACCCCTCTCGGACGAATGATCAGAATCCATCGGTTAGACCACTGCCCCACCGGGGTGGCTATTCGGGGTTTAACGACCACCATAAGCAACCCAGTGGGCTTTAAGAAGTCACCTGTCCCTAATTTAGGGTCACTGGTTCCAGGGAAGGGAGAGAGCCAGTGCCGTAAGACAAACACAACATCCATGCTTCAGGGGATTCGAACCCGGACCCCTTTCGGACGAATGATCAGAATCCATCGCTTAGACCACTGCCCCACCGGGGTGGCTATTCGGGGTTTAACGACCACCGTAAGCAAATCAGTGGGCTATAAGAAGTCACCCGTCCCAAATTTAAGGCCACTGGTTCCAGGGAAAAGAGAAAGCCAGTAGCTTAAGACAAACACGGCATTCAAGCCTCACTGGAATTTCAACCCAGACACATCTTGGACGAATGATCAGTAGCCATCGATTAGACCACTGTGCCATCGTGGCTGTCAAAAACACATAAAGCGATCTGTAGAAAAGTTGAGAGCAGTGTTTTGAGTACGATATGCTATGTGTTAGGTGAAGATTAAATGATAAGATTACACTCTAGGACATTTGCCCTTTTCTGCCTGTGATGCGATTCTAACCTGCATCTTCCTTCTTGGGAGTCGGGCATTATCCCTATTGAAACCCGCCGGCAAAGACATCGCTGAAATTTGCCGTTTCGATGTGTGCATCATCTGTGAGGTAGGAACGCAACATTCTTCACCCAACCCCCAGCACATGAGAAAGACGAGTGCACGAAATCGTAGGTTTTTCGGTCATCCGAAAAACCATGTTTGAAGGAGCTCTATGTAGTAGAAGGAGTTCTCTTTATTACCAGAAAATGTGTGTGTAAACCTTCACACATCTTTCTAGAACCTCACCTCCAGGAAATTAATTTTACGTTCCAACGACAATGCCAATATAGCGAAAATACCGACTTGATATTATAGGCGATTAATTAACATTCTTCATTAATAATGCAACTTATCAAACGTCTTTTCAACTTTTAAGGTTGTTTCCATTATACATGGGGTGACCACTTTACTAGAGTACCCAGCAAAAACAGTCTTCCTGTGCCAGCACTGGGCCACCGCTAGCTGCTAGCACTGCCAGCGATGGCCCAGCACTAAGTTGCGCCGCCCAACCGTCAATAAAATGTCCGGGCGATCACCACATGAGCCAGTAGTTCGGGCCACCAGCGGGCGAATAGTGGCACTCTCATCAGTTGTTATATGCCAGAACAGGGCCATTGGTTATCCATCACAGGCAGTAGCTACCACAAGTGGCCCTTCAGCGGCCCTTCAACCACGTGCCATAAATGATGGCTGGGCTAATGTGGTCCGCTAGTTTCCCGGCAGTGGCAGCCAGCAATAACGTGACGTAACTCATGGCTTGCCGAATCTTGTCTGCTAATTTCCCAGTAGTAGCCATAAAAAATAAATAAATAACGGATAACCGCAGTTTCCCAAACCTACAACAACTTTTCTTTGCGAATTACGAAACCTTGATTACAGGACTGCGCTGGGGAAATTTTCTCATCAGGTCCTAAAAAATGCCAGTATGGATCTGGGTGAAACGAACCAAGGACTGTCTCCGTGGGAAGCGGGAGCTCTACCAACGGGACTGATTTGCCATGTACGTGCGTTTGCTTGAAGCTGAGCATGTCTCCTGCGGAATGTGTAACGATGGTTCTTATTTTAATTTTAAAATATTGAGAGGTATTTTTCATAAATGCCAGAGTTTCATATATTTCATAAATTTATTTTTTCAGCGTAACGATTTTTTTGTTGTTGTTGTTACCTTAAAGGAAGTTCACTCATTTTTCATTTTCAACGAGTGTACCAACTTAAAGGCGCTTTAAAAAGTTTAGTGCTGTCCTTGTCGTCTTAAAAGACGATTGTTTAATTAATATATTTACCAGTTCATGTCACATTCTGTTACATTTTTAACGTTGTATCTTTCCTTTCCGCTGCCCGAAGCTACATTTGTTTTAAAGAGGAAAGATATTTTATTTTACTTTTCGTTATTTTTAGTAGTGAATTCCTACAGTCTTGTGTATTCAACCTATGGATGAGTACATTATATCCACATAGCGTTGCTTTTCTTTTTCAAACAATTCATAAATTTTGTACGCGCATAATTCTTCTTTCTTTTTTTCCAACATAACGTTTTTTAATGTTTTTTCCAGGACTTTTGTTTCAACGGTTTAGTGTATGTTGAAACGAAAGATTACACATAAATCATTTCTTGTTATTCATGGGAATGGAGTGGGTGTATTTCATCGCTGTAATCTAGTATGTCATGGCTTAATCTGATATCTTCGTTGACGTGGCATTTCATTATAGGAAACTAATTCGCCTCTCTACATATTTTTTTCTTAAGATTCACTAAAATAACACAATGACGATAGCGTCGTCGTCAACTAACTGGTACCACTAGAGACACAGCACGTGTTGCTTCTGCGCATGCGCAGTCCCGTTGCTTCCACCTGGTGTTGCGGTTGCATTGGTTGCCAGCTACAGGCCACTAGTGGCACTTGCTTGGAGGCCCGCAATTCACGGTGATGCTGCAGGACCAACAATATCTGCCAACTGATGTCGCTGCAATCAACGGACCGCTATTGGGCCGTGAGTGGCAGATTTCAGCCAGCAGTGACCACTCACTGCGAGCTAGTGGCCAGCAGTTTCCCAACACTTGTGTTTTTTCTGGGTAATCATGATGCTATATTTACCACAGGAAACATTTACGAGAAGTATAATTGATCAAATCTCCATGTGCTGGCCGGGAAATAAGAATGGCCCGTCTGTAGCTCATGCATGTCGACTAAAATGGGCAACAGCCGGGCTATTCCATGTCGACCAAAGAGGCGACTACAAAATGGCTACCCATTGCCCTGAGGTTTACCTCTGGGGATCATAAATACGGAGGCCTGGTCCTCCAAGTTGGGGGTTGGGCGTGAGGTTGACGACCCCACCCAGGAAAAAATAACTTGTCACGAAATCTAAAGAAATACCTGCTGGATGGTCACAATGGTGTCAAGATGGCAAATATCTTAAGGGTTGAGAATTGGATCATGGAATGTACCTTACGCATGGATAGTAATAAAATATTTAAGAAGATTTTAATGCTAAGCCGGAAGATAAAAGAAAAATTAGAAGTTCTAAATTAAAATGGGAAGATGGAGTGATGCAAGATATTAAGGCTTTAGGAGACAAAAATTGGAGGAGTTTGACATTGAATAATTAAGGCTGGCAGAAGTTTCTGAAGAAGGCCGAGGCCAACACAGGGCTGTTGAGCCATTGTTGACGATGAGGATTATTATAATGATAATAATGCCACATGGAAGGATTGATACGTTGTATCAGAAAACATATTACATAAAACATGGAAATTTGGTGTGACGTATTGATCATACACTGGTGGGCAAAAATTAAGGACGAAGAGGAGAAATTAGCATAACAGCGGAACGAGCAGGCAGAACGGACCGAAAGGCGACTCAGGAGATAAACAGATAAACTGGGATCCGGTACGGTAGGGCATGCGCATATATGCTTCATGACGTAGGGGGGTGTCGGAAGAGTATAAAGCAAACGGACGGTGTACGCTGAGCAATTCGGTAAAAGCTATTGCACGGCGTACATCGGTTTGAACGACGTCGAGTTGCTGCCGCCTTGTAATATGGCCAACCGGCAATCCAGTAGATGACATCTGAATGACTTTACCCGAGGTCGCGTCAATGAGTAGTTGGAAGAAGTTCGAAGTGTGAATAGTGTAGCCGATGAGTACGGGATTGCTCACAGCATCGTTTCACGAGCTTGGAGAGCATTTCAAACGACAGGAACAACTGCCCGAGAGTTTAGCAGTGGTCTTCCACGAGCAACGACGGCGGCGGACGACCGGTATATTGTCCTACAGGCGAGAAGAGACAGACGGCGGACCGCAGGAGAAATCGCAAGGCACATACAACAGACAACTGGACGTCCGTTACCGCGTTTTACCGTGGCCAGGAGACTACACAAGGGTGGTCTATTTGCACGACAAACAGTTCGGTGGATGCCATTAACGCCTGCTCATCGGAGACGGCGGGTTCTGTGGTGCCAGGAAAACAAGAACTGGACACATCATCATTGGAGTCGAGTTATCTTTACGGATGAAAGCCGATTTAGTCTGAGGAGCGATTCTGGACGTATACACATCTGGAGAGAGCAGGAAACACACAATTACACATCCAATATCATCGAAAAGGACCGGTTTGGTGGTGGCGGAGTTCTCGTTTGTGGCGGTATCATGCTTGGTAGCCATACTGACCACCACATCCTGCAAGAAGGTTCAGTTACTGGTGTCCGCTATTGTACCGAGGTACTCCTGCCTCACGTGCGTCTGTTTAGAGGTGCTGTGGGTCTTGAGTTCCTCTTCATGGACGACAACGCTACACCACATCATACAGTGGCTGTCACAGAGCTGTTGGATAGTGAAGATATTCAACGCATGGATTGGCCCGCAAGGTTCCCGGACCTAAATCCAATCGAACACGTGTGGGACCGTCTCGGGTACACTTGACAGCACGTCACCAGCCGCCAGCAACGATTCCGCAGCTGCGATTGGCGCTACAAGATGAATGAGCCACGATGTCTCAGCAGCTCCTTGACAACCTCGTCCTCAGCATGGACAGACGTTGTAAATCCTGCAACGCAGTCAGGGGTGATCATATCCCCTACTAAAGTCTGGATTTTTCTTGGCAGCCACCTGTCACTTGGACGTTTCTGTCTTCTGTCCAGTTGTGCTTGAAGCTACCTTTTCAATAAAGTGCCTTTGTATCCTTTGGATTCCTTGTTTGGACGGTTTTGCTCACTTGTCTCATATTCTTACATCTTGGGGATCTTATGGTATGATTTGAGTCGATGTGGAGCACTTCTGCACGACGTTACATTCGAAAAACCATCTCGTCCTTAATTTTTGAACACCAGTGTATTTCAAGAATATGAGAAAGTAAATATATAAATTAATTTCTTGTCTCACATACGTTTCTCCTAAATCTTTATCTCTGTGAATTTAATGCATGCGGAATGGTGGGTGGATAACTTTTTCTTAAATTTTATTCAAAAAAAGAGTGAGTGTCCAACAGCAGTTGTTCTGAAAGGTTCTCTGCATTGGTGAATCTCAATAATTTAGCAATATTTTACACTGTACTGACAAAAGTCACCGGAAACCCCTTGAACAACAGTTTAAAAGAATCGCTGCGTTGTTAAGATGCGAGGTACAGCTGAAAACGGTGTAAAAACAAGCCTGCAGCTGACAGCGATCATATCGCACCGTGAGATTGAGTGAAAATGTCGCGGCGGGAGGGAACTGACTTTTAGAAAGGAAATATTGTTGGGTGTTAAATTAGTGGGTTGTCTATAAGAGAAATCGAGAGGCGTTTAAACATAACCTAGCCAACTGTTTTGGATGAGCTAGAGAGGTGGAAGACACGTGGCGTGCTTTAAGCAGCAAAACGTACCGGCAGACCAAAGAAAATCAGTGATAGAGGACGTCGAAGCCGCAGCAGGACAGACGTTACAGCTCATCGACAGAGTATTGCACAAGACATCAGTGTGCAGGTGAGTACAAATGCTGAAACCTCGGTATGTACACGTGTCATTCGCAAGGAACTTCATTCCATGGGTTGCCGTGGTCGTGCGGTTGCTCATCCTTTCATCTCAACTTGGAATGCTACTCGTCGTTTAGCATTCTGTGAAGAACATTTATCGTGGACCGTAGATGAATGGAGACGGGTCCTATGGACTGATAAATCCAGATACACGATCCATCGGTCTGATGGTCGTGTGAAGGTATGGCGGCAGCCGGCGGAAAGCTATTTATCACAGTGTTCTTTTCCTACAGTCAAGTTTGGAGCTGGCAGTGTACTCGTGTGGGAGTGTTTTTCGTGGTATAGTCCCGGCTCATTGGTTATCGTGGAAAAACCTGTTAACCAGCACGTCTAACCCGAAATTTTTAACAATTATGCCCTACCAACTCTGTGGCAATACTTTGCAAATGAGCTCTGTTGGTACCAGAAGGATAATGCACCGAGCCATAAAGGAAGGACTGTTGCGGCGTGCTTTGATGATAATTCCGTATCGTATGTAGACTGGCCAGCACAGAGCCCTGATCTTAATCCCATAGAGCACATATGGGATGAATTAGAAAGCCGCATAAAAGTTTGGAAACAAAGCCTACTACTAAGCAACAGTTAGCGCCCGCATTATATACTGAATGGAAGCGCATACCTACCGCTGTGTTACAAAACCTTGTCGAAAACGTGTCTCGAAGGGTCAATCATGCATTAAGGCCAAAGGTAGACCGACACCGTACTTATATATGTCAATAAGCGCTATTTTGTGTTTCTCTTCTAGGTGTCCGGTGACCTTTGTCAGCATAGTGTATTTGTCCGTGTGCCTAGTGTTTTCTATGCCTTACGGCGGTGGCTCAGTAACTGAATGAAGAGAAAATGACAAAGACACTCAGAGATGGTACATGCCAGGCGTTCACCCATTTCCAGAAATGGAAAAATTCCACCAACGGAAGACATGTAGCAGCAACAAGTAACTCGCTTATATGTATAAACGGATGTGCTTTGTCGTCTTGTGAAAGCATAGCCTTTTGTTTTAATCTGTGAGGAACCAGGCTCGAGGAACTGCTTTATTATACACATGTATCTTATAAAATGCTAATTTCGCAACTTTTGCTACCAATGCTAAAATTCATACAACTGCATGACAGACTTCATACGTTACTTGCGATACTTCTATTAAAAATTAAACGTTTATTGCTACTATTTACTTCTGACTTTTAGCAATACTTGGGCATAATAAATGTCCATAGTTCCAATCGAATTATTTCATGTCTACAGAGTACCGTTTTTTATCTTTCAGTTTCATCCAACGACATTTCAGCGCTTGTAACCTACAAGGATTGTTCAAATGAAAAGGTACGAAACGACACTGTGGGTATAAATGAAGACTTTATTCAAAGTATACACCATAGGCCGTAGCACAACGATCCCATTGATTAACGAGCCGAAGGATTCCTTGTTCCCAGAATTCCTGTGGCCGTGACGAGACCCAGTCCTGCACAGCGTCCTTGAGTTCGTCGTCCGAGTGGAAGCGCTTCCCTTTCAGATGTTTTTTCAGGGGACCAAACACATGGAAATCGCAGGGCGACATGTCCGGGCTGTAGGGCGGATGGTCAAGCTGCTCCCACTGGAACTTGGCCAGTTACGCGTGTGTGACCCTGGAGATGTGTGGACGCGCGTTATCATTGAACAGAACCACACCCTCCGCGATGAATAGCGACCGGTTTAACACCTTCCGCTGTCAGAAATCGGATAACGCCTCGCTGCTCCTGAATCGTCGAATTTTGCAATGTGAACGCCATCCTGTCCTCACACGCACCGCCGCGTCACAATTGGACGGCGCTCTTTATAAGAGCCTCTGCTCTCTCCTGCGCATGCGGGCGCCCGCGCATGCTCCGATCCACGCCGGCGACTCCAATCGCATCCCTAGATGTGTCGCTACGTTCTCCCATAGCGGCATAGGCAAATATGTTAACGGTTACGTTCTTATGACGTTTCGTACCTTTTCATTTGAACACCCTTAGTACTATTTCAAGCAAAACGTTTTGAGTGCATTTAAGTTTGAGAAACGTAGTTATAATATTGCCTCATTATGGTAGCTCCTTTTCAAGGGCATGAAATTAAGCTCTACTTAGTAAAGTAGTGAATTAACATCACAGATACGTCGATCAATTATTTATGAATAACTAGCAAAGACATTTTTTACATGAGATTTTATTTTTAGCATATCCGACAGTTGTGCACCCCCAAGCGATCCCACTTTAGTAGATGGCTTCAAATTAAGTGTATTTCCAAAACAAGGTAATCGCCAGCGTTGGTAGATAGCGCAAACTGTGCGAGGAGTCGAAGCCAGTACAACCACCACTCCGTGGACGATATGAACTCTAAGAGATTTCTAAGTCAAGAAAGCTACCATTTCTTCGTAGGTCGTACTAACTCTAGGAAACTTTAGAATAAACACATTTAAGTGGTGGTGCGAACTTTAAAATAATTTTAAGACAGGACAACCACCAACAGTTAGTGGATGACACAAACTCTACGAGATTTCGAAACCACGACAGTGACCCTAGATGGCCTGGTATCTAAATCATTTTTTAAATCAGGAAAATGACCAAAGGTTGGTGCATAGCCCAATCTCTACAGAATTTCTAAAGCAGGACAATAGTCATTCACTTGTTGGCACGAATTACAGAATATTTTAAAATCAGGGCAATTACAATACAATATATATATATACGTAAGGAATTTCAACTGTGAACTAGTAAGGAAAGCAATTGAAAACAACCAAAGCCTAAAGATAGCAAAGGGACATCTCAGTAAGGGAAAAAAACAGATTATGGCACTGAGAAAACAAGATGGTTCTGTAACAAGAAATAGAGGCGAAATTTTGACAAGAGTGAAAGATTTCTACTCCATATTATATGAAAGGGATGATACATGTACTCCAGGCATCATAAGAGGTACCAGAGTTCTTCCAGTCCTTCCAGCAGAAGTTGCACATGCAATCAAGAACATGAAGCGGGGAAAAGCTCCAGGAGAAGATGGAATTACTGAAGACATCATACAAGAAGCAAGTGGAGAAATCGAAACAGTACTCACCCAAATTTTCACTCGATGCCTTAATGAAGGGAAAATTCCTGAGGATTGGAACAACGCTACAATGATCGTGCTACATAAAAAAGGTGACATTGAGGATCTCAAGAACTACAGACCTATCAGCCTCCTATCAGTGGTTTATAAAATCTTCACTAAAGTTCTTTCACACCGCTTGAAGGTAACACTGGACATGGCTCAACCGAGAGAACAAGCTGGATTCAGGAGTGGCTACAGCACAATAGATCATATCCACGTACTGAGAGAACTAATTGAAAGAGCGAGGGAATATGAACTTCCATTGTGCATGGCTTTTATCGATTATGAAAAAGCCTTTGATTCGGTGAAACCATCAGCAGTTGCAATGGCTCTGAAATCCTGCGGTATTGAAGATGCATACATTAATATTATTAATAACATCTATGAAAATGCAAGTGCAAAGATTCTGTTATTTGAAAATACAACACACATAAAAAATTGGAAAAGGAGTGAGACAAGGTGACACCATATCTCCGAAGCTCTTTAATGCCACATTGGAAAATGTCTTTCAATCACTGAACTGGGAAAACAAAGGGATAAAGATTAATGGAGATTATCTAACCCACCTTCGTTTTGCTGATGACATAGTCATTTTTGCAACTACCCCATCAGAGCTACAGAGTATGATGCAGGAACTTGCTGACAAGAGTAAAGAAGTGGGATTAAAAATGAACTTTCAGAAGACAAAAGTGATGTTCAATGCTTTTACAAGAAATGAAGATTTATCGATTGATGGAGAAAAGCTGTAGATAACAGACACGTACGTTTATCTTGGACAGCAGATATCAAGTGAGGGTCACATTGGTGAAGAAATTAATCGGCGTACAAAACTTGCCTGGAGAGCTTTTGGAAGAAACAGCATAATTTTCAAGAGCAATATGCCATTATGTCTTAAAAGAAAAGTGTTTGATCAATGCATCCTTCCAGTGCTTACGTATGGTGCAAAGACGTGGACCTTAGCTAAAAGAGACATACAAAGGCTGCAGACAACTCAAAGCAGCATGGAGAGGTGCATGCTTGGTGTAACCAGGAGAGATAAGAAGAGGAACACGTGGATCCGAAAAATGACAAGACATCATGATCAGAGTTAAATCCCTGAAATGGCAATGGGCTGGACATACTGCCAGAAGAACAGACCATCGATGGACAGCCGAAATTTTAGATTGGATTCCAAGGGACAAGAAAAGACCCAGAAGAAGACCACATGGAAGATGGGTGGATGAAATTCGAAAGTGTGCGGGAGTGACATGGAGGAGACTGGCACAAGACAGACCGTTGTGGAGGAAACTTGGGGAGACCTTCGTCCAGCAGTGGATTGATAATGGTTGACATGATGATGATGATGATGATATGGCGAGAACTCCAAGATATTTCGAAGTCAGCAATGCACATATTTCTTGTGGCCAAATTCTTGTCTTCAGTTAAAAAACACGCGTTTGTATTTAAACCAGCGTTTGAACAGTGTCCCAACTGAAACAAGTGAACAGTAGACCAAGCACAACAACACTCGATCACCTAGGATGTTTTACGGAGTAACGATACCGTAGAGCTCTTATTTGTGCTCAGGCAAAGCAATTTTTGCTTCGTTTGGGTGACCGAAATCGATAAATGTCAAAGGAAGTAATTTAGCAGGTGGAAAGGATTTTCATCGAAAACTCTGCTTGGTTACTGAAGAAATGTGATATAACTCACTTCCTCACAAATCTGCGTATTATTCTCTCTTTTCTTAGTACTTTCTGCCACGAAACTCAAGGAAATACTGAAAAAAGAGAATGAAAATGTTAAGTAAAGAAATAAATAAAACATAGTGCTGACTCTTTAATACTACTTAACGAATGAAAATGTTAATCATATTTAAAAAAAATATGTTTTTTAAATTCCAAGACGTACAATTTTTATTAAGATACAAATTCGTTTACTAATCCCTACCAGTTACTTTATTGAACATCAGTGGTGATTATCTCTATTTATCTTGTCTTTTCAAAGTGTAAAATCACAGTGAAATAATGAAAAACTAATATAAAATAAAAGAACGAATGAAAAAAGTACAGAAAATCTAGAGTATATTTTGGCGTAGAATGAAAGTTTAAAAAATTCATTAATATTTGTTCTCTTCTCTAAAACGTCAGCAAAATCAATTTGAAATGGAATTCTCGAATCAAAAGAAACTCAAAATTTAATTCATTTCCAAACTTTTCGCAAAGCAGTTTTTACAACGTGGAAACAGAATTGCAGGCTGTTTTTTTTTTTTTTCGTGGAGTAAAAATAGTACACTACATGGAACCCTTCCACCAAAAATGAACGTTTTATTTTGCCGTTAATCAAGTTTAAAGAGCATTCAGAGCATCCGTAGCTCAGTCTGGTTTTAAATTGAAGAACAAATCAGAATTCGTGTTTCTGCCTTACACTCTTGCAGTCAAAGGAAATTTTATTTCTGCTCTCCTTAAAAGATAAATGAGATATTTTAACACGGCATCGGCTGGAGTTACGTACTCTTTGTTCTTGTAAAGGATTTTCGCCCTCACAGAACAATAAAGTTAGGGGGAAAGTTCGTTTAAACTCCTTTACTTAAGAGGTTTCATGCATATTTTATTTCACACGTTAAACAGCAAAAGAAATTTATTAGCATTGAGTACCCGAAAATTATTTCTTTTCATAAATGGAATAAATAAACTACTTGAATTTAAATATATGCGTAGAAAGAAATTTATTATTATCCACCGAATATAGCGCAGTCCTATCTCTATGAATTTTGTTTTATGTTCCGAAAACGAATTTTTAAATTAATGAGACCAGTAAGATTGCCTAAATATTCAAGTATATATTCGTATTAAGCCCCGAGACTACAGTATGAAATTTATTCATGCTAGTTTAATGATTTCTTTTATAACAAGTAGGGATATCATTTTTAATAAAGAGAAAGTCACTTGTTTTTTTTATTGCTTTCTTAAGACCGATGCTTCTAAGGAAAATAAATGTGTGTTACCATAAAACTGTCCGTAGCTTTCATAATACGTTATTGAAAGTAAACCTGTAAAACTATTTCCAAATAAAGTTAAGGAGAATTCCTTTTCCATTCGTAAAAGCAAAAGAACAAATGCTTTAGATGTCGTAGACTAAATCCTTGACATATAGAAACTATCTCATTTGACGAAAAAGAAATACTCTGTTTCAATGTTAAAGGCTTCGGCTATCTTGTAAAATTCGAATTTCTTTCTTCCTTTGTGGCACAGATGTTTAACCGTATGCCCTGTTTAGTGCGTAGTTATTAATCATTTCCAATTAGCATAGGAATATTTGCAGATTTCTAATTTGCATAAGAAAAATGTAGTTTTTAATCATAATATTTTCGCTTGCGTTTGAGGATTTCGTGGGCACTGAGTTGTATTCGCATTTTCACGAAATGTTCTGGTGGTTACAAAATTATTCTTTTATTCGCATGAGATCATGTTTGGGTTACTGACGGTTTTACATCCACACAAAAAGGTATAGGTTATGACTGTTGTCTCATATTGCATGATATCTTTCTCTTTTTGATTTGCACACGCTAACACTGTCTTTTGTCACCTGTGACCTATGTTCTAATTTTAATATTTATTTTAGGTGTCTTTTCGTCCATTTTCATTGTGCTACTTATTCTTACATAACGTCAGATCTCGTAAGATCTTACTTTTCTGGTCAAGTACGACATAGATAAAAACTCTTTGCATGAGCAGAAGGATGTAACGTGTGCAATTCAGCTGTAGAGCAAATGACTAGTCCCTGTCCTATCAACAGCCTAATTTCTTCAAAACCGAAGTACTCGTTACAGTACTTTCTTTGTTTGTTTTTATAGCTTTCCACTGAACTGATTTGTTTGTGTATGCACCTACAAATATTTATGTTACCCCGGAGTTCATTTGGTTTTGGAATTTTCGTCAGAAGTTGGAAATGCACAGAAATCTGTGTTTCGGTTAAGACATTAGCGATCTTTACTTCGCACAACCAATTAGAATGTCAAAATGTTCTTATGAAACCCCGATGGCGCAGTGGCCTAAGCCTTGGGTTCTGCCCATTCGTCCAAGGTGGACCGGTTCGAATCATGATGAGGCATGGATGTTTTGTTTGTCTTATGGCACGGTATCTCTCCTTTTCCTGGAGTCAGTGACCATAAATTAAGGACAGGTGACTGCTTATAGTCCATCGAGCTACTCACGGTGGTCGTTAACTTCCCCCTCCAATCAAATAAAATGCAAATGCAAACAAATTTCTATTAGCTTAGGGCTTGGTTTGAACTGTTTTTTTGTTTTCTTTTATTGAAGGTTTAACGACCACCGTGAGCAGCTCAGTGGCATATAAGCAGTCGCCCGTCCCTAATTTAGGGTCACTGGTTCCAGGGAAGGGAGAGAGCCAGTGCCGTAAGACAAACACAACATCCATGCATCACCGGGATTCGAACCCGAACCCCTTTCGGACGAATGATTAGAGGCCATCGCTTAGACCACTGCGCCACCGGGCCGGCTGCTTGGACCTTACAAGACGTGCCGTTACATATATGAAGCCTTACCTCTTTTTATTTTTTTTATTCAAGCTTTAACGACCACCGTGAGCAGCTCAATGGGGCCGCCCCGGTGGCGCAGTGGTCTAAGGCGCCGGCCTCTGCTCATTCGTCCGTAAGGGGTCCGGGTTCGAATCCCGGTCAGGCATGGATGTTGTGTTTGTCTTACGGCACTGGCTCTCTCCCTTCCCTGGAACCAGTGACCCTAAATTAGGGACGGGCGACTGCTTATAGCCCATTGAGTTGCTCACGGTGGTCGTTAAACCTCCAATCAAAAAAAAAAAAAAAGCTCAATGGGATATAAGCAGTCGCCCGTCCGTTATTTAGGGCCACTGGTACCAGGGAAGGGAGAGAGCCAGCGCCGTAAAACAAACACAACATCCATGCCTCACCGGGATTTGAACCCGGACCCAGTTCGGAAGAATGGTCATAAGCCATCGCTTAGACCACTACGCCACCGGGGTGGCAAGTCTTACTTCATTGGTAAACATCCAAAAATTTTTTATTGGCTTAGCTCTTGCACCTTAGATGACGTGACGTCACATATATGAAGCCTTACTTCATTGGTAAACATCCAAACATTTTCTATTGGCTTAGCACTTGGACCTTAGATGACGTGACGTCACATATATGAAGCCTTACTTTATTGGTAAACATCAAAAAATTTTCTATTGGCTTAGCGTTTGACCTTAGATGACGTGACGTCACATATATGAAGATTTACTCCATTGGTAAGCATCCAAACATTTTCTATTGGCTTAGAGCTACCAACTTAGATGACGTTATGTCACATATATGAAGCCTTACTTCATTGGCAAACATCCAAAATATTTCTATTGGCTTAGCGTTTGACCTTAGATGACGTGACGTCACATATATGAAGCCTTACTTCATTGATAAACATCCTAACATTTTCTATTGGCTTAGCTCGTGGACCTTAGATGACGTGACGTCACATATATGAAGCCTTACTTCATTGGTAAACATCCAAAAATTTTATATTGGCTTAGCGTTTGACCTTAGATGACGTGACGTCACATATATGAAGTCTTACTTCATTGGTAAACATCCAAAAATTTTCTATTGGCTTAGAGCTTGGACCTTAGGTGACGTGAAGTCACATATATGAAGCCTTACTTCATTGATAAAATTCCAAAAAAATTGCTATTGTTTCAGCGCTTGGACCTTACAAGACGTGACGTCACATGTACAATAGGATGCCTTACTTCATTGGTAAAAATAAAAGAAAAATTCCTATTCTCTTAGCGTTTAGACCTTTCAAGACGTGACGTCACATATATGAAGCCTTACGGGGGTTGTCCAAAATAATGGAAACACCTCGCTGAAAACAGTGACTTTGGTATGTGCTGCTTTTTGAGTAAAACGAACATGTACTGTAGCTACAATTGTTTTTGTAAAAGCGTGTTGCTTATAGTCTCAAGGGTCTGTGTGATTGCATTGTAAGTCAATGTTTGCATAATTTTTTTCCAGGTGAAGGCACAATGAGTGACCTGCCGGAATTCCAAAGAGGGCAGATTGCAAGAGCCCGTCTGGTTGGTGCGTCGGTAACCACAGGTGCACAGGTATTGGTGGTATCGAGAGGTACCGTGTCGAAGGTCATGAGATTATACAATGTTCACGGCACAACATCATCTGCGAGACACAACTGTGGAAGGAAAACCAAGCTCACTGCGAGAGACAGGATGACATTAAAGAGGATTGGGACCTCAAGGAGGAAGACCACGGCAACGAAAGTGACTGCTGAGTTTAATTCACATCTCGAAAACCCAGTGTAGACCCAGACCGTGCGATGGGATTTGCATAATCACAATATTTACGGCAGAGCTGCGATTGCAAAACCCCTGGTGTCACAGTTGAATATGAAACGGAGACTACAGTGCTGCCAGAAACATAAAACGTGGGCTGAGGATCACTGGAAACATGCCTTGTCTTCCGATGAATCACGTTTCTCACTATTCCCCACCATAGGACGGGTTTAGGTATGAAGAACCTCAGCAGAAGCCTACAGCCCAGACTGTCTCCTTCCTACAGTGAGGCATAGGGGCGGTTATGCAATGGTTTGGGAAATGATCTCATGGTTTGCGGCAGGTCCCATTATCCCTTTACACGAACGGATCACTAGCGGTGACTATGTCACTCTTTTGGCCGACCATGTGCATTCAATGGCGCAGACATTGTTTCCGTCAGAGGATTGCACCTTTCAAGATGATAATGTCCCGATTCACAGAACTCGAACTGTTTAATCATGGTTTGAGGAACATGAGGATGAAGTTGCACACCTTCCCTGGCCTGCACAATCACCGGACTTAAACATCATTGAGCCCTTGTTGTATGTGTTGGAAAACAGAGTGCGATCCCGCTATCTTCCTCCGGCGCTTCTCAAGGAATTGGAGCAGTTTCTGCAGGAAGAATGGTACAACATACCACTTACCACCATCTAGGACTTATACGCGTCCATTCCAAGGAGGATTCAAGCAGTTTTTAATACCAAGGGTGCTCTCACACCATATTAGGTGCGTAACAGCTATTGTTTCAAGGTGTTTCCATTATTTTGGACAACCCCTTTGCCTCACTGGTAAAGTGACGTTTTGGCCCTCGCAATCTTCTCTTCTATTTCTAGACAGGAGATATGATGATCATATAGGTGAATGGAACCCATTACTAACTAGTGATCGTGTTGATTCATTGTCATTGTAAGATGACGTCATTTCCCACACGCATTTTCATTGCGAGTAGACCTAGTTGGAAGCTGCAGTAAAATGTATATTATTAAGATTATTAATACGATGAAAAAATATTTCAGATACTCTTCGGAAGAGATGTTCTTAAAATTATTTTAGAACTTTTAATTAAAATTTGCTTCCCAAAATTTTAATATATAGATAAAATTAAGTTTTGCCACTCCTATTACGTCCGGAACTTTTCTTTGGATCTTAGAACAGTGTTATTTTCTAATTAATTAGAGATGCACACTCTTTGAATAATTTTACTTATAGGTATAATATAATTTTACAAATAATGTTTTCGATAATAAAATGTTTTAATAATATAATTTTACTATTAATAACTTTGATAAGAATCATCTATTTAAAAAAATTTTAATATTTTTTTTTTTACAATTTTAAACATTTGACAAAAATTAAGATGCAGAAATGTACTGTAAGTTCTCATTAGCTCATTTCTTCTCTTTTATCTTTTGTATCTAGTGATACCACCGAACCGCCTTTTGGACAAAATGGTCATTTTCAGTACTTTTGCTGTACCATTCTTCTGGATTTTGGCATTTCATCTTGCTGTCTTACTTAAAAGTGGTGACATCGTTGAATGGTCTTGAACTGCAAGCGTGGTATGCCTGACTTTTTCTGCTCTTATGCTACTCGAAGACACTTGACTTTTTCATAGCGTCCTCACCATACTCCACGTTCAATTTCTCTAAAGTTTCAGTAACACTTTTACAGATTCCCATACAGAAATTGATAATAATGCGCTGCTCTAAATTTTTATCACACGTTTTTACCTCAAAAATCATACACAAACTTGCATTGCTGTCGCAAGTGTTCCCTTATGAATGGCTGAACTCGTCTGCGGTGAGCGCACGTACTACTACAGAGTGATTCACTCGGTACTTTACCCAAAAAAAACGGCTATAATTTTGAAAAGGGAAAACATTTCAAGATGAAATTTGAAGAAAAAGTGCCGTACGTTCTGACATTCGCATCCATTTCCACGCCGTTTGGCTCGTATGCCCAGATGGCGTCACAATACACGGCTTCTGGCTGGGCCGCCGGGACTCCTCCTTTCTATGTTTACGGGCCTGGCCACCGGATTAAGAACTTGCTTGTGACGTCACGCTAAGCGACGGACATCGTCCATGGGTAGCTGACGACATTGTGAAAATATTCATTATTTGCTTCAAATTATTTAAATTCCTTTCGACTGATGATTGTGAGCAGTTACTCCATGTACAAAATGTAAAATTTGTGTTAAGAAAATTAGTAGCAGAGAAGTTTGAAGAGTTGAATGTGGTAAACGAAAAATGTGAAATTTGTATAAAAAAATTAGTGGCAGAGAAGGTTGAAGAGTTGAATGTGGTAAACAGAAAATGTTCAAAATGTAATCAAACTAAATTTGAACTGGGACTAAAGTGCGCTTCTGTATTTTTAAAAATGTTTTTAAATAATTACTCAAAGGTGAAAAATCACTGCTTCAATAACAGGTCAGGAGAAAGAAAATATGGTATGTTTGCAGTAGCTACTTAATGAATCTGGTGTTCCTGTGTGCCTCACGAACAACGGAAATTACTTTGAAAATTTGGTAAAGACATTTGATAATCATCATTACAGGGAAACTAAATCCTAACCCCAGCTTCGAAGTTTCTTCGGCCATCATCTCCGAAGGTGTGTGGCCGACCAGGCTTCCAGATTTAACTCCACCGGATTTCTTGTTATGGATCATCTGAAAGATACTGTATGCAGCAATAAGCCTAGGACTATTCGGCAGCTGAAAACCAATATCACGTAGGAAATTGAAGCAATAAATACCAGCATGATTAGGCGTACATTTGACAAAATGCAGCGACGAATTGATCTCTGTTGGGATGCAAATGGCGGACGTTTTCAACATCTTCTCTGATATCGATGTGATTGTGAAAAGGTAATGCTGTTCGTCTTCAAATTTCAGTTTGAAATGTTTTCCCCTTTCAAAATTGCAGCGCTTTTTTTGGGGGGGGGGGGGGGTAAAGTCCCGAGTGAGTCACTCAGTACTTGAAATATATCCAGACACTCATTGGCACGCGATTCTTCCCGCATCGCCACAAGGGCGACGTTGCGCGACCGTTTCGAGAATTAAATTGTTGCGGCTTGTATGTACGTCTTATAAAATAACAAGAGGTCTGATGATTTAGACGTTTAACGCGTTTCAGGTATAAGATGAACTAAACTATTTGAAAGACCATATTTTCTAAATCGTTTGTTGGTGTAAAAATCGAAGCTGAAAAACTTAATTACACAATGAAACAGATACTTAAAAATCAGTACGTTTCAAGATTCATGATTAACAGAATTCGGTATGTCAGACACCGCTGAGTTCAATCTGCCACTAGGCCTTACCAATTCCGAATCTCCCAAACGGGCCGACGTAGGTTCTTTTGAATCATGTCGAGTTGAAGTCGATCGTTGAAATACTGGAAAGTGTAGTCGGCAATTACTTGATATCTGACACAAGGAGTGACTCGAATAACCTGTCTTTTGGTAAACGTAACAAAATTTAATAGATGAGAAACAAACTCCGTTCGATTAGCTATCTCCACGAAACAAGAGGTTTTCAGATGGCGAAAACTGTACTATCTCGGAAATATCCCAAAAGATCCTGCGCCACGTTTATCTTGAGCCTTTCCGTCCAATACCGGTCGATCTCTGATCGCCGAAAGACATTGACTATTCCGTCAGCCAAAACGTGAATCCCCGAGAGGCCTAACCGACACTCCCGGCTCGAACACGCCGTTCGTCAAAGAAAAATCCCGGTCGTCGTATCACACAGGACCACCCGCCGTCCAACCCCGTTGAAGGCAAGACGCCAGAAGCATCCCGAGCAGATCAGAGATCAGATCATATGTAGTTGATTTTAGGAAGGAAGTGTCTGATTCCAGGTCTTAAACAATCCTTAGAAATAGAAAACTAGGAGATTTGGTCTAGGGTGCCCGATAGGAAAGTGACACGGAAGCGAGGTAGAAAGGGGAGGAAGACGCCCTTATTTATTACCGAGGGCCCAGTACCAGGAGCCCGACGGCTTAACGTGCCGAACAGACGTACGGCGGATAATTAGTGGTTCGAGCGTTCGTACCTTCCTGGGATCGAACCTAGGAAGCGAGTGTCTCACCCCAGGTCTTCAACAACCCTTAGAAATATGAAGCTAGGAAATTTGGGCTAGAGTGCCCGATAGGAAAGTGACACGGAAGCGAAGTAGAAAGGCAGAAGAAGACGCCCTTATTTATTCCCGGGAGCCAGAACTCTGGTCCCGACGGCTTAACGTGTCCATCCGACGCACGGCGGATATTTAGTGGTTCGAGCATTCATGCATGCCTGAGATCGAACCCGAGTCTTCTCCGTGACAGTCACGAACGTTAACCACTAGACCATCCACGATCCTAGCATACCGAGCGAACGTGTTGCTCCTTTTTATAGAATTATCCGTCCTTACCCCTTTGGCGTCTCTGGAAGCTTGTTCCCGTGGATTTCGACTCTCTCTGGAAGCGGTGACCTTGCCCCGATACATTAGACCCAGTTGTCTAAGTCAAGGTCAACGGATGCCGCTAGAAACATGCCCGGCTCGGCCCTCGTTAATGCGGCATACAAAAGAAACCCGACACGTGTCTTCCTCGTGCGTTGGAATTTGCATTACATTACACTAATATTGTAAATTGATACAAAAAAGGTTGCTACATGAAAATAATTATTGGGAGCTTGACTCCATCACCTTACACGGTACTTGAAAGTACACCACGCCGCCCCAGTAGCGCAGTGGTCTAAGGCGCTGGCCTCTGATCATTCGTCCGTAAGGGGTCCGGGTTCGAATCCCAGTCAGGCATGGATGTTGTGTTTGTCTTACGGCACTGGCTCTCTCCCTTCCCTGGAACCAGTGACTCTAAATTAGGGACGGGCGACTGCTTATAGCCCATTGAGTTGCTCACGGTGGTCGTTAAACCTCCAATCAAAAAAAAAAAAAAAGTACACCACGAAGTTCAAATCGTACATCGCTCATTATCTAGATTGTAGCAAATCGCAATTCACTCAAATCATTTCGTATGTTATACAAAGCATATCTCCTTCCTTTCAGAACACAGCTTTTTGCTCCTAGCTTTACTTACATTTGACTGAAATTTTACTAGTGTCGTGATGCCAAATTTAAAAAGCTCCGCGATAAGAATAATGCGTCATTCAGTGTGGAAAAATTTAATGAGAAATCAAATTTACATTAGAGCACAGAAACTGAAACTGATGGTAAAATTAGGGATATACGTCACATGCGTTCCCTGATTTATTGATAGCAAGTAAATTGCTGAAGAAACATTCCTTTGTGAGATCCGACTTGAAGTTTCTTTCAGAAAGTATAAAGAGCGATAAAAATAAATTAACATAAGATACAGTAAACAAAAACGGAAGGGCAAATAGATAACAACGTCATGATATTACTTCAAATATGTAAACGTTACAAAGCTTAAAATTTAGACACACAGTATAAAACCTGCGCTTCGTGAAAGAAAACTTCATTGAATAATATCGATTTTGAATTGTTGCCACCCCATACTTTCAAAAGATGAGTGCATGCATCATGTTGCATGTGAAATGAGGAGCGGAGCAGTGTGCGTGATCTCTTCATCTCGCCCAAGAATTTCGATGATACTCAAATCTAAGTGTGCCTATTTCCCCTACTTGCTAAGATCATTTCCTTTTCGACCGTATCCCATTTCCTTTAGGATAATACATATAACCAAAAAAAAAAAAAAAATGAGGAGAAAGGGGATATTGTTTACCATAGCACTAGATATGAATGCAATTCCCTTTTTATGTAATCCCCACTTTTTTTTTTTTCAAAACGGCCAACAAAATCAGTTTTTTTTTCAGGGTTTCGTTCCCTTGAAGTTATTTGAAATCACAGAATGTGACCGAAAAACAAACCTTTTGCGTTCTTTATGTCTGTACTCATTTACGATACATTCAAGTATTTATTATAGTGAAAGTTTTAATCTTCCATCAAATTTAACCGTGTCAAAGAAAAAGATTAGCACCCTGGGATTTTACATTAGGAAAAAAAAAAAGGCGAGATGGAAACTTAGAAGCCTGTTCTCTCCAACCAGCTGAGGTATTGAGACGTGAGCGAGCTACTGAGAGTTTCCTTCGTCTTAAAAATTAGGAATTAAGCAGATGACCAGATACTCGTTAGCTATACGGAACAGGAGTCGACGAAAGCTTCTGAATATGTAATTTCCGATTGCTTTTGGAGGAGGATTAGGAATATACAAATCAGGACCTCCTAAACTCATTACACTCTCCTGACTAGAGGGCGTTATGTAGCACAGAACTTTGAATTAAAAAGCTGCGTGCTGGAGAATGGATTTAGGTGAAAATGACGACCAGACTGAAAATATGGTTTCACTCGGAGGTGCGCGCGGTGTTTAGGTTGAACGATATGACTTTCGGTATCTAAAGAAACATTTGTATTTGCAACAATATGACGCAATGTCACCAGTCTGTGGTCTTGCGCCTGAGCCTCTACACACGGCACGTTGATCTCCGCTGTTGATGTTGAAAGCCAGTCACTGCGTCTCATCCTTCAACGCACTGAGCCCATTTGCGGATTTTGGACGCTCATGACTGTAGAGCCATAGACTTCTAACATTTGGCGATGAGTTTCCGCTGTCTGTGTTTTCCGTACCCAGATAACCCTAATAACCACATATACCTTCCCATGAGACTTATATTCTTTTCTTTGCCGGTGGTAGAATTCGACCCCAGATTTTCTTGCCCCGGAGCTCCTATTGTTTAACTGAACTAGGCAGGCAGGCTTAGCAACGCTCAGATTTGACTCATACGTCACCTCAGTAGTACGTTATTTCATGTGGTACCCCAAGTACCAAAGCTTTGCAAGTTAACGTATGCCCAACACTAAGCCAACGTCTTTTGGGAATAGAAAACGGTGGCTCAGTGTTGGGCCTACTTTAAATTGCATGGCTCTGCTACCTGGGACGTTAACTATCCTCACTTGAGAAAGACGGAAGCAGGAAATAGTAGGTTTCAGATGAATGGATATGAATGCTCGAAAGATCATCTAATTCTAAAATTAATTTGCATTCAATATTATGGGGCAGAAACGTGGACAATCGGGAAGAAAGAAGCTAAAATGTTGGAGGCATTTGAAATCTGGTTATGGAGTAGAATGAAAAAAAAAGTGGATTGAAAAAAATACAAATGATGAAGTGTTGCTAAGAATTGAGGAAGAAAGGAATATTCTAGAGACTATGAGAAAATGATAATATAACTGGATAGCACATGTGTTAAGAGGAGACAGCTTATTGAAAAGAAAGATAGAAGGGAAAATTGAAGAAAAGCGACCAAGACGGCTAATGATGCTTGATGGTATCATGGACACATGAAGCTATCAAGTATTGAAGGAGGAAACAAGGGATAGAAAACTGGAGGAAGAGAACTTGTTGAGTTACCGTTGGACCTGTCAAAAGACAGAACACCGATGATGACGACGCGCATCTAGTGGAAGGATCGTCACATTCATTTTTCAAATCCAACGTCCAGAAGATTAATTTCCGTTAGGGAGCCAATGCAACTTTCTCTTTGCTTATGGTAGGATATATATCATCTCATGATTTTAATGTTTAGTGGATTAACGTCCACAATGAGCAACTCTCACCCGTTTCGAAATATGAATTGTTATTGGGTTTACAGAATTTGTCTTTACGTTACTTCATTTAAAATGCAGTGAATTAGCTTCACTTTGATACCTGGATTATCCTCACTCGTTCGTATCATTGCTGAAAACTTAATTAGACATGTAATTCACTGTCAAGGTAACGTCCAGAATTCTGACAACACAACTCTACCTACGAAGGAAATGTTTCAGCACGTCAGGCATTTCACTTCATTCGTAACGAGACGATGCGTCTTCAAGTATCAAATAACAAAACGTACTTAGAATATGGTTTGCATAACATCCCTGATATCACTTTTTTTTTTTTTTTTTGGATTGGAGGTTTAACGACCACCGTGAGCCACTCAATGGGCTATAAGCAGTCGCCCGTCCCTAATTTTGGGTCACTGGTTCCAGGGAAGGGAAAGAGCCAGCGCCGTAAGGCAAACACAACATCCATGCCTCACCGGGATTCGAAACCGGACCCCTTACGGACGAATGATCAGAAGCCATCGCTTAGACCACTGCGCCACCCTATTACTTTTCCAATGTCGTTCTAAAATATCCCTTGGATAACATGAATACAGCTCGCTCATCGAATATTGTACTCGAATACTGCTTACCAAACACTTCTCATTGAATATTGTTTTTCAATAATTGCTCTCTTCTCTGCCCATATCAATATTTCGCACTACTAACTGAGCTCTTATCTCAGAATACTTTTTTTACGTTGATCCCACTTTTACCCGTTGTCATCATCCCAACTTTTACCAGCTCGTCGTGAGGGACTTTGTGCTTTGTGGCGTTAAACCAGAAATTATTTAACGAAGAGGAGCCAAATTTACATAAGAACACAGAAGCTCAAATGTAAGGTTAAATCAGAGGTACACTCACATTAAAAAGTGGCAGCACAAGAGCAATAAGACAAGCACGCCTCATCCGGAACTCGACTTTGCCTACCCGGTGGCGCAGTGGTCTAAGGCGTTGGCCTCTGATCATTCGTCCCTCAGGGGTCCGGGTTCGAATACCGGTCAGGCATGGATGTTGTGTTTGTCTTACGGTACTGGCTCTCTCCCTTCCCTGGAACCAGTGACCCTAAATTAGGGACGGGCGACTGCTTATAGCCCATTTGAGTTGCTCACGGTGGTCGTTAAACCTCCAATCAAAAAAAAAAAAAAAAAACTCGACTTTGGCCTCTTTTTCAACGCATTCCCCGAATCCAGCTCCTCAGACTACTCAGCTGCGGAGGGGCAGACAATTGAGGAAGGACAGTAATTCCTCTCAATATTGATAAAAGATATGGATATTCTTAGTGAACTTTTGACATATTTACCTCGTTAAAGCTCTCTGTCATCATACGAACTTCCACTTTCTGATTTTATTAACGAGAAATACCTATTTAAGGATCCATTTATTTCACCTGAGAATTATCGAACATGATTAATGAAAAGAAGATATTTTATGTTGTTTATTATATAATACTTCTGTTTCTTTTAGATGTGCGAAGAAAAAAATATATACAAATTTCAAAACACGTTTTTTTCCATTCGCAAAACGAAAACATACCGGGATGAAGCCAATGTATAACTCTATTTAAAATATCATTTTAAATCAAGTTTTCTGTTTCCATTTGATGGTATTTTAAAAGCACTAATGCTGTAATAATATAAGTTGCTGCGGATGTCGTTTCACCTGCACTGTACGTTTCGAGGATACATACTTTTTTTATTTTTCTTTCTTTTAAGGACTGCTGTGGTAAAACGTAATCAATTGAATAATTCATTCCTTCAATCCGTTGCGGCGAATCGGCGTTTTAAGGTTTTTCGTTTTGTTTTCAAAAAGATAGCATTATTGAAATTAAATCGATCGGTTATTAGTTTCATTTCAGCAGTTTTAATGAACTTTTGTTGTTTTAAAAATCTCGACGAAAAGAAAAGCGCTTACTTTACCTGATAAAAGCAGAGATCAAACGACTTTTGTCAGAAACATCTGCAGAGGATTAATTTAACATCTTGACAGACATTCACCGGCTACATAAATTTTCGTATTTAGCACGTGCGCCCCAAAGTTCTAAAAAAATGATATCCTGGTGAAGTGATTTTTCATGTGAAGCAGAATAGCTTTGTCCTCTTAAATTAATATTTTGTCCTTTGTCAATTAGTGCCTACCTTAATCTGATTTTAAGGGATGTAATCGAGAGGAGAAAGACACAGAGGCAGAGACTTACAAAGGCAGTTATGCACATCGTAAAAAGTATTTTTCTAAAGAGAAATGATCACACAAATTTGAACTTATTAGCATCAACTGTTAGTTTCCTTTGTTAGCGGGATATTTGGTTGCAACATAAAACTTTTGCTTTCTATTATGAAGGAGTTACTTTATTGAGATGTCATCGAAAAACTGATTTCGTACGTGAAACTAGTGTGCTAGTTTCTATGGTGCTGTTGAGTTTTAATCATGCTTCTGACGAAGTTTTTAATTCCTTACAGACTAGAAAAATTGAGTACATTTGAAAGCTAGTTGCTTAGAACCATAATTTGCCCATTTGCATTGTGACTACACTGGAATTTCAATCAACGTTAATTAAATGTTCGCAGAATATTTTCTGTCTATCAAGGTAGAGAATAATGGATGGAATTCTTGGTAATTTCAAATCCTTTACACTTTCTTTGTGGCAAATAAAACTAAATGAGAAAGTAAGTTTTTATGAGGCTTATAATGAATAAAGCTTTTAACTAAGCTAAGTATAATGCTTTATAATGCTTCTGCTACTGAATTATAATGAATTCAATACTTCTTCTAAATTGCTAAGCTAATTCAATGTTTGTACTAAGCTAATGCTTCTTCTAATGGTTGTTGTTTGTTAATTAAATCATGAATAAATTTTCCTGCTAGTAGTGTAGTAATAATAATGAACAAGCTTATAACTGGTAGTAATGTTGTAGTAGTAATTAAGATGAATAAAGTCTTATGCTGGTTGTTAATAATAATACTAAATGAACTAAACCTAACAGCCAGACAGAGATCTGACAAAAACTATGAACTGAGAAAAACGTACTTACAACAAATTCTTTTATTAGATAACTCTTGAATCATCCAACGCACACACACACTAATCGTATCACAATAACGAAGAATCAACCTAATCACATAGAACGAAGCTCTCCCTATCCAACAACAAACGCTCTCCTTCACATAAACCAACGCTCTCCTTTGGTATCGTTGAACGCGCCTATTTATACTGGCTACCACCACGTCATGACTTACACTCATTGCCGGATCTCATTCAGCGGGTGAAATAACACCTCGTTCAGTAAGAAGATAATCTACATAGTAAAATAAAATAAGCAGAGATAGTAAAAATCAAAAGGAAAGTGAATATAGAGTATACGTTACAGGCTAACGGTGGCGAAGAATATTAAGGTTATTGAGTCAATGATTAGACTAATATTGAGCTCTACAGAGGAGCAGGATATAAATGGAAAGTAAAAAAGAGAGCATTGTGTTATTGCAAAGGAATTTGAATGCAGAAAGTATTAGAATAAGCGCTAGAGGTGAGGTAAGTTTGGCTAGAAGAATGATGTAGAAACGAACTCAACATGCGGGAAAGATTTGCCGCATGTTACGTGATCCTTTTCTGTGCTTTTTGAGTAAACAATTATTTTGAATGAAAAATTTAACCACATATTTATAGCTCCATTTAAAATACACAAAACAGTGGATGCATATTTGATATGATCGCAAAACAGAGAAGGAATTAATTCTATGTATTTATGAAATTTTGTATTATGTTTTTATAACTGAATAAATTAAGGTACAGTTGCGAAATCCAGTAAATTCTGTTACTCGATTTCAGCATTAAAGAATAAGCATAATTTTGAAAGCGATCCCTTTATACACTGCTAGCCACCCCAAATACAACACCAAGAAGGACACGAGATAGCAAAGCCAGATTTACTGGACACATAACAACAGATACAAAGATGAAACGATTAAGCTTACAGGCCCACGCGACTTGCGGAACACGCAAACATCAATAGTTCGTGTGGCCTTCATGGCTGGCAATAACGGCAGCTACACTCCGCGGCATCGAACGAAAGAGGCTTTGGATGTGGGCTTGGGGTATGTCGGTCAAGGCTGCTTCCACACGTTGCCACAGTTCATCAGGCAAAACCGCGGGTGATACTTGCCGGACCACACTGTTGCCGATCAGCGAACAGACGTGTTTGATGGGCGATATATCGGGAGAACAGGCTGGCCACGGCAGCAGTGACATCTGATGGGCCGTGAAGAATTGTTGCACGATGCGTGCAAGATGCGGGCGTGCATTGTCCTGCTGAAACGTTGTCGCTGGCAGGTCCTGAAGGTAAGGGAGGACTACAGGCTCCAAAACGTCGGAGATGTAGCAGTGGCTGTTGAGTGTACCGGCGATGCGTACCAGAGGTGTGTGGGTGTCATATCCAATTGCGTCCCAAAACATAACGCCAGGCAACGGACCGGTATGACGCTGCATAAAGCAGGCGTCACACAGTCTCTCGCCGCGGTACAGCTACACGCGGATCCGACCATCGTGGTGTTGCAGGCAGAAGCGGAATTCGTCGGAGAAGACAATGTCATGCCATTCCGTAGTCCAGGTGCGGCGTTCAACGGCCCACTGCCGCCACACTCGCCGATGGTGAAACGTCAATGGTAATCGGAGCAATGGGCGCCGTGAGAAGTCCCCGCTCCTGCATACGACGTCGAACGGTACGTGCTGGTACAGGTTGTTGTGCAACACACCTGAATTTCTGCGCTAACGCTCGTGATATGGCGGTGCGAGCCGGCAATGCCCGCCGCTTAACATACCGGTCGTCCCGTTCGGTGGTGTGCCGAACGGGACGACCGGTATATCCGTCTCTCCTGCACCCACCGAATCCCTTATTTCCTCACTGTGCCTGAATGTCGTCCCACACGGGCGCCGATGTCTCGGTACCATAAACCACTGTCACGATAAGCCACTATTAGTCCTCTGTCGAACTCCGAAACGTACTGGAATGACTGCCGTATTCTGCAACGAGGCATCAGGAAGCTTGCCGTGCACAGGTCCGGCAACATAACACACTTTCACTACTTACACCCCCCTTATGTGCACCCTTCTTATAGTGTTTCTCGGTGGTGTGCCGGGCGCACATCATTTGCATATGCGCTAAAATGCTAATCATTTGCATGTCCTCTCGCGGGCGACACATGCTGCGAATTTCAGGCCAATCGGATGCTTCCTTCTTGGTGTTGCATTTTAGGTGGCCAGCAGTGTATATTAAAACTTTTAAATTTTCAGATTTTGTTCTCTGTTTCAGTGTTTATTGAACTCGTATAAAGCTCTTCTGCAGTAAGCAGTAGCCCATCGTTAATTTTCTGACACTGGTTCCGAAGAAGGAATCGAATCAACTCCGTATGTACCACATTGCGATCACATCCAACCAAGATTAGGACCTGATCTAGCGAAGGAGGATAGAATAAGGTGAGGGAATGTGTTCTCAAAGGTGAAGCCAGCTGAATTGATTGGCCACCAGCTTAGCTACCCTCAGCTGCTCGTTTGGGCAAGTTGTAAGAGTGAACGTTAGCGTAATTCCAGTTTAGTGTGTGTGTGTGTGGGGGGGGTCCCTGATTTTAATTTGGTTTGTGTTATTTTTGCTGAAAGAAACTTCTTAGAAATGCCAGGGTATGCAGCATCAGGCTGCACCAATAAGTCATATGAAAAGCTGCCTGATTTGATCACGTTCCACAGATGTGTGTCTTATACATCTAATATTTTATTTCGAAATTTAAAAATGTATGATGACGTAGTTAAAAATTTTAGTATGAACTAGAAAGTTGTCCTGTTTTCAGTAACTCCCGGTCAAAAACTACATTTTTGAAAACGTTCTATTAACATTTTGTAAAAGTTAAAGTCGTTTTAAGCGTAAAATCAAATCTGCTGTTGCTTTTAAAATTTTGTAAATTATCTCGTTTATTATTCGTGTATAGTAATCGGCATATGAATGCTAATAATCGGATTTTATTGAGCGCTACAAATGTCTTTCAACTTTGCATATTTCGTATACTCTTCGTGAAAGTTTTGTAAATTTTAGTACGAATCATCGGTTTTAAGATAATATTTCATTGCTTTTGTGTTTTCTAGAATATTCACCAGATCACATGAAATAAATCAGCGTATGTTATTTTTAATTACAGAGTTTGTGAACTGCTTCCGGCATTACTTTTGTGTGGTAATTTAAAGCCACGTTTGTTGCACACACGGTAACATATGACCTAACATTCCGTTGAGAGAAAAGAAAACAGTGGTGATATTATGCAGTCTATCCATAAATGTAAAGGATATTTTTTCTCTTGGTAAGTGGGCTGTAACATTGCTAACCAGTATGGTACAGCTAGGTTTGTAATTCGATGTGAACGCAATCAAAAGGGTAACCTAAGATGGCTGCAGTTCAGGACATCGGCTTCATAGCTCTGCGTAGGAACTGCTTGTTGTGCTTCTTGCCCTAGTTCTATCCTCCTTGGATCCAGCTCGACCGATTAGGCAGATGCTCGCGCCTCTGACCAACAGACCATCAAGTAAGGCAAATTTTCAGGTCTGTGTTACTTTAAAAGGTAGAAATGCTTTAATGCATTTGTACTTATTAAAATAAAAAACAAAACAAAGAAAAAGTTTAAATGCTCATTGCTTTTATAAATGCATTGAGGTTCGGAATTCTATAGTTCTTTTTGGGCAAGAATGAACTGTCAAGCACAATGCGCTTTGGGCGACTGCTAGTGGAAATACAAGGAGGTGGAATAATAACTGATAGCTTTTGAGAACAGCGCTCGTGGAAGTCGTAGTAGCTATAAAATGCAAACAAATTTCTGGCCGGTTGGAACGAGACTGAAAGTTATTGTACGTTCATGGTTTCTAAAGGGCCTAGCAAAGTATAGAGTACTATACCTCAGTGCTAGAAGAACGAACGATTTACGTAATGGCAGAATTTCCATAAAAGATTTCATCTAGTAGGAGAGACAGGTTCTAGTTCACCTGAAGCTAATTTAGCAACGTGAGGAATATGGCTGGGCCAAAACAAGTTAGAGGAGACCTTCAGACTACAAAAAACAGAGGGAGGAGAGAGAGAGAGAGAGTGAGAGAGAGATTGTAAATAATTTTGCTTTTTGTGAAAAGGAAACTAGTTTTCCAACCCTTTACTGCCTCATTATAATAATACGTTTTTACAATACACCTCTCAGGAAGGAGGCATTATTACAAAAACCGAAGTGCGGTACCCCGAATTAATACCTTTAGCTGTTTTCATTTCATGAATAAATTGTCTCAATACTCATCTCAAGAAGAAGACACTAAGGCAACAAGAAACTTTGGTGTCCCGAAAATAAAGTTTTAGACTACCAACATTCCTTTCGTAAATTGTCTTAAACTATCTCTGAAGAAATGGGCAATTATTACAGCAGACGTAGGGTGTCCCGAAAATAACGCCCTCAGCTGTGAATATTCCATTACTCAATTTTTCTAATAAAGCTCTGAAGAAGGCGGCATTGATTCAACAACAAACGAAGGGTGTCACAAAATAATGGTTTAGACTGCCATCATTCCGTTATCAAATTGTTCAGCACGCCTCTCAAGAATGAGGCATTATTACAATAATAGATAGTGAGTGTCCCGAAAATAATGTCTTAGGTTGTTCTCATCCAGTTAATAAATTGTCTGAATACACCTCTTAAAATGTAGGTATTATTACGACAACAAACATAGCCTATTCCGAAGATAATGTTTAAGACTGCTCTCTTATTCCGCTAATAAATTTCTTAAATACGTCTAGCCAGAAGGAGCACTTATTAGGACAAAACTATTAGTGTGTCCCAAAAATATAGCCTTTCATGCCATAACATTTTCATTATAATGAAAATAAAGTTCTTAAACGCGAATGCATTTACCTCCAATGCTGAAAACAAAACTGGAAACATATTAACTCCTCCACCACATGTAATCTGTATTATCTCTTCCACCTCATGAAATATGTATCATGAGTGTAAAAACGTGAAATCACGTTATCAGACGGAGGTTGTAAAATGGATCTGGCATCATAGGCAAGGCTGTATCTGTAATTCCCCAATTGGAAGGGAAATAACGTACTGGTGACAGGCGTTCTGAAACACAGCTGGTTGGCTTTGAGATCTGTTTGCGGCTCCGTGGCTTTCACAAACTTGTTAAATGTCAAATAATCGCGATTACGGTTCATAATTGCACCACGGTTCCAAGAATCCATTAGCATAACATTCTTTATATCATGAACGACGGAGACCGTAACTGTGCGTGCGAAAATTTCGTTTTTTACTTCCAAGAACCGCTGTGCTGCAGCTGAATTGACTTCCACTAAGTGTGTAAATCATACGGATGTGGCTACATTCTATTACTATTCATAATATTCTAAGGAAAGAGACATGCTTTCCTCAAGCATTTCCGACAACGCATGCCTACCTCTGCCCCCTTTGTTTGTTTTTTCATATCAGATGTATATACTATAGATATATTTACGAGTGTTTCATAATCATAAGCTAAGTTTTTGCCACCCCTGTGGCGCAGTGGTCTAAGCGATTGATTCTGATCGTTCGTTTGAGATGGGTCCGGGTTCGAATCCTGGTGAGGCATGGATGTTGTGTTTGTCTTAAGGCGCTGGCTCCCCCTTCCCTGAAACCAGTAGCCCTACATTAGGCATGGGCGACCGCGTATAGCCCACTGAGTTGCTCACGGTGGTCGTTAAACCTCCAATAAAAAAAAATCTAAGTTCAAACTATCTGCAACCTCTCGTACAGCTATTTACGGAATTTCACGAAGAAAGTTGTCTGTCCATTGTTAACTGTCATAAATAGATGTAGCTAAGGCTTATTCAGACCACGATTTGCCCTCGACAGTAATTTCGCTTTATGGGGAAACTATTCACTAGTTTCCGCACATTGTTGATGCCAGTTGTCCCCTCACCTTACACCTATATCTATCAGGTAGGTTGTAACTCTCTTTTGTAAGCATCAGGTAGGTTGTAACTCTCTTTTGTAAGCATCAGGTAGGTTGTAACTCTCTTTTGTAAGCATCAGGTAGGTTGTAACTCTCTTTTGTAAGCATCAGGTAGGTTGTAACTCTCTTTTGTAAGCATCAGGTAGGTTGTAACTCTCTTTTGTAAGCAGGACGAAGAAACCTCTTTGATTTAAAATCGCATGCTTGGTTCATCGTCTCTTATTTTTGACAAAACTGGTACGAATAATGTAAGGTACAATCTATATACATTTGCAGAGTAGCATTCGTCAATGATTTTGAGAGAATTTGCTACTCAATAATGTTTTATGTTTTCCTTGAAGAGTTAAGTCAAATTACGAATGATTCCTCCAAAAATAAGATATGTATTTTATATTTTTTTTTCGTAAAATATGCTTGTGACTAAAAATATCAAAATACTTTAGTAGTTGTCCTTCTCTCAATACGACAGCCTAGTTGGTCCTACGTTAATGCTCGGTAGCGGTCACATATCGTAGCGAGGTGTCCGATTTCTCCCGGCATCAGATCAGACGTCCGCAGAGATTCTTGTTGATCAGAGATCCAACAGACCCTGTGCCCCAGCATCAGACCCCACGTCCGCTAAGCCTCTTGTTCATCGGAGGTCAAACAGACCCTAAGCCTCAGAATCAGATCACACGTCCACAGAGACTTGTTAATCGATAGCCCAACAGACTCTAAGCCTCTGCTTCAGATCACACGTCCACAGAGACTTGTTAATCGATAACCCAACAGACTCTAAGCCTCTGCTTCAGATCACACGTTCGCAGAGCCTCTTGTTGGTTGGAGGCAAAAAAGACCATAAGCATCGGCACCAAGTCGTACATACTCAGAGCCGCTTGATGATCGGAGGCCCAACAGACCCCAAGTCTTGGCATCAGGTCGCACGTCCGCAGAGCATTTTGTTGACCGAAGGTTCAACAAACTCTAAGAAGCAGCATCAGATCCCACGTCCGCAGAGCCAATTGTTGATTGGAGGCCTAACAGACTCTAAACCTTAGGATCAGACGACACGTCCGCAGAGCCTCTGGTTGATCGGAGGCCCAAAAGACACTAAGTCTTGGTATAAGGTCGATCGTCCGCAGAGCTTCTTGTTGATCGGAGGCCCAAAGGACTCTAAGCCGTAGCATGAGACCCCACGTCCGCGGAGTATCTTATTGATTTGAGGCCCAACAGAACCTAAGCATCGGTATAAGGTCGCACGTCAGCAGATACTCTTGTTGATTGGAAGTCCAAAAGACTCTAAGCCGTAGCATCATACTACGCGTCCGCAGAGCCTCTTGTTGATCGGAGGCCTAACAGACTCTAAACCTTAGCTTCAGATCCCACGTCCGCTGAGCCTGTTGTTGATCGAAGGCCAAACAGACCCTAAGCCTCGGCATCAGGTCGCACGCCCACAGAGCCTCTTGTTGATCGGATGCCTAACATACTCTAAACCTTAGCACAAGATCCCTCGTCGCCAGAACCTCTTGTTAATCGGAGGCTAAACAGATCCTAAGCCTCGGCATCAGGTAGCACATCCGCAGAGCCTCTTGTTGATCGGAGGCCCAAAAGACTCAAAGCCGTTTTTTTTTATCATCAGATTCCACGTCCGCTGAGCCTCTTGTTGATCGGAGGCCAAACCGACCCTAAGCTTCGGCATGAGGTCGAATGTCCGCAGCGCCTCTTGTTGATTAGAGGCTCAACAGACATTAAGCCTCACCACCAGATCACACGTTCGCAGAGACTCTTGAAAGTAACTGATAGGAGCTTAACACTTAACAAAACCGCAATTATAAAAGTATCTAAAATGTACTTAGCCTCTAAAAAATGTTAAGCATTTTAGGTGGAAATTCAGAGCTGCGATCCAGATCTAATAATGAAACATTCACATGTTTTGCGACGTCAAAAACTTCAGGTATAAAACTACATTTTTGGTAACTGTGCGCTGTGACGTTGTATAACACACGTCATCATCCATAACTTTAGGGACGACTTAGAGATAAATATTTGTGACGTCACGCTTAGCTTTACGTGTTTTCGGGCGGATGTTCAATTACTGGAATCCATTTTCATGGTGAAATTATGTCAATGTGTGACCTAATAGTTGTATGAACTAAAGTCAGTTGATGGGTTTCGTGTCGTTATTATCAGTGGTCATAATTAAATTTAAAAATCTTATATACTGATAACTCAATGCATTCTCAATGTATTAATGTACTACTCGTAAACAAACAAATACAGGAAACCATGTGTTAGCATTGCTTAAATTCTCTTTTAAATAACTAGATCCTCAGTGACTGGTTCAGTCAGCTGCAGTTCAAAAGTAACGTTATAAAAACACGAGTGGACCATAATTCGGTGCATTTATTGACCACCATCTTTGTCCGTGTGCAGCTATAAATAAAGTAAAAGAAAATGCGTCATTTAGGTACTTAAGAATACATGTATTTGTCCCTCAAAATGTCTTTTATGAGATGAGAAATAAAAGGGATACTCGTGATGTAACGTTTTCCCGTTTCTTAGGAGTTGTAGAAACGACTTTATCCTGTGCAGCAAGGAATGCTTTAGATGAGATGACGTCACAGAAACAGTTACGAAAAACCGGATTTTATCGCTACGGCAACAAACAGCATTTCCTTACGGAATTACAATTAAAATAACATGTGAGAACGTTAGCACTTCGTGAGTAATTTGAATCAATGATTTTGGATTTATTCTCTAACAAAGTTTTATATCGAACGTCGAATATGGTAGTGATAGGGCTCTTATTAACCAAAAGGATGCAGTACGTAAGGGTTTTAGAAGCGAAAAATGGAATATAAAATAATCAGAAGAACTGCAGTTTAATATAAATAAATTGCCCGATGTTGAGCCTACTTTACCTCAAAGTTAATTCAACTAAATAGAAATTTAGGTTTCATTAGCAGCTTAAATGTTTCTTTAAAGCACCGAAGGCAAATTGAACAGATGATAAAGTCATCTTAAAGCATCAAAGTTACAGAATATTTCCTCATTATTACATAACTTTGAAGACGCGGTATCAGTTTCTCAATTCCTCGCAGCTGCAGTCATTTATCTAAATTTGCTTTAAACTTGAAGGAAACAGCACATTTACGAGCGTAATGAATTAGTTTATCGCCTGAGCTTGCAGTTGTAGAGTTTTAGTTTTTCCGTCGTCATTTTTTTAGCTTTAAACATAATGCAGGAACACAACCTTTCGGGGAATAAATGAGTATTAGAAGTTTCAATAGCCTCTGCAGCTTAAATAACGCTCATTATTTTTAGTCTTTAGGGAACAATATCGCTGCAACTTATCTTTGGTGTAATCTTTAAACTCGAACGTTTAGTAGGAAACAAAACTCCTTTCAAGTAAATACACTTCACTCCGTACTGCACCAAGGTGCGTGCTTAAAATTATTTATTAACTGATTGATTAATGGATTTCGCAGTGATACAAAGTAAAAGATGCGAACAGATACTGAAGTGTTTTTAGTCCAATACAGAACTCTAACTTATTCGTGAACGACAATATTGATAATCTGTGCTGTGACCCTCAGTGTGTGTTCAAAACAATAACACTGGGGAACAAAGGTTTTTTTGCATTGATACCAACACTTGTTCTTACCTAATTTGAGTGCGCTGAACTCAGATCTGAAGTTAGTTTTTCTCTGTAAGCTCTAGATTTTTTGCAATTCAACATTTTCACTTTTCTCGAAATGTTGACGCCTCTCGCGCGATGACATGGTCTATCTGAGGAATTTATGGTCACGCAGTCTTAAAATTAGGCTTAAGAAAGCGTCTTGGCAAAAGATATTCTTTATGTATTCACAAAAGCGAGTAGGTGCATCACAATATGCATTAAAGTTTGAGAAAAGGCAAAAAAAGCACTTGTTTAGAGTAAAATATGTATCGCTACTTGCCAAATCTGTAACATTTATCCATTATTGTCAAATATGACAATACACTAATACTTTTTACTTTAAATTAACATATAATTCGACATAAAGATGATAGGTGAATCAGAACAACCGATAAGGATGGAATGTAAAGTTCAAATACGTCCTATTCAGGCAAGAATTTGCGCGTGTATAGACTGTGGCGTTTGTGGACTTTCTCAGGGCAATCTCGTTTGATGCTCCAGCAGTAGTCTGCCATCACAATTTTGTCCCAGAGCCTTTGACAGCGCTGTTCCATCGTCATGAGATGTTAATGGAAGCGCTCTCCCTGTTCATCAATAACAGCCGCAAGGTTCTATGGGAATTGATCAAGGTGACTATTCAGGATATGGAGCTTGACACTCATGTTCGCGAAAAGTCAAAAACATTCTAGTAACGAGAACCTCATAGTTATCTGCCTTTTTGTTATCAGGACAGTTTTGTATCACTTCCACGAAAGACAGCCATGCTGCCTTCTCCTTTTCATTTATCTTCCTGACAAATTCCTCGTTACGTACAAGAGCACGAATTTGAGGTCCATCGAACACACCTGCTTTTATCTTCTCTAAAGGCCAAGCAAGAAAAGCAGAAACTATATGTTGAAAACATTTACCATCAGTAATTAATGCCTTCACGAACTGCTTCATCAAGCCGAGCTCGATATGGAGTAGGGGGAAAAAAAGGTCTCTCAGCTGACGATTGGGTCATTCGCAATGTTTGGTATGTCTATTTCTAGAGTTTCACTGATGGGTGTCTCCTTCTGGGTCCAGTGTTTCTCTCTTTTTCTCAAGCTCGGCTGTCCCACATGCAGAAATAGTATGGGAACTTCGTGAAGCTTTTCTGTTGAAAAAAGGATGAAGTTCACCATTTTTAGGATCACGCAAATGATCCAGTTATGCCGTCGCCCGTCCCTAATTTAGAGTAACTGATTCCAAGGAAAGGAGAGAGCCAGTGCCGTAATAGAAACGCAACATCCATGCCAAACTAGGATTCAAACCCGGACCTCTTTTGAACGAATGATCAGAGGCCATCGCTTAGATCACTGCGCCACAGGGGCGGCAATATATGTATTTCGACTGTTTTTTTTTATTATTATTGTAATTATTATATGTTATTCAGATTTAGACGAACGTATGAAACGACCCTGACATAGATGAAATTTGATTGAGCTACGGAAGTCCATCTGCGCATGCACAACCTTAAATCAGGCCTCAAGACGGGAAGATCATTTTAATTCCTTTTAAAAATTAAAGCTGTCTGCAATTCAGTTGACTCTCCCTTGGGGTCATCATCATTACCATCAACGATGGGTAGAGTCCGAGTACGTGTATGTTGCCATTTTAACTATAATGTCGCATTGAAATCTGTTCATTGCAGAGTGGCTCTGCTCTTGAAGAGTTCCACCGCACCAGTCTAATCGTCAGCCCACACACGGTGATGGCGCCCTCTTGCATTTCTTCCGTTCATTAAGCCAAACACCAATGTCTTCATCTTTCTGTCATTTTTCATTCTGCAGATGTATCCAAAGAGTCTTCTTGATATGGTTTTTGGGAACAGGGCATCTTTTAGTTGTGTTCTTCTGTACACTTCTTCATTTCTTATCCTCTGGGTCTATCCGATTCGAAAGATTTTACGATAACACTTTCTTTCAAAAGCATGTAAACTTCTCTCTGATACCTTTGTCAATTTTCAAGTCTCACATCCATAGAGCATGCTGCTAAAGATATATATCCCGAGAACGCTTAACTTAGTTTTGAGGCTAATAGCTCTGCAGTTTCGAGGCTAATAGCTCTGCAGTTTCGAGGCTAATAGCTCCCCTGGTGTAGTTAAGAGAAAGCACTTCGCTGCGAAGCACCATTTTCGAGACATTTAAGAAAATCAACCGAAGTGACTCACCTCGACTACTTCTCTTACCCATTTGCATTACATAAAAAAGTTTACTTGCAATTTACTTTACTGATGTCGCAAAATATCCATAGCATCAAAAATTTCTAGTTGTTAAAATTTCGCAAAATATCCATAGCATCAAAAATTTGATGAAAATCTGATGTCGCAAAATATCCATAGCATCAAAAATTTCTAGTTGTTAAAATTTTCTTTTCCTTTACAAAATTCGTTGAAATACGGAAAGTGAATGAACATGGTGACTGTTGAGAGAATATAGCACCACGCAGCAATTGAATACGTCCGTTAAAAGAAAATAGCGCCGATGAGACTTTTACCTCTGATTTAACCTTTTTGAGTTTCTGTGTTTTTATGCAAATTTGGTTTCTCCTCGTTAAATGTATTCTAACTTAAACGTCACAACGTTTCTTCCGACAAGTTTGAAGTTTGCGACCTGACAGCAGGTCAAAAGGCAATTAACGTAAATAAATAGTTCTGAAATAAGATCTCAGAGAGCAGTGCAGTGCATTGTTGGAAGAGAGAGTCTTGCCTATGAAAATTTCATACGTAGAGATAGCGAGGTATTTCTGTATGAACGATTCTTTTAAAAGCAGTTTGTATTGAATGAAGATGCTGTTATTCGAAGAGTGGTAAGTGTTATTTGATTGAGTTCGATTCAGAGGACTGCGTTACGGACGACTTGTTAATGACCTACCAATTTGTGGGAGAGTTTATTGATTGTAATTATTAGGCTAACTTACACTCGATAAAGCACCAAACCGCTAAACTCATGTTAGGTTAAACTTACCGTGGTAACTCAGCTCCACTGTAAATCAGAATTAATGCTCACTGGATTATTTGAGTTGAACCTTGAGAGCTTGCTTCACCTAAAGTTTAACGTTAAACAGGTACAGCATCATTAATATTAACATTTCCTGCTGTACCTTTATACATCAAAGATTCTTTGGCATACCTGGAACCGTTAAGCCGGATTAAGAGAGGCTTCCATAACAACAAAAGTTATTAGGCTTAAAAGGATTATTCCGCTCTTGTTCGCTTGCATGGTTCATTGGGTGGCTCCCGAAGACATTCCTGCATTAATCTAGAGGCTCAAATCCCTATTTCTTAACGAAGGAATTATCCTTGGAGCGTTTGCATGGTTGGCCATCAAATATAGGTCGCAAATTTGAATTGATATCCACGAATTATTTATATTACGTACATCTTCACATTCGAATAAATGATATAGATGTCTTTTTTCGGCGACATTACAAAGTGAGTAACCATCAGGATGTTTCGACAAAGGCAATATCTGCAGCTGGTTCAGATTCCTAAACTAGAATGGCTTTGTCTCAGTTGATTCAAGTTCCGTTGCTCTGAGTTTCAGTGTAGCATACACGAATGCATATGCGAGTTCGATTCCCTCCCTACGGCTATGAATGCTTCGAGTTTTCTGAAGAGCTGACTACGTGGAGAATAGTAAACAAGAAAGATGACACTGAATTTTTGGGTGTAATAAGCACATCTTTTGAATCCGTTCTGACTAAAATTAAATTTAACAAAGCTATTCCAAGTCAATAGAACAGGTATGGAAAACAATAGTATCTGACGGAAGAAAGAAGTTTTACAATCGGATTTTTATTCCCTCAGATATTGCTGTAAACTGAATCGTGAGCTTACGCCCTCTGGTTGCAGACTTGTGCTTTAAGAAAAATATGAGTTTATATGAGAAACATTTTGCACCGGAAAAGCTCTCCAACACAGAAATAATTTTTCAAATCGGACTCTTAGAAATAGAGATATCGACAAAAATAAGATGTGACTTTACGTCCCCTTGTGGGAAAACCATGCATTATTTTAGGAAGAAAGTATTCTCGAAAGGTGTATCCGTATGAGCGGTATCGGTCAAGAAAAAAAATTAGTCGAGTTTTCTGGATCACAGATTTTGCTACAAATACATCAGAAGCAGAAAAATTAACACTTATGCCACCTGGTGGCCAAACCATTTCTTACCAAACATTAGAAATTATGTGAAAATTTCCATCAGGTCTTGTATGCGATACAGGAAGAATTTTTCAAATCGGAGTTTTAGGAGCAGAAATAACGCAGAAAACGCAATTTACCTTTGTGCACCCTAGCGGAAAGTCTATGATTTACTTGAAACTTTTTAATTTATAGGAAAAACATGTCACACGGGAAACACTATTCAACAAAGAAGGGATTTTTCAAATCGGTCTCTTAAAAGTAGAGATATTGACAAAAATAAGATATCAATCTACGCCTCCTGGCGAAGAAACCATACATTATTTCAAAAAGAAATTGCTCCTAAAAGGTTTGTCGACATGAGTAGAATCAGTCAACAAAAGACATTTTTTTCAATCGAGATTTTAGAAGCTCATATTTTGCTGCAAATACATCAGAAGCGGAAATTAAGACTTACGCCACCTGGTGGCTAAACCATATTTTACAAAAATTAGAAATTATGTGCAAATGATTTCCTATCATAAGCTGTATCCGGTGCAGAAATAATTTTTCAAATCGGAGATTTAGAAACAGAGATATAGGGGGAAAGTCTGTGGAATATTTTAAGAAGAAAATATTCCGATAAGGTTTATCGATGTGAGTGGCATCAGCCCGCGAATGAATTTTTCAATCGATACCTTAAAAGCTCAGATTTTTTGGCATATACATCAGAAGCAAAAATTAACACTTACGCCCCTTGGTGGCCAAAGTATTTGCTACCAAAAATTTGAAATTATAGACAAAAGATTTTTCATCAAGAGGTGTTTAGTATCCGCGGAAGACTTTTTTTCAAATCGGAGCTTTAGAAGAAGATTTAGCGGAAAAATGTAATTGAATTTTACGTCTTCTAGAGGAAAATTTCTGCGTAATTTGAAAAAGCAACTATATCTAAAATACTCTTCGACATAAATGGAATCGAATGCTAAAAGAATTTTTTCAATCCGATGTTTAGAAGCAAATATGTGGAATAAAACGTATTTTTGAATTCGACATCATCTACATTTACGCCCTGTAGCGGCAAAATTGTTCATCGTAAAAAAAAAAACGAAATAGAGGATCATCATTCTCATATTTCAAGCTTTCCAATGCAAAAAGAATTTTTCAAATCGGACTAATAGTTCCAGAGATATCGTGGGTACAGACGGACGGGCGGACAAACCGTTAACATAAGCACGATTTTTTTTTTTACAAAAGACGTGCTAAAAATGGAGTTTTTTTGACGAATGTCGTATGCTGACATATCTTCCATGGACTTCGGAAGTTGCACGCATTCATTTACGTGACAGTAAAATTTTCTATCCGGTAACACGCATCTGCAACAACACTCGGACCTCTCACGTCTGTATATCTTACTTTACAGATATGTTCTTTATTATCGTGTTTGATGTAATCAGCTGATTTGTGTATGATGATATAGCTTGCGGTGAAACCGTTTGGACTTTCCTTCCGACATAAGTACGCAATTTTAGAGAGGTAATGAAGAAAACAAAAAAAACGATTAAACTTTAATAGGAAACTGCCTGCACAAAAATCACGGTCTGAAAACAAACAAGAGAGATGGCACCGAATTTTCGGTTGTAATGAGCATGCCTTTTGAATCCTCTCCCACGCGAATAAAGTTATTGAAACTCAATGGATCCGGTGAGGAAAAAAATCAACTGGAATTCTAAAATCGATAAAACATCTAGAGATAGAAAACTCGGTAAATTATTATCTGGAGATAGAAAAATTGATAAAACATTTAGAGATATAAAAATCGATAAAACATCTAGAGATAAAAAAATCGATAAAACATCTAGTGATAGAAAATCGATAAAACATTTAGAGATAAAAAAATCGATAAAATATCTAGAGATAGAAAAATCTGTTTTCATGAAATTTCATGATTTATCTGTTTCTCCGGGGCAAACACGGGATAAGATTCTTAGCCTCCAGATTCGCTAAACATGAATGCCGGTTGCTTCGACTAGCGAATCCTGTGATGGCTAAATCCAAATTGATCGGAAACTTGAAACTTGGTCGTTCTGGGTGGTGTAGTGGTTAGCATACCCGGGCGTTTTCTGGGAGACGCGGATTTGGGTCCCGCTCCAGGACGATGGAAATTTTCAAGTTTTCGGATATTATCTGACTTACCATCCTTGTCACATTTACGCCAAAAATCGGATTGTCATCTTCAAAATCTGTTTTCACTTATTTGTTTACTGATAGCAATGGTGACTAACCGCAACCATAAGCAACTCTACGGGCTATAAGACGTTTTTCGTTCCAATCTAGTGCCACTGGCTGCAGTCAGGGGATAAATCCAGTGCCGTCTGGCTAACACACCACCAATGCGAGAAATGCACTGCCGTTAGGCTAACACACCACCAATGGGAGAAATGCACTGCTGTCAGGCTAACACACCAATAATGGGAGAAATCCAGTGCCGTCAGGCTAACACACAACTCATCTAAGCGCTGGCTTCGAACCATACGTCTGAGTTGGTTATAATCCTGGTGAGGAATGCCTAAATTAAGCATAGGCGAATACTTATAACCCTTCGAGCTGCTCAGAGTAGTCGCCAAACTTCCAAACATAACAAAAACATGCGCCACTGGGGCGGCAAATAGTTTCTTTTAACGCATGAAGAATAAGCACGCGTGTGCATGAATGTATCTGCGTATGGTCGGGCATTATCATGTGATGATATAGTTCAAGGAATATTTCTCAGGAACGGTGAAATGCAATTCTATAGCAAAGTATGCGTATACTAGGGTAGTTTGTTACCTTGTGTTTTATGTCAGAAGTGTGTATTTCTTTGAGATTTTGGAGATATATGTGCAACGCCAGGCATGTAGTATTTTCCTCAATGCCGTTACCATGATGAGAAATATCGCATAAAGAAGCTCCTGGAATACTTCTCTACTTTGCGTAGTGCGGAAATTGTGGATATATTTCCATTGACTCCAAAATGAATATTTCAGAATGTATTCTGCTGTATGAAACAGCAGCACAGAATCGTGTGACAGGACACGCCTGCCTTCCTCAAAATAATTCTTAAAAATGCGGTTTTCACGAGCACTCTAATCTGTACTAAGCATTACAACCTCAAAAGACAAAAGTTGTACAAACAAATCTAATAGAACAAAGCTGACTCTGAAGTTCTGAAATCCATACCAGCAACCGAAGTAGACTCGAAGAACAAAACGAGAGGACTCGACAGAATTTCGTGGAACAAATGTTGGGAAGGGCTGATTTAAATAAGAGAGAGCGAGAGGTGTCTCAAGCTGATCGATTATGCAAATTCAAAATCCTGTGTGCAAACCATTCTTTAGTATTTGGCGAAGTTTTAATGAACTTCAGAGAAGAGGAGGAATGATGAATAAGAAAGTAAAAAAAAATATATGTAGGAAAGAAGAAATACGCAAGCCAAGCGCACATGTATAGAACACACAAAGGAAAACAAAATTGGAAGTCACTTCCAGATGGCGTAATGAGAACCAAACTGCACGCTTGTCATCCTCCTGGGATGGCAGCACAAGTGCTTTGGACTCGGAAGAACGCATGGATTTTTATATTGATAGGTACACACACAAATGCAGATTAGTCTGCATAGCGAGACGCAAACTTGGATACTATGTGAAGGGGTCGGCATGCAATATCAAAATCCACTTTTCAATAGAGCAAATAAGGAAATTTAATCGTTTGGTGTATATCTCCTTATAAAACACGTAATATAAATTCATGACTGGGCCCAGAGGCAATGGTGTTTGTTTGGTTGTCCCAGCTGGGTCTCAGATCGAGTCCCGGATGAGATATAGGTGTAGTGTTTGCTTTACGACGCTAGCTTTGTCCCCTCCCTGAAACCAGTAGCCCTAAATTAGGGATGGATGTACTGCATAAGTGAAATACGTGTCAAGAAGACTAATCTGCAGCGATGCATTCTATCGGTGCAGTTTAGTTGGCTAGAACAACGGGCTCCAAATATAGGAGTTAAAACATTATTTTGGTAATATGTAGAATTGATTTTAACATTCCTTTCAATGTTCTTAACTTTAATTTACCATTGTACGGGGAACCAGCAATAATCATGAATCCTTTACTGTAAATTTCTTTGGATTTTTGGAACTAAGTTTGCTAGGTTTTTCTGCTCCGGAGTGCGTATTGTATCTCCGTCGCCGATACATTTGTGAATTTCATACCTTAGAATTGCGCATGGTGTTTGTGGCGCATACCACGTGACGTAATATCTCTATTTAACCTTACAACAGAGTTGCAGTTACCTTATGTAAATTCATTTACGTCTCATCAAACGTTGTCCCTCTGGACGTCAATTATTTGCTTTTACAAATTGGCAAGACTGACAGTGAGTCACATCATGATGAAACAAAAACACTGAATGTAGCAAAGTGCAGATATTAAAGGTAGATAGTATGGGCAGAGGGATTAGAGGTAATATGCAAATTGATTAAAGAGAAGATTGTAAAATAGTAGATTGTTGGACATTGAGATCATAAAAATTGCTGAATATTGAGATCATACAAAGATGTAAAGCTTGTTGAATGAGATCATACAAACGTGTTGATATAAAGCTTGTTGAACGATGTGTTACCGTCTAGTGCTCTCATTGGATCAATCTCTGTATAAAGAACCGTTGTCACAACGTTTTGTTGGATCTAAGCTTCCGTTAAAGGAAGGAATAGAACTATTGGATCAACGAACGTCTATTCTCGCTTGATAATTCTTTATAACTTTATAACTGACAGTTTGGTAAATTTTGACAAAGTGTAATTTATGTGTAACGAAGCATCAACTAGCAGAGACACCAAAGTGATCACAATGATCTACGAGCATCAACTAGCAGAGACACCAAATTGATCAGAGTAAATTACTACATTTATAAAAAACTTAATATTGAAAGCTGTAGTAAGGCTTACTTTCCAATTTCTATTTTTGCATGAAAACTTCATTACTTCTTGGTTAAAATGTTTTTCACTGAACGATACATTACTTTCCCGAACAGCTTTCATAAGTTCGCAACGCTGACAGTGAGTCACAACAAGGTAAAATGAAAGCATTGAATGTGGCAAAGCGAACTATGCATATGCATGAGAGAGAGAGAGAGAGAGAGAGAGAGAGAGAGAGAGAGAGAGAGAGAGAGAGAGAGAGAGAGAGAAAGAGAGAAAGATGGAGAAAGAAGAAAGAGAGAGAGAGAGGGAGAGAGAGAAAGGGAAAGAGCGAGAGAGAGAGGATGAGAGGGAAAGAGAAAGAGAGAGAGAAAGGGAAAGAGAGAGGAAAAGAGAGAGAGAAAGAGAAAGAGTGAGAGAACGGGTAAGAGAGAGGAAGAGAGAGAGAGAGAAGAGAGAAAAAGTGAGAGGGAGCGAAAGAGAGAGAGAAAGAGAGAGAGAGAGAGAGAAAAAGTGAGAGGGAGCGAAAGAGAGAGAGAACGAGAGACAGAAAGAGATAGAGTGATAAATATATAGAGAAAGTGGGAGAGGGAGCGGAGGGAGATAGAGTGATAGAGAGAGATAGGAGAGAGAGAGAGAGAGAGAGGGAGAGAGAGTGATAGAAGATAGGAAGAGAGAGAGAAAAGGGAGAAGGAGAGGGAGAGAACGAGAGACAGAAAGAGATAGAGTGATAAATATATAGAGAAAGTGGGAGAGGGAGCGGAGGGAGATAGAGTGATAGAGAGATAGGAAGAGAGAGAGAAAAAGAGAGAGGGAGAGGGAGAGAGTGATAGAAGATAGGAAGAGAAAGAGAAAAAGGGAGAAGGAGAGGGAGAGAAAGAGAGAATAAGAGAGAGAGTGATAGAGAAACAGAAAGGGAGTTGGAAAAAAGAGAGGAAGAGAAAGAAAAAGAGAGAGTAACATATATAGAGAGAAAGTGGGAGGGGAGATAGTGATAGAGACAGAGGAAGAGAGAGAGATGGAGTGAAAGAGAAATAAAGAGACCGAGAAAGATAAGAGAGAGAGAGAAAGAAAAAGACAGAAGGATGGAGAGAAAAACAGAGGAAGAGAGAGAAAAAGAGAGGGGGCATAGAGGGAGAGCGAGAGAGAGAGAGAGACAGAGAAGCGATTTATGTGCAAGAGGGAGATAAAGATTTATGTTTGATGTACGGGTAGGGAAATTTAGTTTACGGAACGGTCATGCCGTGTCGATCTTAGGGCGATGCTAGGAGAATCACGTGACTGTGCGTGTCTGAACATGTTTTACGCAGTGCATGCGTTAACCACAGACCAGGAGAGCCATTCGTGAGGGAGCAGTTGCTAAAGCATGGTAGGTCTATGTGTGAGTTTTGAGGTAAATATCAGTAATAGAAATATAGAGTAGCGAGAGTAGCGCATTAACATCAAGGTCTGTATGAAGATCGGTAAAACTGATACTGAAACGTTAGAACTATTGTAAATGGCGCGTGGTGAGGATGCTTTGACAAATTCAAGTGTCATTGGATGCTATAAGATCCGATAAAAGCCCGCATGTCACACTCGCAGGTCAAGACCATGCAAGTGTGTTTTTTCGATTAAAAGTGGAAAGTTCATCACGAATTCAGTAAACATAAACATGGGGCAAATGGTCAACAACCAATGCTGTTTAGAGGTCTCGAAAAGGCTGCGGCAAAGAGGCTGAACTGTGGCTTAACAGCGTCACAAGTCATGATGTACTCAGTGTTCGCGACTTTCTGGCTAAGCAGTAAATCATCAAATTCGATAATTCACCGTATTGACATTACTTAGCCCCTGGAGACTTTTGGTTTTTATCATGAATAAAAACTGCCATAAAAAGACGAAGGTCTTAAGAAATTTCTGACATACAGCTTGCCGTGACAGAGGAACTCAAGAGTATTCCAGAAACATAGTTCCAGGTATGTTTTCCAGCAATGGCAACAGCGTTTAACTAAATGCATAGCTGCGGGAGAGGACTATTTCGAAAAAATATGACAGTAGCAGCTAGTACACAGGTGCACACACATTTTTAACAATTGCATTCCGGGAATTAAATTGCGACACCTTGTATATGTACACTATGTTGACAAATGTCACCGGACATCACTTCAAAAGCAAATGAACGGATCCGCTGCGTTGTTAAGATGCGCGGTACAGCTGAAAACGGTATGAAAACAAGCCTGCAGCTGACAGCGATAATATCGCACTGTGAGGTTGAGTGAAAATGTCGCGGCGGGAGGCATCTAATTCTGAGAAAGGAAAGATTGCTGGGTGTGATATTAGTGGGTTGTCCATAAGAGAAAAATAGAGGTGTTTAAAAATACCCAAGTCAACTGTTTTGGATGAACGGAATAAGTGGCATGCCTGAAGCAGCAAAACGTACAAGCAGACCAAAGAAAATCAGTGATAGAAAATATCGAAGCCTCAGGAGAGTCGTTACAGCTAATCGACGGACTACTGCACAAGACCTCAGTGTACAGGTGAGTAAAAATGCTGGAAACTCGGTATGTACACGCACCATTCGCATAGGATTTCTTTCCAGGAGTTACCGTGGCCATGCGGCTGCTCATAAGCGTTTCATCTCCACTCGGAATGCTACTCGTCGTTTAGCATGGTGTAAAGAACGTTTATCGTGGACCGTAAACCAACGGAAACGGGTCCTATGGACTAATGAATCCAGATACACGAACCATAAGTCTGATGGCAGTGAGTGGATATGGCGGCAGCCAGGGGAACGCTATTTACCAAAGTGTACTGTTACTACAGTCAAGTTTGGTGCTCGCAGTGTCCTCGTGTAAGGTTTTGTTTCGTGGTATGGACGGCCTATTGGTTATCGTGGAGAAACCTATTAACCAGTTCGTATACCTTGATATTCTGGACAATTATGCCCTACCAATTCTGTGGCAATACTATGGAACCGAGTTTTGTTGGTACCAGGAGGAGAATGCACCGAGGCATAAAGCAAGGACTGTTACGGCGTGGTTTGACGTTAATACCTATCGTGTGTGGACTGGCAAAGCACAGAGCCCTGATCTTAATCTCATATAGCACCTATGGGATCAATTAGAGCGCCACATAAGAAGTTTGGAACTAAGGCCTACTACTAAGGAACAGTTAGCGGCAGCGTTGTGTACTGAATGAAAGCCCATACCTATCGCTGTGTTCCGAAACCTTGTCGAAAGTAGGTCTCGAAAAGTCAGTGCCAAGGGTGGACCGACACCGTACTAATGTTATGAATAAATGCTACAGTATATTGTGTTTCTCTTCTAGGTGTCCAGTGACTTTTGTCAATATAGTGTATGTGATCGATTGCTATTTCAAGAGCCACAATGTATCATCAGTGGGTCATATTCATCTCCTTTGACCTTTTTATTGGGTGGAAGAATAAAACGTTGGACAGTTGTTACGAAAGTTTGTCATTTTGAGAGAGTTGCTACGTTAGTTTGTCATGTTGGGAGAGTTGTTACGTAATTTTGTCATGTTGGGATAGTTGTTACGAAAGTTTGTCATGTTGGGAGAGTTGTTACGTAAGTTTTTCATGTTGGGAGAGTTGTTACGTAAGTTTTTCATGTTCGGAGAGTTGTTACGTAAGTTTCTCCTGTTGATTCTTTTCTCTGGCTGTTAGAGGCTACCCACATTGAAGAAGTTTGAGTATACAATGTATGTTCTACGAAGTTCTGTTACAACGTTTAGCTAAATACATATTTAAGCACGTTAGATACAACTATCAGAAAGTTAAACCATAACTATAATCACAAACATAAAAAACTATACCGTCGTTAAGTCCCAAAGCAATTGATATTCAGATAACATTTCATCTGAATACTAACCGTGCCTCGGACGAAGGGATATTCCTGTGTAGTTTGACATTTGTGGGGCCACACTAGAAGGTTCTGTGCCAGGCGGAGCTAAACAGAATGGAACAGCGCACCCGCGGTTACCATGGGATGTAATCTGTTCAGAAGACCAAATACACTCCAGGCAATGTTGAAGAACGTTGCCGTGCCTCGCTGGCTGTTTGTGCATACGAGAAGCGTTGAACAGGATCGTGTAAAGTGTCGAATCACGCGTTGCACTCCGTCTGAATGGGCGTAGTTTGGTGCGGCGTTTGTGAAAGAAACCGCGTAAGGATGTCTGCATTATCCCTACAGTCAAGTTTGTACGGGGTCTGTGATGGTGTAGAGAGGCGTTTCGGCTGGAAATGACTCGGTTCTTTGATTGTGGAGTTCTCCAGTTTCAAATACGAAGATATTCTGAGAAATTCCGCACCATCTACTCTGTAGCAGTGTGCAAACACAAATTTGTCCGCACCACCTCATTCCGGAGTAAGTTGCTCTTCCAACGAAGCTACACGGGACAGAATGCATTGCTGCAGATTTGTCGTCTAGACACATGCTTTACCTCTGTAGTAAGTCACAGAAGAATTTCATCACAGCTATCTGTCTTATTCTGCATATCGAGCGGCCTTACCCTCTCCTCTGCAAGGTTAGTACACGTCTTTTCTGAAGAACAGGGTTGAATTACCAAAATCCAATAAAATATCAGTGAAACGAGCTGTAAGGCGGAATCCAATCTCGTCCGGTAAGGCCTTATTCTTTGGAGGTTCTGAAGCTTTGCACAGAGACAGGAAGAGAGCTGAATTGTCTAAAACAGGACAATTCCAGTACAAATCTACAGGCATCTTGTGAAAAACATGCCTTTGAGTGGTTGCTGCAAGACTAATGGTCATAAGTGCGCAAACTATTCACTGACTTCGGGTAATGAATGATCATGTTTCCGTTCGACTCAGGCGTCCGAATAACTTTGTGTACATAGCGTATATTTCCCCCTCACTAATTAGAAGATTTTTGCAAATAGAGTGCGTAAAATGCGTATTATTTTGCGGTTAGGTGGTTCAGGTGTTGGTGCTTCCAACACACTGACTGACTGCAGCAAAAATTCACAATATACGATCTACGTTATAAATGTATGCCTGTGCACCGCCGAACGCAATTCGTTGCAGAAGTCCTATTTTGAACTACGTGAGAATTTGGTAATTAATTGCTGTGAAGTTTAACCTTCTAACGACCATTACCCTAAAATCTGGTATCACGCTACATACCCTAACGCCCTAAATTGGCTTTTGTTTCACTTCTACGTTTATTAACAACAATGTCGACTGACTGTAGTTTCTGCTGATCAATCATGGGACGTGCAAATTTAAAGAACAGGAAAAGTTGGAAATCTGACACACTCTAGACAGGTGTTTCGGGCTGCTATGGTCTTTTGTATGTACGGGTGTTTTGGGCGTTATGGTCGTTAAAGGGTTAATCACAAATAATATAATTTCCTTTGTCTAAACATTTGTCTAAATTTGGTAGCGCAGTGGGAAGGGTGCTTGTATTTTTTAATTGTGGAATATTTACCGCAAGCAGTATCCTTTTTTTATTGTAATGTCATGAAACCTACTTTCACATTTGGACATCACATGCAAAAATAATACCTGGTTATAAAAAATTACTCTACATATCTTACTTTTCTACGTGATTATTGATGGGCTTTCACCTAGTAAAGTATAATATTTCTTGGGAGATATATTAGAAAACCTATTCAATTTCCAGCGAGATATTAGCTAACCAAAACTACTCCACAAATTGCATAAATGCGTATCCTTGCACAAAAAAATTTGACATGTATTGTTCCTCATCGCCAATAGTTAATATATCAACGTTAAAATATTTAAATTATTATCGAAAGAATAAATTAAAAAAACACTTATAATTTGATAATTTGCGCGTGTTTTCACAATATTATTACATGTTGAATTCTGAAAATGGAAAATTTGTTTACGAGACCGCAAAGATATTCAAATATTTTTTTATTCGCTAAAATCTCGAATGCCAGCTGTGATTGCATGTGAGGTGTTTGAGGTTACGCATATTTGCTCTTGCATTATTTCTTAGATGCTGAATCAGCACCAATTTTGAAAGTGCATTCATTGTTTAGCGATTTAAAATGTCTGGAGCCCTTTGTTTTGTTGATTTCTAAAAACTTTCCGACATTTCCAACTTTGTTTTCTAAGAACATTAGAATCTAAGATTGCTTTGGCTTAAACAAACAACGTGAATCATTTTCTTTAAAGCCAAAAACTTCAAAAGTTTCCGTTCTATTTATTTCAGAAAAAAGAGCGTTTTGTCATCAGAGTGGAGTCCCTGTTTTGCAGTAGATTGATGTTTAATGGAAACCTCTGGACATCCTTAGTTGCCTTTTGAAGAACTTGCGGTTTATGGAGCAAAACCGTTTGAAAAATGAAAAGATTTTGTGACATTTTCGCCAGCGCTTTGCACAATTCGTCTTAGTAATAGTTTTTCATCCCGTATGCTGCCATATGACATCTGTCTTTACTTCCATTCCCTTTGTCGTCCGCGAAAACAATTCCGAAAAAACAAAAAGGTAAAATTGTGCTATCTGGGAAATAATTTTTGCCAGCAAATATATTTTTGTCTCTTAAATTCTTCAGATAAATAAGACATTCCTATTTGTTATTTTTGTGTAAATTTTTTTTTTGTAAACAGACAGACAAAAGAAAATCGAAAAGTTTGGTTTTCACATACGTTCTTCATGTGGAAACCAAATAAAAGAGAAATATTTTTTGGTACTTACGTAATAAACCGGGGACCTCAGCAGAGATCTTCGACGATCATTGTTCCGAACTTCATTATGGACGCGTGACGTCAGGTCAGAACTTCATTTGATATATCATTCGATTCTTTGTTCCTCGCTATTAGTTTGTTTCGCATTCTGTGTGCTTCAATCGTTAATTGCTAATGCTGTTTCAGTAAGTAAGCTTCCCCCTTTTGTGGAAATATGATGAAAATTTGGAATCTACCTAACACTGAGGAAGAGGTAGCAGTTTTTTTAGAGTGTGGGAATATTCCCAAGACAGCGTATAACTTCATTTGACATATAATTCGATTCTTTGTTTCTCGTTCTCAGTTTGTTTCGCATTCTGTGTGCTTCTATAGCTAAGTATGTGTAATTTAGGCAGTATATAGGCAGTATATGTTGACTTTTATATGCGTAATTTAGGCAGTATATAGGCAGTTTATGTTGAATTTTTACGTGTAATTTAGGCAGTATATGTTTCTTTTTTATATTAAACTGTTTCACTCTTGTACGTGTACTTGCCGTGATTAGATTTGCGCCAAAATCGGTCTCTCCTGAGGTCCTCGATTTAATAAGTAAGTACCGATTTTTTACGCTTTCCAACCGTAGGTTGAAGAAGCATATATGCTCCAGCTTTGACCGTCCGTCCGTCCGTCCGTCCGTCCGTCTGCCTGTCTCTCCGTCCGTCTGCCTGTCCGTACGATAATTCACGTAAAAATGGTTCGATTTCGATGGAATTTCAGTATATGATAGGCGATCACTGGGGACGAACCCTATTAAAAATGGGTGAAAAAGGGTCAAAGGTCAGGACATAAGAGCGGGATCCATTCCATTGCCCTTATGCGTCATAACCTGAGTAAAAATTAGTGAAATGGGGTCAACGGTCAGGACATAGGAGCGGAATCCAATCCATTGCCCTAATACGTCATACCGTGAGTAAAAATGGTTCGGTTTCGATTAAATGTTGGTATGTGGTAGGGGACCACCCGGGGACTAACCCTACTGAAAATGGGCGAAATGGGGTCAAAGGTCAGGACATAGGAGCGGGATCCATTCCATTGCCCTTATGCGTCATAACTTACGTAAAGATGCTTCGATTGCGACAAAACTTTATCATGTCCGGATATACACTAAACCGGTTCGGTTGAATATATCATCGAAATGGTGTCAAAGGTCAGTGCACAGGAGCGAAATTTATTCCACAGTCATTATCCTCATAAAGTGACTGGAAATGCTTCTATTGCGACAAAACTTTAGTATGTTGTTCCGGAGGTATACTGAATCAATTATGTTTACTATCACCGAAATGGAGTTAAAAGTCAGCGCCCAGGAGCTAGATTTATTCCACAGCTATTATCCTCATAACTTGAGTAATGATCATGGAAGAAATACGGAATTACGCCATATAATACAAATTTTGAAGATGACAATCCGATTTTTGTCGTAAATGTGACAGACAAGGATGGTAAGTCAGATAATATCCGAAAACTTGAAAATTTTCATCGTCCTGGAGCGGGACTGGAACCCGCGTCTCCCAGAAAACGCCTAGGTATGCTAACCACTTTTCAGTTTTCGGATATTATCTGACTTACCATCCTTGTCACATTTACGCCAAAAATCGGATTGACATCTTCAAAATTTGAGTAATGATTTCTGGTATATTGGAAAGCGTATCATAATCAATGCATTGCATGATTTTACTAACTTGTTTAAAGTAATTAAACTCTTAAGGGGATGAAACGATTCATTGTAACATCGAAAAATGCCATTACTTGATACTTTTAAAGCATAAAGCGTAAAAAGCCCTTTTTGCCGGTGATGGAATTCGAACTCACGCCTCCTCGCTTCGGAGCCAGTTGTGCTCCTGACTAAACTACACCGACGAATCATATCACTGCAATTTTACCGTTTTTGCGAAAAACACTATTCTCAGTTTTCTTAATTTAAATTATTCTGAACTGTACGGTGTCAAAAACAAAAGACCCACAGGATTTTTGCAGCATTCTTTCACGGATCCTGGGCTAAACAACAAATGCTAATCAATAAATTAAATATATGAATCAAAGAAGATTTAGAAATCACATATGGCATTACCCGCAAAAAAAGAAACAAATCAGAATGAAATGGAGTGCGGTGGTTCAGCTTTGAACAACTTTGCACCTGAAAAACCCGTACCAAAAATCGGATGACACGCACACATCAGGTCTTCACTAAGTCTTACTTAAGACTCATATATTAGATCCTAAAAAAATGAGATAGTCCATCGAATTATGTAACTAGAGATATTAAATTTTACTTACTACTAGTAAGTTGAGTAAGTCAGAGAAACATTTCTACTTACAACTATCTTGGCAATTAACTCAGGCTTCACATACATTCATCAATTGTCTGGCACAAATATCATCAAATATGTGTATTCATCAATTGTTGTCAGCGCCACCTTACTCCGGAGTAAGTTGCTCTTCCAACTAAGCTACACGGACAGAATATGCCACTGTAGATTTGTCGTCTTGACACGTGATTCATCTCTGTAGTACGTCACATCATCTTCTTCTTCTTTGTTTTTTAATTTTTTTCTTGAAGTAGGAATTTTTAATTAATCCAGATGATGTGTGGATCAAACATCACACATTTTTCGAAGAACGCAACGGGCAGTGCATTCAATTTTTACGTTCGGGCGCCAATGTGAAGACATAGGTTTATCCGTGATGGAGATCAAACCTGTGCATTTTTACTCCGGAGTAAGTTGCTCTCCCAACTAATCTACACAGACAGAATGTACGGCTGCATATTTGCCGTTTTGACATGTGATTCACCGCTGTGGTACGTCACATGTGATATTTTGTACTTCATACTGACTATCTCTTTTAAGATTCCTGAATCTCCTTCTCCCATGATTCCCTAGGACGTCTTCAATCATTCCTTCCTGCCAATTCAACTAAATAAATTCTTTAAATTAGCGACTTAACGTTCATTTTTTCAAAAGCGCCAGATTACCTCAAAATATTTGCCTGTTTGTTTCACGTGACACAAAAGCAGTACATCTGGCGAGCGAGTTCGATCGCAAGCAGATAGTCGGCACATAATAGAACGGGATGCTCTATCGCTCGACTGCAAAACTCTGAAATTTTCGGCTGAGACAATCGCATGTGTGTGTGCCTGGTCTACATTCAAAATTCAGCAGGTTGGGAAAATGCGGCTGTAAATGGGCTGTTGATATATGACGTAAGCACTGCCCCTCCGTAATCGTAAGGTCGGAAGGGAGTGGGCCACATGCGCGACACCTCGGGTGGGCTATGTTGGGCTTCAGCACACCCAACCTTGTTTTTATCCAACTCTTTAAGCAATTAGAACACATGTCAAATGAAACCATCTGAAGTTTTAGGTAGCTGGGATAAACTTGTGTGAATTTTGGAATTCATAAAAATTTTATTATCAGGAATGACATTTTTGTTAATTTTAGTGTCGCACAGTGCGGTGAAATGGAGGGATCCTTTGAGTGAAAATTTAGGATGTTCAAAAAGATGAGAGAGAGAGATTCCGTGTCAGATTACAAACCAAAATTCATAAACAGCTTAATGACGTAAGTAAGCTACAACTGAGAAGAAATCATTTAGCCGTACCCTTGGCTCCTAGCACTACATACACTGAATAACTTGTACTCACTGGCCAGTGAAATAGTAGAAACCTTTATGCAGATGTAGGTAAACGTCACTTACACAGCGCATATGAAAAACACGTGGTCACGTGCGTCACCACGTGGTCTAGACAGCAATACACACGCAATGGTCCAAACATTAGAGATACATACCTAATAGCACAGGTAATGTGAGTCAAGCATGTTGCAGCATGGTCCCCGCATTTCGTCCGAGACTTCGGTCCAGGACCCATGGATATGATGTTCAGCTCCCCAATACCTCAGAGAGTTTTCACAAAGTTTTAATCCGGGTATCTTTGGGAACACTATGGTTCCAGACTCCTATGAGTGTTCCCCGAGCCATGCCTGTTTGGTTTCAGCCCGATGGAACGGGGTATTGTCCTGCTGGAACAGACCATCCGCAACAGAATGATTGAAGGACATGAAAACATGTAGGCAATCAGCCAGCACATGCTGGTAGCGCGCAGCAGTTAAGGACCTCTCCAGACACCCTGAGAGTCGAAATGTGCCCCATGAGAAGGCTACCTAAGCCATCTTAGAATGACCACTGCCTTGAACACAACTGATCTTGTGCGATGGGGCCATGGCCTCACGCTGTCTATGCCACACACGTACCCTCCCTTTAGCTCGCTACAGCGTAAAACAGGATTCATAAGACCACACAACGCGGCGCCATCTTGCATAGGTCCTGTTTTGAAGTTCTTAGCACCAGGCGAGGCCTAATGTCTGATCACGAGCAGTCAAGAGTGGCACACGAGTAGAGCGTCGGGTCACACAGCCCATGGTCAGCAGCGTTCTCTGTACCGTTTGCTCGCTGACGCTGCTTGGGCCTCCGAAATTTAATCTTGATGTGGTTTGCGCCACCGTTGCCACGAGGTTGGTTTGTACGAGCTTGGGTAGTCTACGTTGATACCTGTTGTCAATGGCGTGTGGTCAGCCACCAGTTGCTCTCAGGTCTCTGGCACGTCCGTCGATGGTTTACTCGCGGTACTATAACGAAGTAAATTTCTCCGTCATTTTTGGTCCACGCCGGGAATCGAACGGGTCCCCTCATTCCGGATGAAGTCGCTCTCCCAACTGAGCTACGCGGACGTTCTTTGTCGCTGCTATCTGCCTTTATGTCGTGTGCGTCCTGCGGGGCAGAACGTCACATCTCCCCCATCACCCCGAAAGAGGGCCGGGGGCATGGCCCACAGGTCAGCCGTGACCATGAATCGTCGTAGGCAGCCATGCGCTGTAGAACATGCACTTGAGAACTCCCAGTCAATTTAGTGTGTGGAATGCAACATCACACACCTTTAATTTTTCGAAGCGCTGAAGAAGGGATTCTCTTATTTTTCTTATCTTGCGGTGTGGAAAGAACATCCCACCATTGCGAGATCTTTAACGGCAGGGTCATCCGGGAAGTTCGGGCGCCTTTATAACGAACCAAATTTCTCCGTTATTTTTGGTCCACGCCGGGAATCGAATCCAGGTCCCCTCATTACGGAATAGTGTCGCTCTCCCAACTGAGCTACGCAGACGTTCGTTGTCGCTGCTATCTGCCTTTATGTCGTGTGCGTCCTGCGGGGCAGCACGTCACATTACTCTCTTGATACGTTTACCGTCGAGAACCCTAGTGTTCTTACAAATTTGGCGATAGAATGACTGATCTATCTTAGATCGACGATGGCTCCACGATCAGGTTTGCTGAGATTCCCATGTTTAACTATGTTCATCGATTGCGATACATTGTTGAGAAGCTGTACTGTCCGCCCATTTATCGCCTGCGTTCGGTTCAGGTCTGTTCCACTCTGCGCGGGGGGATGCCCAATTCAGAGATGGAAACGGGTCACGGGTTAACGGTTTAACAGGTCAAGGTCGGGCCATGGTGTTCCTGACCCGAGTTTAACCCTGTTTTATTCCCGTTTCATTTTTGAAAAGAGAAAAATATATTCCAAAGAAAAATGCGCGTTGTGGATGGAATTCTGTAGTCTATACTACTGCAGTGAATAATGATTTGTCATGCAAAAATATTGTCGTCTTTTTCTTAAAGCAACGAAGATTTGCACCGATCGACGTCAGACACACCAACACCATATCGTAAAAAGATACTTCCTTTGCGTTCTTTTACAGTGCGATTGTCCAGGACAAGGTACAGGCAAACGCCATTTGCCTGCTTCTCAACTGATTCACTCTCTCCGTGCGAAGTTTACTGTATGACTAAGAGTTACTTTTCACATCGCATCTTTTACATTGATATTCAGAAGTTTTCGATTGATGTGCTAACATCGCGTTCCCATGGTATGTCATGTCAAAATTTGCTTCTTATTTGTTAATATGGATGAATTTAATATTAAGGAGGTTGAGAAAGGCGTCAAGGCCAACAAATACGTGGTTGTTGAAAACCACAAGGGGAGAGTGAATACTGGAAAATGTTTCGTGTCATTAATGAACCGGTGAATAATTCTGTGTTGTTTGGTCTTGCTTGTTGTTCAAAATGTGGAAAGCGTATAATTACAAAGAAAGATGTCGACGGCGCAATAAAAGATTATGGAACCAAAAATCTAACGGACCGAATGAAAATATGTGTACCTCCATCAAAGCGTGGAAAGAGTGAACAATATAAATACATTTAAAAAATACATTTGTGTAATCGTAAATAAGGATTCCCATTTTTAATATACTCCATGGTCAGCCATTATTTCTGGATTGCGCAAAACAATGCCACTAAAATTACACTAAAATTTAGCAAGTAACCAAATTTTATTGTTAAAAAAGGATTTCAGTTATTAAATATCAAGCAGTTATTGGGATGAATCTATATATTACATTTATATGTATTTATATATATAAATAAATTTAGTTTCGAATTTATAGTTCAAAGCAGATTTGTCCGGATCCGAAATTTTTGACCCATTTTTAACTTTGGCCCATGTCAACTGCCCATCAACCCTATCTCCAACATTTTGTCTACTTACTGTATTTATGGGACATGTCAGAAAAAGAGATCTGAGTGCAAAGTTCGCTTCCTTCAAATCTGAGCCAGTAAAATCACGGTCATGTGAATACCTGATATGCTGTAGAATTAGATGCACTCCAACAACTTGTGAAATCTATGAGAAACCGCATACGTGCTGTATTTCGGGCTTCGTTTAGGAAATTTCTCGTCATCGTTGCGTAAAATCTATATGAACTGAATATTATGGCAAAATCTGTGTCCTCCTCCTCCTCCTATGACACTTAGCTCCCCAGTTGTGAGCTGCTGGCGTTGCTACTTGTGACACAGAGTGGACATGAAAGCGCCAGCATTCAACGACAGAGCATAGACGAAGGTTAGCGCAAACCACATTTAATGTACGGAGGCACGACTGGGCTATGGCAACCAAAGCGCACATCAAGTACGCTTGTTAACAGCATGCCACCGGATAATGAATCTTTATTGGGGACACGTTATTGCCATTGGATCATGGTACACTGGAAACGGCATCTTGGTCGACGAATCGAGATTCCTGCTGTAACACGTTGACGGCAGGAAGTATGTGTGGCATTGATTACATGAAGCCATGGACTCCAAGTCTCAATTTTACCCGACGCTGATAACGTTATTCTTAGTCAAAAAACGTTTTCAAGTGAATACTGTACTTAGTATTTATACAATACATGTAGTACGGAAACCATGGATACGGATCTCTATGGATAGTTATTATTTCTTCACAATTTTAGCTTAATTACATCGTTTTTTTTTGTTTTTTTTTTCTTTCATATGGGTGTAAACTGACAAGGAATATCTATTCTCTCTCTCTCTCTCTCTCTCTCTCTCTCTCTCATCGTTTAAACTATAATTACAAAAACGGTGTGTTTCTGCTACTTTCTTAGAAATTTGTTCAGAGGACTCCCTCTATTTCCCAGAAGTACAAACATTAAATTTAACAAAGTTTCAGTGAATTCGAGAAACTCACATTTATCCAAGTTCCCTGAAGCCTTAGATGGTTGCCCTCCCCATATATTCTAGCTGCTTAAATACACTAGATTTAAGTTTTTCTGGATGTAGATCATTCTGGAAAAGGAAAAGTAACACTGGATTTCAATTTTTCTTCTGTGATATGAATGGCCTGCTCCTTTTCTTATTTTTTTAATAAACAATGTTAGTTTGTAAGGAAACGGGATTTTTAAAAAATAAAACCAGGAAACATATTTGTTTTCATCTTCAAATTAAAAAAAAATTCCGATCTTTGAACATAAATATTAAGTTTCTGATAATTAACGCAACAATCGGACATCACTGAATTGACTGTAATTACTGTTTCACACGTGAATTCAATCACATCAGAAAACTTGAAAATTTCATCACCGCCGAGCGGGAACCGAGCCCGCATCTCCCAATTACCATTCGAGCATGCTATCCATTGCGATGAAATTTTTCAAGTTTGTTTTATCCGTTGCGATGAAATTTTCAAGTTTTCTGATGTGATTGAATTCATGTGTGATACAGTAATTACAGTCAATTCAGCGATGTCTGATTGCTGTGCTAATTATCATGACGTATTTGCTGCGTATTATGAAAAGAATATTTCTTTCACTCTGTATTAAGTTTTTGATTTTGTATTTACGCACTATAAACTTACAGGCATAATTATACATATATATGGTGTCAACCAGTTTTGGGTAATATCAGCAGTACAAATAACTCTCCCAACAAGTGTTAAAATTTGTGCAAATAAGTTGACGTGCATCTGAAATTTAGCGCAGGAAAAAAGTGCAAAAACGAGGGACGTGCGACTTCAGCGCATTTCTAAAATCATGAGTTCACTGCTTACAAACCATCTGCCAACTTCAGCAACTGCGTCACGTGTCGATCGTAATCCAATCACTGAAAACCGCGTAGTTAAGAATTGCGAGCAGAACACAATTTTAGCACGCCTTTTGTAAAAAAAGATCGTGCTTATGTTATCTCGGTTTGTCTGTCCGTCCGTTCGTCCGTCCGTCTGTAGACACGATATCTCTGCAAATATTAGTCCGATTTGAAAAATTCTTTTTGCATTGGGAAGCTTGAAATATGCGAATGATGATCCTTCATTTCGTTTTTTTTTTTTTAAGATGTACAAATTTGCCGCTTGAGGGCGTAAATGCAGATATGATGTCGAACTCAAAAATACGTTTTATTTCACATATTTGCTTCTAAACATCCGATTGAAAAAATTATTTTACCTATCGATTCCACTTATGTCGAAGAGTATTTTAGACATAGTTACTTTTTCAAATTGCGCATAGATTTTTCGGTAGGGAGCGTAAAAGTAAATTACGTTTTCCCCGATAACTCTTCTTCTAAAACTCCGATTTGAATTTCTTTTTCCTTTTCTTCAGCGGATACAGCTCCTGATGGAAAATTCTTTTGCATATAATTTCTAATTTTTGGTAAATAATACTTTGGCTACCAGGGGTAAGTGTTAATTTTTGCTTCTGATGTATTTACCATAAAATCTGAGCTTCTAAAATATCGATTGAAAAATTATTTCGTGGACCGATATCACTCACGTCGACAAACCTTTTCGGATATTTTCTTCTTAAAATATTCCATGGTTTCTCCGCCAAGGGGCGTAGATGTGTATCTTATTTTTGTCAATATCTCTACTTCTAGGAGTTCGATTTGAAAAATTCCTTCTTGTTGGATAGTGTTTCCAGCGTTACATGTTTTTCATATAATTTCAAAATTTTCAAGTAATTCATAGACTTTCCGCTAGGGAGCGTAAAGGTAAATTGTTTTTCCCCTATATCTCTGCTTCTAAATCTCCGATTTGAAAAATTCTTTCTGCACCGGATACAGCTTTTGATGGGAAATCCTTTACACATAATTTCTAAGTTTTGTAAAAAATGGTTTGGCCACTAGAGGGCTTAAGCCTTAATTTCCGTTTCTGATGAATTTGCAGTAAAATATGAACTTCTAACATCTCGATTGAAAAAAACCTTGTTTGTAGAGCGATACTACTCATGTTGAAAAACCTAAAATGTTTGTCGACATATTTGTATATATAGATGTATATCTTATTTTTGTGAATATCTCTACTTCTAGGAGTCCGATTCGAAAAATTCTTTCTTTGTTGGATAGTGTTTCCGATGCGAAATGTTTTTCATGTAAATTAAAATTTTTCAAGTAAATCAAAGCTTTTCCGCTAGGGGCCGCAAAGATAAATTGCGTTTTCTGCGTTATTTCTGCTTCTAAAACTCCGATTTGAAAAATTCTTCCTGTATCGTATACAACACCGGATGGAAAATATTTTTCATATATTTTCTAATGTTTGGTATAATATAGTTTAGCCACCAGGGGGCATAAGTGTAAATTTCTGGTTTTGAAATATTTGTAGCAAAATCTGTGCTCCTGAAAACTCGACTGATTTTTTTTCTCTTGGACCGATACCGCTCATAGTGAAACACCTTTGAGAATACTTTTTTCCTAAAATAATGCATGGTTTTCCCACCAGCGAACATAAAATCGCATCTTATTTTTGTCGATACATCTGTTTCTAAGAGTCCGATTTGAAAAATTATTTCTGTGTTGGACTGTTGGAGAGCGTTTCCGGTGCGAAATGTTTCTCATATAAATTCATATCTTTCTTAACGCACAAGTCTTCAACAAGAGGGCGTAAGATCACGATTCCGTTTACAGCAATATCTGAAGGATTAAAAACCCGATTACAAAACTTCTTCCTTCCGTCAGATACTATTGTTTTGCATACCTGTTCCATTGACTTTGAATAGCTTTGATAGATTTAATTTGCGTCAGAACGGATTAAAAAGACGTGCTTATTACACGCGAAAATTCGGTGTCATCTTTCTTGTTGTTTTGTAATGAGAAGCAGAGTTGCATACAGTATGGCGGCATGTGTTCATACATATTAAAGTGCAGATGAAAAATGTTGTCTTTGTTTGTAAAACTTGGTGTTGTTCAGTAGCTTAATTCCATGATGGTTCATCGATGTTTACAGATTAATAAAGATCTGATTTTTATTTGTACACCGGAACTGGATGAATCAACGAAGAGTCCTTTCGATCTCTTTCATCTCATGAGTTACTTAAACACAAGGTTTTATCATATTTACTACGTGCATTGGGAGAGAAAATAATGTCATCTTCTACTTCAAAGTTATGTGTTTTTTAGAAACTAAGGAAAGTTCTCCTAGGCCATAAGTCCAGTGTATCGGAAAATTATCATTGAAGTTGTATTTTGAATTAAGGAAATGAATGAAAACAGGATTTTTCTCTATGCACGAATTTAAATTGTAGTGAAATTTACACTACGGTACTATTTTCCTCCAATTTCTTTCTATCCTTCCAGCAATAAAACTCCGTTAGTTACACAACAGCTCATGAAAATGCGAGCAAAAATAGAAATGTCATTTAAGTAGTCTAACGTTTAGAGTTATTACGTTTTTAAGCTCATTAAATTGGAAAACTTACATTTTTTACCACTTATACGCTTAAATTTATGATTTAATATCACTGGAAATCTGTAAGAAAATATAAGTTCTTTCCTAGGGTAATCGATGAGACTTAACTGTTTATGATCTGCTAATAATATTTTCTCTCGTAAATTTTAAATATGTCCACTCGGAAAAATCTGATCTAATAAAAATTTTGCAAAATGTTTTGGGAAAAACGTGCCCTGAGAAGTGTTGGCCACTACATTTGCTGAGTGGTCTAAGCGCTGGATTCCGACCGTACATCTGGTTGTGGGTGTGGGTTCGAATCCGTGACTAAGGAAAGATAGCGTGTTTGTCTTATGACACTTGCTCTCTCCTTTCTGTGGGGCCAGTGACCCAAATTTAACGACGCGACGAACGACTGCATATAGCCGATCAAGTTGCTCACGGTGATCGTTAAACCCCCAACTAAATCATAAGTGAAATTTATGTACCCACTCTTACCATAAATACTGTTACGAAGTATTCAATGAAATAACAAAGGAAAATTTAAAGATATTTTAATATACCAGTGATATTACGTAATTAGTAAACTTGTGAAAGCATGGCACCAATCATTTTACAAAATGGCATCCTTTTACCTTTCATACAGTCCTTCAGTCTCTGTGGCTACTCATCAATAATTTTACGCAGGGTCTCCACAAGGAAAACTGCTACTGCCGGCACCAAAGAGCATTTGTGACTGTCAATACTTGGGATATCTTTCTACAGGATATGTCTTCCATTGCCGCCCACAACTTGTAGTCGAATGGGTTGAGGTCTGGACTGCTTGAAGGCCAATCAACTGGAGAAATGAAGTCTGGCAAATTTGCCTGAATACACTCCTGGGTTGACTTGGCCTTGTGGGCAGGTGCGGAATCTTGCTGAAAGCTCCACTGTCGGTTTTGGAAAATCTGCGACACACATATTGGGCCACTGACTCCAAACTTCAGTCGTGGTAGATTTTGGCGGATGTTTTCACTACTTTCTCACATAAATGGAGCTCCGTGGTACCCTTGTCAGAGACTCACCCCCAAACCATGACAGAAGCAAGATGATGACCGCTCATGATCCTTGGAGCTTTCTCCTGAGCTTCTCGATAGCTTGACGCATACACCCTGTCATTTTGGCAGTTTAAAGCTTCTTCAATAGGGACATTTTCTCATCAGAGAAAATAATCTGTCTATGGTGATTGTCTGCGTTACGCTGCAGCAAATGTTTCACTTTTAGCATCCCCTAATGCTTCAGTTGTAGGGTGAGAAAGTGCGCTGTACGCCGCTAGTAAGCTCTCACCCTTCGGTCACTCCGCAGCACGCGTGACATTGACATCCTTGAAATGTTCAGCTCACCAGCCATCACTGATTGTTTACTGACAGGTTTTCGTCAAATACTAGCTACCACTGCTTTTACTAGGCGAGCAGATCCTTTCAGGTGAGGTCAGCGACGGTCTCGGTCTTAAGAAATCTTTTTATGGTCTGGTAAACAAAAATTCGGTAGATTTAAAGCTTCTTCAGCAGATTGAAAATCTCCGAAGATGATTTTCCAGCTTTTCAGCGCTATTACAGCAACACGATTCTTATAATCGCCCCACTCCATGGCAAGTACTTTACGAAACACGTTATCTCCTGCGTGACTGAAAACATAATGATTCTCTAGCTACTTCAAGCCTCCTGGCTGGTGGATGACGTTGCACACCGGTTGCGCGCCATCTGTTGAGAGTTTGTAACATTATTTATGCTAAGACTGGGTAGATTGGTGTATTGTTTCACGAAACCAGAAATTCAAGTGCGACCAAAGCTATGAAGAAAAATAATTGTGTGGATTTTTCAATACCTTTAGGAAGGTAATGTATTTTTTATTTACTTCGGAGTATGTGTACTTGAAGCAAAAAGGGCCGCCCCGGTGGCGCAGTGGTCTAAGGCGCTAGCCTCTGATCATTCGTCCGTAAGGGGTCCGGGTTCGAATCCCGGTCAGGCATGGATGTTGTGTTTGTCTTACGGCACTGGCTCTCTCCCTTCCCTGGAACCAGTGACCCTAAAATAGGGACGGGCGACTTCTTATAGCCCGTTGAGTTGTTCACGGTGGTCGTTAAACATCCAATCAAAAAAAAAAAAAAAGCAAAAAGGTCTCCAATTTTCTTATCAGAACTATTAAATTGTGTGTTAATTGTATTTATATAAAATGACATATTTCTCCATTAAATCAGAAACTCAAATGTGATCAATATGCGAGAAGAAAAGACTTCGTACAAAGGTATCAAACTAATTACAAACAATACCGTCTTAGCACGCTTCATTAAAAGATGAAAAATATGAACAAATTAAAACAATTAGCACTTTCAAGGTGACGATCACCTCATCTTCAGATGTATCAAACCCGCCAACATAGCGTCTTATATACACTGTCCAGGTGAACCATGGGTACGTTACTCGAGAAACACATGACAAAACAGTATGTTTTTTTAAATAACTTTTGCAAATCATGATGAAGAAGGCAAGCTGTAAGAACAAGTTACTCTAAATTAAACACATTATGCCTCTTGAAACAACATTTTGTTACGAAACGCATTAATGATATGCTCCCAAGATCCAGACAGTTCATAAGGACTGTAATCGTTGCAACACTGGTCACCAAAAGCTGTGATGTAAATACTTTCCATGCACAGTAGTGAGTGGGCAGAGGCGGGGGTTACTAATTTAGTGTTCTGCCAGTCAGGGTACATAATTCCAGAATTGACATCCCTTGCTAAGGTTGGGCTATTTAGTTTAGCTTTTAGGTTATATCTGTGCTCCTGCAAGCGCAAACCGATCTGCCGTCTAGTAGATCCTACGTAGTTGCCGATAATCTAGCCTGAGCATGGGTCCAATATAGGGATATTGCAAACACCCCATTTTTGCAACATGTCAGCTCTATTACGATCTTTTCTAACATATGTTGACAAATTTCTAGTGCAATGCGTAATTTATGTCAGGAGCACAGGCGAGATAGCACATTACTAATGTACGGCACGTGTTCAACCGTACCTACGAATTTCCAACTATGCTGCGCTCTATGTCTCGCCAGAGTAGTAGAACGACTCGCCCTAATACTAGCATAAATTCGTAAAGTTTTGTAGGTAGGGTAGCCGAAACTACTAGCAAGATTAAAGACGTAATTAATCTCCTGACCAAAGAAGGTCCTAGTAGTGGCATGCGTGTAAGACCTGCGAAAAAGATAATTAACACCGGAAGTCTTACAGTGGGTAAAACAAGTATTTGCGCACCAAGTATTTTTGCAATGACGTCATGATAACAAGATAAACAGAGATAAACACTTTTTCATTGCAAAGATGAATATGAATGCCAATTACATGGCGGAAAGTGAAAAAGAACACCAAGAAGGGGAATTGGTGGACGATCATGAAATTTACATATGTTAATGGATCGAGCTTACGTAGGTGTGATTTTAATTTCGGGACCAACCGGTGAGCGCTTACGCCACAGCACAACATACTTTGCAAAATATCGTCGGTGGTATTTAAGGAGTACGGTGAAGTGAATGTAATCAGTCGTCGGCGTACGGACACGTGCGATGATCCTGAAGAAGCTGCAATGCCTGGACATAGAAGATGTGTAAGATTTCAGCAGTTATCGGACTTTTAGTGAGGTTGTCTAGTCGGACTCCGCGAGGCCGTGTGGTCGTATCGTCGTATTGCGGATCGAATTGGACGGGCAGTATCGGTGATGGTACGATGGTGGCGTAGATGGTCCGAGGAACATTCCCACACGAGAAGACGTGGAACCGGGAGTCACAGACGGACTGATGAGCGGACCTATCGACGCATAAGAAGAGCGGCGTTGTCAAGCAGAACATACTCCGCGACGCAAATCTGAGCTGCCGTTGCAACTGAGGTGACTGTGCGAACAATCCGCTGCCGTCTACTGGATGCAGGACTACGTGCACGTGTGCTTCTGGCATATGTACCTCTGACTTGAGCCCACTGTCAAGAACGGCTGCAGTGGTGTCGCCAACGTCTGCACTGGAGAACGCAATGGCGATCTGTCGTGTTCAGCGATGAAAACAGATTCTGCTTGGGAGCCTCAGATGGCCGTATGCGTGTTCGCAGACACACAGGGGAGGTCTCCACCCTTCTTGCATTCGCCAGCGACACACAGGGCCTACACCTGGTCTTCTGGTGTGGGGAGCGATCAGCTATCGCTCCCGTACACAACTAGTGTTTACACAACGTCTCCTTCTTGGTGTTCTTTTTGACTTTCCGCCAGTGTATTATTAACGTAAAAATATTTTTGTTGAATTCGCTAGAAAAATGTGTACAGAGAAATTACTAAAAAATCGCTACCAAAAAAAAGTATTTGCACACTGCAGTGACATCATTACGTCACCTCTGAAATTTGTATAAACCATTTGCAGCGGTATTATAAGTACTGCAAACTTCAAGTTGTTGCTACAGTTGCATGTGTAAATTTTAGACTAGCGGTTCGAGTTGTAGTTCAACATGGCACGCGAGAAGTCCGAGTTACCCAAAGATACACGGGAAAGAATTTGTTCTTTACGTACAGAACGGAAAAGTTATCGAAAAATTGGTGTAATTTTGAATTTGAACTTTTTAACAGTCAGATATGTGGTAAACAAGCACGAAGAAACTGGCAGCACAGTTAACAGGAGGAAACCTTTCGCCCAAAGATTTTTACTACCAGGGAGCAACGCCATGTTGTGAGAAAAGTGAGGAAACAATATTTACTAGTGCTCGAACTCTAGCTGTATAACTTGCGGCACTATGAGGTAAGACTGTTTGTGCTCAAACAATAAAATATGTGCTGCATCGTGCACAGTTATACGGCAGAACGGCAAGGAAAAATACATTTATTAGTGAAAAAATAGGCAGAAACGTTTGGATTTCGCTAAAGCTCACATCAGTAAGCCAATTGAATTCTGGAAGAATGTTAGATTTTATGACGAAACAAAGATCAATCTGTTTGGTTCTGACGGTAAAAAAAATGTGTGGCGCAGACCAGACACTTAACTCCAGCAACAAAATCTGAAAGCAAATATGAAGCATGGTCGAGGTCATATAATGATATGGGGCTGCATGGGTTACAATGAAGTGGGTAAAATTGCGTTTATTGAGAGTATAAGGAATACAAAGAAATATATTGATTTGTTGCGCAGCAATTTAGCAGTGATTTTATCTCTTTCAACAGGATTTTATTAGGCATAAGTGATTGTTATCTCTTTCAACAGGATAACGATCCGAAACACACCGCATGTATCAGAAAGGTGTGGTTACTGTATAATATTCGCAAGAGGCTTTATACTCCTCTACAGTATCGAGACATTAACCCTATCAAGAATTTGTAGTATTTATTGGATTTATCTTTAACGAAAAGGAAATTTTCGGGGAAAATGATCTAAAACAAACAGTAACTGAAGAATGGCAAAATATTGCACAAGAAACGACAAAAAAAATTCTATACCGAGAAGGCTTCAAGCCATTATTAATGCAAAAGGTATGCATACTTTTCATACCTTTGCAAAGGTATGCTATTAGACAATTATTTTGGACTTTATTTATGACATAGTGATGGCATGTGCAAATACCTTTTTGCCGTTCAGAAAATGCTTTTTTTGTCTATGTCTCGTCTCGTATATTTTCAAAATTCTCAACAGAGTATTGTTTTGTTTCATTAGCCCATTTGCTGCTAAATAAATATACGTTCCTCCCTATTGTTATTATTATTTGTGTGAAATTATTTTTGAAAAACAAGTTGTGCAAATACCTTTTTTACTCACTGTATACTGCAATGCATGCGATGAATCGAATGGAATAATGAACCAATAGCTGTGGGATTACGGTAAACTGAAAAACTAAATAAATTAAAAAAAGAGGCTTCTATGAATGCAAAAATATAAGTAAGACAACTTAAAGTCAGATTCCTGCTCTACCGTGAGCCTTATAGTAGGAAAAGCTGATAATAGTGCGTTGGTGAAACCATTTAATTTATCTTTGGTCTCTGATTTATCTTTGGTGTAATTTATCTTTGGTGTGCTATAAGCAGTCGCCCGTCCCTAATTTGGGGCCACTGCCTCCAGGGTAGGGAAAGAGACAGTGCCGTAAGACAAGCGCAACATCCATGCCTCACTGGGATTCGAACCCGGACCCCTGTCTGACAAATGATCAGAAGCCATCTCTTAGACCACTGATCAACATGGGGGCAAAAACAGGAATCGAACTCGCATCTGCAATTTGATATTTACTCATTTGCTGGTGATTAAACTTACCACTACGAAGAGACACGTTATTTAGACTAGTACAGTTAACCAAAGTCTGACGTTTCAGATTTTTGCGTCAGTTGTTTGGATTTCATTTTCCTGGGTGATGTAATGGTTAGCCTACTCGAGCGCAAATCGGAGAATGCAGGTTCGATTCCGGTTCCAGCACAATAAAATTTTCTAATTTCTGAGTTATGTTACATGGAAGGAACATCTTGATTTATGTTTATATATATCAAGTCAATAAATTAAATTGTACTTTGTGTGTGTGTGTGTTTTGTTTGAGATTTTATGACCATCTTGAGCAACTCGATGGGCTATAAGCAGTCGGCCGCCCCTAGTTAAGAACCACTGACTCCAGGGAAGGGAAGCAGCTTGTGCTATAAAGCAAACACAACATCCATTCCTCACCCGAATTCGAACTCAGACCCTTCCCGGACAAATGGTTATAAGCTAGAGCATATACCACCAACCCAGCGGGGCGGCCTTCTTTTTTTTTTTTTTTTTTTTGTCTCTGTGATTGTAGGGATCTTCTTTCACCCTTTACGAAGATTTAGAAAATCTTGTGAGCTTTGCTAAAAAACTAAAAAAAGATAAAGGATAGAAATTTTTGTATACACATGTCCTAGCTTTCTATGGCTCACAGTTTCTCCATTGGATTGTGTGAATGAGTGCTTCTATTCCGAGGAAACCTTTCTTTTTTCAACATGAATTAAAAAAGTTTCTGCCTTTGTTAGAATACGGAGCAAAAATGTCCTAGATTTAATGCACTTCCTGTAATGTGAAACCAAGAAATTTTTCTGAAAGTGGCTTAACTACTTGCATTTCTACCGATAACTTATCTTACCGACTAACTAAAGATTCATTGGATGCATTAGAAAAAATCGTGCCGCCCCGGTGGCGCAGTGGTCTAAGCGATGGCTTTGTAAAGGTTGTGTTGACCTGTGCTCCGTGTTTGACCTGCGTTTATTGGTGTTCTTTTGTGTGTGTGCCGTCATTTTGTGTATCTCCTGTGTTGTGAACGTCTCCTGTGTCGATTGAGTCCAATTTTGACGTCCTGTAAGTAAAACTTTACTTGTACTAACTCTTTTTCCGTCCTGGCTTTGCCCAGGGTCGGGTTTAGCAAGCCAGCCATTGCAAATGGCGGCGACCGCATCTGATAGGCCAGGTCTGAAGCTTGATAGCGAAGCTCCGCACCCACCTGGCCACGTTCGGTCATCGTCACTACCACACGCAGCTGGTTTCCAAGCCGCGTTATCTGATGCTACCACTTCTTCTTCCAACTTTATGGATGTTGACTTCCCGACATTTTCCACCACCGTGACGTCATTAACTTCTTCAGTATCCGTTGCCTCTGGTACTTCATCTGCTCCTGCGAGCACTGCGTCTCGACCTTCCCCATCTCCGCCCATTCCTACGGCAACTCTACCTTATGCTTCCGTTGTGAAGGGTACCAGTTCATCTTCCTCTACAGCGAAGAATCCATGTACAACGCCTCTTGATATGATTGTCACTAGAGACAACAAGAAATTACGCATCGAAATTCCGGAAACTTCAGCTGCTGGGCAGGAGGTTTTACGCACACAGAAACTTGGCATATGTTTTGATGCCCTCCCGGACACCAGCCTTAAGAAATACTCCTTAGCCGTCCGCCAAATCCTCCCTAAGGGAGCGATCACCCATATGGCGAGGAAGCCTAGGACAGTTCTCATCTATTTTGCGAAGCCAGAGTTTGTGGAGCGCGTCTTATCTGACGGACTGCATGTTGGGGATCATACCTTACTGGGAGTCCCGCTCACGCAGCGCCCCGTACTTGTTACGTGCTACCCCGTACCACCAGAAATCAAGGACCATTACTTAATGGCGGCCCTTTCCCGTTGTGGAAAAGTAGTTGGATCCATTTCCACTCTGTCTTCCGCACCAACAGACCCAGATGACAGGAACATCTTAGGTCTGCGTCGCCAAGCAAGGATCCTGTTTCCTACTGAAGATGCCATTGCTGATTGCCCTACTGACCTCACTGTGGTTGTAGGGAAGCAGATTTTCCGGATCGATATCGTTACTGCCTTGCATTGTTTTAAATGTAAGGCATATGGCCACATCCAATCACGTTGTCCACATGTATCTGCCAAGCCCCCTATTTCCATACCACCCAAAGTCAACACCCCAGATTCAACGCCAGTTTCTCTGGCCACACCAAGTTCGGCTCCACAGACGTCCTTGATCCCTTCTACTGTTGTTCCAGATGATTCTCCCCCAGCAAGTGATGATTCATCATCAGTCTCCAAGTCTTCGATATCTACTACAGGTACTTTGGCCACCTCTCCATCGTTGGACCCACTTGCTGCTGTGGTACCTCTACCATCTTCGGAGGGTATTATCTCAGAAAAGGAATGGCAACCCCTCCGTCGTGTTGCTTCATCTTCTTCCCTTGGATCCCCTAATGTGAAGTCAGATCTAAATGTCCTACACCCACCAGCTTCTCCCGGCGTTCCCACGTTGAAACGTACCAGACAGAGTTCCATCTCGCCAGTGACGTCTTCTCCACGCTGCTCTCGTTCCCGTTCGCCAATTCGACAGTCTTTCTCTCCAACAGCAGTTCCTACATCTCTTAAGTCCCCAGCTGTTCCAAAATTGTTGGATCAAAAAGCTTTCGCTGAATATCTGGAAACTTTCCCTGCATTAGACGGGCCGCTGGCGCCCTCTGATCTTGCTCTCATTATACTCAATCAACCGTCACGTCCTCTCAAGCAGCTAGACTGCGTTCAATCACGTAATGCTCAGCTTCCCACTATTATCACCCAACTTCAGAATCTACTTGCTCTTTTGCCAAAAATTAACACAGTCACTAATGCGCAGACATCTAACTTAAAGAAACGTGTAACCAGTCTTCACAAAAGTGCTGATAGTAATATTCAACCACTACAACCTCTTTCAAGTTAAAATTACTTTCTTTCAACTGTAAGGGATGCTCCGTCCCTCCTACCAATGCGTTAGTGTTTGAAGACATTACACCGCATGATGCGGATATATTATTGCTACAGGAGACTAACTGCCATCCTAACACCCCATACCACCGGTGGCGAACCTGGCCATTTCAATTCTACCATGCCCATCGACTTAGTCTTCACGCAGGACTTGCGGTGGCCATCAATTTTCGTCTTCGTTCTTTCATTACTGATATCACGGTCAAACCGATTTATCGTGACCTCCTGCAGCTTCTGTCTTTCCGACTTCACAACTTACGATACCATATCTTCAACATCTATGTTTCCGGCAATCAACAGTATGCAGACTGTCTTTTTGAGCATTTTGTTTCCTGTGTTCAAGGTTTTCCGGCCTCTAATATTGTCATCTTAGGTGGTGATTTTAACTGCACCCTTGACCCATCCCTTGACAGATCGGACGGTTCCACGGATACCAGGTATTTTCTTACCAGAGCACTTTCTACAGCCATCAACCAGCTACAACTCCAAGATGCTTTTCGACACCTGCACCCATTTCTTCGTTCGTACACCTGGCGCTCCTACTCCACTTCCTCCCCTACAACTGCCCGACTTGACCGGTTTTATGTTTCTTCAATTCTTCTTCCTTCAGTTATCTCCCTTTCTCACACACCGACAGTTTCTTCCGACCACAGCTGTGTCGTAATGTGTCTTCACACCGGTCCATCTCCTCGGCAATACTACCGTACTTGGACCCTTGATGATGATCTTTTACTTGATTCAACTTACGTAAATTCCATCCAATCGCAGCTCCAACAAGCCTTATATACGCTCCCTTTTGCTTCTTGTCCCTTGCAACATTGGTTAAATGTCAAATCCCAAATTCTTCTTTATACCAAGCAATATTCCCACGAAAAACGTACTACCGCCTCTATGAAGATTGATGCTGCACGCTCGATTTTTTCCACCCTAGATCTTGATTCTCCGCTGTTTTCTCATTACCAAGCTGAACTTCGTGCCTTTCTACTTCCTGTCTCCCAACAAGCTCTTCACCGCCTCAAGCTCCTCTATCTCCAGCCAAATGACTATCTATGTGAACAGGTTCAACAACTGGAATTCCACAAACGTTCTGCTCATCACCTCCGTAATCTGAAGTTACCCGATGGAACTGTTACTAATGACCCCACTCTCATTTGCTCCGGTGTTAGAACATATTTCCAGTCACGTTTTGCTCAGTTCCAGTGAGGTTCTCCGCATGCTGATTCGATTCTTCGTGCCTTACCAAATATTCCATCGCATCTTGTTACATCTCTTTCTATGCCTATCACCCCAGCAGAAGTAGTACAGTCACTTGCCTTACTTAACTGTCACTCGTCACCTGGTCCTGACGGGTTGACAGTTAATTTCTTTCGTACGTTTTCCTCTTTCTTACACCCTCTCCTATTGCCTTGCTTTACAGCTGCTTTTTCCTTATCTGTTCTTCCCCGCTTTTACTCTAGCTCACATCATTCTTCTTCCAAAGAAGGGGTGTCTGCTGGAGTTGGATAACTGGCGTCCTATATCCATCCTTAATGTTGACTACAAGATTTATACTAAAATACTCTCTCTTCGATTGAACCCTGTCCTTCCCACCGTCATACATCCCGACCAAACGTACACCATCCCTGGCCGAAGCATTCATACTAATATTAATCTCCTCCGTGACTCATATTGCCTTGCCCACCTTTCCTCCGAACCTTTAGCCTTCCTCAATCTTGATCAGAGGCAGGCTTTTGATAACGTGAGTCATCAGTGGCTTGCCTCTGTGCTCTCTGCCTTCGGTTTCCCATCTGTCTTCATCACAGCCCTAATTGCCCTGTACCAGGACTCAGTTGTCCATATCCGGACGGCCTCCTTCCTTACAGCCCCCATTCCGTTTCGTAAGGGCATCCGTCAAGGATGTCCTCTTTCCGGACAACTTTTCTCTCTAGTCTTTGAGCCTTTTCTTTGCTCTATCCGTTCTCTTCTACAACCTCCCCCTCCACCATTCAGCATAGCACCAGGCACCATTCTATCGTTCTTACTGCCTACGCCGATGATATCACAGTTCTCATCCGAGAAGAATGGCACTCGGAAAAATCTGATCTAATAAAAATTTTGCAAAATAATTTGGGAAAAACGTGCCCTGAGAAGTGTTGGCCACTACATTTGCTGAGTGGTCTAAGCGCTGGATTCCGACCGTACATCTGGTTGTGGGTCTGGGTTCGAATCCGTGACTAAGGAAAGATAGCGTGTTTGTCTTACGACACTTGCTCTCTCCTTTCTGTGGGGCCAGTGACCCCAATTTAACGACGCGACGAACGACTGCATATAGCCGATCAAGTTGCTCACGGTTATCGTTAAACCCCCAACTAAATCATAAGTGAAATTTATGTACCCACTCTTACCATAAATACTGTTACGAAGTATTCAATGAAATAACAAAGGAAAATTTAAAGATATTTTAATATACCAGTGATATTACGTAATTAGTACACTTGTGAAAGCATGGCACCAATCATTTTACAAAATGGCATCCTTTTACCTTCATACAGTCCTTCAGTCTCTGTGGCTACTCATCAATAATTTTACGCAGGGTCTCCACAAGGAAAACTGCTACTGCCGGCACCAAAGAGCATTTGTGACTGTCAATACTTGGGATATCTTTCTACAGGATATGTCTTCCATTGCCGCCCACAACTTGTAGTCGAATGGGTTGACGTCTGGACTGCTTGAGGCCAATCAACTGGAGAAATGAAGTCTGGCAAATTTGCCTGAATACACTCCTGGGTTGACTTGGCCTTGTGGGCAGGTGCGGAATCTTGCTGAAAGCTCCACTGTCGGTTTTGGAAAATCTGCGACACACATATTGGGCCACTGACTCCAAACTTCAGTCGTGGTAGATTTTGGCGGATGTTTTCACTACTTTCTCACATAAATGGAGCTCCGTGGTACCCTTGTCAGAGACTCACCCCCAAACCATGACAGAAGCAAGATGATGACCGCTCATGATCCTTGGAGCTTTCTCCTGAGCTTCTCGATAGCTTGACGCATACACCCTGTCATTTTGGCAGTTTAAAGCTTCTTCAATAGGGACATTTTCTCATCCGAGAAAATAATCTGTCTATGGTGATTGTCTGCGTTACGCTGCAGCAAACGTTTCACTTTTAGCATCCCCTGATGCTTCAGTTGTAGGGTGAGAAAGTGCGCTTAACGCCGCTAGTAAGCTCTCACCCTTCGGTCACTCCGCAGCACGCGTGACATCGACATCCTTGAAATGTTCAGCTCACCAGCCATCACTGATTGTTTTCTGACAGGTTTTCGTAAAATACTGGCTACCACTGATTTTACTAGGCGAGCAGATCCTTTCAGGTGAGGTCAGCGACGGTCTCGGTCTTAAGAAATCTTTTTATGGTCTGGTAAACAAAAATTCGGTAGATTTAAAGCTTCTTCAGCAGATTGAAAATCTCCGAAGATGATTTTCCAGCTTTTCAGCGCTATTACAGCAACACGATTCTTATAATCGCCCCACTCCATGGCAAGTACTTTACGAAACACGTTATCTCCTGCGTGACTGAAAACATAATGATTCTCTAGCTACTTCAAGCCTCCTGGCTGGTGGATGACGTTGCACACCGGTGGTTGCGCGCCATCTGTTGAGCGTTTGTAACATTATTTATGCTAAGACTGGGTAGATTGGTGTATTGTTTCACGAAACCAGAAACTCAAGTGCGACCAAAGCTATGAAGAAAAATAATTGTGTGGATTTTTCAATACCTTTAGGAAGGTAATGTATTTTTTTTACCTCGGAGTATGTGTACTTGAAGCAAAAAGGGCCGCCCCGGTGGCGCAGTGGTCTAAGGCGCTAGCCTCTGATCATTCATCCGTAAGGGGTCCGGGTTCGAATCCCGGTCAGGCATGGATGTTGTGTTTGTCTTACGGCACTGGCTCTCTCCCTTCCCTGGAACCAGTGACCCTAAATTAGGGACGGGCGACTTCTTATAGCCCGTTGAGTTGTTCACGGTGGTCGTTAAACCTCCAATCAAAAAAAAAAAAAAAAAGCAAAAAGGTCTCCAATTTTCTTATCAGAACTATTAAATTGTGTGTTAATTGTATTTATATAAAATGATATATTTCTCCATTAAATCAGAAACTCAAATGTGATCAATATGCGGGAAGAAAGACTTCGTGCAAAGGTATCAAACTAATTACAAACAATACCGTCTTAGCACGCTTCATTAAAAGATGAAAAATATGAACAAATTAAAACAATTAGCACTTTCAAGGTGACGATCACCTCATCTTCAGATGTATCAAACCCGCCAACATAGCGTCTTATATACACTGTCCAGGTGAACCATGGGTACGTTACTCGAGAAACACATGACAAAACAGTATGTTTTTTTAAATAACTTTTGCAAATCATGATGAAGAAGGCAAGCTGTAAGAACAAGTTACTCTAAATTAAACACATTATGCCTCTTGAAACAACATTTTGTTACGAAACGTATTAATGATATGCTCCCAAGATCCAGACAGTTCATAAGGACTGTAATCGTTGCAACACTGGTCACCAAAAGCTGTGATGTAAATACTTTCCATGCACAGTAGTGAGTGGGCAGAGGCGGGGGTTACTAATTTAGTGTTCTGCCAGTCAGGGTACATAATTCCAGAATTGACATCCCTTGCTAAGGTTGGGCTATTTAGTTTAGCTTTTAGATTATATCTGTGCTCCTGCAAGCGCAAACCGATCTGCCGTCTAGTAGATCCTACGTAGTTGCCGATGATCTAGCCTGAGCATGGGTCCAATATAGGGATATTGCAAACACCCCATTTTTGCAACATGTCAGCTCTATTACGATCTTTTCTAACATATGTTGACAAATTTCTAGTGCAATGCGTAATTTATGTCTGGAGCACAGGCGAGATAGCACATTACTAATGTACGGCACGTGTTCAACCGTACCTACGAATTTCCAACTATGCTGCGCTCTATGTCTCGCCAGAGTAGTAGAACGACTCGCCCTAATACTAGCACAAATTCGTAAAGTTTTGTAGGTAGGGTAGCCGAAACTACTAGCAAGATTAAAGACGTAATTAATCTCCTGACCAAAGAAGGTCCTAGTAGTGGCATGCGTGTAAGACCTGCGAAAAAGATAATTAACACCGGAAGTCTTACAGTGGGTAAAACAAGTATTTGCGCACCAAGTATTTTTGCAATGACGTCATGATAACAAGATAAACAGAGATAAACACTTTTTCATTGCAAAGATGAATATGAATGCCAATTACATGGCGGAAAGTGAAAAAAGAACACCAAGAAGGGGAATTGGCGGACGATCATGAAATTTACATATGTTAATGGATCGAGCTTACGTAGGTGTGATTTTAATTTCGGGACCAACCGGTGAGCGCTTACGCCACAGCACAACATACTTTGCAAAATATCGTCGGTGGTATTTAAGGAGTACGGTGAAGTGAATGTAATCAGTCGTCGGTGTACGGACACGTGCGATGATCCTGAAGAAGCTGCAATGCCTGGACATAGAAGATGTGTACGATTTCAGCAGTTATCGGACTTTTAGCGAGGTTGTCTAGTCGGACTCCGCGAGGCCGTGTGGTCGTATCGTCGTATTGCGGATCGAATTGGACGGGCAGTATCGGTGATGGTACGATGGTGGCGTAGATGGTCCGAGGAACATTCCCACACGAGAAGACGTGGAACCGGGAGTCACAGACGGACTGATGAGCGGACCGATCGACGCATAAGAAGAGCGACGTTGTCAAGCAGAACATCGTCCGCGACGCAAATCTGAGCTGCCGTTGCAACTGAGGTGACTGTGCGAACAATCCGCTGCCGTCTACTGGATGCAGGACTACGTGCACGTGTGCTTCTGGCATGTGTACCTCTGACTTGAGCCCACTGTCAGGAACGGCTGCAGTGGTGTCGCCAACGTCTGCACTAGAGAACGCAATGGCGATCTGTCGTGTTCAGCGATGAAAACAGATTCTGCTTGGGAGCCTCAGATGGCCGTATGCGTGTTCGCAGACACACAGGGGAGGTCTCTACCCTTCTTGCATTCGCCAGCGACACACAGGGCCTACACCTGGTCTTCTGGTGTGGGGAACGATCAGCTATCGCTCCCGTACACAACTAGTGTTTACACAACGTCTCCTTCTTGGTGTTCTTTTTTGACTTTCCGCCAGTGTATTATTAACGTAAAAATATTTTTGTTGAATTCGTTAGAAAAATGTGTACAGAGAAATTACTAAAAAATCGCTACCAAAAAAAGTATTTGCACACTGCAGTGACATCATTACGTCACCTCTGAAATTTGTATAAACCATTTGCAGCGGTATTATAAGTACTGCAAACTTCAAGTTGTTGCTACAGTTGCATGTGTAAATTTTAGACTAGCGGTTCGAGTTGTAGTTCAACATGGCACGCGAGAAGTCCGAGTTACCCAAAGATACACGGGAAAGAATTTGTTCTTTACGTACAGAACGGAAAAGTTATCGAAAAATTGGTGTAATTTTGAATTTGAACTTTTTAACAGTCAGATATGTGGTAAACAAGCACGAAGAAACTGGCAGCACAGTTAACAGGAGGAAACCTTTCGCCCAAAGATTTTTACTACCAGGGAGCAACGCCATGTTGTGAGAAAAGTGAGGAAACAATATTTACTAGTGCTCGAACTCTAGCTGTATAACTTGCGGCACTATGAGGTAAGACTGTTTGTGCTCAAACAATAAAATATGTGCTGCATCGTGCACAGTTATACGGCAGAACGGCAAGGAAAAATACATTTATTAGTGAAAAAATAGGCAGAAACGTTTGGATTTCGCTAAAGCTCACATCAGTAAGCCAATTGAATTCTGGAAGAATGTTAGATTTTATGACGAAACAAAGATCAATCTGTTTGGTTCTGACGGTAAAAAAAATGTGTGGCGCAGACCAGACACTTAACTCCAGCAACAAAATCTGAAAGCAAATATGAAGCATGGTCGAGGTCATATAATGATATGGGGCTGCATGGGTTACAATGAAGTGGGTAAAATTGCGTTTATTGAGAGTATAAGGAATACAAAGAAATATATTGATTTGTTGCGCAGCAATTTAGCAGTGATTTTATCTCTTTCAACAGGATTTTATTAGGCATAAGTGATTGTTATCTCTTTCAACAGGATAACGATCCGAAACACACCGCATGTATCAGAAAGGTGTGGTTACTGTATAATATTCGCAAGAGGCTTTATACTCCTCTACAGTATCGAGACATTAACCCTATCAAGAATTTGTAGTATTTATTGGATTTATCTTTAACGAAAAGGAAATTTTCGGGGAAAATGATCTAAAACAAACAGTAACTGAAGAATGGCAAAATATTGCACAAGAAACGACAAAAAAAATTCTATACCGAGAAGGCTTCAAGCCATTATTAATGCAAAAGGTATGCATACTTTTCATACCTTTGCAAAAGGTATGCTATTAGACAATTATTTTGGACTTTATTTATGACATAGTGATGGCATGTGCAAATACCTTTTTGCCGTTCAGAAAATGCTTTTTTGTCTATGTCTCGTCTCGTATATTTTCAAAATTCTCAACAGAGTATTGTTTTGTTTCATTAGCCCATTTGCTGCTAAATAAATATACGTTCCTCCCTATTGTTATTATTATTTGTGTGAAATTATTTTTGAAAAACAAGTTGTGCAAATACCTTTTTTTACTCACTGTATACTGCAATGCATGCGATGAATCGAATGGAATAATGAACCAATAGCTGTGGGATTACGGTAAACTGAAAAACTAAATAAATTAAAAAAGAGGCTTCTATGAATGCAAAAATATAAGTAAGACAACTTAAAGTCAGATTCCTGCTCTACCGTGAGCCTTATAGTAGGAAAAGCTGATAATAGTGCGTTGGTGAAACCATTTAATTTATCTTTGGTCTCTGATTTATCTTTGGTGTAATTTATCTTTGGTGTGCTATAAGCAGTCGCCCGTCCCTAATTTGGGGCCACTGCCTCCAGGGTAGGGAAAGAGACAGTGCCGTAAGACAAGCGCAACATCCATGCCTCACTGGGATTCGAACCCGGACCCCTGTCTGACAAATGATCAGAAGCCATCTCTTAGACCACTGATCAACATGGGGGCAAAAACAGGAATCGAACTCGCATCTGCAATTTGATATTTACTCATTTGCTGGTGATTAAACTTACCACTACGAAGAGACACGTTATTTAGACTAGTACAGTTAACCAAAGTCTGACGTTTCAGATTTTTGCGTCAGTTGTTTGGATTTCATTTTCCTGGGTGATGTAATGGTTAGCCTACTCGAGCGCAAATCGGAGAATGCAGGTTCGATTCCGGTTCCAGCACAATAAAATTTTCTAATTTCTGAGTTATGTTACATGGAAGGAACATCTTGATTTATGTTTATATATATCAAGTCAATAAATTAAATTGTACTTTGTGTGTGTGTGTGTTTTGTTTGAGATTTTATGACCATCTTGAGCAACTCGATGGGCTATAAGCAGTCGGCCGCCCCTAGTTAAGAACCACTGACTCCAGGGAAGGGAAGCAGCTTGTGCTATAAAGCAAACACAACATCCATTCCTCACCCGAATTCGAACTCAGACCCTTCCCGGACAAATGGTTATAAGCTAGAGCATATACCACCAACCCAGCGGGGGCGGCCTTCTTTTTTTTTTTTTTTTTTTTTTTTTTTTTGTCTCTGTGATTGTAGGGATCTTCTTTCACCCTTTACGAAGATTTAGAAAATCTTGTGAGCTTTGCTAAAAAACTAAAAAAAGATAAAGGATAGAAATTTTTGTATACACATGTCCTAGCTTTCTATGGCTCACAGTTTCTCCATTGGATTGTGTGAATGAGTGCTTCTATTCCGAGGAAACCTTTCTTTTTTCAACATGAATTAAAAAAAGTTTCTGCCTTTGTTAGAATACGGAGCAAAAATGTCCTAGATTTAATGCACTTCCTGTAATGTGAAACCAAGAAATTTTTCTGAAAGTGGCTTAACTACTTGCATTTCTACCGATAACTTATCTTACCGACTAACTAAAGATTCATTGGATGCATTAGAAAAAATCGTGCCGCCCCGGTGGCGCAGTGGTCTAAGCGATGGCTTTGTAAAGGTTGTGTTGACCTGTGCTCCGTGTTTGACCTGCGTTTATTGGTGTTCTTTTGTGTGTGTGCCGTCATTTTGTGTATCTCCTGTGTTGTGAACGTCTCCTGTGTCGATTGAGTCCAATTTTGACGTCCTGTAAGTAAAACTTTACTTGTACTAACTCTTTTTCCGTCCTGGCTTTGCCCAGGGTCGGGTTTAGCAAGCCAGCCATTGCAAATGGCGGCGACCGCATCTGATAGGCCAGGTCTGAAGCTTGATAGCGAAGCTCCGCACCCACCTGGCCACGTTCGGTCATCGTCACTACCACACGCAGCTGGTTTCCAAGCCGCGTTATCTGATGCTACCACTTCTTCTTCCAACTTTATGGATGTTGACTTCCCGACATTTTCCACCACCGTGACGTCATTAACTTCTTCAGTATCCGTTGCCTCTGGTACTTCATCTGCTCCTGCGAGCACTGCGTCTCGACCTTCCCCATCTCCGCCCATTCCTACGGCAACTCTACCTTATGCTTCCGTTGTGAAGGGTACCAGTTCATCTTCCTCTACAGCGAAGAATCCATGTACAACGCCTCTTGATATGATTGTCACTAGAGACAACAAGAAATTACGCATCGAAATTCCGGAAACTTCAGCTGCTGGGCAGGAGGTTTTACGCACACAGAAACTTGGCATATGTTTTGATGCCCTCCCGGACACCAGCCTTAAGAAATACTCCTTAGCCGTCCGCCAAATCCTCCCTAAGGGAGCGATCACCCATATGGCGAGGAAGCCTAGGACAGTTCTCATCTATTTTGCGAAGCCAGAGTTTGTGGAGCGCGTCTTATCTGACGGACTGCATGTTGGGGATCATACCTTACTGGGAGTCCCGCTCACGCAGCGCCCCGTACTTGTTACGTGCTACCCCGTACCACCAGAAATCAAGGACCATTACTTAATGGCGGCCCTTTCCCGTTGTGGAAAAGTAGTTGGATCCATTTCCACTCTGTCTTCCGCACCAACAGACCCAGATGACAGGAACATCTTAGGTCTGCGTCGCCAAGCAAGGATCCTGTTTCCTACTGAAGATGCCATTGCTGATTGCCCTACTGACCTCACTGTGGTTGTAGGGAAGCAGATTTTCCGGATCGATATCGTTACTGCCTTGCATTGTTTTAAATGTAAGGCATATGGCCACATCCAATCACGTTGTCCACATGTATCTGCCAAGCCCCTATTTCCATACCACCCAAAGTCAACACCCCAGATTCAACGCCAGTTTCTCTGGCCACACCAAGTTCGGCTCCACAGACGTCCTTGATCCCTTCTACTGTTGTTCCAGATGATTCTCCCCCAGCAAGTGATGATTCATCATCAGTCTCCAAGTCTTCGATATCTACTACAGGTACTTTGGCCACCTCTCCATCGTTGGACCCACTTGCTGCTGTGGTACCTCTACCATCTTCGGAGGGTATTATCTCAGAAAAGGAATGGCAACCCCTCCGTCGTGTTGCTTCATCTTCTTCCCTTGGATCCCCTAATGTGAAGTCAGATCTAAATGTCCTACACCCACCAGCTTCTCCCGGCGTTCCCACGTTGAAACGTACCAGACAGAGTTCCATCTCGCCAGTGACGTCTTCTCCACGCTGCTCTCGTTCCCGTTCGCCAATTCGACAGTCTTTCTCTCCAACAGCAGTTCCTACATCTCTTAAGTCCCCAGCTGTTCCAAAATTGTTGGATCAAAAAGCTTTCGCTGAATATCTGGAAACTTTCCCTGCATTAGACGGGCCGCTGGCGCCCTCTGATCTTGCTCTCATTATACTCAATCAACCGTCACGTCCTCTCAAGCAGCTAGACTGCGTTCAATCACGTAATGCTCAGCTTCCCACTATTATCACCCAACTTCAGAATCTACTTGCTCTTTTGCCAAAAATTAACACAGTCACTAATGCGCAGACATCTAACTTAAAGAAACGTGTAACCAGTCTTCACAAAAGTGCTGATAGTAATATTCAACCACTACAACCTCTTTCAAGTTAAAATTACTTTCTTTCAACTGTAAGGGATGCTCCGTCCCTCCTACCAATGCGTTAGTGTTTGAAGACATTACACCGCATGATGCGGATATATTATTGCTACAGGAGACTAACTGCCATCCTAACACCCCATACCACCGGTGGCGAACCTGGCCATTTCAATTCTACCATGCCCATCGACTTAGTCTTCACGCAGGACTTGCGGTGGCCATCAATTTTCGTCTTCGTTCTTTCATTACTGATATCACGGTCAAACCGATTTATCGTGACCTCCTGCAGCTTCTGTCTTTCCGACTTCACAACTTACGATACCATATCTTCAACATCTATGTTTCCGGCAATCAACAGTATGCAGACTGTCTTTTTGAGCATTTTGTTTCCTGTGTTCAAGGTCTTCCGGCCTCTAATATTGTCATCTTAGGTGGTGATTTTAACTGCACCCTTGACCCATCCCTTGACAGATCGGACGGTTCCACGGATACCAGGTATTTTCTTACCAGAGCACTTTCTACAGCCATCAACCAGCTACAACTCCAAGATGCTTTTCGACACCTGCACCCATTTCTTCGTTCGTACACCTGGCGCTCCTACTCCACTTCCTCCCCTACAACTGCCCGACTTGACCGGTTTTATGTTTCTTCAATTCTTCTTCCTTCAGTTATCTCCCTTTCTCACACACCGACAGTTTCTTCCGACCACAGCTGTGTCGTAATGTGTCTTCACACCGGTCCATCTCCTCGGCAATACTACCGTACTTGGACCCTTGATGATGATCTTTTACTTGATTCAACTTACGTAAATTCCATCCAATCGCAGCTCCAACAAGCCTTATATACGCTCCCTTTTGCTTCTTGTCCCTTGCAACATTGGTTAAATGTCAAATCCCAAATTCTTCTTTATACCAAGCAATATTCCCACGAAAAACGTACTACCGCCTCTATGAAGATTGATGCTGCACGCTCGATTTTTTCCACCCTAGATCTTGATTCTCCGCTGTTTTCTCATTACCAAGCTGAACTTCGTGCCTTTCTACTTCCTGTCTCCCAACAAGCTCTTCACCGCCTCAAGCTCCTCTATCTCCAGCCAAATGACTATCTATGTGAACAGGTTCAACAACTGGAATTCCACAAACGTTCTGCTCATCACCTCCGTAATCTGAAGTTACCCGATGGAACTGTTACTAATGACCCCACTCTCATTTGCTCCGGTGTTAGAACATATTTCCAGTCACGTTTTGCTCAGTTCCAGTGAGGTTCTCCGCATGCTGATTCGATTCTTCGTGCCTTACCACATATTCCATCGCATCTTGTTACATCTCTTTCTATGCCTATCACCCCAGCAGAAGTAGTACAGTCACTTGCCTTACTTAACTGTCACTCGTCACCTGGTCCTGACGGGTTGACAGTTAATTTCTTTCGTACGTTTTCCTCTTTCTTACACCCTCTCCTATTGCCTTGCTTTACAGCTGCTTTTTCCTTATCTGTTCTTCCCCCCGCTTTTACTCTAGCTCACATCATTCTTCTTCCAAAGAAGGGGTGTCTGCTGGAGTTGGATAACTGGCGTCCTATATCCATCCTTAATGTTGACTACAAGATTTATACTAAAATACTCTCTCTTCGATTGAACCCTGTCCTTCCCACCGTCATACATCCCGACCAAACGTACACCATCCCTGGCCGAAGCATTCATACTAATATTAATCTCCTCCGTGACTCATATTGCCTTGCCCACCTTTCCTCCGAACCTTTAGCCTTCCTCAATCTTGATCAGAGGCAGGCTTTTGATAACGTGAGTCATCAGTGGCTTGCCTCTGTGCTCTCTGCCTTCGGTTTCCCATCTGTCTTCATCACAGCCCTAATTGCCCTGTACCAGGACTCAGTTGTCCATATCCGGACGGCCTCCTTCCTTACAGCCCCCATTCCGTTTCGTAAGGGCATCCGTCAAGGATGTCCTCTTTCCGGACAACTTTTCTCTCTAGTCTTTGAGCCTTTTCTTTGCTCTATCCGTTCTCTTCTACAACCTCCCCCTCCACCATTCAGCATAGCACCAGGCACCATTCTATCGTTCTTACTGCCTACGCCGATGATATCACAGTTCTCATCCGAGAAGAATGGCACTCGGAAAAATCTGATCTAATAAAAATTTTGCAAAATAATTTGGGAAAAACGTGCCCTGAGAAGTGTTGGCCACTACATTTGCTGAGTGGTCTAAGCGCTGGATTCCGACCGTACATCTGGTTGTGGGTCTGGGTTCGAATCCGTGACTAAGGAAAGATAGCGTGTTTGTCTTACGACACTTGCTCTCTCCTTTCTGTGGGGCCAGTGACCCCAATTTAACGACGCGACGAACGACTGCATATAGCCGATCAAGTTGCTCACGGTTATCGTTAAACCCCCAACTAAATCATAAGTGAAATTTATGTACCCACTCTTACCATAAATACTGTTACGAAGTATTCAATGAAATAACAAAGGAAAATTTAAAGATATTTTAATATACCAGTGATATTACGTAATTAGTACACTTGTGAAAGCATGGCACCAATCATTTTACAAAATGGCATCCTTTTACCTTCATACAGTCCTTCAGTCTCTGTGGCTACTCATCAATAATTTTACGCAGGGTCTCCACAAGGAAAACTGCTACTGCCGGCACCAAAGAGCATTTGTGACTGTCAATACTTGGGATATCTTTCTACAGGATATGTCTTCCATTGCCGCCCACAACTTGTAGTCGAATGGGTTGACGTCTGGACTGCTTGAGGCCAATCAACTGGAGAAATGAAGTCTGGCAAATTTGCCTGAATACACTCCTGGGTTGACTTGGCCTTGTGGGCAGGTGCGGAATCTTGCTGAAAGCTCCACTGTCGGTTTTGGAAAATCTGCGACACACATATTGGGCCACTGACTCCAAACTTCAGTCGTGGTAGATTTTGGCGGATGTTTTCACTACTTTCTCACATAAATGGAGCTCCGTGGTACCCTTGTCAGAGACTCACCCCCAAACCATGACAGAAGCAAGATGATGACCGCTCATGATCCTTGGAGCTTTCTCCTGAGCTTCTCGATAGCTTGACGCATACACCCTGTCATTTTGGCAGTTTAAAGCTTCTTCAATAGGGACATTTTCTCATCCGAGAAAATAATCTGTCTATGGTGATTGTCTGCGTTACGCTGCAGCAAACGTTTCACTTTTAGCATCCCCTGATGCTTCAGTTGTAGGGTGAGAAAGTGCGCTTAACGCCGCTAGTAAGCTCTCACCCTTCGGTCACTCCGCAGCACGCGTGACATCGACATCCTTGAAATGTTCAGCTCACCAGCCATCACTGATTGTTTTCTGACAGGTTTTCGTAAAATACTGGCTACCACTGATTTTACTAGGCGAGCAGATCCTTTCAGGTGAGGTCAGCGACGGTCTCGGTCTTAAGAAATCTTTTTATGGTCTGGTAAACAAAAATTCGGTAGATTTAAAGCTTCTTCAGCAGATTGAAAATCTCCGAAGATGATTTTCCAGCTTTTCAGCGCTATTACAGCAACACGATTCTTATAATCGCCCCACTCCATGGCAAGTACTTTACGAAACACGTTATCTCCTGCGTGACTGAAAACATAATGATTCTCTAGCTACTTCAAGCCTCCTGGCTGGTGGATGACGTTGCACACCGGTGGTTGCGCGCCATCTGTTGAGCGTTTGTAACATTATTTATGCTAAGACTGGGTAGATTGGTGTATTGTTTCACGAAACCAGAAACTCAAGTGCGACCAAAGCTATGAAGAAAAATAATTGTGTGGATTTTTCAATACCTTTAGGAAGGTAATGTATTTTTTTTTACCTCGGAGTATGTGTACTTGAAGCAAAAGGGCCGCCCCGGTGGCGCAGTGGTCTAAGGCGCTAGCCTCTGATCATTCATCCGTAAGGGGTCCGGGTTCGAATCCCGGTCAGGCATGGATGTTGTGTTTGTCTTACGGCACTGGCTCTCTCCCTTCCCTGGAACCAGTGACCCTAAATTAGGGACGGGCGACTTCTTATAGCCCGTTGAGTTGTTCACGGTGGTCGTTAAACCTCCAATCAAAAAAAAAAAAAAGCAAAAAGGTCTCCAATTTTCTTATCAGAACTATTAAATTGTGTGTTAATTGTATTTATATAAAATGATATATTTCTCCATTAAATCAGAAACTCAAATGTGATCAATATGCGGGAAGAAAGACTTCGTGCAAAGGTATCAAACTAATTACAAACAATACCGTCTTAGCACGCTTCATTAAAAGATGAAAAATATGAACAAATTAAAACAATTAGCACTTTCAAGGTGACGATCACCTCATCTTCAGATGTATCAAACCCGCCAACATAGCGTCTTATATACACTGTCCAGGTGAACCATGGGTACGTTACTCGAGAAACACATGACAAAACAGTATGTTTTTTTAAATAACTTTTGCAAATCATGATGAAGAAGGCAAGCTGTAAGAACAAGTTACTCTAAATTAAACACATTATGCCTCTTGAAACAACATTTTGTTACGAAACGCATTAATGATATGCTCCCAAGATCCAGACAGTTCATAAGGACTGTAATCGTTGCAACACTGGTCACCAAAAGCTGTGATGTAAATACTTTCCATGCACAGTAGTGAGTGGGCAGAGGCGGGGGTTACTAATTTAGTGTTCTGCCAGTCAGGGTACATAATTCCAGAATTGACATCCCTTGCTAAGGTTGGGCTATTTAGTTTAGCTTTTAGATTATATCTGTGCTCCTGCAAGCGCAAACCGATCTGCCGTCTAGTAGATCCTACGTAGTTGCCGATGATCTAGCCTGAGCATGGGTCCAATATAGGGATATTGCAAACACCCCATTTTTGCAACATGTCAGCTCTATTACGATCTTTTCTAACATATGTTGACAAATTTCTAGTGCAATGCGTAATTTATGTCTGGAGCACAGGCGAGATAGCACATTACTAATGTACGGCACGTGTTCAACCGTACCTACGAATTTCCAACTATGCTGCGCTCTATGTCTCGCCAGAGTAGTAGAACGACTCGCCCTAATACTAGCACAAATTCGTAAAGTTTTGTAGGTAGGGTAGCCGAAACTACTAGCAAGATTAAAGACGTAATTAATCTCCTGACCAAAGAAGGTCCTAGTAGTGGCATGCGTGTAAGACCTGCGAAAAAGATAATTAACACCGGAAGTCTTACAGTGGGTAAAACAAGTATTTGCGCACCAAGTATTTTTGCAATGACGTCATGATAACAAGATAAACAGAGATAAACACTTTTTCATTGCAAAGATGAATATGAATGCCAATTACATGGCGGAAAGTGAAAAAAGAACACCAAGAAGGGGAATTGGCGGACGATCATGAAATTTACATATGTTAATGGATCGAGCTTACGTAGGTGTGATTTTAATTTCGGGACCAACCGGTGAGCGCTTACGCCACAGCACAACATACTTTGCAAAATATCGTCGGTGGTATTTAAGGAGTACGGTGAAGTGAATGTAATCAGTCGTCGGTGTACGGACACGTGCGATGATCCTGAAGAAGCTGCAATGCCTGGACATAGAAGATGTGTACGATTTCAGCAGTTATCGGACTTTTAGCGAGGTTGTCTAGTCGGACTCCGCGAGGCCGTGTGGTCGTATCGTCGTATTGCGGATCGAATTGGACGGGCAGTATCGGTGATGGTACGATGGTGGCGTAGATGGTCCGAGGAACATTCCCACACGAGAAGACGTGGAACCGGGAGTCACAGACGGACTGATGAGCGGACCGATCGACGCATAAGAAGAGCGACGTTGTCAAGCAGAACATCGTCCGCGACGCAAATCTGAGCTGCCGTTGCAACTGAGGTGACTGTGCGAACAATCCGCTGCCGTCTACTGGATGCAGGACTACGTGCACGTGTGCTTCTGGCATGTGTACCTCTGACTTGAGCCCACTGTCAGGAACGGCTGCAGTGGTGTCGCCAACGTCTGCACTAGAGAACGCAATGGCGATCTGTCGTGTTCAGCGATGAAAACAGATTCTGCTTGGGAGCCTCAGATGGCCGTATGCGTGTTCGCAGACACACAGGGGAGGTCTCTACCCTTCTTGCATTCGCCAGCGACACACAGGGCCTACACCTGGTCTTCTGGTGTGGGGAACGATCAGCTATCGCTCCCGTACACAACTAGTGTTTACACAACGTCTCCTTCTTGGTGTTCTTTTTTGACTTTCCGCCAGTGTATTATTAACGTAAAAATATTTTTGTTGAATTCGTTAGAAAAATGTGTACAGAGAAATTACTAAAAAATCGCTACCAAAAAAAAAGTATTTGCACACTGCAGTGACATCATTACGTCACCTCTGAAATTTGTATAAACCATTTGCAGCGGTATTATAAGTACTGCAAACTTCAAGTTGTTGCTACAGTTGCATGTGTAAATTTTAGACTAGCGGTTCGAGTTGTAGTTCAACATGGCACGCGAGAAGTCCGAGTTACCCAAAGATACACGGGAAAGAATTTGTTCTTTACGTACAGAACGGAAAAGTTATCGAAAAATTGGTGTAATTTTGAATTTGAACTTTTTAACAGTCAGATATGTGGTAAACAAGCACGAAGAAACTGGCAGCACAGTTAACAGGAGGAAACCTTTCGCCCAAAGATTTTTACTACCAGGGAGCAACGCCATGTTGTGAGAAAAGTGAGGAAACAATATTTACTAGTGCTCGAACTCTAGCTGTATAACTTGCGGCACTATGAGGTAAGACTGTTTGTGCTCAAACAATAAAATATGTGCTGCATCGTGCACAGTTATACGGCAGAACGGCAAGGAAAAATACATTTATTAGTGAAAAAATAGGCAGAAACGTTTGGATTTCGCTAAAGCTCACATCAGTAAGCCAATTGAATTCTGGAAGAATGTTAGATTTTATGACGAAACAAAGATCAATCTGTTTGGTTCTGACGGTAAAAAAAATGTGTGGCGCAGACCAGACACTTAACTCCAGCAACAAAATCTGAAAGCAAATATGAAGCATGGTCGAGGTCATATAATGATATGGGGCTGCATGGGTTACAATGAAGTGGGTAAAATTGCGTTTATTGAGAGTATAAGGAATACAAAGAAATATATTGATTTGTTGCGCAGCAATTTAGCAGTGATTTTATCTCTTTCAACAGGATTTTATTAGGCATAAGTGATTGTTATCTCTTTCAACAGGATAACGATCCGAAACACACCGCATGTATCAGAAAGGTGTGGTTACTGTATAATATTCGCAAGAGGCTTTATACTCCTCTACAGTATCGAGACATTAACCCTATCAAGAATTTGTAGTATTTATTGGATTTATCTTTAACGAAAAGGAAATTTTCGGGGAAAATGATCTAAAACAAACAGTAACTGAAGAATGGCAAAATATTGCACAAGAAACGACAAAAAAATTCTATACCGAGAAGGCTTCAAGCCATTATTAATGCAAAAGGTATGCATACTTTTCATACCTTTGCAAAGGTATGCTATTAGACAATTATTTTGGACTTTATTTATGACATAGTGATGGCATGTGCAAATACCTTTTGCCGTTCAGAAAATGCTTTTTTTGTCTATGTCTCGTCTCGTATATTTTCAAAATTCTCAACAGAGTATTGTTTTGTTTCATTAGCCCATTTGCTGCTAAATAAATATACGTTCCTCCCTATTGTTATTATTATTTGTGTGAAATTATTTTTGAAAAACAAGTTGTGCAAATACCTTTTTTTACTCACTGTATACTGCAATGCATGCGATGAATCGAATGGAATAATGAACCAATAGCTGTGGGATTACGGTAAACTGAAAAACTAAATAAATTAAAAAAGAGGCTTCTATGAATGCAAAAATATAAGTAAGACAACTTAAAGTCAGATTCCTGCTCTACCGTGAGCCTTATAGTAGGAAAAGCTGATAATAGTGCGTTGGTGAAACCATTTAATTTATCTTTGGTGTGAGGCCAGATCACCAAGATGTCGTCAACGTACCTTAAGTATAAACTGGGTGCTGGTTGAAATTCATTGAGAACTTTATTGGCAATGTACTTGAGAACTTTATTGGCAATGTAGCAAAATATCTGCCAACACTGCCGACAGGATGGAACCCGTCGGTGAGCCCTCTAATTCTTGAAAAATGCAATTCTGAAGTTTAAAATACGAACGCTGTTTGACAAAATGTAACGCATTAAGAAATGCACTGCTTTCAGAATCAGAGAGTATTACAGTCAGCAAGAAGGGCCTCGATAATTTGATGGGTAGCAGTGACAGGTACATTAGGGTACAAACTACCACACCGAGGGAAACCAAAATGAAAGGCATATTGTGCGGCTGAAACACTTTTAGCCTTTCTAAAGCCCTAGTGTAACTCGTACTTGAGTGAAGAGAGTGCACTAAAAACTTAGCAAGGTATTTTACCAAGGCTTTTTCAAGAGGTCTAGAAGGGCTCACGTAGCCAGATACCAAAGGGCGAAGTGGGTATCCCTCTTCATGTAATTTAATACGGCCAAACATATCGGGGACACGGTAGCCAGGTGGAGGGGTGAAAGCCTGAGTAAAACATTCAGGAAATTGGTGGGCCCTCTTTAGCCTACCAAGAGCCGCCACAGTTGCCCTTGAGGGATCACTACTTATAATCTTAGGATTCTGAAAGCAGTGCAGTTCTTATTGCGTTACGTTTTGTCAAACCGCGTTCGTATTTTAAATTTCAGAATTGCATTTATCAACAGTTAGAGGGCTCACCGATGGGTTCCCACCGGTCAGCAGTGTTGCCAGATATTTTGCTTCATTATATTGAGAATAAAGTTCTCAGTGAATTTATACTTACCGTTGGGTGATCTTGCCTCACACCCAAGATGGATTAAATAGTTTCGCCAACGCACTATCCTCAGTCGTTCCTTCTCTCAGGCTCACGGTGGAGCAGGAATCTGTTTTTAAGTTGCCTTACTTAGAGTTTTGCATTCATAAAAACCCCCATTCGAATTTCATAAGTTTTTCAGTTTACCGTAAGCCGTCAACTATTGGTTCATTAATTCCATTCAATTCCTCTCATCCATTTCAGTGTAAGACTCCCGCTATTAATTTTCTTTTTCACGGGGCCTACACTCATACCACTACTAGGACCTTCTTTAAGCAGATTAGTTACATCTTTAATCTTGCTAGTAGTTTCGGCAATTCTACCTAGATAACTAAACTAACTTATGCTAGTGTTAGGGCGAGTCGTTCTCTGGCGAGATATGGAGCGGATGATAGTTGGAAATTCGTAGTTACGGTTGAGCACGTGCCATACATTAATAATGTGCTGTCACGCCTGTGCTCCAGACATAAATTACGCATTGGCATTTGCACTAGATATTTTTCAACATATGTTAGAAAAGATCGAAATATAGCTGACATGTTGCACAAATGGGGTGTTTACACTATCCCTATGAACTAATGCTCAGGTGAGATTATCCGCAACTACATAGGATTTACTAGATGGCAGATAGGTTTGCGCTTGCAGGAGCACAAATTTAGCCTTAAAGCTAACCTAAATAGCACAACCCTAGCAAGTAATTTACATTCTGGAATTATGTACCCAGACTGCGAGAGCACTAAATTATTAGCAACCCCAGCCTCTGCCCACTCACTACTCTGCATGGAAAGTATTCATATTACAGCTTTTGGTGATCAGTGTTCCAACGATTACAGCCCTTATGAACTGTCTGGAACATGGGAATACCTCATTAATACGTTTCGTAACAAACTGTTGTTTCAAGTGGCATAATTTGTTTCATTTGGAATAACTTGTTCTTACAGCTTACTTTCTTCATCGTGATTTGCATAAGTTGTTCACAAAAAATCCTTTTTTGTCCCGCGTTTCTGGAATAACGTACCAATGGTTCACATGGACAGTGTATACACTGAGTGGCCACTTTATTATGACCACACCCTCAATACTTCGTTGGGCCACCTTTTGCCTTTAATACAGAGTCGATTCTTCGTGGCATGGACTCCACGAGAGGTTAATAGATGGCTTGTGGAATCTGAGACCACGCTTAATGAATAGCACTTTCCGGGAGTGTGAGATTGCGAGCTGTGGATCCAGCTGTCTAATGCCTCGTTCAACTTCATCCCACAAATTCTCAATGGGGTTGATATCTGGAGATTGTGGAGGCCACCTAAGCAAAGTAAACTCACCGGCATGTTCCTGAAACCAATCCTGTACAATACGAGCACTATGGCAGAACGCATTATCTTGTTGAAAGTAGCCATCGCCATTGGGATAAACCATCCACGACAGGATGCACTTGGTCCGCAACGATGTTTAGATATGATGTGCTAGTCAGACGTTGATCAACACGAATTAAAGGGCCCAAAACATGCCACGAAAACATTACCCAACCATAACGTTGGCTCCACTAGCTTGAAGGGTTGTAGCAATGCATTTGGGGTCCATGCTTTCGTGCTGTTTCCGCCAAAATTTCACTCGGCCATCGGCATGGTGCAACTGAAAAAGTGATTCATCAGACCTCATAATTTGTTTCCAACTATCGACTGTCCAATCCTTTTGCTCCTGTGCGAACTGGAAACGTTTTCTCTTGTTAACTGCAGACAGCAAAGGTGTTCGAACAGGCCTTCGGCTACCATATCCCATCCGATGCAGTGCAGTGTACGGCGAACAGTGCGTGCAGAGATCATTTGAGGGGATCCTTGATTAAGATGGTATGTAATTTGCTGCACTGTTGCCTTTCTGTTGTCTGTTACCAGTCTGGACACTCTCCGTTCCGCCCGAGCAGTCACTAGTCGATGACGACCGCACTTTGCACGTAGAGACCCAGTTTTTTGGCTGACAGTCCAGTCTTTAAACACTTTAACAACAGCTGCTCTGGAACATTTCACGAATGCGGCGGTTTCGGTGATACTCGGTCCATGGCTCCGAGCTCCTACAATCATCCCACGTTGAAAGTCCATCAAATTGCATTTTTTACCCATCTCGTGACCAAAAAATCCCTTCTACTACTGTCGGAAGCTCTAAGCTTTCCCTTTTTATACTAGCCTCGCCCTCTTGCGGCAACAGCGTGCAGCCATAGCTCATTTGCTTAAAACTGTCAGGTGGTCATAATAAAGTAGCCACTCAGTGTATAAGATTTCATGTTGGCGGATGTGATACATCTGAAGATGAGGTGATTGTCACCTTGAAAATGCTAATGGTTTTCATTTGTACATATTATTCATCTTTCAATAAATCGTGCTAAGACGGTATTGTTTGTAATTAGTTCAAATGTGATCAAAATTGTTAAGGACACTTGTTGATTTTCAATACTTTTTGCAAGGTACTACATTTTTGCGGTCTTCGAATGCGTACTCCGAGTAAAAGGATAGCCAATTTTTTTTCGAAAGTCTTTAGTTATGTGTTCATTGTGTCACGTAGGGTGATGCATTTCTCTGTGAAACCAGAAACACAAATGTGACCGAAGTTATCAGATAAATGGTTGAGTTTTCCGATATTTTTAGCAAGGTACATTTCTTTGGTCTGCCAGTGCTCAGTTGAAGAAAATGAAAAGTTTCTTTTTTTAATCGAAACTTTTTAATTGTGTATACTTTGACCTCTACACCCGAAAATGTGGACACATTCAGTGTCATTGCTTTTTTTTTCACATAATGACTTGCACCAATGACGTACGAGATTTTTTGCTGTATACAATCTTTCCTGTTTCTACAGACTTGAAGTTTTCCTGGAGGAATTAAGCATCACATCAAACATTGTTTATCCGATATGTTTTGTTTCAAGCTCGTAAGGAAAGAAATATTTGGACTACATGGAGACTATAGTATTAAAGTGTGCCCAACGTTGTGGATTCTAGTGTCATATTGTAGTTCGTGGGTGGTCTGACAGTACCGTGTAGCTGTGCTTTGTAACATAAACGTTACGTGTTTCTCAAGTGGTCTTAATTAGTCAATATTGGTAATAATGGTCTCGGAAGTATTTTTTTTTCAGCACTCATCTGAAAAATATTTATTTTTTGATCGCTAACATGTCTTTTGAATAACTGCGCTCAGATTTTTTATTTTTAATTATGCGAGTTTTTCCTCGGTGGTGTAAACGTATTCATTTTTAACAAACGTTTTAGGTTTTCCAAGAATCAGCTTTGCAAAATTTGCTTCGTATCCGAAAGGACGTATTCATTTCAACGTGTTGATTTGGTGTCGTCTTTGGTGTTTTAATGTATGTTGACCTTTCACAATTTTGGTTAAAAAAGGCATCAGGTAGTCTTTTTATTGTGCCGATTTTTATCCACAAATTTTTATCGTTTCGGGAATACATATATATATACAAGAAATTCTGAGTGGATGTCTTTAAATATTTATAAAGCAGTTACCGGACACCTGTATATTCTGAAAGAAACAAAAGTGTAATTAATACAGACATTTGACGTATACTAGGAGCATCAAACAGGTCATCGCTCTTTCCACGTTTATAAGTGAGTCACGGAAAAATTATCATTGGTCGCCACGAGGAATCGAACTCAGGGTCGTCTAGTAATGCGTCGGATATGCTTCCACTGCACCAAAACAGCCTCGAATTCCTCCATACTCACATACACTAACTGCCAAGCCAATTTGGCAGATTGCTTCTCGGAGCTCCGCACAATTCTGGGGATTCACCAAAGGTGGTGAGCAACAACTGAACAAATAATTGGAAGGCGAATGAATAATTAATACAGACATTTGACGTGGACTAGGAACATCAAACAGAGATCACTTATAAACGTGGAAAGAGCGATGATTTCTGTTTGATGTTCCTAGTCCACGTCAAACGTCTATTAATTATTCATTCGCCTTCCAATTATTTGTTCAGTTGTTGCTCACCACCTTTGGTGAATCCCCAGCATTGTGCGGAGATCCGAGAAGCAATCTGCCAATTTGGCTTGGCAGTTAGTGTGTGTGAGTCTGGAGGAATTCGAGGCCGCTGTGGTGCAGTGGAAGCATATCCGGAGTGGGACTGCAAGACCCTGGGTTCGATTCCCGGTGGAGGCCAATGCGAATGTTTCCGTGACTTACTTATAAACGTGGAAAGAGCGATGACCTCTGTTTGACACAACAGTGTAATAGGTTGTTTTGTTCAGGTTAAGATCTGAAACTTCAAATCAGCATAAAATTATATAAGTATATAGTCAATATAAAATAGCCGCCCCGGTGGCGCAGTGGTCTAAGGCGTTGTCCAATGATCATTCGTCCGTAAGGGGTCCGGGTTCGAATCCCGGTCAGGCATGGATGTTGTGTTTGTCTTACGGCACTGGCTCTCTCCCTTCCCTGGAACCAGTGACCCTAAATTAGGGACGGGCGACTGCTTATAGCCCATTGAGTTGCTCACGGTGGTCGTTAAACCTCCAATCAAAAAAAAAAAAAAATATAAAATAATGTTTCGTAACCAATGTATAATACCAGCTTAAAAGGTTTAGCACCCCTTTCGACCTGCAAACGCCAAGTCAATATCAAGTTGAAAACACATGGCATTATTAATATAGACATAAATCAAGCTGTACTTTCCATGCAACATTACCACAGAAATTTGAAAATTTAGTCGTCCTAGAACGGGAATTTTCCTTTTTTTTTTTTTATTTAAGGTTTATCGACCTCCGTGGGCAACTGAATGGGCTATAAGCAGTCGCCCGTCCCTAATTTGGGGCCACTGCCTCCAGGGTAGGGAAAGAGACAGTGCCGTAAGACAAGCGCAACATCCATGCCTCACTGGGATTCGAACCCGGACCCCTGTCTGACAAATGATCAGAAGCCATCTCTTAGACCACTGATCAACATGGGGGGCAAAAACAGGAATCGAACTCGCATCTGCAATTTGATATTTACTCATTTTGCTGGTGATTAAACTTACCACTACGAAGAGACACGTTATTTAGACTAGTACAGTTAACCAAAGTCTGACGTTTCAGATTTTTGCGTCAGTTGTTTGGATTTCATTTTCCTGGGTGATGTAATGGTTAGCCTACTCGAGCGCAAATCGGAGAATGCAGGTTCGATTCCGGTTCCAGCACAATAAAATTTTCTAATTTCTGAGTTATGTTACATGGAAGGAACATCTTGATTTATGTTTATATATATCAAGTCAATAAATTAAATTGTACTTTGTGTGTGTGTGTGTTTTGTTTGAGATTTTATGACCATCTTGAGCAACTCGATGGGCTATAAGCAGTCGGCCGCCCCTAGTTAAGAACCACTGACTCCAGGGAAGGGAAGCAGCTTGTGCTATAAAGCAAACACAACATCCATTCCTCACCCGAATTCGAACTCAGACCCTTCCCGGACAAATGGTTATAAGCTAGAGCATATACCACCAACCCAGCGGGGGCGGCCTTCTTTTTTTTTTTTTTTTTTTGTCTCTGTGATTGTAGGGATCTTCTTTCACCCTTTACGAAGATTTAGAAAAATCTTGTGAGCTTTGCTAAAAAACTAAAAAAAGATAAAGGATAGAAATTTTTGTATACACATGTCCTAGCTTTCTATGGCTCACAGTTTCTCCATTGGATTGTGTGAATGAGTGCTTCTATTCCGAGGAAACCTTTCTTTTTTCAACATGAATTAAAAAAGTTTCTGCCTTTGTTAGAATACGGAGCAAAAATGTCCTAGATTTAATGCACTTCCTGTAATGTGAAACCAAGAAATTTTTCTGAAAGTGGCTTAACTACTTGCATTTCTACCGATAACTTATCTTACCGACTAACTAAAGATTCATTGGATGCATTAGAAAAAATCGTGCCGCCCCGGTGGCGCAGTGGTCTAAGCGATGGCTTTGTAAAGGTTGTGTTGACCTGTGCTCCGTGTTTGACCTGCGTTTATTGGTGTTCTTTTGTGTGTGTGCCGTCATTTTGTGTATCTCCTGTGTTGTGAACGTCTCCTGTGTCGATTGAGTCCAATTTTGACGTCCTGTAAGTAAAACTTTACTTGTACTAACTCTTTTTCCGTCCTGGCTTTGCCCAGGGTCGGGTTTAGCAAGCCAGCCATTGCAAATGGCGGCGACCGCATCTGATAGGCCAGGTCTGAAGCTTGATAGCGAAGCTCCGCACCCACCTGGCCACGTTCGGTCATCGTCACTACCACACGCAGCTGGTTTCCAAGCCGCGTTATCTGATGCTACCACTTCTTCTTCCAACTTTATGGATGTTGACTTCCCGACATTTTCCACCACCGTGACGTCATTAACTTCTTCAGTATCCGTTGCCTCTGGTACTTCATCTGCTCCTGCGAGCACTGCGTCTCGACCTTCCCCATCTCCGCCCATTCCTACGGCAACTCTACCTTATGCTTCCGTTGTGAAGGGTACCAGTTCATCTTCCTCTACAGCGAAGAATCCATGTACAACGCCTCTTGATATGATTGTCACTAGAGACAACAAGAAATTACGCATCGAAATTCCGGAAACTTCAGCTGCTGGGCAGGAGGTTTTACGCACACAGAAACTTGGCATATGTTTTGATGCCCTCCCGGACACCAGCCTTAAGAAATACTCCTTAGCCGTCCGCCAAATCCTCCCTAAGGGAGCGATCACCCATATGGCGAGGAAGCCTAGGACAGTTCTCATCTATTTTGCGAAGCCAGAGTTTGTGGAGCGCGTCTTATCTGACGGACTGCATGTTGGGGATCATACCTTACTGGGAGTCCCGCTCACGCAGCGCCCCGTACTTGTTACGTGCTACCCCGTACCACCAGAAATCAAGGACCATTACTTAATGGCGGCCCTTTCCCGTTGTGGAAAAGTAGTTGGATCCATTTCCACTCTGTCTTCCGCACCAACAGACCCAGATGACAGGAACATCTTAGGTCTGCGTCGCCAAGCAAGGATCCTGTTTCCTACTGAAGATGCCATTGCTGATTGCCCTACTGACCTCACTGTGGTTGTAGGGAAGCAGATTTTCCGGATCGATATCGTTACTGCCTTGCATTGTTTTAAATGTAAGGCATATGGCCACATCCAATCACGTTGTCCACATGTATCTGCCAAGCCCCTATTTCCATACCACCCAAAGTCAACACCCCAGATTCAACGCCAGTTTCTCTGGCCACACCAAGTTCGGCTCCACAGACGTCCTTGATCCCTTCTACTGTTGTTCCAGATGATTCTCCCCCAGCAAGTGATGATTCATCATCAGTCTCCAAGTCTTCGATATCTACTACAGGTACTTTGGCCACCTCTCCATCGTTGGACCCACTTGCTGCTGTGGTACCTCTACCATCTTCGGAGGGTATTATCTCAGAAAAGGAATGGCAACCCCTCCGTCGTGTTGCTTCATCTTCTTCCCTTGGATCCCCTAATGTGAAGTCAGATCTAAATGTCCTACACCCACCAGCTTCTCCCGGCGTTCCCACGTTGAAACGTACCAGACAGAGTTCCATCTCGCCAGTGACGTCTTCTCCACGCTGCTCTCGTTCCCGTTCGCCAATTCGACAGTCTTTCTCTCCAACAGCAGTTCCTACATCTCTTAAGTCTCCAGCTGTTCCAAAATTGTTGGATCAAAAAGCTTTCGCTGAATATCTGGAAACTTTCCCTGCATTAGACGGGCCGCTGGCGCCCTCTGATCTTGCTCTCATTATACTCAATCAACCGTCACGTCCTCTCAAGCAGCTAGACTGCGTTCAATCACGTAATGCTCAGCTTCCCACTATTATCACCCAACTTCAGAATCTACTTGCTCTTTTGCCAAAAATTAACACAGTCACTAATGCGCAGACATCTAACTTAAAGAAACGTGTAACCAGTCTTCACAAAAGTGCTGATAGTAATATTCAACCACTACAACCTCTTTCAAGTTAAAATTACTTTCTTTCAACTGTAAGGGATGCTCCGTCCCTCCTACCAATGCGTTAGTGTTTGAAGACATTACACCGCATGATGCGGATATATTATTGCTACAGGAGACTAACTGCCATCCTAACACCCCATACCACCGGTGGCGAACCTGGCCATTTCAATTCTACCATGCCCATCGACTTAGTCTTCACGCAGGACTTGCGGTGGCCATCAATTTTCGTCTTCGTTCTTTCATTACTGATATCACGGTCAAACCGATTTATCGTGACCTCCTGCAGCTTCTGTCTTTCCGACTTCACAACTTACGATACCATATCTTCAACATCTATGTTTCCGGCAATCAACAGTATGCAGACTGTCTTTTTGAGCATTTTGTTTCCTGTGTTCAAGGTCTTCCGGCCTCTAATATTGTCATCTTAGGTGGTGATTTTAACTGCACCCTTGACCCATCCCTTGACAGATCGGACGGTTCCACGGATACCAGGTATTTTCTTACCAGAGCACTTTCTACAGCCATCAACCAGCTACAACTCCAAGATGCTTTTCGACACCTGCACCCATTTCTTCGTTCGTACACCTGGCGCTCCTACTCCACTTCCTCCCCTACAACTGCCCGACTTGACCGGTTTTATGTTTCTTCAATTCTTCTTCCTTCAGTTATCTCCCTTTCTCACACACCGACAGTTTCTTCCGACCACAGCTGTGTCGTAATGTGTCTTCACACCGGTCCATCTCCTCGGCAATACTACCGTACTTGGACCCTTGATGATGATCTTTTACTTGATTCAACTTACGTAAATTCCATCCAATCGCAGCTCCAACAAGCCTTATATACGCTCCCTTTTGCTTCTTGTCCCTTGCAACATTGGTTAAATGTCAAATCCCAAATTCTTCTTTATACCAAGCAATATTCCCACGAAAAACGTACTACCGCCTCTATGAAGATTGATGCTGCACGCTCGATTTTTTCCACCCTAGATCTTGATTCTCCGCTGTTTTCTCATTACCAAGCTGAACTTCGTGCCTTTCTACTTCCTGTCTCCCAACAAGCTCTTCACCGCCTCAAGTTCCTCTATCTCCAGCCAAATGACTATCTATGTGAACAGGTTCAACAACTGGAATTCCACAAACGTTCTGCTCATCACCTCCGTAATCTGAAGTTACCCGATGGAACTGTTACTAATGACCCCACTCTCATTTGCTCCGGTGTTAGAACATATTTCCAGTCACGTTTTGCTCAGTTCCAGTGAGGTTCTCCGCATGCTGATTCGATTCTTCGTGCCTTACCACATATTCCATCGCATCTTGTTACATCTCTTTCTATGCCTATCACCCCAGCAGAAGTAGTACAGTCACTTGCCTTACTTAACTGTCACTCGTCACCTGGTCCTGACGGGTTGACAGTTAATTTCTTTCGTACGTTTTCCTCTTTCTTACACCCTCTCCTATTGCCTTGCTTTACAGCTGCTTTTTCCTTATCTGTTCTTCCCCCGCTTTTACTCTAGCTCACATCATTCTTCTTCCAAAGAAGGGTGTCTGCTGGAGTTGGATAACTGGCGTCCTATATCCATCCTTAATGTTGACTACAAGATTTATACTAAAATACTCTCTCTTCGATTGAACCCTGTCCTTCCCACCGTCATACATCCCGACCAAACGTACACCATCCCTGGCCGAAGCATTCATACTAATATTAATCTCCTCCGTGACTCATATTGCCTTGCCCACCTTTCCTCCGAACCTTTAGCCTTCCTCAATCTTGATCAGAGGCAGGCTTTTGATAACGTGAGTCATCAGTGGCTTGCCTCTGTGCTCTCTGCCTTCGGTTTCCCATCTGTCTTCATCACAGCCCTAATTGCCCTGTACCAGGACTCAGTTGTCCATATCCGGACGGCCTCCTTCCTTACAGCCCCCATTCCGTTTCGTAAGGGCATCCGTCAAGGATGTCCTCTTTCCGGACAACTTTTCTCTCTAGTCTTTGAGCCTTTTCTTTGCTCTATCCGTTCTCTTCTACAACCTCCCCCTCCACCATTCAGCATAGCACCAGGCACCATTCTATCGTTCTTACTGCCTACGCCGATGATATCACAGTTCTCATCCGAGAAGAATGGCAATTCACAATTGTTCTTGCATGGTATCAAGTGTATGCTGCGGCTTCCGGCGCTTCGTTAAACCTTTCAAAGTGTACAGGCTTATGGTGTGGCTCCTGGAGACATCGCCCCGATACACCGTGGGGCGCACATTGGACTTCCACCAGTCAAAAGATACTTGGGGTGCACATTGGCAGCCGGGTCTCAGCAGCGGCTGCCACCTGGAGACCCCTCGTCAGGAAACTACGTCACACCGCTGCTTACTGGTCCAAGCTCAAGTGCTGTTTGACCTACCACAGTCGTGCACGGCTTTCTGGCACCCACATCCTCTCGTTAGTTTATCATTCCTGGATTGCACAACCGCCACCAGCCTACGTTCAAACTGCAACAACATCAGCAATGCTCAGCATTGTTTGGTCATCTACACATTGGTTATCTTCCTCAGTATTGTCTCTACCTTCGACTTGTGGTGGCCTCAATATGCCAGAGATTACCGTACGTTATAAAGCTGTAAGAATTTTCAATTTCCTCCGTTTGACAGTTCAACCAGACTCTTCCGCTTCCATTCTTCTGCTTAATGTTCTGACTTCCCCCTTAATCCCTGCCTCACCGTCCATCTTCTTCTCAAGATGGATATTCACACTGTCATTCCCCCGTTTTCCTCTAGTCTACCATGAAGCTGTTCAGTTCCTTCGTTCTTTACCGCTCATTCGTCAACCCCCTCTTCTACTCTTGACCTTCTTTCCGAGCCACTTTTTTCTCCTCCGTCCTCCACCCCCTACTGCCAACTTTTTCTTTTTCCCCGCATGGCTACACGCTGGTGTAGTCTCCGTTTCCCAACTGGTCCTCCCCGATTTTTCATGGAAACCCGTTTCCGAACTTTTTCCCACCCTACCACCCTCGCCCGAACTCTCTGATAACTTCCTCCAACTTCAACATGCTCTTCAATCACTTTTTCCTTCCCTAGTCGATTCCTCTGGCCTCCTTTCCGTTTCCTCTGCCTCTCTCCCTTTTCCGTTCTTCCTTCCCTTTTCCGGTGATCTCCTCCCTCTCCACAGTCTTTCCACCCGCACCCTGTACCGTTTTCTCCGTTCTTCTTCTGCGGTACCTTGCCCTATTCCCTCTGTTCCTTCTTTTGCACTAACCTCAGTCTGGTCTACTGCCCAACATTCACCGGCCCTCTCCTCAGAACTTAATGTGCATTGGAGGTTTTTGCACAATCGACTGCCTGTCCCTTCGACTTTGTTCCGGAGAAATATAGTTTCATCAGATCTCTGTCTTTTTTGTAACGTCGTTGGAGACGTCTTACACATGTTTGTTTACTGTCCGACGCTGCTCCCACTATTTCACAGTATGTTCCAACTTGCACATCCTTCTTGTACCAGTGATCTCACCCTAGAAGATTATCGTTTCCTCGGCCACAGTTCTACAAGTTTCTGCTCTATTTTACCAGTTTGTTCGTATTTATTTATTCTAGCTAAATATATTATTTTCTCTCACCTGCTACAGTTACAAGATCCAGATCCTATTACATTCTCTACCTCCTTGGTTGCACACTACCGCAACAGGGTTAAAGCCAGACTCACCCTGGAATATTCCTTGGCGAAAGATACGGCACGGTTACCTGCCTTCTTCGCAACATGGTCGCCGTGTCGTCCCTGGTTTCAGTTTTCTAGTGCCCAGACTGTTCATCTGCTGTTTTAATAAACCTACGTCGGAACTTTCAATTTTTACTGTTCCCTCACCATGTTTTCTCCTGGAACTGGATTGTGTTTGCTTCCTGCTGATGTCACCTTTTGTACACAGTTCTCTTCATCCGCACAGTGACTCTCTACCACCAGTGATTCCCATGTCACTAGAACTGCACAGATTTTTTTCTGTAAATTTTTTCGCTCCAGTGATGTTCCAAGACTTCGATGAACATTTATCCCAGAGCTACTGCTGTTTACAGCAAATAATGCAATGCCTGTCATTGATCATCTGTACAATTATCATTTCATTGTAAATATCTACATTTTGTTTTATTTCTCCCCTTCTCTCACACTGCGTGTGAGGTTGGGGATGTTCTGTTGTAATTCTTTTACGTGAATAAAAGCGTATATTGAAACTAAGCGATGGCCTCTGATCATTCGTCCAAACGTGGTCCGGGTTCGAATCCCGGTGAGGCATGGATGTTGTGTTTGTCTTACGGCACTGCCTCTCTCCCTTCCCTGGAACCAGTGACCCTAAATTAGGGACGGGCGACTGCTTATAGCTCATTGAGTAGCTCACGGTGGTCGTTAAACCTGCAATAAAAAAAATCGTATCCATTATTTCAAAGGTTATCTTCTTAACTTTTTCATAAATGACGTACTTCATGCGTAGCAAATGGGCTCAAGGTATTTTCTGTGCGTGAGTAAGACACAGTCGTTTACGTGGAATTTACTATAATGATTTAGAAATATTATAAAAAAATAAATCTGAATACAGTTTGTCAAAAGTCTGGTGAGAAGACGACATAACATACGCTATATTGACAAAAGTCACCTGACACCTAGAAGAGAAACACAGCATAGCATTTATTGACATACATTAGTACGGTGTCTGTCCACCTTTGGCTTTAATGCATGCACTGACCCTTCGAGACATGCTTTCGTCAAGGTTTTGGAACACAGAGATAGGTATGCGCTTCCATTTATTACATAATGCTGCCTCTAACTGTTGCTTAGTAGTAGAATTTGGTTCCAAACTTCTCATGCGGAACTGTAATTTATCCCACAGGTGCTCTATGGGATTAAGATCAGGGTTCTGTGCTGGCCAGTCCACACACGATACGGAATTATCGTCAAATCACACCGTAACAGTCCTGACTTTTTACGGCTCGTTGCATTATCCTGCTGAGACCAACAAGGCTCGTTTCCACAGTGTTGCCACAGAATTGGTAGGGCATAATTGTCCAGAATATCGAGGTAGAAGTGCTGGTTAACAGGTTTGTCCACGATAACCAATGGGCCGGGACAATACCACGAAAAACACCCCCACGCGAGTACACTGCCAGCTCCAAACTTGACCGTAGGAACAGTAAACTGTGGCAAATAGTGTTACCCCTGCTGCCACCATACATACACACGGCCATTAGACTGATGTATCGTGTATCTGGATTCATTAGTCCATATATCGTGTATCTGGATTCATTAGTCCGTTTCCATTGATCTACGGCCTACCACAAGCGTTATTTATACCATGCTGAACGACGAGTAGCATTCCGAGTGGAGATGAAAGGCTTATGAGCAGCCGCACGACCACGGAAACCTATGGAATGAAGTTCTATGCGAATGGTACATGTACATACGGATATTCCAGCATTTTTACTGACATGTACACTGAGGTCTTGAGTAGTACTCCGTCGATTAGCTGTAAAGACTCTTCCGAGGCTTCAACGTCACCTATCACTGATTTTCTTTGGTCTTCCGGTACGTTTGCTGCTTCAGGTACGCCATGTGTCTTCCACTTATTCAGTACATCCAAAACAGTTCACTTGGGTATGTTTAAACGCCGCTCGGTTTCTTTCATGGAGAACCCACTAATATAAAACCCAATATTCTTTCCTTTCTCAAAGCCGCGACATTTTCACTCAACTTAATATTTATTTCCTTTCTCTCCAGCCGCGACATTTTCACTCAACCTCACAGTGTGATTTGATCGCAGTCAGCTGCAGGCTTGTTTTTATACCGTTTGCAGCTGTACCGCGCATCTTAACAACGCAGCGGATCTGTTCATATGCTTTTGAAAGGATGTGCGGTTACTTTTGTCACTATAGTGTATTTTAAGTCTATGACGATTTCTGATTAATGTTTTCAAAATTGTTGAGGACATTCACCCCCAAATTTTAATAATTTCAGTATGAATCCTAAAAAGTCACACTGTACTATTTCGTCTTTCTTTATTTTAAATTTATAGTGGTTTTTGTTCAATGCTCCAAATATTCATCATTAATTTTAATAGATCAATGAGAATTTTTAGTTGCGCAGACGATATTTCTTTCTTTATTATATTTTTCCTTTTCCCTTAATTTCTTTTATGGAACATGTTTGAGAGTAGCGCTTTAGCAGAACATGCAGAATATTTTCGTTCGTAACTTAAAAGCTTCATCACAAATTCTTGAATTCTGAAAATTTAAAAATCTACTCATGGGAGATTTCCGCATTTCGAACAGTTTAAAGCAGGACAGGGTCATTTATTCCTGTTTTTCTGAAATGTTAAACATCGTCGAGCCACTCAAACCAAAAGACTTGTTCACTGAAGGGACTTACTAAAGTTCTCAATGATGATTTGATAAATCGACTAAAACTGTAATTTCTTAATGATCGCTATAACTCGAAAACAATGGAGTGCTGTTGTTTGTAAGTGACTTTATTTTTGAGACATGCTGCCTTGAATCATTCGTTTCATTTGGCAGTGAAGTAAGAAAGTGCATTAAAAGGTCACGAAGGAAATTTAATGGGATGTAAATGATGTATGGTCGTTCTTCCTGTCGTTTCAGCTTTAGATATAATTCAGTTCAGGGCAGAATGGCCCACTTTGGCGTTTAATTCTTTTGCTTCTCTTCTTGAGAGTATTTTAAAAAGCAGAATGCAAGATATAAAGATAAAGAAGCTTTAAAAAAATACCCTTCACTCACTCGTGGAGGTCATGGTAATATGTATGACGGAATAAAACAAGGCGGTCAGCTTTTGTCTTTCACTGTAGGAGAGTTGGAAGTTATATTTACTCCACATAGAAATCCCAAAATGCTTATTGTCTTGCAACATTTAAAGTATTCCCTGTACAGCGACGAGTGGGAAAGTCAATGTGTGACGTACCTGCCAGCAGGACGCACACGACATATAGGCAGATAGGAATCAGAATAAACGTCTGCGTAGCTCAGTTGGTAGAGCGACTTATTCCGGAATAAGCGGCCTCGGGTTCGAATCCCGGCGTAGACCAAAAATGACGGAGAAATTTACTTCGTTATAATGGCGCCCGAACTATCCGGATGACCCGGCCGTTCAAAATCTCGCATTGGTGTGATGTTATTTCCACACCGCGAGACAGGAAAAATCAGAGAATCCCTTCTCCAGCGCTTCGAAAAATAAAAAAATGTGTGATGTTGCATTCCACGCAGCAGATTGACTGGGAGTTCTCAAGTGCACGTTCTACAGTGGATGGCTGCCTGCAACGATTCATGGTCATGGCTGACCCGTGGGCCATGCCCCCGGCCCTCTTTCGGGGGGGACAGATGTGACGTACCTGCCAGCAGGACGCACACGACATAAAGACAGATAGGAATCAGAATAAACGTTTGCGTAGCTCAGTTGGTAGAGCGACTTGTTCCGGAATAAGCGGCCTCGGGTTCGAATCCCGGCGTAGACCAAAAATGACGGAGAAATTTACTTCGTTATAAATGCAAGAACATTATAGCTTTCCAATAGCTTTTATGTGAAAATCAGGATCATTTTTTAAATCGACGGAGTGCATGAAAAGCACGCACATTTACTGAAAACAATATCCACGTGTATCTAAAGGATGACTAAGTAAAAATAATGTTCATATTCTAAGCAAACTCGCGTTTTAGCTATAATAATTTTAGCTATCTATATATTAATTCTATAAGGTTTTTCCCTGTGAGTCCTATTTTGAGAGAACGGCTGAACGTAAAGGTATGGTTGAGGTATCAAAATAAAGGTCTTAACATGTAGATGTGCCAGTCGAAGAGAAAAATAAGATTGGGGCAACGGTTCGGACGTTGTTTATTTTCTAGTAATATCTTATTTAAATAAAACAAAATATTTATGCATTGGAAGTAATGAAACAAACCTACAGCTAGAAGATAACAAAGTAATTGAAAGAAGTTATCATTGCAATTAGCTATGTGCTAAAATTACACAAGAAGGTAGAGATACAATGGAATTAAGAAATAGAATTGCACATGTGGAAGAAAAGCTGTCAAACGTCTGAATGGAATCTAGCCGAATGAAGAAATAATCAGGAAAAGGAAATGGCGTATTTATAATAGTATTGTTAAAATAATTTTACTATATGGGGCAGGAGCCTGGCGATCTACAGAAGCGAATAAAAAGAAAATTACAGCTGTAGAGATGGATGCTTTAAGAAGATAATGTAGATTGTCTAGAAAACAGAAAATAACGAATGAAAGGATTAAAGAATTGATGGAAGTGAAAGAAAGAATTTTAGAACACATACAGAAGAGACAATCACATTGGTTTGGTCATGTTAAGAGAATCACTAATGAAAGACTACCCATAATTGCGATGGAATTTAAATCAAACAAACGAAAAAATAGAGGCTGGCTCAGAAGGACATATTCTGATGAAATAAGGAGAGCACTTAATCAAAATGGCCTGATGGAAGAACGATGCTTAGATAGAGAATGGTGGAAAAAATCTTTAAGATCGGAAGGCTACTTCAGGCGCCATAAACGGGTACCATATGCATATACCAGGCATAATTTTATTGGCACTCAACATTTTCTTTGAAATATTAAGCACAGTTAATTTTTCATGAAACAAAAATCTTCAAAGAGCAGTTCGACCAAATCCGTTTTACTGCCACCATATAATGTCATTTAAATTCCTATTAAGAAATTATTATCTAGGAAATAACGTTTACGAAAATATTTCCTTTAAAATACATAAAAATTACAAAGATGATTTTTTGCGTGAATGCTTAGACGAATTCGATTGGAAAATAAATGTTGTATAAATGTGTATTTTATTCTTTTTTCTTTTTTTGTGTTATTTAACTTAGAATCTCATATCATATTTATGAAATAACACGTACTATACACTGTTATATGTAGTAGCGCTCCACCAGTAGGGGTAGTGAGTTCCTCCATGAATAATAAGTGCCATAGCTGTATTCCTGGAATCGACGCGAATATTACATTGGTGTTCCATTAATCTGGTTTGCAGGGTACGTTTTGTACCACCGATATAGGGTGAATGTACTAGTGAATGACCGGAAACAATAAATGACCAAATTCCACTTAAAACGTTTAAAATAAGCTCCACAGGCCTGTTACCCAATGAAGTTGCACAAATAAGAGAAGCAGTGAAGTCTCTTGTAAGTCTTGTGATTGGCTGACCATAATTACGTGACACAGAATCCAAGATGATGGTATACGTATCGGTACAGTGAGATTGTTTGTTCTGTTCAAACTCCACAATAAGGTAAGCCTTGTACGATTAATCATGTAGTAATATAATATCACATATTATAGTAGTTCCTTTTTACTTTTATTACAAATGTTTTGGAACTTAAAAGTCACAAATAAGTTTTTCATGGAAAGAAAACGTATATAACTTAAATGTATGCAGTAGTAGTGGTGGTCACATACTGGAGCAATTTCCTGGTATAGTACCAGTGAATGACCCTTTCGGTCATACACTGGTGTTAGAAAAGATCCTTTATCGTGCTCTGTTTACCAATTACAATGGCCACCTTATAAATGATGCAAATCTTTTTGTACCACTGAATCACCTAAAAGGGTACTGCTACCAGTAAATGACCGACATAAATTGTGTGCCGGTCCTTTAATTGGGTGACAGTAGTCATTTATTGGTTTTACACTAATTACTGGATATGATGAAATTCTAGGTTAATATCATTCATCTCGTTTATATAGATTATATTCCAACATGGAAGATTGTGCAGAAAGGAAGAAAAGATCATACTCGCGCTTCCGCTATTCAGATGATGATTTGTCTGAAGTGATAGAGGCAGTACGAAGTGGCACCATGAGTGCCAATAAAGCTAGTAAAACTTCCAATATTCCTAAAGGAACTCACATAAATAGACTGCACGATAAGGTACCCATGGAGAGGAGAATGTGGCTACCTTCAACTTTGACGAAAGAAGACCGCTTGGTAAAGTGGAAAATTGGGAAAGCCAAGCTAAGTTTCCCTATGCATTCTGATGAGGTGAAGGAGGCCGTCCGAAAGGTTATATTAGAAACTCAACGAAGTAATCCATTTCAAAACAATAGGCCAAGGAGGAAATGGCTAGAGTTATTCCCGGAACGAAATCCTGCTGTAGCTAGAAGTAATACAGAAATAATATCGAAAGCGTGGGTTGCTGTTACAGAATAAATGATACGGGAGTGGTTTAAGGAACTAAGTAGTTTTCTGGAAGAAGTAGGAGCTAATGATTTTCTTAAAGATACAAGCCGCATATTCAATTCAGATGAGAGAGGGATGGAATGTTGTCCAAAAACAGGCAAACTTTTAGGGCCAAAGATGTATAGGAATTTCTATGATATAGCACCTGGTCAAGAGAAAAATGCATCACAGTATTCTGTAATTATTTAGCAAATGGTTCGACGGTAAATGCAATGAATGTTTATTAGGATGGAGCGAAAAACACTTTTTTGTTTTATTTGAAACGTCACCATGTACAATAACTGCGATTTTATTACTGAAATGACCACCTTAAATATGGATGACATTAATCGATATCTTAGGCTTCCCCAAGAACCTCGAAATTTGAAAATTATAGGGAAAATGCTTTAAAAACACCAGCTTTCTCCATTTTGTAAATATAAAAAAATACTGTGTCACCATGTCATTTAATATCAGCTTTGAGTGCATAAACACGGGTACAAATTCAGCAGACGTGAGTTAATTTATTAGGCTTCCCCAGATCCTTTAAATGTAATTTTTCGGCAGAAATGACATGATAAGAAGTATGGCATCTTGTAAGACGCCTGACAACTTTTCATATTGTTCAACAGCAGCCTTACTGTTACCAATTTGGGCTTAACACTAACAATCAACACTCTCATACTTTCTAGAAACTTCGCGTTGATTTTCAGAAGCATAGCTTGCGACCTTGCCCTCTTCTTTGCTTTTGTTACTTTCTTCACCTCACCCCACGCTCTCCCTTACAACGCAGCTCTCTTTGCGAACCCGCTGACTCATCTCATCGTAGTCCCACAGATCCTTTTGTAAGTGAGTATAGGCGAGTGGTGCGTCATAAAGATGCAACAGTTTCTTTCACTCCTAGTGACGTTGATTGGAGGAACCACCATTTTCGTTTTGTTGTTCAACTACTTAAGATGCCTGAAATAAGAAATACAGCTGATTGTCCTATCCTCGGGAGTTATAAGAAGATGCATGAAAATGTGTTGCCTACGTACGAAAATGTAATGCGCCATTATTACCTTGTGAGGAAGACTCTTAGCCAGGAAGGTGCAAATTATGAGCCTGCTGCAGAAGAAATAGCAAGTATTGTAGCTGACAAAGTGCTGAGTATATGGAAGAAAGCATCTCTTCCGACATCACTCCACAAATCAGTTGTAAAGTGTATTCCAGCATACAACACTGAAATCCAAAAGCTGAAAACACACGCTGCAAGAATGAATGAAACCTACCGGAAAAGTAGGTTTCATCCATTCTTGCAGTTTTAGAGCCGCCCCGGTGGCGCAGTGATCTAAGCGACGGCCTCTGATCATTCGTTCGAAAGGTGTCCGGGTTCGAATCCCGGTGAGGCATGGATGTTGTCTTACGGCGCTGGCTCTCCCTTTCTCTGGAACCAGTGACCCTAAATTAGGGACGGGCGACTACTTATAGTCCATTCAGTTGCTCACGTTGATCGTTAAATATCCTAAAATAAAACAGTTTTAGAACCTGCAAATACTGCTCTGCAAAAAAGGTACTCGTGAAAGAGCGAGACTTTCTAATGGACCAGAGAACAAGCAGAAGAATGATAGTAGGTGGGCTGACGCAAAAAAAAATGATAGTAGGTGGGTTGACGCAAAAAACCACCAGTGTACTCAAAAAACGATCAGCTCGAAAGTGTGAAAGGGAAGAGCATGTCCGTAGGAAATTACAGAAAACTGCATCACTGAAATCGGCCCTGTGAGTCGAGGATGACACTTCAGAAGAGGATACAAATAGTAATTCTGCAGCAAAAGCAGACGAGCTGGATGCTAGTCGTTTCGTTGGCCTCGGAGAAAGATTATGATTTCACTCCGCGTCGCTCTTCAAAACCTAGGCGTCAAATGACACTGTCTGCATTTTCTAGAAAGTGTGATAAGCAAGGCATCAGCGATCGAGGGGCAGCTGATCTTGCGTCGGCGTTGCTTCATGATGTAAGTGAACAGGTTCAGCAGAAAGAATGTAATGCACCTGTTATTGACCCGCATAAATTAAGACGAGAAAGGAAAATGACCCGTCAAACAATTCAAGATGTGGTAAACTTGACTGGTCACAAGATTGTAGCTCTATTTTTGAACGGAAGAAGGGATGAAACTCTTAGGAATACCCAGACAGAGGATGACAAGTGGCACAAGCGAAAATAATGGGAGGAGCTTATACTTGTTGAAGAACCGGGTTCGGTCTATTTGGGACATTTTGCACCGAAGAGCAAGAGTGCAATAGAAATTTCCGACGGTATCTTCAGCTTATTGAACCAGAAGGCCTTTGGCTTGTCGGAGTTAGACTTTATTGGAAGTGACTAATACCGACACAAATGCAAGTATAATTAGGCACCTTGAAGAGAATCTCATTTATCCCGTGCACTGAATTATACAGTATGTCAATTTCATTTTAATGAACTGCCTTTACGCCAGCTCACTGAAGCTCTCGACGGGAAAACATCAGGTCCAAGAGGATTCAGTGGATTTATTGGAAAGCACCTGAAGACGTGCGCAAACCTTCCTACCGTTAATTTCCAGAAAACTGAATTTTCGTTTCAGTCCGACATTAACTTTGGAGATCTTAGCTCGGATCAACTTTATTTGTGAGAAATTTGTAAGGCAGTCTGTGCCGGTGACTGCCCACAAGATCTGGCAAATCGGGATCCTGAAACACTTGCACATTCCTGTTGGCTGACCCTCGCAAATCGCATTTTGCGTCTGTATGTTGGAACCACTGATCCAACACCACAACTTGTTTCATAAGTCACCTTTGTAATGAAAGTATATGCACCATCGTTGTTCACGATCAAATATAATGGTACCTGTAAAGATGGTCCAAGAAATTTGCAGCTTTTTATATCTCTGTTTCAGTAGCTTCCAGATAATTTAAAAGATATTGTAAAAAGAGTCGTCCAAGACAACGCGTAATTTCCCCATGCAGAAAACTTGCTCGCTGCAATGTTGTTCGACGACAGAAGGTATGACTGTGAGCTTGCTGTTCGACGCATCATGACGGCCAGGAAATTTTCCGAACAAACAACTACCATTAGGAAGTTTCGGATTTCTAAGCTGAATTTCCAGAGCAATGATTACATCGACCTAAGTGACTGGCAAGAGTATATTGTGACCTGAACCTCCCATCACACATAAATAGGAAGACGACGAGTTTCTGGAATTACATTCGGATAAATATCCAAGTTCTTGCCACGGATAAATATCCAAGTCGGATAAATATCCAAGTTCGTGCCACGAATAAATATATCAGTCGGATAAATATCTAAGTGCTTGCCACGAATTTACAAAAATACCGTGCCATTCTCAGGCAGTAAGGAGGATGGTTAAGATTGTAACAGATTTTTCTGCTCATCTGTGCGGCCTTCTTGCAAGAGATGGATTCATCAGAGCAAACATTTTAAATAGGAAGTTGATGCCAAGTTTTGAAGAAATGTCTGATTTCCAAGTGAATTAAACTCACTTCCCAAGTTATGCTACTAGGTAAGGCTGGTGTCTATCATATTTACATAACTTATGCATTTTCAGAGAAATAGGACAAACTTTGAGCTCTTTGGGGAAGCCTAAGAAATTAACTCACGTCAGCTGAATTTTTACCCATGTTTATACACTCAAAGCTGATATTAAATAGCATGGTGACAGAGCATTTTTTTATATTTACAAAAGGGAGACAGCGGGTGTTTTTAAAGCATTTTTCCTATAATTTTCAAACTTCGAGGTTCTTGGAGAACTCTAAGACATCGCCTAATGTCATCCATTATTTTGGGGGGTCATTTCAGTAATAAAATCTCAATTATTGCACATGGTGACGTTTCAATTAAAAAAAAGTGTTTTTCGCTCCACCCTGTTTGTTTATCCTTAGCCGAGGGTTCCTTGAGATGTTGGCGAATCTGTCCCCGACGGAAATGCAGTTTGGAGAAGCGAATCTGAATGGATAATAAGTGCAACATTTTTCGAATATATTGCAAATGTGTTTTATCCATGACTTATTGCTAAACAAATTGAGTTTCCCGCACTTTTACTTCTGGATGGACATAAGTCCCATATAAAAGTGGAGCTGTACAGATTTTGTGTAGAAAATCAAATTATGATATTTTGCTTTCGACCAAACGCAACCCATATTCTACAGCTTTGTGGTGCAGTAATTAAATGCATTTCAACTGGACGAAGAGTTATTCAGACAAGGACAAAAGTCCAATAGACATGAAAATACAGAAGAATACATTTTTGCACTCAGGGTGATAGAGAAGGCGATACCTCTAGATATGCTGGAGTACTTTAGTCCTTTTGGGAAGCAGATGCAACCAGAATGGAACCAGTAACTGAAAAAGTATTGTTTTTCTCTGTGGAAGACAATAAAATCTAAAAATCACGCTAACAGTTCTCAGCATGTCCTAAGCATGACAGCAGACAAACCAATCGACATTTCTGCTCCAACAGAAAATAATACTTATCAAGAAAGTACTCGTATTATTGTACAGGATAGTGAAAACAATGGGAATCAAATTAGTATGTACCAGCTGATATCCCCATTGCAGTTCTTCATGAGTTTGATAATTATACTAACGTACCTCCCGGAATATCTACAAGCACTGCCGCTGTTCCGCATACATCATTTAGAACAGAAGGTGTAACTAATGTTTGGAGTAATCACTTACACTGGCCAAAACACAGAAATGAGAAAGATATTGGAAATAAGGAAGGAAAAACTGAAAAAGTTCCTTTCGCTGTGGCTTCGGAGAACTGGAAGAAATACTATGACAAGAAAGCAAGAGAAAAGGAAGAGAAAGAAAGTGCAAAGCAAACAACGTAAAGAAGAAAGAGGTAAAGAAAATCCAAACACTGAATCCTAAGAAAAAATATAAGAAAACGCAAAGACTGGGAGAGTGAAACAGACAGATTCATATGCAATGTCACTTGCTCCTAATATAGACTTGATTTTGAGCTGTTTGCAACTCGCTCTACCAGAAGTGATGTCCATAACAATTACTTCAATGAAAATGATTATGTTATCGTAAAATATGAGGGGAAATTTTATCTAGAAATAGTCGTGACAAAAGACAATACTGAATCCGAAGTAAAAGTCGTGATAACGGCCAACCAAGACTAATGGAAATGGCCAAAAAATCTTGATCAAATATGGTACAGCCATAGCGATATAATAGCGAGCATTAATGAGCCTAAGACATTTGCAAAAGGGTCTTGTGTTTTCAAAGTTCCTGAAACGGATAATTACCGATGTAGCCTGTAATGATATGTATTCTGTTTTACTTTAAAATACTTCCGAAATATAATAATATTTGTTAATAATTCCAAGTTCCTGATACCCTATACAGGATAGGCTACTTGGCTTAAATTTTAATAAATTATTTATGTTTTAAATATAAATCAAACTTAGTTTTTGTTTATAGGTAGCCTGATTTTCCTCTTTCCCAATTTAATCCTTCAAAATTTAATTTGAATGAACATTATCAGTAACATTTGCACATTTTAATAAATGTTAAAAGTAGAAGAAATTACTCTGAGGATGACTTCATAGGAAACCCGTGTTAAAAGACAAGAAAATTACAATTTCCATTGGTTTAAGCAATACATTTTAATAATTTCTGCCTGCGGTCATTTATTGGTGCCAGAGTTGTCAATCACTGGAAAGAAATAGCCATTCTTTGGGGTTCAAGGTAAGAGAAAGTTGTCTGCTTTATTCTGAATTTATCTCTACTGCTAGAAAGGATCCAACATGTTAGTAGTATTCTATAACCTTTCTAGTTGCTTTTTACAGAAAGTTATATTTGATGTGTGATTGAATTTCATACAGCAATCAGGAAATATTCACGTTGTGACTCTTAACTGGTCATTTACTAAACACTCACCCTAATAAAAGTAGGAAACTGTAATAAAAATATGTGGGCGACGGGTGGGTACTGGGTCCCTATCATTACGTATCGAAGACCAATTATTATTGGTCTTAATACCAAAGGCTAGTTTATGTTTTTTACAAACGTTTTTTCAGAATATTACACGAAGTCGGGTGGTAAGAAATAGAACCGATAAATTTAAAGTTTCTTACCTTCCTTTGGAAAGTAGAGTAACGTGGAGCACTATTTCCTGTATAAGGCAAAAACAAAATTGTTGTCATAACCATGTGCGTTAGCGATCTTGATAACTTTTCTCAGTTCAGCTTGGCATCGAGTATGGTTAGAGGAGTGCAAGATAGCTCGTAGTAACATAAACCTTAATGCCGAACGTTTGAAATTCACGTGATAGGAAGAGGTGTTCAAGTATAGTGTACAAGCATCCCTCATTTAATACAAAATCCTCCAGATGGGCCTTCTTCAAATTAGTTTTACGCAAGAGGGAATATTTTCAGTTTTCGCCATTCTGCGCATGAGCTATACGTCATTTTGAACTCCTACTTGGGACATTCGCACTATTCATTGTATTAGTTTCACCTGATCATGGACCTGTTCGACAGGGTCCGAGATATCTTGTGTATGCATGTTTTTTTTAACTCATTAAAGGCTTTTATTTGTAACTCGCATTATTTCAAGTTTTATATTACCGTATTGGAGACGGCTTTTTAATCAATCTTATTTTTAGCACGAATTTTTAATTGTCTTCACTCCACTAGGTGCTTGACCTTTCAACCTGTCTCAGCATATTTGACGCAAAATCGCGTTTTCCTTTCCTGCCTCATACGCTGAAATTTCTTGGTTGCAGAAACTTTTGAAAAACCCTATGCGCTTTCCTTCCAGTAAGAGGATTTACCAAGGACGTTTATCTGGAAGACCTTTTTACAGAACTTTCGGTCTGCCGAGCGTATTTCGAATAAAAATAAGTCTTCTTTTTTTCCTTACTCAAATTCTCCATGCGATTTACCACCGATATTTTTACGAAGACATATTTCGAGACTCAATATGTCTTCGTAAAAATATCATCCAAAGTTTTAATCTCTTAAGAATTTTTGCAGTATTCTTTTTGACAAACAAATACTGGAATTTAATCATGATTCATTTGTCAAAGCAAAGATCAATCAATGCTTGTCCATCCGGATGAAATCTGCAAAACAAAAGCGTTTTCTTTAGTACGCATCTATTAGGCATTAATGCCATCTTAAAAAACCTTTCAACAAATACTGGAACTTAATCATGATCCATTTGTCAGAGCAAAGATCAATGCTCGTCCATCAGGATGAAATCTGCAAAACAGAAATATTTTGTTCAGTTCGCGTCTATTAGGTGTTAATGCTATCTTAAAATAATTTGTAACAAATATTGGAATTTAATCATGATCCATTTGTCAAAGCAAAGATCAATGCTCGTCCATCAGGATGAAATCTGCGAAACAGAAACATTTTGTACAGTTCGCATCTATTGGGCGTTAATGCCATCTTAAAATACTTTTTAACAAATACTGGAATTTAATCATGATCCATTTGTCAAAGCAAAGATCAATGCTCGTCCATCAGGATGAAATCTGCAAAACAGAAACATTTTGTACAGTTCGCATCTATTGGGCGTTAATGCCATCTTAAAATAATTTTTAACAAATACTGGAATTTAATCATGATCCATTTGTCAAAGCATAGATCAATGCTCGTCCATCAGGATGAAATCTGCAAAACAGAAATATTTTGTACAGTTCGCATCTATTGGGCGTTAATGCCATCTTAAAATACTTTTTAACAAATACTGGAATTTAATCATGCTCCATTTGTGAAAGCAAAGATCAATGCTCGTCCATCATGGTGAAATCTGCAAAACAGAAACATTTTTATCAGGAATTTTTTTTCATCTATTAGACATTAATGTCACCTTAAAATACTTTTTAACATTGAAAAGTAAAATAATAGTAGCAAACCGTATAGCATACTATCGAATCTGTGACTTCAAGAGGAGCTGGTATAAGCGCAATCGTAGACGGCAAACAATAGGGCCAACTTTCCGCTCGAAACACTGGTCGATTGTCAAAAAAAAAAAAATATCTGCTCTCAAATTATAAATGTTCATTTATCGCACGTTACATGCAAATGCACATACATCTAGTACGTGAGTTTAGTTAAGCACTGTCTGAATTTTTCAATTAACGATCACTTTGGTTTGCCCCAGTATATGTTGAGTTCTTGGTTTATGTCATTGTTAAGTTTTTATTTTCTTCGATTAGCATTGAAGAGGAAACTTTTCCGTAACAGCTAGATTATGTCCTAATTAATTTAACACGCTGTTAATTGTCTGCTTCTATTTACTTCAAGTTTTGGAAAAGTTTTCTTTTCTCGTTATTTCGGTTGGAACTGTAGCTCAGTTCCTAATTACCACACACCGTGTTAAACTCCAACTGCGACAGTACACCCACTGGAATTAATTCGTAATCACTTTGTGCTCGCATCCGTAAATCCGCGACAAAGAGTCAGCAGAAATCTTTTTGGGCGATTTAAAAGTTGCATTTCGGTCGTAATGGAGAAAAGACTTCATGGAAGGATTTTGAATAGTTTTGAACAGACAATGAGCATGCCTTTATACAAGAAAAAATGTTTGTGTTCGTTAAATTACGACACGGTGAGGAGTGAAATAAGATTAGAATGAAATACCAGGAAAACTACGTGGATATTATCTTAATTTAGAAATCTTTTCTTGTCATGTTTGCAGAGGGTTTTATTTGCCAACGAAGCGGGAGATGTAAATATAAATTGAGAGATTTGTATCGATGCATATGACGCGGCTGTCGATAATTGAAGACAAGGGAGTAGTGAGTTATAGTTTACCGACGAAAGGCTTGAAATAAACTGCCGCTTGAGTTAATGCAAATACTATTCATGCATAAAATGAATTTTCTTTAGATCTGAGAACGGAAAAAACAAAACAAATGCTAAATTTAACAATTTCGCATGCAGTGAAAAATTGCTAATCGATCTGTAATGGTTTCCTGCAATGGAATACAACAATAGCTCATACCATGGAATTGTTTCTTACCGCAGCCTTGGTGAGGTAGTGGTCTAAGTGCTGGATTCTGATAGTTCCTGCGAGTGGATCAGAGTTCAAATCCCTGCTGTTTGTCTTACAACTCGGGCTCTCTCTCCATTTCCTAGGACCAGTGAACCGAAATTAGGGTCGGGCGATTACTTATACACTGAGTGGCCACTTTATTATGACCACCTGATAGTTCTAAGCAAATGAGCTATGGCTGTATGCTGTTGCCGCCAGAGGGCGAGGCTAGTATAAAAAGGGACAGCTTAGTGCTTGCGACAGAAGTAGAAGTGATTTTTGGGTTATGAGTTGGGCAAAAAAAACGATTTGACGGACTTTCAACGTGGGTTGATTGTAGGAGCTCGGAGCCATGGAGCGAGTATCACCGAAACCGCCGCATTCGTGAAATGTTCCAGAGCAGCTGCTGTTAAAGTGTTTAAAGACTGGACTGTCAGCCAAAGAACTGGGTCTCTACGTGCAAGGTGTGGTCGTCATTGACTAGTGACTGCTCGTGCGGAACGGAGAGTGTCCGGACTGGTAACAGACAACAAAAGGGCAACAGTGCAGCAAATTACAGACCATCTTAATTAAGGATCCCCTCAAATGAACTCTGCACGCACTGTTCGCCGTACACTGCATCGGATGGGATATGGCAGCCGAAGGCCTGTTGGAACACCTTTGCTGTCTGCAGTTAATAAGAGAAAATGTCTTCAGTTCGCACAGGAGCACAAGGATTGGACAGTCAATAATTGGAAACAAATTATGTGGTCCGGTGAATCACGTTTTCAGTTGCACCATGCCGATGGCCGAGTGAGAGTTTGGCTGAAACAGCACGAAAGCATGGACCTCAAATGCATTGGTACAGCCCTTCAAGCTGATGGAGGCAACGTTATGGTTTGGGGAATCTTTTCCTGGCATGCTTTTGGCCCTTTAATTCGTGTTGATCAACGTCTGACTGGCACATCATATCTAAACATCGTTGCTGACCAAGAGCATCCTGTCATGGGTACTTTCAACAAGATAATACGTCCTGCCTTAGTGCTCGTATTGTACAGGATTGGTTTCAGGAACATGCTGGTGAGTTTACTTTGCTTAGGTGGCCCCCACATTCTCCACATCTCAACCCCATTGAGAATTTGTGGGATGAAGTTGAACGAGCCATCAGACAGCTGGATCCACAACCCTGCAATATCACATTCCTGGAAAGTGCTATTCATTAAGCATGGTCTCAGATTCCCCAAACCACCTATCAACATCTCGCGGAGTCTATGCCACGAAGAATCGACGCTGTATTAAAGGCAAAAGGTGGCTCAACGAAGTACTGAGGGGGTAGTCATAATAAAATGGCCACTCAGTGTATATATCATTGAATTACTCATGGTGGTCGTTCAACACCAAAGTAAAAAAAATCGTTTCTTACTACTGGTATTTTATACAGGATGCCAAGTCAATTCTGGAGTAACCCAAATAATTGCTGAGCGAATAGAGCGAGTGGCATAAACGTTGGATGTGGGTATAGGAAAATTATTGCGGTCGATCAGATCACTTCAACGTCAACGCTCCTAGTGGCGAATTCGTGAACGAAGCCCCTATACTCCGAAAATACGATAAATTGAGCGAAAATACCATTGCAAGGTTGGAGAGCATCACCCGTTTGCTGCGTATTACTCTTAAAAAGTGAGGTTAATGGGCAATTTTAGGCTGTATACCGACGAAACATTATGCAAGGGTATTCCTAAGCGCTGCAATATCACAAGCGAAAAGAGACTGATATCGATGCGGAACAAATGTTCCTGATGTAAGTTCCAGAAGGCTGGGCCTATCACCTCGACGTCAGCGCTCCTAGCAGCGACTTCGCGAACTTAGCTCCTCGAACTCCGAAAATATATAGAAAAAGATGTCTACTTAAAAAATATCAATTGAGACGTTGGAGAGCACTGTTTGCTTGCTACAAATCCGTCATAAAATGTTGGGGTTAGCTGGAGAATTTAGGCTGTATACTAAAAAAAGTAAAGTATCCAAAGACAGTTCAAAGCAGTGATATACCAATGTAAATTTTATGTCTACCTTGCCTTGTGAAATCCTCCCAGTGGAGTGTGAAAGCTTGACGAATTTTTATCGAAATATATACCACTAAAATAAACGGATTTACTACGTTATAAGCGTTCCTTGCGTATACCATTAGATTGCTGTCTTGAAAATGTAAGAACCTTAAACAGAGGAGAGAATACATCACAATCAAATCTCCCTACGGTTTGTACGAAACTGTCGGATTGCTTTCGTTAGTTGCGATTAATCCCATCGACTAGCACGTCGTAAACACAGTTTCGTGCGAATGGGTAAATGGGGCTCTAAACTCACGATGTATGTTCTGCTTTGATTAGGTTCCATTCATCTTTAGAAAACAATCCAAAGATGTTGCACCGCTAAGAAGTGCCCTATACTCTTACAGTACCTCCTCAGCGTACAGCCTAAATTCTCGCATAAATTCTAATTTCTCTGACCAAATTGTAGCAAACAAACAATGCTTTCCAACTTTAATACTGCAATTTTTGCTCCATATGTCATATAAGAAAACAGCTCTAATTTCAATTAAACGTGAGTATTTCATTTTAAAGCTTAATAACGAAATTTTCTTATATGATTTATATCTACTGCGAATGGGTTTGTTTATATTAAATTTTTATGGCATTCTCTTGTATATTGGGTTCTGGCAGCGAATAATTCCCATTTCCACTAATGGCTCCACAAATGCACAAAGCATTTCGCTTCAGAAGTTCACACACGTATGTCATGGTTTTGTAAATATTTTAGCGTTGTAGTAAATTGTAAATCATGTTTTTGTATGACATTGCCTATCTTAATCAATGTTTGGTAAATGGTTCATTATTGCAAGAGCGGTCCTTTTTAGCACGTATTTTGTGAAAAAAAGATCGTGCTTATGTTACCGGTTTGTCCGTCCGTCCGTCTGTACCCACCATATCCTGCAACTATTAGTCCAATTTGAAAAATTCTTTTCGTATTGGGAAGCCTGAAATATGCGAATGATGATCCTTCCTTTCGTTTTTTTAATTTGACGATGTACAATTTCGCCGTTAGCGGGCGTAAATTCAGATGATGTCGAATTCAAAAATACATTTTATTCCACATATTTGCTACTAAACATCCGATTGAAAAATTTCTTTTATCTTTCCATTCCATTTCTGTCGAAGAGTGTTTTAGATACAGTTACTTTTTCAAATCACGCATAGATTTTCCGCTAAGGGGCGTAAAAGTAAATTACATTTTTCCTGACAGCTCTTCTTCTAAAACTCCGATTTAAAAATATTTTTCTTCAGCGAATACACCTCCTCATGGAAAACCTTTGGCATATAATTTCAAATTTTTGGTAAAGGATACTTTGGCCACCAGGGGGCGTAAGTGTTAATTTTTTGCTTCTGATGTATTTGCCATAAAATCTGAGCTTCTAAAATATCGATTAAACAAATTCTTTCGTGGACTGATGCCACTCACATTGATAAACCTTTTTGGAATATTTTTTTCCTAAAATATTTCACAGTTTCTGCGCCAGGGGGCGTAGATGTACATCTTATTTTTGTCAATATCTCTACTTCTAGGAGTCCGATTTGAAAAATTACTTCTTCGTTGGATAGTGTTTTCCGTGTGACATGTTTTCCATATAATTTCAAAATTTTCAAGTAATTCATAGATTTTCCGTGATGGGGCGTAGCGGTAAATTGCGTTTCCCCTTATATCTCTGCTTCTAAATCTCTGATTTAAAAAACGTTTTCTGCACCGGATGCAGCTTTTGGTGGGAAATCGTTTGCACATAATTTCTAATTTTTGTAAAATAATAGTTTGGCCACCAGGGGGCGTAAATCTTAATTTCCGCTTCTGATATATTCGCAGCAAAATATGAGCTTCTAAATTCTCGATTGAAAAATCCGTCGTTTGTAAATCGATAGTACTCATGTCGACAAACCTTTTAGAAACATTTTCTTCTTAAAATAATGCATGGTTTTCACGCCAGGCGGCGTAGATTTATATCTTATATTTGTCAATATTTCTACTTCTAGGAGTCCGATTTGAAAAAATTCCTCCATTGTTGGATAATGTTTCAGTGTGACATGTTTTTCATATAATTTCAAAATTTTCAAGTAATTCATAGACTTTCAGCTATGGGGCGTAGAGGTAAATTGCGTTTCCCCATATATCTCTGGTTCTAAATCCCCGATTTGAAAAATTCTTTCTGCACCGGATACAGCTCCTGATGGGAAATCCTTCGCACGCAATTTCTAATTTTTGTAAAAAATGGTTTGGCCACCAGGTAGCGTACGCTTCTGATGTATGGTGGCGTAAGCTTCCGCTTCTGATGTATTTGCAGCAAAATATGAGCTTTTAAAATCTCGATTGCAAAAAAAGTCGTTTGTTTACCGATGCTACTCATGTCGACAAACCTTTTAGGAACCTTTTCTTCCGGAAATAATGCATGGATTCTATGCCCGGAGGGCGTAGATGTATATCTTATTTTTGTCAATGTCTCTACTTCTAAGAGTCCGATTTGTAAAATTCCTTCTTTTTTGGATAGTGTTTCCGATGCGAAATGTTTTTTTCTATAAATTCAAAATTTTCAAGTAAATCACAAAGGTAAATTGCGTTTTCTGCGTTTTTTCTGCTCCTAAAACTCAGATTTGAAAAAAACATTTCCTGTATCGCATACAAGACCTGATGGAAAATATTTTTCACATAATTTCTAATGTTTGGTAAAGAATGGTTTGGCCACCGGTGGGCATAAGTGTTAATTTCTGCTTCTGATGTATTTGTAGCAAATCTGGGCTCCTGAAACCTCGACTGAATTTTTTTTTAATTTGGACTGATGTGAAAAAACTTCTTGAGAATACATATGGAAAAACTTCTTGAGAATACTTTCTTTCTAAAATAATGCATGGTTTTCCCACCAGGAGACGTAAAGTCACATCTTATTTTTGTCGATATCTCTGTTTCTAAGATTCCGATTTGAAAAATTATTTCCGTGTTGGAGGGCCTTTCCGGTGCGAAATGTTTCTCAAATAAATTCATGTTTTTCTTAACGCACAAGTCTGCAACCAGAGGGCGTAAGCTCACGATTCCGTTTACAGCAATATCTGAGGGATTAAAAGCTCTATTGAAAAACGTCTTTCTTCCGCGAGATACAATTGTTTTCCATACCGGTTCCGTAGCTTTTGAATAGCTTTGATAAATTTAATTTGCGTCAGAACGGATTCAAAAGACGTGCTTATTACACCCGAAAATTCGGTGTCATCTTTCTTGTACTCTTTGGCTTTTTGTAACTGAATGATAATTAATTCGTTGTTTCAGCAATGCACTGTTCATTTATTTCTTATGAGATTTCATTGCTGTATGTTTCTAACTGAAAATAAGCATGCCATCACTACTCAGTTAATGACATGAAACATATCTACTCACAGAATAAAAACGCTTAAACCCTTTAACGACCATAATTCCTAGAACGCCCATACATACAAACGACCATAGCCGCCCGAAACGCCTGTATAGATTGAGTCAGAGTTCCTACCTCTACCTGTTCTTTAAATTTGCACGACCTATGAGGGTTCAATAGGGGTCACTTTCAGTCATTATCATTGTTACTAAACAAAAAAGTGAACCGACAGACAGTTTTGGGCGCTACGGTGTTTAGAGTAATACAAAATTTTAGAGTCATGGTCGTTAAGGGGTTAATTATTTAAAATAGATGAATAGAAGATCTTTCAAAGTGCTTCAGCACTCCATCTTCAGGTAAAAGATCAACGGTAGGTCCAAACGTGTGAATAGAATACACAAACCCATCAGATAATAATGACATAACCATGTAAGTATACGCAGGAGTGAATCAAAGTACTACAATCGACAGCAGTCGTTTGAATCGTTACAAACAAGTGATATTATCACGATCGAATGAGTGTATAAGAAAAGAAAAATATATATCATACTAAGTAATGAAATATACATACATGTTCAAAGAGTCTACATCCAGCGAAATAATAGTGTCCATTGCATCGGTATCGGCCGTGGTGAATTTTCGTTGCAACATCTAGAACCATAGGCGCTTATGTACATGCTTTCAGTCAAGATCAGAGATCTACGCGTAAATGCTGATGTTAAAACACCAACCTGATTCCAGACTGGGTAGTGGTTACTGGAATTTACAATGCGTGCAAGAGAGGTTGTCTTTAAGTTATTCTTAAAAGAATACTTGTGTTCGGCGATTCTCGTGCGTAAAGGACGCATAGTGGATCCTATGTAGGATAGTTCGGTACTTATTAAAACACACACACACACACACACTATCTCTACACAGAAATCCATATGCTATGCCAGGGGTCGGCAAACCTTTGAGTCGGAAGAGCCAAACCTGTCTCTCATAGCAGTTTAAAACATTTTCGAGAACAATAATAACATTTTACAAATAAGGAAAATTTAAATATTATAACGAATTATAATATTAATTAAATATTATTAATTAATAGTATAACTTATTTTTGATATTAAGTTATAATATTAACTTAATATCATAAACATTAAATCACACCAAAAAAAATCCTCTCATTAGTTTTAATCAGTGTGAGCAATGAGCTTGCGTTTCCTTAGAAAGTTTCTGTATGTTAACTAGTCGTTTTAACTTAAGGCACTATTCCAAGTTGGCATCAGTAATTTGGCTCCTCAATTCACTTTTAATAAAAATCATGTTGGAAAACGATTACTTACATAAATACGTAGACCCTAAGGTACTGGAAAATCCCTATTGCAATTTTCGTAACTCGTGATACGAGTCCGGAAGACTATTCCAAGTATTGAAAATCATTGAATCTGCCTTCTGTAGGTCTTTTATTGCAGTGTGCTTGTGCTGTGAAATCGGACTACATTTTCTTTTTCCAGTTCTTCTGTTTCAGTACCAAGACGTACAAATTTGGAGCTCGTCAAATAGAAGTCATCGCTCTTTCCACGTTTATAAGGCAGTCACTGAAACATTTGTCATCGGCCGCCACCGGGAAACGAACCCATGGTCTTCCAGGTATGCGCGGGATATGCTTCCACTGCACCACAGTGGACTAGAAATTCTGCAGACTCACAAATGACAAACTGCCAAACCACATGGCAGGGTTGCTTCTTTGGAGTCCCGCACAATGCTGGAGATTCACTACAGATGAACAGCAGCAACTGAACAAATAACTAGAAGGCGCCTGAATGATAAATACACAGTTGACGTGGACCAGGAACATCAAATAGAAGTCATCGCTCTTCCCGGTGGCGTCCGATGAGAATTTTTTCGTGACTCACTTATAAATGTGGAAAGAGCGAAGGCTTCTATTTGATGTTCCTGGTCCACGGAAACTGTGTATTTATCAAATTTGGAGCTCTATAAGTCTTTGCTTTTCAAGTCCAAAAATTGTACACTGTTGTCCACCCAAAATGCAACACCAAGATGGAAGCATCCGATTGGCCTGAAATTCGCAGCATGCATCGCCTGCGGGAGGACATGCAAACGATTAGCATTGCAGGGCATATGCAAATCATGTGCGCCCAGCACGCCACCGAGAAGCACTATAAGAAGGGTGCACAGAAGGCGAGTTGTAAATAGTGGAAGTGCGTTGTGCTGCCGAACCTGTGCGTGGGAAGCTTCGTGATACCTCGTCGCAGAATACGGCAGCCTTTCCAGCACGTTTCGGAGTTCGACAGATGACGAATAGTGGCTTACCGCGACAGCGATTTATCGTGCCGAGACATCGGCGCCCGTGTGGGATGACATCCAGCCACAGTGAGGGAAGTATGGATTCGGTGGGAGCAGGAGGGACGGACGGACCGACGTGAGCGATTACCGCGGCCGCGGCACACCACCGGACGAGAGGACAGACATGTTGTGTGGCGGGCATTGACGGCTCGCAACGCAACATCACGAACGTTAGCGCAGGGATTAGGGTGTGTTGCGCAACAACCTGTGTCAGCACGTACCGTTCGATGTCTTCTGCAGGAGCGGGGATTTATCGCACGGCGTTCATTGCTCTGATTACCATTGACCTTAAACCACCGGCGAGTGCGGCGGCAGTGGGCCGTTGAACGCCGCACCTGGACTACGGAATGGCACGACATTGTCTTCTCCGACGAATCCCGCTCCTGCGGGCAACACCACGATGGTCGGATCCGCGTGTGGCGGCACCGCGGCGAGAGACAGTGTGACGCCTGCATTATGCATCGCCATACCGGTCCGTCTCCCGGCGTTATGTTTTGGGGTGCAGTTGGATATGACACCCGCACCATCTATACACTCAACAGCCATTGCACCATCTCCAACGTTTTGGAGCCTGTAGTACTCCTTACCTGCAGGACCTGCCAGCAGCCACGTTTCAACAGGACAATGCGTTCCCGCGCGTGGCAGGCATCGTGCAACAATTCTTCACGGCTCACCAGCTGTCACTGCTGCCGTGGCCCTCCTGTTCTCCCCATATGTCACCCATCGAACACGTCTGGTAGCTGATCGGCAGCCAAGTGCCCCGGCAAGCACCACCCGCGGCTACGCCTCATAAACTGTGGCAACGTGTGGAAGCAGCCTGGACCGACACACCCCAAGCCCACATCCAAAGACTCTTTCGTTCGATGCCTAGGCGCGTAGCAGCCGTTATTGCCAGCCATGGGGTGCACACGAACTATTGATGTCTGCGTGTTCCGCAAGTCGCACGGGCCTGTAAGCTCAATCGTTTCATCTATGTATCTGTTGTTATGTGTCCAGTAAATCTGGCTTTGCTATCTCGTGTCCTTCTTGGTGTTGCATTTTGTGTGGCCAGCAGTGTATTTCGAAATCAGCCGTGTCAATATAAAACGGAGAGAACTCTAATTCCTTCGCATTGGCATTAAGAGGATTTGTAATAAAAGCTAGAGTCGCTTTATCATTTCTGAGTTCCTAAAACCTTTGAAGTAAAGATTATCGCATGCTGTTTCGAAATAATCTTTGTTAATAAGTGCATTGTTTTCTCGGCGATATTGCGACCAGTTTGGGAAATGAACTAAAGTTCCCCTTTCTAAATCTTCAGCGAAAAGAATCAATTTCTTGTCAATCGAAATAACTTCTTCTACCATTGAAAAAGCAGTATGTCCCTTGCCTTGTAATTTACGATTGAGTTGATTCAGTTGTGATGTACGTAACGTCCACCATAAAGTACAATTTTTGCAACCACTGATCTTCGGTAAATTCCGAATATTGGACACCCTTGTTGTCGAGGAATAGTTTGATTTCCTTTATGGAAGATGCAAAACGCTTTAACATGTCGCCTATGGAAAGCCATCGGACCGTGTTGTACGGGAGATGATCTGAATACTCGATCTCCATTTCACTTAGCAACTCAGTAAATGCTCGATGATTAAGTCCCCTTGCTGTAATAAAGTTGGTAATCTTAATTACCAATTCTATAAATTTACAGATTTCTTTTGGAAATGTTTGTGCACAAAGTGCTTTATGGGGGATTATACAATGGAGAGTAATCACTTCATGATTAATTTTTCCATTTAAAAATTGAAACAAAACCCTTTCTGACTCCGGTCATATTTTTTGCACCATCGGTTGCAATTGACACAATTTTATTGAGTGGGATAAGACTCTTTCCATGCATTCAAGGACGGCATTTGTCATGTCGTCTCCACGCGTTTGGCCCTTGAGTGGCAATAATACCAGAAGTTCTTCTCTCGGACCCTCAGATGATATATACCGCACAAAAAGGGAACCCTGGGCCATGTCCTTGATTTCTCAAGACTCATCAACCGCAATTGATAAAGCAGAAGCTAATTTAACGTCTTCGACTCTTTGGTTGGTCTAATTTGAGGACATTTTAACTGTCCTATCTGCTACTGTTTCAGCAGATAACGGTATATCTTTAATTTTATTTAAAATCTCTGCTTTGTTTTTGAAATCCCGAAAAAGATCTTCAGATACATTAACAAAGCAACATTGTATGTATTCACCATCTGTGAGTGGTTTTTCTCTCTTAGCGATCTCCTGACTCACTACGAAACTTTCAATATTAACATTTTTGGCAGACTATCTCCAATAATTAAATACAGAACTCGAGTTTTCAACATTTTTCTGAAGATATTCAACTGCTCTTTTTTTCGTCTCACCGACAGGATATTTTCTGGCAATTGAGGCATGTTTCGTCGTGAAGTCTCTCTCCAAATTTGACTTTTTGTTGTGTTTCAGTTTTTCTTTGCGAATGAGACAGGTTGGAAAGCCATCTGAGTTCAAGATAAACGCGATACATTCAGTCCATTAACTTTTAAAGTCACGATGCTTATGCATTGTGTTTCTTAGTTTTTTCGTCGTAGCCATATTGAAAAGTACCTTAAAAACTTATTCCCATTATCTACAATCGCTATGCTTCTTAACGTTTGTTAGGTTTTGCCCGAAAATTCTTATTAATGCTTTAAAATTAAGAGCAACACAGCAGCGTGTTTTTTATAAAATCTGAGAGTCTTGACAACAGCTTCGCATAATTTCACATTGTGCTACCGGCAATAATTTGAGGAAGTCAACAATACCTTGTAACTTGTAGTAAACTTGGATGCAAAGATTAATGCAGTTTCTGGATGCACCTAGCCAAAAGAGAATACTAAGTTGCAGAAACAGCAAAGCGACACAGACTCCACGCTCGTTCGCGTCCGTAAACAACTACACAGAAAACAACTACACTTTCTTCTCCTAGTAGAAGATTCCCCCTTTCACATTTCGCCATTGCCCACGTTGTCTTGCCCAGTAGAGAGCGCCCGTGCGCTCACTTATTAATCACTTTGAGCACCTGTCTAAATGTTGCTCAACCACCCCCTCCACTCTCGCGGTGTGGAACCTCTTTCACGCTCGCTCTTCCCTCACTGACGTCACGCTTCGAAATTTTGAGAGACCTATGAAACAAATGAAATTATTCTCCATAGTAACAGCTGTGCTACGGAAAAACAATTTTATAAATACATCTTTCCGGAGCAGATATTTTTTTTTTATTTTTTTTTTACAACTGCGCATTATTTAAAACTGGTATTGTTCCCAATATTCACTGTAGCGAATGACTTGCATTAAAAAAAAGAAATTCTTCAGTAGTGTCGAAGCTTTGAAAAACTTATGAAACAAATGAAATCACCATTATGGGAATAAAATGCTTTGAAAATATTATAACTGAAACTATGATAGTTTTACTTTCATTTTCAATTTCACTTCAGAGCCACATGTACGTAACCGAAGAGTCGCATGTGGCTCGCGAACAGCAGTTTGCCGACCCCTGTGCTGCACTCAGTCTACACATAAGGTAAAATAATTTCGTTAAAATACTACCTACAAATAAATCTAATACTATAAAAACGAGATATTTCGCAAGAGCTCCTCTTGCCTCATCAGGTTACAAACAAGACTGAGAATCGTCCAAAGGCATACAGAGGAATCAAGCCGTCTTCACACGTTAATTAAAATTACAATGATGACATTTGATAAAAGCTTTAATAAAAGATGATCACATTGTAAAAAGTTAAAATATATAAATATATAAAAAAGTTAAAATATATAAATATATAAAAAAGTTAAAATATATAAATATATAAAAAAGTTAAAATATATAAATATATAAAAAGTTAAAATATGTTTTATTATGTGATCATCTTTTATAAAGCTTTTATCAAATGCCTTCATTGTAATTTTAATTATACCGTGAAGATTGTTTCACTCCTGTGGATACACTGAGACACGTAATGATTGATTTATCGTCCAAAGGCATGTATAGTCATTCCGCTTTACGTCGTATTCACTGCGCCATTGTTACCTAGATGTGGTTCTGCGCACCTGATGAATGTGCTCTACGGTTGGATACGTCGTAACACCGAATGACTAGACTAAATGCCTCTGGACGATTCTCAGTCTTGTTTGTTATCTGATGAATGTGCACTACGGTTGGATACGTCGTAACACCGAATGACTAGACTAAAGGCCTCTGGGCGATTCTCAGTCTTGTTTGTAACCTGATGAATGTGCACTGCGGTTGTATACGTCGTAGCACCGAATGACTATGCCTCTGGACGATTGCCAGTCTTGTTTGTAACCTGATAAATGTGCACTGCGGTTGTATACGTCGTAGCACCGAATGACTATGCCTCTGGATGATTCTCAGTCTTGTTTGTAACCTGATGAATGTGCACTGCGGTTGTATACATCGTAGCACCGAATGACTATGCCTCTGGACGATTCTCAGTCTTGTTTGTAACCTGATGAATGTGCACTGCGGTTGTATACGTCGTAGCACCGAATGACTATGCCTCTGGATGATTCTCAGTCTTGTTTGTAACCTGATGAATGTGCACTGCGGTTGTATACATCGTAGCACCGAATGACTATGCCTCTGGACGATTCTCAGTCTTGTTTGTAACCTGATGAATGTGCACTGCGGTTGTATACGTCGTAGCACCGAATGACTATGCCTCTGGATGATTCTCAGTCTTGTTTGTAACCTGATGAATGTGCACTGCGGTTGTATACATCGTAGCACCGAATGACTATGCCTCTGGATGATTCTCAGTCTTGTTTGTAACCTGATGAATGTGCACTGCGGTTGTATACGTCGTAGCACCGAATGACTATGCCTCTGGATGATTCTCAGTCTTGTTTGTAACCTGATGAATGTGCACTGCGGTTGTATACGTCGTAGCACCGAATGACTATGCCTCTGGATGATTCTCAGTCTTGTTTGTAACCTGATGAATGTGCACTGCGGTTGTATACATCGTAGCACCGAATGACTATGCCTCTGGACGATTCTCAGTCTTGTTTGTAACCTGATGAATGTGCACTGCGGTTGTATACGTCGTAGCACCGAATGACTATGCCTCTGGATGATTCTCAGTCTTGTTTGTAACCTGATGAATGTGCACTGCGGTTGTATACATCGTAGCACCGAATGACTATGCCTCTGGACGATTCCCAGTCTTGTTTGTAACCTGATGAATGTGCACTGCGGTTGTATACGTCGTAGCACCGAATGACTATGCCTCTGGATGATTCTCAGTCTTGTTTGTAACCTGATGAATGTGCACTGCGGTTGTATACATCGTAGCACCGAATGACTATGCCTCTGGACGATTCTCAGTCTTGTTTGTAACCTGATGAATGTGCACTGCGGTTGTATACGTCGTAGCACCGAATGACTATAACTCTGGATGATTCTCAGTCTTGTTTGTAACCTGATGAATGTGCACTGCGGTTGTATACATCGTAGCACCGAATGACTATGCCTCTGGACGATTCTCAGTCTTGTTTGTAACCTGATGAATGTGCACTGCGGTTGTATACGTCGTAGCACCGAATGACTATGCCTCTGGATGATTCTCAGTCTTGTTTGTAACCTGATGAATGTGCACTGCGGTTGTATACGTCGTAGCACCGAATGACTATGCCTCTGGACGATTCTCAGTCTTGTTTGTAACCTGATGAATGTGCACTGCGGTTGTATACGTCGTAGCACCGAATGACTATGCCTCTGGACGATTCTCAGTCTTGTTTGTAACCTGATGAATGTGCACTGCGGTTGTATACGTCGTAGCACCGAATGACTATGCCTCTGGACGATTCTCAGTCTTGTTTGTAACCTGATGAATGTGCACTGCGGTTGTATACGTCGTAGCACCGAATGACTATGCCTCTGGACGATTCTCAGTCTTGTTTGTAACCTGATAAATGTGCACTGCTGTTGGATACGTCGTAACACCAAATGACTAGACTATATGCCTCTGGGCGATTCTGTCTTGTTTGTATTCTGATGAATGTGCGCTGCGGTTGGATACGTCGTAACACCGAATGACTAGACTATGTGCCTCTAGACGATTCTCAGTCTTGTTTGTAACCTGATGATGCAAGGGGCGCCCTTGTGAAAGATCTGGTGTTAATAGTATTTGATTTTAATTTTAGGTAGTATTTTAGCGATTACATTATTTTACCCTATGTGTAGATTGAATCTAGCATATGGACATTGTCTGTGTGTGTTTTGGCTTGATTACACGATTGCATCATCTATTTGTAATACGATGCTTATTAAGTTGTTTCATCTTAATGCAACAAAAGCAAGGAACCTAATTGTGCTAGATTGCCTAGTTGTGCTTCCATATTAAAAATATACGCAAGGAATTTGGCTCTACCTGAAACTGAAGTTGCTTAGCTCTACCAAAGTTTAATAAGTGGTTCGTTGCTGTTCCATTAAGAAGAACATTTTTCTGCAAGAGTTTCAGTATCTACATCATTACTACATCAATGGTTAGTAAGGTTCGCGCTTATATCAATTTATAAAGCATGTTTGTGTATGTAAATACGAAGCTGCACCCCAATGTCTTTTAACGGGTTTTTGTTGTATCTCTTAGCAGATGGTGCCGGTAATGTCTTCATTTTAATCTCCTGTGTATCCACTTATTTTGAGCTATTGCAAAGCAAAGAAAGTGAAAATTTCCATAGTTTTATCTTTTTACTTGCGTGCAAAGTGTTATTGTAAAGCTCGAAAGAAGTTGTTCTTATTCGTTTCTTCAAGGAGCATATGAGCTCATCTCGAGGTCTAAATCCCGGAGATATGGAATTAACGCAGCAGAGGCTGAGTTCACTTTCTTCAAGACCTGTAAAACGCAGAACGATAATTACAAATCTACTGATATTTATATTCATCCTCGAGAATACTTTACAACTCTTTTTAGTCTCATGTTTTGAAACTGTGTATCACTCAGTCTGCCAGCTGTGTGGTGTACAGATGCTACATTTAAATAGTATAACTATACTAGTGATCCAAAATTTCTTGGTGTAGAATAGAAATGAAAGTTTCCAAGCCTTCGCACATCAACTAGATGGCTTTCCCAAGGAAGGTAGACAGCTAACTGCAAACTGGATAATAGAACCGTCCAACAATTTGAACGTGGTGACATGACAATAACGAATAGGTGTGAACGTAATCAGGTATTCAAAGAAACGAGGCGTTATGCTCGTTTGGCACGTGGAATTATTAAAGAAAAATCAAGAGGCAATCACTATTTGAAGAACTGGTTCCAAACTTGCGGCAACTCCAGTGAGACACTATCATTACATTACTCGCTGTTGGTTATGATCTTCATAGTTTCGCGAATAGCAGTAGACTTTTGGGGTGGAGTAGGAAGCCAATTTTTACGTCATCTCCCACAGGATCGGCGGATTTGAACTTGACTTCTCTGTATAGGGCAGTGGTTACTTTGCCTTTCTTTATGTCTCTTTTATGTTCGTTAACTCTAATTCTAAATGAACGTTTAGTCATTCCAATGTGGTATTTCGCCGATCCGTTCAGATATAGTAGAGGAATGGCATAAACGCCTGCTTCATTGGAAGTTGGGGACTTCTCAGTGCTTCCTTTAAGCATGGTATATAAAGATGTAGGAGATCTAATGCCAACACCGAGGTTCATCTTCTTGAGCGCGTTCGTGAGCTGATAGGAAACATTTAGTATATAAGGAATTGATCCCAGGTAGCGTATCTGCGGCATAGGAATATTAGTACGACTGGTTCGGCTTTTCTCGATGTAGCAATGTACCAGGTTCGGGGTGTATCCTGCCTCAGTGGCCAGCTTGATAACGTTTCTCAATTCGCATAGTCTAGAAGGAACATGTGAGGAGACTGCAAAGGCTCTTCGGATTCGAGAACGGAATAAAGCTGTCTTGTAGTCAGCGGGTCAGAATGAGTTTCGGAGCATCAGGTTAGCTATGGATGTGGGTTTATAATAGACTTGTGTGCGAAGGCGATTTTCAGGTAATTTACTCAGTAAAACGTCCAGATAAGGAAGGGCGCCATTGCGTTCGAGCTCCATAGTGAAATTGACAGTAGGGTGAATATCATTGATATCACCCTACTATTAATTTAAATATATCATGCCCTCAGATACCGAGGCTCTTCGGAAGACTGAAACATCACAAACCCGATAATCCATTGAGACCTATCGTGTCACGGATGTCTGCACCGACGTACTGTCTACAGAAGGCACTATCCAAATTTCTGGCTAATCATCTCCCCGAATCGGACTTTATAATATCTTCATCAAGGGAAACAAATAAAAGCTATTGAAACTTACAATGATAAATCGCTTGTAGTAAGTTCCAATACCTTTGTCTCTTAACGTTTTTTCTTTCAGTGAGTAATTTCCAATGACCTTTAACGATGTATTAGGTGTTTGTAAATCTGTGTTTTATCACGTCATTTTCAATAAATGATTTCTAGTGAACTTCGGCGATGAATTAGAGAATAGTAAATCAGTGTCTGCGACAAATATTTTAAGTAAGGTATTTCCGATTACCTTTAACGATGGAGTAGGCTTTTCTAAATCGGTGATTTTTAACGCCATTGTCAGTAAGTAATTTTCGATAACATATGACGATGGATGAGGAATAAATAAGTCGGTATTCTTAATGTCATTTTCAATAAAAAAATTCCAATGACTTTTGGCAATGAATCAGGGATTAATATTTAAATCGGTGTCTCCGAAAGTTATTTTAAATAAGTTGCTTCCGATTACCTTTTACAATGGAATAGGATTAGCAATTCGGTTCCTCTTAACGCCAATGTCAGTAAGTAACTTCCGATGACCTATGACGATGGATTAGGCATAAATAAATCGGTATTCTTAATGACATTTTCAATAAATAATTTCCGATGATCGTCGGCGATGGATTAGGGATTAGTAAATCCTTTTCCCCCAACGTCATTGTAAGAAAATGTACTTCGGATAACTTTGATGATGGATTAGCGATTAGTAAATCATTTCTCTTTCTTTTTTTTCTTTTTATTTATTTATTTTGCCATCTTAAACGAAGTTAACTACAAATTCTTAATAATAAAGCAAAAAAAAGAACCCAGATGAAAATCACGCAATATATTGTTAAAGATGTTATTAAAACATTCATAGCAACATAGCAGGGAACCAGAGAAAAAGGCTAATGTTAGCGTAACTAGACCCTGGCCCCTAAAGTAAAGAAAATGTCAAGTCAAGAAGTTACATATTTTTCAACTTATATACACATAATCACAATACAACATGACTGAAGTTAATCAAATGTAACTTATTAGCATAATATTCCTTTAGTTCTTTTTTAAACGATACAAAACTGTCAAGTGATTTTATATGAATTGGCAACCCGTTCCAGAGCAGGGGCAATGATCATTAATATCAAAATACAGCGTATTAGTACGAACCCTAGGAACTAAAAAGTCATCATACACACAAGTTTAATAACTGTGTGCAGGATAACATAAATTTATTAAATTGAAATGTTTGTTGGCATAAATACATTCATGCATTAAAAATATCAGTCGATAACTGTATAGTCTTTCAAAGATCAGTAATTCCTAACGACTGAACAGGATTTCGACATTTTTCAGTGGATTCAACAAAAGAACATTTTTTGTTTTTCGTTAAGAAAAAATTCTGTTAATGTTACATTTATTTGTCCTACCACAAGAAAGCAGACAATCAAACACATAGGGAACATTTTTTGTTTTTCGTTAAGAAAAAATTCTGTTAATGTTACATTTATTTGTCCTACCACAAGAAAGCAGACAATCAAACACATAGGGAATATTTTTTTGTTTTTCGTTAAGAAAAAATTCTGTTAATGTTACATTTAGTTGTCCTGCCACAAGAAAGCAGACAATCAAACACATAGGAAACATTTTTTGTTTTTCGTTAAGAAAAAATTCTCTTAATGTTACATTTAGTTGTTCTACCACAAGAAAGCAGACAATCAAATACATAGGAAACATTTTTTGTTTTTCGTTAAGAAACAAATTCTGTTAATGTTACATTTATTTGTCCTACCACAAGAAAGCAGGCAATCAAACACATAGGGAACATTTTTTGTTTTTCGTTAAGAAAAAATTCTCTTAATGTTACATTTAGTTGTCCTACCACAAGAAAGCAGACAATCAAATACATAGGGAACATGTTTTGTTTTTCGTTAAGAAAAAATTCTGTTAATGTTACATTTATATGTCCTACCACAAGAAAGCAGACAATCAAACACATAGGGAACATTTTTTGTTTTTCGTTAAGAAAAATTCTGTTAATGTTACATTTAGTTGTCCTACCACAAGAAAGCAGACAATCAAATACATAGGGAACATTTTTTGTTTTTCGTTAAGAAAAAATTCTGTTAATGTTACATTTATTTGTCCTACCACAAGAAAGCAGACAATCAAACACATAGGGACCACTTTTTTGTTTTTCGTTACGAAACAATTCTGTTAATGTTACATTTATTTGTCCTACCACAAGAAAGCAGACAATCAAACACATAGGGAACATTTTTTGTTTTTCGTTAAGAAAAAATTCTGTTAATGTTACATTTAGTTGTCCTGCCACAAGAAAGCAGACAATCAAATACATAGGGAACATTTTTTGTTTTTCGTTAAGAAAACAATTCTGTTAATGTTACATTTATTTGTCCTACCACAATAAAGCAGACAATCAAACACATAGGGAACATTTTTTGTTTTTCGTTACGAAAAAATTATGTTAATGTTAACATTTATTTGTCCTTCCACAAGAAAGCAGACAATCAAACACATAGGGAACATTTTTTGTTTTTCGTTAAGAAAAAATTATGTTAATGTTACATTTATTTTTCCTACCACAAGAAAGCAGACAATCAAACACATAGGGAACATTTTTTGTTTTTCGTTAAGAAAAAATTCTGTTAATGTTACATTTACTTGTCCTACCACAAGAAAGCAGACAATCAAACACATAGGGAACATTTTTTGTCTTTCGTTAAGAAAAATTCTCTTAATGTTACATTTATTTGTCCTACCACAAGAGAGCAGACAATCAAACACATAGGGAACATTTTTTTGTTTTTCGTTAAGAAAAAATTATGTTAATGTTAACATTTATTTGTCCTTCCACAAGAAAGCAGACAATCAAACACATAGGGAACATTTTTTGTTTTTCGTTAAGAAAAATTCTGTTAATGTTACATTTATTTGTCCTACCACAAGAAAGCAGACAATCAAACACATAGGGAACATTTTTTGTTTTTCGTTAAGAAAAAATTCTGTTAATGTTACATTTATTTGTCCTACCACAAGAAAGCAGACAATCAAACACATAGGGAACATTTTTTGTTTTTCGTTAAGAAAAAATTCTGTTAATGTTACATTTATTTGTCCTACCACAAGAAAGCAGACAATCAAACACATAGGGAACATTTTTTGTTTTTCGTTAAGAAAAAATTATGTTAATGTTACATTTATTTTTCCTACCACAAGAAAGCAGACAATCAAACACATAGGGAACATTTTTTGTTTTTCGTTAAGAAAAAATTCTGTTAATGTTACATTTACTTGTCCTACCACAAGAAAGCAGACAATCAAACACATAGGGAACATTTTTTGTCTTTCGTTAAGAAAAAATTCTCTTAATGTTACATTTATTTGTCCTACCACAAGAGAGCAGACAATCAAACACATAGGGAACATTTTTTTGTTTTTCGTTAAGAAAAAATTCTGTTAATGTTACATTTAGTTGTCCTGCCACAAGAAAGCAGACAATCAAATACATAGGGAACATTTTTTGTTTTTCGTTAAGAAAAAAATTCTGTTAATGTTACATTTATTTGTCCTACCACAATAAAGCAGACAATCAAACACATAGGGAACATTTTTTGTTTTTCGTTACGAAAAAATTCTGTTAATGTTAACATTTATTTGTCCTTCCACAAGAAAGCAGACAATCAAACACATAGGGAACATTTTTTGTTTTTCGTTACGAAAAAATTCTGTTAATGTTAACATTTATTTGTCCTTCTACAAGAAAGCAGACAATCAAACACATAGGGAACATTTTTTGTTTTACGTTAAGAAAAATTCTGTTAATGTTACATTTATTTGTCCTACCACAAGAAAGCAGACAATCAAACACATAGGGAACATTTTTTGTTTTTCGTTAAGAAAAAATTCTGTTAATGTTACATTTACTTGTCCTAATACAAGAAAGCAGACAATCAAACACATAGGGAACGTTTTTTGTTTTTCGTTAAGAAAAATTCTGTTAATGTTACATTTATTTGTCCTACCACAAGAAAGCAGACAATCAAACACATAGTTAACATTTTTTTGTTTTTCGTTAAGAAAAAATTCTCTTAATGTTACATTTATTTGTCCTACCACAAGAGAGCAGACAATCAAACACATAGGGAACGTTTTTTGTTTTTCGTTAAGAAAAAATTCTGTTAATGTTACATTTAGTTGTCCTGCCACAAGAAAGCAGACAATCAAACACATAGGGAACATTTTTTGTTTTACGTTTAGAAAAAATTCTGTTAATGTTACATTTATTTGTCCTACCACAAGAAAGCAGACAATCAAACACATAGGGAACATTTTTTGTTTTACGTTAAGAAAAAATTCTGTTAATGTTACATTTATTTGTCCTACCACAAGAAAGCAGACAATCAAACACATAGTTAACATTTTTTTGTTTTTCGTTAAGAAAAAATTCTGTTAATGTTACATTTACTTGTCCTACCACAAGAAAGCAGACAATCAAACACATAGGGAACATTTTTTGTTTTACGTTAAGAAAAAAATTCTGTTAATGTTACATTTATTTGTCCTACCACAAGAAAGCAGACAATCAAACACATAGTTAACATTTTTTTGTTTTTCGTTAAGAAAAATTCTGTTAATGTTACATTTATTTGTCCTTCCACAAGAAAGCAGACAATCAAACACATAGGGAACATTTTTTGTTTTACGTTAAGAAAAAATTCTGTTAATGTTACATTTATTTGTCCTACCACAAGAAAGCAGACAATCAAACACATAGGGAACGTTTTTTGTTTTTCGCTAAGAAAAAATTCTGTTAATGTTACATTTAGTTGTCCTGCCACAAGAAAGCAGACAATCAAACACATAGGGAACATTTTTTGTTTTACGTTAAGAAAAAATTCTGTTAATGTTACATTTATTTGTCCTACCACAAGAAAGCAGACAATCAAACACATAGGGAGAAGAGAATAATAGAGTGTTAATTTAATATTTAGTGGCAATAGAATTGAGACTCTAAATAAAACTCCTATTCGAGACCTCAAGTCCAGCGAAATGACTTCAGCATGGGCATCCCACTTTAAATTCTCCTGAAAATCACCTAAAAGCTTAACCCTTTCTTGGAAAATCAAAGGTAAATATCATTCAGAATTCTGGTAGAGCCTCAACTCGAGCTTTTCGGATAGAAAAAAACACGCATTTTGTTTTTGGTAATATTAGGGTTTAACAAATTGTAACGAAACCAAGTCTGATGTTAAGTCAGACACCTTATGACCGAAAAAAGAAATACTCGTGTCATCAGCAAAAAGCAGCATGTACTCACAGGAAAGAACATGAAAAATGTTATTAATGTAAAATAAAAATAATAATGGCCTCACGATCAAGCCCTGTGGAACTCCAAAAAGAACAGTTTTAATATCGGAACGAACATTCCGAAATTGGACATACTGCTTCCTCCCAATAAGATAATTCTCAAAAAGAGTCTTCGCGACTCCCCTAATGCCAATGTGTTCGAGCTTAGAAATGAGGATGTTATCACGAAGGGTATCGAAAGCATGAGATAAGTCACACACAAAAAAAAAAAAAAAAAAAAAAAAAAAAACACCACAGTCAAACCTTTATCAATATTAATTTGTAAATAATACAAAACATCAAGAATGGCTGTCTCTGTAAAACTGCCACAAAGTAATCCATATTGCTGTTTACTTAGTAAATTATTAGTTTCAATGTAAGATAACAGCCAACTGTAAATCAACTTCTCAAGAATTTTAGCAAATACAGAAATGACAGATATAGGACGATAATTTTAAACCTAATAAAGGGATCTAGGACTATAATTTTAGTCTCTTTTTGTGAATTACACTGACCCCTAATATCATTTTCAAGAAGTAGTTCAGAAAACATTTCACGATAGATTAGGGATTTGTAAATCGGTGTCTCCTAACGTCATTTGTCAGTAAGGTACTTCCGATAACCTTTGTCTCTTAACGTCGTTTTCAGTGAGTAACTTCCAATGACCTTTGACAATGGACTATGCATTAGTAAATCGGTGTTCTTTTGAAATCATGGTCTATAACTTCCGATGCACTTTGACGATGGATTAAGAATTACTAAATCTGTGAATAAGCAAATACATTGCTCTTTCCACGTTTTAGCAACACACAGTAACCGAAAAATTATTATTCGGTCATCGCCGGGGAATTGAATCCCGGATCTCTCGATACCTAGCCGATCGGGTTACCCTTACACCACGGTGGCCAACAATCCGAACAGATCAGATCATATGTAGAGGATTTTAGGAAGGGACTGTCTGACCCCAGGGTTTAAACAACCCTTAGAAATAGGAAGCTAGGAGATTTGGGCTAGAGTGCCCGATATAAAAGTGACACGGAAGCAAGGTAGAAAGGGAGAGGAAGACACCCTTATTTATTACCGGGGGGCCAGTACCCGGGGTCCGACGGCTTAACGTTCCCATCAGACGCACGGTGGATATTTAGCGGTTCGAGCATTTGTACCTTCCTGGGATCGAAGCCGAGGTCTTCTCCTTGGCAGACACGAACGGCCAACAGTCCATGACGCTGTGTGTATTTTTGTGTCAGCTTCTGACATCATAAATCCATAAAATGGGCTCAGATGCTGAGACGTCTCCATCAGGTGGGCATTAACGGCGTTGGCTATATATTATTTATAGCAGTTAAATCCAAAGGGCGAGATCCAAAGTGAAAATCCTCCAAATACGTGGCGTGAGTAAATAAACAAATACATCGCTCTTCACCCATTTTAGCAACACACGGCAACCTCAAAATTGGCTATATATTAATTATAGCAGTTAAATATTTAAACTGCTATAATTAATATATGGCCGGTGCACTTAATGCCCACCAGATGGAGACGTCTCAGTAGCTGAGCCCATCTTACGGATTTATGATGTCAGAAGCTGACAGAAAATCACACATAGCACCGTTGACTGTTGGCCACCGTGGTGTAAGGCTAACGCGCTCGGCTAGATATCGAGAAATCCGGGATTTAATTCCCCGAATGTGACCGAATAACAATTTGTCGTTTGCTGTGTGTTGCTAAAACGTGGGAAGAGCGATGTGGTTTTTTTATTCACTGACGCCATGTTTTTGGAGGATTTTCACTTTAAAAACCGGTGTCACCTAACGCCATGGCACTCTCCTGACTAAATGATGTTGTTTGGTACAGGAATTTGAATAAATAAGCAACCAATGAAGAAGCGATTGAAGTAAAAAGGGACGAAACCTCTGGAAATATGGTTTAACTCGAAAGAGCGTTCAGTCATTCAGTTTCTCTGGGAAAGGAAAACGCTGGTAACAGAGATCCATCGCCAATTGCAAACAAATCAGCAATGTATATCCCCGGTAGCATAGACTTGCAAATTAACTTAGGCCAAATTCTAAGCCACCGTCGTTTAAAAATAGAAGACGATGGCTCAGTGTTGGACCTATGTTGAATTGCTAGGCTGTGCTACCTGGGAAGTTTTCGGATCGTGATAGAATGATGTTTAAAATTTGCACACGAGCGCAATGGTCGACGAGTGAGAAACTGTGTAACAGGCTTTCATCGTCAAAGCGGCGGGCACCTAGAAGACAAACACAACACAGCATTTATTGACCTATATTAGTACGATGTGAGTCCACCTTTGGCCTTATGCATGCACTAACTCTTCGCGACATGGTTTCGACAAGGATTTGGAACACAGCGATAGGTATGCGCTTCCATTCAGTACATAATGCTGCCGCTACCTGTTGCTTAGTACTAGGCCTTGGTTTCAAACTTCTTATGCGGCTCTCTAATTCATCCCATATTTGATCTTTGGGATTAAGATCAAGGTTTTGTGCTGGCCAGTATACATACGATACGGAATTATTGTCAAACCAGGCCGTAACAGACCTTGCTTTATGGATCGGTGCATTATCCTGCTGGCACCAACAAGGCTCGGTTCCATAGTATTGCCACAGAGTTGGTAGAGCAAACTTGTGCAGAATATCGAGGTAGACATGCTGGTTAACAGGTTTGTCCACGGTAACAAACGGGCCACAACCATACTACGAAAATTACCCCCCCCCACGAGTACACTTCCAGCTCCAAACTTGACCGTAGGAACAGTACACCGTGGTAAACAGCTTTCCCCCTGTCTGCCGTCATACCCACACACGGCCATCAGTTTGATGGATCGTGTATCTGGATTCATCAGTCCATAGTACACGTTTCTATTGATCTACGATCCACGATAAATGTTTTTTACACCATTCTAAACGACGAGTGGCATTCTGAATGGAGGTGAAAGGCTTATGAGCAGCCGCTCTACCACGGTAACCAATAGAATGAAGTTCTCTGCGAATGGTATGGGTGCATACCCAGATTCCAGCATTTTTACTCACCTGTATACCGAGGTCTTGCGCAGTACTCCGTCAATGAGCTGTAACGACTCTTCTGAGGCTTTGACGTCGTCTATCACTAATTTTCTTTGGTCTACCGGTACGTTTTGCGCTTGAGGCACGCCATGGTCTTCCACGTATCCAGTACATCCAAAACAGTTGACTTGGGTATGTTTAAACTTCTCTCGGTATCTCTTATGGACAACCCACTAATATAACACCCAACAATCTTTCCTTTTTGAAGGTCAGTTCTCTCCCGCTGCGATATTTTCACTCAACCTCACAGTGCAATATGATCGCGGTTAGCTGCAGGTTTGTTTTTATACCGTTTGAAGCAGTACCGCGCATCTTAACAACTCAGCGGATCCATTCATTTGCTTTTGAAGGGGTGTCCGGTGACTTTTGTTATATAGTGTACATTATATATGTATATAGAAATCCCGAAATACTTCAAAATGTTCGATGTACACGGATAGATAGAAATTTCTTTTTCATTTTCGCAAAATATGCTAAAACTATGCTCTCAATCAAATGGAAAATGATAGAATACTTATAAACTAGATTTCCATGGTTACTTTTACTGTTTTTAAACAGCAAAACGTTTGAGGGAAAAATCACTAGTTAGAGTAAAAAAAAAAAAAAAAAAAAACATTTAGATTAACGCCAGGGGTGATAAAAATATAAATTCGTTCGTAACTCTGCATGGTTGGCCTAATGGCTAGAGCAACCGCCTTCGGATAAAATGTTAGTGGGTGTCGATCCCAGATAGGTTGTGGTGCGCTGAACCACTGAATATTCGCTGAGAGCCGGAGCCATTGGACCCCCTGTTACAAATAAGATAATGTGTTTCTTCCTCCGCCATTGCTCTCTCTTCCTGTAAGTGTTCGTTATGACCTCATAGCCCGGCACTCCTAACTATGTCGATTTTCACTTTCAATTTGGCATTCTCACTTCTCCAACCTGTCCATTGCATCTGAGCCTCTAGTTTCACCTAATTTAATTTTGTTTCTCATATGCACAATAAACGTCGCAAGTGACATAGGTAGTTTCTTTTAAACCCTCACTGTGAGTGTAAACCTAATAAAAGTTGTTGGGTTTTTACTGCTGTGCTTTCATGGTTGTCCTATCGTGTGTGATGACAATTGTCGGAAAAAATCAACAGCGAGATATATTTACGGAAGCACGGAATATAGTTATATTATTAATTTTAGCAGCGGAATTCAAAGGGGTAAGGAAAGTAGGAACGCCATGAGAACACAAAACATCTATGCAAGTGTTACTTTTCACAAATAGCAGTTGTGAAGACAGAAAATGCTTCTCTGAAACTGCGAGTGTTTGAAAGTTCAAGATAGAAACGCTGTTTCTATCTTAACTTACAATGACATTCCGTGGAGTACGCCCATAGGTTTGCAGAATTTAAAAAATCCAAGCTCACTAAGCACAGATCATCCCCCCCTCCCTCCACACACACACCCGCCAAGAAAACTTATATTCATCTAAAGGCAGATCCAGAAACTTATTTTAGTGGAGAGGGGTTGATTGTTCTTGCTCTGGTCTAAAGAAAAAAATAGAGGCTTTGTGACGGCCAACACACAGATTATACACTTACAATTCTGCCTCTTCCCGGCATTGTAAGACTTTCTTAAACATCTCAAATTGAAAACAAAAATTCTAAATTTTTAATTCACAAGCTATGAACAAAAACAGGTAAATCAGCAGTATTTTACATGCTTTCAATAGTTGGCTTTTCCAAGAAACCACCTTGATGCGAGTTGATCGGAGTTTTTGTTAAAGGGCCCAATCGAGGTACGTACTTCACTGCACTACCAACATTATCTCACACCCACACATCCAAAGTTTATTCCACATGGTTGTCTTTGCGAAACACTAGCAACCCAGCAAATTTCGACTCAATCTAAATTCCATACGCTACATAGGCTAGTTCTTCCGAAGCATAAGTGTTACGCTTTACTGTATAACATATTGTTCCGATTTCCACGCAGAAGCAATACCGAATTTTCTTTCTGTTTTCAGATGTGACGTATGCCTTTAACTTAATCTTCCTTTTGAGCTCCTGTACTCTTATGTAAATTCGTTTTTTTCTCGTTGAAGAGTTACCAACGAAATGACACCTTATTTCCCCCCTAACGGTTTTCAAATTTGGCAATTACTGGCAGTGAGTCAGCGGTGACTACAACGGAGTGTAAGTGCAGTTTTAAAGGAGCCATGTGGAGAAAGAGAGAGAGAGAGAGAGAGCTAAATGCGATACGAGATGGGTAAGCGAGATATGAACAAATAATAATATTATATGAGGAGATATATGTTGATCACATTTTGATATAGTAAGCTAAAGACCGATAACCATGCGTTGTCAAAAGAGTAGGTTAATAGATTAAAGTATTTGTTCATATCTTCATTTTTGTGATTCTGACATGAAGTACCTTTATGGTTTTTCTTCATTGATGTGCTTATCTGAGCAGCTTTAAGGCTGTTCCTCATTGACCTGCCGACATGAGCACCTACAAGGATGTTCTTCATTGATTTGCCTATCCGAGTACGTTTAATATTGTTCTTTATTGATGTGCCTATCTGGGTACATTTAAGTATGTTCTTCATTCACGTGCCAATGTAGAATAAAGTTTGGACATTGAATTAGTAAGTAATGTATTCTGTTGATTCTTCAAAGCTGGGCTATTACAATTATTGATACAAGTACATATCGCAGCTACAACTTTCAGCAACGATTCAACTATAAAACGTATGTGTGTATATTATTAATACTAAATTTAGCAGTCGAATTCAGAGGGTCGACGAAAGTAGACAAACCAGAAGAACGCACATTTATACCCATGCGTTACTTTTCACAAATAGGAGTTATAAACACAATGTTACTCTAAAACTGAGAGTGCTTGAAAGTTCAAGATGGAATCATACGTTGATTCTATCTTAAACTCCTTGTCACATTCCATACAGCACGGCCAAAAGGGTTTGCGAAATTCACAATTTACCGCTCACAACACACAGACCTTCAAGAAAATTTATATTCATCTTCAGTAGAATGTGTTTTAACTCAGTGACGTAGAGAAAACTGGAAATTATGACGCTGTCTTAAATGCTAAACGCAAGGGCAATTCTATGCCGCCATACGTCACTGTTCCGATTGTCATTTCAGCCTTTCTCTTTATTATGAATCACTCGGAAATTGGGTCATCTTTTGCTGCGTTATATCCCACATTTCCTACAAATCTCCCCACAAAAGAACATAAAACATCCACATGGGCCCGTGATATTTATTGGATAGCGTGTTGAATTGGAAAAGGTGTGACAGCTCAGAAAAGTTCGTCCGCGGATAAACATTAGCAAACAATTGGAGTTCAGTGAATCTCTTACTCAGCTCTAAAGTTAACATTTTTCTAATGACCCATGACCTCCTTTAGAGACGGAGATATCTGAAACTGGCACATCTATCTGTAAAAAATATTCGGGAAACTCCAATACGGTACATTTTACCACTTTTGCAGTTATTAGCACCACCTTCGATAGGGGAAATAAAACGATTTGTTCTACCCAAGAATTTCGTAAGACCGGATAAAGAATGCCTGGAATGTAACACAAGAGTCAGCCTCAGATTATTTGGAAGGAGGTGGGGAAGGTTCTAACTATAACAAAAAGCATGACTGAGGGCTTCAAGCGAGCGCCTGTCCCTAATTTCGAACAACTGCATTGAGGGAAGGGTGAGAGCCCATCCAATGCCGCGTAAGACAAAAATACCACTCATGCATCTTCGCGGTCTCGAGTCTAGTTCTACTCGAACGAGCGGTGATAAGTCAGCTCTGAAAACATTCTGTCACGTGTACGGCTAAACAAGTCATATTTATCTCAGTCATATGAGTATATCATGTCCACCATAAAAGAGCTTCATATGCCCCCTTGATCCTTGTAATATTATTGGATAGCGTGTTCAATTGCGTAACAAGAGTTGGCGAAATAGACAATTTACTGCTTACAAAACACAGACCTTCAAGAAAATGTATATTGATCTTCAGTAGAAGGTATTTTTTATCAGTATCCTACAGAGAACTGCCATTGTGACGACACTGTCTTGGATGCTGAACGCTAGGACAGTTTTATATTATACCGGTTGTCATCTCAGCCTGTCTCTTCATTATGAATCAATCGGAAAGTGAGTCTGCTTTTTCGGCGTTAAATCCCCCTATTTGCTACAAATCTCCTCACAAAAGAACATAAAACGTCCACATGGGCCTGTGATATTTATTGGATAGCGTGTTGAATTGGACAACGTGTGACAGCTCAGAAAAGTTCGTCCGCGGATAAACATTAGCATACAATTAGAGTTTACTGAATCTCTTACTCAGCTCTAAAGTGCACAACTTTTGAAATCCCATGACCTCCTTTAAAGACGGATATATCTCAAACTGGCACGTCTATTTGTAAAACATATTCGGGAAACTCAAATATGGTACAATTTACCAATTCTTCAGTCATTAGGACCACCTTTGATAGGGGAAGTAAAACTTATTGTTTTACCCAAGGATTTCGTAACACCAGATGAAGAATGCCTAGCATGGCAGCTCAAAAGTAAGCCTCAGTTTATTTAGGAGGAGGAGATGAGCTTCCAACTATCACACAACAAGCCTTGCTAAGGGCTTCAAGCTTGCGCCTGTCCCTAATTTCCTGCAGTAGGTTTCAGGGGCAGTTGAGTTTAGCAGACAAACTTCAGCGAGTTTTTATGGAAATACATAAAAAGAATAAAAACAATATCAGAGAAACTGGTTGTACTGCTTCGTGGGACTCGAGCAGTGTTCAGTTTAATTAGCACATCCTGCGAGTTCTGCTATTACGTTTATATATCACAGGAAAAAAAACGTGGCCTACAGCGCCATCAAGGGAGGGCTTGTACCGTAGCTGCTTTAAGGTCGTCGGATAGCACACCCCAGGATTCTAGCGCGAATAAGATATGCTTACTGAACGAACATTTTCTTCTTAATGAAAACATTATGTGGAGAAATTAATTTTAACCACCAATTAAAGCCTTAGGAAGAACTATGGTGAGTTTTATTGGAAATAAATAAAAAATAATAATATCGATAGTATAGGTGAAATTGCGACTCTGTATGGGTGTGTGCCGAACACCTATCACACCCTGAATATTCGCCCCTAGTATATATGTATGTGTATCCAAACTTAAGGAGCATCATAATACACCTTCAAATTAGAACTGAGAAACAGATTCTCCGCTCGAGGAGTTCTATCACCAGAAGAACTCTGAAGTTTGCAGAAAACTAACAAAGGCTCTTGTGGAAACAGCAACAAGCATACTGTAGATGGTACTAACAACAATTTGCATATGAAGAAAATATAAGGGAAAGCAAAAATGCTGCTGCAAAAAGAAGGAACATGATGACAAATAAAGATGTCACTTCCAAAGTGGAATATATAGAGTTGTACAAGACAGTGCGAAGAAGTAGCAATGAAGACGTAAGGACATTCAACGGTGAATTAGAGGAAAAGCAATTGAAAACAACCAAAACCTGAGGAGAGCAAAAGGAGATCTCAGTAAGGGAAGAAAACAGGTTATGGCACTGTAACAAGAAATAAAGGCAAAATTTTGACAAGAGAGAAGGTTTCTACTCAAAACTATATGAAGAGATTATACATCTACTCCAGATTATACGAAAGCTAACAGTACCAAAGTCCCTCCAATCCTCAAAGCAGAAGTTGCGCATGCGATTAATAACATGAAACGGGGGAAAGCTCCAGAAAATGGAATTACCGCGGACACTGTACAAGATGCAAGTGGAGAAATTGAAACTAGACTCGTCCAAGTTTTCACTAGATGTCTCAATGAAGAGAAGATTCCTTAGGATTGGAACAATGCTACAATGATCCTGCTACATAAAAAAGTAGACATTGAGAATCTGAGGAACTACCACCCAATCATCCTCCTATCCGTGGTTTATAAAATGTTCACAAAGGTTGTTTCACATCGCTTGAAGGTGGCATGTCGAAACCGAGAGATCAAGCTGGACTCAGGAATGACTACAACACCATGGGTCACATCCATGTACTGAGAGAAGTAATCCAAAGAACGAGGGAATAAGAACTCCCATTATGTACTAGGGTAGAGTGAATTTTTTTGTTTCTTGGAAATTAATATCAGCTGGATTTGGGAAATTTGAAGGCACCCAATATGTGTATCACGCCAAGATTTGAAGCCTCTAGCGCTCCATCTTCAAGTGCTCCACGGGGGGGGGGTTAAATTTGCAAAAAATGTCGTTTTTGCGTCTTTTATAAGAAATTTGTATTTGCATTATTTTAAAAAATATAAACTAGCCTATGGTTGGATAAGGCAAATAATGATTCATGATCACTATGATTCCACGTCACTTGTCTGTATTAATGATTTATAATTGATATATGAAAAAAAAACAGAATTTTTGGCATTCATCTTCAGGTGTCCCAAGAAGCTTAAATTTCAACAAAAGAGTAAGATTGTAGTGCAAATTTTTGGTTACAATTGTGAACTAAAACCATCACTATGATTGTATGTAAAACGTATGAACAGGTGCACTGAGAGTAAGTTGAGAAAGCATAAAGCACCTTTATTTCAATGTAGGTGTGTAATAATTACAAGAGGCAAAGTCAGTAGTAACAGCACAGGTAAAATATATGTTATGCAAATGTTGTAACTAAACACTAAAAAGTGTATTGAAGTTCGACTTGGATTTAAACCTATATTAAAAGAACACTAGTAAAAATGCAAGTACAAAACATAGCGCTGGTTACCCTTGGAATTTAGACTTTGGCTGGAATGTTTTCATAATATTGCGTGATTGAATCCTTGCGAGAATGAATCCATGTCTTTGTTCTGCCGCACAAACTGCTGCTGAAGTCTCAGTGATTAGATGAACACAAGTTTCAGTTCCTTGGCAGTGACAGGAAATCTGTTTCTCTCCAACCACTCATAAAATTGTGTGACCTCAGGGCTGTCAGAACTGTACCTCTTTGTCAGAATATTCTGTATTACTTCTTCAGGTATCTGTTGAAATAGAGGCGGCTGAAATCGTTCATTTTTTACATGCCGGTCTATTAGACCAATATATTGTTTTGCTTGAAAATTCACCTAAGGTACGTTGAATTGTCTTAAAGTATCTTCCTGGTGCCTAACTGCAATGACCTTTCTTAATGCCAACTCACGTGTGGCTTCCCTTTCATCAGTCAACATGGAAAGGAGCATGTTTACAGGATGTAGGAAAAAAGCATTCCTTTGGATTACCTCACTACAGTACTCCTAAAATTTTCTGGAAGATAACGTGATCTTTCTATCATTGTTCAGATGTGTCGAGCTCCATTGGTGCAAGAAGGATTTCTCTTAATGGTGAACCACGTTGGGATATAAACCTTCATGATGAAAGTAGAAACGGAAACAAGAAGGATCTTCGGTGGCGATGTAGAGACGAAGTATTGTCCCTGCTGTTGTTATCCAATGAGAATGTGCTACTCGGTCTGGATTTTCAAAGGCGCAAGGTCTTCAGAGGTATTGCCAGATGAAACTGCTTGATGTATGCGACAAAGTATTTTCGACCTGTGCCAAGATTATCTTGGTAAACAGTAGAGAAGCTATCAAGTACTGTAAGGTTCAATGTAAAACCCATGTAGTAGGTGTATCGAAGGTTTAAGAGTAGAGTTTCATCGAGTTTCGCTTTGTCGCTAGGTAGGTATTAAAGATCGATCATCTGGAAATCTAAATCGTGAAAGAACATTTGCGACTATTTGCGAACAGAGTTGTTTTTGCATGCTTTTTAGAATGGCACGTTCGATTGAGGGCGCTGTTCGAGATATGGGATGGAAATCCAAAAGAGTCGAAGTTACACGCTGTGATGGCATATGTTTTGCAAGAACTAGGAAATTTAGCGACTTCTGGAAACTTCTTTCAAGTGCTTACAAATGAAAATAAAAAATATCTGCCTAAAGGTTAGCAGCATATGAGAAAAAATAGGAAGGCATTGACAGCGCTTTCTGCATTGCAATGCATCTTGACTTAACGAAAACATTACTTTTGCATTACTTTTAGTACAACAGGAACTACCATGATTGGACTTGGCCGGCAAACAAAACCGTTCAGTGCCTGTGGTCCGAAGACTAAAAAGACGAAACGTACAACACGCCCTGCAGTCAAGCAGCGAAGAGTTGTGTGCTACCACCGAAATTCAGTTACGGAAAGAAGGAAACATAGATCCTGTAGCACTTGCTAATCTCTCTACTGCATCTATGAAGATGAGTACGACTGTTAAGAAGGCTCAGAGGTCCTTGCTTCAAAAGCCAGCGTCAGTATCGCCAGAACAAGCGCTTGCATTAATGGTGGATACTAATTTGTCCACTCGTCATTACCAACGGATACGCGAGCAAGCCGAAAACGTCAATTGCAAACTGTATATCCCCCCCTATCACAGAGGTAAAGAAGCCAATCGGTTATGTTATCCACAAGGCATTCTCATAACGGAAGTGTCAGCAGAAATGCATCTGCAGTCGCTCATTGACCAAACGGTTGCTCGCCTATGTCAAATTGACGAAACGTCTGTCAAACTGCACAAACGTCTGCATTTAACGTCATCATGAAATGGAGATGTGATGGAACAGAACAGAACCGGTACAAATAAAAGTTTGCCAGAGAACATTACAGTGATGAAAGCCTATTTAGTATTTCTGTGGATCCTTTACAAATGTATTGTGGTACAGACGAGTCATGAACCGTCATTTGGAAAAACCCAGTACCATCTTCCACGAAGTACTGCCAGCCGATCGCATTTGTGTTCCATAAAGAACCGTCCAAAATTAGTTACCACATAAGTTGATAAGATAAGACATCAAATAGAACAACTTACCCCCACCAAAATATATCTCTGGATGTCGGAATTACCGTAACGCCGACTTTGATATTTGCATGGTGGACGGCAAAGTGTGTAATGCCGTATCATCATGTCCCTATGCGGCGCGAAACCCAGTGAAATGAATAATTTTAACGTCATCTCAAGAAAAAGAAGTAAAGAAAAGAATTCCTTTCCTTTGGTATATCACCCCTTCACTCTGGGATCAGGCTGTTCGAATGCAGGCTCCACATTTCGTACCGGATAGAGATTAAAACATGGCAAGCTAGGGGTTCCGCAAATGAAGCAACCTTTTCTCCGAAGAAGAAATAGGTCCAGGAGAAGTTCTAACGCGAGTTAGGCCTTTTAATTGACATGACGAAGCAGAACAGTAGCAATAAAAATGACGGCAATTCCGCCCGCAAATTTTTCAGAAACCTCCAGAAGGCTGCGGAGTGCATCTGGACATGATGAAGGCTGCGGAGTGCATCTGGACTTGATGAAGGCTGCGGAGTGCATCTGGACTTGATGAAAGCTGCGGAGTGCATCTGGACTTGATGAAGGCTGCGGAGTGCATCTGGACTTGATGAAGGCTGCGGAGTGCATGTGGACTCGATGAAGGCTGCGGAGTGAATCTGAACTGGGGTAAATATGGATTTAATTAAGCATTTAGTTCTTCTCGAATGTGTAAACTGTGACAGACAAATTAATTTAGATAAATTTCACGACTTCACTAAAGAGACCCAGGACATATACCTCCAACATTACAGCTGGTATCCAATATCTGTAAGCCTCCATAAAGTTTTATTTCAAGGGAGATACATTATTGAGTCATGTATTCTACCTATTGGGCAATATTCGGAGGTAGCTCAAGAATCCAGGAATAAACACAATAAGCAGTGTAGAAAACTGTTCACAACGATGACTTCTAGAATAGACACGAATACCAAATTCCTGAACAGACTGCTCATTACATCAGACCCCTATATAGCAAGTTTACGGTCGTCTCCAAAACACAAACACAGAAAACTGAATCAAGAAATGACTAATTTGTTGGAATTCGATGCATCCTTACGAGGAGACGATTCCGGGGACTCATTCCGATGATGCGAGCAGCGTCTTTAGTGATTCCGAATAATTGTTCTGTCATTATACTTTACGTACAAAACATATGTTTTTTCGTGTTTGTTTTCAGATCTGTGTCGTCTTTCTGTATTCTTTCAGGCTAAGCACTACATTCAAACAATACGTAGTTGGGAATTCCAGCTACACTTCGGCTAAACTGCTGTATCCTATCGTACGCGGGAAGCCGGACTTCAGTGTCAATTTACCAGGATTCCTGCTATCAGCATATCATCTTGCGTTACATTGTAGGTCTTTGGCCCGTTTTCATTTGAATGACCCTTGTAATATTCTTCACGTTCGATTTTTCTGTTTTGGTGCCTCTAAAATGTGCTATATACAGTTTAACATTTTATATTTATGTAAGAATTGTATTAATAATGAACTAGTTACATACAAAGTACAAAACAACTGGCAGCAATGATACTGTCTTCCCAGATCTCTTAAATATCACACTGTGCGTTGGGGAAGAAAATTATTAATAATGGTTGGCAATGATGATACACACTGCTCTCTGGGAAAATATCTGTACTATGAAGAACTGCTGATATTAGCTTGAAAACGACATGCAAGTTGTTAAAATGTCGGTGAAAGTGAATGTGAGGTTTCTAAAGAGCGCCCCGTGAGTCCGGTGTTGGGTGTAAAGAGCTGGATCAAATTAGTTGTTGCAATCATTGAAGACCCGACATTAAGTCGAATTGGTGTTTGTTGTGTCTCACTGTGTTCCATCGTAAAGGAAATTTGGATTATGAATACCTGACGGACTGACCAAAGAATAATGGTTGGGAATGAGAGAAGCTGGGATTTTCTACCGCGAAATCGCTAGTCGTACTGGACGACACGTTAGTACAGTGTGGCAAACGTGGTGTCAGTGAACAGATGAGAATCGGAAAACCGGGGAATGGACCGCAAATCCCACGGCTTCACGGGATGAGTGACATCTTTACTGCATGACAGTGACCGATCGTACAACATCCTCGGTGTTAGCGCAGTGGTGGAGCACTCTCACAGGTCAGTGTTCGTCCTCCATTACGGATCGACGTTGTTGGTAAACCGAGGACTGATCACTATTAGCACATTGCTGCGCATTCCTCTTACCCCCAACCATAGATTTCTCTGGTTCCATTGGGGTGCCGAACACAGACATTGGACCGATGATTCACAACAGGTCGTATTTCCTGTCGAGTCAAGATTCAGCTTGATTCACAATGCATACGTGTTTGAAGACATCGTGGTGAACGTTATCTTGCAGGGTCATATCTTCAAGAATGTAAGCGTCATGAAAAAGGTCTGAGAAACCATCTTGCAGCGTCATATGTCATAACCATCTTGCAGCATCATATGTCATAACCATCTTGCAGCATCATATGTCATGACAAAGGGCTGAAAAACCATCTTGCAGCGTCATATCTGCAAGAATGTTGATTGAAGAAAGGGCTGAAAAAGCGTCATGAAAAAGGGCTGAAAAACCATCTTGCAGCGTCACATGACATAACCATCTTGCATAAAATGCGTCATAACCATCTTGCAGCGTCATGTGTCACAAAAAAGGATGCAAAACCATCTTGCAGCGCCATATGTCATGAAAAAAGGATGCAAAACCATCTTGCAGCGTCATATCATCTTGCAGTGTCATATGTCATAACCATCGTGCATGAAATGCGTCATAACCATCTTGCAGCGTCATGTCTGGAAGAATGTTGGTTGGAGAAAGGGCTGAACAAGAGCTGAAAAACCATCTTGAAGCGTCATACCTGCGAGAATGTTGGTTGGAGAAAGGGCTGATAAAGCTTCATGAAAAAGTGCTGAAAAACCAACTTGCAACGTCATATATCATAACCATCTTGCATGAAAGGCGTCATGAAAAAGTACTGAAAAACCAACTTGCAACGTCATATGTCATAACCATCTTGCATGAAATGCGTCATAACCATCTTGCAGCTTCATAAACATCTTGCGCGTCATATGTCATGAAAAATGGCTGAAAAACCATCTTGCGGCGTCATATCTGCAAGAATGTTGGTTGGAGAAAGGGCTGAAAAAGCGCCATCGTTTAGGGTGCCATTGTGTTCAATTCGAGAACTCGCCTGATACGAATTGAAGAAACCCTAAATAGTCAGACATACGTCGGGTAAACTCATTATGATAAAAATCCGCGCACCAAGAAAAAAAACTGCGCGATTAACGGGAAACTCGTGAATAGCTACGACGAGAGCAGACATGCAAATGATTAAAGTTTCGTGCGATTCCTTATGCCTGTGCGTCCAAGACCACCGCTGCAATCGCAATCCTTGGAGCTTAAAAGGCACCGCGCAGGAGACTGCACATTCGTGCCGAAGTCCACGGTAAGAGTCAGGTGAGATTCCTGAGCGATAGACATGCCGAGGAGCCGCCGTAGATGTGCGTACGGGCAACTTACGGAGTTTGAACGAGGCATTATCGTCGCGATGAATTAGGAAGGATAGCCAGCGTGCCGAGTCGGCCGCCATTTATGCCGGTATGACAGTACGCTTTGATCCTGTTGGGAGCAATGGACACGGGAAGGCACCAAGACACGGCGGACTGGCTCTGGACGTCACAGACACTCCCCAAGCAGAGATGACCGTGGGATCGTCAGAGCGGCAGGCACAGATGCAACAACGTCTTTGTCCAATATCCAGAGACATTTGGCGGCTGTACAAGAGATTACTGTGTCAGCCAGAACCATTTTCAGACGCCTGGCAGAGGCGAATCTGCACTCTCGATGGACCTTACGTTTTCTGCCATTAACACCTGACCAACGTCGGCATCGATTGCAGTAGTGTCAGCAGTCAGCAGCGTGGAAGGCTACGTACTGGTAACGTATAGTGTTCAGAGACGAATCCCGCTTCTGTATGGGAACGGATGACCACCGTGTCAGATTGTGGAGGACAGCAGATGAGCTCCACAATCCCAACCTCACTGTCCCAAACTGCAGGCGTGATGGTCTGGGGAGCCGTCGCGTATGACATCCGGACTTCCCTCGCAGTGATCCGACGGACGTTGATAGCCAAGCGCTACGTACAGAAGATCTTTATGCCCCGTCTGTTTACTTACCTGGTGCGGCGGCACGGAGCCATTCTCCAGAAATACAACGCCCGTTCGCCCACTGCTCGGATTTTCCAGGACTGTATACATCAGGCTTCGATGCTTCTGTGGCCTTCCATGTCGTCTGATCTCTCGCCCGTCGAGCACGAATGGGACGCCGGCTCTCTCTCCATGCCCCAGAGTTCGTGATTTCGAGCGTCAGTTGCAAGAAGTGTGAGCCAATCTGTCCTAGGATAGCGTACGGCGTCTCTTTGATCCCATGCCGGACCGTATAACCGCATGTATATGAGCACGAGGCGGTCCGACGCGGTACTAACGCTGACCGGAATGTGAACCGTCTATCCGTGGGATATCCTTTTCCTGCTGTGATATTGTAATTACTTCTGTCCTTGGTATGTACCATCTCGCTTCTAAACTCTCATTTCATTCCGACGTCTCCTTCTTGGTGCGCTGATTTTTATGACAATGAGTGTATTTTTTAAACGCAGATATGACATTTTTTGACCCTTGTATTTCTTATTCCCTTTCTTTAGAGTTGTCCTAGCACTATATTCCAAAGACAACCCTGCTGGGACACATGTGACCCAGAATGCCCAAGTCCTCTCCCATGCACGGCAGATGCAACTTGTTCCCTGGCCTGCACAATCGCCGGATATGTTCCCGATCGAACATGTCGGAGGCACAGACCATTTTGGTAGAAACGAGTAACTGACCTGTCAAGCGCCTCAGCCAGTCACCAGAAAGGAACTCTGTTCTGACATAGATGCAACGTGACAGGTTATTTCCCAAGGACGATGCTAAAAACCTCTTCCATTGAATGCCACGCCGTGCGGATGCTTTTATTGCTGCTGGAGGTGAATTCACACGATACTGAGTTTTGAGAAAAAAATCTGTATAGCTCTACAAATGTAATCAGATGTCTACTGTAACATGAGCAATCTCTGATACAAATTTCCTTTGAATAACGGACACAACAATGCTGTTTGCGGTAGCAGAAAGAGAAACTTACCAAATTTCGTTGAAGACACAAGGCGATGCTCTTTGGTGATAGACGGAGCTGTCGTTTCCCTGTCAGCTTATACGTACCCTGTGAGTCAGTCGTTGATGTTCACGGTGCCGCAGAAAGTGCAGTGAAGTTACTGGCTTGCAGAATTTAAATTTCCAGTGACCGTGTAGAGGAAATTCCGGCAAATGTAAGAAACGGAACCACTCGAGAAACACAAAATTCGCACCATGGCGCAAAAGATTCCAGCTCACTTGAAAGCAGAAAGCGCGTGGGAAAGCAAGGGTCTTAAGAAAAAGTGGGGGTATTTCGTGAAGCGTTCCACCGCAGCCTAGTCCATTTGTCTTGCCTATCGTGAACTGGAGATCCCAATATCGTCACTCCATGATGTTCTTCATAAGAGGTTACGTCCTCTTGCGTGCAAACGTATTACTGCCGGGGCTAAAGATAAATCACAAGTACCTGAGGTACCAGTTTGCTTCCGGCAAACCGTGAAGGATTGATAACGACAATGTCTTTCTTCAGAAAATGGTTTTCAGCAACGAGTACACATTTCACGTTCCAGGGACGGTCATCAGACATAACAGCAGGATGTTGAAATCTCAGAATCCGCATGTAGAGCAGTAACGAGATGGTTCTGAAGCGAACATCTGATGTAGCGTCAGTGTGCGGAAAATTATCGGCCGTTCTTTTTCATTGACAGGACTGTCCTTGCAGAAGTTAACTTGGATATGCTGAATATCTATGTCACACCGCAGATACCAGACGGATTCTATTTCCAACAAGATGGGGCCCCACTCATTACGCAACACACCTCTTTTGGACGAATGTTTTGGGGAACTTTGAATCGGATGTGGTGGACCGCTTTATGGTCTCTCAGATCCCTGGATTTTCCCCTCTTGGTTTTGTTTTTGTGATCATATCAAAGGCATTGTCTACTAAACTGAAGTAAATGATTCAGTGGATTTGCATCGTAGGATCATCGCTGTTAGTAAAAGTGTCACTTCGCAAGCGCTGGAAAAAACATGGCGGGATGTCGAATAGTCCCTGAATATCCGTCGCGCCAGCAAGTGCGCACATGTGGAAATTGTTATCGGGCTGATTTTGCTGACATCCGGGAGTTTCATATAGCTCCTAAACCTGGATCCATGGATTTGGGCGCCGCTACCAGAGTCAACAGCCGTTCCGCTCTCGAACGCGTAGTGGGTACATTGATACACTAGTACGACGATACGTTAATGTAATAGTACGACGATACGTTAATGAGGTGCTCAAGCCTGTTTTGTTGACGGGTCTCAGTGGTATGTCTGATGCCCAGTTCCAACAAGATAACGTCAGTCCGCACACGACCACTGTCAGAAGACCGTACCTAAAAGGTGTTCAGGTACTGTTCTGGCGAGCGCGATCCACCGATTTCTCCCCAATACGCTACGTGTGGGACGTCATTGGCAGAGAACGTAAGGCCTCTGGATGACACCCCCCCCCCCCCCGTCATCCTAGCACTGTTGATGAATTGCGGCCACAGGTTAACAAGTTATGATCAGCGATGACACAGGACACCATTCGGGCACCTTTGCACTCAATGCAGCGATGTATTACCTAATGTAAAGGTCGTACCAAGTCAGGCGACATTATGCTGTCTCATCGCACATGGCATCCATGTAATATCCCCAGAAATTAAGAAACTATTTATTTCCCAACTACTTGTCTAAACGTGTGATAAGTTATCACACTGTAAATCCAACTAAACTGATCACACTATTAATTAAACAATGTGATACATTTTGTTTTATTTCGGGTATTTCTTCATTGAGGCATTTTCTATGACGAGCAGTGTATATTACCCATTTCTGAAAATCCGGATTATAAGAGCATTTTTCTCCTGATTAAAATATATTTCGCGATTTCTGCACGCTGTGAGATAAAGGCGTCAATGTAAAAGTTAATGCTCGTGGAACGAAAATGAAGTTCCACAGCAATGGTGTATCCCCAATGAACTTTGAAAAAAAAAATAATAACAGCCGACAGAGTATTATTAGAAGTATCTTAATAGGGTACTAATTCAGTATTATCGTTTTCGTTCGTCACCATCTTTATTTTCAATTTCCGAAGACTGTCCCGGAACTAGATTGGCATGAAACTTTTACTACCATTTACACACCTACACTGTTTTGATTAACTTTTACCCAAATTTTCTTTCGTCTCTAGTTGCAAGGAAATGGAAGTTCATTTCTCCCCCCCCCCAATGTGCGAGTACGTAACTAAGTAGACCGAAAGGACTTTTCCTTTATTTTTTGGTCTGCTCAAATTACTTAGCATGTAAGAGTAATTTTCCCCGATAAGGCTAAAGCAGTTCGCTAATTAATTCCTTGACTCTTTACAGAATTTTCTCTTTTAAACATTTTTAACATTTCTTTGATTATATATGGTTCACATAAAATATTTAGGAATGAATCGTTTCTGGCGTGTCATATATTGGCCTGTCAGATTTGACATTTTCTCAACTTGGGAAGAAATGCTCGTAATGAACTCTATCGGTGAATATCTGTATACTGTACATTGCGTAGCACTTTACCAAAGTCAAAGGAAATGCTTGAAGTTGTGTGTTTGCTTTGAACAGTGCTTAAAAATTATATAGTTATGACATATTCGTTGAAGAGTAATTGAAAATTATATTATCGACTAATATATCAGAATTGAAAACATGCCTGTAATGATTAAAAGCTTAGCTTATTCCTAGAATCATAAAGTTATAAATACCAAGGAAAAAATGTATGCAAAGAAAAGTCAAAAATCTAGATAAATCAAATAATAGTGTAAACCTAAGTAGCAGTAACACCGGTTCTTCTAAATATGTCAAAATGAAATATACCTGTAGCGGATATAACTGCGGCGATGCTCTAGTTTGGAAGTCATCAAGATACATCTTTTTGATTTCGAAGGCAACTACTACAGAGTGAGGTTCTAGTACTTTTCCCGCATAAAAAGTACCCCCTTTAACCAAAATGGGAGACATTGTTATAGAAAGAAAAACGATCTTACTTGATGTCTGCTGAAGAATGTTACTAAAATAAGATTTTTATTACAGTGTGTTTTTAAAATATTCATTGTGTTATGATTTTAAGATTAGAAGTTTTGAAGACATGACACTAAAATGGGTTAACGAATGAAGGAAAGAAATATATGTCACGAAATTGGTCCATGTGGTATTCAAAATACAGCAAAATATGCTTTTAAATTCGTTTTAAAGTTTTCTAACATAGTTAAAATATGAAAGTGAAATGGAATATCTCTATTCTAAAAAAAAGAGCCTAGAGGCGCAGCCCCTGCTTCTGCTGTTTTAGAAATTTCGCGACACTCTTGCTTTCCTAGCTCGCAGCGCAAAACGTATTGAACACAAAAATATAAAATGTACATCGTTTGTAGGGAGCTGTTTGGAGAACACGCTGAAATAAACCGTTTTTCAAATCTGGCGATACTTTAAGAGCTATTGTATTTCAAAGTTAAGGTAAGCAAAAAGGTGCTCTCAGTTCGCGTTCCGGACACCCTAACAGCAAAAGAACCACGAAACTTTGTAGGCATGTAGTTCCATGACCAAATATTTGCACTTCGGTGCCCTTTTTTTAAGTTCGATTTAGTTTGCGATAAATTAAATTTTTAAATTTCACAAAATTCTCTATTTCACGATGGGGTCAAATTAAAAAACGGATATATAGCAAATTATAAATCATAACGCATTGCAATTTGTACAGCATAAACTTACAACTATCATCACTTTTTTTATAAAAAAGTATTTTAAAGAAAAAGTCATTTTCTGATTTTTAAGCATTTTTTTTATGTAGAAACGAATGGCTTCTCTGTCTTCACGATAACCACAGAGGAACGTTCTGGTCCCGTGACCTGCTCCCATGGTGACGCAGAGAATTTGTTATACATGTATATGTGTTTTGTTGGTAAAGCTATCTTAGTTGTTTTAATGGTTTACGAAAATGCTTTTTGGACCACTTTTGTTTTCCATAGTTCTAAATTTAGTAAGTGCTATAAGTTCAAACGACAAAAGTACGCACTTCCAAAACATAACGACAGTAAAAAAACTCGGAAACAAAGTCATTCAATAAAAATAGAAGGAAATTGAAAAGGCTCCGCAAAATTCCACCAGGGAGTTCACCAGGAGCGAAACAAAAACTGTAAACAAGCCGTCATTTTGGAATCGATACAGCGCAAAAAGTATTGAACATTTGAAAGAACATTTTCATTTCGTTGTGATATTCTTGAAGATCGGGCTGCAGGACCAAACCCCCCTCCCCTCCCCTCTCTGCGATACTCTGGAAACGATCATAGCGAGCCCAGAGGGGCAGCCCCTAGTATATCAAACTGTTAAATGGGTTTTGTTCGTGTGTTGGACATGCCATCGCGTGAAAGAGTGTTAGGTGAGTCAGTCTTAAGTAAAGTTTTTTTTTTCCTTATATTTGAGAGCAACGTATATATCAGTAACGTTCCTGAATTTGTAAAGTGACTACGAAAATCTAAGAAAGATTGCTTAAGAAAAGAACAAAATAAAAAAAAATAAGACATATTTAAAATGAAGTTGTCAAAACGTTGTGTTATGATGCTCCCAATAACTTTAAAGAGCCTGTATTATCCAAGGTGCCCAATAATTCAAAAAATAGCTCTTAACTATATTTAAACCTATCTACTTAACTCCATAGATGGAGATAATTGCGTAGTTTCTAATTTACATGCTATCTGAAATCGGCATCACATACGGAGAAAGTATTTTTGTATGCGTGAGTAAGAACTTCTTGGTGATTTGCATATCCCCAAGAAATTCTTACTGCTTTTGTCAATGGCATGGAAAAATTAAGGCTTGAAACTCATCTGTCAAGAGAAAATTTCTAGACCGTCGCCAATAAGTACATCATCCCTTGAACATTTTCATAATTCCTTTGTCCACAATAAATGGAATCATCACAATAATTTTGAATTTAATTTTTAATAGAAAGTAGAGTGAAGATATTTCTGAAAAGTGACTTGCCTTTATTACCGTCCGCGGGAATCATCTGAATGTTAGAATGTATGCTGCTAAATGGAATGCAGTTTTTGATGTTCTATGATCAACAAATGGAACACACTTCGAACTTAGCAAACATAGTTTCCTATGTTTGCTCTTTTTTTAGCAGTTTGAAATGGGAGAGATGCAAGTGTTTCAAATGCAAATATGCAGGAATAGGCAAAGTATGAATCTGTAAAAAAAAAAAAAAAAACGATGTTAATGTTATATCCGGCTGAACTGCGTGTGTGTGTGTGTGTGTGTGTGTGTGTGTGTGTGTTGACTTTTTGCATACCTTTAGAGAGTGTATTCCCAGCTGTCGCAACCTAATGAACAGAGTGAATATTCTACACGTTGAGCAAACAAGTTACACAAATCAGGGCAACGAATCCGTCGGTTTTTCGAATAGAGGCATATCGTTCATGTTCGTTTTGAAGTAGCGTCCGTGGCAAAAACGGATGATAAATTCAGTTTCTCTAAATGCAAACGTTTTGAAAGGACGTCAGCGTTCATAAAACCTGAAAGTACACCTAAAAAGACGAGCGGTAGTAAAAAATCTAAACTTACCGATAGGAAGGTGGTTATTTACAAAAATTGTGGGATACAAAAAACACTGAATCGTAAGTTTTCAAAAATAAAGAAGTTTCCTTTTTCATCTTCATTACACACATTTCCAGTTTTATTTTTAAAATAAATCATTGTTGGGTGCACAAAGCAGGATTACAGGACGGAGTTGCCATTTCTAAACAATTTGTTACAAACGCCAATTCTCAGAATGAAAATAAGAACAGGAAACGTAAATAAGAATAGGAAATGAAGATAATGATAGGAAACGTACCACATGGTCCTGTAAATCGCCTAATAAAATGTTTGCCAACATCCGGTAAGGTTTATTTTTGCAAAACCCCATGAACATAAATGATGTTTTAATGTTTCAAGGTTGACGTTTTTAGCGAGTTGCTTGTTGAACAAAAAACACTGTAACTTTAACATAAACAAGAAAAATGACATCGAATATTCAGTTGTAACAAGCACGTCCTTTGAATCATTATTACCATTATTATTATTGTCATTTTATTTGGAGGTTGAACGACCACTGTGCGCAAATTGATGGGCTAAACAATCGCCCGTCCCTAATTTAGGGCCACTGGCTCGAGGGAGGGCACAGACCCAGTGCCATAACACAAATACAACATATGTTCCTCACCGGAAGTCATCTCGGACGAATGGTCAGAAGACGCCAAGGGCACTTAGAGGACGACGAACGGTCAAGAATGCTTACATCACTGCGCCAGTGTGAAAGTAAATCCTTTCCGACGTAAAACAAACATTTCATAGCAGTTTTTTATATAACCTAAAAATTCAGCTAAAGAAAGAATACACCTACACCATTTTGGAAAAGAAACTCGTATAATTTAAAATAGGCTTTGTGGCTGGGGTTATTCATGCGAATGAAACCTGTTGCATAAATAAATAAATAAATAAATAAATAAAACCTATGTAATTGGTTACGTCATGCAGTAGTTGTAGCGCCATCTGCTTTTATTCGGTGGACGAAACCGGAACTAAGTTCATCGCTATTGCACGATACGTAAAATCAAGGAGAAATACCGGAAAATAAAATAAAGTTAGTAAGACAAACGACTTCATCTGTGGCAACACGCACGTGCTCAAACAACTGTCTGCGACGTTTGAACTGCATGGAAATTTTTTGAACAATCAAATGACAATAACACAAAACATTGTATATCAAAAAGACTTTCATAACCTTTTTTTAACATCATTTTTATCAACTAAATTTTTACATTATATGATTTTTGACATACTGTGACCGTCATATGTATGACGAGTTAAAATTTATTAATCCATATAATAGGCCTTTATCATGGGAATATTGAATGGGAATATTACGAAAATTTTGTTGTTTGTGACCTATCTTATAGACTGCCCATTAATAATAATTCAACCGCTGATTATAAATATATACACTGATCTTGAAAAAAAAAAAATAGTTTCTCCCAGAAGGACGTGTCGGATTACAATGCTATTCGGTAGTAAGGTAAAAGTTACCAGGAGCAAAAAATGATTAAACGTTAAGACTGATATGGATAATATTTATTGAGCTACACGCCAATAAGTAGTGTCTCTCAGTATGACGTTGGGTAGCCATGTTTGCTTACACAGCATGTCAGACGTCTCGGTATGGAGTTGTACAGGTTCCTAATGGTGTCCTGCGATACGCTAACCCATGGAGCTTTAATCTTCTCACGCAGCTTCTGCAAATAGAGCGGTAGGGTTGGAGTGTGGATGGCGCGTCCAATAGCATCCCACACATTTTCGAGACAACAGCAGTATGCGAACGAGCGTTGTCCTGTTGGAAAATCGCACCGGAGTGAGCGTTCAGAAAAGGTGGGGTCACTGGTTGCAGGACCTCATAAACGTAACGTTGAGCTGTCAAAGTGCCTGTAATAAACACCAAAGGTGATCTGGCATCGTAGGCAATTGCACCTCACACCATGACACGAGGCCTTCTGGACGTGTGACGCTCGACAGCAAAGCGTTCATCTTGGCGCTGACCACGGTGTCTCCCCACACAGATTTGTTGATCGTCTCCTCCAAGACGAAGGCGGGACTCGTCGCTGAAGATCACCCTCTGCCATTCTGAGTGGCTCCTTGACAGTCTGGCACGATACCATTGCAGTCTTTGGCAACGATGCATTGTTGTTAAGGACATTCGTCGTAACGGTCTGCGTGCGTGTAGTTCTACGTCGTTCAAGCGTACGTCAATGGTACTTGCACTAATCGGACGATGCATGGAGGGCTCCACTGCTCGCTGAATATCCGCAATCCTGGCTGTTGGATCACTCCGCGCATGTGAGGCAACCCGTCGGCCCTCTCTCTCCGTGATTCATCTTGGCCTACCAGACCCTTCCTGTCGCTGCTGCGTGTCTTATTCTATCCACTGCTGCCAACAGCGTGCTACGGTGATATCCACACGACAGGTATGGTGCGCAGTTCGGTGATAAGACCATCCCGCTTCCCGGAGTCCTTTCGAACTCCTGCAACTGCTCGAATTGCTTCCGAAGTTTTCTCCGAGGCATTCTTTACTTGCAAAGGATGCAATAAACACAACAACATGAGTCAGAATGGCAAGCACGCGCAACAGGACGACCTTATATTGCTGGTCAGGCACAACGCTATGACCCCTCGTTGCTTGCGTCACATGCGCTGCCGAGGGTGATACTTGAATATTTGCTGGCCTCACGATGTGAAACCTACCCACCAAGTTTCATTCCTTTCGGTTGCTTCCTTCTAGTTGCAACTATTTTTTTGACGATGAGTGCATATGTATTTTGCGATTCGCGTTACAAAAGTTTCAGTCACAGCTTCTTCACCCGTGTATTAAACGGGCTATGAACTAGTAAATAAATAAATAACGGCATTTCTACAATGCATAAATAGAAGTAGCTACTTACGCCCACAAGCACATGAAAAGTATACTAGGAATATTAACAAACTAATCACGAGAAACGTTTCTCATAGCAGAGACATCAGAGGCAAAAGGGAATCTTCACATTGAACAATTAGGGGTAAAATATGTAGAGTATAACGTGACAAAATTTCGCTGATTCTAGGGAAATAGCTGTGCGTTACTTAAAGAAGAAAATGACTGCAAAATAATCTTCATAATGAAGAGTATTGCATGAAAAGTACTGTTCATGATGAAGATTATTGTATGGAAAGTACTCTTCATGATGAAGAGTATTGTATGAAAAGTACTCTTCATAATAAAGAGTATTGCATGAAAAGTACACTTCATGATGAAGAGTGTTGTATGAAAAGTACTCTTCATAATGAAGAGTATTGTACGAAAAGTACTCTTCATGATGAAGAATATTGTATGAAAAGTACTTTTCACGATGAAGAGTATTGTATGAAAAGTGCTCTTCGTAATGAAGAGTATTGTATGAAAAGTGCTCTTCATAATGAAGAGTATTGCATGAAAAGTACACTTCATGATGAAGAGTATTGCATGAAAAGTACACTTCATGATGAAGAGTATTGTATAAAAAGTTATCTTCATCATAAAGAGTACTGTATGAAAAGTACTCTTCATCATGAAGAGTATTGCATGAAAAGTACTCTTCATGATGAAGAGTATTGTATGAAAAGTACTCTTCATAAGAAAGAGTATTATTGTTTGAAAAGTACTCTTCGTGATGAAGAGTATCGTACGAAACGTACTCTTCATGATGAAGAGCATTGTATGAAAAGTACTCTTCATGATGAAGAGTATTGTATGAAAAGTACTCTTCATAATGAAGAGTATTGTATGAAAAGTACTCTTCATAATGAAGAATATTGTATGAAAAGTTATCTTCATAATGAAGAGTATTGTATGAAAAGTACTCTTCATAGTGAAGAGTATTGTGGGAAAAGTACTCTTCGTAATGAATAGTATTGTATGAAAAGAACTCTTGAATTTCTTTTTTAGAGTATTGTATGAAAAATATTCTTGAATTTCTTTTTAGAGTTTTGTATGAAAAGTACTCTTCATAATGAAGAGTGTCCTACAAAAAATGATTTTTCTAAGGATATTTTAGAATCGCATAGCCATTCTCATAAAAATGCACGCAGACATTCCCTCACTGCAGAAATTTCAATAATGAAAAAAGTAGAAAATTTTGCGAAAATCTTTCTCTATAGCAAAAGCCATACTAAGGAAAAATAGTTTTTCAAATACCTTTTCTCGGAGCAGAGATAGTAAGAAACAATTTTGACGTTTAGGTACCCTAGCGGGAAAACTACGCATTGTGCAAAAAGAATTGCATTTCTAATAATCACTGTAGCGAATCGCATCCACTGAAAAAATAAATTCCTCAATAGTATTCTTACAAGCGGAGATACAGTTGCAAACAAAAATGCACATTAACACAACTTAGTGCCAGAACTGTGAACTACAAACAACACTCGAATACATGCGAATGTCCCCTAAGGTAAATAGGGTAAGTTTCATAAGTTGCCATAAGGTAATAAGGTTTTTATAAGGTAAGTGCCTGTCCGGTGTTGAAAGAAATTTTGAATCGGACTCTGAGAAGCGGAGATATCAAGGAAAGAATATGAATTTGTGTACCTCTATCGAGAAAATTGTATATTACTTTGGGAAGAAAATAAGCACAAAATTATTTCGTAGTTAGTACTAATAAAAAAATTGTTCATGCTTTTGGATGCGTAGACATTGCTGCAGATAAACTGTAAACGGAAAAGTGTCTTATACCCTTTTGTGGCCGAACTGTCAGTTTGGCAACTTCAATAAAATATCTGAGTAGGACCACAATTTCGGGTCCTCGTTGATAAGTCACACCGATGAAATAAGACAGTGTATCAACATGTATATAGTGATTTTTGCATTTAAACAGCTGAAACCAGAGTGTACTAGTGTTTGTACATAGTGTACATAAAAGAAAAGATTAAAAATCGAATATTTCATCTCCCAGGGAATTATATTTGGAGTATCACGACATGTATTGAGAGGTGCCAATAATTCCATTAACAAAGAAAATTACACACGAACAATGTACATCAAGTGGGCTAAAGATTGAAGGTACGTAATTGTATTTCATCCATTAGTGCATAATTTATGTTATTGGCAACTTCAGGCTCGTCGGGAGGAACTTTGTGGCGTTAAGTCAGAAATTATTTAACGAGGAAAAATCAAATTTACATAGGAACACAGAAACTTAAAAGGGTAGGTTAAATTAATGGTACATGTCACAACCTCCTATATGTTGGTTAATTAAGATATAACAATAATAACCATTGTGCTAGAATATTTGTAGTTTAGGGATTTTTATTGCATTTGAATAATTTCATAAATAGCTCTGAGGTAGTCCTGCGTCTTGTAACTAAACTTTTCCTCGTAAATTTTCAAATATGTTTCGAGTAAATTTGCCAGTGACTGATTAAGGTGGGATAAATACGCATACACACAGAAATTCCTGAATTGTTCTCTTAAATTTCTTTTTTTACAAGAATTACTGATTCAAAATTTGCTCAGTATAATACTTACGAGATCTTTCGTTGAAATGTATTTAACACAAAAACTACCGAAAACAATTCTGAGAATCTGTAAGAAAATCTTTCGTCCATGTGCAACTAAAGCTTTACTATATTTCTGAAATGCACGCGAGAAGAACTGAGTCACAGATTACATATTTGCAAAATTCTACTGAAGCTCATACTAAACGTGTTCCGCCACTTTCAACTGGCATTCAGAATACATTTTTACATTATTTGTTAAATTTTGCATACCATTTCAACGTTTGAAAAAGAGGCTTATTTTTGTGGAAATACTCTGTCTCTGTTATCTCTATCTGGTCTTGCTTCCTTCTTCTAGTTCTCGTCCACTTTTCACCTGCCATTCAGAATACATTTTTTTATTATTTCCAAAATTTTGAATAGCATTTTAACGTTTTAAATAGAGGCTTATTTTTGTGGAAATACGCCATCTCTGTTATCTCTCTCTGGTCTTTCTTCTCCTCTTCTCCTCCTTCTAGTTCTCGGCTACTTTTCAGCTGACATTCAGAATACATTTTTACATTAAAATTTATTCTAATGCCAACTCCGTTTCATCATGAGAGTTCTTTTTCAATTCTGATGATGAAACGGAGTTTAAATTATATTGGTCCTGAATTTTGGAATGCACTGCCTTCTGAGTTGACTCTACTAAAACCTAAATTTATTCAAAAATAAACTAAGAAAATACTTGTCAAGTTAAATTTAAAGAAATAATAATACATTTATTTGAAATACAACTAACACTTAACATTATTGCTTTGTTTGATGAACCTGTGCTTGCTTGTCTATTTATTTGGGAACTCAGGGCTTTTGTAAGGATTTTCTGAGGCCTTTTCCCTGATTCTTCTTTGCTTTTCTCTATAATACAAAATTGTGATGTATGTTCATAAATCCTAAATGTAACAGCAAGCATAAAATTTATTACTATTTATTATTGTTATTTCTTAAATTTTGCATAGCATTTTAACGTTTTAAATAGAGGCTTATTTTTGTGGAAATACTCCATCTCTTTTATCTGTCTCCGGTATTTCTTCTCATCTTCTCCTTCTTCTAATTATCTTCTCTCCCTTCCCTTTCTTCTTCCTTACCTCGCGGTGACTCTCTTTGCTATTGTTTTTCTCATTCGCTCTCTCTCTTTCCTCACTCCGATTTCTTTTCTTTGTTCAATCTTCTGTTGGCATCATTTTTCTCTTTCGCTTCATTCTCTTCCCGCATCTCTATCTTCTCTCCTTTTGTCGCTCTGTTCTTTCCGATCTTTGGTTAAATCGCCTTCTTTTTCTCTCTGTCTCACGATTTCTTGCTTACGTGTTTCTCACTGTATACTCCGAAAGAGAGAAGGGTGTGTGATAATTCATATTGGAAATCTAGTTAACTTGCGCCTTTATTTAAATTTATTTAAATTAAAGGAAGACAAATTGTTAGGAAAGCAAAATTTTTATCAGATTTCCGTTCACGAACAAAATTTGCGCTGACAGTCCGTTGTAATCTGGTTTTGAGAATGCCTAGCTCTACGGAAACGTGCTGAGAGCCGAGGCTGGTTCTGAATGCGAGGTACTCTGTTGAATATGGCAAAGTGCGGCTATAATTTGAAGCTTAACTGTTCTCATAGCATGCTGTTTACAAGGATCGCTTACAACACTGCCGGAAACTATATTCCACGTTTAAACAGTTGCTCACATTGCGTGCACCTCAAGTTTTAATTAGACTTCGGACTTAACCTTAATTACCGAGGTCTCGAGTTACGGTATGATCTACGAACCTCTTGAGCAACGGTAGAACAGACACAGGAGGCGGATCCTTGTTACCCAATTTGTCAAGTAAATCCTCCATTGCTACATGCGATTATGACCGGTATGCTGATTGTGGTAGTTGCCGCACAAGATGCAATCGATGGGGGCTTACACTCCTTCGCAGAGTGTTAAAGCACATAATAACGAGCAAAGTCGCCAACGTTAGAATTTCCATCCGTTTTAAGACGAACACAATGGGAGCAGTGCTGGTAATTAAATGCAATTAGACAGCTTTACGTGGGAACAAAGTACTCCTTCTTTTGTTCTCCGCTAAGAACGGATAGAAATTAATCCTCTTTCGTGTTGTAAAATCTATGCATTTTGTGTCGTTTCAGATCTCAATAGAGCTTGCGTTATATTCAAATCATTTGTTATCATGAAGTTCAGTATTCCGATCACGATAATTGACTACTATGACATCTACTTAATTCCACATCGAGTTGCAGAGAGATTAGCTTTCAGTTGCTAATTATAAATAATGTTCAGTCTGAACACTTGAATATATTACGCCCTACTCCTTATCATTAATGATAGACGTGAGTCACAGCAAATAGTTACAAAAATGTAACATGGTAACTTCCTTTATGGGCCAAGCATGTGTGTAGCTGAAATTGTATGTTATAACTGTTGTTGCTGTTATTAGTGTGACATGACAAAATTTGATGTTTATATTACTAGGTGTGCAACTTAAATCTCTGCTCCTAACCGAAAGCAATCATAAAACGTCGGCAAATGCAAATAACTGTGTGCGATAATGGATTATCGCAGCGCCAACCAACAGCTTTCCATGCAAACCGTAACCGCTCACAGCTGTAATGACAGAAGAGATGAAAGTTGACGGTGAAAGCAATGTCGTTCGAGAAGCCACAATTACCGCACTGCCTCATGTTCGCGTTTCAGCTGAAACTAAATGCCGTGGAAGCCCAGAAAGCTGCTTTGCTTGAAGCTGCTGTGCCTTACAGTACGTGTAAAAAGGGGTTCAGCGGTTTAAGCAAAGAAATTTTGATCTCCGTGATGCAGAACGTCCGGGACAGCCACAAAAAGTTGACGATGAGGAACTGGAAAACTGTTGGACGCGGATCCCTGTCGCACACAGTCAGACCTCTCCCAGGAACTCGGAGTAACACGGCAAGCCATTGCAAAGCACCTGCACAAACTTGGACGGATTCACAAGGAGGGCCGTTCGTTGCCCCACCAACTCACAGCTGCGAACAAGTCTAGGCGCTACGATGTTGATGTGTCCTTGCTCTCCAGATTCAAAAAGAAGGATTTCCTCCACAAGATTTTGACCTGTGATGAGAAGTGGATCCTCCAAGATAATTCTAAGGGGCGCAAATCGTGGGTTTATCCAGGTCAGCCTACCACCAGTACCGCCAAACTGAATATCCATGCCAGGAAGTTGTTGCTGTGCATATATGGTTGAATCAGCGCGGTGTCGTACAGTATGAGTTGCTCAAACCTGGTGAAAAGGATAATGTTGAGCGTTATTGTCCGCAACACATTCGTATAAGTGACGCAATGGAGGCGAAAAGGCCATACACCGGCAAGGGCAAAAAATCGGTCCTGTTGCTTCAGGATAACGCGCGTCCTCACAGCGAAAACGACTTTAAACACGATCATCGACCTGGGATGGGATATTTTATCCCACCTTGCGTATTCTCCAGACTTCTCCCCGACGGATTATCACCTCTTTTGCTCCCTGCAATATCACCTGAGTGATACGTACTTCACCTTTGTCGAGGAGGTCCACACAAGTATTGATGACTTTGATATTATCAACTCGAAAAAGCCCTGTGTTTTCATCAGAGGCATTCGGCAGCTCCCTGACTGATGGCTCAAATGTATCCAACAAAACGGGGATTATTTTCCCGATTAGGTACGTATTCTATTTTCTGTAATTTGCTGTCAACGTGTCGTGCCTGTGGTCGAGAATTAAGCTGCACACCTATCATTCTTGCCTTCGGTATGCTTATAGCGCTACGTTCCTATAAACGGACTTGATATAAAACAGGGTGTCTATAAATGACGTATACAGCTTCAGTCTACAAAAATACGATAGAAAAAAGCTTAATGTAAGCGTCGAGAGACGTGGCAAGTGTTAAAGTTTGTTAAGTTAAATGATTGATGGCGCCAGGTGTCTCATGTAATCAAAACTCTCACCAAACACGGAATACAACAGACATGGCTTACCCAGTGGAAATAGCAACGTGTGTGGTTTGGTTTCCAGAGTCAAAATCACTAACAACAGTTCAGCGTAAGCTCAGAATGGAGTACAATAGACTGCCGCCGACACGAAGGTGCATCGAACAATGGGTTAATGTCTGGGCTCGCCTAATTGAAGACATAGTGATAAGGCCCTTTTTCTTCGCTGAACAACCGTTACCGGTAAAAAGTACCTGTACATGTTAGAACAATTCGCAATTCTACAAATCCAGGATATTCAAGACATCGTTTACCAGCATGATGTAGCGGCTCCGCACTGGTTTATGGATGTACGCAGATCTTTATACCACAATTTTCGAGGTCGTTGGATTGTACGTGGTGGTCCGACGGCATGGCCACCCCGTTCTCCTGATATTAATCATGCGATGTTTTATTTAGGGCTTTATTAAGGACACAGTAACAAGGAGAAGGTCACATCTATCATTGAACTCAAAGAACGCATTACTGCAACCTTCATCCTTGTTCCTCCTGACATTCTGCAACGTACGTGAGTGGAACTGGACTATCGTTTAGACATCCTGCGGGCAACTAACAGAACAAACGTGGAGACCTACTGACATTTAAAAAAAATTCACAGTTACCACTTGCCTTGACATTAAAAGTGTGTTGGTATTTATTTTAGTTTTTTTCAGTAGCGTACGGAAGCTGTATACTTCATTTATGAACACCCTGTATTTCGGACTTTTACTATATGCAGATAAATGACTCACCCGTAATAAGGTTATCTAATAAAAGGATGTAGAGTATATGCACTTAAGAACATATATTTAATATAGGAGCACGCACACGTAATAGAAATAAATGGAGTTTTCAATTCTCTAGAAATAAAGACGGACCTTCAGAGAACACGGCACACACATATTTGCGAAGTACATCGCAGAAGGAGAGACAAGGACCTTCATAACAGAAAAGTCGCCACAAAGCGAGTGAAAGTTGCGTTTCCTCGTCTCTCACTAGATGTTTCCCACGAAGTGATCACGTGACATTTTTAGTACTTAACGTAGTTACACAAATACCGCAGATCTGTTAGAAATAGTAACCAAATTTTTCTCTCTGTACGTGGAAATAATGATTGGCGACTACTGTGAGTCCAAGTGATGACTTATTTTTCCAACAATGTCGCGGTCTTTCTCAATTCAATTGTAACCCAGTGAACAGTTCTGGTTCTTCTAATCCATTTACCTTTAATGAGAAATTTATTTTTAATAAGAACAAAAATATTTACAAATTAAAAACACTAAAAAGTCATCTAAGAAGCTACGGGAGCTTCGTAAAAGTGAGAGGAACAATATCGGTTAACAGAGAGCACATAACCCATTACAAGTAGGTATAGGCAATGCGTAAACATGATACTATATAAATAAGTACATAAGTAACAGAAATTGTGGACAGTCAGTGTGTGTGAATAGACCTCAATTCACTTGGAGATCATCGTTAGTTACAGAAAATAATGTACCACAAGGATTCCAGGTCGAGCGAAATTCTGAGATAGTTTCAGGACATAGTGCAAGTAATGGTCCCTAAGTACCTAAGAGCGTTAATGGTAATGTAAAGGTGAATTGTTAGCACAGAGAGCATGGTGCAGAAAACATTATGAGTCATGGTGAATCAAGCGATGGTTGAGAATATCATACGTCGTGAGAATACGTGTGGCAGCGGAGTGGCGTCGTGCTGAACAAGAGACTTAATGATTAGATCAGGTGTGTGACAATAGGAAGACTAAGAAAAGGACTTGGAAAATGATATGTAGCAGGGAAGGTAGAAGGTTACACGAGACATAAAGATGGGAGACAGTACCAGGAACACAGCAGTAAGGGCAATTATGGGATTAATTCTGACGTAGGATCTGCAGCAGGGAAGTTAGAAAGCTACACGAGACATAAAGATGAGAGACAGTACCAGTTACGATTAATTCCGACAAAGGATCTGTAGCAGGGAAAGCAAAAAATTACACGAGACATAAAGATCGGAGACAGTTCCAGGAACACAGTAGTAAGGGCAATTATCGGACTAATTCTGACGAATGATCTATAGCAGGGAAGGTAGACAAAACATAAAGGTGGGAGACAGTACCAGAAACACAGCGGTAAGGGCAATTATGGGACTAATTCTGACGAAGGATCTGTAGCAGGGAAGGTAAAAGGTTACACGAGACAATACCAGGAACACAGCTGTAAGAGCAATTATGGGATTAATTCTGACGAAGGATCTGTTTTTTTTTGTTTGTTTTTTTTGATTGAAGGTTTAACGACCACCGTGAGCAACTCAATGGGCTATAAGCAGTCGCCCGTTCCTAATTTAGGGTCACTGATTCGAGGGAAGGGAGAGAGCCAGTGCCGTAAGACAAACACAACATCCATACCTCACCGGGATTCGAACCCGGACCCCGTTCGGACGAATGATCAGAGGCCATCGCTTAGACCACTGCGCCACCGGGGCGGCGAAGGATCTGTAGCAAGGAAGGCAGAAAGTTACACGACACACAAAGATGGGAGACATTTCCAGGAACAACATCAGTAAGGGCAATTATGGGAATAATTCTGACAAAGGATCTGCAGTAGGGTAGGTAGAAAGTTACACGAGACATAAAGATGGAAGACAGTTACAGGGACACAGCAGTAAGGGCAATTATGGGGCTTATTCTGACGAAGGATCTGTAGCAGGGAAGGCAGACGAGACATAAAGGTGGGAGACAGTACCGGGAACACAGCGGTAAGGGCAATTATGGGACTAATTCTGACGAAGGTTCTGTAGCAAGGAAGGTAGAAGGATACACGAGACATAACGATAGGAGACAATACTAGGAACATAGCAGTAAGGGCAATTATGGGACTAATTCTGACGAACGATCTGTAGCAGGGAATGTAGATGGTTACACGAGACATAAAGAGGGGAGACAGTTACAGGAACACAGCGGTAAGGGCAATTATGGGACTTATTCTGACGAAGGATCTGTATCAGGGAAGGTAGACGAGACATAAAGGTGGGAGACAGTACCAGGATCACAGCGGTAAGGGCAATTATGGGACTAATTCTTAAGAAGGTTCTGTAGCAGAGAAGGTAAAAGGTTACACGAGACATAACGATAGGAGACAATACTAGGAACATAACAGTAAGGGCAATTATGGGACTAATTCTGACGAAGGATCTGTAGCAGTGAAGGTAGAAGGTTACACGAGACATAAAGATGGGAGACAGTTACAGGAACACAGCTGTAAGGGCAATTATGGGACTTATTCTGACGAAGGATCTGTAGCAGGGAAGGTAGACGAGACATAAAGGTTAGAGACAGTACCAGGAACACAGCGGTAAGGGCAATTATGGGACTAATTCTAACGAAGGTTCTGTAGTAGGGAAGGTAGAAGGTTACACGAGACATAACGATAGGAGACAATACTAGGAACATAGCAGTAAGGGCAATTATGGGACTAATTCTGACAAAGGATCTGTAGCAGGGAAGGTAGAAGGTCGCACGAGACATAAAGATGGGAGACAGTACCAGGAACACAGCAGCAAGGGCAATTATGGGACTAATTCTGACGAAAAGGGGATTAGATGGCAGCCCCATAGCAGGAATTTCCTGATCAACCTACGATAGATATTACGCTGCAACAATAAATCTGGTCATTGTGCAAGGTAACTACTTACTTGTTGTGAAAAACGATAAAAATTTGCACGGTGACAAATTAAAAGAAAGAAAAGAAACTGAATACCTTATATTTTTTGTGTATTACATAAAAAGAAAGAGCCTTGTTACTATAGCAGTTGCAATAACAAGGATCAAAAACACTGTGCCCTCTGTATCTTGCCTTCATGTTCGAGCTGAAACACATAGATTTATGGAATAAAGTTATATTTAATAATAATAAAGGACTAAAGGAACATCGCTAGAAAAAAATCACGATTACAGGAGAAATCTTTGCTCCATCCTACTTCCATTTTCGGAAAAGTTATCTCCATTTGCAAAATTAAAAATAAACATTTATTCAATAAAATGTTGTAAAGCAACCATAGGGGCAAAGATGACATCACGAGAAAAATAAATATGATTACATGGTTCAGTCTAACTTCCGTCTTCGGAAATTATTGTCTCCATTTTCAAACTGAAACACGTGCATTTATGCACTAAAATAATATTTAGCAACAATACCGGCCATACGGAAAATTGCCAGGGGAAAAAAATACGATGACAGGTGAAATCTTCACTCCGTCTAACTTTCGTTTTCGAGAAGTTTTAGAAGCCAGAATTCCATTTGCAGACGAGACATGTACATACGCGGCCGGAGTGTGCAAGAGAATATTTAATAGGGGTCTCGATATTTCGTTTCTCTCGGCAGGACCAAAATAAAATATGCGATGTACGTCGATCCGTAGTCGAAATTTTTCAACGGGAAGTGGCAGGGACAGTTAGCGCCCATGTAGATATCTCCCCTATACATCGCACTTCTACGCGACTTCACTGAACTGTCCACAGCGAACCAAACGGGACGGGAAATCAAGATAGGCGGAAGAAGCGCAAGGAAAATAACATTATCGCGAAGGAGAATGATGCTGATAGCGACAGCGAGTGGGCAATTTATGGAGCAATGGATCATCAGTGGAGGAGGAGAGCCATCGGGAGAAGAATCCCGATGACGAGATGGAATCTCTAAGGATTTCTCTGTTACGTTTCATCTAATCATTTGTACAGTTTTGTTGTATATAAGGCTCACCTATTCTTCTTCGCCGTGCGTTGTTACAGAGGGCAAGTCAAAAGCTTTGGTATATTTGCATAAACGCATGTGATGCGGCGGGTGTATAACGTGTTTTAACAAGTTCAAGCCGCCCACTGCAGTCAGTCGAAAGGGATATAAAGTGGTATCCGTTGCTATGAACAGCATTGCATGTCGTCGTTCTGTCTGTGGTTGTGACGCCTAAATGCAGCCACAACCGGCCAATTACGAAACTTATGCTTTAAAAGTTTGAGCTCGGCCAAACTCTGCTCAAGCAACACACAACAGTTATCATGCGAAAAGGGAAGGTTTCTTGAGCCACAGCACCGCAACCAGATGGTTCAAGAAATTTAGCTTTGGTGACAGAAACCTCGACCATCTGCTAAGGTCAAGTAGGATTCAAAGGCCGTAGAGAAAACTTCGGCAACCAGCACTAGGAGATGATCAGACGAGCAGGGCATATCACAGACCACCGTGGTTCTTTCTTCACCTTCAGGACCTCGGCAAGGCCTACAGGAGCTGCCGCGCTGCTCCTCACAAACTGACTCCAGCTGAAGCAAACCGCAGAGGAAAGTGTGCATGAATCTCTTAGAACACCCGCTCGATGTATGTTTCATCGTTACGTGCGATGAAAAGTGGATCTATTTCCGTAATCCTAACACACAACGGCAGTGGTTGCGTAACCAGGGCTTCCATATTTATCAGAAGCGAGGTTCAGTAGCCATTATATATAATCATTTTCCTTCATTTCCCGCCATTTTGTTGAGCTGGGAAGCGAACGTCAATGCACTTCTTTTCCCACGCGTCGCAACAAGGGGGGGGGGGTTAGATTTATAGTTTCGTCGATGTGAGAAGAATGAAACTGGACATTATTGTTTTTCCAGCTGTCCCAAGCAAAGCGAGAAAAGGGGGACAGCGAGCCAATTAAAGATTCTTGCGTTTTCATGGTGTGGCCAGGTTTTTTAAGAATCCGGCGGTCTTCTTCGGCAGGTGAGAGTTCTTGTTGGGGGTCGGTTATCGGAGCAAGAAAGAGGAGAAGGGACTCCCCTGGCAGGAATCGAGGAAGAAGAAGGATTTTTAGCGAGGTGAAAAGGCCTCACACGGTTTCGTCGAAGGGGATGAAGTAGAATGAATGAGGTCGGCCGTGAAAAGATAAGCGGAATTTGGCGTGCTGGCGATTACAGCGAGAAGGACACCGACGTGTTAATATAATGATAATATATGACGGAGAGAGTGTGTCGTATATTCTAAATTAACTTTCCATTTTAGTTTCTTTCCCTATGTAAATCTTGAGTTTGTTCTCAGTTATACTTCACACTTAACGTGATATCTTTTCTCTCAAACGAATGCTGTTGGCAACATAATTGAGGTGGAATGAACGTGGTGAGGTATGCCTGTTATTAGATAAGAGCAAGAGATATAAACTACGATACAACTGTTGCTTTTGGAGCGTTGTGAAGCGATTAATGTGAAGCAATTAATGTCGAGCGTTGTGTAACGTAGCGTTGTTGGTGTGTGGTGCGTTTAATGTGGAGTGCTATGTTATAGTGCGATGTGTTGGAGAAAACATCTTGAATAAAGCATTATTTCCGTAAGTTTGACTTCTGTATTTAAATGTTTCGTCTGGCCGTTAAGGTTTAATTTAGGAACTCTTTCATCGTATGGTGATGTTTTAAAATAACGTAGCAGTACGAAAAGACATTTACGTGATAAGAGGGAATAAGCAATGAGGTTGATGATAATAGACAAAAGGAATCAGGACAAGGCTTAAAGACATTCCCCGTAACATTTGATTAAAAGTCTTCCTCACTACAAAAATTCGGCTTTAGTCGATTCTCGTTTATATACTTGGTATTTTATTTATCTGCTCCAGTCGGGAGAATTACGTGTTAAACCCCCAATACAGAACTTACTGCAAAGGAAGCATCAAACGAACCCTCCACACAGGGCGCTTTAATAGAACTCAGCACCAAGCCCTATAACAGTTGAGATCGGGCCAGCACCCAGAACCTGTTGCCAAACGTGGGCGCTTCGAGCACAAGGTGAAGCTTTGCATCTGGTGGAATGTCGAGTGGATAATCCATTACGAATTTGTTCCAGACGGTCGGACTATCAACACGAACCTCTACTCTGAACTGTTGGAGCGGATGTATGCCGTTTTGGAGGAAAAGTTCCCGGCATTGGTAAACAGAAAGCGCGCTCTCATACAGTAGGATAACGCTCGGCCTCATACTGAGCGAACGACCCAGGAAAAACTCCAGAAACGTGAAAGCATCGAACTGATGCAACGCCCAGCATATAGTCCGTACTTTGCCCCGTCGGATTACTACTTGTTCCGGTCCATGGCCCACTTACTTCACGGGAGGCACTTCAACAACCAGGAGGAGGTGGCAGCTGGGGAGAAGGAGTTCTTCGCCTCGAAGGACAAGAAGTGTTACCCCTGCGGAATGGAAGAACTGTCAGACAGATGGCTAAAGACTGTGCAACACGATGGCTTTGAATGCTAGTCAGATTTTTTCGTAAAGGTACGTATGAAGAAATAAAGTGATGCAAATATAGCAATACTTTCGACTCACCATCTGTAACATGGTGGATAAATGTTTGCACTACGATGTTGCTTGCGTTACAGTGGCTCTTCACTATAATCACTAGCGTAATTTCAAATTTTATACTCGGAGACATGAATTTGAATTGACCTCCTAAATGATGTTAATATTAAACATGCAGACCTACTGAACATTGCGGAATAACTTCATATACATAGTGCTGAAAAACATTACAGACGAAAGGAACTAAAAATGAGAACTGCGGTGTCAATTCTCAGTAGGGACGCCAAGGAGTTGTTGCCCGACTACAGCCCATAAAATCACGTGAAACTACTAAATCCAACCGACTGTGATCAGACCGATTGTTGAAAGCATTGTGTACATATCAATTATATATATACATCACTGTGCAAATTAATTGAAACAATCATACCGAAATCAGATCAGATCATATGTAGAGGATTTCAGGAAGGGAGTGTCTGACCCCAGGTCGTAAACAACCTTTAGAAATAGGAAGCTAGGAGATTTGGGATAGAGTGCCCTATAGGAAAGTGACGCAGAAGCTAGGTAGAAAGGGGGAGGAAGAAGCCCTTATTTATTACCGGGAGGCAAGTATCAGGGGCCCCACGACTTAACGTGCCCATCCGAGTGATTCGAGCGTTCGTAACTGGATTTAGTGACTCGAGCGATGAAAACTGCTGGGATCGAAACCGAGGTCTTCTCCGTGTCAGTCACGATCGTTGGTCACTAGGCCACCCGCAGCTCAGCACACCGAAATGAGAAAAACCATTTATTTCAATCTGTGCAAAAAAATTCCATGTTGACGTGTCTCGTTAATAAGTGATATGGCTACCTCTTTCTCAGTAGCATCTGAACGCATCCTGGCATGCAATCAACTAAATTTGGGCAGTTAGAGCTGACTTTTTGGATACCTATACCACACCCAAATCAAGGCTTGGATGAGCTTATTCATGGTAGTACAAGCCATTTCATGAAGAGGACTCCTGAAAATTAACCAATGATTTTCAATCAGATTTATCTCTGGTGAGTTCCCAGGCTACCTAAATACGTTTGTACGCTGCTGATGCATGGCGTTCTTCAACATTTTTGGCGTGCGGCAAGGGGCAAGGTTCTGCTGAAAGACGCCGGATCCATCGGGAAACCTTTTCGCCATCTGGGGAACAACTTTCCGTTGACGAACTTCGTCATACCGGCAACCGGATGCAAACTGCCAGCGCCGAAGTAGCTGACACATGCCCAAGACATCTTTTGCGAATGTTTCACAGTCTAGTTTTGCGTATGTTTCACAGTCTAGTTTTACGTATGTTTCACAGTCAAGTTTTGCGGATGTTTCACAATCTAGTTTGGCGGATGTTTCACAGTCTAATTGATGTGGGAATTGCGAAGCTTCTCTCCCGGTGACATCCGGACGTGTTGACTTCACTGGCCTTGTACAAAGAAATGACTTTCATCGCTGAACAACACTTTTCTCCAACCAATGTTCCTTGGTCTAGTATTTGTATTTCAGTTCCCACTTGAATCTTTCATCTTTCATCAGTTGCATCGGGAGTATTTATTTCACAGGTCGTCGGGCTTTTCGACCAAGAGCCAGAGGTCGTTTAAGTGCAGTTGAAGAAGTGACCTATATTTCTTTCTCTTACAAATCTCTGCTCAGTGCATCACTTGTCTTCCCAAGGTCTTTTTTACTTTACAGGATCAAGTAGTCCGAAACCGACTGTTTCAGCACTATCCCTGTAGGTCTTAGATGTGTGTTCGGGCGAAGTAATGATCTGTGTGCGTTTCCTTGATGACACTCCTATCACCAATAAAGGTTCTGAATGCATAATGCAATACCGATGATATAGTGATTGCAGCAGACAACTCCTACATGCGCATGCGCTATTGGCAACTTACCAGCCGATGCGGTTACAGAAGGTTGTTGAACGCCTCCGGTGAAGAAGTACGATATTGCGCATATTGGGGCATATTTCGGCATGAGAAATGTAATGGAATGAAAAGGAGCAAAGACAGCACTTTGTTTCAATTAATTTGCAGAAGAATGCAAATTAACTCATACTTATAAAAAACCGAACACCTGAAAGGAGACGAGTTACGACTTTGATTTTTACAGAATATACAGTATTCATTAGGCAATATAGGAGAAATGACTAGCGTATAGGTGTGATACATACCAGATGCGTCGATGTATTCATCTCTGGTTTGTATCTCCTGCTCTACACGCTGAGGCATGAAATCAAAAATTAATATGTGAATGGTGTCCTATGCGACAGCCACACAGCTTCTATTGATTCGCGTTCAAAGTTCATTAAGAGGTGCTGGCGGACAAACGTCTCGCGTCACCTGTCGTTAGAGCATGTCCCAGAGATTTTCTATTCGTGATAGATCCAGCGTTCTAGCCGGCCACAGCAGACGTGGAACGTCGTTATTCCCATAGAAGGAACGTGTTGTCCCTGCAGCATCCGGTGTGGCATTGTCCTGCTGAAATATGGACCCAGGGACGTCCTTAACGTACGGAAAGACAACCGACCGTACAACGTCATTGACGTAACGGGTGTTGGTTGTGGTTGTGCGGACTCTCATGAAAGGTGATCTGCTTTCGTATCTGCTAGGTCCTCAGACCATAATGCCTCGTGTTCGTGCGGTGTGCCTGGAATGAATACACTATTCTCGACGCCTCTATCTCTGCCTCCCACATACGCGGTCATTATTTTCGCCTAAACAGAAGCGCGTTTTGTCTGAGAAGAAGATCTCGTGCCACTCATCATGCCACTCTCTTAGTTCGATGCACCATTACAGACTGGCAGTCCTTTACTGCGGTGTCGAAGGTATCCTGAGGAGGAGCCAGCAGTTCTAACTGTAATAACCGGCGACGTAGTGTTACCGCTGATAATGGGGGAATACGTCCCACAGTTTGGCACTGCTGCGCTAACGCAGTTGATGATGCAGAACGGTCACTCAAAGACATCCTCATGAGATGAGGGATGCCCCTCGGCGTTTTATGTATACAACTTCCGGAACTTTCTCTTTGTATCCTACGCCCTTCTTTGTATGATCCCCTACATACATACACTAACCGCGACGGACACAATGCGCCCCAAACGCACGGTAATCTTCCGGAGGGAAGCATTGCAATCCCTCATGCAGATAATGCGCCCTCATTCGAACTTGCTAATATTATTGTACGACTCTCATAAACGATAACAAGGCATTCTTACCCAGTGCTGACCAAGCACTGACATGCACAGCGGGCCACGTGGCACTTACACTGCTGGCCACCCAAAATGCAACACAAAGAAGGACACGAGATAGCAAAGCCAGATTTACTGGACACATAACAACAGATACAAAGATGAAACGATTGAGCTTACAGGTCCGTGCTACTTGCGGAACACGCAGACATCAATAGTTCGTGTGGCCCCCATGGTTGGCAATAACGACTGCTACACGCCGCGGCATCGAACGAAAGACGCTTTGATTGAGAGCTTGGGGTATGTCGGTCCAGGCTGCTTCCACACGTTGCCACAGTTCATCAGGCGTCGCCGCGGGTGGTGCTTTCCGGGCCAATCGGTTGCCGATCAGCAACCAGACGTGTTCGATGGGCGACATATCGGGAGAACAGGCGGGCCATGGCAGCAGTGACACCTGGTGGGCCGTGAAGAATTGTTGCACGACGCGTTCCACGTGCAGGCGTGCATTGTCCTGTTGAAACGTGGCCTCTGGCCGGTCCTGCAGGTAAAGGAGGACTACAAGCTCCAAAACGTCGGAGATGTAGCGGTGGCTGTTGAGTGTACCGGCGATGCGCACCAGAGGGATGCGAGTGTCATAAACAGTTGCGCCCCAAACCATAACGCCAGGCGACGGACCGGTATGGCGATGCATAATGCGGGCGTCATACAGACTCTCGCCGCGGTGCCGCCTCACGCTGATCCGACCATCGTAGTGTTACAGGCACAAGCAGGTATCGTCGGAAAAGACAATGTCGTGCCATTCCGTAGTCTAGGTGCGGCCTTCAACGGCCCACTGCCGCCACACTCGCCGGTGGTGTAACGTCAATGGCCATCGGAGTAATGGGCACCATGCGACAAGTCCCCGCTCCTGCAGACGACGTCGAACGGTACGTGCTGAAACAGGTTGTTGCGAAACACACCCTAATTCCTGCGCTAACGTTTGTGATGTGTCGGTGCGAGCCGTCAATCACCGCCGCACAACATGCCGATCCTCTCGTTTGGTGGTGTGCCGCGGCTGCGGCAATCGCTCACGTCGGTCGGTCCGTCCGTCCCTCCTTCACCCCCGAATCCATACTCGCCTCACTGTGGCTGGTAGCTCAGCGACTGTCCTGTCAAGCGCCTCCAACTGTCACAACAAATTAACTCTGGTCTCGCATAGAAGCATCCTGGCAGGTTATTCCCCAGAACGATATATATTCTACATATCTGGGACATGGTAGCTCAGCAATTGTCCTGTCAAGCGCCTCCATATGTCACCACAAATTAACTCTGGTCTCGCGTAGAAGCAGCCTGGCAGGCTATTCCCCAGGACGATATCTATTCTACGTATCTGGGACATGGTAGCTCAGTGACTGTCCTCTCAAGCGCCTCCACCTGTCACCACAAATTAACTCTGGTCTCGCGTAGGAGCCTGGCATTCTATTCCCCAGGACGATTTCTTTTCTACATATCTGGGACATGGTAGCTCAGCGACTGTCCTGTCAAGCGCCTCCACCTATCACCACAAATGAACTCTGGTCTCGCATAGAAGCATCCTGGCAGGCTATTCCCCAGGACGATATCTATTCTACAGATCTGGGATATGGTAGCTCAACGACTGTCCTGTCAAGCGCCTCCACCTGTCACCACAAATGAACTCTAGTCTCGCGTAGAAGCAGCCTGGCAGGCTATTCCCCAGGACGAAATCAAAAAATATTCCATTCCGTGCCATGTCATGTAGAGGATGTTACTTTTATCGAGGTGGCTTCACACGATACTGAGTTTTGAAGCGAACAAATCTTGTACAGCTCTACAGATTATCTCCTGTAACATGAGGAATCTGTGATATAAATTTCATTTGAATAGCGCGATTTCCTTTCTTGGTGTTGCAATTTTCCCAAGCATATTTTAGAAATCGTCAAATCTAGGTTAGAAATAAGAATATTACAAAGCTATCACAGCAGGCCAAGCATTGCCTTATACCACAATTTGGACCTTGTGAAAATACAAGAATGCCCCTGCGTTTCCAAGGACCAGAGGCATACGTCCCATCTGCTATTTACTTACTAGTTACGCATTTGACTACAATGCTGTCTTTTCCTTGTACTATGGCCTATTTATTCGGAGTTTTGCGAGTTCCACAAGAATCTAAGCCTCAAGGACTCTCTTGTATCTAATGTGTGGCCACTGACACCAGGGATGTAGAAGTGCCAGCATCGTGGGGCCATCATTGCCTTATGCGAGCCCAGAGCCAGAGATCAGCCATTTGACCGCGTCACTCGGGCACTTGATGGAAAATGGTTATATTTAAAGATATAATAATTGGATTATCAAAGTTTGCAAACATATTTCGAAAAGGTGTATTCCTTTCAGTTGCTTCCCATCCATCTTCTATTAATGCGAAGTGGTTTGCAAGAACATTTGGAATTACAACATTTTGAGCCAAATGCTTCCTATTGAACCTGTGTTTAGATTTTTCTCTGAAAATGCTCTTATTATGCTTTCTATTGCATCTCGAAACATCCTTACAACAGCATCTCTTTGGAGAAGAAAAAAGAAAACTTCTGATGAATTGCATTCGTCTGCTATTTGGAATACGTTGCTTTGTGACGCTGCCTGTGTTTTTGTGCGTCTATTTGCAGGTCGACGTTCGTGTTACCTGTTCATTCATGTATCTTCACACTCGAAATTTTTCTGGTTAGTAAAGCTACGGCTACTGAGATAAAGTGGCTACAGATTCCCTTTGTTGTACCCCATGACGCACTGGTCCCTAGCATCGGCAGGTTTCGATGGCACTATGCCGAGATCGTGATGCTTTGGGGGAGAGCTTGCTTTTGTGTTATATTATCAGATAACGGAAACAGACTAGTTTAAATCTTTTGCATACTGTCGCTAAATAAATACATCTTGCTTGTTTTGTCAAAGCGAAGGAGGTGTTTTTTATATTTTTGTATCGAAGTTCATGTACATTTCTGATATATGGCTTCATCTGCCGTTCTTTTCTACTTGGAGCAGTATGTTCAGGAATAGAAAATAATGAAAATGTTATCTTTTACTGTGTCCCTCAGAAGAGCACACAGGTATTTGGCAAATGGATAAAACCGTGCAACAGAAAACACGACATCAATGTAAAAAATGTCAGGGTATACAATGAACATTTTAAAGCAATGATTACGAGGATGACGTGAGGAATTGTTCGCTTCGTTTGCCATAAAAGATGATACTGATTATCTGCTGCACCCAATATTTATTTGCTAGCATGACTTCATGAGAAATAACACCTGGAAATAAGACAGGAAAAGAGAATTTGTTCTAATTTTTATCGGGGAAGAGTTACAAAAAACAATTAGCTATTGCGCTGGGAATATCAGATTCAGTGACGATTTTGTTAGCAATCGCGCTAAATCGTCTAAAATGTGAAGCGATGAAAAAAAAGTAATGAACGATTGTAGGAAATACTGTCAGACCTAAAAAATGCACTAAATCTTTTTCAAAAGCGAGAACATTTAGCTTACTAAAATGTCACTGCAAAAATATCAAGTTAGTAAAATCATGCAATGCATTGATTATAATACGCTTTCCAACATACCAGAAATCATTACTCAAGTTATTACTCAAGTTATGAGAATAATGGCTGTGGAATAAATTTCGGTCCAGTGCCCTGACCTTTGATCCCATTTCGATGATATTCAACAGAACCGGTTCGGTATACCTCCGAAATAACATGATAAAGTTTTGTCCCAATCGAAGCATTTTTACGTAAGTTATAATGCATAAGGGCTACGGAATAGATTCCGCTCCTGTGTCCTAACGTTTGACCCCATTTCGCCCATTTTCAATAGGATTCGTCCCGAGGCAGGCCCCTACATCATACTAACATTCCATTCAAATCGAAGCATTTTTACGTAAGTTATGATGCATAATGGCGATGGAAGTGATTCAGCTCTTATGTCGTGACTTTTGACCCCATTTCACCCATTTTCGACAGGGTTTGTCCCCAAGTGGTCCCCTACCACATACTAAAATTTCATCAAAATCGAACCTTTTTTACGTTAGTTATGACGCATAAGAGCAGTGGAATGGATCCCGCGCTTATGTCCTGACTTTTGACCCCTTTCGTTCACTTTCAATAGGATTCCTTCCCAGGTGGTCCCCTACCACATACTAAAGTTTCATCGAAATTGAACGATTGTTACGCGAATAACCGTGTGGACGGGCATACGGACAGAACGCGTGACGTAATGAGGCAGATGGAAATCGCGACCATCTACTCGAAAGAGTGTGACGTCATAAAACTTTAATAGGATTCACACACAACGAGTGACGTAATGAGACAGATGGCGTTACCGCGTGCCAACATCTCAATCGCGAGCTAGTGACGTCATAAGATTTCTAAACATGGGTAACTTTAATGGAACGACGCAATGACACTGAAAACGTGGTAATTCGGGGTTGTTATTTAACCCACTAAACGAGTTTTCGTAAAGTCGAGATCAAGTTAAATCGATTTCTAGTACCAGAAGACGGTAGGTTAACGACTTTCATCAAAATCCTTAGAGCCGTTTTCAAAACAAAATTTCCGTAGATACAAGAATTGCTCCTTTAATAGTATGGGGCAAGGGCGAAGGAATGGATCCCGATCCTATGTCCTGACCTTTGACCCCATTTTTTCCACCTTCCATCCGTCCGTCTGTATGGATGGACAGACGGACGGACGGACAGATTAAGCTGGAGCATATACGCTTCTTCAACCTATGGTTGGAAAGCGTAAAAAAGGGTATGTATCATATCGAAGAATTTAGATAAAAGAAAATCGCGGGATCAATATACTAATATACTGTTCAAAGAAATAAAGACAAAAAGTAGAAAGTTGGAAAAATTAGGTAAGGAGTTCTTTGATATTTTTACGGATCCTCCTCCCTAGCAAGTGGTCTTTCTGAAAGAAAGAAATGGATAAAATGTACACCTAAGCAAATATCAAAATTCATGGTAAGCAGAGGTCTTTCTTTCAAAATTATACACTTCTGAAAGGAAGAAATCGTAATATTGAGGAACAAAAGCTATGAAACTTTAAATCGTTCAGAGAAATTCTGCGTTTTAAAATTTGAATAAATTATCATTAATTCTAGGTAAAAAGTGTACCAAATTATCGGCTCTTTCTAGAGAAATGATTTTTCGTTTTTTACTGGTTGTTCTTGTTTTCGTAAATTGTGCATGCATTATATAAATATTTGTAACAATTGGCTTAATTAACTTTCTTGTCATTGGTTAAGTAGTTGTTGTTTTTTATATTTAGCTCAGTTATGTATATATTTAACTTTCAACTAAGAAATATGTTTCTTAAGAGTTCGTAAACAAATTATTATCGAAGGAATTCGTACTGTTCTAAAATGTTTTATTTATATCCCTATGATTCCCTGGGGTAAATATGGGCTTTCTTAGAATCTCATCCCCTCTCCCCACTTTACATACCTGAACAAACTGGAATACAGAAGCATATTTACGTCTCTCCTTGAAGAGAGGGCAACGTAGCTATGTCACAGGATCTCGTGTAAGGGAGCAAAATGCGCTTTGCTAAGAACTAGCCCTTTTTCTCAATAGCCCTGGGTAAAGCTGCTAATCTTGCCTTTGATAACGTCGAAACTCACCAGATTGCAATGCGAATTTTATTTATTTTCTCGTGTCTTAATTTAATTTTGTGTTCTTAAATTTTTTGCAGTTCAGTTTAGTATCCCATGCACTCCTGAATCAGGAAAGTTGTGCTTTTTTTCATTCAAAATACTGTTATGCTCCAGTGAATATAAACTAACTTTCATGCTACTTATATAGAATAATTCGTCGTGTGGTTTCTTTTTAATTGGCGACTTGTGAAGTCTTGCTTTCTTCAGTGTTTAAGTTACATTTCAGTTTCATCATTAATCGTTAGTGCCATTAGCTTTCCGTTTGTAATCTTTTCTCCAAACATAATTTTTTACAGACTTCTTTAGGGATTTTTATTTCCTTTTGTGAGATTCCTGCGATACGTAGTACTGGACGACAGAATTTTAATTTGTAATTTCTCGTTTATTAAGTTCTATGAATTTGGGTCTTAACTCTCGAACTATCTTGTTTATAGATGAAATTGTATTTAAATATTCATTGCATGTGTCTTAGGGCATTTCATCGCACATTCATTTTCTTTTTATCAAAGAAGTAGGAATTCAGCATTTATAAGAGGCTCTTTGAAAGAAAAACCGAGTTTTAATGCCTGCATTAATAATGCTTGGTACACCTCGATTTTTTTTCGTAAAAGCAATTTTATTAATTCCTTTGCGTATGATTAAGACAAGAAAAAGAAAGTTTTTTTTCTTTATTTTGTGGCCACCCTAATTACTTGAAAGGTGCTTGAACAATTATTAGTTTTAAACCTGAGTGCTTCTTTTCTTTTCTGCAAAATATTATTGTCATATACATATCATAAATCAGACATATAGTTTTAACGTTTTGGTTGTTGTCGATTTTATTCTATGTTTCCTGTAAAACTTTTTCCGATCTCTTTTCCGAATAAAGAGAGAACGTAGTCGCTCCAATCTTATCTTCAATTTTCTTCTTTTGAAGATTAAAATGTTATTCCAGTTGAACGCTTTTCGTCGTCTTCATGTTTAATAATAATTATTCGTCTGAGTGACACTCCCGTCTCTATGTATTCAAACCTACGAGATTGAGGCATTTTACAACTGTACTGAGTGGACAAATTATTATACACACACTGATAACAATATGCAAAGTTGAAGCATCGCCTCCAGTTAGGGTGAAACTGACTGTGCCAATAAACAGAGCCGGTCTCTAGGAATTGGAAACAAGTCAGGGTAAAAAGTAATCATAGTAAATGTAAAGACGTGAGTTTGACCGTGCCCATATAGTAGCTTCAAGTCAGAATTACTTGGACAAATTATTACTGTATATACACACTGATAACAATATGCAAAGCTGAAGCACCACGTCGAGTTAGGGTGGGGCACTGAAACTGGCTGTGCCAATAAACAGAGCCGGTCTCTAGGAATTGGAAACAAGTCACGGAAAAATAATCATAGTAAATGCAACGACGTGAGTTTGACCGTGCCCATATAGTAGCTTCAAGTCAGAATTACTTGGACAAATTATCTCTGTGTATACACACTGATAACAATATAACAATATGCAAAGCTAAATCACCGCGTCGAGTTAGGGTGTGACACTGAAACTGGCTGTGCCAATAAACAGAGCCGGTCTCTAGGAATTGAAAACAAGTCACAGAAAAATAATCACAGGAAAAGTAACGACATAAGTTTGACCGTGCCAAGATAGTAGCTTCAAGTCATAATTGCTTGGACAAATTATTACTGTATATACACACTGATAACAATATACATAGCTGAAGCACCGCGTCGAGTTAGGGTGGGACACTGAAACTGGCTGTGCCAATAAACAGAGCCGGTCTCTGGGAATTGGAAACAAGTCACAGAAAAATAATCACAGGAAAAGTAACGACATAAGTTTGACCGTGCCAAGATAGTAGTTTCAAGTCAGAATTACTTTGACAAATAATTACTGTGTATACACACTGATAACAATATAACAATATGCAAAGCTAAATCACCGCGTCGAGGTAGGGTGGGACACTGAAACTGGCTGTGCCAATAAACAGAGCCGGTCTCTAGGAATTGGAAACAAGTCACGGAAAAATAATCATAGTAAATGTAACGACGTCCGCGCCCACATAGTAGCCTCAAGTCCGAATTACTTGGACAAATTATTGCTGTATATACGCACTGATAACAATATGTAATGCTGGAACACCGCGTCGAGCTAGGGTGGGACACTGAAACTGGCTGTGCCAATAAACAGAGCCGGTCTCTAGGATTTGCAAACAAGTCACAGAAAAATAGTCATAGTAAAAGTAACGACATGAGTTTGACCGGGCCCAGATAGTAGCTTCAAGGAAGTGTGAAAACAGTAGTTTGTCAGTGACGGGAACATAAGTCGCGTCTCCTCACTCCGGAGTGTGTTGCTCTCCCAACTAAGCTACACGGACATAATGTATCGGTGGAGATTTTTCGTCTTTACAGGTGCTTTACCACTGTAGTACGTCACATCACTTTTTTCTTAAATTTTGTTTTCATTTGAAGCGAAGTAGGATTTTTTTTCCAGTAATTCCAGATAATGTGTGGAAAAAAACATAACACATTTTTCAGAGAACCCAACGGCAAGTGCATCTATTTTTGCGTTAGAGCACCAATGTAAAAACAGGGGTTAGTCCGCGACCGGGATCAGTGCCCCATCACTTCGGAGTAACTTTCTCTCCCAATAAGAGCTTGTGCGTGCAGTGTTTCTCAGGAAATCTTTGTGCAATGGTTGGAAGGCTATGAAAGAAGAGATACTTAAGTTATGAGCTGTCTGTAATCTGGTACGAATGCTTTATGCATGACGCTGTGTTTTTTTGTGATTGTAGAAAGTTAAGATTTTTTATTTAGTGAGCTATCACATTTGTTGTGTTTTAACCCTTTAACGATCTGTACCCTAAAATCTGGTATCACTCTGTATCCCATAACACCCGAAACTGTCTGTTGTTTCACTTCTTTGTTTAGTAACAACAATGGTGACTGACGGTGACTCATTCTGATCCCTAATGGGTCGTGTAAAATTGAAGAACAGGTAAGGGTAGAAAATCTGACTCACTCTAGATAGGCGTTTCGGTCGGCTATAGTCGTTTATGTCTACGGATGTTTTGGGCGTCATGGTCGTTTAAGGGGTTAAGTGCTGTTGAAAAAACTTGTGATTACGAACGAGCTTGTGTATGATTGGGTATCAATATTTAGACTCGTAGCCTTGTTTCCTCCGAAAATTGACCGTATTGTTGACGTTAAATATACAGCGTATGTTAGTGGAGACATATACTGTTAGTGAAGACATAGCTGCTACGACTCAGAAAAAAATCCGACGTTTCACATGCAACCTTGACGTACTGATACGTCAAGTTAAGCCTTCCATGAGATAAGATGTGTAGTGTTTTGCAATACAGCTAAAGGCAACAGTTAAACCTGCAAATCTTCTAGTTTATAATAAATTATCAATGTTTACTTACAATTAAATGTTTTACTAATATCGACTGTAGTTTCGCAAATCGTCTGGCTCGGCATCATCAGGACGAATAGGGCGTAAACATTCAAATCATTGTGACATCATCAGAGTTCTGACGGTCACGGATATTGATGGGTTGTTTGCACGTGCTTGAAAGAAATGGCGTAGGCATCATGGCGTTGACAAGTCGTGAAGAATTCCGGTATATGTGGAAAGCTTCTGAAAGGGCGATGGAATGGATCGTACTCCTATGTCCTGACCTTTGACTCCATTTGGTCGATTTTCAACAGGGTTCGTCCCCAGGTGGTCCCCTACCACATACTGAAATTTCATCGAAATCGAGTCATTTTTACGCACGTTATGACGCTTAAAGGCAATGTAATGCATCCCGCTCTTATGCCCTGACCTTTGACCCCAATTCACCCATTTTGAACAGGGTTCGTCTCCAGCCGTTCTCTTACCACATAGTCAAATTTCATTGAAATCGAACCATATTTACGCACGTTTTGACGTATAAGTGTAATGGAATGGATCACGTTCCTACGTCGTGACCTTTGACCCCATTTGTCCCATTTTCAACAGGGTTCGTCCCCAGGTGGTCTCCTGCCACATACTAAAATTTCATCAAAATTGAACCATTTTTACGCCAGTTATCGTGCCGACAGACGGACGTACAAAGCTGGACCATATACGCTTCTTCAACCTACAGTTGGAAAGCGTAAAAATGACACATCGGAGAAAACAAGTTGCGTTAGCTTTGACTGAAGCTCAAAAAGTTATTTGAAACCTTCATATGCCCGTTGTCCGCGGTACTATGCACTTTCGAAGATACAAAAGATGGGCGTCCCTTTCCGTCCCTTTGTCAGCAATGTCGGCTCAGCTACACATAAGTTGGCCAAATTTCTGTCTTCGAAACTATCCACCTTAACGACTTCTTCAAACAAAAATGCTGTAAAAATTTCCATTGATTTTGTCCATCTGCTTAAACGACATCTATACAGCGATCAGTTCTTGCTGTCCTTGAAACCCATGTTCACAAGTATCCCAGTGAAAGGAGCCCTCGAATCATTGAAAGCAAGTCTCATTGAACATCATTACAGCCAACCGGAAGTAGAAGAACTTTTGAGACTAGTGAAAATTTGTATCAAGCAAACCAGTTCCCTTTTTTGTGGAAAATGTTTCAAACAGACGGAAAGCCTTGCAATGGGTAGAAGGGTGGAGCGAAAATCATTTTTTTTAAACTTGAAACGTCACCATGTGCAATAATTGCGGTTTTGTTACTGAAATGCCGCCCCTCAAATATGGATGACATTATTCGATATCTTAGGCTTCTCCAAGAGCATCGAAGCTTGAAAGTTATAGGGAAAAATGCTTTTAAAACATCCGCTTTCCCCATTTTGTAAATACACTATCTACCAACAAGTATTTGGACACCCCTGCAATCGACGATATCTGCGGTCCTGATACACGTCACGGCCGCCGTCGTTAAATATCGTGTGGGAAACAGCAACGCAACCAGTCGAATGCAAGATGCCACGCAGTTTGGAGCTCTCTGATTTCGAGAAAGGTGTGATCGTCGGGTATCACAGAAATGGCCGATCCATACGTGACATATCCAGCGAGTTGAGGTACCCAAAATCGACAGTGGCCTACGTGATTGACACATGGAAGATGAGAGGTGACTGTCGAAATGTGCCCCGACCCGGCAGACTCTCAAAACTGGGAGTTAGAGACCGACGGGAGCTGGCCAGAGAAATTCGGAAGAACCGCACCAAATCGATGGGCCACATCCGCGAGAAGTTTCAACAGGCATCCGGGAGTGTTCTTTCGATGAATACCATCCGTAAGGAAGCCCATCTGCTCAGTTATCATGGACGTGCTGCCGCCCACAAGCCTTTAATCACCAAGTCCAATAGCACTGCTAGGCTAACGTGGTGCAAAGAACATCGACAGTGGACCGTTGAACAGTGGAAACAGGTTCTCTGGAGCGAATAATCAAGGTTCACCCCCTACCGTTCGGATGGAAGGTCTATGTTTGGCGTCTGCCTGGAGAACGCCTCCTGCCGGAATGTATTGTGCTAACTGTTAAGTTCGGCGGTGGTGAAATTATGCTATGGGAGTGTTTCTCCTGTTATGGCACGGGATCCTTGGTCGCAATTCCTGGTAGACTCAACGGCGAGACCTACTGCACCATTTTGGATGACCATGCGCTTCCTACGTTGTGGCAGTTTTACGTGGTGGACCCATGTTACTTTCACGATGACAGTGCCAACTGTCATGTTGCGAAGTCCACCATGGCTTGGTATGGTGACAATGGGGTTAATCAAATGGACTGGCCTGCACAGAGCCAGGACCTTAACCCTATCGAACACCTCTGGAACGAGTTGGAGCGTCGACTTAAGGGGTGCCACCACCGTCCGAAATCGGTGAAGGAACTGACCTGTCTTCTCCAAGCCGAGTGGAAGAAAATACCGCTAGCCGTCGTACAACGCAACGCCTGGTTGAGAGTATGCCCCGGAGGGTCGCAGCTGTAATCGCCGCTCGTGGAGGCTCCACCAACTATTGAAGGTGAATAAACTTCGTTTTCTTTTACTATCACAGGTGTCCAATTACTTGTTGGTAGATAGTGTATAGCAAGTACTGTGTTATCATGTATTTTAATATCCCCTTTGATTGTATAAACGCGGGTAAAAATTCAGCAGATGTGAGATAATGTCTTAGGCTTCTCCAAAGAGCTCAGAGTTTGTCATATTTATCTCAAAATGGCATATGATAGACATCACCCTTACCTAGTAGCATAATTTGAGCAGTGAATTTATTTCACTAGATAATCATACTTTTTTTAAAAAACTCGGCATCAGATTCCTATCCAAACAGTTTACTCTGAATTCATCTCTTGCAAGAAGGCTACACACATGAGCAGAAGAATCTGTTACAATCTTAACCATTCTCTCTACTGCCTGAGAATGGCAGGGTATTTTAAATTCGTGGCAAGAACGTGGATATTTATCTGACTGTAGTAATTCCAGAAATTCATCGTCTTTCTATTTCCACCTGATTGGTGGCTTAATCACAGTACATTCTTGCCAGTCGATTAGGTCAATGTACTCATTGCTCTGGAAATTCAGCTTTGGAATCCGAAACTTTCTAACGGTAGTTGTTTGTTTGGAAGATTTCTTGGTCTTCATTATGCGTCGAACAATAAACTCACGGATATACCTTCTGTGCTCAAACAACATTGCAGAGAGCAAGTTTTCTTCATGGATAAAATACGCGCTGTCTTGGACGATTCTTTTTACAGTATCCTTTAAATTATCTGGAAGATACTGAAACCGAGATATAAAAGCCTGCAAATTTCTTGGACCGTCTTTACAGGTACTGTTAAATTTGCTCGTGAACCACGATGGTGCATATACTTTCATTACGAAGGTGGCTCATGAGACAAGTTGTGGTGTTGGATCACTAGTTCCAACATACAAAACGCCGAATGCGATTTGCAAGGGTCAGTCAACGGGAATGTGCTAGTGTTCCAGGATCACGATTTGCAAGGGTCAGTCAACGGGAATGTGCTAGTGTTCCAGGATCACGATTTGCCAGATCTTTGAGTAATAATCTGCAGAGACTGCCTTACAAATGTCCTACTAATAAAGTTGATCTGAGCTAAGTTCTCCAAAGTTAATGTCAAACTGAAACGAAAATTCAGTTTTCTAGAAATTAACGATGGAAAGGTTTGCGCACGTCTTCAAGCGCTTTCCAATCAATCCACTAAATCCTCTTGGACCTGATGTTCTCCCTTCGAGTGCTTCAGTGAGGTGGCGTAAAGGTAGTTCATTAAAATGAAGCTGACATATAATTCAGTGCATAGGACAAGGCGTCTAATTATACCTGCATTTGTACCGGTATTAGTCACATCCCCGTCACTTCCAATTAAGATTAACTCCGACAGGTCAAAGACTTTCTGCTCCAATAAGCTGAAGATACCGTCGGAAATATGCTTTACACTCTTGCTCTTCGGTGCAAAATGTCACAGATAGACCGAACCGATTCTTTAATATGTGTAATATGCCCCTCCCATTCGTTTCACTTGTGCCACTTGCCATCATCTGTCTGTGTATTCCTAAAAGTTTCATCTCTTCTTATTTCCAAAAATAGAGCTACAGTCTTGCAACCGCCCAAGTATACCTCATCTTGAATTGTTTGACGAGTCTTTTTCCTTTCTCGTCGAACTTTATGCCGGTCAATATCAGGTGCATTACATTATTTCAACTGAATCTGTTCACTTACATTATGAAGCAACGCCGACGCGAAATCAGCTGCCCTTCGATCGCTGATGCCTCGCCTATCGCACTTTCTAGAAAACGCAGACAGTGTCATTTGACACCTAGGTTTGGAAGTGAGAACTGGAGTGAAATCATAATCTTTCTCCGAGGCCAACAAATGACTAGGATCTAGCTCATCTGGCTTTGTTGCAGAACTAGTATTTATATCCTCTTCTGAAGTATCATCCTCGACTCGCAGGGCCGATTTCAGTGAAGCAGTTTTCTGTAATTTCCTACGGACCTGCTCTTCCCTATAACACTCTTTTGAGCTGATCTTTTCTTCAGTACACTGGTGGTTTTTACGTCAAGCCCACCTTGACGCAAAAACCAAAAGTGTACTTTATAATGGACCACCTTTGTTCTCTGGTCCATTAGAAAATTTCGCTCTTTCACGGGTACCTTTTTTGCAGAGCTTCATTTACAGGTTGTGAAACATTTGCACTTGCACGAGCATATGTCAAAAGATATGAAATTATTCAAACTTCTTCCGGTACGTTTCATCCATTCTTACAGAGTGCTTTTTCAGCTTTTGGATTTCAGTGTTGTATGTTGTAATTTCCTACGGACATGCGCTTTACGACTGATTTGTGGAGTGAAGAAAGCAACAAAAACAAAGGAGAACGCAAGGCCGAAAGCTACGCTTCTGAAAATCAACGCAAGGTTTCCAGAAAGTGTGAGAGGAAGGATTGTTAATGTTAAGCCCAAATTGGTAACGGTGAGTCTGCTGTCGAACTTGATGCTTACGCAACTTATCATGCCATTTTTGGCGAAAACGTACAAACTTTAAGGAATCTGGGGAAGCCTAAGAAATTAAATTACATCAGCTGAATTTTTACCCGTGTTTATACACACAAATGTGATATTAAATAACATGGTGACACAGTATTTGTTTATATTTACAAAATGGAGAAAGCGGGTGTTTTAAAAGCATTTTTCCCCTTAACTTTCAAATGTCAAGGTTCTTGGAGAAGCCTAAGGTATCGAATAATATCATCCATATTTCGTGTGGCCATTTCAGTAATAAAATCGCAACTATTGCACATGGTGACGTTTCAAATTAAAACAAAAATTGTTTTTCGCTCCACCCTAATGGGTAGCACACTATCGCCTGTTTCATGCGAAGTCCACATGCGTCACTTTGAGGATAAACTCTTTCAGCTCGTTACATTCGACCTGTGGATTTGATATGTAGATGATACTTTTGTCCTCTGGAATGGCAGGAATTCGGAAACACCTAAATTAGTTGAACTTGCCAATTCAATTGATCCTCATATACAGTTAACATGTGAGACTGAAAATAATGGCTGCTTACCATTTCTGGATGTCTTTGTGTCACGCTCTGAATGATCCTTTAGTACAACAGTTTATCGAAAACCATTTGCTGTTTCCTTACCTCCAAATGCAAAATTAAATCGCCCATGGAAAGGCAAAATTTCAGCTTTCTACACATACGTGTATCGTGCAATACATATATGCTCAACTGCGGATTCCTTGCAGAATATAGCCTTTCCGTGATGTCCAAACCTTTTGGAAACCGAAGCCTGTCTGCTCGCTCACACCGATAGACCTCCCAGTACGAACGAATTGGGCGGTTATCCTAATTGCTCCTCAGATTTGCTTCGTAATTTCAAAAATTCTCAGAAATTTTAATTTCAAAGTTATTTTCAAACATATAAACAAAATGAATTTTTACGGATCAAAAGACTGCGTCGAAGACATAAATTCTTGGGGAATTTATCAGATACCTTGTGAATGTAGATTTTCAATATTGGACAGACCCGCAGGGCTTTAAGTTTCCGTGTGAAAGAACACAAGTACAGAACTATGAACTGAAGAAGTCATTAATTAGCCCAACATTGTCACAGAAAATAACCATATTTTTTTTATTTTAAACACTACGCTATTTTTTTTAATTTTTATTAAATTTTTGTTTTGAAACGTTACATGATTCGACCATCAAGCTTAAAATATTAGAAGCTCTCCACATATACCGGAATTATTCACTACTTGTCAACGACATGATGCCTACGCCATTTCTTTCAAGCGAGTGGAAACAACTCATCAAAATCCGTGACCGTCAGAACTATAATGATGTCACAATGATTTTGATGTTTATGCTCTATTCGTCCTGATGAAGCCGCTCTCCGAAACTGTAGTCGATGTTAATAAAATATTTAATTGTGAATAAACGTTGATAATTTATTCTAAATCAACATCACAATTGTGTAGTCATAAAATTATATATAAATCTTCTAGTGTTCTGCAGAGCAGTTAACTTAACGATAAAGTTCTATTTTAAATAAATAACATTACATCTTAACTGCTGGAGATCACCGACATCATCTGCAGCGATCTGCTTCAGTTTCGGGCTTTTCCTTGGAAACATCTTGTTAAGAGAGCTGCAACGACAATGTTTTGAACTTCTTCTGAAAATTATTATAACAAAACTTGTAAAATGAATGGTACAATTTGTCATCTGACTTAAGCACGTGATTTGAGGGTTGTACAATCATCCTGGTTTTTTACGAAATTCAAAACATCGCACCATCAATAGCAGATGCACCAAAATCTCTCGTAGTACAGTATTTGTCATTTTCTTGTAGGACTTCCTTCCACAGTGAGTAAAGTTTAGGTCCCATCCACCTACAGCGAGATCGCCTTTTGGGCAGGACACAGAAACGGAAGGAGATGGCGCCACCGTACAAGTACGATGTTGCACACAGAGGGGTGAGAGAATTTCAGGGGGGGGCATAGGAAAAGATACCCATTTAACCATTGGGTCCAGCCTGGGGGCCGTCACTTAACGTGCTCATCCGATATTCAGCGATTGTTAGTACATGTAAATCACACCATCTCTGAAAGATCAGCCCAGGTTCGAACCTGAGGACCATACATCGATAGTCTGACTCGCTAACCACTAAGCCATCCGCGGCTCAGATGCACGAAAAGTGTGAGAGAATGTGTTTAAGTAGTCGTCGACAAGGAAGCAGCGCTCACGTTCAAACATTACTCAGCTGAATATGCACGGATCGGTGCGCTGAAAAACAACCTCCGTCCTGCTGCACCTCACATCTAGAAACTTGCCAACGATATTTATGTAAGTCGTTCATTTCTAGATCTGACAAAAGATACCATGTACGTTTCCTCGCCCCCTTAAAACACTTAGAAAGATGTTTGTGGCCCTGAATAGGAGCACCATCACCAGGTATTAAAATTAAGTTTACACAATGTCTACTGCTTTCAAGCACCTTAGTTCTGGCTTCGTTTTGCTAAAGCATTGATTGCCAAACCTAACTGAGTCGAAAAGCTAAATACTATTTCTATCGCTCCTGGTTATGCCAAGAATTTACCTCTCCATTCTTGTTTCAGTAATTTTCAGAAACTGGATGTCCTTTTTAGTTAACGTTCATTGTCTCTGATCCATAAGTAAGAATTGGAAGATTTTTTAAAACCATATATGCAACCCGAGGACCGGCTTTCGGTTAGTAGAGTGTTCGGAGTCAAAATGGGAAAAGCTGTCGACTTATGTAAGTTTGATAAAGGACAAATTGTGATGGCGCGGCACCCCGGAACTACGATCTCGGAAACCGCGCGGTTTGTTTGTTGTTCACGTGACGATGTAGTGAGTACGTATCAAACGTGGTGCACAGATGGCCAAACGACGAACCGTCGTCAAGCCGTATGTCATTCACAGCTCATTGATGCCAGAAGGGAGCGGAAACTGTCGCGTATTGTTCACAGCGACCGCAGGGCTACAGTGCGACAAATCACCCGCAGCTATAACTGTGGTGATCAGTGCAATGTGTCACAGCACACAGTTCATCGCAGCTTTCTGCGTATGGGCCTGCTTTGCCGAAGACACAGCCGAGTCCCCACGCTCACTGCACCTCATCGCTATCAATGCATGAAATTGGCCCAAAATCATCGAGATTGGACTGTGGATGATTGGAAGAAAGTGGTCTGGTCCGGAGAATCAAGATTCCTGATGCATCACGTGGACGGCCGAGCGTGGATACGCCGATTACCAACGGAGGCCATGACACCTATATGCACTGTTGGGCGGAAACATACCGGAGGCGGCGGTTTTATGCTGTGGGTGATGTTTATTTGGGGCACATTAGGCGCCATTATCTCAACAGCACAATACCTAACAGCTGGCAGGCATTTGGACATCGTTGCTGACAAATTCACCCATTCATGGCAACTGTGTGATGGCCATTAACAGGATAATGCGTCATATCACATTGCCTGAATCGTCAAGCAGTGGTTCGAGGCACATGCTAGTGACTCTCTGTTAATGCCTGGACCTTCAACTTCACCTGACATGAGCGCAATCAAACATTTGTGGTTCGACTTGGAAAAGTGGGTTGGCGATGAATTACCCCCCCCTCCCCGAAATTTGCAGGAACTGGAGGACCTGCTGTTGACATTATGGTAAGTGAAAACACAAGTTTGTCAGCGACGGACATCGAATCGTGTCCCCTCACTCCAGGGTAAGTCGCTCTCCCAACTGTGCTACGCGAACAGAATGTCTCGCTGCAGATTTGCCATCTTGACACATGTTTTCACCTCTGTAGTACGTCACATCATCTCTCTCTTAATTTTGTTTTGTCTTTGAAGCAAAATAATAATTTTTTATTGATTCCAAACAATGTGTGGAACAAGCATCGCACATTTTTCGAAGAATCCGACGGCCAGTGGATCCAATTTCCACAATCAGGCGCCAATGTGAAAACACAAGTTCGTCAGCGACGTTCATCGAAACCGTGTCCACTCACCCCAGAGCAAGTCGCTCTCCCAACTGAGATACGCGTACAGAATGTCTCGCTGCAGATTTGTCGTCTTGACACATGTTTTCACCTCTGTAGTACGTCACAGGTACCAGATACACCAGGATACCTATCACCACTTCACCGAATCGATGCCTCGCCGAGTGGTAGCTGTTTTGCCGGCTAAAAGGGGTCCTACAGCTTTTTAGGTAGGTGGTCATAATGTAATTGCTTATCGGTGTCTATCTTAGAGGAGGGAATGCAAATTATTGAAAATATTGATACAATCAAACAGGCAATTGAAAATTTAAAAGAAAATAGAGCAAGCGGTCCTAGTGGAATACAAGCAGAACTGACAAACATGGGACAGAAAAGTTGGTTGGAATGTTAAAACAACTGATCGAAAGGTGTTTGAATAGTGAAAAATTCCCAGATGAATATAAAATGGGCTTCCTAACATCCATTTTTAAAGAAAGGGAGAGGCGAAGATGAGTGAACTATCAACGGATTCCAGTGTCATTAACTTCTAGTTGACTGTATGGTCGAATTATTAGAGATTTAATCGAGGAGGAATATGAGCTAAATGAAATGGAAGAACAATGTGGATTCAGAGCAGGCAGATCGTGCATAGATCGTGCATTTTGTCTCAAACCAATAATAGAGAAAATAATTGCAACTAGAGAAGAAGTACACTTATTATTAATAGACGTAACAAAAGCATATGACAATGAACCTATTGCAAACTATGGAAAACATTAAAATACACCAATATTAATACTACGATTATCAAAGCAGACAAAGAACTGTATCAAGGATCAGTAACAAAGATAAAAATGCGCCAGAAAACTTCAAAAGGATTCCTAGAGACTAAAAGACTAGAAAAGGTATGTTGCATATCTCCAGCATTATTTTAGATTTATGTGGTGCAAGCTTTGAAAGAACGGAAAAGGAAGTGTTGAGCAATGGGGATTAATTTAATATTAACTATTAATTTAATAGTTACTTTACAATGCGCTGATGATCAGGTAATTCTTGCAGAAGATAAATATAATTTGGAGCATATGACTAGAAAAACAAAAGTAGAATATGAAAAGTGAGGATTAACTATGAATTTGAATAAAACAAATTACTTATTCTTTGGAAGTAATGAAACAAAGCTACAGTTTGAAGATAGCGAAGCAATTGAAAGATATGATCATTATAATTAAATAGGTGTTACACAAAAAGGCAGAAATACAATGGGATTAAGAAATGCAATTGTGCAGTGAAGAAAAGCTGTTAAACTCTTGAAGGCAATCTGGTGGAGTGGTGAAATAACCAGAAAAATAAAATGGGGTATTTATAATAGTATTGTTAAGAGAAGACATACAGAGACATACAAAGACTGCAGACTGCAGACAACTCAAAGCAGCATGGAGAGGTGCATGCTTGGTACAACCAGGAGAGATAAGAAGAGGAACTCGTGGATCCGAAAAATGACGAGAGTGGAAGACATCATGATCAGAGTTAAATCCCTGAAATGGCAATGGGCTGGACATACTGCCAGAAGGACAGACCATCGATGGACAGCCGAAATTTTAGATTGGATTCCAAGGGACAGGAAAAGACCCAGAAAAAGACCACATGGGAGATGGGTGGATGAAATTCGTAAATATGCGGGAGTGACATGGAGGAGACTGGCACAAGACAGACCGTTGTGGAGGAAACTTGGGGAGACCTTCGTCCAGCAGTGGATTGATAATGGTTGACAATGATGATGATGATGATGTTAAGAGAATCTTACTCTATCGCGCTGATGCCTACAGATTGACAGAAGCGGATTAAAAGAAAATAACAGCTGTAGAGATGGATGCTTTAAGAATATCGTGTAAAGTCTCGAGAAAACAGAAAATAACGAATGAAAGGATTAAAGTATTGTTGGAAGTGAAAAGAGCAATTTTAGAAGACATACAGAAGAATCAATTAGGATGGTTTGGTCGTTTTAAAAGAATGACCAATAAACGACTGCCCAAACTTACATGGAATTTAAATCAAACAAGCGAAAAAGTACAAGAACATGGTCTGATGGAATAAAGAGAGCACTTAATTAAAATATCCTGCAGGAAGAATGGTGCTTGGATAGAGAAAGATGGAAAATACCTTTTGGAGATCGGAAAGCGACATCAGAATCCATAAGCCGATTATACATATGCAAACTTACATAAACGTAAAAGTAGGAATACTTAAAAACGTAAATGTAGGAATACTTACATATGTATATATATAAGAACAACATGCCAAACCTCTCATTGACTTTTGATACATGGGCATGTATCAAAGGTACATAAATATATATATATATATATATACAACTTTTGCAAAAATATTGACTTGTAATGTATACGCATGCTTAAAAGAAACGGCGTATTTCTTCCATGAAGCGCATCAACTTCAGAGGAAGGAAGAAGATATGTAATTTAAATTCACTACTTGATATTCAACCGATTTTTATAACTACTTTCCTGGAAAATATCGACTGAAGTAAGCTTTTGTTCGTCTCTGAAAAGGAGGCTTAAATTTCATCTGTTACTTATGCGGGAAGTATTGAATAGCTGGTAACATTAATTTCCGTATCCAAGTGAGAATTGTTTCACTAGAATTTTATTATACTTACTTTTATAAGATAAAGTTTTGTTAACATTAGATGAAAATGACCTTGCAGCTCTGCGTCATCGTATTCCTACATTTACGTTTGGTATTCGTAAAGGGATTGATATTGAGTTCCAAGAAAAAAAAATATTCTCTGATGAAAGCATCAATTAATTTTTTTTTTTGCTTTTACTTCATGCGAAAAGAAACGAAGATTTCTGGTTCTTCTAAGGTTGCAGAAGTTTTTGAAATCACATATTTTATCTTCTAGGCATGGGTCTCATGATATCTTGAGGAAAAACACGGTACGGGTATATATATCTAACAACCTTTCGGCTTTTTGTAACAACAGGATTTCTCCCTGAAAAAAACATATCTCGTGACGAGAGTCACAAACGTATAACAGTATTTTCAAGCATATTGTTTCGTTGTAGAAGCACTGTCATTTGTACAAATTTCCCTGCAGCTTCACCTTAGGAAATTTGAAAATTTCAGCACCTTGAAAGGAAATTTGAAAATTGCAGCCTTACTTTCGGATTTCCGTTTGAGCATGTTGCCGTTAAACGAATGGTCAAGTATCTTACGCATGAAACGAATAGTCAAGTACAAGGTGAATAGTAATGACATAGGTGAATAGTAGTGAATAGTCAAGTACGAGGTTGGATCCAAAAGTAACACGCGCTATTTTTTTCGGCACCAGTTTAATAAATAGGCAAAACAAAATATATACACAAGGAAACTACTTTTCTTAGCTTCGTTTCAACATAAGAACCGAGACGCTTGAGATACTTCTCCCAGCGTGGAACCACTTTTAGTATACCTTGTTCACACAAGTCCGTTTCCTGGGCGTATAGCTATGGATAATTGATTTGACTTCGTCAGCCGAATCGAAGCGTTAGTCGCCAAGGAATCTTTTCAAGGGACGTAAAAGATGAAAGTGCTGTCACGAAAGTGTTGTGCAACATGTGGGCTAGTGTTGTCATGCAGCAATTCGACATATGCAGCAAGCGTGGTCATGAAGCGGTTCGACATTCTCTGTTGGGTCTTTTGTCACGAAGGGTACGACACGACTTTGTCAATGTGTTAGCAAAGGTTTTGGCATTCACAGTGATCTCCGTTGGATGAAACTCCACCAAGACAACGCCATGCATGTCCCAGAATATACTGATGAGGACTTTTTGTACAGATTGGGTTACTCTATATTATTTTGATGGTGGGGAGTAGGAATGTTCCCACACCATACTGGGCTTCTTTGTTTTGGCAGTTGTGACGTGCCTGCTCAGCTTGACGCACTCGACATAAAGGCAGATAGCAGTCAGAACGAATGTCCGCGTAGCTCAGTTGGTAGAGTGACTTATTCCGGAATGAGGGAACGCTGGTTCGAGCCCAGGCGTGGACAAAAATGACGGAGAAATTTACTTAGTTATAGAGTGCAGTGGTACACACAGGACGCATCGCCTATCAGTACACCTGCCACAAATTTATGTCCTGCTTCTACGTAACAGATCAAGTGGTTCAAGGATGACATCTTTTTCTGTCCCTTCTGGTCGCCTGTCAAGTTCTTGGTTATGAAATTTGTCGTGCACAATATCGTACGCAATACCATACGAAATGTTGAACTTCTGTTTCAATGTGCGCAGATAGATCCGACCGTCACTCAGAATTGACTGTGCAATGCCCCTCACAGTGGCAAGTGATGACGCGGCTGTAGGGGTGCCACGTCAATTCATTGCCTGTGTCAATTCGTTGACTACGTCAATTCGTCGCCAGTGTCAATTCATCGACTACGTCAATTCGTCGTGCGTCAATTCGACGACTACGGCAATTCGTCGACCACAACGATTCGACGCACGTCAGCTCGTTGCGGTCAAATTTGTCTCGTTTACAAATTTTGGTCACATACAAATCGCATGCAGGAAAACGAACGATTTTGGTTGTCTTTCTCCGTGATCACATTTAAAAAGGTTTGGACGCCCAGACATATTAGTAATATTACGCTTTTTCTTTGGCACTAAAAACAAATTGCTATGCCTTGGCCTAAGCTTAGTCCTTTTTAACAGTTTTTGTTCCATCGTATTCATATTCATAAAGTTTAGACACCAAGTCGAGTTAGTATTATTGAGCTTTTACTTAAGCATTAAATATTAATTACTTGTCCTAGGTCTAGGCCTTTTTAACAGTTTTTCTTTCATCGTTTTCATATTCACATGGTTTAGATACCAAGTCAAGTTAGTATTATTGCGCTTTTCTAAGGCATTAAATAAATATTATTGACCTTGGCCTAGGCCCAGGCCTTTTTAACAGTTTTTATTCCATCGTGTTCATACTCACAAGGTTTAGTTACCAAGTCACGTTAGTATTATTGCGCGTTTGCTTAGGCATTGAATATTAATAAATATGACCTAGGCCTTTTTAACACTTTTTATTCGATTGTCCTCATATTCATGAGATTTAGACACTAAGTCGAGTTAGTATTGTTTCACTTTTACTTAGGCATTAAATATTAATACATAAGCCTAGGCCTAGATCTTTTTAGCAGTTTTTATTCGATTGTACTTATACTCATGGGGTTTAGACACAAGGTCTGGTTACTATTATTGCGCCTTTACTTAGGCATTAAATATGAATACCTTGGCGTAGCCCTTTTTAACAATTTTTATTCCATCGTGCTCATATTCATAACATTTTGGCACCAAGCCAAGTTAGTATTACTACGCCTTTACTTATTAATACCTTGCCCTAGGCTTCGGCCTTTTTAGCAGTTTCATTCCGTCGTGCTCATATTTATAAGCTTTGCATCAAGTCAAGTTAGTAATATTGCGCTTTTACTTAAGAATAAATTCTTCATGCACTTGAACAAAATCTGTCAGAAAAGCCTGGCCCATAGGCCCATTGATTAATATGTAATACCTAAGTAAAAACGCAATATTACTAACTCGACTTCATGTCCGAACCTTACGAAAATGAGCACGATGGAACAAAATGTGTCAAAAAGACCAAAGCCCATTTATTAATATTTAATGCCTAAGTAAAAGTGCAATAATTCTAAATTAACTTGGTGGCCAAACCTTATAAATATTAACACGATAGAATAAAAATATGTTAAAAAGGCCTGGGCGTAGGCCAAGGTATTAATATTTAATGCCTAATAAAAAACGCAATAATACAAACTTGACTTGGTATCTAAACCTTATAAATACGAAAACGATGAAAGAAAAACCGTTAAAAAGGCCTGGGCCTAGGCCAAGGTATTAATATTTAATGCCCAAGTGAAAGCACAATCATACTAAACTTTGTGAATTCGAGTACGATGGAACGAAAACTATTAATAAGCTTAGGCTTAGGCATAGTAATTTATTTTTTGTGCCAAAGAAAAAACGTAATATTACTCACTTGTCTGGGTGTCCGAACCATATAAATGTGATCACGGCGGAAAGCAACCGAAATCGTACGTTTTCCTGCATGCGATTTGTATGTAACCAAAATTTGTAAACGCGACGAATTTAATCGGGAGAAATTTGAACGCGACGAATTGACATAGACGACGAATTGACGTTCAACCGGTTATAGCTCGACATGAATGTGGCGAATAGGTAAGGTTGCTACGGGCCTCTGCAAAAAATCTTTACCATTTGGAGTTGTTGCTGTGGTCCAGGCAATCACCAATATACTCTTCGACCATTTTATTGCGAATTTTCGTCGAAGTTTTTCGTTCAGACCACAAAAATCGGTCTACACCGCGTTGCTCTTTATTCGTCAATGACGCTAACAAACGCGACATCTTCGTGCCGTCTTTCACGCTGTCTTCCACCACGACAACGCATAATCCAGGCAAACCGGTTTGTAGCGTGATTTTCAAACTCGGTGTCTACCAAACTGCAACCTGCAAAGATTAATATTATCAATAACATCTATGGAAATGCAATTGCAAATTTTCGACTCAGTTCGGGACATAGTCGAACATTTGAAAATGTTCGACTCTGTTCGTATAAAAATTGAAAAGAGGGTGACACAAGGTTACACCATATCTCCCAAGCTCTTCATTACCACATTACAAAATGCCTTTCAATAACTGAACTATGAAGACAAGGAGATAAAGGTGAACAAAACTATTTTAACCCACTTTGGTTTCACGGTCGGTACAATAATTTTTGCAAATAACCCTTCAGAGTAACAGATTATGACCCATTATCTTATTGAAAAGAGTGAAGAAGTGGAGTTCGAGACGAACATTCAGAAAATACAATTTTTGTGTAATGCTTTTTCAAGAATGAAAGAATTTCATGTGTTGAAAATTTCGAAATGTAACTGATACCTACAGTAACATTGGAAACCAGGTTGGAAGCGTGGACTACATCGAATAAAAAAATAATTGGTATATAAAACTTGGCTCAAGTGCATTTAAAGAAACAGTACAAAGAACACTTTACTGTAATGTCTTAAGAGAAAAGTGTTGAATCAGTACATACTTCCAGTTCTTACTTACGGATCACAGACATGGACCTTGACAAAATAAAACAGATATAACAACTCAAAGAAGCATGGAGAGATGATGTATATTTGGTATAACCCAGAAAGATAGCAAAGTAATTTGTGGCAAGGATAGTAACAAGAGTTGATGAGATGTTTAAAGAAAGTCCCTTACGTGGCAGTATGCTGGACAAATTGCTAAAAGAACTGACCAGCGTTGAACTGTTGAAATACTAGACTGGATATCTAGAGACATAAAAGGATCCTGAAGAAAGCCAAATGAGACATAGGTGGATGAAATTCAAAAGTATGCTGAAATAATATGAAAGAGCACTGCTCACGACAGAAAATTGTGAAAGGGATTTGAGGAAATACCAGGAAAAAATTCCACAGGCATGCACACTGCTACTGGCGGCCTGTACTTGACCGGGAAGCGGGTCCGGGTGTTGATTCTCGTGTGTCTGACGCCGTATCCGGGACCTCCTGCCACTTCTGTAGATTGGAAACCTCGATTACTCGGAAAAGGCAACCTATTTCCACTCTTTCACTGTCCAATGACGGTAGTCCTATACGAAATTTAGACATCGTTGCCGATGGAGCTGGGTTAACATGGCCACCTTGACGCAGCGTCCACTTCGAAGACCATACATAACAGGGTTCGCTCTACTGTTACCTAGGACACGTACCTGGGTGCCCCATCTTTCATTTGCGTGGTCAATTGCTGCACTGCTGTGCGTCGATTGCTTTTTACCAGTCGACAGAGACGACGAACTCCTTGAGGATCGACGGCTTTTGAAGCGACACAGTTATGACGCTGGGAGGTACTCAGTATGTCAGCGGTCCATTCTTGCTAAACTTTTACTACAGAACCAGGCGAACAGCCCACGAAGTCCGTTGTTTCTGAGATGTTTCCACCCTTGGTGCTGTAGCCGATGATCATTCCGTTTTTAAACGTCCGTCAAATCACTAGCTCTGGGCATTGTGCTCACGTGACGCACTATGGCTCATCTGTCCTGGTCGGCAGCTTTATATTTCCGTGTGGTCAACCTTGTCACGTGCACTCTTTGATGCGCCTGGCCCGGTACACTGTGAATCCGGGGATGCTCATATTCATCTCACACGACTGTATACACTGATATATCAGATTATTAAGAATATCTACCTAAGAAAATGCTGCACCTTCATTGGTCCTCATGTAGATATAGCATGGATTTAATAATATACACTATCTACCAACAAGTAATTGGACACCCCTGCAATGAACGATATCTGCGGTCCTGATACACGTCACGGCCGCCGCCGTTAAATATCGTGTGGGAAACAGCAACGCAATCAGTCGCATGCAAGATGCTACGCAGTTCGGAGCTGTCTGATTTCGAGAAAGGTGTAATCGTCGGGTATCACAGAAATGGCCGATCCATATGTGACATATCCAGCGATTTGAAGTACCCAAAATCGACAGTGGCCTACGTAATTGGCAAGTGGAAGATCAGAGGTGACTGTCGGAATGTGCCCCGACCCGACAGACCCACAAAACTAAAAGTTAGAGACCGACGGGTGCTGGCCAGAGAAATTCGGAAGAACCGCATTGAATCGATGGGCCACATCCGCGAGGAGTTTCAACATGCATCCGGGAGTGTTCTTTCGATGAATACCATCCGTAAGGAAGCCCGTCTGCACGGTTATCCTGGACGTACTGCCGCCCACAAGCCTTTGATCACCAAGTCTTATAGCGCTGCTCGGCTAACGTGGTGCAAAGAACATCGACAGCGGACCGTTGAACAGTGGAAACAAGTTCTCTGGAGCGACGAATCAAAGTTCACCCTCTACCGTTCTGATGGCAGAGTCTGGGTTCGGCGTCTGCCTGGAGAACGCCTCCTGCCGGAATGTATTGTGCCAACTGTGAAGTTCGGCGGCGGTGGAATTATGCTATGGGGGTGTTTCTCCTGGTATGGCACGAGACCCTTGGTCGCAATTCCTCGTAGACTCAACGCCGAGACCTACTGCACCATTGTGGATGACCATGCGCTTCCTACGTGGTGGCAGTTTTACGGGGTGGACCCATGTTACCTTAAGGATGACAATGCCACTAGTCATGTTGCGAGGTCTACCATGGCTTGGTATGGTGACAATGGGGTTAATCGAATGGAGTGGCCTGCGCAGAACCCGGACCTTAACCCTATTGAGCACCTCTGGGACGAGTTGGAGCGTCGACTTAAGGGGTGCCACCACCGTCCGAAATCGGTGAAGGAACTGACCTGTCTTCTCCAAGCCGAGTGGAAGAAAATACCGCTAGCCGTCGTACAACGCCTGGTTGAGAGTATGCCCCGGAGGGTCGCAGCTGTAATCGCCGCTCGTGGAGGCTCCACCAACTATTGAAGGTGAATAAACTTCGTTTTCCTTTGCTATCACAGGTGTCCAATTACTTGTTGGTGGATAGTGTATCTGATATCGTCTACAGGTGTATATTAAACCAACGGCTGTGACGGCGTACGACAATTTCAGAATGTTCTCTGATGGAGGATCTCTCAATCTAGCCGTTCAATTAGTTAACACTCTGAGGGCTGTGTGGGGTCCATTTTATCAATTTTATGTCACGTTTGTGCTCCTGGAACTACGTTTGGACGATTCGAGCCTTATGGCATAAAACATTATCTTGCTGAAGGTAGCCACACCTATCAGGAAGCACCATGAACAGGCTCGGGTGTGCCTGGTCCGCACTGACGTTAAGATATGTCGTGGTATCCAAATGCTGTTCCAGAGGTATTAAGAAACCCAATTACAAGACCGAAGACCATTACACCGCCTCCTCCTACTTTCCGAGTTAACGCTAATTATCTGGGGTTCATTGATTCGTGTTGTTGACGTTATTTTGTAACAGAGTTGGGCAAAAACGTAATTGAATTAATCGGTGATGCATTGCAGCGTAATGGGAACAAGAACTTAGCGTTACCATTATACGGCAATGGTGAACTGGTCATTATAATTTCATGGTAATTGTAATGACACGGAGCAGTTACCCATTATAATCGTAATTATTAATGGTTAACTATATGTTGGTTATTAACCAATAACTTATGGGTAACAATACAATGTGAATAAACCAGCAACCAGTACATCCTTACATGTTGTGTTGGTTATTTGACAATTGTTCCACCCCTCGGACCTCAAATACGTGTATGTAGGTATAGGAGATTATACGTGTATGACATGAGTAGCTACCCCGTCTTCGCCGCAAATAAAAATATTCGAAAGAAATAATACATATGAAGTAAGTACGAATGGGTTGTTCATTTCCTTTAGAGATACTGGTTTCGTCCATCTCCAGTACAGTATTCTCGTTAATTGCATACGTTTCACTGTCCAAAATACACAGCTGGCCAATCGAAATGCAACACCAAGAAGGAAGCATCCGATTGGCCGAAATTCGCAGTATGCGTCGCCCGCAAGAGGACATGCAAACGATTAGCTTTGCAGGCCATATGCAAATCATGTGCGCCCGCCAGGCCACTGAGAAGCACTATAAGACGGGGGCACAGATGACGGGGTGCAAGTAGTGGAAGTGTGTTGTGCTGCCGGACCTGTGCATGGGAAGCTTCCTGATGTCTCGTCGCAGAATACGGCCGTCATTCCAGCACGTTTCGGAGTTAAACAGACGACGAATAGTGGCTTATCGCGACAGCGGTTTATCGTACCGAGACATCGGAACCCGTGTGGGACGACATCCAGCCACAGTGAGGCGAGTATGGATTCGGTGGGTGAAGGAGGGACGGACGGACCAACGTGAGCGATTGCCGCAGCCAGGGCACACCACCGTACGAGAGGACCGGCATGTGGTGCGGCGGGCATTGACGGCTCTCACCGGCACATCACAAAAGTTATCTCAGGAACAAGGGTGTGTTTCGCAACAACCTGTGTCAGCACGTACTGTCAGACGTCGTCTGCAGGAGCGGGGACTTGTCGCACGGCGCACATTGCTCTGATTACCATTAACGTTACACCACCGGCGAGTGCGGCAGAGGGCCGTTGAACGCTGCACATGGACTACGGAATGGCACGACATTGTCTTCTCCGGTGAATCCCGCTTCTGCCTGCAACACCACGATGGTGGGATCAGCGTGTGGCGGTACCGCGGCGAACGACTGTATGACGCCTGCATTATGCTTCGCCATACCGGTCCGTCGCCTGCCTGGCGTTATGGTTTGGGGCGCAATTGGATATGATACCAGCACCCCTCTGGTACGCATCGCCGGTACACTCAACAGCCTCCGCTACATTATCCGACGTTTTGGAGCCTGTAGTCTTCCCTTACCTGCAGGACATGCCAGTGGCCACGTTTCAACAGGACAATGCGCGCCCGCACGTGGCACGCATCGTGCAACAATTCTTCACGGCCCACCAGGTGTCACTGCTACTGTGGCCCGCCTGTTCTGCCGATATGTCGTCCATCGAACACGTCAGGTCGCTGATCGGCAACCGAGTGTCCCGGAAAGCACCACCCGCGGCTACGTCTGATTAACTGTGGCAACGTGTGGAAGTAGCCTGGGCCGACATACACCAAGCCCACATCCAAAGCCTCTTTCGTTCGATGCCGCGGCGTGTAGGGGCCGTTATTTCCAGTCATGGGGGCCACACGAACTATTGATGTCTGCGTGTTCCGCAAGTCGCACGGGCCTGTAAGCCCAATCGTTTCATCTTTGTATCTGTTGTTATGTGCCCAGTAAATCTGGCTTTGCTATCTCGTGTCCTTCTTGGTGTTGCATTTTGGGTGGCCATCAGTGTAATTACCCCACTATAGCTACAAGCATATATTAGCACTATACTCAGAGTTCAGCAACTCAGGCTGCACCGCTGAATATTTTTGCAAACTATTGACATTTTTGCCGCTCTTCTCAAGTGTTGTTGTCCATTACTTGTCCGATACGAACACTGGACTAGCGAGCGACTGACTGCTTCATATAAACTTCACGACAGGACCTGAACCTACTGGAATATTCTTGGTTTACATAAAGTTCTCCAACGTCTCACTGTGCGATCATTGTGGAACATTCTATAAACGTCTAACCCATTCTTGCCGCTTCTAGAATATTCTACATGACTCTTCGGTCTCTGTCTGCTATGTTACGACGCCGACCTTCCTAGACATAGCTTGTGGCACACGTACATTTCTATAAATTATTAGTATGTAATTATTATTTGCAAATTGTGTAATTTCATTACCAAATAGTCCCATTGCGTTTGAATGGCATTATTAAATAATTTAATTGCATCGTCTTCATTGTAATGCAATACAAATTAATTCCATTACCTTGTGAAAACGATACTTATGATTACCTTGTAATGCATTACATGTTACTGCATTACCTTGTAATGCATTACACGTCAATTGTAATCTGTAGTTCCATTACTTTGTATTGCATTCCTGCCCAACTCTGTTTTGTAACCCGTCCATGGGCGTATTTTAAAGAAAATCGTGATGCAAGGAATAAAGCAAACTTTTTTCCAGTCCTGAAAGGTTCGGTTTTGGTGATCCACTACCCACTATAGACGAATTTGTCGGGTTTTATAGAAATGAGTAGTACACGAAGGGAACGCGTGCTGGTATAGCCCGTTCTCGTGTGTGTGGCGGGCTGAGTGTGTTGAAATTCGTCTCTCGATACCGCTGCTGTATTGCACTGTTACTTGACGCAATTGAGCTAGTCTGTTACCATGTATGTTAACCATCTGATAACTTAATTGGCACCGCCGAAATGCTGGCTCTGCAGTGATAAATGAGACTCTCATAAAATTATTAAAGTGAAGGCGTTGCGAGAGCAATCCTCTCAAGATTCTACGGGTCTTCACCCGGACAGGATCGGTAGTGGGAGCGTCAATTCTACACTGGTCCTCCCCACTTACAATTACCGGTATGTGCGACGTGCCTAATGGGAGGCGATTCTAATATGCGTTTGGCTGGGAGATTCGTTCGCCAGCGCGAAACTAATGTGGACCACTCGTCTTTTATTAGTGCCTAGGATAATGAAACAACGATACAGGCATATTAATCAGGCTGAGGCTTTGACTCTTTAACGACTATAACGCCCAATACTCCCGTACGTACAAACGGCCATACCTCCTTGAAACGCCTGTCTACAGTGTGTCAGATTTCCTCTCCTTACTTTTTCTCCAAATTTTCTCGACCTATGAGGGATCAGCAGGAGTCACCCTCAGTCACTATTGTTGTCATTTAACAAAGAAGTGAAACAAGAGACAGTTTCGGGCGTTATGGTATTTAGAGTGATACAAGATTTTGGCGTTGTGGTCGTTAAAGGGTTAATGTTTCAGGGAAAATAATCCTTCATTTCCTTGAGACCCCTTACAGAGAATGAACTCCGAGAAAAATGATAATTACACCCATGTGATGAGAATATCACAGACCTGTGGCACTGGGCGGGTGGTATGGCGATGACTCTAGACCGGAGTCATCTTCCTCTTCCTGTATTCTTTTGCTATTTCCATGTACTCTTTCTGCCACGCGACGAACTTTTTAGTCATCTCGATGATGTCCTGTCTCGCTCTGGGGAAGCCGAGAAGGATCTAAATGTTCTTCGTCTTTTACATTTCGGGAGCGGGGGCTTTGTTTTTCTTCTTTAAAGATAACTACACTCTAGAATTTTGTGGGCTAAATCCGGGGACTAGGCACGGCATTTGGATGACCTTCCGTTAATAGCAAGCCTTCTGAAGTACTACAGTGATGTACAATGCGCGATTAGTTTTGAGTTGGTGCGAATGAAATATCCGGCGCAAAAAAGCAGTGGAGACAATCCACACCACGACGGAGTGTGACCACCCACAGGTGTTGAAGGTATTTTGTCACAGATTTACTATAAATAGCTAACACGTGAGTGAAGAACAAGGTTCAGGCCTGGTATATTTGGACGTAACGTGGCTTGCAAAGGAAACATGCAGACTCCGGATTTGAGAGTCATCTTCCTGTATGAATTTAAACTGGGCCATTCTGCAGAAATTGCAGCTCGAAACGTTAGCATACCGTTTGGAAAGAACACAGCAAACGAACGAATCATTCGGAGATGGTTTGTGAAGTTTTGAAGCGGAGATACAGACCTGCAAAACGAAGCACATGGTCACCAACCTGTTGCTGTTTCTGACGATGATCTGTTACGTGTGGTTGAAGCGGATACCCGAAAAACGTGTCGTGAGATAGCGGCAGAGGTAGGTGTCCACCACACTACAGTTGTTCGGCGTTTGGATGCAATAGGTAACGTCAAAAAACTGGACATGTGGCTGCCGCATGAGTTGAGAACTGCCAACAAGACTAGGCGTTTGGATGTCTGCACGTCGCTGCTTTCCAGGAATAAACAGAAACCTTTATTGCATCGAATCGCCACCTGCGACGAGAACAGGAAACATTCTGCACAATGGTTAAGCAAGGCACAGCTTGCTGATCGGCATCCTAAGCCACTCTTACACACCAAGAAGATGATGCTCCTTGTCTGGCGGTCCTCAGCCAGGATAATTCATCGGAATTTCTCGGCAATAAGCCAAACCATCACTGTAGAACGTTATTGTGCTGAATTACACCAAATGCACCAGACATTGCTGCAGAAACAACCGGCTTTCGTCAACAGACATGGTGTTCTTCTGCTCCTGGACAAAGCCTGTCCTCATGTTGCACAATGAAAATGCTGACATTAAGTCCCTTGGGCTATGAAGCACCGCCTCATTCCGCCTATTTCCAGGACTTGTTTCCAAAAGACTATGGTCTCTTTCGTCGCCTGGATGACTCCTTGTCGGGTACACAGTTCACGACAGACGAAGTTCAATGTGCATTTGATAACTTCTTCGCGTCCCAGCCACAAGACTTTTTCGTTTCGGGATCATGTCTTTACCGGGCAGATGGCAACTATGTGTCAATACCGAGGTAGATTATTTTGCCTGGGTAAGTTGCCCTTTTTTTACGTTCTCGTCGTCCACGTGTGCTAGTCCTTTGCTGGATATTACGTCCGTACCAACCCAACACTTGGTAAAGGAAACCTGATTCTACCCTTCTGGTGAAGACTCTGCGAAATATACGGTTCGTCCTCCTCCCCGTATCTTCCCTTCGTCCCACCTTTTTTGTCACTCCTTTGTCGTGGCTTTCTTCATCTGCGTTTTCACACTTTGCAGTGGTGTCTTCAGATGATAGGCAATACCCTCTTTTGCCAGCGGGTCTGCATGCTCGTTTCCTTTGGTCCAGGTACCTGATATGGTAAGACTGAAAACCTTAACCTGTACCGCCAACCTAATGGCATGACAAAGATTAGTATAACTCATTTACGTTTATAAATAAGATGTCACGATAGGAATCCCACCCACCCAAGAGGAGCCTTAGGCCCGAACAACACCAGCACATCTCAGCTTGAGAAGAGCAGGAGACTCACCGCCTTCTGACCAACAGATCATCACCAGCAAACACCTTTTCTTAGGACCAAACTCTGGTCCTTATTTACAAATAAAATTTAAAACGTCTAACAGGCCCATCTCTTTAAATTATATTTCTTCCTTTAACATTTTTCGGAGAAGCACTTTCTTTGTTGAGTCTATACATTTCCAATTATTTCTTTTCAAAACAAGTTCAATATTTTCGTTACGAACGGCAAACGAATTATATTTTCTCTGAACACATTTATCAAACAAAATGCACATGTTCTTAAAAATTATTTATAGAATTCACATACAATTTAATACTGGAATTAACAGTTTCATTTTATTCGTAACATTTACAACAATTATTCGTTCTCAATCAACTTAGAACACTAAACTACAAAAATTATTCGACAATATGAACTCATCAAATTTAACTTCAGAATCTTCCTTCAACACTATTACAAAGCATTATGTCTTTTCACATTTCTTCCTAAATTTTATATTTCTTTCTGACAATTACTCCCACTGAATACTTCATTACAAGTTTATCCTCTATTTTATAACAATTGTACATTTCTCAACTTTGACAATTGTTTAAGACTTCCGTGTGAAACAATTATCAAATTTCTAATTTCTATAGCCTGTCCTACTTCTCAAATATCTTAGTTCTCTTAATAATGAAGAACGATTCTTTGCCAGACTTGAGTGATCTGTCTTTAGATCAAGTTTGTACCTCTTATTTGCTTTTCGCAATTGGGGCAGTGTTTTCTGTTTTCACGATTATTGTGTCTATGTCTCAAATTACCACAATTTGCACATCTGTGAAAGATCTGAGGACACTTTGCTCTTATGTGGCCGAACCCATTGCATCTAAAGCATCTTTTTTCACGTAGGAACTCTCTTATTGTATAGATATACCATCCTACATTCACTTTACCATGATTTATAGTTTTTCTATAGCTACCTGAGTCAATTCCCACTACCCAGTGGTTTTTCTCATGTTGAGCTTTTATAGAAAAACGCACAAACTCATCTTTTCCCATCTAACTAGGAATTCTGATTTTTCAAGTTGAAACCAATATCCTCTTCAGTCAATTCTTTACCCACCGCATAGATAATTATCATTGGAATCCTCTTAAATGCTCACTTAGACAACAGTTGAGCATCTTTCTTCACTGCTTCCTCCAACCCGGAAATTTCTTCCTCTCTTGAACATTCTCTTAACACTCCAACTTTGTTTATTTTTCTAACATTTTTGATCCCTAATTGAAGCGATGATGGACTTTTTTCTTCACCTCCTCTGAACAAACTCCGTCTCTTTTTGAAAATCAATAACTGATGTTGCTGAGGCCGATCTTCTTTCCTTTGCTCTGGATACTCGAAGAACTTGCTACGGCAGCATACGTACTTTGAGTTGGAACTTCAGCGTGAAGAGAACTAGATTTTCGTTCTTTCAGTCTCCACAGAGTGTCATTGAGTTGCAAGGATTGCTTAAAGTACACTTCTCTGATACTCTTCATATACGGGGTGTATGAGAAAGTCCTTAAACAGGGAAATAACTTTTCAACGCAAAATGCTAGAGTTGTAAAAGTAGTGTATACATTTAGTAAAGTGACTATATTCTATCAGATGAGACTGATTACAGCACAACTAGCGGCGAATTTTGGAAGTTAGCTATCCTATCGCGAGAACCAAGAGAGATAGCGAAAAAATGTCAATAACAAACGTGTAGAGCGTTACCGATTTAGTATGAAATGTAGCCCTACATTCACCAAAAACTCCAATAGAAGTCCGTAAATGCAGATCTCTCGGTATACGATCACCGGCATAAATACGTCACTCATCGCGTGCAGAAGTGTGACATTGTAAGGTGATGCAGATTTACTAATAAAACTAATACATGTACGTGTCAGCAATGTGCAATTTATTATGTACTGTACAGTAAAGTAGTGGGATATTCATACAGCAGTAGGACATTAAGAAGAAGAAATACACAAAATAATGTTCTAGAAATACAAAATGTGAGTACTAATACTTAAGCATTCGCGATGTGTCCACCATCGGCAGAAATACGTATCTGTATTCGAGCTAGAACTTCTTGTTGGACGTTCTGCAGAATTTCAGGTGTTACGTTACTGTATGCTTGGATAATACTGGGTTGTAGAAATTTGCCGTACACGACCAAATGTAAGGCCACGCGTCACACTGATGTCTCTCGTACTGCTGTGTGAGTGGGTTAGCGCATAAGCCAGGACTTCCACTGGTTGCACGTGCACACCTTTAAGTGTCGGCCTACCTGAACGGAAACGACCCGGTTTCTCTCAGCCGGTGAACGACATTGATGATAGTAGCCGCAGTAGGATGAGAACGATTAAGGAAACGTAATGCATATTGGCGTGCTGCCTCTCCTGCCCGACGACCGCATTCCTCGGACAAAATAACCCTCTCGAAATACTCCTCGTTGGAATAACTAGCCATGTGTAGACTCAAAGATCCAGTCCACGCACTGTCTGACAAACCTTCCCTGATAGCCAATTTATGCTTCCCGATGAGTTATGACGTAGCGTTACGATTTGCATACTTTCATCCATCCTTCGCTGTTTTGCAGGCAAAATTCGTTTACAGATTTTACGTTTTGCGGTGTCGTTCGTGAGGTATTAATGCCGGTGATCGGATACCGAGAGATCTGCATTTCCGGACTTCTATTGGAGTTTTGGTAAATGTAGGGCGTCATTTCATACTAAATCGGTGACGCTCTACACGTTTGCTATGGACTTTTTTCGCTATCTCTCTTGGTTCTCGCGATAGGATCGCTAACTTTCAAACTTCGCCGCTACGGGTGCTGCAATCGGTCTCATCTGATAGAACATAGTCACTTTACTATATGTACACACTACTTCCACAATTCTAGCATTTTGAGTTCAAAAGTTATTTCCCTGTTTAAGGATTTTCCTATACACCCTTTATGTTTTAACTGCTGAACTAGTGATTCTTCTTGATAAATCATTCCTTTCGTCACTAGGACCCAAAATGGTCTCTTCATTTTCGTTGTTTTACTCGTTTTCTCCACTCATTTTTCTCATTTGGCGAAAACTTTACCACAAATTTTCAACTTTGACAGCTCTGGAGTAAAGCCCTCTCGTAGGAGATAGCCCCCAGACCACGACAAGGTCACCAGAGCTAGGGGACTTACAATGCAAGACTTTTGAAATGAAAAGGAACCGTTAGGAGTCACCTATATGATGAGTAGTACAAGCACTCACCCACCACTGATCCGACTTGCCGGTTATCCTTCAAATACCCGCAGGAAAACTTTCCTGCTTCTTAAATATACGCCGGTAAATCTTCGAACATCCCTACGGCATTACCTCATAATTTTCAAAAAAAAATTCGATCTTCGAAAAATTGGACTTTGACGAAAAATCACTTTTCCCAAAATGTTCAAAAAACTTTCATCTCACAACAGCAAATTTAATCAAAAGTCTTGCTGTTCCCGTGGGAGATCTCGTTTGGTAAATAAACGTGCCTTCAGACATCAACCAATCGTTTTCACCCACTGCAATATCGTTGCCTGCTTATTTTGTTTGAACCGTTTATTGAACACTCTCTACACGCATATTAACCTTGAAACCGTCTTAGCACGATTCAAACTTGTGTGACATATCTTAGATTAAGAAAATAACAACAACAAGTTATAAGTAAATAAATAATCTTTAAGATATTTTGGACTACACATTGACTACACATGGGCTCCTACCTCAGCATGAATAAACAAGCTAGATACAAGATTTTGAATGATTTCAAATCTTTCAACAGTCGAAACAAATATAATATTCCTGAGACCTTTAAACAAGAATGTAAACAATTAAAATATCTACGAAGACATTCTCAGTTATCTCTAGTAGCAGCAGACAAATCAAACCAAGTGGTAATACTGATCAACTCAACGGAGTATAACACTAAAATGAGTGAAGCAATAAACAAAATGCCACATCAAGTTATCCAACGAGACCCGACACCAGCCACTATTGCAGCCCTTAGTAAACTGCGTATTCACCGTTCCCTTCCAGTTTTTATTTCTAAGAACATGTATTTACCTCTTGGCCGACGGGTGCGGGAATTATTTGGAATGGTGAAATTACACAAGGATGGTAACCCTATAAGACCTCTTGTTTCATCATATTCTAATCCAACAAGACCGCTTGAACAAGCTTTACTGAATATCTACGTGGCCTAACTAATTCATCTCAATACTCAGTAAGGAGCTCTATGCAAGCTCTTGACAAACTCAAATCTTTGAATCAGCACAATACCTCCTCCTTTATTATGGCCTCTCTGAATGTTGTCTCGCTTTTCCCTAATATACCAGTGCCTGTTGTTCATGTCCTCATAGAATATAAACTGATTACTCAAGGTAATACTCCTCTTCCAGAAATTCAAGCTATAATATCAGCGCTTAGATTTATTCATCAACGTACACACTTCAAATTTAACCACTTTATCTACCGTTAATGTGATGGAGCTCCTACGGGTTCACCACTCTGACCTTTACATGCAGAATGACTTCTTCAAGAACTGGAAAACAAAATATTGGAATCATACTCAATAAAACCACTCCTTTACATAAGGTACGTAGATGATATCCTCGTCTTCTGGCCATCTTCTAACGAAGGCCTAAACAATTCTGCAGAATGTATATCTACTTAATATCTTAATCTTGAATTCGCAGTTGAATTAGAAAATAATCTGACATTGCCATTTCTCGATATTCTTTTACTCCGAACTCAAGATTCTTCAGAAATCACCTATTCTGTTTATCAAAAACCGACTTCTACTATAGCACTAATACCAGCTGCCTCGGCACACCCTTTAAAACATAAACTTTCATCTATTTATTACCATGTTAGAAGAGCATTTACTCATTCTTCAAGTATGAAACTACGTAGAGCAGAACTTAGACAGATAAAAGACACAGCTAAAAACTACGGATATTTCCTGTCAACAGTCAACAACATCATTAATAAGGTGAAGAGAACGAAAACCCAGACGTTATCGAGACGCCATACTTCTACAAGATATATATAGGCTACAAGGACTTTATTCCTAGAATCTCTCGCTCTCTTAACAACATTTGCCGACGTCATAACCTGAACTTTGGATTAAGAACAAATAACATTTTATCCATTATTAAAACAGATCGCGACCGTGTAGAAGAGCAGAAAAAACACTGAATATATAGTATTCCCTTAAAAGCAATAAACCCTGAACATGCAAATACATGTTTTATTGGATCAACAACTCGGACATTAAAAACAAGATTAACTGAACATAAATGGTGCCATGACCACAGCTCTATCTCGCCTAATTCATGGAGGTACCCACTTCCCAAAATGGGACGATAAACGATTCTTCCCTCTACTTCTTTAAAATCAAGATTATTATTATCAGAAAGTATTTTTATACACAAATTTGCACACAGATGCTGTAATGAAGAAAGCCCAGTAAACATTCATCAACCTTGGAAGGTAAGAATAATTTATCTGTATAATACCCAAACTTTTCACCCAACCTAGAAGATGTAGTTCACGTGTGTGAACGTAACACGTGCATTGCGCGATGTTTATCATTATCACTACGATGTTTATGTTTATTTATTTAAAATTGTAACGTTTCTTTTATTTGTGTTATTCTGAAGATGGATTCAATGTGTAGTACGAAATATCTTAAAGATTATTTATTTACTTATAACTTGTTGTTATTTCTTAATCTAAGATATGTCACGCAAGTTTGAATCGTGCTGAGACGGTTTCAAGGATAATATGCATATAATTCAGCACCACAATAATATTATTTGAATCACTCTCTATACAATTGTTCTTACATAGTTTAAAAAGTCTACCATTTTGTTGAGACTTGCGCTAGCGCCTTCTATCATGCATTTTCCAAAGTCGCATAAATCACAATTCTTACCCATACTGCCACTATCTACGCGCCGTGCTTCTCTAAAGTCACTGCAGTCAGCTGTTTATAAAGCTATCTCAACGTTATAGGCGAGTATTTAAGAGAGAAGGTCACGTGCGTGATTGCTATTGGATGTTCCCTATAGTTTACTACTTCAGTGTACACATAAAATAGCGTATCTGAATTCCATGGATACTCTCCTTGGTTACGAAACTAAATCATAGATGAATGTCACTGGCTACCGCCGGTTTCAGATGCGCATTATATTGAGATCAGATCTTATTTAATGGCATGGCAGCCTTACAGATCGATGCCGTTGTGGGTTGTCATGATTTAATTAGTCACCAAACCGCGGGAATCAGGAACTGTTTCCATCATAGCATGCATTAATAAAATCAATTTCTAGGAAGATATCGATTTTGTTAATGTAATACAGGGCAAAATATTAATGTGTTTCGTGTGAATTGTATGGGCTCATGTTAACAGTGGATTTCGATGAATTCTGATTCGGGATTTTAAGTGAAATTAAAATGAGCTCTTCCCTCATAGTTGGATACATTTTGAGTAAAACGGCACAGCTAGTTAGAGCAAAACTAGTTAAAGACGCAGAACGTTAAGTTTTGAAATCATTTCCCACACAGAAGAAAAATAAATACACTACATGAACAAATCTTAGAAAATTTAACAAATTACTTTAAATCCGTTATGCATTTTTATTGTCGGTAATCTCTAGGGCCAGAGGTTGCGTTGTTCTTCATTGAGTTATTTCTGAGTATAATACCTACGACTAGCCCGTTCGTTTTATTCAATGTAGATGGGTATATACTCCCTGTGTTAGTATTCTATTTGCAGCTTGTTTTGTTTGCTTTTTTCATCAAAGGGAGTTATCAGTATTCCCATGAGAAAGGGGATGAAATACTTCACTGGTGTCAACGGAAGACGTTACCAAGATAATTTCGGAAGCAAGCTGTTGTGGAAATAGTAACCAACAATAACGTTAACCTTGACGGATATTCTAATTCAATTTTCATTTTTAGTTCCTTTTCCTATGTAAATTTGAGTTTGTTTTCTTTTACATTTTCCAAACTTAACGTTATGTCTTTGCCCTCAAACGAGAATAATGTTGGCAACATGCTGAGATCGGAACAAGTGTGACATACGTGTTGGCCGGATAAGAACGTTAGATAAAAAGGCAATGCAGCGGTTGTTTTAAAACGGGATTTTTGAATGTGAATGTTAATACCCCCTTTCGATACGCGACTGCTTCATTACCATTAAAGTATTGTTGAAGGCTACGAGTTCTAATTTAATGAAAGTGTTGTGTTTCGTAGTTAAGTATTATGGTGGATATTAACTCAAGTTCCAGTGTTGTGTTTCAAAGTTAATTATTATCGTGGATATTAAACCACATTTAGTATGTTGAAGTGAATATATTGAAGTGAACAGCGATAAAGGATTAGCTGTAAGTAAAACCTCTCGAACTTTATTAGAGTGACTCGCATTTCACTGTAGCTGAAGTTTTGATTTATAGATAGTGTTCTAGTAAGTCGGTCACACACAAACGCTACATAGCTCAGTAGACTACTATGCGCAAACGCTATTATATCTTAGCTGATAACACCGAATGTATTGGCGACGTCTTTCGATGTCACCGAATGTATTGGCGACGTCTTTCAATGACACCGAATGTTTTGGCGACGTCTTTCGATTGCACCGAATGTATTGGCGTCGTCTTTCGATGACACCGAATGTATTGGCGACGTCTTTCGATGACACCGAATGTATTGGCTACGTCTTTCGATGGCATCGAATGTATTGGCGACGTCTTTCGATGGCACCGAATGTATTAGCGACGTCATTCGATGAAACCGAATGTATTGGCGTACCTGTAAAAGATGCAACATGGCTATTATATCTTAGCCGATGATACCAAATGTATTGGCGACGTCATTCGATGAAACCGAATGTATTGGCGTACCTGTAAAAGATGCAACAGAGCTATTATATCTTAGCCGATGATACCAAATGTATTGGCGACGTCCTACTGCTCCTTCTTCTATTATATCTTAGCTGATGACACCGAATGTATTGGCGACGTCTTTCGTGTTCTGACCGAAGCGTTTTGTAGTTCTGCGAAAAAGTGTTTAATTCCTATCCCTACAGGCACTTAGCTCTTTACGCCGCTAAGAGATTTGAGATGTAAAATCATTTTGGGTTTTTATAGAGAAATAATACATATTCCGATTGGGAAGTGAAAGCGTTTTCTCAGAATACAAACGAGTGACTCAGCTGGGATTCCTCGCTGTATGTCAAGAGCCTTGCTTACTTCCGCTGTTCTAGGAACGTCATTAGTAAATATAAAAAATTACCATGTTTAATGAAAATGAAAAACAACAAGAACAAAGTTCGAATCATTTAAAAAAAAATGAAGTTTTGTGTCATTTCTCCTGCAAGGCATGCGATACGAATTCAAATAAATACACAAAGAAAAACGTTTTTGATATATATTTTTCATATAATTAGTTAAATAAAAATTATTTTCCTTTCCCTGGCAGAAGATATTCTTACGAAATAAAATTATAAATATAACATGAAATAATTTGTCAACTGTTTTTCATTTTCTCTTTATTTTGTTATTTTGCTTTTATTTTCATTTTTCTGATTTCTTTTGATATAAGCTAGCATAAACAATTCCATCTCTTGTCTTTTGTATTAGAGTGTTTCAAAATTTTCTGGTATGCATTTTAATGAACGGTGAGGCTTCTTCCTTGCTATTGTTCCTTTCTTTTTTTATATTTAAACAAATAACTTCGTTTTCTTACTCAGTACATTTCACTCAGCAAACCGTCCCTCCAGTTGTTGCAGCTGAATAGCAGTAACTTTTTTTAATAAGTCCCTCTTTCGAATTTGAGCTCATCAAAAACATCTTTCAGTATTTTCCCCTTTTCTTTGTCTTTCATTTTTTGCAGTAACATACCCAGAATTTAATCTTGGTATTTTGATTGCTGGCACCACAGATGATTTCAACTTCAGTTTCATTACAAATTTTGAGGATGACAATCCGTTTTTTGGTGTAAACATGACAAAGATGGTAAGTCAGATAATATCCAAAAACTTGAAAATTTCGTCGTCCTGGAGTGGAAATCGAATCCGCGTCTCCCAGATAGTGCCCGAGTATGCTTACCACTGCAACACCCAGAACGACTAAGTCTCAAGCTCCCGATTAATTTAAATATAAAAACAATCTGGTAATCTCAAGCTTCCGATATTCAAATCAATTGGAAGCTTGAAACTTGGTTGTTCTGGGTGGTGTAGTGGTAAGCATACCCGGGCGCTATCTGGGAGACGTGTTTTCGATTTCTGCTCCCGGACGACGAAATTGTCAAGTTTTCGGATATTATCTGATTTACCATCCTTGTCATGTTTACACCAAATAACGGATTGTCATCCTCAAAATTTGTATTATATGGTGTAATCCCGTATTCCATTCATGATCGGTTTCATTGGTAGACAAAACCTACGATTCATCATGTTGTCTCAGTAGTTGTTATTTAGGAAGTCCTGGCGTTATTCGCAATGAGAAGTCTCGATCTGCAACACCTGTAAGCACTAATTTACGAAACGCTCATATAACGCAGAAAAAAATATTTAGACTAGTTTGTTCTTGACTAAAAGATTTAAACTAGATTAGACTAGTTTTTCCCCGTAGACTAGTTTGTAAAGGGACATGTGATAGTCTGGGGCTGTTTCGGCAGATAATGACTCATCTATTTGGTTGTAATGTCCTGCAACGTAGTGGCCAATAGGTACGAAGACATCAATTTTCTACTCTTGTTGAGTAGTTTATTAGGTGGTTCAAAAAATATCGCTGTTTGCGTTAACAAGTATCGCATATAGTTCCGTTCAACACGTGTAAAAGCGAATGAATGACTAAAAAGCGAATGCATTTCGTCGTTCGTACATTGGGCCGAAGTTTTTAGAAATGTGAGTCATGCATTCGCTTTTATACGTGTTGGACAGAACTATATGCGATACTTGCTAACGCAAACACCGATAGGTAAGAATATACACTGACGGAAAAAAAACCAACACCAAGAAGGGGTTGTGTTAGATAAACGACAGTTGGTAGGCGGTGAGAGTCCATCTGTAAGATGACGTCTATGCAAATTTCGCGCTCGGCGCATACGTGTGGCGCTGGTAGCGCCCCTTAGGAACATGCAAAGCAGGTTTGCTGTAAATACGCGCTGTAACGTTCGTGAGCGTTAGTTATCGTTGAGATTCGACGTAGGGTGTTGATGTTAGTCAAGAATGCCTTTAAGAAGACGAAGAATCCATTATCAACAGCTCACGGTGTTTTAACGAGGTCGTGTAATAGGCCTACGAGAAGGTGGATTTTCTTTCCGCAATATTGCAGAACGACTTGGCAGGAATGTAGCCACTGTGCATGATTGTTGGCAGCGGTGGTCAAGGGAAGGTACTGCCTCAAGAAGACCGGGTTCCGGCCGGCCACGTGGCACTATTGAGAGGGAAGACCGCCGTGTTCGGCGTATGGCCGTGGCGCATTGTACCGCGTCTGCGGCAGCAATTCGAGCTGCAGTTGCCACCACAGTGACACAACGAACTGTTACAAATTGGTTAATTGAAGGACAGCTCCGAGCCAGACGCCCTTTAGCGTGCATTCCACTTACTCCAAACCACTGCCGTTCGCGACGTCGGTGGTTTCAAGCTAGAGCTCACAGGAGGACGGAGTGGAGATCTGTTTTGTTTTCTGATGAAAGCTGGTTCTGCCTGGGTGCCAGTGATGGCCGTGTGTTATTTAGAAGGAGGCCAGGTGAGCGCCTGCAACCAACCTGTCTGCGGCCGAGACACACTGGACCTACACCTGGAGTTATGGTCTAGGGAGCAATTTCCTAAGACAGCAGGAGCACTCTCGTGATTATCCCACGCACCCTGACGGCACAGTTGTACGTCGGTCTGGTGATTCAACCCGTTGTGCTGCCATTCAAGAACAGCATTCCGGGGGTGTTTTCCTACAGGATAACGCTCGCCCGCATACCGCTGTTGTAACCCAACATGCTCTACAGAGTGTCGACATGTTGCCGTGGCCTTCTAGATCACCAGATCTTTCACCAATCGAGCATGTATGGGACATCTTTGGACGACAACTCCAGCCTCACCCCCAACCAGCATTAACCATCCCTGTATTGACCGACCAAGTGCAACAGGCATGCAACTCCATCCCAAAAACTGACATCCAGCACCTGTACGACAGAATGCATGAACGTTTGCGTGCTTGCATTCAACATTCTGGCGGTTACACCGGTTATTAATGTACCAGCATTTCACATTTAAAATGGCTCTTCTCGCGCTTATTACAAGCTGTGATCTTGAAACCTTAATCGATTAAATATGTTACCTATACAAATGTATTGCCGCCATTTCATTCCTCTACAACTATTTTTTCGTGGTGTTGGGATTTTTTTCCGTCAGTGTATTTTGCGTTAGTACGCACTATCAAAGCTGTGGCAATAACATGCTGCCGATCCTTGCCTGTTACAGTAAGTTCGAGCATATTTCCACACTGCAGTGTTTTCCAGTCAAGTTTTTAGGAGTTGGACGTCGAAGTGTTGGATTAGCGATCACAAAATTGTGATCTAAATCCCATAGAAACTCTGTGGAACGAGCTCAAACGCTGAGACTTATCCTGGCCAATACGATTTTCCCCCTACGGCTGCTTTGGCGGAAGCTTTGCTGAGTGAATAAAAGCAAATTCCGGGACAGACCTTCCGGCATTGCACGAAAAGCATTCCCAGAATAGTCGCTGCAGACACAAAAGCGAAAGGTGGGCCGACTATGAAGTGATTTAAGCTAATAAATTCTCTTATTTCTGTTCTCACCTAAGAGTCCAAATACATTTTCTTCATTGTGTGTATTCATTAGTCAGGCCTTTTTGACCACCCGTCTCCTTAGTTGAACGTGTCACACAGCATATAAAAGTGGCATCACACACTGGTGGGGAACATATATACACAGTCGAGTCATATTTTTGTGACTACCTCCTACTTTTGACGTCAACAGCACGTTGTCCATGACAGAAGACACGTGTCGTGAGCTGGCTTGGGGAATATATAAGGTGTGCTGTAGGCAATCTGAAAATACATCACTCGTTGCTGTCATGGATAAAGAAGTGATTTATCATATTTGCAAAAAGGAATGATTATCGGTTTTCGGGTCAAGGGTGGTAGTATTTCCGAAACAGCGCAGTTTGTGAACTGTTCGCGTTCTGCTGTGGTTAAGGTGTATCGTGACTAGAGAAATGGCATCATTGCGAATAAGCAACGCGCAAACTGCGGAGCACTACGTACCAGTGATGTGAGAGGTGAACGTCGGCTTCGAAGGTGCGTATGGACCGATCGACACGCTACAGTGGAGCATCTCTCTGGACGAATGAACCAGGGGGCTACCGGAAGTGTGTCTAAAACGACAGTTCAGCGAATCCTGCTGCGTATGTGGCTCCGATGCAGATGGATTGTCACTTCACCTATGCTAACAAAGGTGCGTTGGCAGAAAAGGCTTGCGTTTGCACATCAGTATCGGAATTGGACCTCCGCTGATTGGCAATGATTGCCTTCTCCGATGAGTCACGTTTTCTACTTCATTGAACGGATGGACGTTGATGCATAAGGCGAGAAACATCGGAGAACAAACACTCTTCAACCGTTGCTAGAAGAACAAAATCTGGTGGGTCCAGCGTTGTGATCAGGCGAACTTTTTTGTGGCATTCTCTGGGACTCTACTCATGCCTGTGTTTGGCACTGTGGACCGAATTCGTTATAAATCTATGCTTGCAGACCACGTACACCCATAAATGCTGATTATCTTCCCTGGGGCGGATGTGATCTTCCAGTATGACAATGCACATTGCTAGAAATATCCAAGAGTGATTGGAAGTGCACGATGAAGACTTAAAAGTAATTCGCTGGGCCCCTAATTCCACATACCTAAACTGAATTGAGCATCTGTGGGACCGCGTCGATCGTGTTGTTCGCTCTATGTATCCTCCACCACGTACCATCGAGCACTGCAGTCAGCGATGCTCCACATACCTGTGAACACCTTACTGAGTCACTCCCAGCCTGTCTAGCTGCTGTCCGCGCTGCATATTGCGGTTATTCTGGATATTAGCTGGTGGTCACAATAATGTGACTCGGCCGTTTATATATAGACCGTAATGGCAGTGTGTGTCAGCTGTTAATACGAAGAATGTAGGGCGTGTCAGCTGTTGATACAAAGAATGTAGGGCGTGTCAGCTGTTAATACGAAGAATGTAGGGCGTGTCAGCTGTTAATACGAAGAATGTAGGAGAAAACCTTGCCGAAGTTTAACGCGGAAAGACTAACGTCGCGAGTAAGGTCGCGGTAATAATCTCAACAAATGACAAGAATTGGTTGCTGTTAGAGACGATCCGTAGTAAAACTTTACCAGGAATGGTTCGAAGTGGGAAATTAATCCACCAGAACTGTCAAGATTGGTAGAGGTGGATCATTAAATATTCATAATCGAGTTGAACGCTCTTTTTGCATATACTGTCAAGGACAACAAACCGCTCAAAATTGCTGTTTTAAGGAGATACTACATATAGTGCGTACGAAAATCCGTTTCCAAGAATACAGTTAAAATGACCCTATTGCGAATGCGCCAAAGAAGTTGGTGGATCGTTGATATACCCATGGTGACCCAACCTCACGGACTGATCCACATGTAACACGCACTGAAGCACCATCACTGGATATTGCATGACCGGGATAAAATTCGTGTGTCCCAAGGGTTCCAAAATCCAGGTGCAACATAAAAGTGGAGCTGGATTCGATGCTTTGAGAGTGTGCATCCAGATTGCATATTTGGACGAGGGACCTTGTCGTCTAAACGGGACATTACTTGCCCCCGCCCCTTACCGTCGTTGAATATTTTCTGGTTGTCAAATCGTACTTATGCATCGCTGCGGAGCAAGTGTTGCCGCACATGGTGACCGTGTATCTGTAATTATTCACCAGGACAACAATCCGCGTCACAAGGCGTGTCCCGTGCGAGGTTGGTTCGAGAACCACTTTGTGAGTTCCTCTGGCAGATAGGTTTTCCCGTCTTGAATCCTACTTTGTAGTTGTGGGATGCTGTGCAATCCAGCATTCGTCAGATTTTGTCAGTACCTTGCTTCGTGATATCATGCAGCCCACCAGGTTCAAGATGCCTATGAATATTTTTGGGGCCTAGTGGAGTCGATGCGAATCTGATAGCAAGCGGTTTTTAAAGAAAGGTGCCCAACACGCTGTTTACCCCCAAATGACCGATGCACGGAACTAAATGGTGCCCAAATTTTCCTGCCCTTCCCAAACAGAAATTTTCACTTACCGGCCGGGTTTTACGAAAGCTACGGCAAGTCAATTCTTTTCCCATTCTTATCTCAGCGGTACGTACTATCAACCTACTACTGATGATAAGCATTCCCTTCTAATCTTCCGTGCACAATGGCCTAATGCGTGATGGGGAAGGACTAGTTCTCCTGAAAAGAGAATGATGCCACTGGGTTGAAGTAAATGTCCCAAACATCTACTCTCTCCTTTCATAGATTCGACGACTTTATTACAACCCTTTTAGCATATATTCGGTCAGAAAGGATTAATGTTAATCATTACCTTAAATTACGACTTCGAATAGCAAAGCTAAGAGGGAAAGCAACGCTTTATGATACGCAGGTTCACCTGTTCCAGCCGCATTTCGCCCACTTGTTAGTCAGCGAAGTTGATTTCAGCCCTTTTTACTGACCCGGAGATGATTCGTTGCAGCCCATAAACGTTTTAAGTAGATTTTCATAACTTTATGAATTATGAGTTTATACACTGGTGTTCAAAAATTAAGGACGAAGAGAGGAAATTAGCATAACAGCGGAACGAGCAGGCAGAACGGATCGAAATAACACAAAGGAGATAGACTAGGGCCCGGTACGGTAGAGCATGCGCATATATGCAGCATGGCGTAGGAGGGGGCGGGGAGTATCTGAAGGGTATGAAGCACACGGGCGGTGTACGCTCAGCAATACGGTGAAAGTTATTGCACGGTGTACATCGGTTTGAACGACATCGAGTTGCTGCCACCGTGTGATATGGCCAAAAGGCAATCCAGTAGACGACATCTGGATGACTTTACCCGAGGTCGCGTCATTAGGAAGTAGGAAGAAGGTCGAAGTGTGACTAGTGTGGACGAGGAGTTCGGGATCGCTCACAACATCGTTTCACGAGCTTGGAGAACATTTCAAACGACAAGAACAGCTGTCCGAGAGTTTAGCAGTGGTCGTCCACGAGCAACCACGGCGGCGAACGTCCGGTATTTTGTCCTACAAGCGAGAAGTCACAGACGCCAGACAGCGGCATAAATCGTAAGGCACATGCAACAGACAACTGGAAGTCCGTTATCGCATTTTACCGTGGCCAGGAGGTTGCACAAAGGTGGCCTATTTGCACGACGGCCATTACGGTGTGTGCCATTAACGCCTGCTCATCGGAGACGGCGGTTTCTGTGGTGCCAGGAACACATGAACTGGGCACATCAGAAATAGGGTCGAGTTCTCTTTACGTATGAGAGCCGATTTAGTGTGACGAGCGATTCTGGACGTATACACATCTGGAGAGAGCAGGGAACACGCAATCACACATCCAACATCATCGAAAGGGACCGGTTTGGAGGTGGTGGAGTTCTCGTTCGGGGTGGTATCATGCTTGGTAGCCGAACTGACCTCCACATCTTCCAAGGAGGTTCAGTCACTGGTGTCCACTATTGTACCGACGTTCTCCTGCCTCGCATGCGTCTGTTTATAGGTGCTGTCGGTCCTGAGTTCCTCTTCATGGACGACAACGCTACACCTCATCGTACAGTGGCTGTCGCAGAGCTGTTGGAGAGTGAAGGTATTCAACGCATGGATTGGCCCGCAAGGTCTCCGGACCTAAATCCAATCGAGCACGTGTGGGACCTTCTCGGGAGAGACGCTTGGCAGCACGTCACCTGCCGGCAGCAACGATTCTGCAGCTGCGATTGGCGCTAGAAGGGGAATGGGCCGCGATGACTCATAAGCCCCGTGACAACTTCGTCCTCAGCATGGACATACGTTGTAAATCCTGCAACGCATTCAGGTGTGATCATATCCCCTATTAAAGACTGGATTTTTTTGGCAGCCGCCTGTCGCATGGAAGTTTCTGTCTTCTGTCCAGTTGTGCTCGAAGGTACCTTTTCAATAAAGTAGCTTTGTATCCTTTGGATTCCTTGTTTGGACGGTTTTGCTTACTTGTCCCGTATTCTTACATCTTGGAGATCTTATGGTATGATTTGAGTTGATGTGGCGCACTTCTGCACTACGTTGCATTCGAAAACCCGTCTCGTCCTTAATTTTTGCAGGCCAGTGTATATTTGTACCAACTAAAGGTAATAAGACATATAATATCCTCTCCTTCATTAAAAAAAAGGCCGTGATTGTGTGGAGGAGCCTAATAAACACGGAATTTACAGTATTTCCCTGAAAGCAGATCACCCGGAGCATACAAACCTATGTTTTATAGGTTCAACTGCTCGGACATTAAAATTTAGATTGGCAGAACATAAAGATAATGTAAAATCTGGTGTAATAACTACAGCTCTGTATCGTCTGGTTTACGAAGGTACCCACTTCCCTATAAGGGACGGAGCAACAATTCTTGCTTCTCCATTTTCAAAATCAAGAATGTTATTATATGAAAGTATTTTTATCCCCAAATTTGCACATAAATGCTGCAATATGAAGATAGCCCATTAATCATTCCTCATCCTTGGAAATTATCACTTAATAATGACTAATTTATATTATAAATCCAAACCAACTTCACTATTTGTTGTTCATCCAAAACTTTTCACTCTGTCCAGAAGAACACTTTAGATTACGCTACGAAAAATGTGAGCACGTGCAGTAACACGTTGTATGTCATTACCGTTACGTTGTTATATTTAAATTGTAACATTTTCTACTCGTAATCAATATTTTTCTGAAGATGGGTCCATTGTGAACCCGAAATATCTTAAATTTTTATTAACTTCTAACTTGTCATTGGTTTTTCTTGATTTCTAGATGTTTTGTCACAAGTTTAAATCGTGCAAAGACGGTTCGATATCAGTGTAATGTACACCACTACTTTTTGTTTTGGGGTTTCTTCGGGGAATTGATGTAGATCGTGGGGGCTAAAATCTCCTTCAACCATTTTGACGTACCTACCTCAGAGGTGATGCACATGTTCAAGAGTTTCAGCGACAACTTCCGTCGGTGTCGCATAACTGGCGAAACATTCGGCTACGGAGTAGAAGGCTGCGTTTTGGAATCCCGACATTAGCAAATGGCTTTTTCGCTATATTGGAGCCCGAAAGTAAAATGGTCGTTGGGTTCTTCGAAAAATGTGTGTTGTTCGTTGCACACATTGTCTGGGATTAGTAAGAATTCCTTCTTCTACAGTGAACACTCTCCTTCAAGCGTGGTTTACCGGCTGACCCGGAAACCTACGATTCCGTCCCAGCCCTTTTGTCAAAGGGCGAGACGTATGTATGTGACGTACTTACCTCAGAGATGACGCACATTTCAAGACGGAAAAATGCAGTGACAAACTCCGTCGCTATAGCTTAACTGGGAAAGCATTCGGCTCTAAACCAGAGGGATGTGTGTTCGATTCCAGCACCGGCAAATGGCTTATACGCTCTATACTTTATTCTTTGGCATGAATGCCGAAATGACAAAAACAACAACAAGTTGTGTAAATTGTGGGTTGTCAACACCAAACTAATAACAAAGCCAATATAGTCCGTATTTATTGGTGTCAAATAGGAAAATACAGTATTCCCCGCAAGGTTTCTCCTTCAACGGACGGCTTCTTCAGGTGGTTACAAAAGAAAAACAGAATAAAATGACAATCTAATCTTTAATAACAATCTGCTAGGGCCCTCTTCCTCCGTTCCTCTTTTTAAGTCTTCTCATAGCGACAAGCGAGAAGCAAATGTTTGTGACGTCACACTTAGCTTTTCGTGTTTTCTTGTAGGTGACGTCACACCTAGGTTTTCGTGTTTTACTGTAGGTGACGTCACACTTAGCTTTTCGTGTTTTCCTGAAGGTGACGTCATCATCTACACACGTATACCACTTTGTTTTGTTGTCATAGTAACAAAGAACACAGCTACTGGTGTGTCGTCATCAAATCCAATCATTCTCACATGACGTCAGCGATGCTTTACGTCACACGCTTAACTCTAGAGATACGAAATTTTTTTTAGCAGTCACCCATCCCTAATTTAGGGTCACTGGTTCCAGGGAAGGGACAGAGCCAGTAATATAAGACAAACACAACATCCATGCCTCACCGAGATTCGAACCCGGACCCCTTTCGGACGAATGATATCAGAGGTCATCGCTTTGACCACTGCGCCACCTGGGCGGCTACGAAAAACTTTACATCAGGAATTTTGGTTCACTACCTGAACAGGTGTTTAGCAATCTGTACGTGGCAACGTCAAGATAAAAATAGTTCACGGAAAAGAACAGGGAAAAGTGATACAGGGCTCACAGTCAATGTATACGAAACATATTGTGTACAAGGAAGTGATGACGAAATAGGAACTAAAGGTTTTACAAAACACACAACAAACAGACAGCCCCCCGTCGTATCAAATTCCATAACCGTGTGCTCGCGAACTTTTCAGAAAGCTGTGAGCCAAAGTCGCCATCTATTGACGTGGAACTCAAAAACTCAATAAATAAATGTCATTAATTTCTGTATCATAAATTTTATGTTTCCCGTCATTATTGACGGGCTTTCATCTAGTTAGATATAATTAAATAAACATACAATTACTCTCGCACAAGCTAACCACGCGGGTAATAACTGAAGTGTTATATGATATACGATCAAAATACGCAAAGTCGTTAATGCATACATAATCATTGCATCCTACTTGCGATGCCAGTAGATGGCTTCAGGCTACATGGAGCTCCATAGAGACCTCTTTGTTGCACACATTATGGCGTGTAAAGATTTCAACCGTTTCTCTAATGGCTGCCGTCCTAGTATCTCTGTATGGAGCAATCCTGCGGATGCACTGCCATTGGGGTTGCACTCCTTGGATAGCCAACTCAATGGCAAGCGCTGTATAAAGTTTCTTTTACTTCATGCCCCTTTTGTGCTCTGACATTCTCACATTAAAAGAAATTTTAGTGAGGCCCACATAATACATAATGGATAAGCCATAGTGGATAAGTAATTATAAATCATTTCTACACTGCTGGCCACCCAAAATGCAACACCAAGAAGGTCACGAGATAGAAAAGCCAGATTTACTGGACACATAACAACAGATACAAAGATGAAATGATTGAGCTTACAGGCCCGTGTGACTTGAGGAACACGCAGACATCAATAGTTCGTGTGGCCCCCATGGCTGGCAATAACGGCCGCTACACGCCGCGGCATCGAACAAAAAAGCTTTGGATGTGGGCTTGCGGTATGTCGGTTTATACTAGTTTTAATTTATATTAGTTCTAATTTATACTAGTTTTAATTTACACTAGTTTTAATTTATACTAGTTTCAATTTATACTAGTTTTAATTTATACTAGTTTTAATGTATACTAGTTCTAATTTATACTAGTTCTAATTCATACTAGTTTTAATTTATACTAGTTTTAATTTATACTAATTCTAATTTATACTAGTTTTAATTTACACTAGTTTTAATTTATACAAGTTTCAATTTATACTAGTTTTGATTTATACTCTTTCTAATTTATATTAGTTTTAATTTATACTAGTTTTAATGTATACTAGTTCTAATTTATACTAGTTTTAATTTATACTAGTTCTAATTCATACTAGTTTTAATTTATACTAGTTTTAATTTATACTAGTTCAAATTTTTCTAATTTTAATTTATACTAGTTTTAATTTATACTAGTTCTAATTTATATTAGTTTTAATTTATACTAGTTTTAATGTATACTAGTTCTAATTTATACTAGTTCTAATTCATACTAGTTTTAATTTATACTAGTTTTAATTTATACTAGTTCTAATTTATACTAATTTTAATTTACACTAGTCCATAACCCCTGCCATGTACGGTTGAAAGAGCTGTGACTGGAACGTTTTCTTGTCATATAGCACGAATTGTAATAAAATACATAATTATAATAAATGGTTGAGTTATTAATGGGTAGTCCTCTATAAGATGGGTCACCAACAAGAAAATATTCGTAATATTCCCATTAATTTTTCCAACTACTCGTATAGGAATTCAACGACGACGTTCCTCATTAATTTATAAACATGTTCTTACCCGTCGTTGATGAGCTTGCATTGGAGTACTGAGGCATTCTTTCAGTGACGCGAAATGATAGCGTGTCTAGATAACTACACAATGGGGTTAAAACTGTGTTTTTATTTGCCAGTTTGGTTTTAACAATTTTTTTTGGTATCATTATACAATGTAATCTATACTAATATATGAAGAGAGAAACTTTGTGCCTTTGATGTAATCTCGAAAACTACTACTGAACCAATTTGGATAATTCTTTCACCGTTGGGAAGCTTATTCCTTTCTGGCCGACATAGGCTATTTCGTTTATTTGTTATTATTATTTTATTAGTTTTTATTATTATTCGCTGTACTACCGAATCAGATCGCTTTGAAGTAGTTCCCGATTCCCCGTGTATTGTTCGGATTTCTTTACATACAACCTGATCACACCCAACCTGAAAGAAAGTAGTTCACGATAATATATGTTATGTTTTTTACTAATCTCGCAAACCACTGAACAGATTCGGATAATTCTTTCTCGTTGCGAAGCTTACTTCTTTCCGGTGGACATCTATTTCATTTATCTATACTAATAAAATATAAAGAGAAACTTTATTTTTGTGTTTGAGGTAGTCTTGAAAACTACTGAAACGATTTGGATAATTCTTTCATCGTTGGTAGTATTTATTATTATTTTTTTTATTTTTGCTGTACTACCGAATCAGGTCGCTTTGAAGTAGTTCCCGATTCCCCGTGTATCGTTCCGCTTTGTTTACATACAACCTAATCACACCCAACGTGAAATAAATTAGTCCACGACAATATACGAATTTTTTTTTACTAACCTCGAAAACTACTGAACTGATTTAGATAATTCTTTCACTGTTGGGAAGCTTGCTTCTTACCGGTGGATGTAGGCTATTCCGTTTATTTTTTTATTATTTTTGGCTGTACTAATAATTCAGATCGCTTTCAAGTGGTTCCAGGTTTCCCGTGTATCGTTCCGCTTACGGCGGATTGTACAAAGGAAATGCCATGGTAACATAAAAAAATACTTATACCAACAAAAATTAGCGATGACAAATCTGTGGGTCAGTAGCTTTCAGTTAAAAATAATATCATGAAAATAGCTCCAGTGTGTGACGCTGGCGGATTGTAGAAAGAAACCGGATCGTGTTTTAAATATATAGATGGTCTGAAATAGTCATAACAATACAAACTTGGAATAAGAGATTGTCGAAGCCATTTCAATTCCGCCATTTCTTATTTTGGGGGACAAACGTAGAGACCCGTGTCTCAATTTATCATGTCACCGAAATAATCATATGCACGGATTCGTATGACAAACCAGATAAATTCCTTAGAAATGATAGTTGAAGAAATGCGGCTTTCAAGGCAGAGCTATACCCGCAACAAGAGAATATGTTATTAGAACGCAAAACAGAAAAATTCGAGGACAAACTTGGAGCTTCTGTAGGTCAAAACGATTTTTCTGGTGACTTCAGGAGAAAATATTTGCATTCAACATTAATCAAAGTCTGTCATCGAAATTGGAGATATTTACTTATCAGGGGTTCATTGAATTAATATAATAAATATCATGAATTCCTGAAGGCCTTACGCAGGTAATCAATCAGAATAATCCAATTTTCCGTTTTCCTCGTCTAGGAATAGTTTACAAAATCGGAGCAGAAAAATTACATCTCCGCGTCTAATACTTACGATCAATATATTTATACACATTGCATTATAAATTAATAAAAAAAAACACGCTTCTGCATTCAATTTTTCCTTTCTTTTTGTCTTGCCACCTTTTCTCGAATGAGAATCATTTGACACCAATTATTTCCTTAATATGTTTTTCCTTTCAATCGCTATTTCTTTCTACTTATTTAATCCTTATTACCGAGTCTTTACAAATAGTTGTACATATTAACTGCAATTTTTGTCAAAAGTAATCAAAAATTATTTTTTATGTGTTACATTCTCACTTGCATCCAGAGAGTAATCCATCTCCATGCGTCTTCTTTAACGATCTTCTGCCGAGCAAAAAGATTCCAAAGGACAGATGTATTTTCCTCTGCAGTAAACGCAACTAAGCTGTTTTTTTTGTAGGTTCAACGACCACCGTGAACAACTGAATGGGCTATGAGCTGTCGTCCGTCCCTAATTTAGGTCCAGGGAAGAGAGAAAGCCAGTGCCGTAAGACAAACACAACATCCATACCTCACGTGATTCGAACCCAGACGCATCTCGGACGAGTGATCAGAACTTCAAAATATCTTTATTGCCATAAAACCATATAAACAATATTTACAGTATGTTCACCGGGAACAGTTGTTGCCATTTTGGCATATTTTACACGGAAGACAAAAAGACTCAACAAACATACCGTATTGCGAAATTACAATGACAGAAAACAGAAACGAGATCAATTTAACATTCTCCGTCTACCACAAAAAAAAAAAAAAAAAAAGAAAGCATCAGGTAATTCACAATAATGAACATTAAAATTAAACAAAACACAAAATCTGTAAAACTGAACATTGTCAAAGTCCGCACAAAGTTAAAAATATTTCAGCATGTCATTCATGAAAAAAACATCAAGCCAGGAAAGAAAACAAACCTTGCTCGTAACATGTACGCACTAACAACATGATATACTGATTTTTTTTCTGCCAGGCTGTAAAACTATATTTTACGACAGACATATTAATTCATTAAGAATCATGAAACAAAATAAGCGTAAACCTTAACTCTAAAAAAAACCTGCTTAAAGCGGGTACGCTGCTTCTAATACAAAAATAGGTTCTTCTGTCTGTCTGTAAGTACCTCAATATTCCATAAAAGAAAAAATATCGCTAAGTGAGACTATGAGCAACATAATTCGCAAAAAAAAAAAAACATTATACATACGAATCAGTTTCACTTGAAAACAAAATCATCTACTTCTCAATCTATAAACACAGACGTTTTTCATCAACAAGTTGCAGAAAAAGTAGATGAGTAAAAATCTCGTAACATTAGATGCAACAAACAAACAAAAAGGACTCATCATTCAGATGTGATAAATACAAAAATTCAATGTACAGGATATATTGCAAATGTTGCTAAATTCAAAGGGAAGAATCGTAAATTAGAAGTACAGAAAACTGCATGATATTACAACAAATGAGCATTACATTATCTTAAAGAAACCGTCATTTTCATACAGAGAAAGTACGTATTGCTAGACAAAAACTAAATAGCTAAATTAGTCTGTCACTTTAACAATAGGCTTGCAAAGACAAATACTACAACTGAAAAAAACTTCAGACATAGTAAAATTCTTATTAACCACTATGGGTTCGATAATGCAGAAAAAAGACCATTATGTTATCGCTAGACAGTGCAAGCAATTTCAAGCATTCAATTTTCCCCAACAATAAATACAAAATTCAGTTATAAACGCGAATGATTAGGAAAAACCTTAACAGCACATGACAGTGCAAAGTAATAACATAAAATACTCTCACGTGACACTCAATGAAGCAGAACAATTCATAAGACACTAAATTTATGAAATTGAACAGAGAAACGTAACTAGGTTATCAAATAAAACGACATATTACCCAACAGTAATTTATGGAAAAAGGGGTTATGCCGAACACTTCGTCGGGCAACTAACCTGCGTAAATATACAAAAATACTCACAACATAGTGCAAAAAAAAAAACACCAAAAAACGCTCCAGTACAATACGAAGACAGATATCTGACCAAAACAAAATGTCGAGGACGTTACACGGTTAGTGTTACAATATCATTATTCGTATTAAACCAGATATGACTTGGGGACCACTTAGCATGAAAACTGTCAAGACTGTTACTCGTTTTTGCAGTATCATACTCGACCTGCAATATCGCAGTCACAGACTGACGGTATCTGCGACAAAGAAAACGTCTTGCCACGTTATAACGTCTAAGGGTAGGACAATCAACACTAATATGATAGTACTGATAAATTGTATATTTTGCTTGCAATATGAGAAAAATGCATACAGAATTGTGTGATGAAGCAGATGGGTGATGTGAGCGAAGAACATTATAATGAAACATGGTATGTAAAGAAGCACAAACATTCTGAAGCAAAAGAAACATCAATGAAAACAAAGGCTGTAAAAACAAGCACATCGAGTAAGAGTGAAATACATCTCCCTGTATTGCAAAAATAACACAGTGACGATGTAAGATGCCGAAAACGATGAAGGGTGCGTGGGGTTAATAAGCGACTATGTAGATGTAACCAATGGATATCCCTTGCCTTTGGAGTAGCCAAGGCTGTTAGTGGATCACTCCATGTTGCTGGTACTTCTGCCTCTGGCACGGAGGGAATCGGCATTGGATCGGTCAAATATGTAATGAAATGCCTATAGAGGAGTTTAGCAGGTACTTGATGTGAAAGAAACGGCTGGTCATCTAGATAAATAATGAACGAGAGACTGAGTGAGGCTGATGAGTTCTGAATAAGGCCATTCTGATTGGCAAGTTGTGGGTAGAGTCTCTGAATGCAAATCTGGATATGCCGAAGTTGAGCACGATGAACAGGGGTATCTGCAAAAAGGGAGAAATGCGAGAAAGAGGTTTCAACGGAGATCAATGTCAACGAGTTGAGAGACCTTCACAACTCCACTGGCAAACCATGAGGAGTAGTGAAGGTACGAAGAGGTAGAAGAGTAGATAGCAGAGGAGAAGAAGAGGGGTTCTGCAATCAGGTCATTAGTAGTGGAAGGGGGGAGTCGGACAGGATTCAGGGAGCGCCAAAGGGTAAGTGCAGACTTGAAAGTGTCAGGGAAATGATTGGGAATGAATGGGAACAGGTCCATTCGCAGAAAAGTTTGAACTGTAAGGTGGGGACTCCGGGGGAAGAACAGAGTATCGATAATAGTTTGCGTTGAAGAAAGAGGCGTTGAAAAAATCTTAAGAAAGTTATGAAGATGAAAGGCTTGAAATTTTCGAGTGATATCAGCAAGAGAGAGACCACCATAGGAAATCGGAAGAGAAAGCGTTGAGCGATGCACCCAATGAATAATATTCCAAATGAAGTCCACAAAAGTTCTCTGCAGATGATTCAGCAAGAAAGGTGGCGGAAGGTGAGCAATCCAGCTGTGAAACAATTTCGGTTGCACAAACACATTTAGTAGCATTGCCCGACTAAAAAATAAAAGAAAGGGTTTGAGCTGACGGAGAGGCGCAAGTCTTCGATTAATTCGATGAACGAGGGGGTTCCATGCTGCAGCAGCAACCGTCTCCGGTTTTCCGAAGTGCACACCAAGAAATTTGACTACGTTGGAAGACCATCGGGCCCCCACGGACGGTCACCACGGGTCGCCCACGCTCCCGTCCATAAACCTGAGCATTTTTCAGTGTTTAAGGCTGATCCAGAAATTACGGCATATTCGTTATATGTTGATAATAAGATTCCAAACGAAGATTCTGTTCGTAAAAATAACGTCAAGTCATCGGCATATGCAGTCAAGACAGTATGATGGTGCCGGGTGCACACAACTCCACGGGGGACAGAAGAAAAGAAGTCGGAAACGGAGACAGATTAGAAGAGGTTCAAAACAGAGTGCAAAAAGTTGACCCGACAGGGGACAGCCCTGCCGGATACCGTTAGAATAAGGGATAGCAGAAGTAATAAAAGTCGAAGTACGAACCCGAAAAAAAGAGTTTGAATACAGATTAGAAAGATCCTGGCAGAAGAAGGGAGGAAATCCAAAGCGTTGAAGGACAGTAAAGATATAAGTATGGTTAATGGAATCAAAAGCCTGTCGTTGATCAATATTAAAAATAGCAAGGGGTTCTGCTAGCTGGGATGCGAGAGTGTTAAGATCACGGATCGTGGTAATATTAGAAGCGATAGAGCGGGTGGGAACAGTGTAAGTTTGGTCAGGATGAATTAAATAGGATAGAACAGGATTCAGACGGAGTGCGAGTAGTTTAGCAAAGATTTTATAGTCGGTATTAAGTATAGAGATGGGTCGCCAGTTAGATAAAATACCAAGATAGCCAGATTTAGGAATAAGGAGAAGCAGAGCAAAGCTGAAAGCATTGGAAGAAGAACTTGAAGACGAAAAAAGGAAAGTATAACAACTGAGGAGAAGTGGCATGAGATAAGGAAGGAATGTTTTGTAGAATTTTAAGGAAAGCCCATCCTCTCCAGGTGAGGAACGATCATTTAAACTGTAAATCGAATTGCGGATTTCTTGAGGGGTGATCTGAGCGTTGGCCGCCCCGGTGGCGCAGTGGTCTAAGGCGTTGGCCTCTGATCATTCGTCCGTAAGGGGTCCGGGTTCGAATCCCGGTCAGGCATGGATGTTGTGTTTGTCTTACGGCACTGGCTCTCTCCCTTCCCTGGAACCAGTGACCCTAAATTAGGGACGGGCGACTGCTTATAGCCCATTTGAGTTGCTCCCGGTGGTCGTTAAACCTCCAATCAAAAACAAAAAAACAAAAAAAAAGATCTGAGCATTTAGAGAGGACACATAGCATTCAGGAACTTGCGGAAGGTCTTGCAAAAGTGGTGCAGAAGAGGCTGGCTGTGTTAATGTACGTTGAAAACGTTGGCTATAATACGCATGAGTTTGATTACATATAACATATGGGTCAGTAGTTACTGAGCCATTTGAGAGGGTGAGTTGTACAATGGTATTTTTTTTCTTCGTACCTCGAGGGAACGGAGACTGCGAAAAGGATCTTCTTCGAATCTGAGAAATGAGTATTTCAGACGGGTCAGTACATTTGAAACACAGGCTTGAAGACATTCTCGTAATTTCGTTTCAAGGAGATCATAATCCGATGAGGTTCGTGGATTCGCTGAAGCGCGCGCCGGAGACTGTCCACGGTCATCTTACGCCGGGTTCTGATAGTAAAAGAATATTTCTTCGCAAAAGCTACAATACATTGTTTTGTCGAGATCCACAGAGCCGCTGGGTCGGAAACAAAAGACAATTGAGTAACAGCTTGGGTGATAATAAGAACAACTTCAGTATTAAAATCAGGATCTTGAAGACACGAATCATCTAAAACCAAACACTCGGCCGTGGAATACCAATAGACTGAAAACAGAGGGAAAGAATAACTGGCTTATGGTCTGAAGAAACAGAGGGTGCGTGATTGACTGAAATAATAGACGGACGAATAAAACGGGAGACATAAAATCGATCAAGTCTGGCTGCAGCACAATTTAAATGAATAGGGGGAACCAAGAAAACCCTCGTTCAGTTGGGTGTAGATATCTGAAGGCATCTTGGAGGTCAAAGTTGAAGACAATCTGAGAGAGCTGAGAAACTAAAGAATGACGGCTTTCATGTGAATTATCTCTATCAACGTAAGGTTGAAGTGTACAATTAAAATCACCAGCAAAAAGAATAAGGTCTGAGGGAGGAATATTCGCAAGAACGGCAGCAACATGAACCAGGAGATCAGTAGCTTCATTATTATTTTGAGGTACATGAATATTTAATAGATGAATTCGACTGGACTGAAGGCAAAATGAAATACATTGAAAAACTCCCAGGCGGCTCTGGGACTCGACAATATTCTGTAATATAGAGTGAAATCGGGAATGAAATGCTATTGCAGTTCCGGAACCAACATGTGTCCGGTAATTATGATAAAAAACATAAAGCCAGCGGCGCCAGCGAGCACAATTGATTCCTTCCGAACAGTTAGATTCTTGCAACATTAGAACATCCGCTTTTAAAGGTCGGACATCTTCAAAAACCAATACATTTGCTGCTGACGCCGCTAAACCTCGGCAGTTAAAAGAAACAAATATTACCTTAGAGTTCATTTTGGTGGCTGCAAAACCCCCTCAACTCGTTTATCAAGCATTGTTAATAAGTAACGAATACGTCGACAAAATAAGTGCACTTTTGGTACGGTGGTCGAGTGCTTGTGGAACAGTTCATGTAAAAGATAACTGTGAAACCAATTCCGGCACTCTAGACAGATTTTTCTGAATGCAAGGAATTTTCATGATGCTAGTTCTCTTAGGAACCGCATACAGAGAGACTAGTTCGAAGTAAGAGAATGGCGTAACTGGCACTTCTATATCTTTAAGATATCTATCAAAGTCTTCCGCACACTCTGGATATGGTTCAATATCAGAATGTGTCGACGTAGTGTCACTCAGATTATCAGGTATTTCCATTTCAACCTCCTGATAGCTCACACTGGTTTCAGGCAGTTTTAGGGTTGAAGTGGAAGAGTTGCTTCGTTCAAGACTCGGCGACTGAGGGTCCACCAGAACGTGTCGCTTTCGAGCTGGACCTGGTTTGTGGTCGACCTCTCTTTTTCTTAGGAGATGTCGGGGTCAAAGGTCTCTTACACGTAGTTGTAGAAACTCGTGTTCCCACCGACGGTGGCAAGGCAGGGTAATCTTCTAATTGATAACCACTATCAGGTACTTCCACAGAAGGGGATTGCTGAGCTGCAGAGTTATGAATAATAAGACTCGACTGAGACGCTGAGGTCGTAATCATCTTGACTACTAACACAAAACTTAAACTAAAACCTAGTGTTGCGGCTTGCAACACTAAAAACAAAGGAACCCACCTTCAACAGTATGCTTGAAGGCATAGGTACTCTCCTTGAGTAACCTTGTAACACTGAAGTGAGTAACTGACCTAGTCACCCACGTCGGTGGAAAATACACCAAAAAAATAAAAAAAATAAAGGCTGTCCCAACGAATTTGTAGGTTCAACTTAAGCATACAACATTCACAAAACTAAATAACATAAAAAACCTAACAGGAAACTTCCAAAAACAACTAATATCACTCAAAGTGCAGGAGCACAAGTAAACGTGACCGCCCGATCAGAAGCCATCGCTTAGAACACTGTGCCACCGGAGCAGCGTAACTAAGCGTTTCGATCGTGGTGAACGAAGTAAAGACGTTGCGCATGCGTTGAACGTGCCAGCGTGGTCCATTCGTAGTATATATTTTTTTAGATTGGAGGTTTAACGACAACTGTAGAGCAACTCAATGGACTATAAGCAGTCGCCCGTCCCTAATTTAGGGTCACTGGTTCCAGGGAACGGAGAGAAGCAGTGTCGTAAGACAAACACAACATCCATGCCTCACCGAGATTTGAACCCGGACCCCTTTTGACCCCTTTCGGACGAATGATCGCTTAGACCACTCCGCCACCGGGCTTCGTACTGTTTACACGCAGAGAGAAATAATCTTGAAAACTCTCAGAGTCTCTGCTAGTAACAAACGGATTTCTTTTAGTAGGCATCCCGTGATGGATAAAATGAGCATGTATCAAATTATTCTTGCTTTTTCTATATGTCAGTGTTATTTTAGGTTTTATGTGTTGTTTGATATGATTTAGTAGGTTTTGTTTTGGGTCTGGTAGCGCTCAGAATTTTTCCCCTTTTATATCTATACATAGTATAAAACAAAGTCCCCGGTAGGCATCTCTCTGTTTGTTCGGGCTAATCTCGAGAACCGCTGGACGGATTTTGTTACTGTTTTCACCATTCCGTTGAGCATTTGTCAAGGAAGGTTTAGGTGTATGAAACATTAATCTATGACGAAAGGGAGCGCAGCAGTAACGATTTTAGTGACAAGTCAAAGAAAAACCCGCCGTTCGCATTTTTCTGTGGCTTCTACTGCATATACATCGATGCGCGGCTACCGATTTACGAAACATTTTTGCTCATTGGGAAAAAGACGCGAGGCGCATGCGCGGCGGCAGTTGGAAGAAAGACGCGAGGTGCATGCGCGGCGGCCGGTCTGGCAGCATGTAAGGCCACAGACTAAATGCGTAGTTACATCGGACGCTGAAAGAGAATTGGTTTATCGGCGCTCGCACAGACTAAATGCGTAGTTGTTTTCGTCCACACGTATGTATCTCTTTGAGTAGCTCTTTGATTAAAATTTAAATATTGTATTAACATTATGCTGAGACAGAAATCGAATATATGTCGTATAGTACATCCGACGCTAAAATAATTTGTTTATCCCCTCAAAATGAAACTTTCCAAGAAACAGAATTTTGATTGGCATATGACAGACAAAGAATGATTGCACAAAGAGAAAGACAGTCGCCTGTTGAACGTAATAATCGTCTCTCTTTAGATTCGCCGTAAATTCTAAATTGCTAACGTGTGTAGCCGAGCCGGGTCGCTAGTTAATGATGACTGCTGCTTCTATTTTCACCGTATTCGGTCTACGAAAGGTTTCGTAGGTACGCTCTACTTTCGGATAGCGTGGAAAACCTGTACTAGATTGAATAGACTGCTAGAAGACCTTACCACCGTTTGGCAAGTGATGTACTAGGCTAAATACTAAGGGACAGAGAAATGCCAAGAAAAAGACCATGTGAGAGCTGGGGGTGTAAAATTCGAAAATAAGACGGAGTCACACAGAAGACAATTGTGCGATAAAAGCTGTAAATAGACTTGGGAAGACATAGATCAGGAATTTGTCGAGTGGATGACATCATAATCAACGTAAACATAAAACATTAAAGTTGCAATGGGCTGAACATACTGCTAGAAGAACTTACCATCGTTTGAAAAGCGATACACTAAACTGGATATACTTCCCGAAGAATTTACCATCGTTTGACAAGTGCTGTACTAGACTGGACTGCATACCAAAGTTCAGTAAATGACGCAGAGGAATACCACATGACAGATGTATGGATTAAATTCCAAATAATGTCGAAATAACATGGAACAGAATTGCTCAAACTAGAGTATTGTGGAAGAGACTTGGGGATATCTTCCTCTCGCAGTGGATTAAAATGGTTGATTAAGACGATGAGTACTTTTAATGATGCGCGGTTTCTCAGTGGAAATGATCTCAAGTAATCAACATACGTGCAGAAAGATGAAGTAGAACGCAATAAACCGTCTGTGCTCATAACGATCTTGAACAAGCCTACTAACTGTAGTCAAGTAAAAAGCTTTACTGAAGTCTAAAACCAATATGTACAGCTAAAATGTGAGATATTTCAAAAACACCGTGTTCCCATCCTCAGACAAAATTAATAATGTATATGACCAGATATACAGTGCTGGCCACCCAAAATGCAACATAAAGAAGTACACGAGATAGCAACGCCAGATTTACTGGACACATAACAACAGATACAAAGATGAAACGATTGAGCTTACGGGCCCGTGCGACTTGCGGAAGATTCAGACATCAATAGTTCGTGTGGCCCCCATGGCTGGCAATAACGGCCGCTACACGCCGCGGCATCGAACGAAAGAGGCTTTGGATGTGGGCTTGGGGTATGTCGGTCCAGGCTGCTTCTACACGTTCTCGCAGTTAATCAGGCGTGGCCGCGGGCCACTCGGTTGCCGATCAGCGACCAGACGTGTTCGATGGGCGACATATCGGACGAACAGGTGGGCCACGGCAGCAGTGACACCGGGTTGGCCGCGAAGAATTGTGGCACGATGCGTGCCACGTGCGAGCGCGTATTGTCCTGTTGAAACGTGGCCGCTGGCAGGTCCTGCAGGTAAGGGAGGATTACAGGCTCCAAAATGTCGGAGATGTAGCGGTGGCTGTTGAGTGTACTTGAGATGCGTACCAGAGGATGCGGGTGTCATATCCAATTGCGCCCCAAACCATAACGCAAGGCAACGGACCGGTATGGCGATTCATAATGCAGGCGTCATACAGTTTCTCGCCGCGGTACCGCCACACGCTAATCCTACCATCGTGGTGTTGCAGGCAGAAGCGGGATTCGTCGCAGAAGACAATGTCGTGCCATTCCGTAGTCCAGGCGTGGCGTTCAGCAGCCCACTGCCGCTGCACTCGCCGGTAGTGTAACGTCAATGGTAATCGGAGCAATGGGCGCCATGCGACAAGTCCCCGCTCCTGCAGACAATGTCGAACGGTACGTGCTGACACAGGTTGTTGCGCAACACACCCTAATTCCTGCGCTAACGTTCGTGATGTGGCGGTGCGAGCCGTCAATGTCCGACGCACAACATGCCGGTTCTCTCGTTCGGTGGTTTGCCGCGACTGCGGTAATCGATCACGTTGGTCCGTTCGTCCCTCCTGCACCCACCGAATCCATACTCGCCTCACTGGGGCTGGATGTCGTCCCCCACGGGCGCCGATGTTTTGGTACGATAAACCGCTGTCGCGATAAGCCACTATTCGTCTTCTGTCGAACTCCGAAACGTGCTGGAATGACTGCCGTATTCTGCGACGAGGCATCACGAAGCTTCCTACGCACAGATCCGGCAGCACAACACACTTCCACTACTTACACCCCGCTTTCTGTGCACCCTTCTTATAGTGCTTCTCGGTGGCATGCCGGGCGCACATGATTTGCATATGCCCTGCAATGCTAATCGTTTGCATGTCCTCTCGCGGACGACGAATTTTGCGAATTGCAGGCCAATCGGATGCTTCCTTCTTGGTGTTGCATTTTGGGTGGCTAGCAGTGTATATACAAGTTTGTGAGACTCGAGAAGGCGTATAAAGAATTGAATTGAGCATGCGCTGATCGGACGAATGGTGGACCACCCCGTTGAAATTGCCAAGTTTCAGAAAATCATGGCATAGATCTGACTTAATGGCATTCCCAAAATGGGAAATAACCTTAGAAACAAGTTGCAAGGTAAGTATATTACGAAACTGATGGCAAAACACAAATACACATTGAGATAAAACACATTAGGTAAGCAAAAAATTGTTGATACAGTGTGGGTTAAGAGTTCGAACCAAGTCCTGTAATTTCGGAAAACAAGTCCCCCCATGGCTGAGGTAGTACGCATGGGGACGAGTTGTGAGAATCCGAGGTAGGTCCTCATTTGGGACCATGCTCAGATTCTAACCACTCTACGCGATTTGTCATCTTTGTTTTTTGCATTCATGTCCTTAGGAACGTATGCTGCAATTTGTTTTACAAATTCCCATGACTTGGTTCGAGTTCATAGCCCCACGTTTTATCAGTAATATTTCTGCTTACTTAATGTGTTTTATCTCATTGTATTTTTGTGTTATGCCATTAATTTTGTAATACCTTGCAACTTATTACGAAGGTTCTTTCCCGTTTTGTGAATGCCTTTAGGTCAGATCTATGCCATGACTTTCTGAAACTTGGCCATTTCAACGGGGTACGCCATTCGTCCGATCAGCGCATGCTCATTTCAGTTCTTTATACGCCTTCTTGATTTCCACAAACTTGTATAAATATATCTAGTCATATACATTATTAATTTTTTCCTGATGATGGGAACACAGTGTTCGTGAAAGATCTCACACTTTAATTGTACATATTGGTTTTAGATTTCAGTAAAGCTTTTAACTTGATTACAGTTAGTAGTGTTTGTTCAAGATCGTAACGTGCATAACCGGTTTATTGCGTTCGACTGCTGCCTTTATTTATTTACGGTTGTGTTACCAAAAGACCTACTGAAAAGGTCATCTTATGAATCGAATTTCCATCTTTGTGCCGAACGTTTTGTACGTATACTCTATATTCACTTTCCTTTTGATTTTACTATCTCTGGTTATTTTATTTTTCCATGTAAATTATCTTCTTACTGAACGAGATGTTATTTTTCCCGCTGAATGAGATCTGGCAATGAGTGTAAGTCATGACGTGGTGGTAGCCAGTATAAATAGGCGCGTTCAGCGATACCTGAGGAAAGCGTTTGTTGTTGTACAATGAGAGCGTTTGTTGTTGTATAGGGAGAGCGTTTGTTGTACAGAGAGAGCGTTTGTTTATGTGGAGAGCTATTGTTTATGTGAGTAGAGCTTCGTTCATGTGCAAGGAGCTACGTGTTATTTGAGTAGCTGTGTATGTGATGATACCAGTAGAAGTTCATAATAAAAGGTTTTACGTAAGTACGTCTTTCTCAGTTCTTAGTACTGTCAGACCTCTGTCTGGCTGTTAGGTTTATTTCATTTAGTGTTATTAGTAACAACCAGCATAAGACTTTATTCATCTTAATTACTACTACAATATTACTACCAGTTATAAATTTGTTCATTACTATTACTACACTACTAGCAGGAGACTTTATTCATGATCTTAGTTAACTAGTAACAACAACCATTTGAATTCACTATTAGAAGCTTAGTACAAGCATTGAATTCATTATAGTACTAGTGAAAGCTATATTCACGATAATTAGCTTGGTAGCAAAAGCCTTATTCATTATAGTTTTTTTCATAAATCCTTAGTTACAATATTTGACAAACGAATAAATGTTCGTCAGAATCATTAAGATATTGCATTTTTGTTTTTAGTAAAGATATTTTCTCATACAGCTTGGAAATTTGGCTGTATTTTTCTCCAGCACGGAATTACTCAGAAATAGCATTTCAGCCTCGCGGTTTCCTCAGCGGAAACATAACAAGGAAGAGAATTCCGAAGTTTCATAAAAACGGTACGAATGCTTTGGTAAAGCAATTAATATGGCAGTTGCAAAAAAATTGTTTTGAGTAGCGTTGTTTCGTTGTAAAAAAATAGGTAACTAAACTACAATACTTAGTGTAATAACTAATGGATCCAGGAAGCAATACCTACATTACAACCGGTATAATAAACGCCAAAGGTCGCTTCTCTGACAAGGCTAAAAACTCCATTGAGTATATTGTTGTTAAACACTAGAATAACTCTTTTCTGCGTTTCCTGGAAAAACGTTACAGTTGTTCCTGGAACAGTACCCCAAATATGAGAACAGGGTTCCATAGAGACGGAATGTGCAACTCACCACTCGTTCAAAGATACTCTGAAAAAAAAAGCATTGTCTAATTAATAAGTAACAGTGAACTACGCTCTCTTGGAACATGTTTAGCTATGAGAATGGGACTATGCCAAACCACGTAGGACTAGCCCCCCCCCAACAAAAGGAGTTGCGTATTATGGCAACTTGAAGATTTTAACTTTGCAATAGACAGACCTTTTGGGCCGCAGTGGTCTAAGCGATGACCTCTAATCATTCGTCCGGAAGGGGTCCGGGTTCGAATCCCGGTGAGGCATGGATGTCGTGTTTGTCTTACGGCACTGGCTCTCTCCCTTCCCTGGAATCAGTGACCCTAAATTAGGGTCACTGGTTCGGGCGACTGGTTATAGTTCATTGAATTGCTACAGGTGGTCGTTAAAATTCCAATAAAAGAAACCTCAGACTTTTGGTGCCACCGGGTTTGGAGATCTGGCTTCTGGCTCGGATCTTCCGAGTCCCTGTTGAAACAAGCTTGTCTTATGATCTGATTTCGTTCCTTAAGTAAAACCAGTTGCCCTATATTTGGAATGAATGAATTCTTAACAGCTTTTTTGCTCATGCTGGTCCTGAAAATTGACACAAAAGATATAAAATTAAAAAATATATTCTTCTGTATTTTACTACTTGCGGCAAAAGACTCGTATGATGTGCGTGCATCAGAGGTGGCCCACATGTTAAAACGGCAAGTTGCAGCGATAAGCCTCCGTCGGTGTAGTTCAAAAGGTATAATATCCGACTCCGGAAAAGGAAGATGTGATTTCGAATCCCAACACGGGCAGAAATGTCTAGTTAGTTTCGCTATATCGGGTATTACAAAGTTAAACTCTTCGAATTTCTACTCACTTCAGCGACAGATTAACTCAGTATAGAAGGTCGCGATGAAGGCAACGCTACAATGTCACCTATTGTTTAAGTGATTCAGAGTATGGGCTTCTAATTTCTCGCAGAGGTTTCGAGTCCCAGAGCACAATAAGGATTCGTATTTTTCTTTCCAGAGCTGGTCTCTTCTTTTTTTCTGAAACCAGTGGCTCCAGATTAGAGACGCAAGATTTTATATACTTCTATCCTCATGTGGGGTCGCGAAAGTTCCCCTAAATAAAAGGTTGGTCTCTGATGATCATCTGTCATGTGAATAACCGGAAGCATATGGAGCATGAAACTTGTTGTCACCAGTAAAATTCAAAGAACTGGACTAGTTGTGATGAAAAGCCTTATATGCATAAGAAAGGGTATTACCCAGAACCATTCCCTATTATAAACCTGCACAAGAAGATACAACGCATCGGAACATGGAACTTCGACGACAAAGAAGATGTTGATGTGAAGCAAGATTGACAATATAAATGGAGTTCATTTAGAAAGCTTCGCTTTAAAACTTCAAAAAGCACTTATAAAATCTGCCGGTGTAACACAATACGTCAAATCAAAATTGAAGTCTATTTATTTTTGAGCTACAGTGGAACAACTGAAATATCATTGCAAGGGGCATTTCATGTTATACTAATTTCGTATATGTAGTGTAAGGAGTAGTTCCATAAAAAAGGCAAAAAAATATCTTCCCGGAACAATAAAGGAAATACTTTGATCATATCTCGGCACCTTGATTTTGATACAGACATGACCAATCACCTCAGATAGAACAATAGACGTCATGTTTTGTCGTGGAAGATTTTAAAGGCCATTGGTCGTAACGCGGTTTGCAATGTTGAAAATAGTTCTGATGATAACACTCAGCGATCATTATGCATTATATCTTTTATTAACATAAACGTCCTTTACAGGAACTTGGCTTAACCAGTTATCATTCAGGTTTTAGCACTTTACTCACGGCAAGTTCAAGCGTCAACACATTATTAGAATGGTTTTCCTTCATTTGCATGGATAAATTATATTAAATTTCCATCAGGTTTGTCTGAACGACCTTTTCTGCCTCACAGAGCTTTCTTAAATCAGCGTTTGCTTGAAGTAGTGCCAAAGCAGAGGTCGGGGTCAAGGGATTGCGTCTTACATTGCATTTACATTAGCGTCACATACACACACACATACATATACAGTGAGACAGGAAGAGCAAAAGGGACGTGAGAGAAGGACAAGAGAAAGGGAAAGGCAGATAGAGAAAGCGAGAGCCATTAATCACTATCAGTCAACAGAAGTTGACATCATGTCGTTTGCTACTTTCATTTCCCAGCTGAGTTGAAAGAAGGAACGTACATGGTGTCTGTTGCGCTTAAAACGAGCAAACACAGCAGCTTAGTTCACAATAAAAGTTCCGGTGCGAATTGTTTCAATTAGAAGGACAAGAGTCAGCTACTCGCGCAGAGAATAGATTGAGAATTCCTACCGTAACTGGACTCTGTGTTTGAGACGAAATTCTCAGCGTACCGTGATGTTTACCGAAGGGAATAATGAATTAGGTAATCGATAGAAAATTGTTTTACTTGATAAACGGCTGAACATGAAGGACTGCTCTGCATTAAAACATTTTCTCGAGTAAGACAACATCCAGCTAATTCGTTTTACCTTAACCTTCTTATCAGAGGGAAATACCAAACGCAAACTGCATCTAAATCAACAGACAGGTTATATTTTCTGAAATTTTCGATAGCACCTTTATCTACTTACCGCGAACACGGTTTATAAACTTTATTCTTCCTTTTGTGTTTTGTTCTTGGTTAATCGTTTCTTTTATCGGACTCTCACTTTAGTGATTTTGCATTCCATTACGAATTCTTATGCATCCTTTATACACCGATGATCCATTCCATTATGACCACCCCTAGCCTAGAGAAATGAGCGCGCCTGGAGACCTAACGCTGACGCAGGTGAAGTTCACAGAGCAGTATATATATATATATATATATATATATATATATATATAACCCGAGGACCGGCTTTCGGTTAGTAGAGTGTTCGGAGTCAGAATGAGAAAAGCTGCAAATTTATCGGAGTTTGATAAAGGAGAAATTGTGATGGCACGCCGCCCCGGAAATACGATCCCGGAAACGGCGCGGCTTTTGGGTTGTTCACGTCCAGTTGTACTGAGTACGTATCAGAAGTGGTGCACAGACGGCAAAACGACGAACCGTCGTCTAGTCGTGTGTCGTCCGCAACTCACTCATGCGAGAAGGGAAACGGAGGCTCTCTCGCATTGTTCATAGCGACCGCAGGGCCACAAAGCGACAAATCACCCGCAGATACAACAGTAGTGATCACGCCAATGTGTCACAGAACACAGCAGCCTTCTGCGCATGGGCCTGCGTAGCCGAAAACCCAGCCCGGTTCCCGTGCTCACTGCATGTCGTCGCCAACAACGCAAATAATGGGCCCAAGATCATCGAGATTGGATGGTGGATGATTGAAAGGAAAGTGGCCTGGTCTGACGAATCAAGATTCCTGGTGCGTCACAAAGACGGCCGAGCGCGGATACGCCGATTACCACCGGAGGTTATGACACATGGATGTACTGTTGGGCGGGTACAGGCCGTTGGCGGTGGTGTCATGCTGTGGATGATATTTTATTGGGACACTTTAGGCTCCATTATCCCAATAGCACAATCCATGACATTTGTCAGGCCGTTGGTGGTGGTGTCATGCTGTGGGCGATATTTTATTGGGACACTTTAGGCTCCATTACCCATCTGTCAGGTATTTGAACAAAGTTGCGGACCAAGTTCTGCCATTCATGGTAACTGTATTCCCTGCTGGTGATTGCCATTACCAACAGCATAATGCTCCATGTCACACTGCCAGATTCGTCAAGGAGTGATTCGAGGAGCGCACTGGTGATTTACTGGCAATTCCCTGGCCTCCAAATTCAGCTGACATGAACCCAAACGAACATCTGTGGTTCGACTTTGAGAAGCGGGTTCGCCGTAAATCACCACGCCCCCTCGAAATTTACGGGACGTGGAGGACGTGATGCTGATATTATGGTACCAGATACACCAGGATACCTTCCTAACCTTTAAAGGATGACTAACGGTAACGGGGATCGATATAGCAAATAATGGAACTTACATAACATCTAAAAGACTCATCTATTGGGCTTTCTGGCTGGTCACTTACGGCTCAACATTTCGCGGAGTCATAACGTAGTTTAGACACTAACGTAATTCCCCTTTGAACAAATATAACAGCCTTATAGCAAGAATCACTTTTATCAACCTCGTCGTTAGCACTTTAACACTCATTCAATGTATTTCAAGGCAAGATACGGTCCTGTTTTAAGCAGTACATCGTCTTACGTGGAAACAATCTGCACTGCACTCTGCGTGCATTTTAATTAAACTGCGACTCACTGTAAGACGTTGCCAAAAAGTTTAGGGAAATTCAAAGGATTTGGCTGGCGTTTACAAAGGAATGTAACGTAGAAGTAACATAATTTACATAAAAACAGAAACTAGAAAAGAAGTGGTTAACATAGAGAGAGATATATGCGTTACACAATACACTGAGTGGCCAATTTATTATGACCACCTGACAGTTTTAAGCAAATGAGGTATGGCTCCACGCTGTTGCCGCCAGAGGGCGAAGCTAGTATAAAAAGGAAAAGCTTAGTGCTTGCAACAGTAGTAGAAGTGATTTTTGGGTGACGAAATGGCTAAAAAATGCGCTTTGACGGACTTTCAACGTGGGATGATTGTAGGACCTCAGAGCCATGGAGCGAGTATCACCGAAACCGCCGCATTCGTGAGATGTTCCAGAGCAGCTGTTGTTAAAGTGTTTAAAGACTGGACTGTCAGCTGACAAACTGGGTCTCTACGTGCAACGTGTGGTCGTCATCGACTAGTGAGTGCTTGGGCGGAACGGAGAGTGTCCAGACTGGTAGCAGACAACAGAAGGGCAACAGTGAAGCAACTTACAGACCTTCTTAATAAAGGATATCCTCAAATGATCTCTGCACGCACTGTTCGCCGTACACTGCATCGAATGGGATATGGGAGCTGAAGGCCTGTTCGAACACCTTTGCTGTCTGCAGTTAACAAAAGAAAACGATTCCAGTTCGAACAGGAGCACAACGATTGGACAGTCGATAATTGGAAACAAATTATGTGGTCCGAAGAATCCCGTTTTCAGTTGCACCATGCCGATGGCCGAGTGAGAATTTGGCGGAAACAGCACGAAAGCATGGACCCCAAATGCATTGCTACAAACTTTTAAGCTGGTGGAGGCAAAGTTATAATTTGGGGAATGTTTTCCTGGCATGCTTCGGATCCTTTAATTCGTTTTGATCAACGTCTGACTGACACATCATATCTAAACTTTGTTCCGTACCAAGTGCATCCTGTCATGTTAATGGTTTATCCCAATGTGGATGGTTACTTTCAACAAGATAATGCGTCCTGCCATAGTGCTCGTATTGTACAGAGTTGGTTTCAGGAACATGCCGGTGAGTTTACTTTGCTTAGGTGGACCCTACAATCTCCAAATCTCAAACGTATTGATAATTTATGGGATGAAGTTGAACGAGCATCAGACAGCTGGATCCACAACCCTGCAATCTCACACTCCTGGAAAGTGCTATTCATCAAGCATGGTCTCAGATTCCACAAACCACCTATCACCATCTCGTGGAGTCCATGCCACGTAGAATCGACGCAGTATTAAAGGCAAAAGGTTGCCCAACGAAGTACTGAGGGGTGGTCATAATAAAGTGGCCACTCAGTGTATAAGATACTCAATAATTTTCCTAATTTCGTCATTTATTTAAATGCAACACTTTACGGTTGTTAATTCTGTTATTCTTTTAGCATTTCCAATGGATAAATGTAACTGACATTTTCATTTATTGCGGAAGTGTTCATTTAGTGTATAATAATGCACTCATTCTCTTATCATTACCCACAAATCTCTGTTGCTCCACCTACTGATAGGTTGAATTAAACTTTGAAAGTTAAGCAGTAGTATCTAGCATTTAAATCATTCAATCAAAGAGAAATTGCAGCGTTACGTTCGAAAATGCTTAAGGAGAATGAATCAAAGTTTACATAGATAACATGAACGAAAATGATAGTTAAATAAGAGTATACGTCACTGCTCCTTTTAACCTAAATCTAATTTACATATTTTGGCGCATTTATTGCAAATTTGCTTATCACATTTGAAATCGCCCAGTTAAAATACTGATGGCTGAGTTCCGTATGAGTTTTACGGAGCAATTACTCGTGGTTTTTATAGCCCAGTTCCCCATGGTCTTTATAGCATAGTTCCGCCTGGGTTTCATAGTCAGAAGTTTCTGTGGAAGTGCGTACTGTATATGTTCAGTCAATGAGCAAGGATTTGCAAAAGCAAAGGATTTAAACGTGCGCAAATCTCGAGAATATAATTTTACAAAAATTCTCAGACCGTTGTATTCGAAGTTGGAATCCCTGAATTTTTACGTACATTCTTTTCTGTGGAAGTGAGTACTGTGCGTACTGTATATATTGTGTCAATGAGAAAGTATTTCTTATGTACTCTATATGTTGTATGTATTGTATATGTAGTGTCAATGTATATGTTGTGTCAATGAGAAGTTTCTGTGGAAGTGCGTACTGTGTATGCTCAGTGAATGAGAAAGTGCATAACGGATAAATTATCCATACTACACAAAATAAATTTTATTTCCTAGCTAGAGGTGGCAGAACCGTTGTTGTCGAGACAAAAAAAAACTCATGCGGAATTGGGCTACAAGATAGAGTTAAAATTGGTATTCTTGCGGAAAGTCAGCGACCTCTGTTAAAATACCGGTGTCACGTCAATTCGTCGCGTGCGTCAATTCGTCGACTATGTCAATTCGTCGACTGCGACGATTCGTCGCGCGTCAATTCGTCGACTACGACAATTCGTCGCGCGTCAATTCGTCGCCTGCGTCAGTTCGTCGCGCGTCAATTCGTCGACTACGACGATTCGTCGAGTGTCAATTCGTCGCGGACAAATTCGTCGACTACCTCAATTCGTCGCGTTTACAGATTTTGGTTACATACAAAACAAATGCAGGAAAACGTACGATTTAAAATTTTGGTGAAATCTAGTTTTCATTTCAGAACCATCAAATTTGGTATCATGAAACTCTAACTTAGACGCTAGACGGTTTTTGGAAAAGGTTGGAGCCGGGGGTCAGACCCACCCCCTCATAAAAAATTTCGTAAAATCTACAGTTTTCATTTTAGAACCACAAAATTTGGTATACTATCTCATGGTACTCTAACTTAGACGGTACACCGTTTTTGGAACGGGTCAAGGCCCGGGGGTCAGAGCCCCCCACATACAAAACTTTCTTAAAAACTACAGTTTTCAATTCAGAACCACCAATTCTGGTATACTATCTCATGGTACTCTAACTTAGACGCTAGACGATTTTTGAAGGGGTTACAGCCCGGGGGTAAGGGCCCCTCTCATAAAAAATATTCGCAAAATCTACAGTTTTCAATTTAGAACCACCTAATTTGGTATACTATCTCATGGTACTCTAACTTAGACGCTAGACCGTTTTTGGAAGGGGTTGGAGCCCGGGGGTAAGAGCTCCCTTTCATAAAAAATTCCGTAAAATCTACAGTAATCAATTTAGAACCACCAAATTTGGTATACTATCTCATGGTACTCTAACTTAGACGGTAGACCGTTTTTGGAACGCGTCAAGGCCCGGGGGTCAGAGCCCCCCCCCCCACATACGAAATTTTCTTAAAAACTACAGTTTTCAATTCAGAACCACCAAATCTGGTATACTATCTCATGATAGTCTAACTTAGACGCTAGACAGTTTTTGGAATGGGTTGGAGCCCGGGGGTAAGAGCCCCCTCGTCATAAAAAAAGCCGTAAAATCTACAGTATTCAATTTAGAACAACCAAATTTGGTATACTATCTCCTGGTACTCTAACTTAGAAGGTAGACCGTTTTTGGAACGCGTCAAGGCCCGGGGGTCAGAGCCCCCCCCATAATTTATTTGTAAAATCTACAGTTTTCAATTCAGAACCATTAAGTATGGTATCATGAAACTCTAACTTAGACGCTAGATGCTTTTTGGAAGGGGTTAGAGCCCGGGGGTGAAAGCCCCCCTCATAAAAATTTCGTAAAATCTACAGTTTTCAATTTAGAACCACCAAATTTGGTATACTATCTCATGGTACTCTAACTTAGACGATAGACCGTTTTTAGAAGGGGTTGCAGCCCAGGGGGTAAGGGCCCCCTTCATAAAAAAAATCGCAAAATCTAGTTTTCAATTCAGAACCACCAAATCTGGTATACTATCTCGTGGTATTCTAACTTAGACTGTGGACCGCTTTTGGAAGCGGTTGGAGCCAAGGGGTTAGAGCCCCCCTACAAAATTGCCGTAAAATCTAGTTTTCAATTTAGAACCACCAAATTTGGTGTCATGAAACTCTAAAAAAAATTTTACGATAATTTTGGGCCGGGAGGTCAGAACTCCCCCCCCCACCCCCGGTACAAAATTATCGTAAAATCTGCAGTTTTCAATTTAGAACCACCAAATTTGGTATACTATCTCATGGTACTCTAACTTAAACAATAGAAGGTTTTTGGAACGAGTCGGGGCCCAGGGGTTTAAAGCCCCCCCCCATACAAAAATTTCGAAAAATCTACAGTTTTCAATATAGAACCACCAAATTTGGTATACTATCTCATGGTACTCTAACTTAGACGGTAGATGGTTTTTGAAACAGGTCGATCACGGGGTCAGAGCCCCCCTCATAAAAATTTTCGTAAAAACTACAGTTTTCCATTTAGAACCACCAAATTTGGTATACTATCTCACGAAACTCTAACTTAGACAGTAGACGGTTTTTGCAAGCGGTTGGAGCCAGTGGGGTCAGAGCCACCACTTTCCATACACAAAATTTCGTAAAATCTACAGTTTTCAATTTAGAACCGCCAAATTTGGTATACTATCTCATGGTACTCTAACTTCTACGGCAGACGGTTTTTGGAATAGGTCAACTGGCGGGGGTACGAGCCCCCTACAAACAAATTTTCGTAAAATCTATAGTTTTCAATTTAGAACCACCAAATTTGGTATCATTAAACTCTAACTTAGACGGGAGTCGGTTTTTGGAACGGGTCGGGACCCGGGGGTCCGAGCCCTCCCCCGTACAAAATTTTCTTAGAATATGCCGTTTTCAATTTAGAACCACCAAACTTGGTATACTATCTGATGGTATTTAAATTTCGACTGTAGGTGGTTTCTTGGAAAGGGTTGGAGCTCGGGGTTCAGAGCCCCCCCCCCCTAAAAACTTTCGTGAAATCTACAGTTTTCAATTTAGAAACACCAAATTTGGTATACCACATCATGGTACTCTAACTTAGACGGTAGACGATTTTCAAAACGGGTCGGGGCACGGGTGGTTAGACCCCCCCCCACACACACACACAAATTTCGTAAAATCTATAGTTTTCAATTTAGAACCACCAAATTTGATATACTATATCATGGTAATTTAACTTAGATGGTTTCTGGAACGGGTCGGGACACGGGGGTTTCAGCCCCCCCTACAAAATTTTCGTGAAATCTACAGTTTTCAATTAAAAACCACCAAATTTAGTATACTATATCATAGTAATCTAACTTAGACGGTTTTCGAAAAGGGTCGGGACACGGCGGGTTTCATCCCCCAAAAACAATTTTCGTGAAATCTACAATTTTCAGTTTAGAACCACCAAATTTGGTATACTATCTCATGGTAGTCTAACTTAGACGGCAGACCTTTTTTGGAACGGGACGGGCACTGGGTCAGAGCCCACATCATAAAAATTTTGTAAAATCTACAGTTTTCAATTTAGAACCACCAAATTTGGTATACTATCTCATGGCGCTCTAACTTAAACGGTAGACTGTTTTTTGGAACAGGTCAAGGCCCGGGGGTAAGTGCCGGCACATAAAAAACTCTTCTTGACAAGTGGTCAGAAGCCAGCCCCTAGATCACTCCGCCGCCGTAGCGGCACACGTTGAAATGTATGTTTCATACGGCCCCAAACACTCTTATGGACATACTAGATTGAACTGAATGCAAATAAATCATTAATATAATTTGTACTAGCAGGGATACCAGTTCTTTGCCAGGTACATATTACTATTTGTGGAATCACCAAGTTCGGCGGGTGAAAGTAAATGAATGAAAAAGATATTCCTGCAATTTTCCAGTAAACTTATTTTAATTTTTTTGATTTAGTTAATTTAATTTTGCGAAACAAAAAAGAAAGAAAAAGGAATGGGAATACTTACCTTCTAGGAGACATCTACAGAACTGCAGTACATCTGACGTGTGCTTCTGTGAATCCTGCAACAAAGAAATGCAATGTACCTATGTGATGTCGATTGCGTTCGACTTCACATTGGTATTGATCATCTTTTTCTTACCGTTTTGAATTTTGAATATCTGGAACTCTCTGTTTACATTACATTATATTTCTTTCTGATAAGCCGCTCGTTCGTAGTGAAACCTATACTATATTGATTTGTGTTTTTAATACACCATTAAACGCATATTTTTGCACTTTATTGTTATCTACAGGCCCTAACTTAGACCGTAGGTTGGTTAGTTGGTTGGTTGGTTGATGGTTTATGGTGCAAGGCCCTCAAAGGGCCAAAGAGCGCCTTAGAACGTAGATAGGGTATTCTTAAGAGTAAAAAACGGAACTTTTTACGAAAATTTTGTATGGGGCTACCTTGACCCGGGCCCCGACCCCTTCCAAAAACCGTCTACCGTCTAAGTTAGATAACCATGAGTAGTATACCAAATTTGGTTGTTCTAAATGGAAAACTGTAGATTTTACAAAATTTTTATGAGGAGGGTGGGAGCTCTCACCCCCAGGTTCCAACCCCTTCCAAAAATCGTCTAGCGTCTAAGTTAGAGTATCATGATACTAAATTTGGTGGTTCTGAATTGAAAACTCTAGTTTTTTAAGGAAATGTTGTATGTGTGTGTGTGTGTGCGGGGGAGGGCTCTGACCCTCCGGGCCTTGACCCGTTCCAAAAACAGTGTATCACCTACTAGGTTCACCTAATTTCTTTGTGGCATTTTTTCCGAGAGCTTCGAATTTCATGTCGCTCTTTAAATTATTAAAACCAGTGTATTTAGTGTATGGTCGAAAACAGGTTTTTCCTTTTTAAAATACTTAGATCTTTTATAGATAACTGTTTCATTTTGTATGAAGAAATTCTAATATCTGATAGCGAAAAGGAATTTAGGAATATTCCTCACCCTCAGGAGGTAGATGCATTTATTCAACAGATGAATCTAGAAGTAATCCAAAACATCAAAACGAGCGCCTGCATCTCAGAAAAAATTAATTATTTGGAAACTATTAAAAAAATTGTCACTGCGTCCAAATCACTCATTCTAATAAATGACTAAAAGTTTCTCGTTTCTAATATCGTTCGGAAGAAAAACTGTGTTAATAAATTTGAAATATGTTATACTCTCTGTGAAAATACTGATGAGCAAATTGCACGTGGGTGGTTAAACGAAAATGAATATTTGATCAGTCGAGGTATTGTAGAAAGATTGTTCGAAATCAAATCAGAACATCCGTCCCATTGGATTTCAATCTCATGTGAGTTATTTTTCGGATTACATCCAGAAACGTAATAGAAGTACCATATCTGATAAAGCGCATTCTAAGGAATTTTCACAGAACATTTAGAAGCTTTCTTGCTTTCTTTAGGTAATGCTGCTTATCTTTCCCGAATATCACGAAAAAAAATTTCTTAAAACCAACCTTGACACGACTTTGAGAACGAGAAGAAAATGATTTCGCCCAATAAATCAATTGCAATTAAGAAGACATCAGCACTAAAACAATAACTCAAAGTTTAGCACAGAAACACAATATTTAATTATTTCATAGCCACTAATGCACGTTTTAACACAAATGATAACTTTCAAGGTATTGCTAATATTTTATCCTTCAATTTTTTCTTTGTTTGAGCCTCGGATGGCGGGCTAGGGAAATTCTCAAAACGTTCAGCACCGATTTCTGTTCTTGATTGCTTCATCTTACATGTCAGAAGCGTTGGCGCCCAAATTCAGCAAATTTTTCAATACACAAGTATTGAAAACAACTGCAAAACACTTCGTTTAGGCATTGAAAGTTCTTCCATTAGCAGATTTGTGGTTATTGTTCTACCAGCTTGGATAATTTATACATTGTTACTTTTGCTGCTCTATTTGACCTAGCCTAGTCACCGATACCAGAATCATTGTTTATTTTGAAGAGTTGAATCAAACAGTAGACACTGCTTCTGTCAATATTATTTTCACCATTAATACAGGTTGAATGTAAATTACAGACACTGAAGTTTCACCGGCCTTGAATAGGAACTCCATGACTTATGTGGCATAATACAGAGGTGAAAACATATGTCAAGACGACAAATCTGCCGCTAGACACTCTGTCCGTGTAGCTTGGTTGGGAGAGCGACTTGCTCCGGACTGAGGAGACACGGCTTCCATGACCGTCGCGGAAAAACTTGTGTTTCCGCACCTACTATTATCTGATTCTGGTGCTTATTTAAGTTCCACACATTTCGACTTACAACATGCAGAACGTCTTCATTAGGAATATACTTGAAGATATAAATGGAGAATATGTAGATCAAAAGTTACTTCGATCGTACATAATCGATTGTGCACTACCTCTTGACGGAAACTTGTGCTTAAGTGGTTTGGGGATATGTGTTATGCGGGTGAGGAAAGATTTCCCGAAGAGATGTTGCGTTCTAAAGCTGCTGTTCGCAAAGCAAGGAGAAGAATTAGAGCAAGTTGTTTTGTGACATAACAGTCAAAACGACAAGTTGCAGCGATAAGCCAATGTCGATGCAGTTCATTCGGGAGGATAACTGCCTCCCAAGCCAGGCGACGTTGATTCGAATCCAACCAACGGTAAAAATGGTCTATTTACATATTGGCGCCCGAACGTGTAAATGAATCCCCTGGCTGTGAGTTCAAAACTAACGTGTGATTCTTCTTCCACACATCGTCAGAAATTAATGAGAACTATTTATTCTACTCTTTGAAAACTGTGTGATGCTTTCTCCACACATGATGTAAAATGAATGAGAATGCCTACTTCGAAAAATTTGTAAGTTTTCTTCCCTACATCGTCTGAAATTAATTTTAGTCAAAACGATGAGTGGAGGAAATCCTCCTATAATGTGCACCTGTTCATGCATGGTTTGCTCCGGGCCCGAAACCTGTGATGCGATTTGTTGCTACCCCCCGTTTCTTGGGTTGGAGGATATCACTGAAGCATCACTGGGGGACGCTACAGTCAAAACTTCAATTTGCAGCGATAAGCCAGAGTCGGCGTATTTCAGTCGGGAGAATAACTGGCTCCGGAGTAGGAAGTCGTGGTTTCGAATGCACCACCGGCAAAAAGGGTTCATTTTCTCAAGATCAGTTTAGTGAAATTGGACATTAATGAGGAGTTTTGAGTTATCAGAGGCAGAAAGTTCTGTAGTGTAAAGAGTGAGAAGGAAAATGCTTGAAGACAATAATCATCAGTTTTCATTAGGTGTTCATGGTCAGTATTTCTGCCTTAATTACCTCATGAGTTTGAAGACCCGCCTTAGGACGTACAGGGTTATCGAATAATGAATGCACTACTCCCGTGAGTGATTGTTGAGACACACATGTTTTTCGAGATGGGCTTGTGTTCGAATCCCGGATACTGCAGTGGTTGTTCGCCTTTCCTACAGTGTTAACTGGTTTCGGTCCCCGGAACGAATGGATCTAAATCAAAGAAGTGTGACACTCCTAGAGTCGCAATCGCAGAAGGAAGAAAAAACATGGCGAGATCCAAGGTGAAAATCCTCCAAATACGTGGCGTCAGTAAATAAATAAATACATCGCTCTTTCCACGTTCCAGAAACACATAGCAACCGAAAAATTGTTTTCAGCCGCCGCCGTGGAATCGAAGCACGGATCTCTCGATATCTAGCCGAGCGCGTTAGCTTTACACCACGGTGGCCAACGATCCACGGTGCTATGTGTATTTTTAAGTCAGCTTCTCACATCATAAATCCGTAAGATGGGCTCAGCTACTAAGACGTCTCCATCTGGTGAGCATTTACGGCACTGGATGTATATATTATAGCGCTTAAATCCAAAAGGCGAGTTCCAAGGTCAATAGCGCTTAAATCCAAAGGGCGAGATTCAACCGAAAAATTGTTTTCAGCCGCCGCCGTGGTAACGAACCACGGATCTCTCGATATCTAGCCGAGATTTATAGATGTCAGAAGCTGACTTAAAAATGCACATAGCACTGTGGATTGTTGGCTACCGTGGTGTAAAGCTAACGCGCTCGGCTAGATATCGAGAGATCCGTGCTACGATTCCACGGCGGCGGCTGAAAACAATTTTTCGGTTGCTATGTGTTTCTGGAACGTGGAAAGAGCGATGTATTTATTTATTTACTGACGCCACGTATTTCGAGGATTTTCACCTTGGATCTCGCCCTTGGGAATTAAGCGGTGCCGTTAATGCCCACTAGATGGAGACGTCTCAGTAGCTGAGCCCATCTTACGGATTTATGATGTCAGAAGCTGACTTAAAAATACACATAGCACCGTGGATTTTTGGCCGCCGTAGTGTAAAGCTAACGCACTCGGCTAGATATCGAGAGATCCGTGGTTCGATTCCACGGCGGCGGCTGAAAACAATTTTTCGGTTGCTATGTGTTTCTGGAACGTGGAAAGAGCGATGCATTTATTTAAAAAAAAATGAATGAGGAGAAGTTGTGTAGTAATGAAAATTTACGGTGTTGTACAGATGTCATATTGAAAAACCAGCGATATCATCAAAACTTTCGCAGACAATTGAGAGAGCTTGAAGACAGATACAGATAGTGCATGAAACATTGTGTTTGGAAGCTGAACTAAGTGACAATATGTTTTTGCTAAACTGAACGCAAAATGTAAAAATATATCTAACGGAGAGATGTGATACGAAGATGTAATTTTTCAGTTCCTTCTACTGGAATATCGCTAAAAAAAGATAAAAAGGAATGAAAGGAGGAGAAAAATCCTCGGCATTTCCAGAGAAGGGTTATGTTTTATTTTTTTTCGTTTCTGCATTTCTTTAAATACTGTAAAATCAATATTAAGCGAGGAGAGAAAATAATAAAATGCAAGATGTTAAACCTGTGTAACGGCTGCTGCAATTATAAGAGATGACAACATGTGCGATAACAGTTTCTATACACTTCCGAAAGAAGTGACTAAAAGGGCAAAAAAACATGAACTGACGGATGCCTAGAGCTACTCTTAAGAAAACTGTAATCAATCACACTAGCATACCCAGAGACACGTGTTACCAAAACTGACAAGCAAAAGCGAAGTATATTCACGAGGACATCAGCCAACCTATCTAGTTTGCGGAGCATATGACTACATCTCGAGATTAATTTCTCTTAATAAATTGGAAAAGAGTTCTTCCGCCATATTTTCCTGATGTCGAGTCCAAGATTTCTAATAACACAGAAGTTCTGTTCAATACTTTATTTCCGCCCGTCTTAATCATATTTTTTTCTCCGTAAAGAGATTTAGTTTTGGATCAGGTCCTTATTCAGTTTTCTGAACGCTACTTTCAATACTTTACGCATTGAAAGTTAAAAATGGCTCTGTTTACAACGTACTAACGCAAAAAAAAAATACACTTTAATAAATTATCACGACTCTGACAAATTTGAGAAATTGGGAATTTAATACCTGTTGCGTTATGGAGGAAACAGTAACCATCTTCTGACAAAACAAATAATGTTTAACAAAGTTTTGCCGAAGAACGAAGATCGATTTGCACTTACTCTTCAAGAAGAATTAAGCAAGAAATGTTTCATAATCAGCTGAAGATGTCTGCCTTCAAATTCAAGGAAGTGTTTTGTTTCTAACATTATCATTTTATCCAATCCGTGGAGTTAGTGACTCAGACATTTGACTGATAATCACAATATGCCATGAGGTCATTAACGAATCTATGGAATGTGCACTACGTGTTCAGTTAATTAGGTGTACTCTCATTTTATTCAATAAGCAGCATACAATTTCATACAAAATGTTTGAAAACAAGGACGGCAGTGAACAGTGAAAGACAGAGAAAGACACAGGAAGGGGAAGGAGAGAAAGAAAGAAAAAAACACAGAGAGGGGAGAGAAAGCGAGAGAGAGAGAGAGACGGTAGGATGTTTTAGATTAAATATTTACTTACTCGAACAGCTAAATGATTAAATCTAATACTTGACTTCCATAACTTAATGACCTAAAAGTTCAGTAGTACTAAGGAAACTAAAAAAAATCGTAGAATATTGTCTTTTACAGGCAGGTTCCAAGCTGTGGGTGGGATTGCGCCCACCCAACTTTTCTTTGACCCTATCTTTCAGCCGCCTCCCCTCAAAAAAAATTAAGCTGTTGAAACACATGACGAGAGCAACCATCAAGGGTATTAAGGAACTTACATGCAAATATTTCAAAATGACAGTAATTTTGCTATATAAAATTAATTTTTTTTGTTGAATTTAATGTTTTACTGTTCTGCAAAATGGACGGAGTCCTCTGAGCGAATATCTGAGAGAGAAGTAAGATGCCAATTTGGTAATTTGAGTTTTAAAAGATCAGAGAGAGAGAGAGAGAGAGATAGAGAGACAGAGGATAGAGAGAGAATCCTTGTCAAGATAGAATATATATATATATATCATCATCATCATCATTGTCAACCATTATCAATCCACTGCTGGACGAAGGTCTCCCCAAGTTTCCTCCACAACGGTCTGTCTTGTGCCAGTCTCCTCCATGTCACCCCTGCATACTTTCGAATTTCATCCACCCATCTCACATGTGGTCTTCTTCTGGGTCTTTTCCTGTCCCTTGGAATCCAATCTAAAATTTCGGCTGTCCATCGATGATCTGTCCTTCTGGCAGTATGTCCAGCCCATTGCCATTTCAGGGATTTAACTCTGATCATGATGTCTTCCACTCTTGTCATTTTTCGGATCCACGAGTTCCTCTTCTTATCTCTCCTGGTTACACCAAGCATGCACCTCTCTATGCCTCTTTGAGTTGCCTGGAGCCTTTGTATGTCTCTTTTAGTTAAGGTCCACGTCTCTGCACCATACGTAAGCACTGGAAGGATGCATTGATCAAACACTTTTCTTTTAAAACATAATGGCATATTGCTCTTGAAAATTATGCTGTTTCTTCCAAAAGCTCTCCAGGCAAGTTTTGTACGCCGATTAATTTCTTCATCAATGTGACCCTCACTTGCTATCTGCTGTCCAAGATAAACGTACGTGTCTGTTATCTCCAGCTTTTCTCCATCAATCGATAAATCTTCATTTCTTGTAAAAGCATTGAACATCACTTTTGTCTTCAGAAAGTTCATTTTAATCCCACTTCTTTACTCTTGTCAGCAAGTTCCTGGATGATACTCTGCAGCTCTGATGGGGTAGTTGCAAAAATGACTACGTCATCAGCAAAACGAAGGTGGGTTAGATAATCTTCATTAATCTTTATCCCCTTGTTTTCCCAGCTCAGTGACTGAAAAACACCCTCCAATGTAGCATTAAAGAGCTTCGGAGATATGGTGTCACTTTGTCTCACTCCCTTTTCAATTTTTACGTGTGTTGTATTTTCGAACAGCCTAATCTTTGCACTTGCATTTTCATAGATGTTATTAATAATATTAATGTATGCATCTTCAATACCGCATATTTTCAGAGCCATTGTAACTGCTGATGGTTTCACCGAATCAAAGGCTTTTTCATAATCGATAAAAGCCATGCACAATGGAAGTTCATATTCCCTCGCTCTTTCAATTAGTTCTCTCAGCACGTGGATATGATCTATTGTGCTGTAGCCACTCCTGAATCCAGCTTGTTCTCTCGGTTGACCCATGTCCAGTGTTACCTTCAAGCGGTGTGAAAGAACTTTAGTAAAGATTTTATAAACTACTGATAGGAGGCTGATAGGTCTGTAGTTTCCGAGATCCTCAATGTCACCTTTTTTATTTAGCAGGATCATTGTAGCGGTGATCCAATCCTCAAGAATCTTTCCTTCATTAAGGCATCGAGTGAAAATTTGGGCGAGTACTGTTTCGATTTCTCCACTTGCTTCTTGTATGATGTCTACAGTAATTCCATCTTCTCCTGGAGCTTTTCCTCGCTTCATGTTCTTGATTGCATGTGCAACTTCTGCTGGAAGGACTGGAGGAACTCTGGTACTGGTATCTTTTATGATGTCTGGAGTGCATATATCATCCCTTTCATATAATTTGGAGTAGAAATCTTTCACTCTTGTCAAAATTTCGCATCTATTTCTTGTTAAAGAACCATCTTCTTTTCTCAGTGCCATAATCTGTTTTCTTCCCTTACTGAGATGTCCCTTTGCTATCTTTAGGCTTTGGTTGTTTTCAATTGCTTTCCTCACTAGTTCACAGTTGAATTTCCTTACGTCTTCAGTGATACTTTTTCTTACTGTCTTGCATAGCTCTATATATTCCACTTTGGAAGTCACATCTTCTTTAGTTGTCCTCATCTCTCTTCTTTTTTGCATCAACATTTTCGTTTTTCCTGATAATTTGTTCACATGCAACTTGTTCTTAGACCCAGCTAATTTTGTTGTTGTTTCCATAAGAGCTTTGGTTACTTTTCTGTTAACTTCAGAGATGTCCACTTCTTCCGATGTTAGGCCTTCTAAAGCAGAGAACCTGTTCGTCAGTTCTAACTTGAAGGTATTATGGTGTTTTTTAAGGTTGGTTATGTCAATAGATTTTGTTTGTCTTATGAGCTTGCCACGTTCAAGTTTAGTGTTGAGGTGCATCTTACATCTCACCAATCTATGGTCACTACCTGTGTTGAACTTGTTGAGCACACTGCAGTCTTCTATGACGAATTTTTTGTTACACATAATAAAATCAATTTCACTTGTCGTCCCATTTGGATGTCTCCATGTCCATTTCCTGTGTGGCTTTTTTTGAAGAAGGAGTTCAAGATGAAAAACCCTTCTGCCTCTGCAAACTCAACGAGAGTATTTCCACGCTGGTTTCTGTTGCCATGACCGAATTTACCTACTGAAGTTTCATTCTGTTGCCGTTGCCCTATTTTTGCATTGAAATCTCCCATAATTATTTTCAAGTGCTGCTTACCTTTATTATTTAGATGACAAATTTCCTCATAAAATTCTTCAATTTCTTCTTCAGGATGACTTGTGGTGGGTGCATAAGTTTGAATAATCTGAGCCTGGTATCTTTTCGAGAGTTGGATAACAAGTCGTGCAGCTCTGTCAGAGGAACTTTCAACTTCTACAACTTTATCCTTCAGTTTCTTGTTTATTATAAATCCAACACCACTAGTTCTGCCAGTATCTGTCCCACGATAGTAGAAGAGATGTCCACTTTTCAGTTCGATGAGATCTTCTCCTTTTCTCCTTACCTCACTTAGCCCCACGATGTCCCATTTGATCCTTTGTAGTTCCTCTTCTAATTCAAGAAGCCTTGAATCAGAAGATAGGGAGCGTCCACTGTAAGTAGCCAAGGTCAGCATCAGATGGCAGCCTAGTCCGGTCCTCCGGGGATTCTTAGCACCCTCTGCCTTCATGTCGCACTGGCCGCTGCCTTGGCCAGGTACATTCCAGCTGCCGGAGACTGAGGGCCAAGATTTAAGTTGTGGAATCATTTTGGAGGGGTTTGGCCATAACTCACCACGGTGGCCAAGCGGGTTGGTGAGTGTGGGATAGAATTTCCTCTAATCCCGATGGTATAGTTATACCGCTATGGACGGTCGTCAGAGCCCCTTTAGTGGGAACAGGATGCACCACGAGAAGGCGGGGTTGACATTTGTCAAGGAGAGGCTGTGATGTTGCGCATCACCTGACCTTACATCCCGTCTTATATATATATATATATATATATATATATAAGACGTCTTATATATATATATATATATATATATATATATATATATATATATATATATATATATATGGGATGTAAGGTCAGGTGATGCGTAACATCACACTGCCTCTCCTTGACAAATGTCAACCCCGGCTTCTCGTGGTGCATCCTGTTCCCACTAAAGGGGCTCTGACGACCGCTCATAGCGGTATAACTATACCATCGGGATCAGAGGAAATGCTATAACACACTCATCAACCCGCTTGGCCAGCGTGGTGAGTTATGGCCAAACCCCTCCAAAATGATTCCACAACTTAAATCTGGGCCCTCAGTCTCCGGCAGCTGGAATGTACCTGGCCAAGGCAGCGGCCAGTGCGACATGAAGGCAGAGGGTGCTAAGAATCCCCGGAGGACCGGACTAGGCTGCCATCTGATGCTGACCTTGGCTACTTACAATGGACGCTCCCTATCTTCTGATTCAAGGCTTCTTGAATTGGAAGAGGAACTACAAAGGATCAAGTGGGACATCGTGGGGCTAAGTGAGGTAAGGAGAAAAGGAGAAGATCTCATCGAACTGAAAAGTGGACATCTCTTCTACTATCGTGGGACAGATAGTGGCAGAACTAGTGGTGTTGGATTTATAATAAACAAGAAACTGAAGGATAAAGTTGTAGAAGTTGAAAGTTCCTCTGACAGAGCTGCACGACTTGTTATCCAACTCTCGAAAAGATACCAGGCTCAGATTATTCAAACTTATGCACCCACCACAAGTCATCCTGAAGAAGAAATTGAAGAATTTTATGAGGAAATTTGTCATCTAAATAATAAAGGTAAGCAGCACTTGAAAATAATTATGGGAGATTTCAATGCAAAAATAGGGCAACGGCAACAGAATGAAACTTCGGTAGGTAAATTCGGTCATGGCAACAGAAACCAGCGTGGAAATACTCTCGTTGAGTTTGCAGAGGCAGAAGGGTTTTTCATCTTGAACTCCTTCTTCAAGAAAAAGCCACACAGGAAATGGACATGGAGACATCCAAATGGGACGACAAGTGAAATTGATTTTATTATGTGTAACAAAAAATTCGTCATAGAAGACTGCAGTGTGCTAAACAAGTTCAACACAGGTAGTGACCATAGATTGGTGAGATGTAAGATGCACCTCAACACTAAACTTGAACGTGGCAAGCTCATAGGACAAACAAAATCTATTGACATAACCAACCTTAAAAAACACCATAATACCTTCAAGTTAGAACTGAAGAACAGGTTCTCTGCTTTAGAAGGCCTAACATCGGAAGAAGTGGACATTTCTGAAGTTAACAGAAAAGTAACCAAAGCTCTTATGGAAACAGCAACAAAATTAGCTGGGTCTAAGAACAAGTTGCATGTGAACAAATTATCAGGAAAACCAAAATGTTGATGCAAAAAAGAAGAGAGATGAGGACAACTAAAGAAGATGTGACTTCCAAAGTGGAATATATAGAGCTATGCAAGACAGTAAGAAAAAGTATCACTGAAGACGTAAGGAAATTCAACTGTGAACTAGTGAGGAAAGCAATTGAAAACAACCAAAGCCTAAAGATAGCAAAGGGACATCTCAGTAAGGGAAGAAAACAGATTATGGCACTGAGAAAAGAAGATGGTTCTGTAACAAGAAATAGAGGCGAAATTTTGACAAGAGTGAAAGATTTCTACTCCAAATTATATGAAAGGGATGATACATGTACTCTAGACATCATGAAAGGTACCAGTACCAGAGTTCCTCCAGTCCTTCCAGCAGAAGTTGCACATGCAATCAAGAACATGAAGCGAGGAAAAGCTCCAGGAGAAGATGGAATTACTGTAGACATCATACAAGAAGCAAGTGGAGAAATCGAAACAGTACTCGCCCAAATTTTTACTCGATGCCTTAATGAAGGAAAGATTCCTGAGGATTGGAACACCGCCACAATGATCCTGCTACATAAGAAAGGTGACATTGAGGATCTCGGAAACTACAGACCTATCAGCCTCCTATCAGTAGTTTATAAAATCTTCACTAAAGTTCTTTCACACCGCTTGAAGGTAACACTGGACATGGCTCAACCGAGAGAATAAGCTGGATTCAGGAGTGGCTACAGCACAATAGATCATATCCACGTGCTGAGAGAACTAATTGAAAGAGCGAGGAATATGAACTTCCATTGTGCATGGCTTTATCGATTATGAAAAAGCCTTTGATGCGGTGAAACCATCAGCAGTTACAATGGCTCTGAAAACCTGCGGTATTGAAGATGCATACATTAATATTATTAATAACATCTATGAAAATGCAAGTGCAAAGATTAGGCTGTTTGAAAATACAACACACGTAAAAATTGGAAAGGGAGTGAGACAAGGTGACACCATATCTCTGAAGCTCTTTAATGCCACATTGGAGGGTGTTTTTCAGTCGCTGAGCTGGGAAAACAAGGGGATAAAGATTAATGGAGATTATCTAACCCACCTTCGTTTTGCTGATGACGTAGTCATTTTTGCAACTACCCCATCAGAGCTGCAGAGTATCATCCAAGAACTTGCTGACAAGAGTAAAGAAGTGGGATTAAAAATGAACTTTCAGAAGACAAAAGTGATGTTCAATGCTTTTACAAGAAATGAAGATTTATCGATTGATGGAGAAAAGCTGGAGATAACAGACACGTACGTTTATCTTGGACAGCAGATATCAAGTGAGGGTCACATTGATGAAGAAATTAATCGGCGTTCAAAACTTGCCTGGAGTGCTTTTGGAAGAAACAGCATAATTTTCAAGAGCAATATGCCATTATGTCTTAAAAGAAAAGTGTTTGATCAATGCATCCTTCCAGTGCTTACGTATGGTGCGGAGACGTGGACCTTAACTAAAAGAGACATACAAAGGCTGCAGACAACTCAAAGAAGCATGGAGAGGTGCATTCTTGGTGTAACCAGGAGAGATAAGAAGAGGAACTCGTGGATCCGAAAAATGACAAGATTGGAAGACATCATGATCAGAGTTAAATCCCTGAAATGGCAATGGGCTGGACATACTGCCAGAAGGACAGATCATCGATGGACAGCTGAAATTTTAGATTGGATTCCAAGGGACAGGAAAAGACCCAGAAGAAGACTACATGGGAGATGGGTGGATGAGATTCGAAAGTATGCAGGAGTGACATGGAGGAGACTGGCACAAGACAGACCGTTGTGGAGGAAACTTGGGGAGACCTTCGTCCAGCAGTGGATTGATAATGGTTGACAATGATGATGATGATGATATATATATATATATATATAGGGATGTAGGGTCAGGTGATGCGTAACATCACAGCCTCTCCTTGACAAATGTCAACCCCGCCTTCTCGTGGTGCATCCTGTTCCCACTAAAGGGGCTCTGACGACCGCCAATAGCGGTATAACTATACCATCGGGATTAGAGAAAATTCTATCCCACACTCACCAACCCGCTTGGCCAGCGTGGTGAGTTATGGCCAAACCCCTCCAAAATGATTCCACAACTTAAATCTTGGCCCTCAGTCTCCGGCAGCCGGAATGTACCTGGCCAAGGCAGCGGCCAGTGCGACATGAAGGCAGAGGGCGCTAAGAATCCCCGGAGGACCGGACTAGGCTGCCATCTGATGCTGACCTTGGCTACGTACAATGGACGCTTCTTATCTTCTGATTCAAGGCTTCTTGAATTGGAAGAGGAACTACAAAGGATCAAGTGGGACATCGTGGGGCTAAGTGAGGTAAGGAGAAAAGGAGAAGATCTCATCGAACTGAAAAGTGGACATCTCTTCTACTATCGTGGGACAGATACTGGCAGAACTAGTGGTGTTGGATTTATAATAAACAAGAAACTGAAGGATAAAGTTGTAGAAGTTGAAAGTTCCTCTGACAGAGCTGCACGACTTGTTATCCAACTCTCAAAAAGATACCAGGCTCAGATTATTCAAACTTATGCACCCACCACAAGTCATCCTGAAGAAGAAATTGAAGAATTTTATGAGGAAATTTGTCATCTAAATAATAAAGGTAAGCAGCACTTGAAAATAATTATGGGAGATTTCAATGCAAAAATAGGGCAACGGCAACAGAATGAAACTTCAGTAGGTAAATTCGGTCACGGCAACAGAAACCAGCGTGGAAATACTCTCGTTGAGTTTGCAGAGGCAGAAGGGTTTTTCATCTTGAACTCCTTCTTCAAGAAAAAGCCACACAGGAAATGGACATGGAGACATCCAAATGGGATGACAAGTGAAATTGATTTTATTATGTGTAACAAAAAATTCGTCATAGATGACTGCAGTGTGCTAAACAAGTTCAACACAGGTAGTGACCATAGATTGGTGAGATGTAAGATGCACCTCAACACTAAACTTGAACGTGGCAAGCTCATAAGGCAAACAAAATCTATTGACATAACCAACCTTAAAAAACACCATAATACCTTCAAGTTGGAACTGAAGAATAGGTTCTCTGCTTTAGAAAGCCTAACATTGGAAGAAGTGGACATCTCTGAAGTTAACAGAAAAGTAACCAAAGCTCTTATGGAAACAGCAACAAAATTAGCTGGGTCTAAGAACAAGTTGCATGTAAACAAATTATCAGGAAAAACGAAAATGTTGATGCAAAAAAGAAGAGAGATGAGGTCAACTAAAGAAGATGTGACTTCCAAAGTGGAATATATAGAGCTATGCAAGACAGTAAGAAAAAGTATCACTGAAGACGTAAGAAAATTCAACTGTGAACTAGTGAGGAAAGCAATTGAAAACAACCAAAGCCAAAAGACAGCAAAGGGACATCTCAGTAAGGGAAGAAAACAGATTATGGCACTGAGAAAAGAAGATGGTTCTTTAACAAGAAATAGAGGCGAAATTTTGACAAGAGTGAAAGATTTCTACTCCAAATTATATGAAAGGGATGATACATGCACTCCAGACAACATGAAAGATACCAGTACCAGAGTTCCTCCAATCCTTCCAGCAGAAGTTGCACATGCAATCAAGAACATGAAGCAAGGAAAAGCTCCAGGAGAAGATGGAATTACTGTAGACATCATACAAGAAGCAAGTGGAGAAATCGAAACAGTACTCGCCCAAATTTTCACTCGATGCCTTAATGAAGGAAAGATTCCTGAGGATTGGAACAATATGCCATTATGTCTTAAAAGAAAAGTGTTTGATCAATGCATCCTTCCAGTGCTTACGTATGGTGCAGAGACGTGGACCTTAACTAAAAGAGACATACAAAGGCTGCAGACAACTCAAAGCAGCATGGAGAGGTGCATACTTGGTGTAACCAGGAGAGATAAGAAGAGGAACTCGTGGATCCGAAAAATGACAAGAGTGGAAGACATCATGATCAGAGTTAAATCCCTGAAATGGCAATGGGCTGGACATACTGCCAGAAGGACAGATCATCGATGGACAGCCGAAATTTTAGATTGGATTCCAAGGGACAGGAAAAGACCCAGAAGAAGACTACATGGGAGATGGGGGATGAAATTCGAAAGTATGCAGGGGTGACATGGAGGAGACTGGCACAAGACAGACCGTTGTGGAGGAAACTTGGGGAGACCTTCGTCCAGCAGTGGATTGATAATGGTTGACAATGATGATGATGATGATGATGATGATATATAAGACTGGGTGCGTGGGATGAAATTTCTTGAAAATATTTGTATATTTGGCACTTATATATTTAGTCGTGAAAGAAAAACGTGATAGCCTGAAAGAGAAATATCTGATGAGTAAGTTGTGTGACATAAGATCCCCCACCACGTTATTTCATAGTGTTTCTGGTCAATGAAGTGTAGTGGGATCGAGCGTTACTTTGAATGAGCAGAACTCTCTTTATGTTGACCAGCGCTGCTTCCTTTTTTTCAGGTCGTCGTGCGCACGTTTAAGTTGTTCACAGCACACTGCAGTGGTGTTCGTTTGCCTGCGTTGCAAGACTTCATATCAAATAACACTCGTGATGCCAACCATACACACAGCATAACTTTGCACGGATGCAGTGCTGGCTTCGATGTGTGAGGAATGGAATCACTGGTGGACAACCAATATCTGGAACGTTCTGGAGTACTGTACTGAACCAACTTCTCGTCACATTCTCATTACTCCTCATCACAGACAATCTGAAACACGGCGTTGTTTGTTCACTGCAGACAACTCGTGGGGGATCCACTTAGACAATTTGTATGCCTTAGCTATTGCATGCAGATATCTTCGGGCGATTTCATCATTAACACCAAATGATTGGGCTAGTCCCTGAATTGATTGGCTACTATCCTGCTCAATATCAGCGTTCAGGGCTTCTATGTCATAGCTGACAGCACGACCACTCCCGTACTTTCTTTGAAGGGATTCATCTCCGTCTCTGAACTTTCGAAACCAAATCCGAGTTGTGGGTTCCTTCACAGCATCTGCCCCGAATGCTAAGCAAATGCGACGAGTTGTTTCTGTAGCAGATGAACCGAGTTTAAATTCGCATAACGAACACCCACGAATAATCTCCACTGATACTAACATTGTAAGCACACGTCTTTCTACTGACAGAAAGCTTACTCATTTGATTAACATGTGCAGGTCATCTCGTGATTTTAGCTGACGATATACGCAATCTTACCTCAAATTCAACCATTACAAAGTATTTCTTTTGCTCCCTAGAAAAACGGGAAACAGGTTTGTAGTTACCTGGTACATTGAATAAATATTGAATATATTATTTATATATTGGTACATTGAATATATATTATATATTGGTACATTGAATATATATTATATATTGGTACATTGAATATATATTATATATTGGTACATTAGATACAAATCATATATTGGTACATTGAATACATATTATATATTGGTACATTGAATATATACACTGAAGAGCAATTGAATTAGAGATACCTGCCTAGTAACGTGTAGCACCACCTTCTCCCTGATGACGGCGGCGATTTGTCTCGGCATGGACTCGACAAGACACCATAAGCGATGGGAAGCCATACGTATCCACGATTCCTGAACAAGCTCCCACAGTTCACGAAGATTTGATGGAGGGGGATCAGAGCCTCGAACATATCTCTCGATGGCATCCCAGATGTGCTCAATGGGATTGAGGTCAGGTGACCTAGCTGGCCAAGGAAACGAGGTCACGTCGGTGGAGTGTTCATCCAACCGTTCGGATACAATTCGGGAGCGATGGCACGGTGCATTGTCTTGTTGCAGGATGAGGTGCCCAGTGGGATGTTGAAGACGCACAAACGGGAGCAAATGGTCGTACAGGATATCCCGGTAACGTTGACCTGTGAGGGACGATGTCACACGTACCAGGTGTACCATTTTAGTCCACGTAAGCAGTCCCCAGACGAGAATTCTACCCTCACCAGCTTGAGAATACCCTGCTGGCAAGAAGGATCCATCGCTTCATGTGGTTTGCGCCGTACTCGTATCCTACCATCCGCATGTACCAACGTGAATCTCGACTCATCAGTCCAGCAAACATTTTCCCACATGTCTGGGGTCCAGTGGCGATGTTCCGGCGCCCATGCTAATCTTTGCACCCTGTGATGTGCGGTCAGCAGCGGTACCCTCATGGGACGATGGCTTCTGTACCCCATAGCGTGGAGATGGTTCTTGATGGTGTGGCTGTTTACACGTTTTTGTGCACAAGCGTTAAATTGCCGAGTGATTTTTTGCACTGTGGCCCGTCTATCCGCTTTTACAAAGGGAGATAGCCGACGATGACCCTGCTCATACACACGCTGTTGCCCACGGCAGTTGGCCCTTTTTTACAGGATTCGATGTACTCACGGTGCACCCGTTACACAGTGGCTCGTGAAAATCCGAGTGCCTGCGCAACTTCCGAGATGGAGTGATCCATTCGTCGGTCCCCCGACAATTTGCCCACGATCAAATGCACTTAGATCCTTCGTCTTACACGTACTACGTCCGACTGTTACTGATTCCCGTCACATCACTCTTTATATTGTCGGATCGCTGCATACGTCATGTCGTTTCCGTTTACAGGGCCGCCCACAGCGCCACATTTGCAAAACGCCAGCTGTCTCTAATTCAATTGCTCGTCTGTGTATTATTCGTTGTGCTATTAGAGTGGTCTATTTATTCAATATACATTGAATAAATAGACCCCCTGATAGAAATCCCCCAGTTCTGAACTGCTCTTGTCGCCACGGTTTATTGGTGATTGACTTTCCGTAAGACGCAATACAACAAGAGTTATGATTTGCTCTCACGATAATTAGCACTTTGTGACGTGCCTTCGCCGCAGGACGCACACGAGATAAAGGCAGATAGTAATGAGAGCACATGCCAGTGTAGATAGTGGACAGCACTGGGAGCTCCGGAGCCGAGAGTTGGGGGTTCGAATCCCTCCACTGGCATAAAAATGATGGAGAAATTTATTTCTTCATAACTTCGAAAAACAAGCTGTTGAGCACACTTACTACTGTTTGCATAAGCACTAACATAGCACCTGAGGTTCAGATAGAAAAATAGCTCGTCACCTCTCATTCACTACACTTAGAAATTTCTCATTTCATCGTTGTTGTTTGTCCTTGACCAGCTATCAGTGTTGCCACACGAATGGAAATTATCAAGATTTCAAATAGGACGTTAAGGGAATAAAGAGTTACAAAAAGTAAAATAATCTAAATAAGAATAACCAACTAATATTGAAAGTTAAGTTGAAGTATAACACCAGGAGAGAACACATTAAGCTTCACATTATACACTGCTGGACAATTGCAAAGGACGGATCATAAACGGCTATATAGCGCATGAAAGTAAGTGTGGTTGGATGCCAAGTGAAATAAAATAATGTCAGAATGAAAGGACATTACAAGAAAGACAATTTATTGTGCTTTGAAATCCAGAAGGCTTTGGAACGTGTTCAAAGGACAAACAGGCCATTTTGTGCAGAATACGTAAACGTGAAAAAAATGCAACTACCATCCGCAGGCGTTCCGGCGTAAGATGTCAATACGGGATATGGCCACCATGGAGGGCGATGCAAGATTCCACACGTCGTGTCATGCTTTGCACAACATTATCAAGCAGCCGTTGGGGTAATTTATCCCATTCCTCTGTCAGGGCACGGATGAGGGTGTTCTTGTTTATTGGAGGGCATTGGCGACCAGCAAGACTCCTCCCCAAAGCATCCCACACATTTTCAATGGGATTCAGATCTGGAGAACGTGCTGGCCATACGAGGCGTTGAATATCCTCGCTCTCAAGACACTCCTGGGCAGCGACTGTTCGATGACATGTCGCGTTGTCGTCCATGAAAATGAATCTATCACCGACAGCACCACGGAACATCATTAATGTATCGTTGGCCAGTCATAGTCCCAGTTGGAAGCACATAGAGGGATGTACGGACATTGATCATGATGCCAGCCCATACCATGACAATACATGTCAGATATCGGTACCTTTCCTGTATGTTTGCTGGGCAATATGCAGTACCACTATCACGCCAGATCAGTTGTCGTCGACAATCAGACGATAGACTGTATCTACTCTCATCTGAGAAGAGGACAGCAGACCAGTCGTTATCAGTCCAATTGCGATGTTGATGGCACCATTGCAAACGGGCGGTACGGTGATGTCTGGACAATGGGATGCACACAACAGGACGGCGGGCGTATAGTCCTCCTTCGTGCAAACGTCTGGCGACAGTTTTTCGGGAGATCCGCTTGCCAGTAGCAGCCATAAACTGATTTTCTACCTCACTAGCTGTGCTGCGCCGGTGTCTTTTTGTTGATAGCACTATGTGCCGATCTTCTGCAGGTGTCGTACTGCGAGCACGACCTCCCCGTGATGTTTGCTACACTCTCCATTTGTTTGAAATGATTTCCAAAGCCTTGAAACAACACTGTGGCTGACGTCGAACTCCCTGGCAACATCTGTTATTTTTCGCCCTTTTTCAATCTTGCCAATAATACGGCCACGCGTAAAATCATCTAAGTGATGTCGGGAAGACATACTGAAAATTGCAAGTTCGTCAATTGATTCTTTCCCTTTCAACTTTGCGTTTGAACAACAACGGTCAATACGCGTCAAATCCTTTATATCTCTTATCAGCGCTATGACGTCACGAACAAGTTCGGCAATCCAAAATTTGCATACGCACAACACGTCTTACTGTATCCCGCACTTATGCTAATTTCCACATTTTCCTGCCTTCCATTTTATGGTTGCTATCGTTGCTATTGTCATCCGTCCTTAGCAATTGTCCGGCAGTGTATTACCTAAAAAACTCCGGAATATGGTGCGGAATGCAATGTGAGTCAATGAAATTTGGTGAATGCTGTCGTAACGCGTGAGAAGAATGGTCATGAAAGCTGCAGTAGCTTATACTGCGGAATAAGTTTCATGAGCTAGCGTGACCGTAACAGTCACAGAGCGTGAAAAAGGGGTGTGTGATACGGAGATCTTATCGAAGCTGCTGACGTAAGTGCACGTTGTTAACAGGCTAAAATGCGGCAAAGCTGCAATATTAAATTCTGTGTCAAATAGGGGTGCTGCTGTGCTGAATCACCCACTGTAGCCTTCTGTTCTGGCACCTGAGAAATTATTTAAGTTTCTCCAACCGAAATTAGCGCTTAAAGGCAAGAAAGAGATTTTCGGAAATTTCGGACATTTAGTGACGACCCACCTGCAGATGATAACAAAAGAGGTGATATATGAGCGATGCGAAAACTGTATTGCATCAGGAGGAAATAATTTATAAAGTCAGTAAAGTACGTTTTCTTAAATATTACCAATTGCTCTTTTTTACTGTGCACCCAAGAAATGTTATTAGCAAACCTTGCGTAGATAGTAAGATAAATACCTTTAGGTATTACCTAGCGATAATACCCATATATACGAGGTATTTATCTCTAGGTATTACCTAGAGATAATATAAGTAAAACAACTGGTTTTATCTAGGTAATACACTGTTAAAAATTTTGCAGTAGGTTACACCGAAATGTGGTGCTACACTAGCTGCACCACTTTTGGGGAAAGGGTTAAACCATTGTGTAATGTATGAAAAACACAAACAAGTGATGCAATTATGCACCACGGTTTGGTATTCAATCAGAATGGTGAGAAGTTTCACATATTGCAGAATGTTTATACACTGAGTGGCCATTTCATTATGACCACCCCCTCAGTACTTCGTTGGGCCACATTTTGCCTTGAATACTGCGTCCATCCTTCGTGGCATGGACTCCACGAGATGTTGATACGTGGTTTCTGGAATCTGAGACCATGCTTGATGAATACCACTTTCCAGGAGTGTGAGATTGCACGCATTATATTGTTAAAAGTAGCCCTCGCCATTCGGATAAACCATCCACATCACAGGATGCACTTGGTCCGCAACGATGTTTAGATATGATGTGCCAGTCAGACGTTGATCAACACGAATTAAAGGGTCCAAAGCATGCCAGGAAAACATTCCCCAAACCATAACGTTGCCTCCACCAGCTTGAAAGATTGTAGCAATGCATTTGGAGTCCATGCTTTCGTGCTGTTTCTGACAAATTCTCTCTAGGCCATCGGCATGGTACAACTGAAAACGTGATTCATCGGACCACATAATTTGTTTCCAATTATCGACTGTTAAATCCTTGTGCTTCTGTGCGAACTGGAAACGTTTTCTTTTGTTAACTGCAGACAGCAAAGGTGTTCGAACAGGCCTTCGGCTCCCATATTCCATACGATTCAGTGTACGGCGAACAGTGCGTGCACATATCATTTGAGGGGTTCCTTGATTAAGATGGTCCGTAATTTGCTGCACTGTTGCCTTTCTGTTCTCTGTTACCTATTTGGGCACTCTCCGTTCCGCCCGAGCAGTCACTAGTCGATGATGACCACACGTTATACGTAGAGACCCAGTTTTTTGGCTGACAGTCCAGTCTTTAAACACTTTAACAACAGCTGCTCTGGAACATATCACGAATGCGGTCGGTTTCGGTGATACTCGCTCCATGGCTCCAAGATCCTAAAATCATCCCACCTTGAAAGTCCGTCAAATTGCATTTTTTACCCATCTCGTCACCCAAAAATCACTTCTACTACTGTTGCAAGCACTAAGCTTTCCCTTTTTATACTAGCCCTAGCCTCGCCGTCTGCCGGCAACAGCGTGCAGCCATAGCTCATTTGCTGAAAACTGTCAGGTGGTCAGAATAAAGTGGCCACTCAGTGTATATGTTTCGCGCATCACACAATGGTTTACCTTTGCCTCAAAAGAGGTGCAGCTGGTGTAGCACCACTTTTTGGTGCAACTTATTACAACATTTTTAACAGTGTACCTATAGATAAATACCTCGGATATAGTGAGATAATACCTATATAGGACATAAATTTTGGCTCAACACGTATGTTCTTGTTCTCTGTATTTGTCTCGAAACCCAATGCTCCTTGATTTTATTGAAAAAAATGAAGTTTAACATAAATGCTACTTAGCCCAACTTTTCCATTATATTCTTTGTTTAGAAGTTTGACATAAATGATACTTAGCCCAACTTTTCAATTATATTGTTTGCTTAGAAATTTAACATAAATGCTACTTAGCTGAACTTTTCCATTATATTCTTTGTTTAGAAGTTTAACATAAATGCTACATAGCCCAACTTTTCAATTATATTCTTTGTTTAGAAGTTTAACATAAATGCTACTTAGCCGAACTTTTCCATTATATTCTTTGTTTAGAAATTTAACATAAATGCTACTTAGCCCAACTTTTCAATTATATTCTTTGCTTAGAAATTTAACATAAATGCTACTTAGCCCAACTTTTCGATTATATTTTTTGTTTAGAAGTTTAACATAAATGCTACTTAGCCCAACTTTTCGATTATATTCTTTGCTTAGAAATTTAACATAAATGCTACTTAGCCCAACTTTTTAATTATATTCTTTGTTTAGAAGTTTAACATAAATGCTACTTAGCCGAACTTTTCCATTATATTCTTTGTTTAGAAGTTTAACATAAATGCTACTTAGCCGAACTTTTCGATTATATTCTTTGCTTAGAAATTTAACATAAATGCTACTTAGCCCAACTTTTCCATTATATTCTTTGTTTAGAAGTTTAACATAAATGCTACTTAGCCGAACTTTTCCATTATATTCTTTGTTTAGAAATTTAACATAAATGCTACTTAGCCCAACTTTTCAATTATATTCTTTGCTTAGAAATTTAACATAAATGCTACTTAGCCCAACTTTTCCATTATATTCTTTGTTTAGAAGTTTAACATAAATGCTACTTAGCCGAACTTTTCCATTATAATCTTTGTTTAGAAGTTTAACATAAATGCTACTTAGCCCAACTTTTCAATTATATTCTTTGTTTAGAAGTTTAACATAAATGCTACTTAGCCGAACTTTTCAATTATGTTCTGTATTTAGAAGTTTAACATAAATGCTACTTAGGCCAACTTTTCAATTATATTCTTTGTTTAGAAGTTTAAAATAAATGCTACTTAGCCGAACTTTTCCATTATATTCTTTGTTTAGAAGTTTAACATAAATGCTACTTAGCCCAACTTTTCAATTATATTCTTTGTTTAGAAGTTTAACATAAATGCTACTTAGCCCAACTTTTCAATTATATTCTTTGTTTAGAAGTTTAACATAAATGCTACTTAGCCGAACTTTTCCATTATATTCTTTGTTTAGAAGTTTAACATAAATGCTACTTAGCCCAACTTTTCAATTATATTCTTTGTTTAGAAGTTTAACATAAATGCTACTTAGCTCAACTTTTCAATTATATTCTTTGCTTAGAAATTTAACATAAATGCTACTTAGCCCAACTTTTCAATTATATTCTTTGCTTAGAAATTTAACATAAATGCTACTTAGCCGAACTTTTCCATTATATTCTTTGTTTAGAAGTTTAACATAAATGCTACTTAGCCCAACTTTTCAATTATATTCTTTGTTTAGAAGTTTAACATAAATGCTACTTAGCCCAACTTTTCAATTATATTCTTTGCTTAGAAATTTAACATAAATGCTACTTAGCCCAAGTTTTCAATTATATTCTTTGTTTAGAAATTTAACGACCACCGTGAGCAACTCGATGGTTTATAAACAGTCGCCCGTCCTTAATTTAGGGCCACTGGTTCTGGGGAGTGAGAGAGCCAGTGTCGTAAGACAAACACAACATCCATGCCTAACAGGATTCGACCCCATACCTATCTCGGATGAATATTCAGAAGCCAGTGCATAAACCACTGCACCACTGAGGCTGAAAACTTAAGTTCTGATTTTTTTCTACCAACACTGAGTCTTCCGATTTTCCGGACCCGGAAAATATAGGAACGGATTCTGTGATCTCCAGAAATGGAACTGTATGAAGGTAGGCTTGGTGTTTTGAATTGTTTTGTGACTATAAATTAGAAAAAAAAAGTGTTCTGATACGGTGAAGTATTAAATTCTATTCTTCATCTGTATTTCTGTTTCAAAATTTGACACTCCGAAATTATATTGCTACACTTTTCCCAACCTGAAGAGAGTTCAAATATGTCATGACCACAATAAATATGAGATTCCAGTGGAGGATGGCCGAGGGAAGTCAGAAGAGATTTCAGTTTTTTTAAAAAGTCGATGAAATCATCAAAAAAAAAATGATACACTATGTCGACGAAGGTATTCGGGCACTTCCAGATATGGAAAAATAAACCAGACGCACAAAGTAACCCATTTCGAAAGCAGTAGCATTGTAACTGCCAATAAACCGAGGAATAGGAAAGCAAAGAAAATAATGTGGAGAATGAGAAGGAGAGTATAAAGTTAGATGTACAGGTTAGAAAAAAATTGAGTGAAAGTGTGCGATTAACAGACAGTAGAATTGCATTGGACTTGAACGGCTAAACGGGCAGAAGGGAAAGATTTATAGCGCTTAACGTCCTTTGTATAACGAAAAGAAGTTGTACGTTAAATGCGAATAAATATTTTATGTATTCTACGTTTTTAATTAAAACTACACTGCTGGCCACCCAAAATGCAACACCAAGAAAGAAGCATCTGATTGGTCTGAAATCGCAGCATGCGTCGCCCGCGAGAGGACATGCAGACGATTAGCATTGCAGTGCATATGCAAATCATGTGCGCCCGGCACGCCACCGAGAAGCGCTGTAAGAAGGGTGCACAGAAGGCGGGAAATGTGTTGTGCTGCCGGACCTGTGCGTGGGAATCCTCGTGATGCCTCGTCGCAGAATACGGCAGTCATTCCAGCGCGTTTTGGAGTTCGACAGACGACGAATAATGGCTTATCGCGACAGCGGTTTATCGTACCAAGACATCAGCGCCCGTGTGGGATGACATCCAGCCACAGTGAGGCGACTATGGATTCGGTGGGTAAAGGAGCGACGAACGGACCGACGTGATCGATTGCCGCAGCCGAGGCACACCACCAAACGAGCGAACCGGCATGTCGTGTGGCGGGCATTGACGGTTCCCACCGCCACATAACGAACGTTAGCGCAGGAATAGGGTGTGCTGCGCAAAAACCTGTGTTAGCACGTACCGTCCGACGTTTTCTGCAGGCACGGGGACTAGTCGCACGGCCCCCATTGCACAGATTACCATTGACGTTTCACCACCCGCGAGTGCGGCGGCAGTGGGCCATTGAACGCCGCACCTGGACTACGGAATGGCAAGACATTGTCTTCTGCAACGAATCCCGCTTCTGCCTGCAACACCACGATGGTCGGATCCGCGTGTGGCGGCACAGCGGCGAGAGACTGTATGACGCCTGCATTATGCATCGCCACACCGGTTCGTCGCCTGGCGTTATGGTTTGGGGCGCAATTGGATATGACACCCGCACCCCTCTGGTACGCATCTCCAGTACATTCAACAGCCACCGCTACATCTCCAACATTTTGGAGCTTGTAGTCCTCCCTTACCTGCAGGACCTGCCAGCGACCACGTTTCAACAAGACAATGCGCGCCCGAACGTATCACGCATCGTAAAAAAATTCTTCACGGCCCAACAGGTTTCACTGCTGCCGTGGCCAGCCTGTTCTTCCGATATGTCGCCCATCGAACACGTCTGGTCGCTGATCGGGCAACCGAGTGGCCCGGAAAGCACCACCCGCGGCTACGCCTGATGAACTGTATCAACGTGTGGAAGCAGCCTTGACAGACATACCCCAAGCCCACATCCGAAGCCTCTTTCGTTCGATGCCTCGGCGTGTAGCGGCCATTATTGCCAGCCATTGGGGCCACACGAGCTATTGATGTCTGCGTGTTCCGCAAGTCGCACGGGCCTGTAAGCTCAATCGTTTGATCTTTGTATCGGTTGTTATGTGTCCAGTAAATCTGGCTTTGCTATCTCGTGCCCTTCTTGGTGTTGCATTTTGAGTGGCCAGCAGTGTATTTGATACAGAATTGATAAAGAAGAGTACAACTGCCTGCACTTCGCGTTCAGCATGTTTAAGTGAAATAAGGCCAATGATCGCTGAAACTATCTGTAGCAGATTTTGCATATCTTCTACAATATAAAAACTTCCTTACACGCTTCACAGGCTTCCCAGCTGGAGAGAACAGGAATCTGTTTATCATAAAATGCTTTTCGTCATCACCGAAAACAAAATTCCGGAAAACTCTTTAAACGTACCATCTTTTGTTCCGAATCATTAAGGTAGATCGAAGTTTGAGAGAATTACTGACACTATATTAGTGATTCACCTTTCCGATAACAATTCCAGATATAATTTATGAGCAAATTATTATAACTGGCAGATACCAGAAAAACTCTTCCGGATTGAGGATTTTATTGATTTTCGTTGGTAGCATCGTGTGTTTGAATGTCAGACACATAGTATAAACTGAAAATTAATTAATTTTTCTTTTTTGATGGGAATTCGTTATTAGTTTCCTGCTAACCTTGGGTCTGGTATTATTATTTGACTCCGATTTAATAATTTCCTTTTTATTTTGATTGTTTAATTTGCCTTGTACGTGGGTCAAGCAACTGAAGGGAAATGTAGTATTATACTTCTTATTACTCCTCCCTTTTTATTACTTTACAGTTTCGTGCGAGCGGGCGTGTGTGTGTGTCAATTATTGCTGTCGCTATTATTCCAAGCTCGCTGTAGAATTAGAGAAATCGTTCGTTTTAAAACCATTTTTTTCCCTTTAGTGTGTGTGATTCATTAAACCTCTCTCTGCCTTCCTGTTGAAACAGCCGGTTCCAAAAATTTGATTGTACCTTTCCTTTTTGTTCTTCTTTTGTCATATTCTTTCAATACCCTTTCTGATTACCACGATGAATCTCAAGAATGATTCCTCGAAGTCTCAGAATGTAATAATGAATATATATAAAAGTATTATGTTTCTTTTGAAATAATTTCGATTTTTTTTTTTTTTTTGATTAGAGGTTTAACGACCACCGTGAGCAACTCAATGGGCTATAAGCAGTCGCCCGTCCCTAATTTTAGGGTCACTGGTTCCAGGGAAGGGAGAGAGCCAGTGCCGTAAGACAAACACAACATCCATGCCTGACCGGGATTCGAACCCGGAGACATAACGGACGAACGATCAGGAGCCCACGCTTAGACTACTGCGCCATCTTGCCTGCAATTTTACTTGAACGATAAACTCTTTCTGGAAATTGAAATGTAGTTCCTGTAATCTTATCAGAGAGATTTTTCAGTAAGCGTAACTGGAGAATTGTTTGTCTTATTTCACATGTGAACCACATTTTCAAATTTAAAATTCTAAAATATTCTAAATTGTGGGCGTTCTGAACCTTTGTCTAACTATCAATGCATTTCGATGCATGTTAGATAACGCTTTGCTTTCATGGGTTTCCGAAGATTTGAATGATTTTTTTAAAGACTAACCAAAGACGAGTTATCGTTATTAGGAGTTTTCAATTTTGCAGTTGATTTCGGTAGGCCAGGTCGTATAGCAGGATATACAGTTTTATTTTATGGGAAGTGCAGTATAATTTATTATATATGCTAGTTTTATTATTGCACCTGAAGCCAATATTTTTGTAATTTTTTTGAACACCCAGTTCTTCAATCGCTTCATACATTTATTTTTCAACAATTTTCATTTTGTACGAATCACGAAAAGTCGTATAGCTGTTATCGACTATTTAAGCTTGTTTCGATACATAAACTACAGATACATAAACTACATCTCGGGATAGTAACAATAATAGTTATACAGCATTCTTACAGCCATTTACACTAAGCTATTAAATTAATTCAGAAACTGTGCGCACCCGCTAGGGTACTCAGTCTATTTGCATGAATGCATACAGGCAGAACATGAGATAATCAAAAACTAACCACAAAAATAAAGGTCAAAGTCTCATATAGGAGTATCCACATGACAGAACAATAAATGCGCTCGCACGGGGCACGTTAGAAGGAATACAAAGGGTGTCAGCAATGTCTAGTGACAAAATAACGGACGTAAGGAAAGGAACAATGACAGGTACATAAGTGTGGGCACTATGATAAATAGAGAAGTGTTATGGGTCACAGTATGTCACGATATTGACAAAAGGTGAAGAAAGGCATAGAAAGGATCTGTAAAAACTCCAAACAACATAGCCGTCCCGGTGGCGCAGTGGTCTAAGGCGTTGGCCTCTGATCATTCGTCCGTAAGGGGTCCGGGTTCGAATCCCGGTCAGGCATGGATGTTGTGTTTGTCTTACGGCACTGGCTCTCTCCCTTCCCTGTAACCAGTGACCCTAAATTAGGGACGGGCGACTGCTTATAGCCAATTGAGTTGCTCACGGTGGTCGTTAAACCTCCAATCAAAAAAAAAAATCAAACAACATAAAATAACAGCAAACGTGCAGTAAAGTGCTACACACAACAACGACATCAGGTATACAAGAGGCATATAACAAAATAAAATCGCACAGAATGTAGAGGCAAGGACCTTCACCCAGAACTACATCGGAAAGAGCAGCTCAAGAGTCAGGAGTTCCTGGACGTGGGGGACTACCAACAGTCGTAAGAACTGCGAACACCAAGGAGTTGGCAAACAGATTTGACCCCCCCCCCCAAAGCATGCGGGGAACTAAGAGGCAGCAACCTCAGGTGGAAGAGTGTCATACGTAGACGACTCAAAGATTACTTTTAGACGTCTCAAACGCGAAGGAAAAGTGCGGGCGAGGGCAAATTATCGTTGATTAGAACGTCGGTGAGATTGAAAATAGCGGTTATATTGTTCGAACTGACAAGCAGTAGCTTGAATGTCCAATTTAAAAAAACTGCGAAACTTCGTTGAAAAAATCTGTGCGTTCGTGCTAGGAAAAAGAAAATGAAGAAGTTGCTTTCTAGACAACCGCCCGAAAATCAGAGAGTCGGCGCAGTGGTCTAAGCGATGGCTTCTGATCATTCGTCCGAGATGGGTCCTTGTTCGAATCCCGTTGAGGCATGGATGTTGTGTTTGTTTTACGGCACTGGATCTCTCCCTTCCGTGGAATCAGTGGTCCTAAATCAGGTACGGGCTACTGCTTATAGCTCATTGAGCTGCTCACGGTGGTCGTTAAACTTAGAATACAAATAAAAAAAAATCAGAGACATTGAGTCCACCTCATGTACAATATCGACAGCAGTGATGGCCGTAATTTTGGACGCTGCGCTGGAGCGAGAGCGCAGCAATACTATACGTAGTTCGGCTGCGACCAAACTCACAGGAGTGTCCGTAGGAGGCGAATGATATAACTGACGTACTTTCTTTGTTTGGTATAACTGACACACTTTCTTCTATTTAGTATAACTCACGTACTTTCTTCTGTTTGGTATAACTTCTACTGACGCACTGTTTGGTATAACTTCTTCTGACGCACTGTTTGGTATAACTTCTTTTGACGCACAGTTTGGTATAACTTCTTCCGACGCACAGTTGCTATAATTTCTCTGACGCACAGTCGACTGACATGCTCTCAGAGCTTCGACCAGGGTGTGATGTTGGTATAACTTCTACTGCCAACCTACAGGATCTCATCAGCCGCATGATGCTTCGACCAGGGTGTGGTGTTAATATAACTGACATGCTCTCAGAGCTTTGACCAGGGTGATTCTGTCTGGTATAATTTCTTCTGACGCACACTTCTCGCCGCCCCGGTGGCGCAGTGGTCTAAGGCGCTGGCCTCTGATCATTCGCCCGTAAGGGGTCCGGGTTCGAATCCCGGTGAGGCATGGATGTTGTGTTTATCTTACGGCACTGGCTCCCTCCCTTCCCTGAAACCAATGACCCTAAATTAGGGACGGGCGACTGCTTATAGCCCATTGAGTTGCTCACGGCGGTCGTTAAACCTCCAAACAAACAAACAAACAAAACGCACACTTCTCTGACACTGTTTGATATAATTTCTTCTGACGCACAGTTCTGTTTGGCATAACTTCTTTTAACGCACAGTTGTGTTTAGTGTAACTTCTTCTGACGCACAGTTTGGTATACTTTCTTCTGTTTGGTACAACTGACGTACTTTCTTCTGCTTGGTATAACTGACGCACTTTAATTGTATAACAGACCCACTTTCTTCTGTTTGGTATAACTCACGTACTTTCTTCTGTTTGGTATAACTTCTTCTGACGCACTGTTTGGTATAACGTCTGACACACAGTTTGGTATAACTTCTCTGACGCACAGTCGACTGACATGCTCTCAGAGCTTCGACCAGGGTGTGATGTTGGTATAACTTCTACTGCCAACCTACAGGATCTCATCGGCCGCATGATGCTTCGACCAGGGTGTGGTGTTGATATAACTGACATGCTCTCAGAGCTTCGACGAGGGTGTGATGTTAGTATAACTTCTACTGCCAACCTACAGGATCTCATCGGCCGCAGAATGCTTCGACCAGGGTGTGATGTTGGTATAACTGACATGTTCTCAGAGCTTCGACCAGGGTGATTCTGTCTGGTATAACTTCTTCTGACGCACACTTCTCTGACACTGTTTGGTATAATTTCTTCTGACGCACAATTCTGTTTGGAATAACTTCTTCTGACGCACAGTTCTGTTTAGTATAACTTCTTTTGACGCAGACTTTGGTATACTTTCTTCTGTTTGGTATAACTGACGTGCAATTTAATGGTACAACTGATGCACTTTCTTCTGTTTGGTAGATTACGATGAGGAGATAAACCTCTTAGAAGAGGAAGTTGCAGTCGACACATCCATCTGCAGAAGTAAGATGGTCTGAGATCGGGTGGGAGGAAGAACAGATCGCACAGATGAGTCATCAGCTTGAGAGTCGGACACGTCTGAAAGCGACAAGGCATGACAAGCCGCTACGACAGCAGCATGTTCCTGAAGAAAGAAGACCGGTGTGGCCGTACTTAGAGTTTCCGTTCCGGACGATATCACTGAGGATTCTTCATTGGGAAAAACGGGAGAAACATTTGGCACATCTGAGTCAGTAAGTTCCGTCACGGAGATGTCAGTGGTCAAGACTGTCTCCAAGTGGCGTGGAGAACGATGCAGCACCTTCAGCTGGAACAACAGTAGAGAATGGCTAGAGTCTTTCAGATGGCTGGAAGAAAGTACAGAAAACGGTGGAGCAACACCAGTAGATGCACTTGAGGAAACATCAGTCAACAAGGGGGAGCCAGCTGCCGCGAACGGACGATCACCAGAAAGGTCACGTCATTGATTTCGACACACTGCAGTGGTGTGATCTGGCGTCAGACACTGTGTACATTAATGAGAGATAAATATCTTGAAAGTACATGGATGATTACAAATTTTTACAGTCGCATCTGTGGGGCAATCCCGCAGAGCCTTGTCGGTCGGGAAGACAAGCAAAAATTGTCTTTGAAGACCAGAGACATGGGCGAAACAATATCTCGAAGGGCATCTGAAAGGCGTTGGACTTTTCCGAAAAACGTGCAGACTTTGCCCACCAGCAAGAGAAGTGCGTCATCAGGAATCTCCTGTAAAAAGAGATTGCAAAAGGCCGTTTCGAAAATAGAAATGGATTGTGGTGGTGTGCACGAATGTTCAAGCTCTTGGCCAAGAAGAAGTCAGCATCTGTTCTGAGGTCAAACAGCACAGAGGTACACCGATGTGCTCTGGCGATTTAGGAAATGGCAGTTGCACGAATACGGATAGTTGCTCTCGGTGGTCATTAAACCTCCAATAAAATATTCATAGATAGAGCGTCCATGTAACGACGTAGAGGGGTGCTGGGTAGGGCATAAAAAAGTACACTTAGATCTAATATGAAGGACAACTTTCTGCCTACCGTTGATTGATTATCAGTTGTAGCGGTAACAGTTTTTTGCGGCGATCTGTACAATCCGGAAACCAGGTGACGACGGTACTGAAGAGGCAGAAGTAGATGATGGAGATGAACTACGTCGAAGAGCAGTCACAACCGGTGCCTTCCCCGCAGTCTTGAGAGGTTAAGAACGCACCACTAAATCATGAGAAGACAACTGTGCAACGGCAGGCACAGAAGGGGAAGGCACAGCAGTCGGAGAAAGAAAGGTAGCACGTCTGAACCAAGTTTTCAGGCGGGAAACGACTTGGTAGACGCCATTTATTCATCAATGACAGTAGCATCTTGGGGCGAAGGTAGATGGTTGGAGAGTAGGATGTGATCCACTACCACCCATGCTATCTCTAAAGCGGGATAACTTGAAGCCGCCATTTTGGGGATTTCCAAATGTAAGCAAATCGATTGAGTTTAAAGATGAAAAAACACAGAAATTAATAAATGAATAAGTTAATACATAGTTCACCTTTATGAGGACAATACACACAGATAGAAGAGACGACAGGAAGGAAAACTCACTTAAAATCTTAAAATATCGGGACACGAGATATACACAGCCAGCTCAATCAGGAAAAAAAACGTACCACGCGATATCAAAAGTACCACGAAGTACACGCGATATCAAAACTACCACGAAGTACACGCGATATGAAGTACCGCGCGATATCAAGATTAAGTGCGGCTACTATAATTTGTATACACTTAGCCTCTGTACTTACAAGGAGACCTTACAGCTGACCACCCGGTGATTTCGGTGAATTTTTCTTAAATGAAAGTAGAGGCAAAATGAGGAAATATGTGTCTCGCCATTTGATCTAATGCCTCTTATTTTCGGAATAAAAAAACATAACGATCCGAGGACGGAAAAATCAACGAAATTCGCGATTCCCTGTAAATTATTTGTTACTGTAATGTCACGAGGTCCTGGAACAGTGCGTCATGGCATACATTTCCTGCTATGGTGGCTAATGTTGAATAGCGAAAAAAATAATTGCAGCAAATAACGGAATGCCTGCATTTTCCCATCCTCCCTTAAAGCTCTCTCGTGGCCACTTTTCAAAATTCAGTAAGAAATTACAAAAGCATTGTGTGATGTATATTTAATGAAACATATGTATTTCTGCGCATCACATTTTAGCTTATAAAGTATAATTAGGTACTTTTATTTGAAGACTTAACATATTTGTTGCTAGGTATCACTATCGTAGGTTTCGCTATCGTTTATTGGTACACAAAGTTGCGGATGATAATTATCATAAAAACAATGAAAACATTACACTTCTCTATAACACGAGCATTTGATAAAAGAACTGTTCGAGCACTTACATTTCGTTTGCCGACAGTCGTCCGGAAAACACATTTCGTTCACATTTCCAAAAACCTTTCTTTCATTTTATAACTTCGCAGCAAACCAAGCGTGCTGCAACATATTCTTGAAAATCGGCTCAGAAAGTTGCTGATGTATAAGTGAATGGATCTTTAGGGCATCTTCTCGCTCGTTAAAATACCTGTTTTCTTTTAAAAGTTCGACAGAGTTTTGTAACTTTTAAATATTTTTTTACTTGACGGGAAAGGTACACTTTGTAAGGTTGACAGTATGGGATACAATGAGGTGGAATGATTTCAACAGTAGAAGAACAAGTGTCTTCGTCCTTTGTGAAGACACTATTAAAGTGTGCTGGATCTGTTTGACCTCCTCATGAATCCAAGATCAGTAGAAACTTCTCTTCTTCGCAAAATGATCAGATAATGTTCTGCACGAAACAGCTGAAATGCTTTTTCGTTAATTTCACTAATTTCTACGATGTAACGAATACATTTTCATATTCCGCTGTTAGTCCTTCCACAATCTTAGAAACAAGAGGTCCAAATTGTCCCTGTTTCATTCAGTATCTACCTATATAACACAATGTTGTAACTTCTCACTGAATTCTGAAAAGTGAGAATGAGGGAGCTTTAAGGGAGGATGGGATAATACAGGCATTCCGTTCTTTGCTGCTAATGATAGTTCACTGTTCATTCCCCGCTTTTCGGCATTAGCCACCATAACAGGAAATGTATGCTATGAGGCACTGTTGCAGGACCTCGTGACATTACAGTAAAGTATCATTTACAGGAAATCACGAATTTCGTTCATTTTTCCGTCCTCGTATCGTTATGATTCTTTTATTCCGAAAATAAGAGGCATTAGATCAAATGCCGGGACACTAATTTTGCCTCTACTTTCATTTAAAAAAAAAATCACCAAATTTCCCGGGTGGTCAGCTGTAAGGTCCACTTGTTAGTTTACAAACTTTTGCCAGTAATGGAAAAACGTGGCGACGTAAGCCAATTTGACCGCAGCCAATTACTTAGGCCCCAGAGTGCAAGTGCCAGTATTTTGATAACAACCGCACTGGTACCGTACTATTGTATCAAGGGTGTACTGGGACTGGATTGACATCCAGCAAATGGGTTGCCATTGGTCATCCATCCGTGGTTGACCAAAAAGGTGATCGTCGAGCGTCCCGACTAGTATCTTAGCAACGACGCGTAACAGTCACCCACCATTATAACAGAGGTGCAGTTCGACTTATTTCTTCATGCACCGTTAGCCGTACCTTGCTTCTCCTGGGGTTCAATAGCCGGAGAACAACGAGAGTACTCATAATTACGCCCACTCATCGCAAACAACGCCTTGCATTGGACAAGGAACGTCGGCGACAGATGGAAGAAGATCGTCAGTAGTGAAAAGTCCCGTTTTCTGCTGCACCATGCTGATGGCCGTGTTCTCATAGTTTGTAAACAGCATGAAGCCCTATCCCCCTGGTTGCACAGTTTGGAATCAACAGGCCCGTGGAGATGGTGTTCTGGTCTGGGAAGCTTTTTCGTAACAAGCCCTAGGTCCGTTGGTTATCATCCCACACATACTGAATGGTGGAAGTCACTGGGATCTGTTTGCCGACCACCTCCATCCATATATCTGAAGGATGCTTACCCGGATCACAGTGCCATCTTTCAACAGCGCAACGCACCTTGCCATTTGGCTTGTATAGCTAATAAGTGGCTGGAGGAGCACGACAACGAATTAGTCGCGTTGCCCTTCGCCCAAAACTCCCCTGAATGTAACCCAATTGAAAATTTGTATGATATTCTAAAGTGGGGTGTGATACCTGCTGATCCTTTTCCAAAGAATGAGCGTGAACTGAGTGAGCTACTGCAGGAGACATGGCTCCCGTTACACATGGAGGATTTTCATCACCTTGTAGAATCTGTTCTTATGCGTCTTCGAGCAGGTATAACGAAGTAAATTTCTCCGTCATTTCTGTCCACGCCAGGATTCGAACCCGGATCCCCTCATTCCGGAATAAGTCATTCTACTATTTGAGCTACGCGGACGTTTGTTCTGACTACTATCTGCCTTTATGTCGTGTGCGTCCTGCTGGCAGGTACGTCACACAGTGATTGCACAGAAAGTTGGACCAACTCGTTATTAGGTGTTTCTAGTGCAAAGCAAACTCACGTATATATAACTCAGGCTTCATTCGGTACAACGCAGTATATATAACTCAGGCTTCGTTCGGTACAACTCAGTACATATAACTCAGGCTCCATTCGGTACAACTCAGTATATATAACTCAGGCTTCGTTCGGTACAACTCAGTACATATAACTCAGGCTTCATTCGGTACAACTCAGTATATATAACTCAGGCTTCGTTCGGTACAACTCAGTACATATAACTCAGGTTTCATTCGGTACAACTCAGTATATATAACTCAGGCTTCATTCGGTACAACTCATTATATATAACTCAGGCTTCATTCGGTACAACTCAGTATATATAACTCAGGCTTCGTTCGGTACAACTCAGTACATATAACTCAGGCTTCATTCGGTACAACTCAGTATATATAACTCAGGCTTCATTCGGTACAACTCAGTATATATAACTCAGGCTTCGTTCGGTACAACTCAGTACATATAACTCAGGCTTCATTCGGTACAACTCAGTATATATAACTTAGGCTTCGTTCGGTACAACTCAGTACATATAACTCAGGCTTCATTCGGTACAACTCAGTATATATAACTCAGGCTTCACTCGGTACAACGCGCCAGATCATTCAGCGCTCTCAGCGAAGCCCTTAGCAGTGAAACGAATCACAGTGTATGAGAATCCTGCTTACTGGCCAGATTTTGCCCCACGTGACTGTTTTCGTTTCGCTAATTTCAAGCCTGTACTCAAGGGTTCCTGTGGTGAAGAAGAGGAAGACCAAGGTACTCAAAGTGGTTACACAGATGACCTACTGTACTGCTTTGCCCAGTGGAAGAACAGATTGTAACGGTGTGGTTATGCGAAAGGGGAGTACATTAAAGGTGATAAGAATCAGATGGTAGCAGTGTGGTAATGTGGAAGGGGAGTAGGCTGCAGGTGATAAGAATCAGATCTTAGCGAAGTGATGATGCCCAATGGAGTTCGTTGAAGGTGATGAGAATCATATTGCAGCGGCGTGGAGATGCGGAAGATGTGTACATTAAAGGTGATAAGAATCAGAATGTAGCGATGTGGTGATACGGAAAGAGGGTATATTGAAGGTGATAAGAATCAAAATGTAGCAGTGTGGTGATGCTGAAGGGGAGTACATTGAAGGTGACAACAATTGGATTGTAGCGGTGTGGCGATGTGGAATGGGATTACATTGAAAGTGATAAGAATCAGATCTTAGCAGTGTGATGATGCGGAATGGGAGTATATTGAATATAAAAAGAATAGATTGTACCGGTGTGGTGATGCGGAAGCAGAGTACATTGAAGGTGATAAGAATCAGAATGTAGCGGTGTGTTGATACGGAAGGCGGGTACATTGAAGGTGATAAGAATCAGAATGTAACGTTGTGATTATGCAGATAGGGAGTACATTGAAGGTGATACAAATTAGAATGTAACGATGTGGAAATCAGGAACGGAAGTACACTGAATGTGATAAAAATGAGAATGTAGCTGTGTGGTGATGCTGAAGGAGAGTATGTTGAATGTGATAAGAATCAGAATGTAGAGGCTGGTGATGTGGAATGGGAGTATACTCGAAGTGATAAGAATTAAAAATGCATGACTCAGTACAATTTATTTAAGTTGTACTGTGTCTTTCATTTTTGAAAAGGCGAAAAGACTCAGTAATACTTATTTATCTATAGTTATAACGTCAATATCGTTATTTAATATCTATACTTATTACGTGCATGTTGTTTACGAATCTTTTCCTTACCCAAGCAACTCGTTCCTCTACTTTCGTACACAACTTTAGCCAAACGACCGCCTCAAAATCTGTTTTAAAATGGGAGGAGGAGGCGGAAATAAAAAGGAACTACAAAAATAAAATACAAATAACTCACTCTTTTCAAAAACACGAGAGAAAAAAACCTCATTAGGAAAAGTAATGTTTGAAGCCCCTAGTTTTCTTTATTCATTCTGCCTCTTCCCTCCAACCAATGCAAATACTCAGTTCTTTTAATTAGGAGGTATTTAAAATTGTAATCAAGTTTCCGCGATACCAGCTGTTCGGTATAGTAGGTATTTCACTTTATTCGAAACCAAAGCTAAATAAGTGCTTCTAATAAGTGCTCCTTTGCACTTCTTGTGATAATTCCTCTATGCATAATTTAACTGGGAAACAACGCAACGTGTTCATTACAAGGTTTTAATTTCTTTCCTAGCTGGGGAAAGTATTCCAGATTACTGGTATGCACTTTCTCATGCAGCCTCTCAACTTCGTAATATATGTAGATGTAGAGTTCGGAAACTTTTCCATTTCGCATAATTGGCAGAGAAAGATAAAGGACTAAAAGCTGCTAATTATTTTTTTAATAATTTTGAAAAAAAAGTTAATTAAAGTCTCCTTATTTGTTTGTTCTTTATTCGCGGTAAACTTTATTTTGGTTGTGCTTTAATGAACGGACTAGGCCAAGATGGAATTATTCTAGGTATTCCAATTTAATTCGATGTAAATGTAAAATATTACGAAAGGAAGCTTCTCCATTCAAAGCAAAAACATGCTTTCGTTCGAATAATTGATTTCTTGTTTTTGCCATCAAAGAATGAATTTGTGAAAGAATAAGGTATTTGGGCGCTTAATTTGGTGTCACTGTACATAAGCATGGAGAAAATTATGCACCGAGACGAGAGTTTGTGAGATACACTTGGCCTTAATGTGGCTCACTCCAAAATGTATAACCTCATATGAGCGCGGTATCCAGTATAAATTAGGAAGTCCAACTCGTCAATCATCAGCAAGCTTTCGAATGAGGGTCGGAATTTGAAAAACGAGGGATATGAGCGACAACAAATGAGACTTGACAGTTGACACCAAGTAAGCTGGTTCGTGCATCACACAGACGGCAGTTCTGGAATTTCCACACACAACTGTTGCAAGGGTGTACAGAGAATTCTGACACACGTAAATAACTCCCAGCAATACACGATCCTGTAGACGAAGTCTGATTGTGGATCAGAATGGTCATGAATTCTGGGAACAGCCATTGACTGGCCTTTGGCCGTTGTTAGCATTTCGCGCCATGGTTCCACTCATGGTGCATTCGGAGATGTCCTCGGCACACTAATATTAAATTCTGCATTGATTTATCGGTTTGTGAACAGTCTATGTCTTTGCACGAATCTGGTCTTTCGCATTTCATCCCTCTGATTCACCAGCTGTTTCCGTCCACAGGATCCCCGATTACAGGAAATGTTTTGCGGGTCGCATAATTTATTTCCCTTGCTATGGTTGCGCGTGAAATGCACAGGGTGATGACCGTTTGGAAAATGACCAAAACGGAATGCATGGATACAATTATCATACCATTTCTAAAGTCGGTCAGAGCACTCGTTTTGCCCACTCCGATCTACAGTCGAATGCTAACTGCTGCGCGATGTACGGGTCTGCCTGGTTTATAGAGCACGCTGTGCTCACGTGTAAGTTTATGTGTTTGAGTGGGTTCTGGTACGATTCGTCCAAAAACGATTGGTCCAATGCAGATTTGTCAAAAGGGACAATTCGTCGAAAGGTACGATTCGTCCAATGGTCTGATAGGTCCAATGCCGATTCGTCCAATGGTATGATTGGTCCAATGCCGATTCGTCCAATAGGACGATTGGTCCAATGGTACCATTAATATTACTCCGTCTGATATGTCCGAAGTGCTGCTCGTGCAACTACTTCGATGTTTTATGTAAGTACCAGTAGTCCAAAGAACACAAAATTATGTTAAATTTCATGCGTAACAATGTGGTTTGCAGATTTCTTTTTCGGTATCACTTTTTTACGCTTTCCAACCTTAGATGGAAGTAGCGTACACCGTGTGGCAAAGAATATTTAAGACTGCGTCTGTAAAATGAAATAGAAACAAGGAAGTATCATTTGTTTTAGTTTGTTATTCAAAATAAGTCCCTCCGGCTTCAATACACTTGCTACATCGATGTAATAATGATTCGAATGCCTGTTCCAGTTCAGTTTGCGGAATTGCCTCCAAAGCACGCGTCGAAGCTGTTTGTATGGTCAAAATATCATCAAAATAACACCCTTTTAACGTCATTTTAAGTTTTGGGAATAAAGAACAGTCGCAGGGTGCTAAATCAGGCGAATACGGTGGATGATTCAACACACAGACGTTATTTTTCGCCAAAAATCTACGAACAAGAAGTGAGGTGTGACTGGGTGCATTATCGTGCAACAAACGCCAACTGTTTTCATCCCGATATTCTGGACGAATGCGACGAATTCTTCCCATCAAACGCCTCAAAACATTTAAATAAAGCTCACCAGTAATTGTTTGTCCACTTGGAACAAGTTCTAACAAATTCACAAAGAATGTAATGAGCATTGTTTGATTTTCGATGGAACTTTTCTTGTTTTTTTGGCTTGTGGCGAGTTGTTTTTACTTCCATTCCGCACTTTGTCGCTTTGTTTTAGGATCATATTGAAAACACCATGTTTCATCACCTGTAACAATCGATTTTAAGACGTTTGGATCATTTTCAGCAGCTGAAATGATGTCTCTGCAATGTGCACTTCTCCTTGATTTTTGTTCATTGATTAACGTGTGTGGAACAAATTTAGCACAGACTTTTGATTTGCCCAAATCTTCATGCAGGATGGTTCGAATCGTTTCTTTGTTGATGTTTAAAGACTCTTCCATCATTCTTAGTGACGCACATCGATCGATTGTTTGCCACGAAATCGCGCACTTTTTCAATAATCTCAGGTGTTCTAGATGAACTTGGTCTTCCGGTATGCTTATCATCTTCTAGCGTCCAAAAAACGTTTGTGCCACAGGAAAACATTTGATCTACTTAAACAAAACTCACCGTAAACTTGTTTCATCATTTGGTACGTTTCCGAGGCACTTTTACCAAGTTTTGCGTTAAATTAGTAACAGCCCTTTGTTCCATCTTAATAATTCAACATGAAAAAAAAATTACTTCTCTAATGAACACCCGTTTCGTTTGAGTTACTTTAACAACTGCGCAGTACTTTTGGCAGAAAACAAGCAGATGATCACGGTTTATAACGCATTCGCGATTACACTGGTGGCGCCACCGTAGGCTGAAATCTAACGCCAGTCTTAAAAATTCTTTGACGCACTGTGTATATGCTCCAGCTTTGTCCGTCCATCAATCGGTCTGTCTGTCTGTCCGCACGATAACTGGCGTAAAAGTGGTTCGATTTCAATGAAATTTTAATATGTGGTAGTGGACAACTTGGGGACTAATCCTGTTGGAAATGGGTGAAATAGGATCAAAGGTCAGGGCATAGGAACGGGATCCATTCCATCACACTAATGCGTCATAACTTACGTAAAAATGCTTTGATTGCGACAAAACGTTATCATGTTGTTTCTGTGGTATACTGAACCGGTTCTGTTTAATACATTCGAAATGGGATCAGAGGTCAGGGCACAGGGACGAGGTTTATTCCACAGCCATTGTCCTCATAACTTGAGTAATAACTTGAGTAACAAGTTAGTAAAATCATGCAATGCATTGATTATGAAACGCTTTCCAACATACTAGAAATCAGTACTACAGTTATTGCTCAAGTTATGAGGAAAATGGCTGTGGAATAAATCTTACTTCTGTGCCCTGACCTTCGATCCCATTTCGATGATATTCAACAGAACTGGTTCAGTATACCTCCGAAATCCCATGATAAAGTTTTGTCGCAATCGAAGAAATTTTACGTAAGGTGTATGACGCATAACGCCTATGGAATAGATCCCACTTCTGTGTCCTAACCTTTAACCCCATTTCGCCCATTTCCAATAGGATTTGTCCCCAAGCAGGTCCCTACAACATCTAACATTTCATCCAAATCGAAACATTTTTACGTAAATTATAACGCATAATGGCAATGGAAGTGATTCCGCTCCTATGTCCTGACCTTTGACCCCCATTTCGCTAATTTTCAATAGGGTTTGTCCCCAGGTGATCCCCTACCACATACTAAAATTTAATCGAAATCGAACATTTTTTACGTTAGTTATGACACATAAGAGCAGTGGAATGGATTCCGCTTCTATGTCCTGACATTTGACCCCATTTCGTTCACTTTCAATAGGGTTTCTTCCCAGGTGTTCCCCTACCACATACTAAAATTTCATCGAAATTGAAATTGAACAATTTTTACGCAAGTTATCGTACGGACGAACATACGCACACAACGCGTGACGTAATGAGGCAGATGGGAATCGCGATCATCTGCTCGCAAAAGTGTGACGTCATAAAACTTCAATAGGATCCACACACAACGCGTGACGTAATGAGACAGATGCCGTGTCCGCGCGCCAACATCTAATGGGACGACGCCATGACACTACCCTAAAAACGTGGTATTTCGGGGTGGTTTATTAACCCACTAAACGAATTTTCCTCAAGTCGAGATCAAGCTAAATCGATTTCTAGTACCAGAAAACGGTAGGTTAACGACATTTATCAAAATCCTTAGAGCCGTTTTCAAAATAAAATTTGCATACATAGAAGAATTGCTCCTTTAAGGTGAACGTCAAATAATTTTGTTTCCTGTACTTCGAATGGAAAAATTTCTGTACACATTTTCTTCCCAATTAATGCGTTCCTAAGGATGAAAATTTGAACATCGATTAAAATATCTTCATTTTATAACTTGCAATATTTAATCTTTTCTAAAACATAGCCATAGTTATGCAATCCAACATTTGTTTGTCTACTGACGTCATGAAAATACAGGTAGCGCCATCTTTTTTCTGGACTATTAATGCGTTCACAACGATGAAAATTTGAATATCGATTGAAAAACCTTCATTTTATACCTTGGAATACCTAATATTTTCTAAAACATAACCATGATTATGCAATCCAACATGTTTGTCTACTGACGTCATCAAAGTACAGGTCGCGCCATCCTTTTCCTGGCTTCAACACCACCAAAGGAAAATTTATTGATTTTTAATAGAATCATGGTTATGTTTTAGAAAATATTAAGAATTCCAAGTTATAATATGAATTTATTTTAATCGGTGTTCAACTTTTCAGCCATGTGAACACATTAATTGTGAAGGAAATGTGTACAAAAGTTTTTCCGTTTGAAGTATAGAAAGCAAAATTACTTGATGTCCACCTTAATAATATGGGATCAGGGCGATGGAATGAATCGCATTCCTATGTCCTAACCTTTGATCCCATTTCGTCCATTTTCAAAAGGGTTCGTCCCCAGGTGGACCCCTACCACATACTGAAATTTCATCGAAATCGAACCATTTTTACGCACGTTATGACGCATAAGGGCAATGGAATGCATTCCGCTCGTATGTTCTGACCTTTGACCCCAATTCACAAATTTTGAATAGGGTTCGTTCCCAGGCGGTTCCCTACCACATAGTAAAATTTCATTGAAATTGAACCATATTTACGTAAGTTATGACGCATAAGTGCAATGGAATGGATCCCGCTGCTACGTCGTGACCTTTGACCCCATTTGTCCCATTTTCAATAGGGTCTGTCCCCAGGTAGTCATTTACCACATACTACAATTTCATCGAAATCGAACCATTTTTAAGCCAGTTATCGTGCGGACAGACGGACAGACGGACGGACGGACGGACAAAGCTGGAGCATATACGCTTCTTCAACCTACCGTTGGAAAGCGTAACAAACGCTTCTATTGCGACAAAACTTTAGTATGTTGCTCCGGAGGTATACTGAACGAATCGGTAGTTAGGATAGGGCACAGGGTTTGTCTGCGCGCGATTTCTGGTATGTTTTAAAGCGCATCATAATCAATTAATTGTATGATTTTACTAACTTGTTTTCTTGTTATACTGTCCTCGCTAACGTATGAAGTTACTGATGTACGAGCCGTTCAATCCACTTCGATGTTTCTCTTTTGCATTAAATAATATAAAATACTAGTTTTCTGTTTCTGTTTGTTGCATGCAGTGGTTCAGCTAAGTGGCCAATGTAAAACTGGAATGGGTTCGGACCTAAGCCTTTTTAACAGTTTTTATTCTACCATTGTCACATTGATAACGTCTGCACATCAAATCAAATTAATAATATTGCTTCTTTATTTAGGCACTAAATATTCTTCATAGGCCCTAGGCCTTAGCCTTTTTAACAGTTTTTATTCTACCGATGCCATATTCATAACGTTTACACATCAAGTCAACGCAATAATATTGCACTCTGGCACTAAATATTAATTATTAATTCCTAGGCCCTATGCGCCAGGCGTTTTTAACAGTTTTCATTTTATCTATGCCATGTTCACAACGTTTACACATCAGGTTAATTTAATAATACTGCACTTTTACGTAGGCACTAAATATCAATTTATAGGCCCTAGGCTTGGGCTTTTTAACATTTTTTATTTTACCGATGTCATATTCACAAAGTTTGCACATCAAGTCAAGTTCATAATATTGCGCCTTTACATAGGCACTAAATATTAATTCATAGGCCTTAGGCTTTTCTAACAGTTTTTATTCTACCGATGTCATATTCTTTGCGTTTACATATCAAATCAATTTAATAATATTGCGATTTTGACTTAGGCACTGAATATTAATAGATTGGATCTAGGTCTCGGCTTAGCAGCTTTCATTCTATCAATGTCATATCGAAAACGTTTACACCCCAAAACAAGTTTATATTATTGTGCTTTTACTTAGGCGCCAAATATTAATTCATAGGACCGCGGCCTAGGAGTCTTGTAAAGAGCTGAGAAATGATCCGTTGAGTGCCTTTTGTTAGGTTTTATAAAATGTTTACAAATACCAAATATCTAAGTTGTAACTCAAAATCTTCTAAGATTATCCGCGGCCTAGATGCCTTGTAACGAGTTGAGAAATAATTCGCTGAGTGCTTTCTATTACGTTTTATAAATTGTTTACAGATACCAAATATCTAGGCTGTAACTTAAAATCTTCTAAAAAGGCCTAGGTGCTTTGTAAAGAGCTGAGAAATGGTCCGTTGAGTTTTTTTATTAGGTTTTATAAAATGTATACAAATACCAAATATCAAGGTTGTTACTTAAAATCTTCTAAAACTACCCGCGGCCTGGGTGCCTTGTAAACAGCTGAGACATTTTCCGTTGAGTGTCTTTTATCAGGTTTATAAAATGTTTTTATGTACCAAATGCATGGAAATCCTTGTTCAAAAGGTTATAAAGAGGAGAATAACATACATTATTATTCCTTTCTTAAAAAAAAAAAAAAATGGTCGTTGGTACGATGGTTCAAATGTTCGAATCGACATTTTACCCGTCGTACCATTGGTGGAATCAACATCGCACCAATCGTTCCATTGGATGAATCGGCATTGGACTAATTGTACTGTACATTGGACGTATAGTCCATTGGACCAAACGGCATTGGACCAATCTTCCCTTTTGACGAATCGTCATTAGACGAATTATTCGGGACCGGTTTGGGTGAGCCATTTATGTGATTAGGATAGACGTACCAAGTAACTTAAAATCTTCTAGAAGGCCTAGGTGCCTTGTAAAGAGCTGAGAAATGGTTCGTTGAGTTCTTCTAAAAGTGTATGTTAAAAAACGTGAATGCACTCAGTGTATGTTTAAAACGTTAATGCACTGTAAAAAGAATTCCAAAATTCACGATCCACTTTCAGCGGCTTCTTTCGTGAATAAACGAAGCACATTTCTGAATTTTCAGAAATCTTTCCGCAATTCCATTCTTATACTGTCGGTAAATTACCGTTTTCAAGATATGTTAAAAGAAATTTCTGAATATTCAGAAACCCTTCCGCAACTCTTTTCTGTTTTTAACGGAAAACCTCCGCTCTCACTTTTTCCGTATGCATATGACGAAAACTTTCCAGCAATAGGAGAGATTCACTGAAATACTTGAGGATTTCATTAATTGTTAAATTTGAATAGTCTGTCGAAGTATTTGATTTTGAAATTCTGTTACGAGAACGGATATTATGGATAGTGTATCTCATGAATTTTGGTTACTGTGGCACAGGATATTTCTTCTCCTCTTCCCCATTTCTATATTTCTTCTGCTCTTCCCCATTTCTGTATTTCTTCTCCTTTTTCCCATTTCTATATTTCTTCTCCTTTTCCCCATTTCTATATTTCTTCTCCTTTTCCCCATTTCTATAATTCTTCTCCTCTTCCCCATTTCTATATTTCTTCTCCTCTTCCTCCACTAGTTATTATATATTGTGTAACCGTAAGAAACTGTTGAGTCCTTAAGACGAAAGCTTTATTTATAAAGCTATCGAGAGTGAATTTTATATTAACTTTTGTGAAAAAGTACTATAAAGCAGTACATTGCACCTTCTCTCAAAGAATATAATTGAAAGTTATTGTCAGTTGAAACAAAAATTACAAACTCAAAAACATTCTACTGCTTCGAAAAATCACGAAGAATAAAAATATGTAATTTGTAAGAAGACCTCATAAAGAAAAAATAAATTATTACAAACGTGTTCAAAAAAATAATATACTCCAAAATAAAATAAAATGAAAAAATCACTCGCATTACTGAAAAAAAAAACAATCATCGCCCATTTAGTTTTGCCTTGAACGCGAGTCTGACTCCTATGACTTTCCGGCGCAGTGGTTAAGACGCGGGATTTCAATACAAACGTCCTGGTCTCGGTCACCGGTGCAAAAGAATTCTATCGTGTGTGAGATAAAATGTTTAGCGTGAAATTTTTCCTAAATATGGAATAGCTTGGAGCGGACTTTTCTGAAATAAATGGAATTACTGACTGTGGAAAATCTGGAAAACGGATAAGTTAAAGAAGTCGGGCACTTTTAAAAACGGAAATTCCGTTAAAAGACGAACACTTACCGGCAACTTAGCTCCATATTTTTTTCAGAAATTTTCCGTTAATTTACATCACATCTTTTTAAAGTGTAGTATGTAAAAATGAGTGCATCAGTTGATGCAATACTGTTTGTGAGAATGAATAACATAGTTTTCGAGATAAGTCGTGCGGGTACGCAACTCTCATTTTCAGTAGGGTTCGATGTACTGTGTGTTGTGACACATTACTTTCAAATAACGTGCGAGTTGCGCCCCAGTATATCTTCTGTTAGCCTAGTATGTACAATACGGGATAGCCATCGCTCACCTGTAGCAATGATGAGCAGAGGTCGTCGCACACCTGGGCGTATTTTTTCCCTCCTCGGTCTACTTTTTCAAGGTTCCAGCCACTTCTAACTGTGAACACTCCACAAGCTTTTCCATCTAGAAACTGCTCTGGCCTAATCACCTGGCCATAACAATTTGGCCTTTGTCAAACTCACTTGTGTCTGTTGCTTTTACCGTCTGGAGAAAATGAATAACACTCATTAACAGAGCTCAATGTCAGGGGTTATTTATATCGTTTCATGATTTATATCGTTTCATGACCTTCGCACGTGCGGTTGTTTCCATAAAAACTCAATGGATACTATGTTTTCGCTCTCCGATGTAAGCAGAGAGAATTTTGTTTTGTCACTTCATATAGGAAGCACCGCCCACCATAAATAGTTTCTTTTCTTTTCTTTTAAGGGAATAACCATTGAGTCAGAAATAAAGCTAGCTGCTTTTCCGATCTGAAGAACATGATAAACACTGATTAACGGAACTTAGTGACCTTCACACGTGCCTTCATTATTTGTTGTTGCTTCGATTTTCATAAAGAGCCCACTGTTCATAATATGTTCGCTCTTCGACGTAAGCAGAGATAATTTTGTTTTGTCACTTCATATAGGAAACGTCGCCCACCATGTAGATATAAACAAAATATTTCTTTTCGTTTCTTTTAAAGAAATAACGATTCAGGCAGAAATAAAGCTAGCTGCTTTTCCGATCTGAAGAACATGATTAACACTGATTAACAGAACTTAGCGTCAGATGATTTCATGATCTTCACAGGTGCTTTCATTATTTGCTGTTGCTTCGATTTTCATAAACAGCCCACTGATTATAATATTTTTGCTTTTCGATGTAAGTAGAGAGAGTTTTGCTTTGTCATTCATAGGAGGCGCTCAAAATGTTGATAGAACTAAAGGTTTTATCTTCTTATCTTTTAAGGAAATAACGTTTCACACCGAAGTAAAGTTAAATGAAGTTAAAGGTTATTTTTAATTTGTTCGTTCCAAAAAAAAAAAAAAAAAAAAAAAGCAGACAAAAGAATACGAGAAAGTGGGCCATTTTTGGAGCGATCCACCAGGAAATGTTCCAATGGGCCGGGCGATCCCTGAGTTTGAGCATACAATCGACGAACAACTGAAAAATAGACGAAAAGCAATTTTAGATACAACTTATCTGAGACACGAAAGTAGGTGATCTTACAAGCATCGCAAATCAGGTAAGCCGCTGTTTCCAAAATGAGAAACTATTTATTCAAGCACACTATACACGGTCGTATCTGAATATAATGACCACTTCCGGAATCACTAAGAGTACGAGTCCAAGCGAATCACAGAGTGCACGTGACAAGGTCGACCACACGGAGATATAAGCGGCCGGCCAGGACAGATGAGCCACAGTGCGTTATGTGAGCACAATGGGCAGATATAGTGATTTGACGCACGTTCAAAAAGGAATGATCAGCGGCTACTGCTCCAAGGGTAGAAGCATCACAGAAACAGCAGACGTCGTGGGCTCTTCGCTAGGTGCTCTTGTAAGGGCGTACAAAGAATGGATCGCTGGCACATCGACTACCTTCGTAGGTCATAACTGTGGATACCCAATGGTCATCCACCCCAGAGGAGAACGTCACCTCCGTCGACAGGTAAAGGGCAATCGACGCGCAACAGTGCAGCAACTGACCACGCAAATGAAAGCTGGAGCATCCAGGTGCGTATCCCCGATAACAGTAGAGCGGACCCTGTTACGCATGGGTCTCCGGATTCGACGCTACGTCCAGGCGCCCATGTTAATCCACGTCCTTCGCTCTTTGCCAAAAAAAAATGAAAAAAAGGAGGCACACACAAGGAATCGTCCAATCGAGATGAAAATTAGTATGTGCAATGGACATGTACAGGAAAGGAAATGATGTGCAATTCCAGAGCAGCTGGGCCATTTATTCGTAAAAAGCAGCAACACGAGTGGAACAAGTCAGTAGGTTGTAGTGCCAACTCTGTCGAGGATAAAAGCGGTTCGAGGCGTGGCATACACATATACAGTTTACGAATACTGCTCTGAGGTATAGCATGCCAGATTACGCCCAAATTGCTGGCCAGCTCACAGATATTCCTGGATGTCCCATCATGTCCCAAACATGTTCGACCGCTGAGAGGTCGGGCGATCGGGCTGGCCATGGAAGAGTGTCGACATTACTGGGTCAGGCCTAGGAGAGTCATGTCGTGTGTAGCGTGGCATTATCCTGTTGAAAAATTGCGCGGTGATGCTGCGACAAGAATGGCAACACAGCAGCTCATAGAATGTCGTCGAGGTACCGTTGAGCCGTGAATGTGGTACGGAGGACTACCAAGGTTGTCAGGTTATTGTAAGATATGGTTCCCCAGACAGTCACTCCCGGTGTACGAGACGTGTGCCGTTCCAAGATAAAGACACGATCCGTGCGCTGGCCAGGCTCGTTTCCAGACATGGATGCACTGGTCGTAGGCGCCAAGTGAAAAGCGTCACTCGTCACTGAAGACAACACGACGCCATTGAACACTGCCCCATGTTGATCGGGCCTCACACCACTGCAAACGGTGCAAGCAAATATTCGATGGTCAGTTGTAGTCGGTGGCGTGACCTCTTCGAATGTAGTTCCTGTGTCGCAAGTTGTCTGGTAACGGTCTGGATGTCCATTTCCTTACCTATAGACGACGGATGGTTGAGAGCGATGAATTGAAATGATTCCATTTCCCTACCTACGGACGACAGATGGTTGAGAGCGATGAACTGAAATGATTCCATTTCCCTACCTATAGACGACGGATGGTTGAGAGCGATGAATAGAAATGATTCCAGTTCCCTACCTATAGACGACGGATGGTTGACAGCGATGAATTGAAATGATTCCATTTCCCTACTTATAGACGACAGATGGTTGAGAGTAATGAATTGAAATGATTCCATTTCCCTACCTATGGACGACAGATGGTTGAGAGCGATGAATTGAAATGATTCCATTTCCCTACCTATAGACGACAGATGGTTGAGAGCGATGAACTGAAATGATTCCATTTCCCTACCTATAGACGACAGGATGGTTGAGAGCGATGAATTGAAATGATTCCATTTCCTTACTTATAGACGACAGATGGTCGAGAGCGATGAACTGAAATTATTCCATTTCCTTACTTATAGAAGACAGGTGGTTGAGAGTAATGAATTGAAATGATTCCATTTCCCTACCTATGGACGACAGATGGCTGAAAGCGATGAACTGAAATGATTCCGTTTCCCTACCTATAGACGACGGATGGTTGAGAGCGATTAATTGAAATGATTCCATTTCCTTACTTATAGACGACGGATGGTTGAGAGCGATGAACTGAAATGATTCCATTTCCCTACCTATAGACGACAGATGGCTGAAAGCGATAAACTGAAATGATTCCATTTCTCTACCTGTAGTCGACGAAGGATTGCGAGTCATGACTTCGGTTCTGTTCGTGCGGCTCTCACAATCGTTCAATGCTCGCGTTCTGTTTTTGCCCTAATCTGTTCACTGATCTCGTGCTGCTGGGTTGTTTGCTCCACCACCCATTGGGCCAACATTGTTCAATTGCCGTATTGCACCGACCCATATGCTTGGCGATAGGACGATTTAACCAACCAGCTTCTCTCAGCCCAATGGTAGGTCCTCTTCTCAAACTTGCTCAAACGCTCGTGTAGTGCACTGATCCGACGTGGAGGCATTCTCCGAGTCCCTGGAGGTTAATGCAACCATAATCCACTGTCACAATTGTTTCTGCGTGCGAGCTTTGCTGTTGTCTGGCGTGCCTGTCCCGCAGGACGCACATCAGATAAATGCAGATAGCTGTGAAGAACATGCCAGTGTAGTATAGTGGATAGCACTTGGAGCTCCGGAGCAGAGAATTCCGCACCTGGCATAAAAATGATGGAGAAATTCACTTCTTCATTCAAGGATGACCTGGCTGATAGGCATCTCGCAATGGAGTGATGTTCATACCACACCGCGCGATAGGAAAAATGATAATCCGTTCTTCAATTCATTTTGCGCAACATTCTGCATGTATAGGTGGAATGTTTTGTAGCTCACAGTTCCAGCGCCAAGTAGCGTTGGTGTGTATTTGTTATTGCAAGTGTATCTCCGTTTCGAAAAATTCTACTGAAGAAAAAAACAAAAACAGGAACGAAAACCCTCTAACATTTCGTATTTTAAATACTGCTCAGTTCATCCCTGATTATTGTAAGCATATTCGCTTCTTTGATAAATTTTAAGAATTTCCAAAAATCTGTTTTGCACAGTTTTTTGTGTCGTAAAAGATTCAAAATGCGTGCTCATATATATCGATAATTCGGTACTATTTATTTTGCTTCTGTTCGTATATGAAGTTTAAATTAAAATCACTCATATCTAATGTTATCTAAAGTTTTTTTATTCTTTATACTCATGTATTTTAAGGTTTTTCTTTATAATCCTTCACAAAATCAAAGTGAAAATTACATGCTCCATATTTCTTGAAGTGCTCAAAGGAAATGTCAAGCCTATACATATATGATTAGAACGAATAAAAAATACGATGCTGCCATCAATCAAATTATCCCATGTAATGATAGCTAAGATTTTTTCGAAGTTTAAAGTCCGATCAAATATTTTTAAAAGTGTACGTCTATAAGGGCAATAAGCGAGAAAATTCGATTTCTTTATTTTCTTTTACTTCATTCTTGTAAACAAAACTTCTCGGAAAGAAAATAAGGCTTGCTGCACTTAATGATCTAGAAAATTGGACAAAACTTTAACGACGGTCAAATAGGTTTTGCTTACGTTTTTATTTGATATTTAAAGGTACATAGTAGGCGTTCTTATTTTTGTGTCTTCGTTTAAGGGTATCTTTGATGGGAGGTTAATGACCCGGAACAGATTTCTCGATAAGATTCGAAATTGCTTTTCTCCAGTTTTTCAGAGAGTAATGATAACTGGAGAGTGATAAAAAAAGTAAACTTAATAGATCTGATAATTCCTAAAGGGCAAGTAAATCGACTGAGAACAAAAATATAAATACGTGATTCAGAAAACATAAACAACTTCATTGGAACGATATCAGAACAAGAAAAGTATTGAGTCAAAAGGGTGTTTCTTTCATTTATTTACCTCAAGACTCAAACATTGTGAAAGTAGGGGGAGGGCAATGACCAAATTTATGAGTCTCATTCATGCTCTGCTTTTTTACGCTTCTCAACCGTAGGTTGAAGAAGCTTATATGCTCCAGCTTTGTTCGTCTGTCTGTCTGTCTCTCCGCACGTTAACCCGCGTAAAAACGGTTCGATTTCGATGACTTTTTAATACGTGGTAGGGGATAACCTGGAAAGGAACCCTTTTGAAAATAGGCGAAATGAGGTCAAAGGTCAGGACATAGGGGCGGGATCCATTCCATCGCCCTCATGCGTCATAACTTATGTAAAAAGGCTTCGATTGCGACAACACTTCATCATGTTGTTCCGGAGATGCACTGAACTGAACCATCATCGAAATGGGATCGAAGGTCAGGGCACAGGAGCGAGATTTATTCCACAGCCATTATCCTCATAACTTGACTAAAAATGCTTCTACTGCGACAAAACCTTAGAATGTTGTTTTGGAGGTATACTGAACCAATTCTGTTTTATATCATCGAACTGGGGTCAAAGGTCAGGGCACAGGAACGATATTTATTCCACAATCATTATCTTTATAACTTGACTAAAAATACTTCTATTGCGACACAATTTAGTATGTTGTTCCGTGTTCCGGAAGTATGCTGAAGAAATTATGTTTAATATCATCGATATGGGGTCAAAGGTCAGGGCACAGGAGCAAGATTTATTCCTCAGCCATTAACCTCATAACTTGACTAAAAATACTTCTATTGCGACAAAACTTTAATATGTTGTCCAGAGTATACTGAACCGGTTCTGTTGAATATAATCGAAATGGGGTTAAAGGTGAGCGCACAGGAGCGCGACTTATTCAACTCCATTATCCTCAAAACTTGAGTAATGATTTCTGGTACTGTTTGAAAGCGTATCAGAATTAATGGATTGCATGATTTTACTAATTTGTCTCTTGAACTTTTACTAAATACATAACCGTTACAGAATAAATCGAAAGCAAAACATGACTTTATTTTATTATTATTATTATTATTTTTGATTGGAGGTTTAACGACCACCGTGAGCAACTCAATGGGCTATAAGCAGTCGCCCGTCCCTAATTTAGGGTTACTGGTTCCAGGGAAGGGAGAGAGCCAGTGCCGTAAGACAAACACAACATCCATGCCTCTCCGGGATTCAAACCCGGACCCCTTACGGACGAATGATCAGAGGCCAGCGCCTTAGACCACTGGGCCAACGGGGCGGCATTTTTTTTTTTCTAAAGTTTTCACATGATGAAGAAATTTGAGTACACAACTGCATAGTAAAGTGCCAACTCACACACAAAATATTAATACAAACATTCGCAATTGCGTGCTACACTGGCGGAAAGTGAAAAAAGAACACCAAGAAGGAATTGGCGGACGATCATGAAATTTACATATGTTAATGGAGTCGTGTTTACGTAGGTCTGATGTTAATTTCGGGACCAACCGGCGAGCGCTTACGCCACAGCACGGCATAATATGCAAAGTACCGTTGGTTGTATTTAAGGAGTACGGCAAAGTGAATGCAATCAGTCGTCGGCGTACGGACACGTGCAAACACCCTGAAAAAGCTGCACTGCCTGGACATGAAAGACGTGTACGATTTCAGCAGTTATCGGACTTTGAACGAGGTCGTCCAGTCGGACTCCGCGAGGCCGGATGGTCGTATCGTCGTATTGCGGAGCGAATTGAACGGGAAGTATCGGTGGTGGTACGATGGATGGCGTAGATGGTCCGTGGAACATTCCCACACGAGAAGACGTGGAACCGGGAGTCACAGGCGGACTGATGAGCGGACCGATCGACGCATAAGAAGAGCGGCGTTGTCAAGCAGAACATCCACTGTGACGCAAATCCGAGCTGCCGTTGCACCTGAGGTGACTCTGCGAACAATCCGTAACCGTCTACTGGATGCAGGACTAGGTGCACGTGTGCCCCTGGCATGTGTGTCTCTGACTCCAGCCCACCGTCAGGAACGGCTGCAGTGGTGTCACCAACGTCTGCACTGGAGAACGCAATGGCGATCTGTCGTGTTTCAGCGATGAAAGCAGATTCTGCTTGGGAGCCTAATTGTCCGTATGTGTGTTCGCAGACGCACAGGGTAGCCTCTCCACACTTCTTGCATCCGCCAGCAACACACAGGGCCTACACCTGTTCTCCTGGTGAGGGGAGCGATCAGCTATCACTCCCGTACACAACCAGTGCTTGTACCGGGTACGTTAAACAGCACCTCCTACATCAACAACATCATTCAGCCCGTTGTTGTGTCATTTGTAAGGTCGGTCCATCGTGGTGTTTTCCAGCAAGATAACGCACGCCCACACACGGCACGTACAACGCAACATGCACTTCAGGGTGTGAGACAACTTCCATGGCCTGCACGTTCACTGGATGTGTCCCCCATTGAGCACGTGTGGGATTTTATGGGACAATGACTTTTCCGGTCTCCACGGACAGCCACGACTATCCCCGATTTACGCGTCCAGGTTGAGGATGCTTGGAACTCAATACCCCAAACTTAAATCCAACATCTGTACGACAGACTCCATGCCAGAATTGCACAGTGTGACGCAGTTCATGGCGGTTCAACCTCGTACTAACCATGTTACATGGAAATGTTATTTTTCAGTTTACCAGCAAATACAGCTGTAATTTGCCATAATGTTTTGACCACGTTATCCTCTGTATTCCGTTATTATGCTGTATAAATTTCGTTGGTATCAGACGTTGTCCTTCTTGGTGTTCTATTTTCACTTTCCGCCAGTGTATTGAACCCTTTAAACGGCAAGAACCAATTAACACAGGGTTAGAAAGATGGGCTGAAATCATCTTGAACTAATATATTCGCTTTCCAAAAAGTGTGACGAACAAGGAAACATTGTTTTCCCCTTAGCTTTCTTAATAAAATTGCAATTTAGGGAGGGGGGAATGTCGATGTTAATACTTACTATCTGATTACCTGCTAAAAGGGGTAAAACAATTTCGTTGAAACTAAAAAGGAGAGAGAAAAGATGTCTGTGTCGCTTTTTTCTTCTCACTGGCGTGGTGTCCGTGTCAGAAGAACTAGGTCTTCTTCGTCATTGATAAGGCATAGAGCAGAAAATAGAACCCTAGAAACGAACATTAACTCGGGTTTAGCAAAATGGGCTGAAATCAGATCGAACTATCCAAATTTGTGCAAAATATTTGCTGTCTAGGAAGTGGATCGAACATGGCTGGGAAGAATTGCCCCCAACGCCGCTCGAACGACTGATTTTTCACGAGCAGAAAGCGTTGCTTTTGCCCGTTTATTTAAAGGTCATCATGTAACACTTATTCTTTCTGATCGATAAATTGCTGGAGGACAAAAACGAATGCGACGAAAAGTCAGAAAAGTGAGAACAGATATTCTAATGTTATGACGTCCGTGCCAGTGGGACTAGGCCTTCCGCATTAATGCCTTGGAACTGAGAATAAGGGACTTAAAGGGATGCCTTATAATCCTTGACAGGCTTGTAGCCGGTACTGCTGAGATATGAAAGGGAATGAAATTGTTTTGCAACGAAAACAATCAGTTTTTGTGAAATCCTACCAATATGGGGAAATATGTAGCCCATACGTCCGTAATCTGCATGCAGCTGATTTTGGGCACAATGTGCTTCACGCAAATCGGACGTTTAAGAGGGAAAATATTATGGTAAAAGTTTTCACTAGAATGTATCTGCAGTCTGAATGGCGTAGAAGATAAAAATTTTACTTCAAGCAATTCTGGCCTTGGTTTGTAGCGAAAGCTACACATGGGTGGCGTGTTTCTGGTTCAGAAGCTTTCCTTTCTTGCAGCAAGCAACCGAAACACGAGTGGTGTGTTTCGGGCTCAGAAGCTTCTCCTTTCTTGCAGCAAGCAACCGAAAGACAACAACTATCAGGAAGCTGATTCAATAATTATCCGCAACGTATTTATACACTGAGTGGCCACTTTATTATGACCACCCCCTCAGAACCTCGTTGGGCCACCTTTTGCCTTTAATACTGCGTCGAGTCATCGTGACATGGATCCCACGAGATGTTAATAGGTGGTTTGTGGGATCTGAGACCATACTTGATGAATAGCACTTTCCAGGAGTGTTAGATTGCAGGGTTGTGGATCCAGCTGTCTGATGTCTCGTTCAACTTCATCCCACAAGTTCTCAATGGGGTTGAGATCTGGAGATTGTGGGGGCCACCTAAGCAAAGTAAACTCACTGGCATGTTCCCTGAAACCAATAGATAGGATGTGCCAGTCAGACGTTGATCAACACAAATTAAAGGGCCCAAATCATGCCAGGAAAACATTCCTCAAACCATAACGTTGCCTCCACCAGCTAGAAGGGTTGTAGCAATGTATTTGGGGATTCATGCTTTCGTGCTGTTTCCGCCAGATTCTCACTCGGCCATCGGCATGGTGCAACTGAAAACGTGATTCATCGGACCACATAATTTGCTTCCAATTATCGACTGTCCAAGTCCTTGCGCTCCTGTGCGAACTGGAGACGGTTTCTCTTGTTAACTACAGACAAGAAAAGGTGTTCGAACAGGCCTTCGGCTGCCATATCCCATCCGAGGCAGTGTACGGCGAACAGTGCGTACAGAGATCATTTGAGGGGATCCTTGATTAAGATGGTCAGTAATTTGTTGCCCTGTTGCCCTTCTGTTGTATGTTACTAGTTTGGACACTCTCCGTTCTGCCCGAGCATTCACTAGTCGATGACGAATACACGTTACACGTGGAGACCTAATTTTTTGGTTGACAGTCCTGTCTTTAAACACTTTAACAACAGCTGCTCTGGAACATTTTACGAATGTGGCCGTTTCGGTGATACTCGCTCCATGGCTCCGAGCTCCTACAATCATCCCACGTTGAAAGTCCGTCAAATCGCATTTTTACCCATCTCGTCACCAAAACATCACTTCTACAACTGTCGCAAACACTAAGCTTTCCATTTTTATACTAGCCTAGCTCTCTGGCGTTAACAGCGTGCAGCCAAAGCTCATTTGCCTAAAACTGTCAGGTTGTCATTATAAAGTGGCCACTCAGTGTATAATACAATGTGGCAACAAATAGAAGCTTGCTGGAGTGTAATTTTTCGACATGACGCTCTTGCTTTTTAATATTAACTTTGAAGCAGTGCTCTTCTGGGTCAATACCTGCTTCTTGGTTTCCAGTATAGTATTATTTAGTATTGCATTTTTCTAACAGTGGTCCGTTATTCTAACAGAATGTCTAGTCCATTGCCACTTGAGCGTCTTTGTTTTGAACATGATGTTATCAGCTGTTTTCATTTCCCTGATCTACTGTATGTGTTCCTCTTCTTATTTTTTCTGGTAACAGGAAGCCCTCATCTTCCCATGCTTCTTTTAGCTTTGCGCAGCTTCTGTATGTCTTCCATTATTCCGGTGAATCTCAACAAACTCTACTTTCATCTCGGCCGACATCAGTCGTCATCATCCACTGTCATTCAATTCACGAGAAATGTGTGGTAGCATGTTTTTAATATTCAGTCCAATCAATGCCAAGGCAAATTGCAGGTGGTCTAACTGCCAAAAGCTGTCTGACCCATAGTAGATGTATATTAAGATAATGCACTGTAGTTTGTCACAAATATTTATTTTTTCAAGTCGACCATGGTTTCGCTGGGTATTGACCTAACTTCATCAGGACGAATGACACGTAAATATTCAAATTTTATATGATATCATTAACGGTGTTTACAGTGTCGGGTTTTGGTTTGTTGCTTCCACGCGCTTGATAGAAATGGAGTGGATGTCATGTCATTAACATGTTACGAAGACTTCTGATATATATATGGAAAGATTTCAAAATATCAATTTTGGTGGTTGAATCTGGCTTGTCAATTAGTTTTGCTTCTTCAAAGAGAAATTTATGGTCCTTTTCGTAACAGTGTTTAGCCATCGATGGATGTTATCTATAGGTCACAGTTCCGAATGTAGGTCTTGCGCTCCTTCAATCGAAAACGAAAGGGCTCTACGGGTCTGTCCTATATATGAAGCGCCACATTCACATGGAATTTGATAAATTCCCCATGAACTTTTGTCTTCAACATAGTCCTTTGATCCTAAAAAGTTTCATTTTGTTTATCGGTTTAAAAATCACTTTAAAATGAAAGTTTCTGAGAATTTTTGAAATTTTGAAGGAAATGTCACGAGAAAATGTAATAATGGCCAAATTCTGTCGCAGTGGGGGCGTCACAGGAGTTAACGTGGAGATAGGCTTCGTTTTGAGGATTTTTTAGTGCCTTGTCTGTAATTTATCAAATTCCAAGTGAATGTGGAGCTTCGTATATAGGACAGATCCGTAGAGCATTACGTTTTCGACTTAAGGAGCACAAGACCTACATTCGGAACTGTGACCTAAAGAAATCATCGATGGCTAAACACTGTTACGAAAAGGACCATCAATTTCTCTTTGAAGAAACAAAACTAATTGACCAGCCAGATTCAACCACAAAACTTGATATTTTGGAAGCTTTTCATATGTATCAGAAGTCTTTGCAACTTTTTAATGACATGGCATCCACCCCATTTCTATTAAGCGCGTAGAAGCAACTAACCAAAACCCGTGACTTTGTAAACACCGTTCATGATATCATATACAATTTGAATATTTGCATGTCATTCGTCCTGATGAAGCTAGGCCAATACCCAGCGAAACCATGGTCGACTTTAAAAAATAAATATTTGTGACAAACTACGTTGTATTATCATACTATATATAATCGTCACAAGACTGTATAATCTTTGAGGTCAAGAATAAATAGTAAATGGTCATAATAAATTGCTTTCTGAATTTATATTTTTACCAGAAAGGATATACTGTAATTTTGGCCTCATAAGTTGACCAGTATCTATGCCCTTTCTCCGAACGCTGAACCTATAAAATCATTTATAGAACACACAATTAAAAGAAATGAAAAAATAATTAGGAAAGTAATTTGAGATCCGTAATTGTTTCATGTTTTTTTAACAAAGGTCGTAACATCAATGCATACATCCTGACATAAAACAGTATAAGACTTTGGCGCCCCTTAATTTTAAATAAACATTTCACGGATTTTTTACAGCATTTCAACGTTTCTGGCATAATTATATTTAAACATATCAGCATTTTAAAGAGTGAAGGTAAACAACACTTTTGAATTTTTTTGTTTTTAAACTTTTCTAGGTGTACAAGGGGCAGAACAATTCAAGCAGACAATATTTCAAAGGCACTCTTTCAAATGTATTTTTGGGTTACACACTTTTCTAGGTATAGAAGTAGTAAAAACATTTAAATATACGATCTTCCAAAGTCGTTATTTTTTTTTTGAATGTTTTAGGTATCCGGACCTTAAGACCTATCAGCATTTTTAACAGTAAAGCTAAGCCACACTTTTTAATTTTTTGGTTTTCAGACTTCTCTAGGCATGAAAGTGGTAAAAAATTCAAGCAGACAATATTCCCAAGACGCCATTTTGATTTTTTTTTAGATTTTCGGACTTTTCCAGGTATTCGAAATTAAAGACCTACCAGCACGCCAATTTTCAGATATTTGGTGACCTAAAAATGGTGGAATCATTCGCAAACAAATTCAAGCAAGCAGTGTCCCAAATTCGGCACTTTGTTCTTGTTGTTGTTGTTGTTTGCCGGGGGGGGGGAGTTCAGACATTTCTGGGCGTACGCGGGTGTTAAGACCTATCATACCAATTTTCAGATCTGTAGTTCATTTAGAAGTGGTCATACAATTCGCGGACAGAAACACTCGCATTTTCTAATTTTCCCACTTTGCTTTAAATACACCATATTGACAAAAGTCGCCGTAAACCCTTCAAAAGCAAATGAACAAATCCGCAGCATTGTTTAGATGCGCGGCACAGCTGCAAACGCTATAAAAACAAACCTGCAGCTGACCGCGATCATATCGCACTGTGAGATTGAGTGAAAATGTCGCGGCGGGAGAGAACTTACTTTGAGAAAGGAATGATTGTTGGGTGTTATATTAGCAGGTTATCCATAAGAGAAACCGAGAGGCATTTAACCATACCCAAGTCAACTGTTTTGAATGTACTGAATAAGTGGAAGACACATGGCGTGCTTGAAGTAGCAAAACGTACCGGCAGACCAAAGAAAATCAGTGATAGAAGACGTCTAAGCCTCAAGAGAGTCGTTACAGCTAATCGACGGAGTAATAGTGCACAAGACCTCAGTGTACAGATGAGTAAAAGTGCTGGAACCTTAGTATGTACACGTACCATTCGCAGATAACTTCATTCCATGGGTTACCGTGGTCATGCAGCTGCTCATAAGCCTTTCATCTCCACTCGAAGTGCTACTCGTCGTTTAGCATGGTGTAAAGAACAGTTATCGTGGACTATAGATAAATGGAAACGGGTCTTGTGGACTGGTGAATCCAGATACACTATCCATCAGTCTAATGGCCGTGTGAGGGTATGGCTGCAGCCGGGGGAACTCTATTAATCACAGTGTACCGTTCCTACGGTCAGATTTGGAGCTGGCGGTGTACTCGTGTGGGGGTGTTTTTCGTGATGTGTATCCGGTCCATTGGTTATCCTGGACAAACCGGTTAACAAGCGCGTCTACCTCGATACTCTGGACGATTATGCCCTACCAACTCTGTGGTAATACTATGGAATCAAGTCCTGTTCGTACCAGCAGGATAATGCCCTGAGCTTTGAAGCAAGCACTGTTACGGTATGGTTTGACGATACTTCCGTATCGTGTGTGGACTGGCCAGCACAAAACCCTGTTCTTAATTCCATAAAACACCCATGAGATGAATTAGAACGCCGCGTACGAAGTTCGGAACCAAAGCCTGCTACTAAGCAACCGTTAGCGGCAGCATTATGTACTGAATGGAAGCCCATATATATCGCTGTGTTCCAAAACCTTGTCGAAAGCATGTCTCGAAGGGTCAGTGCATGCATTAATGCCAAAGGTAGACCAGCACCTTAATAATGTACACTATATTGACAAAGGTCACCGGACACCTAGAAGAAAAACACAACATAGCATTTAGTGACATACATTAGTACGGTGTCGGTCCACCTTTGGCCTAAGTCACGTTTTTCTGAGCTCCGTGTTGTGTGCCTATTTAGTGTGTTTTATCGTGTGGTTCGTCATTTTCCTTTCGTGTTCCTTCAAGCTGAAGGTTCGTGCTTTGTTTTGATACATCTCCCAAGTTGGTGAGTAGTTTATTTTTTCTGTTATCATCATTTGAATTGTCGACCTAGCTGGTCGATTTCTCAGGCAGCCCTCGTCATTAACAATGGCGGCGGCTGCTGCTGATAAGAGCGATGTCCACGCCCATATCAGCGAGGCATTTCCTGCCGCCTCCTCCTCCTCCTCGACACGAGACCAATCTCCTCCAATGCTTGTAGGTGACGTCACCCAACCACTTGAAGTGGAAAGTGACTCCTCAACTACAGCTCAAGCTTCTTGCCCTGCTTCGACCAGTGACGTCAGTGCAGCGCAACTCTCTGTTGCTTTAAGTGAAGACATGGATGTGTCTGACAGCGCTGCTAATTTACCCTCTACTCCACCTTTGCCCTTAATTCATGCACTGACCCTTCGAGACAAGCTATCGACAAGACTTCGAAAAACTGCGATATGTATGCGCTTCCATTCATTACATAATCCTGTCGCTAAATGTTGTTTCGTAGTAGGCCTTGGTTCTAAACTTCTTATGCGGCGCTCTAATTCATCCCATAGGGGCTCTATGGGATTAAGATCAGGGCTCTGTGATTGCCAGTCCGCACACGATACGGAATTATCGTCAAACTATGCCGTAACAGTCCTTGCTTTATGGCTCAGTGCATTATCCTGGAGGTAACAACAAGACTTGGTTCCATAGTATTGCCACAGAGTTGGTAGAGCATAATTTCTTAGAATATCGAGGTAAACGTGCTGGTTAACAGGTTTGTCTACGATAAGCAATGGTCCGGGATCATACCAAGAAAAACACCCACACACATGTACACTTCCTGTTACAAACTTGATCTACACCCACTGGCGGAAAACCTGTTCGTTATTTTAAGAAGAAAATATTCTCAGAAGGTTTTGCCTGATTACAAAGGAATTTTTCAGTCGAATTTTCAGAAGCGCAGATATTCCGGCAAATACGTCAGAAATAGAAATATACACTTACATACCGAATAGCACACAGACAACTGTTCGTGACCTGACGAACGGTTGCGTGAAGATTAAAGTATTTCCCTCGAAGAGATTTTTTGATTTAATACAAAAAAAAAAAAAATTCGAATCGGACTTTTAGAAGCAGTGATATAACGGAAATCGCAATTTCAAATTACATACACTAGCGGAAAAAAATGTTTATTACTTGCAAAAAAACCGCACGCAAAACAGATTTCGTAGTGTGATCAAAGCGTTCCGAGACTATGTTCGCAGCGCGCCAACAGATGGCAGTAAGCGGACGCGCGATCAGCGGTCGAGGGCAGTGACCTTCATGAGTCATTTTGCCTACTAGCGTCGTTCTGTGAACATCGGGAGCCGTGCTACACGATATTTGGTGACCACGTGCAGAACACAGCTGCAATTTCGGTATGGACTGCAAACTATAGCAGCGAGCGAACATCAAATTCTACGTCAAACTCGGCAAATCGCGAACGGAGACGCATGAAGTATTGCAGCAGTTTTATGGCAATGAAACAATGAATCTTGCGAGGTGTTTTGAGTGGCACTCGCGCTTCAAGAGTGGCATAATGGCTCTGGAAGACGATAAGATATCCCGGCGAGAGTACACGAGCAAAACCCCTGAACATATGGACAAAATTAGGGAACTGGTGCATGAGGATCGTAAGAGAACCATCCAAGACATTGCTACCTTCATCAATCTGTCATACGAAAGAGTGCAAGAAATTCTGGAGTTGGTTTTGAACATGCACCGCATTGCTGCAAAGTTTGTGACAAAGATTTCTAACACCGAACAAAAGGCACTCCGCGTCGATCTTTGTCAAGATATTCGTGACGCCCCGCTGGCGCAGTGGTCTAAGGGATGGCCTCAGATCTTTCATCCAAAAAGGGTCCATGTTCGGATCTCAGTGAAGCATGGATGTTGTGTTTGTCTTACGGCGCTGGCTCTCTCCCTTCCCTGGAACCAGTGACCCACAATCAGGGACGGGCGACTGCTTATAGCCCATGGAGTTGCTCACAGTGGTCGTTAAACCTCCACACAAGCCAGAATAACAACAAGAAATAATACCGGTGAGGCATGGCTGTTGTGTTTGTCTTGCGACACTCGCTCTCTTCCTTCCCTGGAACCAGTGAACCTAAATTAATGACGAGCGACTGCTTATAGTCCATTGAGTTGCTCACGGTAGTCGTTAAACCTTCAAACAAGCAAGAAAAACAAGAAATAATCCCGGTGAGCATGGATGTTGTGTTTGTCTTACGGAACTAGCTTTCTCTCTTTCCTGGAACCAGGGGCCCTAAATTAGGGATGGGTGACTGCTTATAGCCCATTGAGTTTCTCACGGTGGTCGTTAAACCTCCAATAAAAAAAAGATATTCGTCAGCAGGTGGTGAATAAAACAACGTTCCGGTCGCGTGTCACCACTGGGGACGAGACTTGGGTTCACCGTTACGACCTGGAGAGCAAACAACAGTCGTCGCAGTGGAAGAGCCTGGCATCTCCACGACGGAAGAAGGCCCGACAGGTCCGGAGCGGAACCAAAAGCATACTCATTGTGTTCTTCGACATTCGTGGAGTTGTGCACCGTAAACCGTCCTAAACGGCCAGACTGTCACCTCCCTTTTTATTGCGATATCATCATCATCATCATCATTGTCAACCATTATCAATCCACTGCTGGACGAAGGTCTCCCCAAGTTTCCTCCACAACGGTCTGTCTTGTGCCAGTCTCCTCCATGTCCCCCCTGCATACTTTCGAATTTCATCCACCCATATCCCATGTGGTCTTCTTCTGGGTCTTTTCCTGTCCCTTGGAATCCAATCTAAAATTTCGGCTGTCCATCGATGATCTGTCCTTCTGGCAGTATGTCCAGCCCATTGCCATTTCAGGGATTTAACTCTGATCATGATGTCTTCCACTCTTGTCATTTTTCGGATTCACGAGTTCCTCTTCCTATCTCTCCTGGTTACACCAAGTATGCACCTCTCCATGCTTCTTTGAGTTGTCTGCAGCCTTTGTATGTCTCTTTTAGTTAAGGTCCACGTCTCTGCACCATACGTAAGCACTGGAAGGATGCATTGATCAAACACTTTTCTTTTAAGACATAATGGCATATTGCTCTTGAAAATTATGCTGTTTCTTCCAAAGCTCTCCAGGCAAGTTTTGTACGCCGATTAATTTCTTCATCAATGTGACCCTCACTCGATATCTGCTGTCCCAGATAAACGTACGTGTCTGTTATCTCCAGCTTTCCTCCATCAATCGATAAATCTTCATTTCTTGTAAAAGCATTGAACATCACTTTTGTCTTCTGAAAGTTCATTTTTAATCCCACTTCTTTACTCTTGTCAGCAAGTTCCTGGATCATACTCTGCAGCTCTGATGGGCTAGTTGCAAAAATGACTACGTCATCAGCAAAACGAAGGTGGGTTAGAAAATCTCCATTAATCTTTATCCCCTTGATTTCCCAGCTCAGTGACTGAAAAACACCCTCCAATGTGGCATTAAAGAGCTTCGGAGATATGGTGTCACCTTGTCTCACTCCCTTTCCAATTTTTATGTGTGTTGTATTTTCAAACAGCCTAATCTTTGCACTTGCATTTTCATAGAGGTTATTAATAATGTTAATGTATGCATCTTCAATACCGCAGGTTTTCAGAGCCATTGTAACTGCTGATGGTTTCACCGAATCAAAGGCTTTTTCATAATCGATAAAAGCCATGCACAATGGAAGTTCATATTCTCTCGCTCTTTCAATTAGTTCTCTCAGCACATGGATATGATCTATTGTGCTGTAGCCACTCCTGAATCCAGCTTGTTCTCTCGGTTGAGCCATGTCCAGTGTTACCTTCAAGCGGTGTGAAAGAACTTTAGTAGAAGATTTTATAAACTACTGATAGGAGGCTGATAGGTCTGTAGTTTCCGAGATCCTCAATGTCACCTTTCTTATGTAGCAGGATCATTGTAGCGATGTTCCAATCCTCAGGAATCTTTCCTTCATTTAGGCATCGAGTGAAAATTTGGGCGAGTATTGTTTCGATTTCTCCACTTGCTTCTTGTATGATGTCTACAGTAATTCCATCTTCTCCTGGAGCTTTTCCTCGCTTCATGTTCTTGATTGCATGTGCAACTTCTGCTGGAAGGACTGGAGGAACTCTGGTACTGGTATCTTTCATGATGTCTGGAGTGCATATATCATCCCTTTCATATAATTTGGAGTAGAAATCTTTCACTCTTGTCAAAATTTCGCCTCTATTTCTTGTTACAGAACCATCTTCTTTTCTCAGTAACTTAATCTGTTTTCTTCCCTTACTGAGATGTCCCTTTGCTATCTTTAGGCTTTGGTTGTTTTCAATTGCTTTCCTCACTAGTTCACAGTTGAATTTTCTTACGTCTTCAGTGATACTTTTTCGTACTGTCTTGCATAGCTCTATATATTCCACTTTGGAAGTCACATCTTCTTTAGTTGTCCTCATCTCTCTTCTTTTGCATCAACATTTTCGTTTTTCCTGATAATTTATTTACGTGCAACTTGTTCTTAGACCCAGCTAATTTTGTTGCTGTTTCCATAAGAGCTTTGGTTACTTTTCTGTTAACTTCAGAGATGTCCACTTCTTCCGATGTTAGGCCTTCTAAAGCAGAGAACCTGTTCTTCAGTTCCAACTTCAAGGTATTATGATGTTTTTTAAGGTTGTTTATGTCAATAGATTTTGTTTGTCTTATGAGCTTGCCACGTTCAAGTTTAGTGTTGAGGTGCATCTTACATCTCACCAATCTATGGTCACTACCTGTGTTGAACTTGTTTAGCACACTGCAGTCTTCTATGACGAATTTTTTGTTACACAAAATAAAATCAATTTCACTTGTCGTCCCATTTGGATGTTTCCATGTCCATTTCCTGTGTGGCTTTTTCTTGAAGAAGGAGTTCAAGATGAAAAACCCTTCTGCCTCTGCAAACTCAACGAGAGTATTTCCACGCTGGTTTCTGTTGCCGTGACCGAATTTACCTACTGAAGTTTCATTCTGTTGCTGTTGCCCTATTTTTGCATTGAAATCTCCCATAATTATTTTCAAGTGCTGCTTACCTTTATTATTTAGATGACAAATTTCCTCATAAAATTCTTCAATTTCTTCTTCAGGATGACTTGTGGTGGGTGCATAAGTTTGAATAATCTGAGCCTGGTATCTTCTCGATAGTTGGATAACGAGTCGTGCAGCTCTGTCAGAGGAACTTTCAACTTCTACCACTTTATCCTTCAGTTTCTTGTTTATTATAAATCCAACACCACTAGTTCTGCCAGTATCTGTCCCACGATAGTAGAAGAGATGTTCACTTTTCAGTTCGATGAGATCTTCTCCTTTTCTCCTTACCTCACTTAGCCCCACGATGTCCCACTTGATCCTTTGTAGTTCCTCTTCCAATTCAAGAAGCCTTGAATCAGAAGATAGGGAGCGTCCATTGTACGTTGCCAAGGTCAGCATCAGATGGCAGCCTAGTCCGGTCCTCCGGGGATTCTTAGCACCCTCTGCCTTCATGTCGCACTGGCCGCTGCCTTGGCCAGGTACATTCCAGCTGCCGGAGACTGAGGGCCAAGATTTAAGTTGTGGAGTCATTTTGGAGGGGTTTGGCCATAACTCACCACGCTGGCCAAGCGGGTTGGTGAGTGTGGGATAGAATTTCCTCTAATCCCGATGGTATAGTTATACCGCTATTGGCGGTCGTCAGAGCCCCTTTAGTAGGAACAGGATGCACCACGAGAAGGCGGGGTTGACATTTGTCAAGGAGAGGCTGTGATGTTACGCATCACCTGCGATATATGCGACCTGAAATGTTGTGCAAGGTCGATTTTCTGCTCCATCAGCTCACAGAGCGTTAGCAACACGCCAGTTTTGGAGCCTCAACAACATGACTACATTTCGTCACCCTCTTACTCGCCAGATTTGTCCCGCTGCTACTTCTTTACTTCTTTCTGTTCCCAAAGATGAAGATGAAGCTCAAGGGGCCGCCCCGGTGGCGCAGTGGTCTAAGGCGTTGGCCTCTGATCATTCGTCCGAAAGGGGTCCGGGTTCGAATCCCGGTGAGGCATGGATGTTGTGTTTGTCTTACGGCACTGGCTCTCTCCCTTCCCTGGAACCAGTGACCCTAAATTAGGGACGGGCGACTGCTTATAGCCCATTGAGTTGCTCACGGTGGTCGTTAAACCTCCAATCAAAAAAAAAAAAAAAAAAAAGAAGCTCAAGGGTCGCCGTTTTGAAACCGTGGACGAAATCCAGCGCGAATCGCAGACGGTACTTGACACAATTCGCTGACAGGACTTCCCGGGAGCATATCAGTAGGGGCAAAAACGCTGGCAGCGGTGTTTCGCTGCCTAAAGAGACTACTTTGAGGGAGATCATAGCCAGACTTGGCCGCCCCAGTGGCGCAGTGGTCTAAGGCGTGGCCTCTGATCATTCGTCCGTACGGGGTCCGGGTTCGAATCCCGGTCAGGCATGGATGTTGTGTTTGTCTTACGGCACTGGCTCTCTCCCTTCCCTGGAACCAGTGACCCTAAATTAGGGACGAGCGACTGCTTATAGCCCATTGAGTTGCTCACGGTGGTCGTTAAACATCCAATTAAAAAAAAAAATAAAAAAAAAAATAAAAATAGCCAGACTTAAGTAACGTAAGTACTTTGTTGTACAGTATATCCGCCTAGTCTCTTAACTTTTTGCTTAATGGTATCGAAGGGAAGAACGAATTTTGTCAGTCAGATATTTAGAAGGAATGCTATTATGGAATACAATGCATTTTGAATTCAGTAGCAGCTGCATTAACGCCCCCATACCTGTGAAGTTATGCATAAAAAAAAGAAGAAAACAAAGCTTTCCAATGCATAAAAAAATTTCTCAAATGAGACTAATATTATTATGAACACATTTGCCGTCTTTACACGATTTTAAAAAATTACGATTAAAATGATATATACATTAGAACATGAACACTTTCAAGTCCACTGTGGACCCGTCATCAGATGGTGTGACGCCATCTGATGACGGGTCCACAGTGGACTTGAAAGTGCTCATATTCTAATGTATATATCATTTTAATCGTAATTTTTTAAAATCGTGTAAAGACGGCAAATGTTTTCTTAATATCCTTCAGCACGAAAAATTGACTTCCTATGGAGCCTAATATTTGCAGAGATGTGGTGTTCACAGGCGGTAGAACGAATAAAGTGATAACATAAGCAGGTATTTATTTTACAATAAACGTGCTAATAAAGACACTACCGTACTAGGGCATGTAATGACAAAGCAGTAACTTACATTCACCTATCCAAGCTTAATTCTTTGATTTAAACCATTTCACAATATCAAATGCATCAATCAATCAGAATGCATTTCTATCTATCAAGCCTACACTTCAAAATCGTTTGCTCTGAATTGCGCTTCACACTTTCTATATCCAGTGATATACATTAGATAAACCTCTGACCCACTGAAAGTGATTCCAACTTAGAAAACTTGTTGGGGAAGTAATGCGGAGTTAAGTTAGTAAACCCTTAACAAGTAGAAACCAAATTTACATAAGAACACAGAACTGAAAAGGGAGCTACATTTTGAAGTATACCTCACAGATGCAGTTAATGGAGACTACGAGTGCATTTTAAAATGTTGATGTAAAACGCGTTGAGGTGTACAATGTGTGGCCGAATTTAGTATTTGGGCTAAAAGTTCGTACGTTGTCGGGCTCCCTTTTGCCATAATAGTGCGTGAATTCGTCTTGGTATGGACGCTATTATATGCCGGTAAGTGGTTTGAGGTACATTAGCCCAAATACCATGAATTGCACCCACCAGCTCTTGAAGATTTGATGGTAGCGGTCCCAGCCGTGTGGTGCTCTTTTTCGACTTCATGCCATTAATACTTCATTGCAGTAAATTCCGGCAATTGAGGAGGCTTCTGCAGCAGGGAATGGGTTTCTTCTTCGTGTCGCTCCTCAAACCACTCGCATACAATGTGAGCGTTATGATATGAAGCTTTGTCCTTCTTTAAGTATTAATCTCCATTGGGATAAACCATCAACATGATAACTGGGAGGATTTGGTCTGCAATAATATTTAAATACCTTTGGACAATCACACGTTGCTCCACACGAATCGAAGGGTCCAAACACCCTCACGAAAACACGCCAGCTTGAAGATTACTGACGATACAAGATTCGTTTCACGTTTTTGTGTTGCTCTATTCCTATTTGCACCCTTCTATCTGCATGATGTAGTTGAAAACGTGATTCGTCGGACGGACTACAGTACCATTTTCCACTCCTTTGCTTTCCAATTATTGGTTTCCTGAGTGGAATGGAGGCGTTTCTTCTTGTTCGTTGCCGATAGCAATGGCTTACGTCTGCTACTGTAGCCCGTACGATGTAATGTGCGGAGAACTGTACTATCAGAGACTATTGGACTTGTTCTCTGATTCAGATTATCTATAATCTGGCGAAATGTTGCCCGTCTATTCGACTGAACAATAGGGTGGGCCGATAAAAATAAAATATGTTAATTTTCTTATTGCCTAGTGCGGAAAATTGCAATTTAAGTCAACAAAAATAACAAAATAAAGTTTTTTTTTAAATCGACTAATATCTTACGTCTCCGCACGGCACACTAAGTTCGCGTTTTTCCGACCGCATTGGGCCGTAAGCAAAAACGGATAGAATTTTTTTTGTAATTGAAATCAAGTAACCCCTAGTGCGGAAAAGTGTCCTTTATTGTTTCCAATAACAGTGGAAAAAATGTTTTGAAGTTGCTCATTACGCTATGTCTCCGCACTGCACGCGAAGTTCACCATTTTTTACCCACATTGGGCCCGTAGGCCTATGCTACGTAAAGGCATTCTGGCATATAGGGCATCGGAAAAATCCGTAGCAAATTGCACTGTTCTGAGTGCATCATGCGTGTGCATGTGTAATACACCCAGTTTGCTGTGTAGCATGTAGCTTTTCGCTTGCTTCCAATGTCACATATGGAAACAACTCAGAACTCACCACAAGGAGGTGGTTACAGTTCGAGTTCCGCCCACCCTCCCTCCAGCTCAGAATTTTATTTCTACGTGGTATATCTTGTTCGATAATTCGCTTTACTTCAAAAATGTGGCATTAAATGCCATTATGCAATTGTTGCTCTTATGAACGAATCTCTACTGGGCATCATTACAGTCGATAGTCTCGAGAAAGTCATTGATAAAAACAAAATTATCCGTGAAAAAATTAAGCTATATCGGGATGTAAAGTAAAAAGCCCAGACAGAGAGAAAAGTTGTTCGTTGACTCTAATTTGATGGAAGGAATGACTCAACTCTGATCCTAGATAAGAGAAGAACGAAGAGCACATTGCTCTCTTGGAGGAGCCTGGATGGAAGTACCTCGGCCATGTGACCCCCACTTCAGGTCATATCAGAAGCATCGTAAACAGCATCACTAAATTTTTAGAAGTTAATGGCATTGACTCAAGTTTTCTCATTGCTTTAGGGGGCGATGGAACTGTTATAAATACCGGCAGGAAAAGCGGTGTTATACGTCAACTGCAACTTCAGTTGCAACGTTCTTTGCAGTGGCTGGTGTGCTTGTTCCATTTCAATGAACTTCCATTTCGCCATTTGCTTGGTGAACTCGATGGTAAATCAAAAGGTCCTACAACTCGTTCAGGAGAGATTGGGGCAGCTCTCGACGGCTGTAAAAACCTCCCAGTAATTGGTTTTGCAGCTATTTATGTAGAATGGACAGAACACATGAAAGATTTGCAGGATACACGTTAACAGAGTACCAACCAGAGTATTTACTGAAAATCTTTTGCGCTGTGTCACAGGGAGACTGTGATGTCAGCCTTTCAAGAAGAAATCTAGGACCACTGTCACATTTGCGGTGGCTCACGACCGCTGACAGTCATGCGCCTCTATATCGCCATTCAAAACCCATTGCAAACTTTGATCTGTGTTGCCAACTACATAATGAAGGCATATGCCCCGGTCTGGTTTTCCGTAAAGAAGAAACCTTCGTGCACAGAAGGGACCAAACACTTAGAAACTGATCAATTTATCGCGCTTCATGGATTTGAAGTGCAAAGTAATTATTGATCCAGTGATCAAGAGGAACGTGTTCTTCAGTCACACAGATATTACACTGCTGGCCACCCAAAATGCAACACCAAGAAGGACACGAGATAGCAAAACCAGATTTACTGGACACATAACAACAGATACAAAGATGAAAAGATTGAGTTTACAGGCACGTGCTACCTGCGGAACACGCAGACATCTGTAGTTCGTGTGGCTCCTGTGGCTGGCAATAACGGCCGCTACACGCCGCGGCATCAAACGAAAGAGGCTTTGAATATGGGTTTGGGGTATGTCGGTCCAGACTGCTTCCAAACGTTGCCTCAGTTCATCAGGTGTAGCCGCGGGTGGTTCTTGCCGAGCCACTCGGTTGCCGATTCGCGACCAGACGTGTTCGATGGGTAGCATATTGGGAGAACAGGCGGAACACGGCAGCAGTAACAACTGGTGGGGCGTGAAGAAATGTTGCACGATGCATGCCACGTGCGGGCGCCCATTGTCCTGTTGAAACGTGGCCGCTGGCAGGTCCTGCAGGTAAAGGAGGACTACAGGCTCCAAAACGTTGCAGATGTAGAGGCGGCTGTTGAGTGTTCTGGCGATGCGTACCAGAGGGGTGCGGGTGTCATATCCAATTGCGCCCCAAACCATAACGCCAGGCGACGGACCGGTATGACGATGCATAATGCAGGCGTCATAGAGTCTCTCGCCGCGGTGCCGCCACATCCGGATTCGACCATCGTGGTGTTGCAGGCAGAAGCGGGATTCGTTGGAGAAGACAATGTCGTGCCATTCCGTAGTCCAGGTGCGGCGTTTAACTGCGCACTGCCGCCGCACACGCCGGTGGTATAACGCCAATGGTAATCGGAGCAATGGGCGCCGTGCGACAAGTCCCCGCTTCTGCAGACGGCATCGAACGGTACGTGCTGACTTGTTGCGCAACACACCCTAATTCCTGCGGTAACGTTCGTTATGTGGCGGTGCGAGGCGTCAGTGTCCGCCGCACAATATGCCGGTTCTCTCATTCGGTGGTGTGCCGCGGCTGCGGCAATCGCTTACGTCGGTCCGTCCGTCTCTCCTGCACCCACCGAATCCATACTCTCCTCACTGTAGCTGGATGCAGTCCCACACGGGCGCCGATGTCTCGGTACGATAAACCGCTTTCGCGATAAGCCACTATTCGTTCTCTGTCGGACTCCGAAACGTAATGGAATGACTGCCGTATTCTGCGACGAGGCATCAGGAATCTTCCCACGGACAGCTCCGGCAACACAACACACTTCGACCACTTACACCCCGCCTTCTGTGCACCCTTCTTATAGTGCTTCTCGGTGGCGTGCCAGGCGCACATGATTTGCATATGCCCTGCAATGCTAATCGTTTGCATGCCCTCTCGCGGACGATGCATGCTGCGAATTTCAGGCCAATCGGATGCTTCCTTCTTGGTGTTGCATTTTGGGCGGCCAGCATTGTATATTGCTAAGTATGATTGCGGACGAACGCACCCACGTTAGAGCTCTTGGATGGAGAAGAATAAGGTATGCTGGACTCTTGGATGTAGAAGAATAAGGAAAAATGAATGACGTCATAAAAGATTTCGATGTGCCGCAATTAAATTTGGATGCTAATGAATATAATGACATGATCGATTGGACTAAAACGCGTCTTACCGAACCACCCCTGACAAAACACATCTCAGACGAAGATCTGGATCAACTAATCATAACTTTTGCGGCAGCTGGCGAAGAAATAATCAAGTTTCCCTGCCATACGCATGCTGTGGAAGGTTGCGTGAAACTGGTGACCAAAGCCGCTGCCTCAGTGTGTGGATTTGAAGCTAGAGATTCGCTCATAAGAACAAAAATTGCATAATGACATTTAATGCCACATTTTTCGAGTAAAGAGGATTACCGAATAAGATATACCACGTAAAAATAAAATTCTGAGCTGGAAGGAGGGTGGGCGGAACTCAAACTGTAGCCACCTCCTCGTGGTGAGTTTTGGGTTGTTTCCATATGTGACATCGGAAGCTAGCGAAGAGCTACACGCGTCACAATACAAAGCAAACTGAGTGTACTACACATGCACATGCATGGCGCACTCAGAACAGTGCACCTTCCTACCGATTTTTCCGCTGCCCTACATGCCAGAATGCCTTTACCTAACCTAGGCCTACGGGCCAAATGTGGGAAGAAAATGGTGAACTTTACGTGCAGTGCGGAGACATAGCCTAGTTGAACCAAATGGCAACTTTTCCGCACTAGGCGATATGCAAATTAAAAAAAAAAGATTTTTCTGCTCACCCTACTGAACAAGTCTCTACTCTCCGCTCAGCTGGTGCATCCAGTAGCCATTGACGACCACACACCTTGCGCTAGATCCGATTTATCGACAGGTTTGTTATTTATCTATGTAAACTTTAACAACTGCTGTTCTCGAACATGGCACAAGTGCAGTTGGTTTGCTAATGCCAACACAAATGATTCGAACACCTATGATTATTCCACGTTCCTTTGGATCACATCTATTACTCATTATGTCTCGCGCAATGCACTTTATTAGTCTCTGTATGCCTTCAACGTTCACTTTTTACATTGGTTCAGCCACCTTGCGTCAGTAACATCCAGTGGCGCCATATGAGTACTTTTAGGGAGGGGGGTAAGAAGAAATCCTTACCTCCTTCAAGGCTGTCAAACATTTTAGAAAATGTACAAGATACTAAAATACAGTAAAAATAAAGTTTGATAATTGCTATCATTCATTAATGACTTATTATTTTTTAAAATGCTTTAAAAGAAGATTTCGTCTATGTCTTAAATGTATCAAACATTTGGCTATACCAGCGGCTAGGGAGGGGGGCTCGACCCTCCTCCTGCTGTCCCTTATGGATGCCCTTAGTAGCATCTGTGGGATAGCTATCTTGCGTAAAATGGTTTGGTGGTCTTAATAATTTGGCCACACAGTGTATGTGGACGACGAACAAGTGTCACTTTTTATAAGACTTATGTAAGCGAGATTCTATTCTGGGAGTAAGTTGTATTGGTGCAAATTAGAACTCCCCGTGAAAGAAGAATAAAGACATTGAAACTGTAGCCCTCTTATGATCCGTTACGGTGGCACTTCAGATCCTCATTCATGTGATTATCACAGGTCAGCGATGACATTTTTATCTTCAAAGTGAATGCTGTTTCTTATGTATTTTTGATGCAAATTTCGGGAAAAATACTCAAAAAATTCTATCACGTGCAGTCTCGACAGAAATCGATAATTTCTGTCTAGAATTGTTGTCACCAGAATATTGTTGTAATATTTTCTTATATATATTTAAACATGGTGTATTTTGAAGGCAAATGTGTGCCTGAAAGGGATAATGAGTGTGCATTTAAGACTGTGATGGCTTCAAGAGGTTGTGTCGATTCTCCTGACAGCTTTTACTATATCTGTGGTGAACTTGTAGCGAAAAAAGAACAGCGGAAGATCACGTACTTTGTTGGAAAAAAGTATATTTTGCATACTTCGGTGTAAGGGTTGGAGACCAAGACAAGTCATGGGCTCCGCCTCGAGTGTGTTCAAGTTGCGTGGAAGTACTCCCCGCATGTGGTCTAAGGGTAAGATGAAATCCTTTCGTTTTGACGCCTATGATATGGAGGAAGCCCCGAAACCACAGCGATTACTGCTAATTTTGTTCGCGCAACTTACAGGGGTACAGCTTAAAAAACAAAAAAAGAAATCTTCAACCAGAACCATGAATCTGCACTGCGCCCTGTGCCTCACGGACCTGACATTCCCATACCTTTGCCTCCAGAAAGGTAGGACGATGCGCCTGCACCCTCAGAGAGCGAGTCAGATGGAAATGCTGATGACTATTTTGAAGTCGATGACAGCAGTGAACCCCAGCTGTTTTCACAATCAGAATTGAACGACTTGATCCGAGATCTGCCAGAAGTCTGAAAGCTTTACTTCTTCACAACGGCAACAAATATGCCTCTATACCGGTTGGATATTCCGTTCATTTGAAAGAGTGGTATTAGAATTTAACCTTGATCCTGACCAAGCTTAACTACAAGGAATACGAATGGACCATCTGTAACGATCTGAAAGTGCTCTCTATGATCCTTGGTCAACAGGGTGGCTACACCAAGTACCCCTGTTTCCTCTGCGAATGGGACAGTCGTGCTGAAGCCAAGCACTGGATTCAGAAGGCGTGGCCAAGCAGGACTCTAAAAGTAGGGGAAAAGAACGTGCACTTTGAATCTTTGGTGGACCAAAAAAAGTACTCCTGCCTATACTTGACATCAAATTTGGCACAATGAAGCAGTTTGTGAAAGCCCTGCCAAAAGATAGCGATACTTTCAAGTACCTGGCAAGTAAGTTTCCACGGCTGTCAGAAGCGAAGCTGAAAGAAGGGGTTTTCGTCGGTCCTGACGTTCGAAAACTCATGAAAAACGAAATCCTTGAAACCAAAATGGACGACATTGAGAGATCGGCTTGGAAATCCTTTAAAGAAGTTATAAAGAAGCTTCTTGGCAACCAGAAAGACCCTGACTTCAAGAACATCGTAGAAAACATGCTGGATAACTTCAAAGCCTTGGGCTGCTCAATGAGCTTGAAGCTCCACCTTTTGAACTCTAATCTAGGCTATTTCCCAGAAAATCTAGGCGCTGTGAGTGAAGAACAAGGACAGAGATCCCGCTAGGACATAAAGGAAATGGAACGGAGGTATCAGGGCCGGTGGAATGTGAACACGATAGCAGACTACTGCTGGATGCTGAATAGGGAGGAGCCGCAAGCAGTGCACAAGAGGAAAAGTTATAAACGGGGATTCGAGGGAGAGAAGAAGAGACATTATAAAGATTTTGGACTTTGTGATAGCAACAACAAACATAACAAATTAATAAAATGTAAAATAAAGATTACTTTTAAGTTTTTTGTAAATAAAGTTTTTTGACTCTACCAGATCTTCTGTGTGATTTACTTGGATCTTCATCCTCATTTTATGGGAAAACCTTACGTGATAGAGATTAAAGCTGAGCATTTCTGAACACAGCGTATTGAAAGACATTAGAGACACTTAAAATGGTGCAGAAAAAAAGAGTATTATTTTGCAGAGCTGTGCTTTTATTCTGATAAAATTTTACTACGATCATTAAGTAGCAGCGACACATAAATAAACCCGTTAAGATTTCTGCACATTTAAAGTATAAACCCTATAGGTTCTCCAGGAAAATCAAGCGAAGGAAGAACTTAGATGTGACAGAGGGTTTGTCTATTCGTTTACAACTAGGAACATAAGCGAAGAGTGAAATGAAGCAAGTAGAATGAACAAGTGAAAAAGTAAGAATCTCAACAGTGACATAACTTAGCTTAGGATTTAACAATGCAAAAGTAGAAGATTCATCATAATTTCCGTTAACTCATTGTGCTTTCGGCATATTTCTGAAATATCTCATTATGCGCGTGACAGAACCATAAATTAATTAGAAGTAAATTTATGTGCTGTGTATTAGGAGACACTTGCTCCGTTTTATTAGAAAACGGTACATAAAACTTAGACATTTGGAGCCATTTCAGAGCAGATGCCGATAAGCAATTTCTAACACCAATCATAAAGAATGATCAATAATCACGAAAAGGGTTCGCAAAGATGTTTGAGGTAGAAGTAGAAAGAGGTGACAAGTTATATTCTGCTCAGAAACAACCCGCACTTTCTATGTTAATTTTTAAAGTAATCAGAGAAACAATTAATGGAAATAATTATTGTCCACGAGGCTAATTATTGACGAGGATAATTATTAATCATCTTACATAAATTAATCGAAATTACTGATACTGACGGAACAGCAAGGAGGTCGAAGTGCCCAGCATGGCAGAATGTCATTTATGTATATATGTGTGTGTTGGATACAATTTGAAAGATGTATTTTTCAGAGATCAGTTTTCCCAAGTCGTTACAGTTGATGGATATCCAAGCCAAACACCAATGCGTCAAGATGTAATAGTTATACGACTGATTTTGCGAACTTTAGTAGAAAGTAGCAATCGGTAATCATCAAAAATTAAAGGCGATACTACTGGTAGGATATGAAAACCCAACATAAATTGCGTCGCAGAAGTTTATGTACAACTGAATTTTAGGACTAACAACTTAAGTTAAAGTGTAGCAACTGCAAAAGAAAATATGCGTCAACAAAATGAAGCGGAATTAAGTATACAATATTAAAAACACGAACTGAGTTAAATTAAAAAATATATACGTGAAAATGACGCTGCCTCAAAATTATATGGACAATTAATTAAATCGCCTTTTTTCTAGCATCAGATTAAAAAAACAGCATATTCTAACTCCGGGCATATGACGTAACCATCTTGGGATTTTAAAATGTTTGGGGAAGTTTTCGTTTCCTATTGATAGTAAAATGCCTCGCAATGTGCAATTTTCCCAAGCCGAGGTTGCTTAGATATTGCATTTAAAAGCCCAAGGTATGAAACCTGAAAGTATTGGAAGACGTATGAATAACAGTAGGTCCGGTATTTAGTAAATGATATCTCAAAAGTATATGGATAACTAATATCAAAAGGTGATATTGCTGATCCAAAGCAATGCTATTGGCGCCCAAAGAAGACCAATTTAATCGAGATCATAGAGAGATTTTGCGATTAGCGTCTAGCCACAAGAAAATATCTACGTCAAATTGCCAGTGGTGTAGCTATCCGGGTTTAGCTGTCCGTTTACAGTCAAGTAAGCTTCATACGTATCACAGTATGGCCCCAACACCGTTGCTAAATAAACATCACAAAGAAGCGCGTCTTTCGAGGGCCAAAACAGACGAACTGGAAGGACGAATGGTTGACAGTGTTATTCAGCGATCCTTGGGAATACTACTGGCATGGCCAAAGATGGGAACCTTGTTCTTTCTTCAACCGGCAAATAGGAGGGTGCTCTGTCATGGTGTGGGGGTCATTCCTTTATAATGGTACGACAGATATTGCTTCCTTGGAAAGTAGTCAAGCATCAGGCGATTATGATGAAGTACTGGAAAGCCATTTACTCCCAATTGCAGAGACAATAGGAGACGAACAGGGTTACGTAAGATAACGTTACTGGTATGGAATGGATAGACAAGAGTCCTGTCATAAATCCAGTCAAAATCATGACACTAGTATGTGATATACACTATATTGACAAAAGTCACCGGACACACCTTCCAAAGCAAATGAACGGGCCATCTCCTTTGTTAAGATGCGCGGTAAGGTGAAAACGGTATAAAAACAAGCCTGCAGCTGACGGCGACGATCATATCCCACTGTGAGGTTGAGTGAAAATGTCGCGGCGGGAGATAACTGATTTTGAGAAAGGAAAGATTGTTGGGCGTTATATTAGTGGGTTGTCCATAAGAGAAACCGAGAGGCGTTTGAACATACCCACGGCAACTGTTTTGGATGTACTGAATAAGTGGAAGACACATGGCGTGCCTGAAGTAGCAAAACGTGCCTGAAGCAGCAAAACGTGCCTGCAGACCAAAGAAAATCAGTGATAGAGGACGTCGAAGCCTCGGTGGAGTCGTTACAGCTAATCGACGGAGTACTACCCAAGACCTCAGTGTACAGATGAGTAAAAATGCTGGAACCTTGGTAAGTACACGTACCATTCTCAGATAACTTCATTCCATGGGTTACCGTGGTCGTGCGGCTGCTCATAAGCCTTTCATCACCACTCATAATGCTACTCGTCGTTTAGCATGGTGTAAAGAACATTTATCGTGGACCATAGATCAATGGAAACTGGTTCTATGTACTGATGTATCCAGATACACGATCCATCAGTCTAATGGCCGCGTGTGGGTATGGCGGCAGCCGGGAGAACGCTATGTACCACAGTGTTCTGTTCCTACGGTCAAGTTTGGAGCTGGCAGTGTACTCCTGTGGGGGTGTTTTTCGTGGTATGGTCCCGCCCCATTGCTTATCGTGGACAAGCCTGTTAACCAGCACGTCTATCTCGATATTTTGGACGATTACCTCCTACCAATGTGGCAATACTATGGAACCGAGTCTTGTTGGTACCAGCAACATAATGCACCGAGCCATAAAGCAATGGCTGTTACAGCGTGGTTTGATGATAATTCCGTATTGTGTGTGGACTGGCCAGCACAGAACCCTGACTTTAATCTCATAGAGCACCTATGTGATGAGTTAGAGCGCCGCATAAGAAGTTTGGAACGAAGGCCTACTACTACTAAGCAATAGTTAGCGACAGCATTATGTACTGAATGGAAGCGCATACCTATCACTGTGTTCCAAAGCCTTACCAAAAGCATGTCTCGAAGGGTCAGTGCATGCATTAAGGCCAAAGGTTAACCGACACCGTACTAATGTATCTCAATAAATGCTATGTTGTGTTTCTTTTCTAGGTGTCCGGTGACTTTTGTCAATATAGTGGTATATGTTAATTGCTGTCAGATTTCAATCGCGAATGAGTTAAAGCTGCAGACACATGGTTCTTTCTGAAGTCGGAATTTTCACAAAGCCTGGTTCAAAGCATACGTGACCGACTCTTCAATACAATATATAAAAATGGATGAAAATTTTGAATTTAAACAGGAAAATATTAAGTTTCCATATACTTTTGAGACAGCCTTTGTTATATATATTTTCATGTTTATTTTTTCACATGAATTCTGTGAGGATTCTTCTTCTTCCTCTCATCTCGGGTTGTGTTCCTCAAAGACGAATTTTCGCTATTTCGTTCTGTCTGCTGTCTTTTTTGTGTAGCTATATTACAGTGTTTAAGTGGGTGCTTTCTTTAATGTTGGCAATCCATTTCTTTCTTGGTCTTCCTCTACTGGGCTGTCTTTCAATTCTACCATTTATTTATATGTTTGGTTGTCTTTCTGGGTTCATTTTTTCAACATGACGGAACCAGCTTAGTTGGTTTTCTTTTAGTTCTGTAAGTGTTATTTTCTGAAAGTTAAGTTATTTTCAGTTCTGTCCAGTTTGCTCTATTGACTTTCCTCAGGCATTTTGTTTCAAAAGCATTAAGTTTATCCATTTCCTTTTTTCTTAAGATAAAGCATCCTGATTCCTAGAGTACTGTGGGAATTATCATTGTTTTACGTAACTTTATATTGAGTCCTTTGCTTTATTCTTTATCTGTGAGTACTATATGGTTTTTTTTTTTTCATATCGCACACTTATTCTATTTTAATTTCCTTCATACATAAAAATTTGCATGATTGTTACACTTTTTATTTAGCTGTTATTCCAAATATTCAGTTGTCCATAAATTTTTGATGCACATTTTATAAGATATCCCTAAGCATACGTTGTGAAAATAAAGCCCATTTTGCTGGTCGTGGGATTCGTACTCAAGTTTCCCGGCTCCGAGGTCGGTTATTCTCCCGACTGAACTACACCGACTTTGGCTTATCACTGCAGATTTCTGTTTTGACTCTTGCGTCACCTCACTGGTTCGTTATATACATCACCTCCCCCGCCCCCACTCCTCTGAAAAAGGCACGAGCACGAAATAAAAGGTTTCGGGTCGCCCACGAATCATGTTTGAAAAATAGTTCACTGCAGAAGAAGGTTTTTATTGTTAATTCCAGACGATGCGTATAAGAAGCATCATACATTTTTGAAGCGTAGGAGAAGGAATTCTCATTAATTCCAGACGATGAGTGGAAGCATCATCAGACATTTTTGAAGAGTAGAAGAAGGAATTATCATTCATTCCAGACAATGAGTGGAAGAAGCTTCATAATTTTTTTAAGCGTATGAATTCTAATTAATTTCAGACGATGAGTGGAAGAAGCATCATACATTTTTGAAGCGTATAAAAAGGAATTATTCTCATTAATTTTAGACGATGAGTGGAAGAAGCATCATATATTTTTGAAGCGCATAAGAAATAATTCTCATTCATTCATTCCAGATTATTAGAATGAAGTGGAAGAAGCATCATACATTTTTGAAGCGTATAAGAAGGAATTCTCATTAATTTCAGACGATGAGTGGAAGAAGTATCGTACATTTTTGAAGCGTATGAGAAGGAATTCTCATTAATTCCAGACGATGAGTGGAAGAAGCATCATACATTTTCGAAGCGCATAAGAAGGAATTCTCATTAATTACAGATGATGAGTGAAAGAAGCATCAAAGATTTTTGAAGCGTATAAGAAGGAATTCTCATTAATTTCAGACGATGAGTGAAAGAAGCATCATACATTTTCGAAGCGTATAAGAAGGAATTCTCATTAATTTCAGACGATGAGTGGAAGAAGCATCATACATTTTCGAAGCGTATAAGAAGGAATTCTCATTAATTTCAGACGATGAGTGGAAGAAGCATCATACATTTTCGAAGCGTATAAGAAGGAATTCTCATTAATTTCAGACGATGAGTGGAAGAAGCATCATACATTTTCGAAGCGTATAAGAAGGAATTCTCATTAATTTCAGACGATGAGTGGAAGAAGTATCGTACATTTTTGAAGCGTAGGAGAAGGAATTCTCATTAATTCCAGACGATGAGTGGAAGAAGCATCATACATTTTCGAAGCACATAAGAAGGAATTCTCATTAATTACAGATGATGAGTGAAAGAAGCATCAAAGATTTTTAAAGCGTATAAGAAGGAATACTCATTAATTTCAGACGATGAGTGGAAGAAGCATCATACATTTTCGAAGCGTATAAGAAGGAATTCTCATTCATTTCAGACGATGAGTGGAAAAAGAATCGTACATTTTTGAAGCGTATGAGAAGGAATTCTCATTAATTTCAGACGATGAGTGGAAGAAGCATCGTACATTATCTGGAACCTCGCGGTCAGGAGAATATTTCTTACTTTCGGGTGCCTATGTGAAAACAAGACCTTTTTTCCGATGGTGGAATTCGAACCTTGGATTTTATTTCTGCTCTGGAGCTTGGTATTCTTCCGACTCAGCTGCACCGACTTTGGCTTATTGCTGCAACTTGCAGTTTTGACTCATGCGTCACCGCAGTGGTACTTCAAACCGTCTAATTGCTTATAATTACCTAACTTCCTAGCAATCGTGAAGGCATTTTGTGCTTCAAAGCTCAGAAGTCACAGGTAATTCACGATCGTTAAATTCAATCTGTAGTGGGGATCCAAAGTTCTTAAAATACCCGAGACGCTTCATGTGATTCACGATCGTTTACATTTAATCCGTAGTGGGAATTCAAAGTCCTTAAAAAACCCAGACGTCCCAGGCGATTCAGGATCGTTTAAATTCAATCCTTAGTGGGGATGCGAAGTTCTTAAAAAATCCAGCCGTCCCACGTGATTTACGATCGTTTAAATTCAACCGAAGTTCTTAAAAACCGCATTCCGATGGACTGCTAAATTTGTATGTCAATTTTTACTTTAAATTCCTTGATGATGTGCATATCGCTTTTACAACACGCATGTTTTAGAAAGCCAAAACGTTTTAGGGAGAGGAATGGGCAGATATTATGAGTAGTGTGAGAGGCTGCGCTGTTTCAGATGCTGTATTTGAAGGACACGTTCATGAAATATGGTGGAGATCTCTTGTGTCGGAATTTTAATTTTTTTACAAGTAAAGTAGCACCTACACGTTTTAGTCGCGAGTCCACCGTAGGGAAGGAAATATTCGACTCGTAAACACTGAAGATTTGGTGTTGGATATAACAAACTGGAATTCGAAAGTTTATATTTCTCATGGAATGAAATTTTGAAGCGCAAGAACTTTGGGTAGTGAGATGCAGATGGCTGTATACACAGATAGCGTACATATTGAAAGGGATTTTGATGAAACGAATTAAAATTCTGTAGGTAGTTTTTTCTACGGTATTAAACATTTTGATCGGAAAGACCTTGCACCCTGAGATGAATAAGCAGCACCGTGGTTTCCCTGTTAATCCATATATCAAGCGACACCGTGGTTTACCTACCAAAAATGATGGCGTTCATACGACCCACAGACTCAGGTTATATTACACTGTCTCCTTGCTCTAGTGTTTCCAAAGATTTTGCTTGAGAGTAGAAGAATAGTGCTAAATAATAAGCAGAAATCAGTAGACTTGGTTTTTTGCTTAAATGTAACATTTGCTGCAAATTAAAACTACTTTGACCCTGGTTCACTTTTTCTACACGATTTTAGTAAATACCAACTCTTTAGAATTATTGATGCAATTAAAAATGACATTGGCCTAAGCATAATCACAGCTGTACAGCTCTTATTTGCTATTTTCCTTGAAAAAAACCCTGTGAACTCACTTTTTTACTGAACAGCCACAAGATATTCTCATATTAGGTGGAACAACTGCCATACTCAAGAAAGTATCATTAATTCAAATGTCTAACTAAACACATTTTTTTGCAATATTTATGGTTTTAGCAAAATACTGGAAATAATATTTGTATAGCAGACTATTTAGCCATCTGGATTACAAAAAAAAACATGATAACCAGTATGAATTTGGAAATAAAGCAATTTAGTTTGGTAGTATTAAAAATTCAAACACCGTTTGCTTCTTCTCCTAGGGCAAGTGCTCGTTTCAGTATTTTTTATGAACTGAATCAGTAGATAGTAAAATCGTTCATGAACAATTCATTTTTAATCAGCTTACACAAAAATAAGGTATCCATTGAACTAACTCTGAAATTTCTGAATTTCTGTAAGGAATCCGATAGAAGTAACTATAATAAACTGCTTGAGAAACTATGTAACGTCAGTAACAGAAGTGCATCACATAAATTTTAGAGTTTATAAGAAAATCTTCTGTCAAGATATTACGCCAAAGCCAAAACTTAGACATAATAGTAATGAATTCAGGAGATTGCCTTAAAAACTATAAAAAAAACCGGTAGATTCCAGTGATTTACGAATATCTATCAGTATATCAGAAAACAGGAGTCGAAATCAGTAGACCTACTGATTAATCGCAACACTCTCTTTCTCACTGCATTCATTTTATCCATCGAAATTAAATCACCTCTTTCCCAGCTACTTGTTGAAGTGTGTGGTAAGTTTCATCTCATTTATTGTATTCCTTCACGGTGTGGCATTTTCTGAGTCGAGCAGTGAATCTTCCATTAGAAAATAATCAGCTTGAAATAAAAAAAAATGTATCCAATCATTGACAACAAATAAGATATAGCTGCTTACTAAGAGAACTTGCCACCGGATTGTTAACTTTCACTAAGGCAAGATTTTCCGTTAAATCTCCACATCAAAGCGCATAATTTTGGCACTCAGTATCTTACGGTTGATTAAGCGAGCTTCCAAAAGATTTTTAATTTCTATCCTCATCATTTTCCCCTTTTCTCCATCGGCGCACGCATACAAGCATGAATTCCTGCGCCATGCTGAAACATCTAAAAACGTCAGAGAGCTATGACAAGTGCTAAAAAGTGGCGTTATCTGTTGGTCGCCAGCTGTTGAACAAGTAACACGTATTTCCTCACAAAGCGAAAAGGTTAGCACCGTGAAGAAAGCATGGTCTTTGTGTCAAGAAAGAAAGAGAGCGATTTATTACTTGACTGACTTCTCGCAGAAGTTGACATTATTGTTTATGACGCTAACGAAAGACAGGTGCAGAGACAATGAGCCTGTTATTTGTTGTACGTACGGGATAATAAGAAAGACTAACACAAGAAAACAAAAACAAAAAAACAAAAAAAGAGGGATGAACGGTAGAAGACACATGAAGTAGAAAAAAAAATTCCGAATCCTCTGGAAAAAAAAATATTGTGGGTTTTCCGTGTAAGCAATCTGGTAAATGTGTTTCAATATATCCCTATAGCAACTGCAAAAATTATTGCTGCAGGAGTGAAAAGTAATTCGTAACAAGGAGCCCAAAGAATAGAATACTTGCGGAAGAATAGCATGGAAAGAACAGTTTGATTTATGTTTGTGTTTGTATTAATTGTTCCATGTGTCTCCAACTTTATATATACTCATTTGCTGGCGATCAAACTTAGCACTACGATGCGACTCGTGTGTTTCGACTAGCGCAGTGAAATCAAAGTCTAACATTTCAGATAATTGTTGGGATTTCGCCATCCTGGGTGCTGTAGTGGTTAGCATACGCGAGCGCAAATCGGGAGATGCGGGATCGATTCTCGTTCCACGACGATGATATTTTCAAATTTCTGTGGTTATGTTACATGAAAATAAGAGCTTGATTTATCATGAAAGAAATACGGGATTACGCCATATAATACAAATTTTGAAGATGACAATCCGATTTTTGGCGTAAATGTGACAAGTATGGTAAGTCAGATAATATCCGAAATCTTGAAAAGTTTTATCGTCCTGGATGGGACTCGAACCCACGTCTCCCAGAAAACGCCCGGTATGCTAACCACTACACCACCCAGAACGACCAAGTTTCAAGTTTCCGATCAATTTGAATTTAACCATCACAGGATTCGCTAGTCAAAGCAACCGGCATTCATGTTTAGCGAATCTGGAGGTTAAGAATCTTATCCCGTCTTTGTCCGGAGAAGCAGATAAATCATGAAATAAATACGGGATTACGCCATATAATATAAATTTTGAAGATGACAATCTGATTTTTGCCGTAAATGTGACAAGGATGGTAAGTCAGATAATATCCGAAAACTTGAAAATTTTCATCGTCCTGGAGCGGGACTCGAACCATCTGGGTAGTGTAGTGGTTAGCATACCCGGGCGTTTTCTTTGAGACGCGGGTTCGAGTCCCGCTCCACGATGAAAATTTTCAAGTTTTCGGATATTATCTGACTTACCATCCTTGTCACATTTACGCCAAAAATCGGATTGTCATCTTCAAAGCTTGATTTATGTTTGTATTAATTTTTCCATGTGCTTCCAACTTGATAAATAAGGATGGTGTTTAACCTTCGTATCAATTTAATTTTGAACTACTGAAATGACATCAATGCTACAACAATACTTGTTCTTGAAAATTAGAAAAAATGCCAGATTCTAATGGAACGTAACCATACAGGAAATTCCCGTAAATAATGAAGATAAACAAATGTATTGAAGCATATTCTTACTATGGTAAACCATAATAAGAGATATGCTATGGTAAACCGTAGTAAGAAATATACTATGGTAAACCATAGTAAGAAATATACTTTATAGTAATATATACATTTAGGTAAACCTACTTTACTATGAAGTATATTTCTTACTATGCGCATATCCCTAATGGTTTTCAGCAGCACTTTATTTGGCACATTTTCATGTCATATCCCAGGAGAGAAACACTCGTATTCAGTTAATATTCCAAACAAAATTTTCGCAATACTAAATGACTGAAGACAATGTGAACTTTACTATCTAAAGCAGTGCTGACCAACTGATCGCACCCGGAACGGACTTTAGAAGTTAACGAGCATGAGCTATGAATTTTTAAAGTCGTTACACCGGAGTTTGTAATTACTTTTGACAATTAATCAAATAATGCAATTTTCTGTAAATATTCTACATAACATTAGATATTAGTTCCAAAATGTTTTCCTGCTGGCATCACTGAAAGCAGATAGCAATCTTGTTCGGCCGTCTATTAACATAATATTTTCTGAATAAAGCAAACACTTTGTATTTATTCATTGTGCTCATAAAATGCTCATGCAAATAAAAAACAAGAAATATGACACCGAAATTTCGGGTGTAATAAGCACGTCTTTTGAATCCGTTCTGAAGCAAATTAAATTTATCGAAGCATTCAAAGTTAATGAAACCGATATGGAAAACAACAGTATCTGACGGAAGAAAGAAGTTTTTCAATTGGGTTTTTAATCCCTCAGATATTGCTGTAAACGGAATCGTGAGCTTACGCCCTCTGGTTGCAGACTTGTGCGTTAAGAAAAGCATGAATTTATATGAGAAACGCTTCGTACCGGAAACGCTCTCCAACACAGAAATAATTTTTCAAATCGCACTCTTAGAAATAGAGATATCGTCAAAAATAAAATGTGACTTTACGTCCCCTGGTGGGAAAACCATGCATTATTTTAGGAAGAAAGTATTCTCAAAAGGTTTTTCCATATGAGCACTATCGGTCCAAGAAAAAAAAATTTAGTCGAGTTTTCAGGAGCACAGATTTTACTACAAATACATCAGAAGCAGAAATTAACATTTATGCCCGCTGGTGGCCAAACCATTCTTTACCAAAAATTAGTAATTATATGAAAAATATTTTCCACCAGGTGTTGTATGCGATACAGGAAGAATTTTTCAAATCGGAATTTTAGAAACAGAAATGACGCAGGAGACGCAATTTACCCTTGGGCCTCCTAGCGGAAAGTCTATAATTTACTTGAAAATCTAGAATTCATAGAAAAAACATTTCGCACCGGAAACACTATCAAACAAAGAAGGAATTTTTCAAATCGGACTCATAGAAGTAGAGATATTGGCAAAAATAAGATATACATCTACGCCCCCTGGCGCAGAAACCATATTTCAAGAAGAAAATGTTCCTTAAAGGTTTGTCGACAGTAGTAGTATCGGTCAACAAAGGACTTTGTTTTCAATCGATATTTTAGGAGCTTATATTTTGCTTCAAACACATCAGAAGCCGAAATTAAGACTTACGCCACCTGGTGGCTAAACCATTTTTTACAAAACTTAGAAATCATATGCAAAGGATTTCCCATGCGGAGCTGTATCCGGTGCAGAAAGAATTTTTCAAAGCGGAGATTTAGAAGCAGAGATATAGGTGGGAAATAATTTACCTTTACGCCCCCTAGCGGAACATCTATGCGTAATCTGATAACGTAATTATATCTTAAATACTCTTGGATGTAAATGGAATCGAAAGATAAAATAATTTTTTCAATCGGATGTTTAGCAGCAAATATGTGGAATAAAACGTTTTTTTGAATTCGGCATCATCTGCATTTACCTCCTCTAGCGGGGAAATTGTACATCGTAAAAAAACCGAAATAAAGGATCATATTTCGCATATTTCAAGCTTCGCAATGCAAAAAGAATTTTTCAAATCGGACTAATAGTTGCAGAGATATCGTCTCTAGAGACGGACGGACAAACCGATAACATAAGAACGATCTTTTTTTACAAAAGACGTGCTAAACAACTAACAGACGCTCTTGTAATCTTACAGAGTAGATAATTGTGTGTTGGCAACCGTATAAGCTTAAAATAAAACTTTAGTTTAATGATGATATTTTTTACAGAGCGTCTATGATGAGAGATAAAATCCTGCATTTCACATTACCGTTTTATCGGTTACATTTTCCTTCATTAAATCGTCGTTCAGATATATAAAAGCAATTTGTTGTTTTATTGATTTAGAAACTACCAAATTTCGTAAAATGCTTGAGGAAGGTGATTACTTTTTGCTACAAGAAATGTTTCTGTATATAGGGTATTTTATGAGATTTAGTCAGACTTTTAGAACATATTCTGCTGAGCGCAGTGATGAGAAAAATTCCGATGGACACTAAGCGGGAAATGCTTCCTTAGCGGCGAAAGAAACTCCACTTAGATGGGAACTAATGAAGCTGCAGGGGAAAACTTGTACACGAAGCTTCAAGAACACTCTTGAGCTTAATGATCCTTCTACAACTCATATGACATCACGCTACGTACCTTTTACCTCATCGCTTTTGTTTTATCACTCATTTTCCATTTGTTAATTTGTATAAACACCAATATTCTTGCTCAATCTCGTTTTAGATTGATCCTCCATTTTAGACAGCAGTAATATGTGCCAAATTAGTGGATGATGGGACAAATTTAGAAGTAACTGACGTTTAAATGTACACACACCGGCTACTTAATCAGAAACCCTTACGAAGATGTGCCTAAACGTCATTTACGCAGCGAATATACCAAATACGTGGTCACGTGCGTCATCTGGTTATCTAATCAGCAGTGGCGTATTATGGGTCCAAAACCTGGACCCAAAATACGGCACCTGGACCTAAGATACGGGACCTAGACCCAAAACCCCGCCCCCACTCCACCACACAGTACTGGTTTTGTTTTTATTGCGAAGCTTATTTTTTAGTTGTTAAGTAATAGAAGTAATATTTTTTTCTAAATTTTAGGTACACGCTATTACTCACATGATACCAAATAATTATGAGGATTCGAATTTGAACACTTATTAGTACATGAACTCCATTCTTCTTTCCTTTTGTGTGAACTTCAGTGTTACGTTTTCACAAAAATGTTTCTTCCGAGTACTTTTTCATATTTAAAAATAATGTTTTTCTCTATTAACAAACCAGTCAAGTTGTTCGAATGTACATGTCCTTGTGTGGCTCTAAGATATATCCTCAGTATTTTTAATACGCAAAAACCTATTTCGGCAGTTGCAGTTTTTGATGAACAGTTTAATATTAGATCTGCTAATTTGTACACCTCACTAAACACTATGTCCAATTATTCAACTTTCTGTAACAAGTAATGCATCTTACTGATTAGTTTTGCATTCATCAAGGGAATTAAACACTTTCAATTCATTTTTTAGACGAGCTGTATCAAAATTTGAAGGATAGAGTTTTTTAAACTCTGATAGTAGATGTTCAGGGAAGCTTTCACAAAATGTATCAAAACAGTTCGAATGCAATAAAGCCGCGAATTTAAGATATAATATCACTGATTTTAATCCATTGACACTTCACACAAACTGAAACCACTCTCGCAAAACACGCGCTGCTGCTACAGGCGATAGCATGCGGTGACTGAGGAAGTCGAAGTCTTCTCTTTCCTGAGGAAACAGTTGCGCAAGCCAATCTTCTATTCACCTCCATACGCTCATTTATGTTGTCATCGAAACGCTAGCAGGCGATGGTGTCAAAGTTTATCGCATCAGAACAGCGAACACTCTCGAAGACCTGCTTGCGTTACGCAGTTGGTCATCGCTCGCCAGACTGACTCTCATAATCAAAAGCAGCAATCCGGTCGTGTTTTTTTCTCACCGAAAGCATTGACATATCTTAATACCGTTGATAATTCAGTTTCAATTGTGTATATTTAATTGACTTAGCTAGCCTCGAATATACGGCACTGCTAAGCAACTGTTTACGACTGCTGCTCTTCAGTAATGGTCAGTAGTATTGATCACAATGGAATAAACAAAGGATCTTTCCGATTTTGATAAATGGCTTATTGTGGGTGCCCGTTTAGCTGGAATGACGATTTTGAAAACAGCGGAGTTGACTGGTTTCCCAAAAGAAGAGTTATCCCGGGTCTTTAATCAGTGGAAAAGTAAACCATATTTCTTGTCTAGGAGACGTAACTGTGACGCAATGACAATCTGTCAGGAAGGAGATCGCCGTCTTCTGAGAAGGCTTGTACGGAGGAACAGGACTTCCTGCGTGCAACCGAAGCAATTACTGATGGCTATTTCCGATCCATACTTGAGCAAACTATGCGCAGGGAATTGAAAAAGATCGGTATTGATAGTCGCATGCTTATATGAAACCACTGTTTTCTGCGAAAAACAGGAAAGCTTGACTAGAGAGGGGCTCAGGTACTCCGTGACTCGGCACTGAAAGAATGAAAAAAGGTCATGTGGTCCGCGAGTCATGGAGAACCTGGTGCTGGATAGATAGTAAGCAGACAGTTTGGCAGGAGCCCCATGTAGCATAGGATCCAGATTGCCTTGCAAACACAACTCAAAGTTGTAAAGGGGATGTCATGGTGTGGGGGGTACATTTTATTTGTACGGAATGGGTCCTTTGATACTGTTGGAAAGCTTGATATCTTCCCAGGATTATATGAACATTGTTGTCGATAAAGTCAATTCTGCAATGTTGACTTTTTATTCAGCTGGTGATGAGTGTTTCATGGACGAAAACGCTTCTGTCCATCGCGCAAAATGTGTTCAGCGAGTTTGAGAGTGACATTTTCGCCATCTTCACTGACAACCCCAAAACTCGTACCTGGAACCCATTGATAATGAATAGGATATGTTAGGGAAAACATATCTGGGAGCAAAGTCTTCTTTCGTCAAATTCTACCCAGTTAAAGTACTACTTTGTAAACCCCTGGTATGATGTAGACATAAATGCACCCCGACACCTTATGGAATCAATACCAAGCCATATAGTTGCTGTAATTCGAGCTGAAGGTGGTCCAACTCGGTATTGAATAAAAGTTCCTAACTCAGTGGACGGTATCTGTGCTTTAAACAATAGATATCAAGCGAGAGCCGCATTGAAGAAGAAATCAGCAAGCACACAAAACTTGGCTGAAGTGCATTAGTAAGAAACAGCACCATTTCCGAGAACAATCAACCATTATGTCAACATCAAATAGAAGTCATCGCTCTTTCCACGTTAAGTGAGTCAGGGGAAAATTCTTATTGGCCGCCACCGGGAATCGAACCCAGGGTCTTCCAGTTACGCTCCGGACATGCTTCCACTGCACTACAGCAGCCCTGAATTCCCTCCAGACTCACACACACTAACTGCCAAGCTCATTTGGTAGGTTGCTTCTTGGAGCCCCGCACAATGCTGGGGATTCACCAAAGATGGTAAGCAGCAACTGAACAAATAATTAGAAGGCGAATGGATAAATGAAACAGATATTTGACGTGGACTATGAACATCAAACAGACGTCATCGCTATTTCCACGTTTATAAGTGAGTCACGGAAAAAATTCTCGCCCCCGGGAATCGAACCCAGGGTCTTCCAGTTACGCGCCGGATATGCTTCCACTGCACCATAGCGGCCTTGAATTCCTCCAGACTCACATACGAGGCAGCTGTGGTGTAGTGGAAGCATACCCGGCGCGTAACTGGAAGACCCTGGGTTCGATTCCCGGTAGCGGCCAATGAGAATTTTTCCGTGGCTCACTTATAAACGTGGAAAGAGCGATGATTTCTCTTTGATGTTCCTAGTCCTCGTCAAATGCCTGTATTATTAACCATTATGTCTTAAAAGAAAAGTATTATATAATGCATTCTTCTACTACTTACTTATGGATCAGAGACATGGACCTTAACCTCAGAAGACATACAAGGGCTACGGAGAACTCAGAGAATCAGGGTGAGATGCAGGCTTTGTATAAACAGGGAAGGAACAGGAACTCATGGATCAGGAAAATGACCTGAGTGGATGGCATCATGACCGAAGTAAGAACTCTGGAATGACAAAAACGTGGATATTAACTAGAAGAACGTGTGAAGTACTACAGAGGTCAAGACGTCAAATACACAGCGATAAATTCTGTCGGTGTAGTTTAGTCGATAGAACAACTGGCTCTGGAGCGAGGAGGCGTGAGTTCGAATCCTAGCACCGGAAAATTTGTGTTTCCACAAACTGACCACCGTTGGACAACGGAAATAATCCCCTGCATTCCAATGTACAGAGGAAAATCTATAAGAAAATCACGTTGGAGATTGGTAAGTGAAATTCAAAAGCATACTGGTGTAACATGAAAAAGAACAGTGGAAAACGGATGCTGTGGAAGAGACTTCAAGAGGCCTTCATCCAAGAGTGGATTGAAAATGCTTGATGATGACAAATATGTAACGTATACATCATCTCTGTGTGTTAAGATCAAGTTGTTTCAGCTTCGCCATAAGTTTGCATAGCAAACCACTGCAAGCGAAGCTATAATAGGACTTTGAATGAGCTGATAACGTAGCATATTTGCATGTCGTATATATTTTTTCAGGGTTTAACCACAACCATGCGGAAATATTACTTTTCATCTTTAACCCTAGTAACTTCAGCTAGAATAAAATACATTTGTTTTTAACTTCGTTTATTCTTCGTAAAAAGCAATCCTTATTATGTCCTTTTGTGGCATTCTGAAGTTTTTTTTGTCTCCTCCGAAGCTTGCTTTCCACAAAGAATGTGCTTTCGGAATTCCAAATGGCGAAAACTTCACTAGGGTAAAGATTAATGCGGAGAATGAGAAGCAAGTTTAATATATTCTCACTGTATAGTCTCTGACGTATACTCTAATTTAACTTTCATGCTGAGTTCTTTTTTCTATGTAAATTGGAGTACGTTCTCTTTAGCACCTTTCAACCTTAATATGATATCTTCTCTCTCATAAGAATACTGTTGGCAACACTTGAGGTCTGTGAGAGTGACGTCTGCTTGTTGAGATAAGAACGGAAAGAGAGATATAATGGCTAGGCGGCAGCTGTGTGTGTAGATGCTCGAAGTTAACGCCAATTGTGGATACGAAATTATTTAATTGCCGTTTGAGTTATTTAAAGGCTGCGTGTTGTGCTTATATTTATCGTTAAGAGTTATACCAGTTGACGTTGCTTAGTGAAAAGTGTACTACTAATCTGATTCGTTCAGAGATCGACGATTAAGGATTCTGTGCATTGAAGTACTATAATGATCAAATACCTGTTGACAGCAATAAAGGATTATCTGTAAGTAACTACTTCTTGAACTTTATTTGTATGACTCCTGTTTCACTGTAGGTGCGGTTTTGAGAATTGATTTATGTAGTGTTCAGTAAGTCAGCTACACACAAACGCTACAAGTCTTTATAACGTTGTAACGTACCAGGAGATGTGACGTACCTGCCAGAAGGACGCACACGACATAAAGGCAGATAGCAATTAGAATCAATGTCCGCGTAGCTCAATTGGTAGAGCAACTTATTCCGGAATGAGTGGACCTGGGTTCGAATCCTGGCGTGGACAGAAATGACGGAGAAATTCACTTCGTTATAATGGCGCCCGAACTATCCGGATGACCCGACCGTTCACAATCTCGCAATGGTGTGATGTTATTTCCACACCGCGAGATAGGAAAAATATGAGCAGCACTTCGAAAGAAAAGAAAAAGAAGGGGGAGATGATGTAACGTACCAGGAGATGTGACGTACCTGCCAGAAGGACGCACACGACATAAAGGCAGATAGCAATTAGAATCAATGTCCGCGTAGCTCAATTGGTAGAGCAACTTATTCCGGAATGAGTGGACCCGGGTTCGAATCCTGGCGTGGACAGAAATGACGGAGAAATTCACTTCGTTATAATGGCGCTCGAACTATCCGGATGACCCGACCGTTCACAATCTCGCAATGGTGTGATGTTATTTCCACACCGCGAGATAGGAAAAATAAGAGCAGCACTTCGAAAAAAAAATAATAATAAGGTGGAGATGATGTAACGTACCAGGAGATGTGACGTACCTGCCAGAAGGACGCACACGACATAAAGGCAGATAGCAATTAGAATCGATGTCCGCGTAGCTCAAATGGTAGAGCAACTTATTCCGGAATGAGTGGACCCGGGTTCGAATCCTGGCGCGGATAAAAATGACGGAGAAATTCACTTCGTTATAACGTAAATAAACAAATACATCGCTCTTCCACGTTTAGCAACACACAGGAACCGAAAAATTGTGTTCGGCCACCACTGGCAAAATGAATCCCATATCTCTCGATATCTAACTGAGCGCGTTAGCCTTACACCACGGTGACTAACAATCCACTACGCTATTTGTGTTTTTCTGTCAGCATCTGACAGAAAAAACACACGTAGCCAAACATGGAAGAGCGATGTCTTTGTTTATTCACTGACGCCACGTATTTGGAGGATTTTCCCTAATAACGTTATTCGTTTAACTGGAACTTTTAGTTGAGTTGGAACTTCAACGTTACTTTAGCTTTACTGCAACGTCGAAGGGTTATAGCTCATTAGGTTTAGCTTCACTGCAAATTAACTTTCATTAAGCCCGGATAGCTTCAATGCCAGTTGCCGCTGAAATTCTTAACTAATCATAGTATTTTTAATTATCCACTTCCAAGTAACGATTAGAATCACACAATGGAACAGAAAGCAACTTACTGAATTCGACTTGTTTATCGACAGCGCTTCAACACGTCAGCGATATAAGTATGTATCAGCGGAAATTGTAGTCACTCAGTGATCTAATTATAAATATCCTCTCAGTTCATCACAGACCTGCGCATAAAACATCTGCTCAGTCCGTCACAAGCCTACGCATACAACATCAGATATGAGATAAGAAGTTTGTTTTCAGTGAATATATGAGATAAGAAGGTTGGCTGACTGGCTTAAGAGCTGTGAAGTTGATTTTAAATAAGCTATCTTTAAATGGTGCAATCGTATCTCAACTACATCATTGCCTTCTGACCTGATGTAAGGTCGATGCCATAGTTAAATTCATCGAGAGAGAAAATGTGGAGTTAAGCTTAAAACATTTTACCAGAATAAATCAAATGTACATAAGAATACCGGAATTCAAAATAATGTGTAAATTTGAATTTACGTGTCATCCTGATAAACTATTAAATTAATTAGGATTAATCCACTGTGTCATTGTACATTTGCTGTACAAAAATTCTTGAAAAACGTTTTACGTGACTTTTAACGTATACTATAAGGTAACTTTTCTTTTTATTTTCTGTATCTATGTAAATTTGGTTCGTTCTCCCTAAACAGTTTCCAATTTAACGCTATATCTCCTCTCTCAGCTGAATGTCTTTTGCCAACGACAAATGAGGTCGGAGGTTGAGTGACGTATGGAAAGATATGAGATAAGAAGGTTGTTTTCAGTGAATATTCGCTGGCTGACTGGCTTACGAGCTGTGAAGTTGATTTTAGGTAAGCTATATTTAAATGGTGCTATCGTATCTCAACTGCATCATTGCCTTCTGACCTGATGTAAGGTTGATGCCATAGTTAAATTCATCGAGAGAGAAAATGTGGCGTTAAGCTTAAAACCTTTAACTAGAATAAATTAAATTTACATAAGAATATCAAAACCCAAAATTATGGTTAAATGTGGGTTTACGTGACATTCTGAAAAAACTATTAAATCTCATTAGGATTAATCCACTCTGTCATTGTACATTTGTCGTATTAAAATTCTTGGAAACATTTCACGTAGACATCTAAGGTAACTATCCTTTTCATTATCTATATCTATGTAAATTTGGTTCGTTCTCCTTAAGGAGTTTCTAACTTAACGCTTTATCTGCTCTCTTCGCTGAATGTCTTTTGGCAACGACAAATGTGGTGAGAGATTGAGTGACGTATGGAAAGGTATGAGATAAAAAGGTCGTTTTCAGTGAATATTTGCTGGCTGACTAGCTTACGAGCTGTGAAGTTGATTTTTAATAAGCTATATTTCGGTAGATATGTTAAATTTAGGTTCTTGTAAGATATCACTATGATGTAGTCTGTGTTATATATTCAATGTATGATGTTATTTCAGCTTGAGTGAGACATATATTGAAAGGTGTTTCATTTTGTTTGAAGTGGCATTCGTTGTTAGCGTGACGTGGATATTTTTCCGTGTTATGAGGTGCCGCTTATTCCGCTGCTTAAGATATAGCTGAAGTGACTTATGACGTAAATAAAAGCGCAAACCTTAGTAGATCTGTCTTGAAATGTTTTCTTCAAGTGACATTTCTGTGATCAGTTAAGAACATTAGTTTAAGCTATCTAGGGTTTCAATTAAAACGAGTCAAGCTTCATGTAATGTTAATGCTCTGGTTAAACTGACATTTTCTCATATAGTAGCACATCTTAAAACTCTAAAACATTACAGACGTTGTTTCTGGAGTTCCGATATACAACCTCATCGCTTTTGTAAATTTTTCAGATATCATGCGTTTTGTTTTTCGTAAAATAAAGTACTAAAAATCTTACGATACGTTTTTGAAAGTTCTAATCCTATGAGGAACACTTTCACTTTCACCCTGCCTCTTTTAAATAGTGTTCGCAAGCTCTTAACCTGCATTGGGCAGAACTTGCGCTGACAGGAATCGAAGGTTTGTTAATTTCGGCTTTATTTTAAAAGACATCCACGCTTTTCTCGTTGTTATTTGGGTGGTGAGGAACTCCACAATATTGACAAGCATTATTGAAATCCTGGAGCTATTGCGTCACACCCAGATTTACAGTTTATCTAATTCCTTCCGTTTTTAATAACAGTTTACTTATTATATCCTCCTTTAATTCTGAGATGCCTATGGTACAGTGCTTACACCGTATGCTTTACAACCTTTCACCGTCTTATGTAGTCCCTTTCTAAAAGACTTATGATAATCTTCCTATGCGTTTTTATTAATTCTTTATACATCTGTTCCACAACAAACTCTCTGTAAGGCACATAACGATAAAGTGAGACAGCCACTCTTTAGAAACCGTTGATTTCGGAAGTCCTCAGCATGTCCCAATGTGAAACTATTAAGTTTTCCTCGTAAACATTCGCGCAGAGAATTATTGTTATGGGTGCAATTACATTTGCCTAAACGATTATTGCATCGTACAACTCTCAAATTTCAGTCAAGCTTTTGAAACATAATATACAGCACCTCTGACGTTCTCACTTCTTCCACAATTGCAGTTCCTCCTTTCACTTTCTCCTCTGCCTCTTGATTTTTTAAAGAAGTGAGTTCCAATAGCGCTCTTTCCTTGCTCTTTCCGGTGTTCTCTTTTGCTGGCTTCCAGCATAATGAAACACTTGTTACAAGAGCGCCGCTATTTTAAGGAAGAGAATAATTCTTCCTCCCTGGAAATTAAACCTCCTGTAACGCCGCAGCAAACAACATTAAAGTTGCACCTGAACGGGAGAATATTCCACTTCTCCTATCCTGGTTTATGATAGGCATTAATTCTGGCACATCCAAATTTACGGCGGACACGGAAGGGAACCTTGCACGTATCGGGCTTAGACATTTAAATTAAGATTTCGCTGAGATGTTTTCTTTCGAAACCTTTTTATTCGCTAGCGTATTTTTAATCCCCCCTCTGAAGAATAATGGGTGTGCATTGCAGAGCAGTGACACTGTAATATTTCTGCGGAGAGGGAGTTAATTCCCCTTACTTTCCTAAGGATGGGAGGAAATATACTTGAAAATTTACGAGATAATTCAGGAACTGCAGTTAGGCTTTAATTAGGTAATTTTTAATGTAGTTTTCTTTTAGCTTGGAATAACTCCAATATGAAGTTTTACAGAAACAAGATTAAAAACAACTTTATTAAGACAATAGTTGCGGCATCCCTCTTGGTCTCTTCATTTGATTCCATATTCTTTCTTTCTATCTGTTTCTCTTCGCGCTGATCTCTGCTTCTCCCCTACTTTCATGCAATACATACGCTTTTCTTAACCAGTGCCGAAATATAACTCTTTGTCTTTATTCCTTCCTTTCCGCTCTCTATTTCGTTCATTATGAGTTTTATTTAACCGTATTTAAATCTTCTCTTCTGGTCACGTCAATACCTTTACCTTACTACCAATGAAAGCCCATCGCCTTCTCTCTCTCTTTTTCTGTCTCCCTCTCTGTTTCTTTTTCTCTCTTTCTCCTTCCCTTTCTCTCTCTCCCTCTCTCTTTCTCTCTCTCACCTTTCCTTTCTCTCTGCCCTATCTCTTTCTTTTTCTCTCTCTCTTTCTTCTTCCCTTTCTCTTTCTTCCCTCTCTCTTTCTCTCTCTTTCACACAGACACACACATCACGCGTGTTTTATCTACTGAATTCCATGGTATCTTTCCCACTCCCGCTCGATCTGCACTACTTGTATCTCTATTCCTCTATTCTGTTTTACCTGCATCATTTCTCCTACCGGGAAACATGCCCTGTGTTCGTTTCTCTCCCTTCTTACGTCCTCTTCATTCTTTTCGCACTGTCTTTCTCTCCCCCCTCCCTTCACTCTCTCTATCTTCTCTCATTCTCTCTATCTCTCTCTCTATATCTCTCTCTATCTCTCTATATATATCATCATCATCATCATTGTCAACCAATAGCAACCCACTGCTGGAGGAAGGTCTCCCCAAGTTTCCTCCACAACGGTCTGTCTTGTGCCAGTCTCCTCCATGTCACTCCCGCATACTTTCGAATTTAATCCACCCATCTTCCATGTGGTCTTTTTCTGGGTCTTTTCCCGTCCCTTAGAATCCAATTTAAAATTTCGGCTGTCCATCGATGGTATGTTCTTTTGGCAGTATGTCCAGCCCATTGCCATTTCAGGGATTTAACTCTGATCATGATGTCTTCCACTCTTGTCATTTTTCGAATTCACGAGTTCCTCTTCTTATCTCTCCTGGTTACACCAAGCATGCACCTCTCCATGCTTTTGTGAGTTGTCTGCAGCCTTTGTATGTCTCTTTTAGTTAAGGTCCACGTCTCTGCACCATACGTAAGCACTGGAAGGATGCATTGATCAAACACTTTTCTTTTAAGACATAATGGCATATAGCTCTTGAAAATTATGCTGTTTCTTCCAAAAGCTCTCCAGGCAAGTTTTGTACGCGGATTAATTTCTTCACCAATGTGACCTTCATTTAAAATCTGCTGTCCAAGATAGACGTACGTGTCTGTTATCTCCAGCTTTTCTCCATCAATCGATAAATCTTCATTTCTTGTAAAAGCATTGAACATCACTTTTGTCTTCTGAAAGTTCATTTTTAATCCCACTTCTTTACTCTTGTCAGCAAGTTCCTGGATCATACTCTGCAGCTCTGATGGGGTAGTTGCAAAAATGACTACGTTATCAGCAAAACGAAGGTGGGTTAGATAATCTTCATTAATCTTTATACCTTTGTTTTCCCAGTTCAGTGATTGAAAGACATTTTCCAATGTGGCAATAAAGAGCCCCGGCGATATGGTGTCACCTTGTCTCACTCCTTTTCCAATTTTTATGTGTGTTCTATTTTCAAACAGCCGAATCTTTGCACTTGCATTTTCATAGATGTTATTAATAATATTAATGTATGTGTCTTCAATACCGCAGGATTTCAGAGCCACTGTAACTGCTGATGGTTTCACGGAATCAAAGGCTTTTTCATACTCGATAAAAGCCATGCACAATGGAAGTTCATATTCCCACACTCTTTCAATTAGTTCTCTCAGTACGTGGATATGATCTATTGTGCTGTAGCCACTCCTGAATCCAGCTTGTTCTCTCGGTTGAGCTATGTCTAGTGTCCCCTTCAAGCGGTGTGAAAGAACTTTAGTGAAGATTTTAAAAACCACTGATAGGTCTGTTGTTCCTGAGATCCTGAATGTCACCTTTTTTATGTAGCAGGATCATTGTAGCGTTGTTCCAATCCTCTGGAATCTTCCCTTCATTAAGGCATCGAGTGAAAATTTGGCGAATACTCTTTCAATTTCTCCACTTGCTTCTTGTATGATGTCTAGAGTAATTCCATTTTCTTCTGGAGCTTTTCCCCGCTTCATGTTCTTGATTGCATGTGCAACTTCTGCTGGGAGGACTGGAAGAACTGTGGTACTGGTACCTTTCATGATGTCTGGAGTACATGTATCATCCCTTTCATATAATTTGGAGTAGAAATATTTCACTCTTGTCAAAATTTCTGCCTCTATTTCTTGTTACAGAACCATCTTCTTTTCTCAGTGCCATAATCTGTTTTCTTCCCTTACTGAGATATCCCTTTGCTATCTTTAGGCTTTGGTTGTTTTCTCTCTATATATACGGGTATATCTTATCAATTTCCCCCTAAACCCATATGTGTTACTTTTTCCCCTCCACAACATCTATTCTTTTTTTTCTATTTTTATAACCTTGTCTCTTTCCATTCTTCTACCAGCATTACATCGTTTTATGTGTCTCTCTCACACGTTCGACATTATCCGCTTACTCTCCCTTTCATCGCATCATCTGCATTTCTCTCTCTCTCTCTTTCTCTCACACTGTGTCCCCAAAATCACCTAGTCTCTCTGTCTCTCTTTGGAACACTACATCCTCTAATTAATGCTTTCCATCTAATCATCCTCTTAGTCCTACATTTCTTCCTGTCTTTTTTTCACCTGGTCTCTCTCTCTCTCTCTCTCTCTCTCTCTCTTTCTTTCCCTCTCTCTCTCTCTCTCTCTCACTCGGTGCTTGTCTCTTTATTTCAGCTTCCCCTATTTCTCCCTCCCACCTTCTCCCTTTTGCTGTCTCCCTTCCACTTTCCTTCTGCTATATTTTCCTGTCACTCTTAACATTTTCTATGTTTCTCACTTCATTATCCATTCTTCTCTCTGCTACGTTTTATCATACGTACCATGGCATCGATGTCTTTTTCTTACCCGTTACATATCGTATTCAATCACTCTATTTCATCGCATTTTCTGTATCACTCATTGCGTTCCAGAATTGTGATTCCTTTCTCGTCCTATCAGTTCTGTTATCTATTCCGTTTGTCTGTATTTCGCTTTCGCTGTTTTCGCGACACTCTCTATACCCCTATCCATTGCTCTATTTCGCTTCCATTCTACCTGTTCCAGTCTCTGTATATTCTACAAAATATCGACTTCTAATTCCTTATCTCAACTCGTCTTTCCGTATGTTTTCTCTTTGACACCGTGCTTGTCGTTTCTGCTAACTTTCTACGTTCACTTGTTCCCTGCTCTCTATCTAACGGCGTTCTGTATTCCCACTTGTTTTCTATCTGTGTCTGTCTGTCTGTCTCTCTCTTTCTCTCTCTCTCACACACACACACACCCACAGTGCGTCCATATCTCACTCTCATTCTGACTCCCCCGTCATTTGCGGCCTCTAAACTCTATTCCCCCTGTCTCTCTTCCAGCGCGTTCTCAACTTTTCCATTAATTTCTCTCACTCTGTAGTGCTGCGTTCTGCGCTTTTACCTCTCTGACTCTCTAAACAATCGATCCATAATGACTTACATACAGTGTAGACAAAGTATTCGGATACTTAGGTTGAACTGAAAGAAGAGCAATTTTTAGACGAAATCAGTAGTTATTTGGCACATCTCTCACCATTATGACTTTAGTGATTCTTCCAGGCTTAATTTTCCTCCATTTTTCTGCAAAACTTCTGCCGGGTCTACCATAAAGGAAGATCTTACCAGTTGAGATCGGAGCCGTCTTTTTAGCTCTTAACAAAGACATTTCATTAGATTTAGATATGGACAAGATAAGGCCAATCCAATATAATTGGACGACCTGTTCCACAAAACAGGCCTGAGAAGACACTGCAGTGCGGCAAGCTGATGGTCATCTCTAAGCAGGGATCTTTACCGAATTGCTGCCGCATAGTGGGTAGTGAAAATTGTTCAAAATGTCATTGCACGGGCCGTTACGTTACAACCTAATAACTGAACACTTTTCTGTAGAAATAGATCCTCCTCTGCAATTTACAACAGTGATAATGCAGTCTGCGTGCCACCGTTTTCCTATCAAACGTCATATCCAAATACTTTCTTTTTTTTTTTTTTTTGATTGGAGGTTTAACGACCACTGTGAGCAACTCAATGAGCTATAAGCAGTCGTTCGTCCCTAATTTAGGGTCACTGGTTCCAGAGTAGGGAGAGAGCCAGTGCCGTAAGACAAACACAACATCCATGCCTCACCGGGATTCGAACCCGCACCCCTTTCGGACGAATGATCAGAGGCCATCGCTTAGACCAGTGCACCACCGGGGTGGCTAATACGTTCATGTGTATGAAAGAGAGAGTTCAGGTCCTCGCGGCATAGTTGCCCCAATTGAAGACTGACAGATGTGCCAACGCTGCCCTTTACACCCAGTTATGAATGCACCCCGCGAGTGCTTCCCTGTTTCTTTAAAAGCACGTTTTTTTGCATATGTGGAGGTGTCCCAGTAATGCGGTCGACATAGCACATTTGTCTCGTATGAAAATTATGTACAACCCGCTTATAACGAGGAGTTTGAGACCGACTGAAATCCTAATTAAATCCTTGTGCTCACTAAATACAGTTTAAATATGCAAATGTCCGTCATCAAAAAATATGAATACATGACAAATATGCGTATGTTTATACAGGGTGATTCATAAAAAAATATAGAGTTTCCAGATGCTGTAAAATAGTAACAGTTGAAGATATGGGCTACAACTGCGAACCGTTAGGTAGATGTACCCATAAAGTTTGTCTTCCGCTATTAAGGGAAGTGACGCAGGCAATAGCGCGCGTGTCACGTGACTAGTCAGTCAAAATGGCAGCGTCTGCAGTGGAGAAGGCATTTTGTGTTCTTGAAATGAGCAAAACGGAATCTGTAACTCTTGTGCAACGGCATTTTCGACCACGATTCCGAAAAGAACCTCCAACCAGAAAATCTATATGCGATTGGCATAAAAAATTTGAAACTAGGGGCTGTTTGTGCAAACTTAAAAGTCCTGGACGACCGCGTGCATCGGAAGAAGTCGTCGATAGTGTTTGCACCGCCATTAAACGAAGTCAGGGAAAATCAACGTGGAGGGTGAGTCGTGAAGTGCAGATTTCACAGCCCACTGTCTGGAGAATTTTGAGAAAGAAGCTGAAAATGATTCCATACAAAGTGCAGATGTTGCAAAATCTCACTGCACTTGATTCAGATATCTTACCTCGGGTTTGGGCGGAAATGGATTACCGGCTCGATGTGTGTCGTGTGACTAAGGGTGCACACATTGAACATCTGTGACTGTCTTTAAAAAAACTCGAAACATTCCCTACAATTCTGTTACAGGTAACATAAAATATCTTATATTCTTCTTGTTTTATAGTGCGTTGAAACTGTATAATTCTTTATGAATCACCTTGTATTATACAGCCGTGAATATCATAAAAACGTTTTTTTTGTTTTCTTTTTTGCCATTTTCTGGCTCTCTGATGATGTCTACTTTGTCGTTTACAGATAACTGTTTTCTTTATGACATTTTATTACTCAATTACAGCGATCAATTTACATATCGTCCAGTAGGATTTCCTACTGGATGATATGTAAATTGATCGCTGTTTAACGACAGATATGAATCAAAAGCAATGCTGATCTTTCCAATGCACTGCTCACTTGGAAGGTGAATGGAGCAATGGACATAATTCTACGAATTTTTTGTATCTTGTTTAAACTCAGGCCACATATCCATTCCATTATTCTCCTATTCCTGTCTGCAATCGTTACCAAGAAATCCACTTAATACATGTCGGTAAACCTCTTCCATCCTTTTTTTGCCTAGGTGTAGCTGTTTTCAACTATACTGAAGTGATAATTTAGAAATAGCATGTAGGAAGGGGAAGGGGTCTCTTGCACAACTCGCTTGTTGAGCATTTGATGCAGTCCCTTCCTGTTGTTTTTGTATCAACATTTGTCCACTAGCAAACCACGATTTCACAGCGCTGTTGCAATTTCGTCTTCCCATTCTTCCATTTCAAAACAGTGCACAGCAGATATTTTCTGCCTCGTTAAATATGGAATTTCACAAAATTTCGTTACTTTGCTTGTTACAGGTGATTATCAGAGTTTTTCCCTCCTTTGTTAAATCTGAGATTTCATTAATCATTTTTTGTTAAAAACCATCAAATTAGCTTTGAATTAATATCATACCAAAGAAAAGTATCAGATTTGTTCGTTAAATATGGAATCTCGCTAAAAAGAGTCCGTATTTATTTTATATTAGTATATTTTAATTTAACTTCTTTTATTTTTATATTTGTATATTTTTGTTTTTCAAGTTAGCGATTTTGAGTTGGAATTTAGAATGCATCCCTCACCCCTAAATTTTCGAAATGTAAAGAACGTCGTTGTACCATCCTCTTTTTATCTAGAATTTCAACCAAGGCCTAGCAGTAAGAAAAACACCAAAAATCCCTCGACAACAGAGTCGTAAAATTGCGGGAAAAGTATTTACTGTAATCTTTGGAAAGGAAGGTTGTTTGCTACATCTTGATAATTGTTCTTACAAATTTCTTTTTTTCAGATGTGTACTTGGGAACTACTCTGACGGAAAAAATAATCCTAACAAAAAGAAGGGGTTGTGTTAGATAAACGACAGTTGGTAGGCGGTGAAAGTACATCTGTAAGATGACGTCTATGCAAATTTCGCGCTCGGCGCATAACTCGGAACATTCAAAGCAGGTTTGCTGTAAATACGCGCTGTAACGTTCGTGAGAGTTAGTTATCGTTGAGATCCGACGTAGGGTGTTGATGTTAGTCAAGAATTATTTTAAGAAGACGAAGAAGCCATTATCAACAGCTCACGGAGTTTGAACGAGGTCGTGTAATAGGGCTACGAGAAAGTGGATTTTCTTTTCGCAATATTACAGAACGACTTGGCAGGAATGTAGCCACTCTGCATGATTGTTGGCAGCGGTGGTCAAGGGAAGGTAGTGCCTCAAGAAGACCGGGTTCCGGCCGGCCACGTGGCACTACTGAGAGGGAAGACCGCCGTGTACGGCGTAGGGCCGTGGCGCATCGTACCGCGTCTGCGGCAGCAATTCGAGCTGCATTTGCCACCCCAGTGACACAACAAACTGTTGCAAATCGGTTACTTAAAGGACAGCTCCGAGCCAGACGCCCTGTAGCGTGCATTCCACTTACTCCAAACCACTGCCGTTCGCGACGTCAGTGGTTTAAAGCTAGAGCTCATAGGAGGACGGAGTGGAGATCTGTTGTGTTTTCTGATGAAAGCCGGTTCTGCCTGGGTGCCAGTGATGGCCGTGTGTTGGTTAGAAGGAGGCCAGGTGAGCATCTGCAACCAACCTGTCTGCGGCTGAGACACACTGGACCTACACCTGGAGTTATGGTCTGGGGAGCAATTTCCTATGACAGCAGGAGCACTCTCGTGGTTATCCCCACGCACCCTGACGGCACAGTTGTACGTCGGTCTGGTGATTCAAACTGTTGTGATTCCATTCATGAACAGCATTCCAGGGGGTGTTTTTCAACAGGATAACGCTCGCCCGCATACCGCTGTTGTAACCCAACATGCTCTACAGAGTGTCGACATGTTGCCGTGGCCTGCTAGATCACCAGATCTTTCACCAATCGAGCACATATGGGACATCATTGGACGACAACTCCAGCGTCACCCTCAACCAGCATTAACCGTCCCTGTATTGACCGACCAAGTGCAACAGGCATGGAACTCCATCCCACAAACTGACATCCAGCACCTGTACGACACCATGTATGAACGTTTGCGTGCTTGCATTCAACATTCTGGCGGTTGCACCAGTTATTAATGTACCAGCATTTCACATTTAAAATGGCTCTTCTCGCGCTTACAATAAGCTGTGATCTTGAAACCTTAATCGATTAAATATGTTACCTATACAAATGTATTGCCGCCATTTCATTCCTCTACAACTATTTTTTCGTGGTGTTGGGATTTTTTTCCATCAGTGTATATTAATTCTTCGAAACCAACAGCTAAAAAGCAAATCCATCTGAAAATCATTTTCATCAAACTTCAGTGAACCAATTAAGTTTCGCGTTAAATGAAAGATTTATCCAGAATATAAAAAAATATGAAAGGGAGATGTTGCAGTAATTAAGGAAATAAAACGAGACCCCTATTCAAGTTACAAATGAAAATCATCTGTGAATCTAAAGTCAAATTTTTTTTGGGATTCGTAAAAGTTCTCAGTTGTTTTTTTCTTTCGTTAATTTTACAGTGTCAGCTCTTTTCATTTTTACCAAAAAAATTGAGTTTAACTGGGTCTGAAATTTGAAGTTCGATGGGAGAAATTCAACTTCTCCGAATAAAAAAAAATAACAGAAATCTGTTTGATTAACAGATAACAAAAAAATGAAAAATGATGGCTTAATTAATGAAAAAAATGCACTTTTATCTGAGGAGCCCAATTTTTGCTGTGTTAATCATCAAAAGGAATAGCTCAATGAAATCGCGCATGTGGTTAAAGAAATGTTTGCACCTGGCCGAACTTAAAAACTGTACAATTTAGGAATTAATTAAAATTCT